>CAJVRI010001363.1:8865000-11265000 GCA_911649635.1 Poeciliopsis gracilis
AGAGAAACAGACCACACTGTTCATCTTGCGTTACTCCCTTTGGTGGTGAATGGTGCAGGATGGCACCTCCATGTAGCTGATTTAAACCTGCACATATCTCAATTTTTTTTTTCTTCTTCCATTTCTCATCTTCTTTGTTTGTTTTGCAACTCTTCAGATATCTACAGAGGCCTCCGCGAACGTGGAAATTCCAGGAAATGGTTTTAATATTGGTTATGTAACTTGACGGGGAGTTATACAGTTTTGGAAATTTATATTTGCAATTCTCTGTAGAGTTAGAAATTTCTCCCTCCCGCCACCCTCCATCTATTTTGCATGAACTGTCCCATTCTGGTGCCAACGCAGGTACCGCCACTCGTAACCCTGGCACGCTTCTTTTTAACAACAACAGAAAAGTCATATTTGTATTTTTATATCTAAATATTTGTTATTTGAATTATATGCTAGTCTCTCGTCTTACGGTTCATCAACAACAATATTTGTACTTCAGAGAGGGTTTGATTAATGGGACTGGGCCTCACACTGGCTAATCTCAGAGTTTAGTGGACCGGTCTCGTTCTATATCAAAGGTCAGGCATTTTTTTAAAGACTTACTGAATGTGTCTGGGTTTTTTGCACACATCAATGTTAAACTATTATTAAGAAATCGTATACTGTGAGTTCAGCTTCGTTGATGAATTTGTTAGAAAAATATGGCAGTTTTAGAGTATATTGCACTGTTTACGATTATCCTCAAATAACGCGTTGTTATTTGACCGATTTTGAACATGACAAGTTATTTTTGTTTGTTTGGTTTGACTTATTTATTTTATTTTGTACCATACTTTTCAACAAATGGTTGGTAATGCATGAAACCTTAATATTTTCAAATATTAAAAAAAAAACAACAACAACATTGTTTTATGAAGCAAAAAAGCAACAAAAATGTCATGACATTCTAAGAATGAGTCATTGTATATTATGATGCCATTTTCACTGTATTTGGTGAATTAATAAATGGTGACAGAAATGTTAATGCGATTCCTCGATGTGGCTTTTGTTCCGAGACATTCTGCGATGAACAATGAGCCAGCACTTTGGAGAGCTGGACTTGTTCTGTGAGTGAAGCTGAAAGGTCACATCATCTTAACCACATTAGCCATGGCAGGCGGAGCTAACGTCCTCCAAGCAGACAGAGCGAACGTCGCTGCAGGTTTGGGGCCTCTGCATTCATTCTGGAATGATTAGCTGTGGTACTAATGACAGCAAATACTGAGCCTTAATTAAAGAGATGGAATGAATCCGTGATCCAAGTGCTGAGCTGCTAAATGGCTCTGCGCTGGCCTACACAAGTGAATCCATTAAATCACAAATCCCTGGGGAGCCACAACTAGCCACATAATCACCATGTGCGTGCTCACTTCACACAACTGTCTCCCACACCCAGGATCCCTAAATTAATGTTTTAAACATTCTGTCATTTGTTACAGAGACACATTTGGTACGAATTAAATGGAAGATCAAACACAGAAAATGTATTGACAAGTTTGTCTTTCATTTATTTGGATCAAGTCTGTCAAACATATCTGACGAGGCGGGAGTGGAATCGTTCACCAAAGAGTTTTAGTTTCTGGATAATATTGTTTCAGTCTGTACAAACAAGTCTCTGGTGACTTGAGAAATGCTGTGGGATTCACTACCTTCCCGTCATAAAAGGTTTGTGAATTTTACACAGACTTTGCACACTGCCCTGATAACTGCCACTTTTCTACTCACACTCCAAAATTGAAAAGAGACTACAGACCTGACAAGACTCAATTCTTCACTTTAATTGAGTCGGGAAGGAAGATCACTAATCAGAGAATCACAAACGATAACCCTGGTAACTTTGGAGTAGATGCAAAGATCCACAGCTCAGGTGTGAGAATTTATTGCTGGAGCAGACAGTAATTGTCTAACAAAACCAAAAGACGTCCAATTTGCAGGGTTTGCTTGAAACTATGCAGGGAACTCAGGAAGCACATGGCAGAAGGTGCTCTGGGCAGATGAGACTGACAGTAAGATCTATGGGTTTTATGCAACTGACTAGTTGAAAAGTGGCACAGTGCACCATTCTCAAACTCCCATTCCCATAACAGAAAAACTTTTATGCCTCATGGTGTGGGGATGCTTTTCTTCAGCAGGGTCAGAGAATCTGGTCAGATCTGAATACAAGGAAATACTGGAAGAAGGTTGACCAGGACTTGAAGCAGAATGGGAGGTTCAGTTCAATATATTGGTTTAGATCAGAGGCTAAGTCAAAGCCTGGACCTAAATTACAAAATCTGTGACTTGAAAATTGATGTGCACAATCTCACTGAGCTTGAGTGACTGCAAAGAACTAACAAATGTCTGGATATGCAAGGCGTCTGCATATACACCTCAAGAGTGTTCCATTTTCCAAATTACTTTTCTACCTAAAAACATGCAATCTTTTCCTTCTACTTTACAATTTTGGACCAACTCATGTTATTTTGTCACATAAAATCCAAACAAAACATTTAAATTTGTAGGCGTAATGTGACAAACTGAGGTATTATCGTCAGAGATGTCTGATGGGAGAAAAAAAAAAAACAGACAACAAAAATATTCTACAGTGTTTGATAGCAGAATCAAGCAGAAAATGAGGTCAGCCGTTAGCACCTCTTCCCCACCTGCAGCACACAAACATGACTGATAATCACTCAGAAGAAACGAGTTTCCCTGCAAACGCAGCAGAATGTTCCTGGAAACAGGCTGGTTTGATTAGCCTTTATTGGTTTAAAACAGCGTCTACAGTACCAGGGCACATCTATAAACAGCTGCATGTACTGACAACAACACATGCACCGATATCTGTATGCTGTTCCCAATTGCACTTTGAAGGACATAAACAAAGCATCACCAGTGCAACCCTTCCACATTCCCATCACCGCGATTATCGACTTCTCCGATAACACCAGCACTGCGCTGAGTGGACAAATAGTGCTATTGATCATGTTGTTGTGGATGCTGTGGATGAACTGCTCGTATGCGTGTGTCTGCTTGGCGCCGTGAACAATTACACTTTAGCAGCAATGGGCAGCCGCCGCAGACCGGAACAGGACAGACATATTTGGACAGATATCGAATTGTCCTAACTCAGCCTCAAGCTGCTCTTCCTGTCATGTGAGCGTTTGTTTACAATCACTTTTACTGCAATTCATAGTGGTACACAAACATTTCTCGGACAGATCAGTTGGTTCTTCAGCCTTAAAGAGCCAATAGATCCACACGCTGATTTTCCAAAAGGATACCAGGGCTCAACTTTTATTCACCCAACAATCTGACTTAAAGTTTAAGATTTAAATGTGCAATGTATTCTGTTTAAATGTAAAACAGTATGCACATTTTCTTTAAAGACAAACTAACCTGCATACTAACAGCGTGCATAACTAAAATCTATTGTGATATCCTCACTGAGACAGAATGTGTGCAAATGTAGGATATTTGTTTCACCAAATAGCTCTTTGAGTTTGACTTTTGCTGTCATGAGAACATTGAAGATCTGTGGGGTTGATCGGCTGCAAAGAGAAAAGCTCTTCAGAAAGAACACTGATGCCTGTTTTCATTTTACTAAGGAGTACACAGATTTACTAAGGAAATGTAAAACAATACAAATGATTAGGTCATAAAAAAAAAGAAAAAGTTTTGCAAAACAAAAAATCTAGCAGATTGTCTTGGTGTGCGGTTCATGTTGGGGTCGATACAAACATGCTGTGCCTGCCTCCAAAACAAGCAGCCCGCTCTGCAACCACAGCCGGACTGGATGGAGATGAGTCTGATGAAGATGGAGGACACACAGGGTATAAAGCAAGGTGAATCCTGCACCGCGTCGCACACAGGCCACTGTAGTAGTAGTTAGACCCTCTGTTATCATCATTCAAGTATGCAAAAACGCCGCTTTCCATCCGTCTGAGTGGACCTCTATTAATATTCCTCCTCTTGTTACGTAAGTCCGCTATTCAATATAGATAATACAGAATTATCCCATTGTGCAGCCTCAGGAGACATGGACAGACAGACGCTGTCGTTTGTATTTTCCCACAATGCATCTGCTGTAATAACAGTTTGCTCTCCCCTATCGATACTGCTGAAAAGCTGCAAAAGTGAACGAAATTTTAATATTACTGCCAAAGATTTTTCTCATCTAGGACTACTAGAACTACTGATGAGCTTTTGAAAAGATATAAATTTTGTTATTAGGGTGGGAATCAAAGCTCGCATCAATACTTCTGTAACAGTAATGCATGTAAGCTCATTTTGCTGAAGCAGTGAGGCTGGAGCACGCAATGCCAGAGCTATCAGCAGATCCTTCGCCACACTACGTTGCACCTAATAAGTCTGGGCAGAAAAGCTAAACCTACAAACAAATGCAATGAGGTTATTTAATTTCCCAGTTTAAATTAAATAAAAGACATTTTTGTATAGATATATACAAAAAACAAGAGTCAAAAATGTCTCTGTGGATTGTGAAGTTTGGCGATTCCTATGCTTTTCCGACAGAAGAACAGTTTAAAGCTGTGATCAAGCAGCAGTAAAGCTGCCCCAGAGCATCACGCAACCTCTACCGTGCTTGTTTGCAGTTACGATATTGTTGTCAAAACGTTCCCATTTTTTGGCAGTAATCAGGTTGCATATGATGTAGCTGATAAAACATAATTCATGATTTAATAATGGTGCCATTACCTTTTCACATAGATGCAGGTTGTTTAGATTCCCTGAACAAAGTGTATTGCTTGAAAACAGCATTTTCTATTTCAAGTTGTCTTCTATATCAGGGGTGTCAAACTCATTTTTATTTTGGGCCATATCAAAAACCTGAATATTCTTAAAGGGCCAGAATACATTGATAAAACTTTTAAATTGTCAATAATTTAGCTGCTCCACCAGGATTTTGACTGTTTTAATGTTTCTTTTTTTGTTGTTGTTGTTGGTTTTTGTTTTCAGTCAAAACTTTTGATCTTGTGGAGCCAATTTAGAAATGTTTGTAAGGACTTTTTTATTATATTTGCACTAATGTATAATGTTAAAGGTGACTTTTTTATTACTTGCTACATCAATTACGGACTAAAACTTGACATCAACTGAGGCTGCAGTCACTTACTCTCAATGTTTTTGAACAAATTTGAGAACATTTGCAGTAAAATCAGAAAAAAATGTGATTTGTTGATTTTGTGAGAATTTTGAAGCTTTGTGGAAAAACTGGAAGAACTTATTGATGTAATTTGGAGTCTAAAGGGCCACATAAAAAGCTACGGCAGGCTTGAGTGTGACATGTGATCAGTATCATTCTTTTATTGATGATCAGAAGCATTTACAAGTGACAAAAAAAAGAACATAAAAAGTGTCTAAGGTGGGGAAAAGTGCATTTTAAAACCTGCTATTAACTATGTGATTTCATCCACTGTTTGAACTTTTTCAACAATCTTGCAGTGAAACGTGAGTCAGATATATGTTTTTTTTGAAAACTACAAAAGGCCAACAAATGCCTGGGAAGACTTCCCTGAAGAAAAGCAGCTCTGCAGGGAGCAGGAGGTTCAGAGGGATGCAAAAGAGCTGCGTCGTGACTCGGTTCAAACACAAATTGAGCAGAGTGAGCTCTCGGCATATTTATAAAAGCATACCGCTGACCTTTTGAGTCGCATGATCTGCCACATAACACCCATAAAACAAATCACCGAGGGCCAAACGATGCTCCCAGAGGACATGATGGCGGTGGCGGGGCTTGAGAAGAGGAGCGATGGCATTATGTTTTTACTGTGTGAAGCACTTTGAACTGCCTTGTTGCTGAAATGTGCTGCACAAATAAACTTGACTTGATTGAAAAAGTTAGAGAGCGTGAAACACTAAGCATGCAATAGATTATTGCTATGGGCAACAAAGAAAGGAGGACAATTAGTTTTGGGAGAAACAGGAAAAAAAAAGAAAAAGTAAAATCGGGATTCTGTTTCCTCACCAATATAAAAACACATAAAGGAAAAAAGTTAATGACTCGAGATCAGGTGAGAGAAAAATGAACAAATATCAGAAAGACAGGATTCGTATGTAAACAATGGCAAACCTCTCATGCATGCATGAGGCTTGTTTATTGCTCTGTGGTTACATAACCTAAGTCCAGGCGAGTTAAATCTCTCAGTAGGGTCTCTGCCACTGCACATCAGTCAGTCCCTCCGAGGCAGCTGGAAACCTAATGTAAACCACTTCTCGTTTTTAATACCTTCATATGAGCACAGAACACAACACTATGGTAAAGTGAAACTGAAGGAAAGTGTCGGCGCTCTGAGGGAGTAGAAATCCTCTCCTCGTTCGTGTGCAGACATATCCAGCCTCCATCCATCCACAGGGTCATGAATCCATCAAATGCTCGTACGTCCCAGTGCAGCAGTGCTGCTGAAGCCTCTCTAGTCGATATAAAAGCTGGGGCCATTTTAAACTTACATAAGCTCCCTCCCTGTTGTCCAGATCAGATGTGCTCCAAACTGTTTCTGAACACACCTGCTTAGGTAGCCAGGCTGCTACACCCCTTTTGTCAATATGGAAGTCAATTGGTAGCCATAAACATGGTGTAAACGCAGTTTTGTATGTGTGCATGTGGGTGTGGGTGTTTGCATGTTATAAAAGGAAAAGGTAATGAGATAAGAGAAAATGTTACGGGCACATTTATAGCAACCCTTCACCACCTTCGCCACACAGCTCCTCCAGACTAGTGGCGGCAGCAATTAGTTAACACCTGGTGGAGCTGCGTTTCTGCTGAGCTCGTCATGCCAACTACTTCTCAATCCATCGTTCTTTGTTGTGACATCATGGTGAAGTAGCTGCTTAAAGAGACAGGGGCATTTTCAAGGCATCAAGTTGTGAAACAAACTTTCTTTTACATTATGTTTGATACATACAGCATTTTTATAACTAGAGGTAACATAGTTAACTGACTGTTCAATTAAAAGGCCTGAAAGATACACCTCTTAAAATAAAGTCGACTATTTTACATCTACTGTATGTTTTGCCCTTTTAAGCAGAGTTTCAGTAATCCACAAATTTGAGCTGCATCATTGAGCTCATTAATATTGTAAGTCCATTAAATATGTATAATTTTGGTGGTTAGGGTTAGAGGGAAAAGGGAAACTTCAAAAATTAACGTTGTAAAAAAGTGCAGCGAACACCAAGTCTCCATATCAACCTGTAGATAAGATCTAAAAGCCGATTGGCTGAGTGTAATTTTTTTAAAATAGGAAAACATTTTTTTTTTTGTTTTACCATCGCTAAACGTGGAATTATTTAATATCTACTTGGACTTTTAACTAGAACTGTGTGCTTTAGTTAGATTAAACTGATGTTGAGCTTTACTGCAACAAACACTCCAGTTGAGTTTTAGACTCAAAAACAACCAAAGCCTATGCGGAAAACCCCCTCATTCCCATGAATGATGTCAGACCAGACTGGCTTCAGTGTTCTGTAGAAAAATCTCTACAAATTTTATGGTGATATTAGGACACTGAATGTAACACATGCATTTATTTTAAAACACTGTAAGCATCTTTATGCAAATACAAATGGCGAACACTGAGCATGTATGTACCGTTAATGTTAGAACTTCTTTTTCTTTTTCACAGAAACATCTTGAAATAAGATTGTATTTCTGTACATAATGTTAACAGTCAACTTGGAAAGACAGCATGAGAATAAGGCGTTAATACAACACAATAACAGAACTCTAAACAGCTTCTGAGTCTGTAGATTACACAGTGTCGGTTTTTAAATTGGTAATGCACATGAGGCAGTTTCTAGCCTCTGAAACTAAAACAATGACAGCAACATAATAATTAATAAAAGGCCACAGGGTTAGTTTAACAGGCCTTTTTGGATGGCAAGGCATTTAGTTTGCACTCCAGACAGGAAAGGCAGCTTTGGATGTTACTAAAAACATGACAATCTCATAATTAGCAGCTTCATCTAAAGTTGCATAGAAAAAAAAAGAAAAGAAATCTGTGTCTGGAACAAAGCATTGTACTTCACTTAGCTCATTAATATTGTAAGTCCATTAAATATGTATCATTTTATTTTGCGGTGCTAGCTAAAATAAAAGTAGACCGTACAGTGAGATTAGTCTGATAAACAACAGCGCTGAAGCTGACCAAACCATGATGTTGCTCCAACTAGCTAACCGTGTAAGGAAAGAACAGCCTTCAGAAAAATCACATCTTCTCTCCCAAAGTCTTAAAAATAGGCGTTAATTAGATCTCGGTGGAGAATTAAAAATAAATGATTTCTACTTTATTAATGCGATCCCCTCCCCTCCAGTCAGAAGTCCTCCTCCCTGTCTGCACGCATGGCTGTGTGTGCCATTAATGGGCTATATTTAAGCAGCAGGCGGGCACATGACCCGACATCCAGTATCGAGTGTCTTGAACAAATAACATGCAGGGCGGGCAGTTCCTTGTAGGTGGAAGCACATGTGCATAAATGCTGCTTGACAGCTGTGTGAGAAATGGCATGAAGCACCTTGAAGCTTTTGTGTTGAACATAAAACCGACACCAGCAGCAGACGAGAGGAGGACGCTGACAGATTATACTGATGGAGTTTTAACACCTTCTCAACAGGCAGACTGCTGCGGCTCTCAGGTGTCGGATTGAGACATGATGGTTTGTTTTGCAAATTGCTTAAACGTGACAAACTCAAACTGCAGCGCAAAACACTGGAGCTGAACGTGAACCTGCAGGGGTTTTGTTTGTGATCACCATATTAATTATGACCACGAGCAAATGATTATTTTAACCTGATGCCAGTATCTTGTGTTACACACCAACCTGCTCCTTTTTGTTGAAAAATGTATGGAAAAACGCTGAAATGTTTGCACAGGAAGAAAAACAAAATTCTAAAAAGGCTGCCTGTTTATTTAGCTGTGGTTGTTCACTTTTTGCTAACCCTAATCTAACACTATCCTAAAGGCAACTATTTGGTTTATGGCTAGTCTGATTCAGTTGAGTTGTGTTAACAAAAAATACAATCCTAAAAATACCTGTTCAAATTTTACAAAAAGCAACAAAAACAACAATCACATGAATTTGCAGAAATATTTCTATAGTAGCAACAACATGTATAAAAGTTTACAAAAGCTAAAATATTAAAAATACTAAAAATTGAGATAAAAGTGTGTTTAAAATTATTTTCAACACTGAAAGTAATAAATATGTCACTTTGCTTCTGCTTCTGTAAGATAAGACATAAAATATTCCTGAGATTAATGTCCACGTTTCAGCAACATCATAAGTTAATATTGCACAGGAAGTCATTATTCTCTTCGTCTTGAGGGGAGGGACAGCTGGTGGGTTGAGGTTTGGGTTCCTCCAGAAGCCTCCGTTCCAGAGCCACATCTTCTGGGCTGAGCTGGTCGCCTTTGGTCATTACGTACACAAAATACTCAAAGCCCTCACCATAGCTGTCATGTCTGACTGACCAGTTGTACACGGTGCGTGCGTAGAGACGTTTCCTGAAGAAGGGCTGCGCGAACGTAATGGAGACGAAGCAGCCTCCGGGTTTCAAGCAGCGACTTATCTAAGAGAAGAACCAAGAAAGGGAAGGGACAAAAACACAGAAGACAGATTAGTTAGAGGAAATTCTGGTCTCTGAGGTTGAGATCATAATCATCCACTTGGTGCAGAATTATAAAACCTCTGAGGAAAGCTGCAAATATTATGGACCATCAGCACTTTTAAAAATATGCTCTCAGTCAGGACAAACCATGGGTTTGTTGCTCAGTGAGGCTGTGAGGGAGACGAGCCTCATCCAAATCTGACTCATCTAACTACTTGCTACTTTACTTAAAATTAAATCCGCCCGCTGCATCCACAACATCTACCAAATGTCAAATTATTTCAATCTCTAACCTCTTAAAGAAGGTACATGTCCAATGTAGCCGTCTTAATTTGAGGTACAAACAGGTCATCCTGATCAGACACTAATCCTCTGCTTAGTCATGCAGACGATTAACTCGCTGTGCGAACACAAAAACGCCGCTGTGTTTATACTTCTTGAAGGAACTCCAGAGCTAAAAACAGGATTACAGTATACAAACACACTCACACATTCACACACAGGGTTTAAGCACCGACAGATACAAAGATTTAGTCAGACTTTGGCACCAAGTTTCTCCAGAGACAGAGTGTGAGTGGGAGTGAGGGGACAGGACATGAAGAGCACTAAGCCGAGCGCAACAAAGTTTTTATATTCTATAAACGTTTTTTTTGCTCATTAACCCTTGCAAATATCCGCATAAACATATCAGAATATTATGCGGAGTTGCTCTATCAAACATTGACCGAATTACAGAAAACTACCAGTGTAAGAAATTGCCAGTGTGCAGAGCAAGCTGTGGAAGAGTTTCATGGCTCATAGACGAAGAAAAGTAAAATGTGATCTGAAATATAACAGTGAGGAGCAGCAACCATCCCCCAGAACATTTCTTAGTCTGTTATTCACAGACATGATCTCTTTGATGGTGAGAGGATGAGAAGGGAGAGGTGATCTGCAGCACTGCTGTGCAGCGCAGATCAATTGTCCATAAGGTTCGGTTTGTAGCTGTTCCTCATCTAGGATGTGACGGCTTATGTTACCGTGCTCTCCATGGCCCTTGAATAAAAAAAGACTTTGTGTAAGCAGACTTGGTCTGCTGCCTCAGACGGTGCAGGAGCTTTTTTGTTTTGGTTTTGATGCTTTCAATAAATGTAAGGTCCTCAGAGATAACAACAGGTAGTCATCCTCTCTACCACGGCCCTGCTGAGGTCAAGGTACGTGTAGAAAAACATTTGCTCTCTGCTAAAGTCCACCACCAGCTCCTAAGTTTTGCCAGCATTCATTTGGTGACAGATGTTCGGACTTAATGATGATACGTCCTTCATTTCTTTCTCATACATTTTTTTAAGATATGAAACTTCACAGGTATGTCATCAGCAAATCTGATGAGGAGTTAGTCAAAAGTGTACAAGGTACACAGCAGCAGACCAAGTACATACCCTTGTGGGACGCCAGTGTTGACGTTCATAGAGTTGAGGATTCAGCTGCCAGCATTGGAGAAGTTGTTAGAGCCTTGCAGGAATAGAAAATACTCAAAGTGTTTTTCACTAAGGATCATTTAAATAATTTATAAACTTTTTTATTAAGCTTTCTTATTACCATTACTACATTTAAATTTAAAAAAGGACTGCCTTATCTCTGGACGCTGGTGCAAAGACGAGCTAGAGGCTTTTGACAAACCAGTAAGAAAATTGAGTTTGGAAATAAAAGCCTGTAATATTAGTCCATGTTTCAGTGCAAATGAAAACTACTGCCAACATGATATGGCAAAGGAGCACAAATTAAAAATTTAATTTAATCCAGATGTGTACAACGAGTTGTACACATCTGGTCCAGGTTGGAACAACAAACTATCTGCAGTAGTTTAAATGGTAATTATATTTACTGGTCATCCTGGAGTCGTTTATCTGTGACAGCATATAGATTTGCTATGTTCACAATTTGCCATCACATTTGGTATTTAAATTTGAGCTTCTATCTGACAATTGAAAACCACACAACCAAACATCAATGAGAAATAACTATTGAGGGTTTTTGTTTGTCCAACTTCTGTGACATCGTCATGGCAAAGCCATCATGGCGAAGCGATGAAGCCAGAATGACGAGGCGGAGCGCTTTTTCTACAGAGAGATGCTGTGAAGTAGAGCAGCTTCAACATCACCATGCTGATTGTGTCTTTGGAGTGAAGAGTCGGTCTGAAATGAGCACATGTATTCTGCTCTTCTTGAGTGATTCATATCTACCAGCAAGAAGGCTGAACATAAATTATTTACCTTCCGCTGCGACATGGAAGTACTGCAAGAGGAAGGCTGGATAAGGTTTGGATAAGATGTAAGACAAATTAAATTACACAGAAACAGGGGAACAATGAGCCATCTATCTTAATCAATTTATTTCAATGAGAAAATCAAGGTTGATCATGAGGGCTTATGAGGGCTGAAGCGATGGCAGAGATATGCATGTTTTAAACATCATATAGTCCACTGCTTATAATCACAAAAACAAACATTTTCTCAAATTTGAAGGAATTTATGTACAAAGTAAAGATGGCTGCAGCATTAAAACAAATCTTCATTGAATCAGCAAAGTTCAAAGGAAACTGAAGCACATAATGCTGACTCCAGTCATCAGTCACAAATCTGATCTGCTTGTCTGGACTCCATATCGCTGCGTTACGTCACTGATAAGTGAGGAACTAATGTCACTGGAACTGATCGACACACTAAACCATGGAAAACAAATCAGGTCAAACCACTGCCAGCACTACTGGGTTAATGACGTAATCTCACTGTTAGCATCTCAGCTACTAAAAGCAGACAACTCATAACCATGACCTGTATCATTTCTACCAACATTTCTATATGGTGGCAGAATCCTGCTTTTCCTTAGTAGGGAAATGATGCCGGTCAGACTGATAGGAAGATGGACTGAACTGATTTCATGACAATCCTTCTTACTGAAATGGAGGTTCACTTTCCAGTAGCAGAACATCAAACATGCACCCAACTCAAGTGTTATCAAAATCCAAGCTTGAGTCCAATTGAGAATGTGTGAAAAATAAAAGTATCTTTTGGAACGGTCAGTGCATTCACGCATGAATGATGCAAACATTTCTGTAGTTAGAAATATAGGGACAGATGCTACATCAAACCCAAATACTGAAACTAAAACTCATCCGTGTTGGATTGAAAAGCAGTTTTCAATCTAGCCGCTTTAATTAGATATCTGCAATGTGATCTAAAGTGAGTCTCAGGGCTCTTCCCAGACCACAGAGGAAACTACGCTGTGAATGCTTAATGAAATCTCTACACACACAGAAGCATAAACACACAAAGGCACACACATACGCAGCTTCCTGACCTTTGCTGAATTATTCAGCGTGGTGTCGGAAGCCTGTGTCGAAGTGACCTCACCTGTCTTGGGTATAGCACAACAAAGAGGAAACACGAGATCTGGTGTTAAGTTTCACATCAGAAATCCCTGGTGATCCAATTAACACTCTGCTCTTAAGGGAAGTTTGAGAGACAATTTTTTTACTTTGTTGTCTCCCTCAACAAGGAGACAGGGAGCAGAAGTCAGTCTTCCTGAAGCTTTATTATACTAGCAAACTATAAGCACATATGGAAATTCCTGCTGCACAACCTGTAGCTCTTAGAACAGCATTGTCCTTTAGGTCATGACCCTCAGAGGTTAAATCCTGTTCAGCTTAGTGACAAATAATTGAACAGTGCATATTATAGTATTTCAATGTCAAGCTGGAGCTCCTGACCACAAAGAAGCCAAGAATGTTGTGAAAAGTGGTCAATAATTGATAATGTGACAATAATCACTTAAGATGAAAGTAGTTCTCACAATGTATCCAGACTTCAAGCTACTGAGAGCAAAAGTGCCCAAGCAACCCGGCAAATGGTTCAATATTTTTGCCTTTTTTTGCATCAAAATCAAAACCCCAATAAACAAAGGTTAAACAAAACATAGTTAACATTCAGTATGACAGATTAAGTTAGCAGTAATAGGAATAACTGCGATGTTTACATTTTCAATAAAAAAACAAACCGATCTTGTTATACAATTTCGGTACTTCATAGTTTTCTATTTTTACTCAAGGTTATGACACCTAAAAAAAAATCTTACATCAGCCCCATGCCCAGCTCTTAGCAGAATTATTACTTTAATAGATTAGTAGCAAAAATATAAAAAAAAGACTTTTAAACTGAAGAATTATAGTTTTTAATGATGTATATAAACTGGTAACAGAAGCTGATGAATTTATTTCATTAATTAATATTGTTTTTAATGTTGTTTTTTTTACCACATCTTCATATTTCAGTTTTTTTTTAAAATAAAATTGTCAAAAAGGATTATCGTTGTAATATTTTAAAAGCTAAGGTAGTTTGTACATGAGGCTAAACGCTAAATTGAGGAAATTAGATGAACTCGCATCAACTTTTTTGATCTCAACTCTGTATATGCCAGCTTATTGTCCCTGATTGACCTTTCCGCATCAGTCAGAGACAAGATAAGGCATCCAAGGAGACTGACATTTCGTTTACTCGGCAAGCACCATTTCTCCAGATCTTCGTCGTTATTTCACTATTTCACAGCTCAGACTTTCAGTTCACGGAGGAGCACAGCATTTCAGTTTTACCCTTCCATCTCTCATCAGTTTCTACTTTGAGCTAACGTTTGCCTGAAGACACAGTTTGGGACATGAGATCACTGATTGTCTCTGGTGGCATTGTGAGGACACACACGTGGCGTCCACAACGGTGTCGTTTCACTCCGTCTAACCGCTGAGTTACATAATCTGGGTTCACTTTGGAATACAAAGGTAAATCTATGACTGCTGAACTGAAATAACTGTCTTCATCTCAAATACTTGAGAGAAACTTTTTTCCTCAGGAGGGTGTTAAAATTTCACGACTAGAAAAAGACAAACGTGGTTGCTGCTAATGTTTTTATACTTTGAAATATTTCCCAAATGTGGTGGATTTTGGAACACCATCAATTATCAATTCTTTGAAAAGGAACTCAATACGTCTTAACATTTTCATGTGTCATGTTACAACCACAAGCATCAATGTAGTTTAGGAAAAGTTTCTGTGGAAGACAGACACACCCTTGACTTTCCACCTCAGAGACCATTTTTCCATGTTTGCTGTGTTCCCTGTATAATTTGACGCAAACTTCAAAAGGAACATCGCATGCATTTCCTTCAGCTTTGATGTTTTGCTTGTTACAGCTTCTTAGGATCCATTAGCGAATTGCAGAGTCAAGAGCGGGCCTGGTTGACCACCTGAGCTTCGAATCTTTGCAGCTCTTCCAGAGTAACCGCTAGCCTGCCTTTCTGATGGATGTGCACTTCACCCAGTCTGTCATTTCAAGTGGACAGCAGTTTTGCTCAAATTGGAGCTGTTTCAAACTGGTTTTATTTTTATATTACGTCTGAAGTCTTCATAAATCAGTTTTATCTGCACTGAGATTAACTTCGTTCAACTAAATTAACTTTGTAGTGCGTGACGGAGAGTGGCGCATAAAACACCAAAGCAGAAACTGGTCTGCAGTCTTTGTTTCTCGCTCCACAAATTTAAAAGAACGGCTGCATCAAACTACTTCTAATGACTGGATTGAAAAGTGATTGTTGGCCAACTGTTTTGATCCCACCTGATGATGAGGGCTGAAGTTTGTAGGAAGATAAAATGTGAGGAACGCAGAGGTGTGCTTGGCACTTTGTTTGAATGCAGTGGGTTGAGGCGGAGCGGAGAGCTGTATTTGGACAGCGGACCTGTGCAAACCACAGCTACCGACTCTTTCAGAGTTATGGTACACCCACAGAGACAAACACACACACACACGCACACACACACACACAACGCAACTGCACGCAATGCACTGAGAGGGTATAGCGTGGATCATACATTATGTTATACATTGGTTTCATGCACGAGTGCTGCTTTTAAGTGTGCACGAGTGCACAAACACTTCAAGTGGGGTGAAGAGAGGAAGGAAAACGAAGGGAGGAGGTGTACTTTTTATTTAGGTCATATTTTCATATATTTTTGAAATTCTCTCCCACATTTTCCCGAACTTGTTTACTGGTGTCATCTGGCGCTGCAGAACCCTCCCCGCCCCCCTCATTGGAAACCCCTCCCATTCTCTCTCTGTAGGAATGAACATCTTAAATCAAATGCCTCCTTTCCTTTCCATATCACCTCACCCATTAGCCTGCAGCCAAGCATGTGGATGGCAAAAACGTGTAAATGTCTGGAGGAGACAGAGAAGCGACGAGGTAGTGGGTGAGAGGAGCGTGGAGAAACAAGAGGAGTGAAAATTTCTGAGGAGAGGTGGGGTGGAGGGGGCTTATCGCAGGTCTCCTAACAAAGGAAATCTGCTCTTCTTCTCTCTCCAGGAGAGCTACAGCCTGCTTTGTTTCATCTGTTCCTCTGTCCTTGTTTCATCCCTCTCCTTCACTTCTTTCTTCTTGTAGTGCTGTGCCTTCCGAGAACCAAATATGAAAATGCTCTTAGCCCAAAAAGAAGAATTGTGTGCATCATTACATATGAATGACCTCAAGTTGGTTGATTATTTTTCTATTTTCTGCACAAAATACATATAAAAAATACACTTTTAAAGAGAGTAGAACAAATCTTCATACATTTGAGTACACCTGTGACAGGTGCAAAACAGAGCCATATTCCCCTTGGAGGACTTGCACAGCTCAGAGCGATGATGAAAAGCACGCAGAACGTGAGTGTGCTGTGCTTCCTGTTTTCCCCTCCCACTCCCAGCCTCGTCCCTTTTTTTTCCCCCTCCACCCACCTTCCCTCCCGTGATTTTCCCTCTTCTTATCCCTTCTCTTCCACCCACTGACTGCACAGATGAATTATACATCAGAAAGCTTCACTTCTTTTCTCCTCACCCTTCCATCGCTAAGACAAAACTGCTTGTTTGCGCTCGAATACGTGGCCTGGCATAAAGCCGTCTTAAAAGGGCGAACAGTTATTTTTAAGACTAACAGCCTCCCTTAACTCTGGCCTGAGCCGAGTTTTAGAACAAACTGTGTGGGCTTGCATGAAGACAGCATCAATCTGCCTTTCGAATAGGCACACCTTTCCTTCTTGGGTTGCCATGGAGAGAGAAAAATAAAGGTTTTGCACTTTGCATTGGTAATTCTGAAATATGTAGATCAGAAGTGGACGCTGCTCGAAAGCAGCAAAAAAGTGCAACTTTTATTGAAGAGTTCAGCTAACAAGCAGCTAGGAAACATGACAACAGAAAACACATGAAGTATAATCTGGAGATGCATCGTGGAAAAATTATTTCTAAAAGATCCAAGACTGACAAGCATATCAGAAAGCTTCTGCTTTGGCCTAGCATGTTTGGGCTAATGTTGAACAGTTGAAACGTGGTCACATGTTTCCACTTTCGCACCGACACTCCGAGGACCGTCTGAAAAACCCATCCTGCTGCAGCATACGTCATGGTGTTTAGTCAATGTGTTTAGTCAATGTGTGGTTTATGTCAGCGATCATGGCAGACGGGAATGACTATTACGAGTTCACACGTTTGCAGGAGGATGGCGTAATGATTGATGACCCTGAAAATTTCATTCAATTTTCCAATGTTATCGCAAGCCACAAAAAAAAAAAACAGAGGAGGTTGGTGGGACATTCTTCAGCTTCATTGGACCAGAACCAAGCAGGGGAAAATCAGTTTTGGTCTAAAAGGACATTCCTCCTCATGGCCTTGGACAGTTGCTCCTCAAAGCTGTCCTTCCTACTCTAGCTTCTGGAAATTGTGCATTTAGAGCTTTTTGGAGTACATCCGCAAAATTCTGACCAATCACACGCACACACGTCATAACTCTCTACCTGATGCCACTTGGACTGTTTCTTTGGTATTGCTGAATTTCTTTAGGTTGGGACATGATGTGTAGCTGAGATCTTTTAGCCTATTTTATGTTGTCAGATAGGATCTATTGACAGTAGGGTCTGACAGTAATTATGTCTAAGCATAGCAAATGAAAATGAACCAAAAATTTGTGCATAATTCATAATTTAACAAGGTGGAGAATGACTTCACATACGGTCTGGTTGGTCACAAAAACCAACCAACATCTTCCCTTATTTAGAGAAATCACCTGCTGGAAATAGATTTTTGTATTTATATGGGCTATCTTTGTCTGACATTTAAATTAGCTTGATGAGCTGAAAGATTTAAGTGTACAAAAAAACCCCCAAAAGCAGACACACATTCTTTTTTACAGCTCTGCAGCTCTAAACTGGGTCACGGCTGATGCATTCACAAAGCGTCTATTCAGACGAAAGCTCACGTGAGCTGGTTATCTCTCCTTAAAATGGGGGAAACTCTTGTCTGCAGGCTAATTTTGAACAACAGACTCATGCTGTGGGATTTAAAGTCGATGCGCGTGTTTTGGGTCTCTTGCTGAAGCAATCGGCATCTTCACATTCAGCCGTCACGTTCTCGGTCTGGCCTCCGAGGCTAAAATGAAAACCTTTTTCATCATAAATAGCAAACTCTTTTGCATTTATCTAATCATTCTTCTATTGCTCTCATGGTCTCCTCGTCTCTTTCTGCACAGGGGGATCAGAAAGAGGGTTCCTTTAATTACTTGACTGCTTCTTTCACCGTCCGAGAAAGACGAAGGTGCATTTCAGACGCCTTCACGTGCCCACTGTCATTCTATCCAACACTGCTTTTCATGCATTTGCTCCCTAGTATGCATGTGTTTGTGTGTGTGTGTGTGTGTGAGATTAATTTCCTGAGGAACTGCTTTAAACATCGAGCTGCGGTCAATTAGGCTGAATTAATTAAGCAGTGTTTGCTATTTTTGGACGAGTATAATGAAAAAAAGAATGTTGCAGACTTTGAAAAAAAAAGAAAAAAGACCTCGTCTTGGTGGGAATACACAAAGTCAGCGAATGTGTAATTAATAAACTCATCTGCCTTTCAAAGTAGTTGAGGGGGGGAAAAAAAGTTAAGCTCTGAGGAAAAGGAGCTGTGAAGAAACTGGAGCAAAACGTGAGCGGCTGGTTCACTGACACGTTTTGCTCAAAAAGGAAGCAGAGATGAAACGGGGTGTTCCCCTCTGTTCTCGCTTCTTCCCTTTCTCTGTTCCTAACTCTACAAATTCAATGTAGCCCAAATTGATAGACTTGGTTCGTAACTAATGCATTTCAATGTGATTTTTTTTTAATGAGATTCATTCATTACTTGTTTTCTTATATTGAAATAAACTTATGCTGTCTGCACAAACTAATATTTTCTTAAATATAGCCGATGTTAGTCTTCACATAATCTTTCCATATTTATCTTAATAATCAACCACAAATTTCAATGTAGTGTAGAAGATTAATATGATAGACCAAAACAAACTTAATGCATAATTATGAAGGCGAAGGAAAATGAAAAGTGCGGCATGTCTATGTGTTTGTGGCAGTCCCAGCGACAACTCCCTTTCATTCTGGTATTTCTAAATAAAGCAAAGGGAAATTTTGTGGCTACAAAAGTCATCTATTGCGTACTTTAATCTCTGGTCAATGAAGTCCTTAGAGACCATTATAGTGAAGGAACACAGCAGACAGGTCAGGGACAAAGATCTGGAGAAGCTTAGTCCTGGGTGACGTTCTAAAACATTGAGCATGTTTTGCATGTTTTGTCCCTAAATGTCTGTAATTCTAATAAGAGACATGGAGCGATTCAACAGGACAACACGGCAATGAAGAAAACCTTAATTGACAGTTTTTGCCACTAACAGATTTGCAATAATGGATCATTTTTCTCACTTACTCATTCACAAAGCTGAGTAATTGGGGGCTTCTGTTTATTTCTAACTTATCTCTTCAAAAACTATGTGAAGGTCAGGTTTTGTTGCTTGATACAGAAATGTAAGAAACTCAAAAGAACGCAGTAATCCTTTGTGTTCTTGTGGGTACACTTCCATCACTATAACCGTCTGATATTAAGTACCTGCTGTTTTTGGCAACACACTTCTCTACTTTATCTAATTGACCATTTGTTTAGTTTTTTTGCCATAAGCTGCCAAACAGCAAAGCAAAAGAGAATCAACGCTGACAAGTCCTGTGGAAAGACTAAGAGCCAAAAGGGAAAAACATCAATAAAGTGTGTTTTGTCCTTTTTAATGGGGAGCCACATATAAAAAGCCTGGCAGCAGCTGGAGGAGGAGAGAGACGTGGAAGGAGAGGCAGAGAAGGAAGTGAAAATGGGCCAGTGTGTCTGGCTGCCGAAGGGTTCTCCCGTGGGACGGGGAAAGGGGGACAGGACAGCCGGGTGGAGGTTCCCACAGTCACACACTAACACAGTCCGGTTTTTACTGGGCCAATAGCACAGGGAAACCCCCCAAAAACTAGTGCAAACATTACGTAATAACTCGCCGTCCACCACCTTTGTTCTTCCTTTACGTTATAATACAAGTAATCCTCAATAAATTAAAGTAACCTCAAAACGGCCATCGATTTGACTAGTCAAGTTCCACAAGACTAACTCATTACATGAAGACTAAGATGATTCAAGATAATTTTATTGATTACAACTTAGAGAGAAACAAAACAAAGCATAAAAACAAAAAAAAACAAAAGCAGTTTTGTTTTTCACACTAAAGTGTGAAAAGTAAAGGTTTGATAAAGCCGAATGAGCTTTACTGTTTGGATCAATTGGTCGAGTTTGGTTGAAGGACAGTGACACGACGACTGACTCAAAGACACAACTGGGACTTTCAAAGAGATTTTAATGCACATCAGATCTTTATGATGCCATGACAAAACTGCAGTTTGGTTCAGGTGGTGGTTGTGTTTTTTTGTTTTTGTATATTGGTTCTGCTGGAACTGGTGCATTGATTACCTGCTAGTGAGTGACTGAAGAAAGCATTAGCTGGAGGAAACTTGTGTACAGCAGAGGAGTGCTGCATGCGTGGGCAGGCCAGTTTCCATACCAACAGAGATACTTAAAAAATCCAAACAACTTCAGCCAGTTTATTCTTAAGAATTAAACACAGGAGAGCCAGTGTGTTTATCTGGGTCTTCTTGACAATATATACTGCCTTGTAAAAAGTATTCACACCTTCAACTATTCAGATTTTGGAAAAATCAAACCCACAAACTTCAGGTACAATAATGGGTTACTTTCCATGTGAGTTCGACCAACACACAGAAATATGCATTGTGTTTTCTTCCCTTAGACAAAAAGAAAACCTGAAATTAATGGCGGATTTGAAAGAGGAAATAACTACCAAAAGTCACAGAAACTAGCTAAAATCTGAGACCCTAACACACCATTTCTCTTTTTTTTTTTTTATACTAAAATATAATCTGCTAAACCATCTAAGCCTTAGGGATTACACATATATATATATAAATACCTGTCTTCCACAGCTGACTGTATCGTTTGGCTTTAAATAAATTTAGGGTGAGGAAGACTGATATACATGGGTTGTAATACTTTAGATTTCACTTTTCTAATCTAAAATAATGGCTGGAAGGAGCTATGCAGTAATCTGCTGTTGTAGCTCCTTCCAAAGCTCTGATGAGAATTAATCATTTCAAACTCATGTTAGAGAAAATATATTTCCAACCAAAACCTTTATGTATTCTTGCATAAATATAAGGTGCCTTCAAATCTCCTCTGATCTGAACATGACTGCAATTATCTCTTAGTATCTTCTGGGTCCACCATGAGACAAAACGTTTCTTTTCTTTTAAATGTAGCGGCTCCTCCTGCCACACCAGGCTGAGACTCATTAAGTGTTAAATCATAAAACTGTTTCAGAGCGACGCCTCTACTGTCTCATTATAGAGCAAGAACAGAAGACAAGTGTTGGAGCCTTCTCAGCCAGGCAGTCATAGCTGCAGAGGGTAACGAGTGATGGGCTGGAGCTCAGTGTAGTGTGACTGTACTGTATGTGAGGGAGGAGATGAGCAGCTGAAAACTCATTAAGGACGCCGATGACTACAGAGAGCAAAAAGCAGAAAATGGTGGTTGGAGCTGCAGATTACAAAAATGTAGGAGAGATCTTAGAGAGGAATAGGAGGAAGTAATCGTGCATTTGTCTCTTTATTATGCAGTTCCACATGCAAATGTTACAGCTCTTTCAGTCTTATGCCTGCGTACCTCTCTGTTTAATGTGTAACAGCGTTTTTAGGTGGAGCTTGTTCATACTGTGATATGTCTTAGGGAATCAACCACTGTAAAAGTGCCTTAATCTGCAGTTTGGCCATTAAAACACTCACCAGCCAGCACCTATTCTTTCCTATGTTGATTCTCTTTGGCGCAGAGAAAGGAACTAAAGAAAGCGCCTTTCTCTGCCAACAGACAAGGAAAAAGTAAAAGCTATCAGCCTTATCCTTATCCAGTTTTATCCTTCTGTGCTTCATTTTATTCTGTAAAATCCATCTTTATTTATTTAGGGATATCCATCATCTTGCTCCTTCATGTTTGTCCGACCTCCTTCACATTAACACTCCCTCTCAATCTCTAAAGTCGGCCTCCTGCTCGTCCGGCCACCATGAGATTCAGGGACTTTAGCCGATCTGACCCTCTCCTCTGGAATCAGCAATACCAAAACTCTGCCTCTTTTTAAATTTTGCCTGAAAACCTGTCTGTTCAAACAAGCATTTTCACTGATTGATCAACATGTTCCACCGTTTTTCTCTCTTTTGTCATCTATGTTAAACTGTTTACTGCTTTAAATTTGAAATACGCCTTTTAAACTGTATTATTATAACAAAAAAAGCTGCTACTCTTTAAGCCAAATAGTGTAACAGCTATTTAGCTGTTAACCTGTAACAGCTAAATAGCATCTACAGTGTGACATGTAATCGTAATTAAAAGACACTTTTGTTGCGGTAAAATAGATTATATCAGGTGTCCAGCCAATGAGGGAGTCTATGGATGCAGTGTGTGCAGAAGCAAACGACATTTACTGGAGGGTGTATCCTCTAAAACAGAGTTGGCATCATTCTCCCATTCGATGGCTTTGCTGGCAGTGCCAAGCGTTGGCTGTCCGGCCAACCGCTGTTTAAACACATCTTAGGATGTCAGTAAAGACGCCTAAGATTTAGTGCCAAGTCCTGCCAAGAAACCTGAGCTGGATTTACGAGGTGCAGCTGCAGCGGACCCATGCTGATGGAGAGACTCCAGGACACAGTTCACAGGTGTTTTCTACTTCCCTGCGGCTGGACTGGACTCCCACAGTGAGTGGAGTAGCAGAAGCTGCAGGAGCTGATGTTGGAGTGACTTAAGTGAGACTGAGTCATTGGTTAGGAGGCTTTAACACGCATTTTATAGCAAGAGGAGTTCCCCAAGTACACAGCACTGCAGGAGCAGGAAAGCACGATGCCACAAAAAAAAAAAAAAAAAAAACGATTCATGTCGAAAATACGGCACAGCGACGTAAAGTGATTTAATGTTGTGCAGATTTTGGTGAGTGCTAATTTATTTGTTTCACATGCAGGATCCTGTTTTAAAAGCAGTTTCACCTGCTTTTCATTACTTCACTTTTTCTCTTTTCTACAATTTACCCAAAATAGGGGCAATCCAAAAATTCAAAAGCGGAGAACATTTTTCCAATTTGTCCGTTTGCATGTGTTGCCAGCCATGAAGTCTTCTTAGTGCATTACAGCAAAGCAACAGGAAACAAGAAAATGTCTTACTTTCTTGCGTCAAAGTGTCTCAAACGTGTCAAATATAAGACACACAATTTGAAATTTATGACCCATTATTGATGATAAAGACTGTGAAATACACCATGAGATCTTTTGTCATAATATCAAATTACATTGCTGCTACTGTTTCAATTCACCTGTGAGGTCAGTGATTAATAATAATGCTGTTCTCACACCAAGAAACTAAAGCAAATCCTGCTCTATCCGCCGCAGCCATCAAAGCAGAAAAAAAATGAGAAATCCTAAAAATGTTTCAAAGAATAAAAACATTGCTAGGTTTTACTATTTTAAGCCCTTCCTGGAGAAAAAAAAACAAATGGCTTGTGCTGTGCCCTGTCCAACCTCAGAAATGTCAAATCTAAATCAAAAAATACTCAACCATTCTCGGAGCTATTTTTGTGTCAGCCGTCGATCCTACAGGCAGGGAACACAGCTTGGAGACTGCATCCGCAGCCTGCAATCACGTGCTGTAAACCAGGTCAGCGGCAGAGAGTGGGCTGCAACTCGCCCACCGAGGTCTCCTCAGAGCCTCCACCCTTTACTAAACTCCTTAAAACTGGGACATGAGGAAAACTTTCTATGTTTTCTAATCATTGCCAAAAAAAAAAAAAAAAAAGAAACACGTTTATTGGGTTTTGAATAGTTTATAGAGGGTTTGTATGTTGTCACTCTACCACACATCCTCTGTTTGTTTGCACTCCTGCTTATCTGATATTCTCTCTATCCATCTGACGAAGGGCTACACGGACCGAAGAACCCGTGGTGGTTCTGTGAAAACTTGGTGCGCCCCGAGGCTGTTGTTTTTCTATAATTAATTACTTGGAGCAATAATCTGGCTACAAATAAATCCCAGAGCAGACCGGGACATTTACACTGCTGAGCCGTGTCCAAAAAACGTCTAATTTTAAATCCATTCACAACAGGGCAGAACAAACTGACTTATCCCCAAAGGCTTTTTTCAGCAAGTGGAGAGACTTCAGAGCAACATTAACTGTTCTGAGCATGTAAGACGGCACAGCATCTCCCCCACTCCTCCATCTCTGCTCGCCTCACACGTGAGAAGCGTTGTCTTCTGAAATCTCTGCTGTTAGGGCTTTTTTCATATCTATTTCTAAATTTGAACTGACATAAAAGCCCGGTCCATTTTTTTTATTTATTTATTTTTTTTGTTGCCGTTTCTGTATAATTGCATCATTTGTCAAGTGGTGCAGTTATTTTAGGCCTCTGGATATTTTCCTATACAGAACGCAGAGGGTAGGCAAGAGGCAAGCTTTAAGATATATTGAGGAAAGAAAGTGAACATTTCAACAGATTAATAGACACGTGCAAAAAAATTAAAAAAACCCAAATGAGGTCATTCGAAATTTGAACGTTGGCGATGTTGAACACGTTTTTTATTGTTTAACAATTTTGTCAGAAATGTCGCTATTTGGCAATGATATAAAAGACAGAATAGAAAACCTCCACAGATTACTCAAAAAACCCAAACTACTAAGATTGGGGGTGTTTGAATTCAGCTCATTGCTGTGATGTTGTGTACATTAGAGCTAGAGGATATTACGAAAACGTTACATTGCTAAATACTGCAACAATAGTCAATTAAGTCTCATTACTCTCTTCTCTATCATCCAGATATTTATTTATCTCCCCTTATGCTCATCACTATGTTTTAATCTCACCAGCCACCTTATTAGGTATACCCTGGTGGCTCCGTCTTGTTTCTTATTAGTGGTTCAAGCAGGAGGTGACGATATGATATTGTGAGGGGACATTTTTGATTCCCGTAGCACCGGCAAGCTGCATTTAAAAGCCGCAGCACTCTTACGACTCCTGCCCGTCTCTTTATGACTACAGTTTAACAATCTTCTGATGGCTTCTTGCTGCAGGATGACGCACCAAAGATCAAATCATCTAAACTCATTTCTTGAACATAACAATGAGGTCCCTGCAGTCACCAGATCTCAGGCCTACAGAGCGACTTTGGGATGTAGGGAGACAGGAGATTCCCATCATTATTATGAAGCCGGTAAATCTGCAGAAACTCCAAGATGATAATGTGCTGCATAGATGTTATTCCTAATGTCTGGAATGCAGTAAGTGGCTATCTGAGATCCTGTTATGTTGCTACCATCTTTCTGCCAATTCTCCTTTTCTCTTTCTTTGGAGGACATTTCTATCCTAGATGTGCAAAAGATAAATCAGCAGCAACTGTGTTGTGCCATCGCATCAATATGAACCAAATTCTCAGAGGAATTCAACTGACATGTCGTTGGAGGGTCCAATCCAGAACCATCATGGCGTACCTTATAAAGTAGCCAATGGGTAAGAATGGTGAAAATCCATTGAAGTGTTCAAGTCGAATTTTAGGGGAGGGTGCATAAAATATTATAGCCTAATAAATATTGTATCCAGAGAGTTCTTTGCGATTGAAATATTGCTCTGATAGTGACTATAATTCATTATTTCCTTCAGCTCTGGTCTGTATGCATATGACCTGAACCTCTATTTAACGTTTAGGTTTTAGTTAAAGGTTTCTGTTTCGCTACATTTTTTGCATGCTTGAAATACCAAGGAAAAAAGAAGATGAGCGAGAGAGAGACAACTTTCCCTCTCTCCAAACACTTCTTGCATGGTGAGAGCAGGATGGGATGGGATGGGAGGCTCTGCACTGTCACCTAGTTTCCATGGTGACCTGTTGCTATAGAAACAGGCCCTGCAAGAGTTAGGCTTGGAAAGAGGAAAAAAAAAAGAAAGAAAAAGGAGATGAGAAAAGACTTAAGAGAAGCCGAATCACAGGAAAATACTGAAGAGCGGTGCAAATTAGGCGTAAACTCAAATTTTAAAACTCTGAGCATCAGCTTTATTTTTAACTACATCATAAAACTCAGAGTTGGGCAGTTTAATGTTGACTACAGTCAATATATAAGAAGTTACAAGAAAGGGGAGACGAGATCAACTTCATCGCACTCGTTATTACTCTGGGGTTGTTCAATAAAAGCAGCGTGTTGAGACAGAATGAGAACATTCACGGCAGGGTTGTCGCTTATGTGCGAAACCCATGTACGAGTGACAAATGGAGAAAAGAGCCAGTATGCACGTCCTACAGTCTATGGGCTTTGGTTCTGTTTGATGTAATGTTTTCCTTTCCAATATCTTTGTTTGAGCCTCGATGTTCGGGCTGCATTCAAATCGTGACTGCACCAGTATGCCTTGAAGTTCGGTGTGTAGACCAGGTATTATTTGCGAGAAGCTCCTGTTAAAGAGGCAATGCTGTTATCATCCACCATCCACGCAGTTACAAACATTATAAAGAGCAGAAAGAGGCAAGAAGCTTCATTTGTTTGTTACTAAGAAAATGACAAGGAGGCAGTGCAGTCTGCCAGCAGGTAAATCAAGTTATAACACAGTCATTTGCAGCTCTCCTCAGAGAGGGGTTGCTTCCCAGAAATTACTAACCAACCCATTGTGATTTCCCGAACCACCTCCCCCCTTCCTCATCTCCACTTACCTCACAGTTTTTTTTTTTTGTTTTGTTTTTTTTTTACAGGCCAAACCTAACCTGCAGCAGTTTCCCCTGTCGCCACATAAAAAGCCTGGGAACACGAACGTGCTCTATAGTCAGCGGATACACAATATGCAAAGTAACTGGCGGCCAGCTCTGCAGGACAGATGGATGCATACACACAAACACATTGAGACCGCCTCTTACTTATGCAGTCCAAGGTTTATACGCTCTGTCACTGTGACAAACCGCCCTGCAAAGTTCAGTCACACTTCCTTCATTATGGCTGTAGCCCAAACATGAGTGCCTGGAACATAAACAGAGCAGACAGCAAAGATGTGCACGAGGCAAGTCATAGACATGCATCACAATCATTTTGATGGGTAAGCCTGGAGTTGCTGAGTGGACGTTGTTTCAAATCAAACCCAATGAGAAAAAAAGCATCTCAGAAGTTCAGTGTTATGAAGAGCTTTGTTAAAATAGTTTTAACCCCTGAACTTTTTCACATTTCTGACCTCAAACCTCAATGTATTTTATTGAAATGTGGTGTGCTAAACAAAGTTCTGCCTCGTTGTAAAATGGAAGGAAATCTATGTATGACCATGACTGAACCAGCCAAGGTGTGCTCAACAAAGCAGCTGAACAAGAAACGACAAGAAACGAGCTGATGCTGATGCTGTTACTGAGTCAAACATCGGTGGGGATAAGTGAAGACATGCAGTAATCGTTCAGTTCCCAGTTGAGCTTTGACTTCATACTGAGGCTGGGATCACACTTGTAATGGAAAACTCTGAAAAATATTCAGCTGTACAACAGTGGACTTATTTTATTTTTAAGAGTCAAATGTCTTGTTTCTTCCACGTCCCACTTGTGTCTTTCAATGTTCCTCTCTTGTACATTTTATGTTTTTGGCTTTCCCCTCCTTATTTTTGAATCCTTTTTGTGTAGTTTTCAGCTCTTCTTTGTCCCCTGATCTAAGAGCTCTCTTCTTTTCACACAGCTAGGCTTTTTCCATTGATGGTTGCCAGGTTTGTTTTTTACAGAATAGCTTACTGTTTTTTGGGGGGGTGAAGTGTTCTTCACACAAAATGTGTCGCCGACTGTAATGTGCCCCCGTCAACCTGTGAATATTGTGTCTGTGTCTATTCACATTTGGCATTATGCGCATCCTGCCTGATCAGCTAACCAGCAGACAGAGCTAAAAACAGGTTTGAATTCACTCCATGGAAACTGAGGAAACATTCAGCTCCATTTGCTACATCCAGAGGTGATATGGGACATTTCTGACAGTCTGTCTTTGGCAGTGTGAATGGAAATGTGTCCCGAGTCACACCAAAGGTCCACTTTGCCAAGTTGTGATTCCACACAAGCTATGAAGTTACAGCCGGGAGATTTTTCCTTGCAGTGAGAAGTAAGTGACAAACTTAGGAACAGCTCTAAGTGCAAGCTATACTGAAATGTGGTGTATTTTTTTTTGTTTCTTGTATTTAAAAAAAAACCTGGTATATTCAGATTTATTCCATTAATAACCCAAATTAAGCTATAAACCTTTATAGCTATAGTTACCAGTTAACAACTAGTTTGTTGAAAGCTCAGTTTTTCCTAATCCCACTGAATAAATCACAAATCGATCTTTGACACCATAGCAGGGAACCTCTAACGGCAGCTTGTTGTTCAGGTGAGAAGCAGCATCATGGTGACAGCAAGACTAATTAAACTGCAGAACAAGAACTATTGAATACTCAGAGTCAGAGATGTTATATTAATAGACAAGCAACTTATCTGCAAAAGGAAAAAGTTCTGGATTGAAAAGCGATAATAAGAAAGAATGTTTAAACAACCAGGATATTTTCTTTTGAAGAGTCAGAGGAAAGTTCATTGCTCTCAAACTTCCTGAGTTTAAGTGGAAGCTACAGTTTAGCAGATGATCCTACATTAGGAGGAAAAAAAGTTAACCAATCAGGTTATTGCACGTTGGTACGCCAATGAATATGAGTTGGCCTTCAGTTTTACGCTAACCTTTTGGACAGTGTTCAACTTCTTCCCCACAGTCGTTATATGATTTATGCAGCTTTATTGACCCAGTATTTAACAAATTTAACCAAAGAAACATACTATCTATTTAAAATGCTGGTCATCTAATCGCTTCTCTGTGAACAGTGATGGATTTTAGATCTCAGTTTTCACAGCGATTATGATGAACTAAAATCGGGAAATATTTGAGAGTCTCTCTAAAAACATTTATAGCAGCCTTTTTTATTAGAGAAAACATCAAATATATTTTGTCTCCTAAGTTAGATTATTTATTTTCAAACTTTTAGTGTGAAAAATTGTGCTATTTGTGACACACCTCAGCAAACATTTCTGAGTTTTCATTTTTGTTAATCCATGAAGAGACCAGATAGTTTGGTGCTCCACAGGCTGGCCGATCTGTTTCTTTGCAAAAAAAAAAAAAAGGCCTTTACCCCTGCATTTGGAGTCTAATCACTGACATACAATTGTGTATGGACTAAAACTTATTTTTTCCCCATGTGTGCGTGTGTCTTTAGCAGCAGAGGCCAGCTGTTCTGCAGTGGAATCCCTGCACATCTGGCAACCTGAAGCCGAGAGGGTATTTGCCATGCAGCAACGATGAAAGAACAAGAACAGAAGATAAGATTAAAGAGACAAGATGACAAGTAAGTGATGGATTTATGTTAATAAAACAAGAAAACGAATTTAAAGTGAGACATTCACATGACATGAGGCTGATGAGGAGACAGCTTGGGATAAATTTATGCTCCAATTCTTGTTTTAAATAACATGCGACAGAACAGCTCTGATGAATGATCTAAAAAGTTCTGAATAAGGACAGATAAATGTGGCTACAAGCTCATAAACCTGCAACAACCCCTGGAAGAGCTGTCTGTACGCTACAGGAACAGAAAAGATATATTATTTAGGATCTTCAAACCAAATAAAGAGTTTCCTGTCTGGTCTGGAAAGGTGGAAACAACACATTCAGATGTGAAACTGGGTTCTTGCTTTTCCATCCCCATGTCCATAATGCCTGTTTGAGCATGTTGAGGGGAAAATAATCTGGCAGTGGAGCATAAACTATTCAGACATGGCACTGAAATTTAAGAAAGAGCTCCAGATCAGAATTCCCCCTCTCTAGAAGTTGCTTTTTGAAAGGTACAACTCATAATATATATTAATATTTAATAAATTTGAATATGCGTTGTGACGAGGGCCATTTGTCCAAATAAAAGTAGATTTTGAAAATAAACTTTAAGTAGATATTAAACATACTCCAACCTTTCCGTACTGAAATACATTTTTATTTACCTGAAATCTAATGTCTTGTTTTCATCACTCTGCCGCTCTGTGTGCAATAAAGTTATATAACGTGTTATGCTTTGTTACTAGGATCATTTGCGACTCAATGCTGGTTTGGACCTATTCATAATATTCGAAAGTTGAGTGGAAGGGAAAACTGCTATAGATAAGCCTGTTGAAGTACACAGTTGAGCTATTAATCGGATGACAAGTTAAAAAGGGCATGGCTATTCTATTGTAATCATTAATAATTTTTGAAGAGCAATTTTGTTTTTAGAGTTTGTTTATATTGCTTTTTTATATATACTTACATCTGTAGCAGCCAATTTCAAAGTGACCAATAATGGCTCTTTACCTGTTTTATACACTTCTATAAGCCGATGGAACCTAGTAGGTGATTCTTTGGACCATTAACTCAGATGTGAGAAGGTCACTTTGGTAACTTGACACTGAATCAACATAATGTTCAACAGACCTTTGCTAACAGGAAAAAAAAAAAGCTATTGCTCAAGGGTCTTCTGTCTGCAAACTAAGAGAATAGAAGTTGTGCAGATAGAAGATCACAAAGATCAGCCATCGACCCAAACTAGTTCCAGTGGACTGTGAAAGATCTGGCCACCTGAGGGAGAGGAAAATGAGTGCAGAGGGGAAAAAAAGTGACCCAGGTACTGAGCTGAATGATCTACTGTGTGAAAGAAGGGGAGTTTTCACAGCCGGCTGGGTTTGATCAATCCAGAAACACTTCACATGCACAAACTCGCAAACAAGCCAACAAAAAAGCCAATACATAATGTGCAGATGAACAGATGCTCCAGATACACAAAGCTAAGCGTAGTTTTACAGATCACTATCGAATCCATGCACCCAGGAGCTAAAGAAATATCCACTTTTTCCCACAAAGTGTTGAAAAAGAGGAAGACTATCTAATAGACAGGTTGGACGAGGCTTTAACAGTCAATACAGCAACTGCATTATCTGATAAGATTTTGATGGTCACATTTTGAGAAAAGAAGGACATACACTGCAGCTATACTCTTAACCTTTCCTGTGATACTTTTGACTCGTTTTATTTGGTTGATGCCTTGAGCCTATAGCGTGTGTTCTTCTAAGTGTTCGTCCTTAAAGGAAACGGTGTTCATCTTAAAGGAATTTAAGTGTAAACATACAGTAAAACATTATTGAACCAACAAGCTCCAGTCAGACGTCTAATATTTTATTAGATAAGAAATAAGTCAATTTTAGCTGACCTACTAAATCTAAAGCAACAATTTCCAACAGAACCAGGACAAAAAAAAAAATCACTGAAAACCTTGATTCTCTTCTCTGACTCTCAGAAGCCTTAACGTGAGAAAAGCGTCTGTATTGATTTACCTGCGTTCTATTTAGAAGCACAAAAGGCAGGAATGATCTGGATGGAGGCAGATGGAGCGAAGGGGAGTTTATCCTGTTCTGAATCGTCGATACATTACAAGTGAAGTAGATTTTTCAGTTTTAGTAACAGAAGAAGGTAAGTAAAAAAAAAATTGTGATTGATTACCCACTTATGTAAAGCCATAAACCTTCATTTGTCTGTGTGTGTTTGTGAGAGATGATCGGAAATAAGAATGCAGAAAAAGCATAACTGATTGCATGCTTGAACCTTTCTGACAGCGCTTTAGGAGAGGTGAGTGGCCAACAGAAAAAGTCTCTGCAGAAAAGATTTATGGTTTGGCAGACCGGATTATACAAGCCCCTCTCAGAAGGGAGATTTGTGTGATTTACTAACCTTCAGGGTCCTTCCTCCACTTGCCTTTGGCCTATATTGTTTTCCAGAAGTCCACCTTAAATATGGATTAACCTCGTTTTCGGCCCCCTGCTGGGTTTGTATCTATCTTGTGTTGCCAGGTTAAAGAAAGCAATGCACAGAACAGACGACAGCCAAGAATTACAGAAAGACAACAGTTTTGAGAATTGGGCAAAAGTTTGTTTTCCGTTTTGGTCTTTCTGAGCAACAACAGAACTTTCTCTTTATTATCCTCTCTCTCGCCCCCAGTCTCCCTCATCCGTTTCCCTGTACTCTCTTTTTCCAATTAACTCTTCTTCTCCTTGAGGCATCCGTTGTTTCCATAGGAACAGTGCTCTGTAGTCGATGCTGGTAGTCTTGGTAACAGTGAACTGGGCAGGCCAAGAGCATGCACATATGTGTGGTATATTTGGGCATCTGTGTGCACATGTGGCATGTTTACAGAAATCATGCTTTTCCATTTCCCTATAAAAGGTGCTTAATTGTTTTTTAATGTCTTTTAGGCAAAGAGAAAGATTTATTCACTTTTAATTAATTCAAGTTTGCTTTGTACACTTCTGTTCACAATCAATGTAAAAATGAAGTAGCATTAAGTAAGTAAATGTATTAATCTGTTTTGTGATGTTCTTGCCCAATCTTGCGTTTAAAGTGGATCAAAATTATTATATTTATAAATGCTGCAAATCACGAATTTAACTATGCTACCAAAGAATGATGTTGTGACTTTTTTATTTTATAAAAAAAAAACAACTTAGGTTTAAAGTAATTGCTTAATATTTATTTATGATTGAGATTAGTGAAATATTTGTACTAGTGGTGCTAATAAAGCTAGAACTTCTAACAAACACTCGTCCTGACAGTATTCTCATACTTACTACATGTACTTGTACAAAGGATTGTAGCTTTTTTTTTTTTTCAAGAAAAAAACATCCATGGCTACCTAAACTTTTGCAAACCTTAACAGAGAATACATTGTAGACTGATAAAACCAAACCCAAACTTTGGGGTCAGAATTTAAACACTGAGTTTTATTGACTAAAAGGAAAAAACAACAACACAGAGAAACATGGAGTCAGTCAGACTGAGCAGTGAAGACATCAAGATTTCCACTGAGCTTAAACAGAGGTCAATGAGGAATATGTGGAGAAAGTAATGTGCTTTCACAGATGTGACCATACACCAGAAACAAGTTTAGAGAAACAATCTACTGATGTCTTCATAATCTAAGACAGAAAGACTTCATTGGTCGTCTCATTGGTTTTTCTCACTGAAATCTGCAACGCTGCTGTTGATCGTTTTGTTTTTGTGTGTCGATATTTTTGACACACTAAATATAACCTAAAATGAATGAACAATATTGTACATTGTGTGTCATTTTGGTGTTGGTATTTGTGTGTCCAGGGAAGACCATCTGCCCATATGAGCAGCAGGCCTGCATAAGAACAAACACGTGCGATGATCCATCCCGAAGCCAAGCGAACATCTCTAGAGAGCAGAAGGCTTCAGCTCATCAGTCTCATCCACACAGACATCAACAGTCTTCCATTCATGCAAAGCCATTTCAACCACTCATGATGACACACCTGTGAAAATGTATTAAAAACATTGTGCTGCCTCAATGTTAATACAAATATAATCGCACAAGCAAAACAAAAGACAAACACATGCAAAAGAAAAGGAATAAATCTGGAAGCAAAACTGGCAGTCACACACAAATACGGCTTTCTGATCCCGATCTCGCATCTCTACACATGCGCAGCCACTTTTGCAATCACACACGCTCTTTCCACCTCACGTGTGCTCCAGTGCTCTACTTTCCTTCTGCTGGAAGTGGAAGGGAGGGGCTCCTCACACGTTCTCCCCCACACACATGGACTAGTGTGAAATGTAGAGGTATGCAAAAAAGGATTCATGCAAAGAAACACAGGTGTAGATACAAAACTGGAGGCATGCAAATTCAAGGGCTGAAACCAAAAAGCATGCATACCCAGTTTTATGTTATGGAATGCCCATGCATCCATTTTCAAGTTGCCTGCAAAGCACAGCCGTAATTGCTCACACGTGCATACAAAGAGCTGTTCATGTATGAAAAAGAGGTGGAAGAACAACAAAATAAAGGAAAGTAACTGAGGACAAATTTCCACCATAAGACATGCTTTGACAATGAGGGTATATTAAATAATCTGAAGTTCTTGTAAAATGTAAAGATCACTGTCAATTAGATTTCCATTTCAATTGCACATTCTGTGCAAATGACTTAATCAAAATCACCAAGATTGCCAGAAACACGACCACCAGCCAGAACCTTAGATACAAGGCAAAATGGATCCTCTTGTTGATATACGAAGTTCTGACACCACCATCTGAAATGTTGCAACTAAAATCAAGGTTTCACCAAGGAAAAACATTCTGATCTGTTACTGTTCTGTGTGAAATATCCACTTTGTCTTAAACTAAAATAGGAAGTATGACAAAACAACTACAAAATATATTGCTAGGAACAAGACTGCGATCCCTTTTGAGTCACCCCTTCACCCACTCCTGACAAGCCATTTGTCAGGAGTTCTTAATACATAAAGCAATGCAGTTCTAGGTTCCCGTGTCTTCCTTTCTGTGTGGATTTTTCTTCCCACAGAGCAGAAACATTCAAATCAGCTAAACTGAAGAATCTAAATTGCCTGTGAGTAATTTGTCGCCCTGTTGACTCAGCTATAACACCGTTAGAAATTTGCCCATGAAAATGAATGTGTAATTGTCAAGCAGAATTTTTTTATTCAATGTGATTCATTTATCTTCTGAAATCAGTGGGCTACAAGAGAAACTAAACTGTCATCAGCCACTCAAATCTTCATAAAACTGGAGATCAAGAATCACAAAATTGTGCAACTTGTAACTTACTAGTATAAGATGAATAAGTGCAGAGCAGTTGCCGAAGCAATATCAGCGCGTGAAGTTCTACATTAGATCATTGGGTCAAAGTGTGACTTGCCTTGGAGGCTCAGGGCAATGTGTGCTGCACAAGACAAGTTTCCCTGTGTTTCTTTAATGCATGATGGATGCTACACTTGTCTTCTTCTGGCACCCTGATTTAATTGCACACATCCAAGTCCAGTGCCTGACTCAACTCCCACAGGACTGTTTCAGGTAGCAGGCATGCATTACAACTTCCAACTCCACTTACAGCTACATCTCTGAGGGAAGAAACAGAAGTGAGCCAAAGGCCATACACACTTCACTAATAGTGGGTTAAAAGGTTTTCATTGCCAGGCTGCATCCATGTAAGGAAGGGAAATACATATCTCAGAATCACACTTTATAAAACTTTAGTCTTTTTTTATCTGACATTTAAACTTTGTGCAGCACAACAAATACAAAATCTACTATGAGCATAACTTTTAATATTTTAATCCAAGGTGAAATGTGAAATATGATCATGCTTCCAAATTAATAAACCAAAATAAATTGTACATTCAGACCAGGCAGGATTTCTCTAATCCCCTTTTTAAGCCTCACCTTTTACACAAATATGGAAGAAAGCCATATGGAGAAGGAAAAGTGAGAAGGAATAAAACAGGTTAGCATAATCCACTTTATTCTGGGACAAAGGGTTCAGACAGCCAACATGCAGAAACAGAAATACACAAAACACAGAAACACACTCTGGAGGGAATTAATGCAGCAATGCGTGTTCCTCAGGCCTGTCAAGTGCTGTTTATCTCTGTGCCATACTCACAAACCAGATCACACCAAATGAAGAAATCAGGGACTGATAACAACTGTGGCAAGAAGCAACCAGGAGAAAATAAAATTAACAAGAAGAAAATTAGACAAAGGAAGCTGGACAAAAAAAAAATAAACATAAACATAACAAACATGGCAACGTCATTCAAACAAGTTTTGCACTCAACATCAACATGCCTGGAAAAATCAGAGAGCCTCTGAAATAAATGTAGTGGAGAAGTGAAGACTAACCAGTTTGCAGCTTCAGCAGATCATCTTCTGTCATCGATCTGGGATTAAAGTCGCATTAATCTCTTTGTCCAACAATTATGCACAATCTTCTTGTGAAATAAGTTGATAGTGTGGTTGCCAAGTTTTGGTTCAGACAGCTCAGCTGCTGCTTTTTGGCCCAATCCAAAAAGCAACAGGGAGTCACCAAAACGCAGTGTAAGCTGGACAGCAGGCAAGGGCAGTGGCCGAAATGTGTGCCAACTATTGGCATTGAAATCTGGCTCTGGGTCAGTGGAATGTCACCTTACTGGCAGTAAAAAAGCAAAAGCTGGTGAGGAAACTTGTGCAAAAACACAAGTAGCTGGGCTCTCCTCCCAAATCCTAAAGATGCAGCGGATTCTCTCCGACTCAGGATAGGCCAATTGGTTTAGACGCAGTATGGACTCACACTCCCTACTTTCCAAATACAATTAACTTATTTACATTTACAGTAAATCAAAAACTATAAGCACTCTTAGGAGCTGACCTTTTTATGAGAAGCAGCACAAATCACAGTCCAAATGTGTGATAAGTGAGAGATTTGTCAAGGGCAATGGGCTGGAATTCCTCAGGAAACATGTCAAAGGCCTGTTGAAAACAACAACTAATGACCGCAGTCTGTTATCCAACAAAAACAACACTCTTCCAAGAAGTAACATCAAACTTTATAAAAACTTCAACCCCAAAGCAATGAGATATGAATATTACTAATGTCAGCCCAACAGCTGTCTAGCTCTTCCAGGATGCATTAAAGACTCAGAGGACCTTCAGCCATGCTGCAAGCATGGATAAAAACTCAGCCTGGAGTCATCGGGCAAAACATTCTGAACAGCTGCTGCACACAACTGCTCTAATTTAGATTATTATCTGCATATATGAACACAGAAATTGTGTTGCTGTGTCTATAACCAGCAAACTAAGACAGATTTTGATTTGTTCTGGAATGAACCTCTTGACCTTGCATAAGCTCTCTTTCAGCCACCTCCAAGGAAAGCACTTCTTTGCAAAATCCCCTGACATGCAGGAAACAGAAATGTATTACCAAAACATTCAACTCTTCACAGAGGACGGTCCACCAGGTTTTAAAGTGATGTGATGGAAATATCTGAATATTTGTCAAGGAAAGCATTTTTCAGGTAAGATACTAAGCTTGGAAAAATGGTCTGGCTTCTTCTTTATGGAGTATGTTTTGTGAATTGGTGCGCAACTGTGTTGTAACTGAAGGGGGCAACTCCACACTGCCAGACCCAGACTTTAGATTGCATGAGTATGGAATCGCCATTTCAGAGAACATGTCTTCAATTCCTTTCAGTCCAGTGGTGCAATCCTTTAAACCACTGCTTGAGACTTTGTATTGCTCTCAGTCAAAAGAAGTTGCATGAGGATGAAAGTGTGTTCCTTGAAATGTCCTATTTTTGGGCTAATCTGAAAGCTGCATATAAAGCTGGGAGGTCTGTAGTTATTGACTTTGAGGAAAATTGGTCACCTCTGCACAGCACATGTTGCTCACGTGACCACAAACCAGAGTGATCAGCATTTACTGACCGCACTCTGGTTTCAGGTGACCTAACCCTTCTTGGCTGAGTTGCTGTCATTCCTATTTACTTCCACTTTTTTTTTTTTTATAACACAACTAAAAATTGACTGCAGAATATTTAGCAATGAGGAAATTTCCTTATTGCACTAGTGGCATCCTATCAAGGTTTCATGCTGGAATCCACTGAGCTCCTGAGAACGACATCTTCCTTCACAAAGTCTATGGAAGCACTAAGGCGGTAATAGAAGTGAATTCAGAGATTTGGATGGGGAACCTAATACTTCTAGAAATACAGTGAAAAGTCCAGTACTTTCAGTGATTACAGTTACTTTATTCCTTAATAAATTAGGACAAATTAGAATCAAGCATCTTCAGGTAAACTTGTCTCTTAGAAAAAAAGTCCAAGGACTACTCTTTACCTTTTAAACAAGACTAAAGGTTACCAATTAAAAATGTTAGTCTAAAATGATAACCAATGAACGTCTCCATAGCAACAGCCTGAGTGATTCATAGAGCGTGTCAGTCTGTGAAATAAATTTCACACTTCAGTGAAACGCGGCCTCTGCAGCGAGATTTTGTTTGAACGTACGAGCGAGGCGTGCGTGTTAGAAACAAAAATAAACACAATAAAATCTATTGTTCCGCGACTCTATGTCGAGATTGTCAGTTGTTAAAATTACACACGACAGGTGAGAATGATTTATTGTTTTTGCTTCTTTTTTTTTGCTGCAATTTCTGAAGCATTGATTTGCTGTTTTTGTTTTGTTTTGTTTATTTGTTTCCTCAAGTACTCCCAAATGTAAATATGCACCATTTGTCATTTATCAGTGTGTTTCTACAGCTCGAGTAATTGGTGGGAAAAAGCCTTAAAGCAGATTTTATTTTCAACTATGTTCCGTCTAATCTGCCTCATACCGGCACACTGCTCATTAGCTTTCTGTAGGGGTTTCGTTCTTTCGTCCCCTCTCCTCACTAACTTTCTCATTTGCTGTCATGCAGTTTCTTCAGTCCTGTTTTCCTCTCATTTAATCAATTTCTCCATTCCAGTTCACTGGTAGCAGAAGACCTCTAAGGGATCCCTACCCTCCTGGTTTATCTGAGGTTTTCTCCCTTCCCTTTCATTGCCTCTCTCTGTCTTCTTTTTTATATTTCCTGTGAGAAAGTAGGTTCACAACAGACCTCCCACATTCCTGCATAACACACACACTCCAACTAGAGCAAAACTCGTGACTGCTGAAGCCACATAAGCCAAAGATTACAAGCCTTTCAATTGTAACAAACACAAACGCTCAAAGAAACAACATTAATAGTGCACTACAAATATCACATCATAAATGTTACACTTTTCTGTGACCACACAGCCCTGAGAACAGAGCAGCTGGGGGAAATCTTTATAAAAGTAAAGAGAAGACGGGGTGGAAATTAAGAGGTGAGGAAATGTGAAAATGAAAAGGCGTGAGAAGGAACCTGGAATTTCACAATAATGACTTCTGAACAGGTTGGAGGCTGTTTTATGAGTTCGGCTTCACTCCTATTGAAGGAAAGTCAAATCCATCCATCTGTGCATCAACCAAACTCACTGATCCTTCTTTAAAACCTCCTTCTGTTGGAGGAAAAGACCAAGAGAACAGCCCCTTTTTTCCTGCATGCGTATCTGTCGCCTATTTGCTTTTGTTTACTGGAGTTAGACTCGTGCACGATGAAGCTTACATAGCCTTAAAACTCCAGCTAATTTGGCAGTGGGAAATGTTTCAGAAAATACTAGATTGAGACAACAATTTGGGACTTTTAAGTATGACTAGCAATCTAATTCATCGCACAATGACAGCACTAAACCTACCCTTGTCACCTTTCAAGATTTAAGAGCATAAACCAAATGTAATAATTATTTATTGAGTAAATTATTAAATTCCACTAGCCTCACCCATGTCTGATTATTTCCAGAATAAAAAACACCTTCAATAAAACCTGTCTGACAACATTATGCAGGCTGAAAAATCTCAATAGGGCACAACATCTCCCCTACACCTAAATACAAAGAAAAGTTTCTGACATGGATCAATCTACAAGTTGAAAATGTAATTTCTAAATATTTGGGACTCCAAAAAATCCCAGTAAGAACAATTATCCATGAAGTGGTGAACTTAAATTCAAATTATGACTTATTAAGCTGCACTTCAAGCATTCCAGTGAGAGTACCTTGAGCTGATCTTCTCCATTTACAAACCTTGAGCTACCTACTTCAGTTAATGGTGGTGTTCTCTTGTCTTAGTGTGTCAAGGTCTAGCATGGCTAATGGCCAAAACATTGTCATTGTCAAACTGATGTGGTGGTTACTGCAGCACCCAGCAGCTGAGAGCACTCAGCATCTTGTCAGTCCTCTTTCTGGGCAGTGGAGTGGAAATGTTAAGTGCCACCATTACTGATTTCACTGTCAGAGAGTAATTTGCAGATATACTATCGTAATAGTGGGGCATTGAAATCATCACAGTAGTGACATTCACTGTTTGAACAACATTTAGAAGCAAAAGACGAGGAAACTCGAGTCAATCTGCAGTGCAGACATTTGTGCTTCTGTTTTATGTACTACTGCAATGAAGGTAAATAAAAACCTCCTTCAAAATTAAACAAAGACGCTGAGTTAAAGGCACAGTAAAGGATTTCTGAAGCGAGGTTCTTTTAAAACCTCTTGCAGGTGATAATTGTCGTTTTCACGTACTAAATATTCAGATTAGTTTTAAGGACATCAGTTGATCCCAAAGACAAATTAACGGCTTGCCTGAGATGGGCAAAAATTAAAGCGGACTTCTACAATCTTGAAAGAATCCCAAACACAAAACATCATAATGGTTTAAAGAATCTGAACCTCTTCAATTATTGTCACATCTGATATCTTGGCTCATTTACAGGTGTTTTTGTTTTTGATTAAGTTTCATGCTGCTTAATTTCTGTGTGTATTAATTGTATATTACCTATTTTTTTCTGCTTACTTTCGAAAGTGGCTCTGAAAAATAGCTTTATCTACTCCCTTTGCACAGAAACCAATCACTGTTTCCATAAACAGTGGAAGCTGTTTATGGAACAGTTTCCACTGTTTATGGCTAACATTAGTGGCTAAATAATGTTAGCCACTAGTGATCTTCCTGGGTGAAACACTAAGAATTGACCATGTAAAGCATTTCTGGCCTAAAAGAAATTTTAAAAAGATAAAATTATGACTTTTTTGTTTGTTTTCAAAGTGCTCTCCAGTTCTATTAGAATGTTTCTGAAGCTTTGTAAAGCTTCAAATCCTGATCCCAGTACATTTTTCATAAAGAGAAATCACTGATGACACATATTCCCTACAGTTTTGTGGAAGTCCAAAAACCCACTGAGTAATTAAACCTGTTTCAGAGAGAAACCCCTCAAACCTGAAATGCCAATATAAAGTACAAAGGTTTTTGTGGCTACCTCCATGAGAGCTTGATGAATGAAGGATGAAGTTTCAGGGGAGACCTCCCACGGTGATTTCTCCTCTACCATGATGGCATCCAGCGTCGCCTTCTCAAGGATGACATCAAAGGATGCATCGCCAAAGGAGAGTTGACGAACGTCCATCTGATGCCAGGTCATACCAGGACAACTGCTGTACCTGGCACTCATAGCGCTGATGCAAACCGAGGAGTAGTCTATGTTGGTAATCGCATGGTAGCCGGCACCGTACATGTCTCCACCCAAACTGCTGTTCCCACAACCTGAGAGAAATGGCGAAAAAGAAATATAAGCCGTCAATGGGGGACAGAGGAAAACACCAAACATGCAGAGAAGAGCAGGTTATTAACTGAGAAGGGGAAAGATATGTGAATATAGTGGAAAAATTAACATAACTATTAAGGGACCAAAGTGTTTGGTGCCTTAATTGAATAAATGTGATGATTAAGAGTTACTCTTATGATTGGCTGGAGCTAGGTGCAGTATTCTGCAGGACTCCCTCTTGTGTCTGATGAAAAAGACTCAACATTTAGATTAATTGATTTTCAATCACAAGTGGGAACAGGTCAGCTCCCCCTTTAAAAGGTAGGGCACAGTCAGGGTCACAGTTTCAAAATCATTACATTCCCCATCACATCATTCCTGAAGTTTAAAAGTTATTTTAATGCGTTTTCAAAAACAGTGACAGAATCAGTCAGATTAACCGGTCCTGCCAACGGTCAGTCAGCAGTGTCTGAAGGCCGGTAAGTTCCCTTAACCCCTCACAATGTCAAAACACAAGGTTGGATTTTTGGGATTTTATTGATAAAGCTGTTTCCTCGCTTTCCATGGTGTTATTACATTGGTCAACACAAACCAAGGAAACCAAGAGAATTTAGTATTACATGTGTCACAGTATCTTTCCTTGACGTCACCAGTGAATGTACTTTTTCTAAATAAAAGCTCCACCAAGCACCAAGTGTGTTTTAATGTTAATACTGGATCATTACTAAGATATTTGAGAGGAAGTCGCGTTGATTTCATAGAAGTCATGCACACGCTTTGGTGTACATGGCATGTGTGAGCTGTGGTAGATTTTACAGTTGTCAAAACACAGGCTGGCTAAATAATACAAGTTGATCCACCGCACACAACAGACCACCACAGCTTAGGTGATGAACGTGATATTTCACATATCAAGAAGCACATTTGAGGTTAAACTACCTTGCAACATTTCTCGAGTACTTTTTACAAGTCTTCACTTATTATTTTGACTCAACACAGAACTCATTTGAATTCTTTAAATGACAAAAACATTGTAAGACTCTGAAAAAGAACATCATGATCTAGGCTCATTGTTTAGGGCTAGAAGACTTGACAGGCAGAATTGGAAGTGACATGATAAAAGAAAATTGAAGAAAGTTTCAATTTTCTAAAATGTAACACGATGAAAATAACCAACTGAACGCAGCATCTCACCTTTTGGATACAATGAGTCAGACTGCAAATGGAGGAGGAGGAAGAGGAGAAGGAGTAGGAGGCGAAGGAAGAACATGAAAAAGGAGTAACAAGAAAAGTTATGCTGGGCATATAGCACAATATGGAAAGAGTGTCATTGGGAAGTATTTTGTTTAACTATTTGCTGCGCGGATACATGTGCATGTATTTAAAAGGATCTGCCTGGGGACGTGTGAGCGGGTGCGAAAGGTGTGGCTGGGACTTTGAGCGACATGCTGGCAGCGACACCTCAGCTGCAAACGTGTGGTTCCTTCTTGTTATCACCTTCCTGCTTCCACTAATTACCACCATGCAACAGCTTCACATGAGCATGTGCCAGAAAATCCAGGATGATTCAGTTTGCAGTCTCACACCAAACAACACGTTAGTAACCTATTTAGATGTGTGTTTGCTTGCCTGTGTGCTTTACATGCTCAAACCTTATGCTGCACGACCACAGGTGGCAAGGACTTCTGAACACAGATATTTATACATCGAGAAAATTGAGCAAACTAATACAGGATGATTTAACAGGACAAAAACAGAGAAACTGAAGCCACAGATGAAGCCATGCAACAACAACTCAGCATTGCATTGATTGGTCCTGACGGGTAATCTGTGTTTCAAATAAATGAGAAAAATAAAAAAAAATTTATTTTCTTCCAGCAACAATCTTTTTATGCACTTTGTTTGGAGTTTAGTAAAAGGACATGAAATGTGTGCAGATTTATGATGAAGGTTGTATTGTTAAGGATTAGATTTATTCTTGAACAGCTACAGTCCATCCCAAATGTTAACAAACCCAGAAACCAATTACTTTAGAAATAAAAGTGAAAAATGTTGGATTTCCTTTGAGAGTATCTGTGTGTGAATAATTATTAGACAACTAATAGTGAATAGAAATTTTGTGAAAAAATCTGGCAAAATTTCACACTTTCAAATCTGTAAAAGTAAGAATAATACACAACCAGTCCTTCCTACTTTATCTCAATCCCTCTTGGCAAACATGAGGTTTTGGTTTCCATCCCCTGCTGCACCCCACAGCATGTCAGACGTTCCCTCCAAAGGGTTTTCCCCCATAAACACAGATATGCGCATGTGTGTGTGTCATCTTTTTCCAGGCACATTGCTCTGAGGAAAGGCCGGACATGATGTCTCATTCCTGGGGGTCGTCAGGATAAGTTTACTTGCCACACTCTCCTCAAGGTCAAGACTCCTACACTGGGTCAGTGAGACCTGCAGATGGTTCCATGCACTCATAAATACTAATGAGTTACCTACAAACATAAGTCTTTAAATTTAAAAATATAAGTATATATTTTGTGACAATGTTTACATTTTTTTTTTTTTTACTTAAAAGGCAAGGTTGTCTCAATTACAGTCTCTGGTTCCTATTTAGGACAGAATATCTCCTGATAACCGGATCTCACTCCCATGTCAGCATTTTCCCACAGGACACAGTTGTAAGGCAGATACCTTCAGTACTTCGAAGAAATCAGAGCTGGACTTTTTCTATACATATTTCCCACTGAGGCTAAAAGCCACTCAAAGGTATAAAAAAGGCCAGGTTTGTGTGATTAAACAAAATAGACCAAAATAAATTCTAAATAAATAAATGTCCAATAAACAAGATGTGATGTGTTCTTCAGCAAAGAATTATCCATGTGGGGTTTACAAGTTTCAGGTTTTTGTAATTTTTTCCCTAACAATTGTGTTTTCCAGCTTAATTGCATGGATAAATAAAACTCTGAAGTGATTTATTGTGGGTCTCGTGTTGCTAAATCATAAAAACACGAGCTCTGCAGTGAAGTACAGGAAGCTCCATCGGTGTTTGAGGTGGTTAAGTTCATCTTGGTGTTATGAGTTTGTCTGGCACAGAATATCCAGGTGAATCTGGGGCCTTACATGTCTGCAGGTCATAAATAGGAGGCTTTACATTCCTACTAAACAGACTAACTGGATTATTAAAAGCAGAAGAGAGGAAGAGACTAAAGTTAGAAGTGTCGTATAACCTCGTTCCGAATGCCCGTGTGAGTGTGTGATGGAAAACCTAATCCTGCTCTTAAAATGTTTCGTAACACTCATATAATAAACAACTGAACACTCAGCTATCCAGCAGTTGCATGAGTAAACAAATTGTTATTGTGTTTGCTTTTCTGTTTCCATTAATATCGAAAAGAATTATTTATTTGTGCTGCTAGCACACATATGACGGCCAAAGATGGACATGGTACCTTGCAGTCAGTCAAAGGCGGGTTAAAGGACATCTGGTGTGTGACCCGAGAAATCCTTTGATATTTAAGGACCAGCTGAACATGTGAGTGACAGCTGTGGAGATATAACACAGGAAAGGAAACCTCTGAGGCAATCCCCAGAAATAATTTAGGATTAGTCTGCTGACGGGAAACGCATAGAAAACGGCCTCACACATAATAACATACAAAGCTTAAAATTCAATTTGAAGCTGTGAATTCAAAGATAAATTCAATGAATCAAAACAACAAACTGTATTAATTGAGCCCTTTTTATGCAGTCAAGTGCAACACATTTTTACAGAGGTTAAAAATTAAAAGACGGACATTTAGACAAGAATGATAAAACCAATTTGTAGGTTATAGAACCTAGTTACGTATTAGAAAGTCATTGATTATAAGAATAAATAAATGTGGAAATACAAGAGTGCAGATTAGCAGGAAAGCTAATCGACAATCAACAATCTCCCAATGCAATATGTAATATATTTTACCATAACAATCTGTTTGCTCATGCAACTACAGTATATACTATGTATATTGTACAACAATAAAGATGAAAATGATGAATAAAAAGTTCATAAATTACAAAAGCTAGTAAAGCAAAGAACAATATTCTTTGCTAAAATAACATACAACAGCATTCCTGTTATCTTTAATAACTGATTTAGCTATAAAATAATATGTTTGTATAACTTAAAGAAAACAATAAGTGTGTTTAAAAAAACTGTTTTGCACTCATCTTATTTCACCAAATACAAAGTGGATATTTTCTTTTCTTACTAATGTTTATTTAGAAACCTTGTGACATTTTACAGTGGTTTGATTATTTGTGTTGCTTCAGCTTCAACAATTTGGACTGGAACCCATCAACATATTGAGCAGCACTGTTAACCAAAAATCAGATTTAATAGGCTCAACATACTCCATCCAGAAATAATTTTCTGTCCTAAATCAATCTATATTCATCTAGAGTTTGTCCAGTGGATTCAATATTTTTTAATACCTGTGCTTCTTTAACTCAAGTACTAAAAAAAAAAACCCCTCTTGTTTACTTCTATGGCTCCTACGTGATGTGACGGCACATTTCAGCTGTAAGATGATGTCCTTCCAAATAAACAGCAGATCTGGAATATCATGTATGGTCAAAGAGGGGCGGTGGGTGGGGAACCCCTGTGCGTCAGCCAGCAATGTGAAACATCCAAGCCGTGAGCCATGAGCTGAGCTGAACTGAGCGCAGCAGTGGAAACTCCATGATGTCAGAGGCATTTGTGGTATCCGTTCACATCCCAGATTGGTTTTGACACATTAATGATGGCGACCAAGGCTCATGCTGATGAAAGGTGATGTTCAAGTGAACACATAGCAACACCCAGCTCAACCAACCCCAGTCCACCAGGGCTCTGGGCAAGCCCGAAGTAAACTGATGCCCCGATGACACGCTGCTAAATTTAGCTGCGACCGTTGCAAATGCTAACAAATACTGTAGAAAGCTCCCATGTGGAGTGTATTTGTTTTTGTGTCACACTGTGAGTGGATGAACAAATAAATCTTATAAGTTTTCATATGAGAGCATTTTGGAGTCAAGGGTTTGTATGAATCATAGTAAGCCAGATCAAATAATGATGTGGAAGCAGAGATATTTTCCAGCAGTTTCTTAAGTAAGGTGATGAAAAGCATGCACATATCGGAGCGCATGCACCGAGATAGTAACATTGGTTTCTAACCAATTACCTCTTATCTTTCTACTGGGTCACTGTCCATTCTTATTTTATTTAAATCTAACTATTTATGACTCAGACAAACTGCAAGAGTTTTTAAAAGCAGCCATTGCTGGAGCACACACACTTATTTGTGATGTGTATAAATGTAGTTTATGGAAATACACTGAAAATTTACAAATATTTTCTTATTAGTAAATGCACCATACTATCAGACGAAAGCAGTAAGACTCTTCAATCACTGTTTTCAAAATAAATAAATAAGAATACTATTTCAGAAATAAAATGTGCAATGGATGTGGAAGTGGAAAGTCTATCGTCAACAAGGTGTTAGGAACCAGTTTGTTTCCCAGACACCCCTTAGACAGATCTTACACCTCCTCCCAGGAGTTGTCTGTGTCACTAGAAACAAAATACCAAAATGGAAGTCTTACCAACAAATGTGTCAGTGGTGTCGGTGGAGTAAATTAGGCTGCAGTCATGTGTGAAAGAAGAAAAATGTCATCCATAAACCTGCTGCTCGTTAAACATTCGACTTTTCTGTAGGAAAGAGGCGAGTGTGAGTTAAGGTGAGAATGTTTGCAAAGCGAGATAAATAATAAATGATGTCAAGGTTAAAATCTATGAGCAACAGCCACACACATTTGTCTGGTGCTTCCTGGTCGCCTAAAGGCTGAAGCTAAACAGTCCAAGAGGAACTAAGAAAAAAGAAGATTTTTGCGTTCTTTAAACAAACTTAAAAACAAGTTTACTGATTTTATGTTAGAAAAATGCCCATATTTGCACTGGAAAAGCCTTGCTCCTTCTAGTTTCCTCCTGTAATGCTCCTGTAATGCTGGGGCCATGGCTATCTCCAGGAAGATCGCCATGGGCAATCTGAAGCAGCTAATAAGCCAGTCTGTTATGAATTCCCAAGTTTACAAAGACGCTTATGTTTTTGCTCAGGACTGGACTGAAATACAGCTGCTGCAAAATCCGAACTATTCTGTCCCATTTTCATAGATGGGCTGGTTCTACCCCTCCAGCTGACCCCGGCTGTAGTCTAAGCTGATTGAAGGTTGAGTTTAAATTTTGTGTTTACAAGTTGTAACAACTAATACTGAGCTAAAACAACAAGCTTTGAGATTTTGAGAGTTGGTGCAGATCTGTTGGGAGGACAGAGGGAGTAAAAATACTCAACAGAGATCTGTTCCAAAGAGGAATGGGCCAGATGTCCTATATCACGGTAGTTAAAGGTGTAAAAATATCTTCCACTTTTTATCTTTGTCTTAAGAAAATGTAAGATGTAAGGAAAAAGGCTTTCATGGAGTTGAATTGCAGCATAAGAAAAGTCCACAAATTGTGAGTCAGCTAAGATGTCAAGTAAAAGGCATCTTCAAATTGGACAGCTTTCTATTTTTCCGCAGCGTGATTTCTAATAGGTAGTCAGCCAGGCCCTTTTCTGTTATAAAAAAAGGTATGAACAATGGATGATGATGAAGCTTACAGTTTAAAATTACAAAGCAAGGAAAAAATTACCAGAAAATGTGAGAGGATAAAAAAGAGAAAGAGAAATACTGTAAATAGTTGCGTTTGAAGCCGAGATAATCCTCCACTTGACGTATTCCTGACACCCTGAGCTGTGGACTCAGGATGTCATGTAAAAACTTGTGATTAGAACAAAATGTATTTCAACTTGAAGAATATTTTAGAAATTCAAGTAATTTAACTAAGTATTCAGGTAAGGCTGAGAACTTCAGGAAAAGTTTTTGTAAAATCTGACAACAAAACATTATTCAGCATTGTGTAGGAGACTTACACGATTGAAACATCAGATAATCTCACAGGATTCTTAGGAAAGACCTACATGTGAAATGTGGAGCATGGAGGTAGAAGTATTATAGCTATGTGGCATTCGGTAGAGGAATCTATAATGAGATCTACCCGTGATTAGGGCTGTAAGAAAAATTTAAGCTCAAGATGAAACAGGATCCTGAAACAAGACAATAACCTAAAACATATCAGCAGTGCAAAATGGGGCACATTAGCTATTAGAAGGTGCACTAACTTTTTCCTCATTGAGAAAGCTCATTTTTGGTTTCTCTTATTGAATGGGTAAAACAAAGTTATTTTTTGTCAAAGTAGAATTACATAATTTTCCATTCTTAAAAAGTAGAAGACTAAACATCAGTATGTCATAATTTGTTAATAAAGAGTTGAATATTTGAAGTGGGATCCTAATTTTCAAAGGTCAGTAACTCTCCAGATTCCAGTCACATAATCAGAAGGAGACATTTTTACAACCACTGTGTGCATGAGTGTTTGGTGTATTTTTTCCTCTTCTCCAAATTTATATATTCTTCAAATGAAATGTTCCTTCAAGTAGTTTCAGAAGCTGCAGAAAACTTGCATCAGCATATCGGCCAGCTGAAACTCTCAAAAGCTTGCTTTCTCTGGCAACCTCTCCTCACAAATGTCTTCTTCCCTCCCTTTACAAAATCGACATCAGTTATGTAAGCGGTTGCAGAGGTAATTAGTGACTGAATAATTAAGGATGTGGCTGTAACTGTTTGATGCCGTGTGTGTGTGTGTGTGTGTGTGTGTGTGTGTGTGTGTGTGTGTGTGTGTGTGTGTGTGTGTGTGTGTGTGTGTGTGTGTGTGTGTGTGTGTGTGTGTGTGTGTGTGTGGTGAGAGATAGATAGAGGACTTTTGGAAGGACTTTACGGTGTGAATCTGCCTCTATGCTGTGGCATGAACACTGACGCCTCTCCTTCTGATAAAAAACACCAACAGGCACCAGGAGTTTGAGCAAAGTAAACTGCAAGAGTGGAGAGTCATCGTTTCTCACTTTGTTTGCCAGAACCTACAGTTACTGAAAGCCACCCACGCCCCTCTTTAGATTGCCATTAATTTCTTGTGCTTGGTTGAGCATTTGCTGAACTTTTCTTTTTAAAAACTAATGGCCAGAGTGCATTACAGAACACTCTTTACAGACGCACAGACATATGAAAGCTGCAGTACGGCGTTTTGCATTTAAAGCCCCCTTTTAAGTCAGTAATAGCAAAAAGACATGGATGAACTTATGTTTATGGCTGTGGCAAAAGACTGGAAATCAATATAACAAATGAAGCACTAATGCTAAAGGTGAGCAGGTGTCAGGTGAAGTAAGAAACATGACGTTAAGTAGGGTGACTATAAGTAAAAAGTAAAGCTTCAAATAAAACAGAAAAGTTTTTTTTTTTGCTAGATGGTACATTATCAGACATATTTCCTGAGCAAAAACAAACTATCTTTTTGAAAATACATCACTTATTGAGGTAAAGTGTATCTGACCCTTTCTGGAAAATGGACACATTAAATCATTATTTAACTCAGGTTAAACAGATCTCAAGAATCCGCTTAACTGAATAGTAAATAAATACAACCCGTCTGACATGACATAGGCTAAAATCTCTCAAAAAGTAAGTCTACAAATCCAAGAATAGATGAGAGATAAAAATTAATGGATCTGGATCAGCCTGGATAGTACTGCATTGTCATTTCAAAACCTTTGGGACTCCATTAAGCCAGAGTGAGATATTATCTAAACAGTAAAGCTTCGCAAGAGAGCCTGACCTACCCAAGTTACTTTAACATGTCACTGACAGCTCATGAAGGAGGTCACAAAAGAACCCCGAACATCTAAACTACTGCAAGCCTCACTTCCCTCAGGAAATGTCAGTGTTTATTATTTAACAATAAAATAATAGAATGGGCAAAAAATGTCTAACACTCCAAAAAATGAAAAACATTCCCCAAAAACCATGTTGATGCTCTCCAAGTCATTAGAGGAATGATGGAACAGATGGTGTTAAAAGGTTTTAGTCCCACTATGTTTGGTGTAAAACTAACACGGATTTTCAGAAAAAGATCATCATCAAAGATCATCACTTGTTCCCTGGAGTCAGCAGAATACAGACTTTTACTTTATGTTGCAAACTCAGAGGTGAAAGAGCATTTTAAGTTTTGGTCCCAAGCTATGGAAGGCTTGCCATTAGCATATTAAGCAGGCACCTTTATTTACTGCTTTTTTATTTAGTATGTAAAACATACTTTAACTCTGGCTTATAAGTGAGTACAAATTGTTAAATGTTACATTTTTCTGGTTGGTTTTAGAGGTGTATACTCTGCTAACCTTTACTTTTCTAATAAGAGTGTACCTTTTTTCTCCTAAGTTTGAGTTTAATGTACAGAACTTGTTGTGCTTCAAGATGCAACATCCACCCCTTCAAAGTCTCACCAGCATTATATAAACCCAAGATGATACAAAGATAATGAACTATTTATACAACCATTGTTTCCATCCATCAATCACAAGAAATGTTAATTGTATTGAAGAGGACACACTTAATATCATTTAACAACCTACAAAGAATATGTAAATGCACCCATCTTCACATCATCACATCCATTGTCAACGAGACAAATGACAGATTACATTTTATGTAATTCCCTTCTATGAAGTGAATTTCACTTATTTTTGTTTTTAGGGTTGTATGTTGGACTTAATTCTGGTCTGGTTTATAATAAACTCACAGGACCTTTCCAGGAACGTCAATATCATTCTGTTACCTGGTTGGTTTAAAAGTCGTAAGGGATTATAGAATATAATCTGTGAATATTTGTACCAAATACTTAGTAAACGATCAGAATGGCAAAAATAGAAGTTTTGTGAAGGTAAACCAAAAACTCTTCAAAACATCGTTCCATAAATCTGCTGGCAGTCAGACTGCAGCAGCCTTTAGCTGTGGACTCATTTCACACTGTACAAAACTGAAGTGTTTTTCTTTACAGGGTACGAGCCAAAAAACAGAACACAGCCTAACAACTGTTCTGTCACAACTTTTGCTGACTTTGTCCAAGTAACACTTGAATATGCACCTGCAATGCTCATAACACCTCCTCTCTGGTTTTTCACCCACAAGAGGTACTTTTTTTTCCTGACAGTCCATAGATCTGAGCACAAAAAGCTTTTATCCTGCACCTACAGTGTCCTCAGTCTTCAGCACAAAAATGTTTTTATGTCCTCAAAACTTTTATGCCCAAAATATGGTTTTGTCTAAATTCTTGTCAATAAATGTCAATGTTGCTCTTAAATTAATCATTTGATTTTGATATTTCAGAAATACAGAAAGCTTTAAAGTAATAAACAATTTACATTTTTGCTAAAATATTTAGATAGAAAAATTATAAATTTCCCCCAGGGACAGATTTTTGATCAATTTCAGACTGTTTACGATGCAGATTGATTTTGGAACGTATTCACAGCGTTTTGCTTTGGTTGTGTTACAGACTTATTCCAAATTTTATTTTGGTGTAAATTTTACACACAATATCTTATTATGACACCATGGGAATTTTGGCAAATTTATTAAAAATAGGAAACCAAAAATAAATAAATAATCACACTTCAATAAGTATTCACAACCTTTGTACGGTATATGACTTTGTTGACTTACTTTTGGCATCTTTTACAGACACAAATTGGGCATCTATGTGCCCAATTTGGAGAGCAAAACATCATTTCAGATCAGTTAACTGGACAGGACATCAATATCCTCAGTGAAGATACAATGGCCTTTTCCTTTCAGAACATATGCACTGCAACTGTCTCCTTTACTTTTAATCACTGCATCAACATTCTCTGCATTCTCTACATCGACTGAACATTTTCGACCAAAACAAAACCAAGAACAAGATTTGCAAATGAGCAATGGCTAACCTGATAGTTTTCTTGCTCTTACTAAACTGAATTTCAGGACTGACCTATTTGCAAGGCTTGAAATGAATAAATGAACAAGCCCGTTAGTGATGGCTGCGTCTCTGAAAATGTCTGTCTCTCACTCACCTTTGTGTTCATTTTAGCTAGATTGTGACTGTTCTAGCTAAAGCCATATTTATGTATCCATCTGCCATGTCAGGAGTAAGAAATGTGTTTTATTCTGCGTCCCACCTCATGTACTCTTTGAGTCAAGCTGTTTTAATCTGTCAGCAGCTCAGCGGTGTAACAGAAGCAAGGAAGGTCATGATTCAGCAATAAAGTGTTGGAGTGTGTGTGTGTACGTGTGTGTGTGCGTGTGTGTGTGTGTGGGCAAAATATCACACTCAAGAGGACATGATTATTCCATTTCACCTAACTGTAGACAAACAAACACAGCATGCACACATTAGAGAGAACCACTAACAGGAGTCAAAAAAGTTTAGTAATAAAGATGTTATTTCCCACTTATTTCAATCAAGATTGACCTACGGCTCCTTATACAATTCACTACGATTTGCATAAGGTGAATGCAGTGATGGGGTCTAATCTCTAGGGTATCCACTCTGATAAGAAAGGTCATGTTTAACTAAAGCCAAAACAAAAGCGGGTGATGTTGGTGAATTGTCTGTCTCAAACTATGAAAAAAGACCCAAATAAACAAAAACAGACATGCGAAGACAAAGAGGGTCACAGCAGTATGGGCATTTTCAATTAGCCACCTACTAAGACTACGTCTGTGCCAGAATGAAACAGCAGAAAAGGCGCAGGTAGTAACTTTAAAAGGTACACACACATACACACAGAGATACAAACTTGACTGGTTAATTTTCTGCCTGGTTGGCAGGCAGGTTTGTCAGTTCAAGGTTCCTGCACCAATATGCAAATGGCTCCCTTTCCTGACCTTGGCATAATTATGCACTATGGATCAGGTTCTAAGGGGGCCAGTCCACTGTGGGAGCTTTCTGGCTGACGCAGCATATTGATCCCTGTAGGAGGAAATTGCATGTCTTCCTGCAGTGTCATTGTGTCTTAACGTGATGTGAATAAGATTAAGTGAATTGTTCTTCCAGAAATTAGATGTTGTGTGACAGAATTTTGTGGGAGATGAAGTCAAATTGGTAATGGCAGAAAACAACTTATCGTTAAAAGGAAAACTGTATATCCACTGTCATGCTGCACCTTTAAGGAACTTTTTCCTAGGGAGATTAGGAAAGCACTGAGTGGTGCTGCTTTTCTAATCTAGGTTGCTGCCTCCACCATGTTTCATGACAGGAATCGTGTATTTTGAGTGATTTAAAGTGCAGAAAACCTACCTTAACATTTTACGGAGGGCTGCATCCATACTGAGATTAAATAGATGAACCCTATTTATTAAATAGATGATTTCTGAATGTAGGGGGATCAGAGAATGCATGCCCCCATATAAATGCTACTCTTTGTATTTGGAAAAAAATAAAAAACGCAGTGAAAGACTTTACCTAGAGCCCCATTTACATTAAACGTTTTGAATTAACTTGCATTAGTGCAAGTACATTTGAGGATACAAAGACAATCAACACATAGAGCCAGGAGAAAAGTCTCTCACTGGTTGTTTCTGGGTAGAAATTTTATTCTTTATTTTTTTACTTATTTGAAAAACAAACCAAACTTGACTTCAGTGTTTGAAAACTAAATTGAAATGTGTGAAGTTCACTTTGAATGTGTCTACATGATTGTACCAAATCAACTTTTTAAAAATGTATACATTGCAGATAAACTCAACTGAACTGAAAATAGTTTCTGCAGTTTGCATCAACATGACAGTGTGGATTGTAGTCGGGGCTTCAATGAGCCACTGACAGCATTGAAGCTGCTAATGAAGAGTGAGTCAGCCCGTAAGACAGGCTGGTGGATGAAGATGGTGATTAATGCAGCGAGCTCCGTCCCCTCCTCTGGTCTGCTGCCACATGCAATATGCCAGTGAGTCAACGTTACTCTCCGCTGCACTCATCCAGCTGCCCGTCTGATACTTTACTGGGAAGGTGTGACTCTGTTGGTGCTTGTGATTCAGATCCGTCTGCTTTTCAATGATTCTCAACCAGTGCATCGGAGAGTTGGAAAAGGCACTATTTGCGCAAACCCGCACTTGGAAACGTTCAGCAATCGCTTTATATTGAATCATGATCATATTCTGCCCAAAAGGATCTGGCCGTTCTCGTCCACGAGGAAAACAGGAACGATTAAGTGGAGGAGGTGAGAAAATGGACAAGACAAGTCAGAGAGGATTGTGTGAAAGAGTTATAATGCAAGTATTTCCCAAATGGCACTACACAGTACAAATGCCATTCCATGTCGACCAGCTTAGCAAACACTGATGTTGCACAGTTGGCACAGAGGAAGTCCAAATATGGCTATGCTAACAGGAACTCAAAGCACTGTCTGTCACAGTGGTGATATCTGTGATGTGGCTATCTGCAGTGTGGGGATGGCTGCTGAAACCCTGAATATCTGTTTTACAGGCTGCAGGAGTCTGAAAGAGAGGTATGAATGACATTCAATTTGGTGGAAATGAGAGAGCTTGGGATGTGAATGGCTGGAGAAATGAATGAGGATGAGAGCCGGGGAATTTAGGGGCTGGCGTACATAGTGAAAGGGAAGAGATGCGGAAGGGGAGTCGGCTGAGATAGATAAATGTGAAAAGGCATAATTGGCAAGTGCAAAGATAAAGAAGGGAGCACAGATGAGAGCGGGTGGTATGACGTAGTCACAGTCGTTCTCCAACTCTCTCTTCTCTCTGCTGCTTTCTCTATTAGGCATCTCTGCTGCAGCGTCTACTCCAACAGCATGCTTGATGAGAGAGACAAGACAGGTCCCAAAACACATACAAACACACACACACACACACACATTGGCAGCGCTAGGTTAAGCACCAAGTCTGGCACAAATACTGAACTACTATCAGCAGCATAAATAATATTTCATACATCAACACATTTTTTTTTCTGTTACCAATGATTTACTGGATAAAAGACAGAAACTCAAATCCTTAAACAAGTCGTCCTGCACCAGTACTGCAAAGTTACGGTTTCCAAAATCCCTAAAGTTTTACGCTCTGCAATTTGCAACCGGTATGTTTATTTCTAGTGATTGTGCTGCAGTGACTGGATTTTTCTCCAATGAGTACAGAGGAAGCCAGTGCTGCCCTCCCTGCAGTCACTGAATATTGTCTGTGTTTTATACTTCTCCAGATTATAAGGCAACAAAAAAGCTTTTCAAAAAAAGCTTTTCAGAAACCTTTATGATCACAAAAATATATACAGGTATCAAATATCAACTAGTAACAGCAGATCTGCAAAGCAGCTCACTGATGGTTGGAGCCGATAGCCTGACTAATTGCATAGCTAATATGAACTTGTTAGACTGTTAGCAGGATATCAAAGAGATTACATAAGCACAGCACTATCAGATTTTGGTTTAGTCCATTTACTAAGATGATATTTTGTCACAGAGCCAGGTGACAGGAATATTTTATTTGTTGCTTTGGAACGATTACATATTAGAAGTGCCCCTTTATTATCCACTTTTAAAACTTGTATTAAGAGACATTCTTATTCTTTGACCTTTAGCACATGTTGAGACACATGTTTGCTCTTCCCTCTTTTATCACATTTTATAGTTTCCATTGATGTTGTAGTTAATACTACCCATACTCAGACCTTCACAAAAACACAAAATTTAAAAACATGACTCTTTCTGCTTGATATAGAAGGAAGGACATGAGAGAGAATGAAAAAAGAGAGAGAGTGCATCTATCTGGATTAAAGCTTTACCTTTTAATACCCTGGCCTTTTCAAATCAGTGTACCTTCTCCCTCTCTCTGTACACACACACACACACACACACGCAATTACACTGCCATCAAAAAATGCTGGCAAAAATATCAACCTAATACCCATAAGCAACCAGAGTAATACTGGATTGAAATGTAGATTAAAATTGGTACTGGTAGATTTTTTTTTTTTCCCACTGCTCTCTAACAGCCATTCATGAATTATGACACAGACTCAAGAGAAACAGCTGTCTAGCAATCTACCCAACCTCTGCACTGATAATAAGAGCCAAAGGTAAACTGCCCTCTAGGCTAGCGTGTGTAATCAGACAATAATGTCATGCCACCTTGTCCCTGTGGGAGGTTTCCACATCAAGAATCCTGCAATAACACGAAGCTTAATTTCCTGCCTGGAGAGGCCGATGCTCTGAATGTAACTGAGGACCGTCTCTGGATTGGGTTTCTCAGGCTTCTGGGGAGTAAAATTACAAAGCTTCAAGCAATCAAAGGGAATTTAAAAGTCTTCACCGACCAGAATACTTAAAGTGTAACTCACTCTGCTCTGAAAGCTACACCCCGTCTGACAGCAAATCTAGAAAAAATAAATAAATCCGCCAAAGTGGGCGGAGCCAAGAGACAGCAGAGTGTGGGATGATCAGAGGGAGTGATCAGGATGAAATAAACTCTGTTGTCAACTTATCCTCTTTGTTGCTATATTTATCAATTTTCCAGACAACTAGTGACTTCTTTTTTTTCAAAACAACTAATGATAAATCTAGTGACTCTTTTTCTGTGTTGTTGGAGACTTTCGTGGTGACAACGCTCTGCAACTCGGCTGCAGGCAGCTTGTATGTACCTAGCGAGAAGAAAGAGCGGTCAGCAATCAGTCGCTATTAGCTTCATTCAACATTGCTTATTTGAATTAAAATTTGAGATCCATTAATTAATTTCTTTGAGATGAAATCATATGTAATGTTTGATAAGCTAAACAAACACAATTCATACTATATGGAATTATATAGCCATCAAAAAATTATAAAGTTTTATTTAAAAACAACCTGGTTTTCCTTTAATGGCTGTTTATAATACTTGCTTTTTCTGATATCGCTATATACCATAAAATTTACTTTTCTCTACAGTAAGGAATGACACAACAACAGTCCCTACTCTGAATTACATCACAAGGTCTTTAAAACAGGATTCAGCGTCTGAACCCTGTGCTCAGACACTGGTTTTGCAATAACCTTTCCAGTTATTAGAAAAACAGAACGTTGTGTTTTATTGTAATACAGCAGGAGCATCAAATCATGTGGGAACTTTTCTACATTTCCCTCCCGCCCATTCCAATCTCATTCGCCCCACTCATGTCAACCTATTGCTGGGAAATAAATTGCGGACAAGATTAAGACCTGAAAAAATGGTCCTGAGAGAAAAGAGTGGGAGGCAGAGATGGAGAGGAGTGAGTGCTCTGAAAGATGGGACAATGCAGCGCTGGGCGAGGGTGAAGTCTGCTGCCAAAGTGTAGTTACATCATTGCAGGTCAGCGAGGCAAAGTGTAATCATGATTGAGACGAGCAGGGGATGAGAAAGAGTGAGAGAAAGAGGGGGAAGAGGAAAGGAGGAGTGGACAGGCAACCCAGATGTCAACTCCTGAAAATAAAAAAATGAGCTAGTCTAGCAGAAAAGACTTCATCCTCTTAAAAATATGACAAGCAGAGCTCAGAAAGGGGAGTCATTTAGAGAGGAAAGAAAAAGGACACCAATCCTAAAGAAGGACGTAAGTAAATTAATATTCACAGACACTCCAGGTACACACAAACTGCAACCCTTGACCATTTACCAAGAAAATTAAGTCTGAAAATCTCATTTGTCAAGAGACAAACATCGCATCTTCTTTCCTTCTCCAACCCATTTCACTTCCTTGCCTTCACCGTTGCTCCCCCGCCCCTACATCTTGCTAATACACATTATGTAACCTAGGATACAGGCTCCCGAGGAGAGGAGAAGCGCTGGGGATGAGGAGAGAAACGAATGCGAGCCAACCAAGGGTAAAGGCAGAAAGGCAAATGCGTTTAGACGAGCGTAGAAACACACTTGAAATCAGAAATGCAGAGGAGGCGAGGAAGAGGAGAGGTGTAAAGCATGAGAGGAGCCGTGCCGCGTCATGAGGAGCAACAGGAGGCAGAGGACAGTCAAAGGGTAGACAGAGTCAGGGGCCAAAGTCAGAAAGCTGTTTTAGGAAAATAAGATAAGACATGACTCTGTATTCTATCATTGTAAATACACACTGTGCAAAAATCAGAGCGATTTACAGATTCTCTGATCATCAAATAGTCATGGCCCTGGCACTTATTGGCTTTTATGAAGCCTCAGAGGCATCACGCAGTGACAGAGAACACATTCATCATCCAAGCATAATGCACAGACAGCAAGCAGGGCTCAGACACTAAACTAAAAGCTATGTCTTGTTACAGGGCTTCAGGAAGCCTACTGAGCTCAAGTTTGCACCACCTGAAACACAACATGACAGCTTCTGTCATAATTCAGCACTAGCAGTACAGTTTAAGAGGGGGTGCAGTTTAAATTTCTGTATTTTGTGAGTGTGTGTGTTCCTGTGGAGATTGCGTATGTGTGTGTTGGATTTAATCAGCAGAGGAACATGAGGTCTGGAAGGACTCCCATATGTGGGATTTGTGAAAATCTGAAGCTCAGTACTTTTCTATCTCAAAATCTTTCTTCTTGCTCTCTTTTTCCTCTTTCATGAACAGAATAATGAGAACATCACAGATAATCAGATTCCTCCCATTATCTGGAGAAGTCATATCTCTTCATTTCATCTCCAAAATAGTTTTGTGCAAGTTTTAGGTCAATTTAAGACTTGTAAAACCATTTTTGAGATCGCAAGCTATACACAATCACAATTGAAGACAAATACCTTCTGTGTTAAAAGTATCTCATCCTGAAAGAGTGATAAAATAACTGGAGTATTTTTGTTTGAATTCCCTAAAGCTGATATGTTAATCTCAGGCCAATCAAATTTGGCCATAAATACAACTGCATCTGGCTTACAAGATAATTTGATGCCACTGGGCCTCGCTCCCTGAAAACGACCGATCAAACTGAATTTATAGTAGCGCTGGGGATTCCGCTGACATCACCGATGTCTATAATCGACTGCCAAGCAGGAAATACCTCTCTTGTTGAACCCTGACAGCATTTCACTTGCTACTCAAGTGAAAGACGTCGAAATTGCAATGACACCTGCTATAACTTACTGAAGTATGACTTACAACAACATTTAATTTCCCATGAGGATCGATGAAGTACCGTTGAATTTGAATTTAAGGAAAACATTGAGATTGCCTGTGACCACCCCCAGCAGGCAACGCTTACGTTTCTAATACACATTATTCATGTGATCAGTTCCTTCACTAAATGTAAACAATCAAAGCTTTTTGATGTAAATATTTGTTGTAATGCTGTCACATATGCTTGGTTTTTGTTAGATCACTTAAAAACAAGAAAAAAAAAGTTTCTAACAGGTAAGCAGCCAAGGAAACAGATGAGTCATTTGTAATTTTTAAATCTTTCCTTTCTCTCTATGCTCTGAAAAACACATCATCACAACAATGTTTCTCCATGTCGTCCATTGATGGCATGTACAGTCGTTTTTAGTTTGTATAATAAGCTCAGCAGACTCACAGTTCCACCAGCTGTTTGTTAATTGCTGCTGCCAATAATCTGGTGGAGATGTGTGGGGGAGGCGAAAGGGAGAGGTGATCTGCAGGGCAGAAGTTTGGCTGGGGACTGCAGCTCCAAGGCGGAGCTTTGGGTAAAAAGGCGGTGCTTTGAGTGAGCATGCTTTGACTGTCTGCCATTGGAGTTTAAAGGATATATGAAACATGCATGAGCGAGTCACAGCAACACTACGGGCGTGTGACGAGGGAATGATAGAATAATGTATTAGAGAAAGTTTGTGTTTGACCTCTGGGTGTGTAGGTGTGTGCGTATGTATCAGACCGTGTGACCTTTGAACTTTTTTCTGGTGTTCAAATGGTTTTATCATTCACGGGTCAGAAATGTCCCATAAGACAATCCTTGTGCCCTAGTAATGTTCAGCCCACATGGAAACATAAACAAAAACAAAGAATCACTTTTTCTAGTGACGGGGTCAATTAAGGAAAAGTCATAAAATTTCAAGTTGGAAAACGATTGTCTAAGCTATTTTTTGTACAGCTAAACATGCTAGTGGGTCACTTTTGACCCGGAAGACAACACAAGGGTTGATTAAACATTTTATCATAATTTCGAGACTTGTTCATTTGTGCAAAGGTATGTCTATCTGCATTGAAGACAAAGGAGACTGCAAAGGCAAATGAAGAGTTACATAAGAAAATCACAATCAAACAAAACCATCTCTGCTCGGCATGTCATATCAGCAGTGCGAGACGGAGAGAAAAGATACAGTGACTGAGCAAAGAAAGTGCACACTGAAGACTGAACACAGTAGAATGAAGGACACTTGAAGATTTGCAAATAAGAAGAAATTTAGCATGTAAAACGTTAGAAAATCCATAAATGCACTGAAGTAAGACAAGATAGCGGCGCAATAGTCTGAAAGCTTAAAAAACAGAGGAACGAGCTTTCAGATTCAGAAGTGGAGGTGCAGGATTCTGTGCCTGCAGCATTACAAGCATCATTATGTAAGAGTGCTAGAAGCCGCACCACAGACAGCCAGCACTCTTCTAATAAAGATCCTATTGGACAGACAGACACACACACATACTCACCCAACTATTAAGTAAATACAGTATTTAAAGATGAGCTGCAATAACAGGCTGAGAGATGATGAGGAGGGCAACTAGAGGTGGAAGATGGTGGAAGATAGAACCATGAAAAATGCGAGTGAAAGATACCAAAAGCCTGTTTCAGACATAAGACACAGTCAACCTGAGGACTGACTTTATGCTACATATTAAACAGCAGCTGAGAAACTGAAAAATCAGAAACATGTATGTGATTCATCAGTCTATTTAGCTTTGGCTAGTCCTTCTAATAAATTCTGACTGCATTTATCTTAGAGACTTTTTTCCTTTGTCCTTAGAAATTACATCTCAAAGAGTGGAAATAACTGAAGGCAAACCATGTGGGCCCAAAAAATGCAAAAAATAAATGCAAACAAGCTGGTATTTTAACACTGTTTAATGAGGTAAATGCCCTTGACTCTCCACACCCCAAACTATTTTGTATCTATTTGAAAATCTTTGTATGTTGTAAGTGGATATAAAATGTGAAACAGCAGAGGGTAGAAACAGCAGTTGTTCAATGCACAATGAAAGTATTTCAGGTGATAATCTGTGTACAACTAAATGGTCAATGTTGTGGGAACCTTCTTCAAAAACTGCAAAAACCTGATAGTGAAAATCGTTTTAGTTGTTTTACAGACAATCCTGATTACAAGTTATACTTAAAAACAAAAGAAGTGTGGTGGGCAAAGAAGTATTTCTTGATTAAGGGACAACGAATGCTACACACAGATGAAGGGTGCATTGCTGGCTTATGTTTGCTTAAAAAATAGAGAGCACACACTCGAACTGAGAAAATCTATACCGCATGACAAACAATTTAACAAGTCATGACACAACAGCTGCTACTGCACATGATCAGAAATCATGCAGAGATTCTTAAAACTAGATTCTGTCACAGGTTATGGAAGCGTATAAATCTCCTTTATTACACAAGGCTTGAGGGAAGAGCGCATCACTGGCGATAACTAGATGGATTGGGACATCGATGACGCACTCACACTGCTATTACCTAGCTGATAGGGCTTTCCCTGCCCATAGCTCAGGGATAATAGAGGGATGACGCAGCTGATGTCTCACACAGACACCTGCCTTCCGTCAGCACAAAGACATGCCTTTTCTTGCTTGCTCAGGATAAAACGAGAAGCTGGAGCTGATGTCGACTGAAGTGGATATAATTTTTCTACGGTTTATTTAAGACATGTTCAGTCAGTCATCTCTTGAAATATGTCTTCCTCTTTTATGTTCGTATTTACATCAAATATCATTTATTGTTATTCTAACTGTAGGTTTTACAGGATTTTTGTGTCCATGGTCAGGCCAATTACACTTTGTGATTGAGCTGAGCTGGTTTTCACAATTAAAATGGCCCTTAGTATTCAATTTGAGTCTAAATTCAGTCAGATGACCCTTCTGTGAGGTCAACACGATGCTCCAGGATGGAACATCACCTCGTGAGAAGTGATTCTGTAGCAGCCACACTTCCTTCCTACCACCGCTCTCTGCTGGAGAGGGCTGAGCAGAGAGAGGCTGCTGAGGAAGGGAGGAGGTGGAAAAGAGAAAGGAGAGGGTGGCAAGGATAATGAGAGTCTGGATGAGAAGGGATCATATGAATGTCGATCAGAAATACTTGTTCAGATTAGTTCCACCTTGGTGCCGAAACCATAATACCAGCACATAATCAGTTAGTAGATTTACAGAAACCATGCCTAGGCTGACGGACGTAGAATATTGTGCCAGCAATATTAGTAAGTCACGTGCCAGAAGGGACTCTGTGTTTGAATTCACATCAACACACACACACCTATACACACACACGCACGCACGCACGCACGCACGCACGCACGCACGCACGCACGCACGCACGCACGCACGCACGCACGCACGCACGCACGCACGCACGCACACACACAGACATCCAGTAACACTCCAGCAAACATCTGCAGGCACTTGAGCCGAGCTGGGACTGAAATTAGATTGTTAGGTTTGCTTGCTGCTAGTTGGGGCTTAGAGACCGTCTGCAATTAAATTCTTACTTGCTTTCTATCATCAACAATACAGTGCTGGCTGCTGTCATAATGGTTTCAAACATTTATTCCCTCCATTACATTAAACTTAGCATGTGTTTTTGTTGACTTCCTCATTTAATTTAACACATGCTTAGAACAGATCAATGTATGGATGTGCTAACACTTTCTCCAGCAGAACAGAAACAAAACTGAATCTAGAGTCAATGCACAGCTTCAGTTATTACAACTAAACACCAGCGATCAGGCCTGAAACCTGGGAGAAGTGACGGACTCTGCACCAGTGTTAACAGTGCTTTACACAATGTCTACTGATTGTCATCTTTCAATTATATTCTGCAATTTTCAATAACTGCATCACATCACTTCAAAATAGATTCATTTATTGGTCAAGACTCAAACTTTTTCTTACTGAGTGACACATAGTTTTTAGAAAAATTGTATACTTTTTAGACTCTAAATAATTGCCAACCCATCTAGGATGGAGCCAGCTTATCCCCACTTGTCACCAGAAAATAAGTTTAAAAATCTAAAAAAAACACAATAAAATCCTAAATTACATTTTTTATGACGACTAAAAGTTAGTTAAATTCCATTCAATAATGGCTATAATAAGAAAATGAGATTAAACCAATCAAAACTAACCAACTCAACAGCATTAAACATCTAGAGCTCTGTCAGCTACAGCTTTAAAATTTAACAAATGTCTTTAAAACTGGCTAATGCTGCTAACAAACCTGCAGAAGGATCTATTTTAAAATTAAAAATGTAAGCAGTTCAGTCCTTACTTTCAAACTTAGCCATTTCAATATTTTCTCGAAGAGGTAAGCTGTCAAGCCAAACAAGTTGACCCTGGCAACTCTTGTAAGGAGTCAGTTAAAGTAACACGCTTTACATTAAACATGGAAAAGAAAAGCTTGATCTCCAAGTAGCAGTACTGAACGGCCCAGTTGAAATTCATCCTAAGAAATTGAGTTCAATGGGAGAAATCCCAGACAGATCACTGAAGGGAGATGAGAATCAAGCCAAATTAAAGGCAATGACCATGCTAATCCTAATACAAAATATAACAATGACAAAAAATGAAAGGTAAGGTATTGGGAGTCATTATTTTATATATCTTCAACAAGTAAGATTTTACATTGAAAAATATTCCTAATGCTTCAAAAATATGGTGGTAAGAAATAACTGAAAAGGTAGATGTTTTGCTTCATCCTGTAGTATAAGCTGCTTGATGGAAAGGCACAAAAAGGCAGGAGTAAATGTTTGCAAAAACTGATAAACACGCCCCACTCCTCCCTGGAAAATCTTAAGTGGATGAAGGAATCCAAAATGACTGTCCATCAGTCTGTTTACAGCACACAAAATGCTCATATAAGGCAAAAACCAACCCATTGAAAATAAAACATTGTGTCAATCATGGACTGATGTGGAGATGACTTTGTGCGCTGAATGCAGCAAATGGAGAGATTAAGACAGCCAAGATATTTAAGTAAGAAAGTTTGACAATATTTTAGCAGTTTAACAATAATCAACAGAGTAAAACAATTTAGAAGATGAAAAAAACAAACATGATTGCTAACTAAATTAATGATCAACTTCCTATAAGACTTAAACAATGTGCAGCATTGTCCTGTGGTGGTGTTTGCATGATGCAAAACAGGTGAGTCTAATTTCTGAATGAAGACCAGTTAAGGAAAATGAGGAGCGTTCCTTGACATGAGCCTACAAATCAATTAATTGGCAAGATGGTGAGGCCCTGTGTCAGGACACTTGCCTCACTGGAGTCAAAACTTTTGTTGTGAAATCTAAACTTGCTGCATCATCAATCATTGTTAAAGTAAAGGGATCACACTCACAACCCAAAAAGCTCATTGTATTCTTTCACTTCATTTGTTAATTACATGACTGAATTGTGCCTTTGCTGTTCTAGCCAGCAGATTTGATTGAAGCGTCCAGTGTATGATGTGAATGGTGTACAAACCATTAAAACTCAGAAATAGAGGAAAATAAAATGTGCAGAAACTATAAAAAAAAATATATATATATAAAAAAAAAATTTGTTGTCTAAACAAAAGGGGAACTTATTTAAAAATAATTGCTGAATATGAACGCAAGCATCTACTGAGAAAGAACATAAAAATTGCAAAACACAAAGACTAAAACCTGACAGTTACTTTGGATACTTTGTTATCTATGACAGGGCTGCTGGAACAAAACCACAACAATCTCTTCTTGAAGGTCCAGGCTTGGGAGTTCTTGCAGTCTATTCTTGATGCATTTTCTGGGAAGAATTTTCTTCCTGTGTATTGCCTAATAATCAGAATGTGATTGGCCAGAGATTTGGAGAGTTTGTTGTTACAACACAGAGATGCATCCCAGGAGGTTTTTAAAAAAAAAAAAAAAAAACGAAATGGCCAGAAAGAACTTTGCTTTTGCAAAGTTGAATAAAACCACAGATTTAAGGTAAAGATACAATAATAAGAGACTGAACTTCAAATCAAACCTAAGTCTATGGATGACAATTACTTCAGTTTTCTTCTAGCCTTGGATTAGGCTGGCTGTAAATAAGACTCAATAAAAGGTATTCTTTTATTGTCGTTAGTGGTGAGAGAAGAAAAATAGGACGAGCATCTTATAATCTAATACTAACGTCAGAACTTTGGTTTAAGATTATTTTACTGACTAAGGTTTTTACTCATCCCTACCATGGCCGCCCCTAAATGTGAACAGTTGTATATGACATTACATTTTCTCTTATAACCATCAATATCAACCATCCTATCTTCAAGCCTCCACCAGTTTCCCTGCATTTTCTTTAATATGCTGCATTAGCTGCATTAGACCGTATAATAAAACTATTATGCGGTCATTTAATCTACTCAGATTATCCGTCATACCCAGTGATTTCCTGTATGATTTGCGCTCTCGAGTGTGAGTAACAGCCGTGGAGTCTTTGAGCTACAAGTGGCGTAGTGAATGAGTCAGAATAGTGTGTTCACCCCGCTCATCGGAGGTGTGGGGGTGACCGCACACATGTTCTAGTCTACACACCTCATCAAGGACATTCACCGTCATTAAAAATTGAATACACACATACAACCACATGTTGGAAGAGGTTTTACGTCTTCTACTTTTACGAGAAACAAAGAAAACCCCCCTGCAACAACAGAATCCCTGTGACACAAAAATAACACACACACACACACACACACACACACAGCAGCACAACCCCTCTGTGCTCTGTTTATCAGAGCCAGGACCATCGATCACACTTGCCTGGTTGCCCGGGTAACCCCGTTATTATTCAAAGCACGAAGCAGCAGCTTGCAGAGAGGGCTGAGGGTACTGTGTATGTGCTGATTAGGTGGTGGAGGTTCCCATTGGCTCACAGGCCCCTTTCTGTGCATCCACTTTCCCAGTACTCTACCTGATCTGCATACCTATGAGAGAAGGCATTATTCCACACACACACAGCGGAGTGACATCTTAGTGCGCAGCGACTGAAGAGAATCCATCGCTCCAAAATTTGCTAATTTCTACCAGCAGCAACACATTCCTGCTCTACAGCTGCTATATTTTCATTCGGAAGCTTTCTGACTTTTTTTTTTTGCCCTCTTTCTCTTTTTATGCTGCATTTCATTCAGCATGCAACACTATCTGCGGCTCACTCCCTCCCTTTGTTAATTCACATTCTGCGGCTGCAACACTCATTCATAAACAGCACCACTCCTTACAGCAGCAAAAAGACGGGAAGGGCTGATTGGAGGGAGGGTTGCCCCTACTGACTTACTGACTGCTGCATAGAGAGGGCTCCCTGAACGCTGCAGGCAGCCAATGAGGACCCAAAAAGGAGATGGGAGAGGAGGAAAGGAATTTGATTCCATCAACCCGCCCTTCCTTCTTCATTCATTCATTCATTCATTCTAGCCTGCAGCCATTCATCTACTCAAACTGTCGCTCATTCACACATCACTTGCCAGGCTTGTACAATACCTGCTGCGGATGTTTCAGCCGTTACACCTACATGGCACTGCAGTGGTGTACAGACCTCTCTGTGTACAGACAGTAAACATATACACATGAAGATGTTCTGATTTTGTGGTTTTCCCCAGGAAGAGGCCGCAGGACACTGCAGGCAAAACTACACTTACTGTCTTCATACATAATGTAGCTACATTGTCCTAAGAAAACCATGTTAGTTTGTCAATGCTGGTCTTTGTCAACAAGCAAAACACATGGTTCCTACACATATTCCTGTCACAACTCCACACTTCTCCAAACTTCAATTTCTCTGAGTTCTCAGTCATTTTCAGCCCTTCTTTAAGTACAGAGGGCAAATGTAAAAGCTTCGCAAGAATTTGTGTAATTTGACGCAGATATTTATTTGGCAGGCAGGCTTCAAAGGAAGGGGGAAGAGATGGAGGGATGAAGAGTTAATTACTCTCCTGAGATGACATCAAGCAAAAAGCAAACATCACTGATACGGAGAAAAACAGTTGACAAACTAATGTCCAAATCCAGCTGCCGGAGGCATTTAAGCACCTCCAAATCCCACTGGAGACACGACCATCAGAACAGAGCAGATTCCACAACGGGTACAGCGCAGTCTTCTTCAAAATGCCCTAGGCATTGCCCATTTTTAAATGATTTTATTGTAAAATAGAATTGTCTATTCCTGCTTATGTTTTATTAATTGACAAACCCAAAAACACCAGTTTACATTCACCACTTTTTGAAATACTACAACATACAGCAAAAACATTCATGTCAGAACTGTTTAACGTCACAAACTCTGTCTTTAAAAGACAGGCATTTACCAAACAGGGATTTTTGTGTTCCACAGGACAGACATGAATACCTGAACATCATTTCTGTTTACTTTTCCACTGAACGTAGAAAGAGTGACAGAATAATGAAAAACTATTAAGTTAATTACAGCCAGAAAGGGCATCGAAGAAGCACTTTCACCACAGAACCAGGTAACTTACACTTAAATAAACTGTGCCCTAAATTTTACCGTGAAAAAAATAAATGAGCAGGAAGAGCTGGTACAGTCCCGAAGTAGTGGATCAGATTCATGCCAACATGCTCTGACTCCCGTCACCACAGGAAAGGAAGAGCTGCAATCAATAAAAGGAAGGGCAAATGTGGTTCTGGAGATTCAAATGCAAGAATCCAACGCAAACTCTCCAAGAGATCTGATATATGACGTCTGCCACAACTTCAAACCTGGGTGATTTTCCATGCCATCAGCATTTTGTTCCTTTGTGTTGTGTGTGAGTGGGAAAGTGTGTGTGTGTTGGTACATTTATAATATCGCAGGGTAAAATGAAATGTAGGCCATTAAGTCTTTTTGAGGCAAAAAATTTGCATCCTATCAAGCAAAGAGCTATTAATTAATTAAAAAATAAAAATATTACAGTTTTTACAGCAAGTCCTCAAATTAATCTGTTGATCCCACTTTTTAAAAGGCATTATTTTACAGCCCTTCACCTTGCATAAAGATGTCCTACATTAATTTCTTTCTCATTGACTTATCGGATAACAAAAATCCTGCTGCCAGACATATTTTACACAGTTATTATCAGATAATAAGACTTCCCTAATTAATTCTAAGAATATTTTGGAGTTCTGGTTATCCCTATTTTTTCTTATAGCTTAAAATCCCATTAAAATATATTGAAGTCTGACATTTAGGATTACGTGCCTTGCTCAGAGGGCATTTAATCCTCTACTACATGTAACAGCAGTAGAGGCTGGAACTACACCAACAACTTTCGGTTTCCATGTAAAACTGGGTTCATTTGCAGTTTACTTTCTAGATTGGATTAAAATCACACATTTATGTACGAATGCTTGTGTCTCAAGATGTCTAAACTAATGAGTCTAACAGAAGACGTCACAGCCCACCTACCTGCTTTTAATGGAACCTCTCACATTAAGCAGTCATATGCTGAAGATTGTGATGGGATGCGGTTGAAAGATCGACAAAAAACCTTTATTCATTAATGCAGTAATGGATTTGTTTATTCGTTCAGCGAGGGGTAGCTGGAGTTGGCAAAACAACCTAGTACAAAGAAACTTTAATACGGTAATTAATATGAACACTTCAAGAGCGATTCTGTCTTTTATTTTAAATCATTACAGGAAAACTGACAATATGTTGGGAGGAACTAAATTCTGGATTAAAATAAAAAACAAAACCAAGATTCCCTTCAGTTCCTCAGTAGCTGCATCCGACCGACGGACCACTGTAGGCCTCAGAGGTCATCGTGAAGGTCTGCCAACCTACTGCACAGTGCTGAACCTGAGGCTATAAAGCTACCACACATATTTTATTTGCCTATTTAACCTTCTAATGCAGTTCTGGACCGAACTCTGGAGTCTGTACGTCATGCGCACCTTTTACCAGGTGTGCCGACCTCAGATGCTCGAAGAATACAACCACACATGCATCATGATCCAAGTGCCATTACATCATCGTCCATCGCCCTGGGGACCAAACATGAGTGCTGACCACTGGGAAACAAGGGGTCATTACATCAGCAGCAGTAGCTCAGGGCAGGCCATAAACACTGCGAGAAGGAAGTGGGCCATCTATGAGGCGATCACTGTTAATTCTTCGTAATGATGGAAGCGTAGACACTAGTCAGATGGACGGCCAGGGACTGCTTGACGCGATGGTGTGACACACACCTCTCCAGACCTTCAGCTGTGCAAGCAACCAGGCCAGAAAGAAAGAAAGAAAAGGCGTCACGGAACAAAAATACCTGCAGCTCTGTTTCATAATTACAGGATTTTTATTATGTTTTCAGACCAAAAATTAAACTAAATCTTTCTGAAGCATAAACAACACCGACTAAATGTCAAAGAGAATGAAGTGGGTGTCTTGAGTAGGCAGCGGACCTTCTGTGCAAGATATGCTATTATGAATGAGTTTACCAGCCAGTTGAAAGATGAAGGATTAGAAAATCAATACTGCATTTAAAAAACGCACCCTTACATAAATGAAACAAAGGGGCCTGATCGTTCTCTCTAATTGTAAATGCTGGTAATGCTGAGGACCGCCTACGATGAGAAAAGTACAACATACACAGTGAAAACAGGTAAATCATCAAGGTAAGACTTTTTAAGATGGAAAAAAATTCAAATTAGCCTTAGAGTTTTTTTTCTTTTTACACAAGAAAACAAAAAATTCAAAGAAGAACCTTTCATATATTTTAAATAAAACCCAGATCCCACCACTATGTACGCCTATAAACATACATATTCATCACAGCTAACTAGAATATAATTGAAAATGTTTTTTTAAATAATTGTTCTCAGAAGCTTTATTTAATGTGCTAAGCTAGCACATGTAGCATTGAACCAAAACTTTAACACATCTGCATTATTGGATCTGGTGTCTCTTGATTTTTTTCTTCACACACAAATGTTTCATCATACCAGCCCTAAATTTTAAAGTTATGTTTAATAAGAAGCCAAACAGATTGAATATAGATGATATTTATATATGCTCCTGATGGTCCTGGAGAGGTGTATAGATACTGAGGGATATAGACAGTGAATGAAAATGGCCGGATATTTGTGCTTGTGGGAGCCCACATCTATTTTTGTTAGCTCACTGCTGCAAATGCTAAATAGCACACAGTAATACTGTTTGCCAAATAGAATCAGAACCAGTTTTATCACAGCGCCAGAAATACCCGTCTGCTTTTCCAGTTTTCGTTCAAGTCCTTTGAACTACTATGTGGGGTCTTTGTCCACAGGATAACAATAATGAATAAAAAAAGCTTTACCAAGTTTGACTGGACAGAAAATTTCTATTCTAGGGTGTCATTAGTCTCTTCTCATTTTGCACACTTCCATAGAAACAGACATGGTTTCATTACTTGCACCATTTTTTGTCTAAATTGAATAAGTTGGTGCAAAAGAGATGAGCAGTAGGTTGTATTTGAGAGGAAGTGGATCTTTGGAGCTACCCTGTCAGAAAGAGTCAACTTCTAATGATACTTCTGACTTTAAACTCTAAAGTCATTTCTTTAATACTCAATATATTGTTGAGAAATGTTCATTCTTAACAACACAGTTCAGTTGTGGGGTCCTTATTATCTTCTAAACTGTATAAACGCTTGTAAATTCAAAAACCCGTATTGTTGACAAGCTGCTGAAGCGGGTAACTAAAAAGGTGGACAGTGAAAACTGTGGGTGAAGCAATCTTACTTTAAAAACGATGGTGAAAGACACACAACATGTGGAGCTTACACACAAAACTGTTATGATGGAGTAAAAGCAATCTAGCGACAACAACAAAAAAAAAAAACTAGACAGAGAAAGGGGTTTAAAATCCTCATGTTTTGACACTGGCAGCAGAAAAACCTTCCAGAACTCTCCTTATCTTTACATTCCTCCCTTGTTGCTCTGCTCCTCTCTGCCAGATTTTCTTAACAGGAATGACCTCCGTCTCAGAGCTGAGAATCCCAAATCCGCACCAGATTAGTTTCTTGCTTTCCTCATTGACTCAGCAAAATTTCATCAAGTATTTTCCTTTGTTTTTCCTTCCTCTGCGTCATCTCCGTACAGAAAAACATCTGGAAACTGTAACTGCTTCCTCTCTGCGTAAGACAACATAAATATGGCAAACAACTGGAGCTGGTGAGATTTGTGGCTGGCAACCTCTGAAAAGGGCTTGGTTTCTATAAAATCTGCAATCTTTCTCACATCTTTGGTTCCCTCCATGGTATGCCATCTGAGCCGTCAGTTGTTAAAAAGCACAAACTGATCACAAGAAAGCAAGATTTGTTTTGTTTGGGAGGCTTTTAATTCAGTTTAAACCAGCATTTAGAAAATAGTCAACCTAACTGCCTGGTGCAGTGTTTTATACAGTACTTCTCAGTCCTTTACTGTCTCTGAAAAATCAAAGGAACATAAGGGAAGAAATTCTGAAGGGAGAGAATAGGAAGGAGGTAAAGAAGCAATGGGAACACAAGGTACGAAGAAAGATGTAAGACAGGAAGTAAAAAAGAAGAAAAATGAAAAATGAGAAAGAGTACTGTAGGGAGGAAATAAGGAAATAAATAAGGACTTTTAGAACAGAGCCAGGATATATTGTTCCAAACTAACCTGGAAAATATTGTAAACAAATTCCAGCATTTCTCAGACTCCTTAGGAACCCTGACTGCAGGAGGAAAGCAAGAGAAGCAATCTAACATACAAGCCTCCATAGTCTTAGCTCACTCTGTCGCTGGCATGCCAGGGTACTAAAAAACTAAAAGAAATACATATATATTCCAAAAAGTTTATCTGTATTATACCCTGGTGATTAATAAAACTAGATATGACCAAATGTAGAAAAGAAATGTAGGTGATCTTAAAGAAAACCAGTGCAAAACAGGCATAGAGCTTTTGACTGAGCTCATCATCCCCTCCAGTTCTCACCCAACAGAGACCTCCCGTGATTTCCTGACACAGATTCAACACACAAACACACGCACACACACACACGCACACGCACGCACACGCACACACACGCACACACACACACACACACACACCCCAATGCCCTCAATGAAACGGTCTACACCATACAGAAACAAGGCTTACATTGGAGAAATGGCTAAGTCCGGTTACAAAAGAAGTTATCCTAATGCCATTTTACCATTTTCGATGTCTGTGTAAAAGTGTGTGTGAGGAAAAAGGAGAAAAAACACATCTTAAACTAACATCTTTCGCAACATCACATCTCTGCACTTCGTTGTGATCACATTTTAAAACATATCAATCCAGGAAGAAGCGACTTTAGCGTAAGGCCAGCATAATGCCTTAATAAAATGTAGTAGCTTACAGAACAGGCATGTATGGACTTGTGCAACGGAATCAAATTTATGTCAATGCAACAGCGACTCCTTGTGGAAATTTGCTGCAATGTCAATCATAGAAAAGTAAAGCCAGGGTTGTTGAAACTTTGCAGTGACACTAAAGCGTGCTGAACTTTGCAAAAATCCTCTTCTGAGGTCACAGTTAACATTGTTTATAAATGTTTACGTACTGCGATCAAATAATGCCTTGCTGGGAGCTTTCTATTTGCATAATCATTTTCACTGCATTCACCCTTTCACCAAAACAATCCCCAAACTAAGCTGTTCTAGGAATAAGAACAACTTATTGTTAGCATTCGTTACCTCCAAAGACAAGTGCACAACTATAGTCAGTTGCAAAATGGTCTCGCATACAGACAGATTGGTACAAGGGGTTGTGCCGAGTAGTCAGCTATTACAGCACTGGGATGGTGTGTTCAGGGAAATGTGCAGTGTTAGTTTTCCACCTCTTCGATCATCCTCGGCATGTAAGAGTAAAAGCTTGATTTCAGCAGAGCTCCTCCTTCCAGAGTGTGAGCCCTACACGGATTGTAGCAAACAAAGGTTCCTATGGCTTTCTTTCAACAATCTTATCGCTTTCATTTGAAAAGATACACTTCCATGCATGTTTTCCCCTTCTCTAGTTCTGGTCTTTACATGCTAGCCTATTGATAAAACAAGTAAGGCAACAATAGTTTGCAAATAACTGATTTACTATAACTTGTTTATTATTGTTTGGAATTCTTTTTTTTTTTTATCCTATAATCAGAAATTTGGTATGCAGTTGTATTAGAAACCTATGGCTGTTAAATATACACCAGCAAACATTCAACAAACACCAATGGCTGGGAAGGTTTTATGATCATATTTGTTCATAACGACAGAAAGTGAAACCACATAAATGATAAGGGACAGACATAATGACACAGAGTGTCATGGATTTCATCTTTAATTTGACAGCGGACAGAGGATAGGTGACAGGAATGACCGCGCGAGAAAGAAGCCTTGACGTCTGACACAGCCACCCGAACTCAAAGCAGGGGCACAAGCAGTGCGAGGCCATCAATTCTCCAGGCTGCACCTCCAAAATTAACGAGGTGTTCCAAATTCTGTCACTAAAACTTTTCTGCCATTACACATGTTTGTGCAAAAGGTTGGACCCACGGTTAAAGTGTCACTGACTGTGAAGTGAAATGCACACATCAGTTTCTGTGGCAACATAAAAAAAACAACAAAAAAAAACATCATGTTCGTGCTTATCTTCTATTTTTACGGTGAACTGCTGTGAGGTCGGGACAGAACAAAGAACACCAACCCAGTATGAGGATGGAATCTTCTTTCTTGATGATTTTTTCCAGAAGGTGCTTGAAACTGGAGAAACTGCCCAACCAATCATAGTGCTGCTCCGTCCGGTACCTGTCATCCCAGTAGGCCACGTCTTTGTAGCTGGAGTTTTTATCCGGCAGATACTCCATGTTGACTGCAATAAGACAAGAGAAACAACTTTTCACTCCTGACTATACCAAGAACATTTTTAAACCACAGCACTGCCGAACCTAAATGGTTCTGCAAAGTGCTGAGGAGACAAATGATTTAAAGGCAACAGTTTTATGATCAAAACTGATAAGAGTGAAACAGACACCAATGAATTATTGGACTGAAACATCGGTGGTTTCTATTAAAGTGTCAAATTCACATAAACACCCACGTCTATAGGGGGTCACTTTCACTTCCACAGGGTTAGTATTTTTCTAATAATTAAATTAATCATTTAATTGCCAACTGCAGATACCAGAGTGATTCAATAAAAGCCATTTGAATTTTACTAACAAGGTTACATTTTCCACCTCCAACACCAACATTTTCCTTTGTTATCATTTTAAAATAGGAGGTGGCTGTTTAACAAAATATTGACATTTTTAACTCCAATATCAAACAGCAGGCTGTGGGAACTCACAGCGCATGCGCGGCAGAAGCAGCGAAGCAGAAAGCCAGCAGCGTTTCCTGCACTCGGGTCACAACTGTTTTTTTAAAAGTCTACAACACAACATTACTTACGAGCAGTTGACTTTGAGCTGGACGTGGTGAATTTTAAACCACTCGGATGCCTCGGTTCCTCCGTCGAATCCGGAAAAATGTCCAAGCAGCGATGAATCCACGTGTTGGTAGTTTGAGCAAATAGTGTCCGGACACCGCGGGCTAATTTAGAGCAAGGACGAACCTGTAGAGCCACAAAAGTCTAAAAATTAACTTCAATTACATTCATCTAAGATGATACTTTTTTGTTGTTGTTGTTGTTTTTAATGCAGCTCATTTTTCCCAAAGTCTCTGTAAAGTGAGTGTTTTGGAGGCGGAGCAACGTGTAACACGTGGGTGTCCTGCAGCGATGAGGCTTTCAAGTGCGGCTCGAAAAGTTGTGGAATCTAAGCGCTTCACTGAAATAAGCTGAAAGAAACCTAATTTTTTGAGGTTATATGTTTTTTAACATCATTATTAAACCTAGAGTACTATTTAAAAAGTATGCCGCTGTACAGATTTTTGAGTTTGTTTTTTTTTTGTTTTTTTTTTTTTGTCATTTAAATGTGTCAGATCGTCATACTCTGTTCTTTTAGCATCACAAGTAATATAGAAAAGGGTCGTTTTGAAATGTATTTATTTCAGTAGCTATGAAGATAAGGTAAGCAATAATGACCTAAAAAAAGTATCTGTCCTCAAAACCTGTGTGTGTCTGTAACGTTGCATAGAGCTCAAATTCAGCAGTTTTTTCCAAAATAAATTACCATTTTATACACGTGGCAAACATATCCCTCCTATAATTAGCATGAGAAATATCTCTGCATCTCATCTTTACTTCATGGATCAAATAAAATAAACATCACAAGTAGGCTGCAAACCAATACCATCTGCTGGATCTACGTAGACTGATACCCTGAAATGTTCTGTGTCACATGAGCTGCCAAAACCAAAAGCTTGCTGGTCTGTTATGCTTCGTCTCATCCCTGTTGTGGGAAACAGTAAGAATTGTCTGAACATCCTCCTGGAAGAGCTGGGAGCAGCTGCAACTGGTCACGGTTTTAAAGGCAAATCGAAAACTTGTCAGTCTGGTGTTTAATTGCGTTTCATTGGTTACTCACTGTTTAATAGGTAATTTTGTTTTATTAGGACAATTTTTCTGCTTATTTAAACTTTCTTTTGTTTTAGATTTTATACAATTTTGATCTTTTACATTTTTTGTTTTCAAACATTTGTAATTTGTGGAAAGGTTTCAGAAATGTAATTGTTTCTAAATTGCCATATGAGCTCTCTGTCTCACATAAAATAAATCCTGTATCAAAGATTTTGCAAACATTTTCCAGTTTTTGATATAAATAAAGCTACAACTTTCTTTTCGCTGGATCAGGGAATTATTTGCAATTTGTGTGGAACTGGTTCATTTTAGGCTGTTTTGAGAAAGAAAAGAAAAACTCTTGAATATTATTTGTATGAATTTCTTAAGGAAAAGGATTAGTACAATCTGACTTTTTTCCTCACAATTCTGTGAAAAGTCATAATTCTTTTCACTTTTATTTTAGTAATCCTAATCCTCTTCCATAGGTTATCTTTACTATTACACGTACAAGCTTAACTCAGCCAGAATGTCATGCATACGTCTCGGGTATTCGGAAAATGATGTATTTATTCGGGAAAATGCCTCTAAGTGCAAGAGTAATGCCACGTCCTTCCTGCAGGTGGCAATATCACATTACCTTTTCTAGGTTTCCTTTTGTTTTCTTCTGAAAGAAAGGCTGACTGAGTTCAACCCGCAGCTTGCATAAGGCAAGTTATGTTTTTGGCTAAAACATTTAGAGATGCTGATGCTGCTTTGCATTGAAACCATTAATAGCATGCGCATTATTTAAAGACTTGATTTTGCAGATATTTTAAGTATGTACAAAATACCAAACCAGGATTTTTTTTTTTTCTGATAGTTTTTTTTTAACTATGTGAGCAAATGTGCAGATTAACAAATTTTCTCTTCAGGCAGAACTGACAACAACAACAAAAAAGCGTATAGCTTTGTACTACATGCAGAAACGAAGGAAGTCCTCAGCGTGTTGCTATCACAGAGGAAGAACTCATAATTCTGTAAGTTTGGGATTTTATTTTGAACATAGCCATGTTTTTAAGGTCTCAGTAACTTCTGCTAGAGCTAAATGTATACTGAACTTAAGTTACAACAAAAGGACTTCAAGCTGTCAAATGGAGTGAAAAAAATGGGTTAAGTAAACTTTTCTCAAGGTTAATATGATGTAAAAAAAATATACTGCACCAATGGTTAAAAGAAAATATTTCTATTGTCCTTACTAGTCTCTAAAAGTGGCCTGAAAAGTACAAATTTTAATAGGGAGCACAAAGGAAACTTAAGAAATAAAATGCTAAATGATTGGGAGACTGAAACGATCCGAGTTTTCTTGAGACACTGAGACGGAAGGAAGTGAGTCTGGTGTTCTCCAGGTTATCCCGCGAGGCATTACAGCTGTTATCAGCCCTCACACCTTCATGCTGTAGCCTACTTTAAGCGCCGCATCGAAGTTATGTAACCTTCAGCTGAACCGCAATGTTCGATCTGCTAATCGAACAAGTAGTTGTGTCAAAAGATCGCGTGCTCGAGCGCGTGAGAATCGTCTGAAGTGGAGACGGAAGGACAGCGAGGATGCGCGGCTCCGACTGCGAGTCCGGTGTCACACCGATGGGATCCGGCCGGAGGTGCGGGGAGGAACTGGTCTCCCGATCCTCTGCATAGTGGGAGCACTATCACAGACCACGTGAGAGGGATGTTCAGACGGTCCCCGACAGACCGACACCGGCTCATCTCTTCTGCTCCTGCTGCCTGCTGACATGGGCTCAGCTTCCCGGAGTCAGGCGTGGAGGGAGGAGAGCGACTCTCTGTCTGAATGTAACCTCTGATCTTTCATCACTCTTTTCTTTCTTTTCCTTTTCTTTTAACAGTTTTTTTTTTCTTTCTTTTTCTTGGGTGGCCATCGCATTTAGTAGAGTAAATGCGATGGCTTGGCCGTGCATCAGCAGAGTGTGCTGCCTGGCTCGATTCTGGAACCAATTCGACAAGTCGGACCTGTCGGTCCCGCTGACCATTCAGAACTACTCGGACATCGCGGAGCAGGAGGTGCGCTCCGTCACCAAGCAGCTCTCCGACTCGGAGAACAGCTACACGGCCCCGGAGTCGCGCGTCCCAAGAGGCTCCCCCCATGCGCCCGCAGACGGACCCCGAGGACCCTCCAGGGCACGGAGGGAGCCCAGCTACAAGCCCCGGGAGGACTACCACCCGCCCGGCGTGCCGTTCCCCAGCGTCACTCAGTACAAGCAGGATTTCAAACCCTGGCCCATTCCCAGGAAGGACAACTTCCCCTGGATCAGTAACGGGGCCGGAAGGGGGGACGGCGCTTCGGACAGCAGCCAGGTGAACAGTTACCACCTCCAGGCGCAGGTTGGGGAGAGGCGGGGGGACAGGCTGGAGCAGCAGGTGACGGAGGAGAACAAGACCAGCTCCTACAGGTAGGCTACGTGCTTTTGACTTGTTTCAGCACCAGGCGCTGTCCAGTCCGTCACCGTCCCAGCGAGGAAAGCCGCGTGCTGATGCCTGCTTTCATGCCGAACGAGGTTCAGTTTATTTATAGCTGAGCGAAATCCGTGCTGGAACTCAGAGAGCAGGCTGCACAGAGAGGGAGAAGAGCTGATCATCAATAATGCTCCTGGAAGCGCTCCAGATGAAAGAAATTAGTATTTCATTTATATTTGCATTTTTATTGCAGGAATGAACTCCCAGAAAAACAGGTTACTCAACACACAATAGGTTATATGCCAATACCAATCACTATGATGTTATCTAATAGGATATTTTCTACAGCTCTGTGCAGCACAAAGAGATACTAAAGATTTCAAGCAGATCCTCACTAACACATCTTACAACAGAGCAACCAGCAAAACAGTTAAAAACACTTGGCAAAAGAAGCTAAAATACGGAAGGAGATACTTAAGCTGCCAAAGTAGATTGTGAACATTTACTACTGCTTCAATATTCCAGCAGAAAAAGCTGCGGGTTTTAAAGGCCTTGTGGATCAATTGGATCTACAAAGAACTTTGTAAACAAGTAAACTGATCTTAAGATGGTGCACTTTAAAACTGGTGCATTTTAAAACTGGTGTGATGTAGTTGCTCTTTCTGGTTTTTGATAACATTCTTCTGGCTGCGTTTCGAAGCAGAAAATTTGCAATTTAAACATCATAGCTCCTGCCTATTGATCCGTTTTATCTTTCTCCAGGCAAGAGTACAGGCCATGGACAGGGGCGAAGCCAGCCAGGAGTGCGAGGAGAAACCCCACAGCTCAATATTCCAGCCCAGGGACGGAGGCCACCCACGTCCCACGTGAGACCAGCTATCAGGCCGCCTACAGCGGGGAGGTCAGCAGGGCCATGAGCGGGCAAAAGGCTGATCTCATCCCCCCATCTGCTGCCTCCACCATCCAGCCCCCGTCCGTCACGCAGCACAGCCTGGCTGCCACGCGAGCCGGCAGCTCCCTCAGCCCGTCCAGCCTCCAGCAAAGCATCCTGCCTGAGACCACCGAGCACAGTGGAACAACCAAGAGAGAGGTAGGCGTGCGTTTTTCACAGAGCTTCATTTGCACAGGTGGAAATGAAGCTCTGTGCAGCACACCAGAAAGTCATCCTCACACCTCTCCCAGGCGGCCTCTCGCTGCTGGGGCATCTCAGGAAAGTGATACTGCGTTCTGTCCCAGAACGGCTCAAAGTGACCCAGCTGTTTAAAACAGGCCATGCGCCATGTTAGGTAACACTGCTGGTGCTTTGCTCATCACTGTGACCTGAATAGAACGGGGATGATGGGGAAGGAAATGAGTGTAACTTCCCAATGGGGTCCGAATTAACAGCAAAATCACCTACATCTAATAATTATTTATAATTACAGCTGCAACAACCAACTTAATACCTTCATCTCTGGCTTCAGTTGACATAAGCATTTCAAACTGGACATTTTTAAGACTCTCAGTTTTGGGGAGTGGCATCAAAAATTGAGGAGAAAATCTATGTACTTAGTATTTTATGTGATCATTTCAACTCTATGCATAGTTAATCTTTCACTGGTTGCCATGGGGAACGGCTATTCACTAGCTAACATTCTTAAAGCAAGTTCTAACTGTTTATCACTATTTTATCACTGTTTCTGAACTGTAATAAAACATGTTCTGCTATGTCAGTGAATGGGACATGTCTTTATGACCCACACGCATTACATGCAAGTGAGTGGATAAATGACAATTACATAGACATTACATAGTTTGGACTATTAAAGCAATTTTGTTGACAGCAAAGTCATCACCTCTCGATAAGATGTTGAGTTCCTCTAAACAAGAAATCATGGTGCAAGCACTTCCGCTAGGTTAGATTTTTCTATGGAGACTTTCACCGTTCTTTGTCTCCAGCCTCTCGCTCATCCTGTCAGCAGAAGGTTTTTCAACCAAAATGCTTGTCATCAGACACATGTTGGTCACTTCCACCTTCAGCCATTTTTTTTAAAATTCAGCACACTGTTCCTTTGAAATGCCAGAAGACAAAGAAATGCAATTATCCTTACCTTTTTGAACTTTCCAGTCAAGGAAAGTCCAAGCTTGTTGGGGGAATGAGATACACTTTTGTTCTTCTGTCTCAATGCAGTCTGACACCGAGAACAATTTAGTTGCTCTGTGAAAGTTGCGAATAAAGGGAGTCAGTTGCTCAATGGAAAATGAATTTCTGTAAGTATTGGTGAGGTGAAATAATCATATAAATTCACACAAATGTGCATTTTTTTGGTTACGATTTTGTGCTTAATGATTTTGTCCCAAGACAAATAGAATATATCAGAAAATTCCACATGAAATGCTTTGCTAAACACTTCAACATATAACAGCAATTACAACTTATTTATTAGAGTTGTTTTGTTGGGACTTTGTGTTACAGACCAACACAAACTAGTTCAGAGTTATCAAGTGGAAATACATTTTATTTTCTTCAAGTTTTTGTTTCACAAATAGAAATTTGAAAAATGTGCATTGGTTTCCTGCCACTGTTAGCCTGATAAACCTAGAAAAAAAATCCAAAGCAACCATTTACCTTCATAAGTCCCTCAGATCTCAATTTTCCACAGGAGCATCTGATGACTGCATATTTATTAATTATGCACGAGTCTGACCTTTATGTATAAGAGAGAAACGGTGGCTCATCACATTCGATCAACACTGGTCCAGTCAAAGTCTAGACCTAAATTTGATTGAAAATGTATAGCAATAACTAAAAAATTCATGGAGAAAGGAGTTTGTGTGTACAATGTCAAAAGCTATGAGTGGCATGGAAATTAGAATAATTAGAATAGAAACATAAGGTAAGTGCGGAAGTTGAGGACTCACTAGTTTAGTTTAAACAAGGAGAGGAGACGCCTCCCTGGCTCTATATCTGCTGCTGCCCTGCATGTCGTCTCTGTTCAGCGTGTTTCTGGACGGTTCGTGAGGCGGTTTATGGGAATCTCCAGAGGCTTAGTGCCATCCCTCTTCCCTACCCACAGTGCTACACCCCATCTGCCAACATTGAGTCTAGTCGCGCTGACCTGGTCCGGGTCAGGTAGTCTGCCTGTACACGTGGCAACATCTGCTCCATTAAGCTAAAGGGTATTAGGAAATGCAAAGCTTGGAAATGTTTTTTTTTTTCTAAATAAAAAAAAAAAAAAACAACAGAAAAAGCAAAACATTTTTCTCGTGTCCTCTGGGTTTGTCCTCATCCTGAAAAAAACAAAACAAAAAACATACTTAATCCACGGGAGTGAATTAAGACCACCTTCTGCTTATTTGCAGGATTTTTCCAAGCCATGTCTGCTCTGTTAAAGCGTTTTGCCACTCAGCGACCTGAGTGTGATGAGCGTGGAGGTCAAAGCTGGAGATGTCAATGACAGGACAGAGACTCCAAAAATAATTCTGACCCAGTTCCAGTGAGATCACAGCCCATACAGTAAAGGACGTTTGTGCTGCTGGCGGTGTGTTGGAGCGCCGCAGTGGAGATTTTTACACACAGAACGCACGTTGTGTGTTTGTTCATCTGACAGCGACAAAAAATGACAACAAAAAAAAAACTGGCCTGGTGGCAAATCAAGTTGATCTCAGATAATCCACAGCAGCCCCACTCAGTGCCAACTCATTACTGACTCACCAGCCCCCTGCAGAGGTGTCTGACCGAGCATTACACATCCCACTCCAGCATGCATTACACTCTGGCTGCACTGGTCCGTGAGGGGATTCTCCAATCTTCATGGTGTCCTGTGAAATGCAGGCATTCGTCAAGCTGTTTCAGGGCTCCCGCTTTCAATATGGTCGAACCGACCGACTGCAAATGCAAAGCATTAATAGGCTCTTTTCATCATTAAAACTATTTAAATGATGGAAGACTTTTATTTTAATTTTTTTTTAAATTCAGATAAGTAACAACATAACTCCAAGATTCCCAAAGAGAGGTTGTTGGAAACCAAAAGGAAAGGTGAACTGAAAACATAGCTGGTGCAGATTTAAGGCATGGTGAACATTTGGTGACAGGATTCTGATCAAAAGATTTGTAATCTGCCCGACAAAACGTCTGACTCAGGGGAATTTTGGAAATGCAGCTAAAATTAAAGACAAATTCCTGTCTGCTTCCCAGTCTGCTGAGAGGCAGTACAGCCCCCCGTGCCCCCGTGCCCCCCAAACCCTGAAGACTTAAGGCTGCGCAGTGATCTCCGATGCACAACAAGATTGATGATGGAAATGTTGCTCACAGTGGTTTTAAACGGCACAAAGAGGATTAGATGGCCTGCCGGAACAATGCATTCTGAAATCCACCTCCTTTCACCCACTCCTCTGTTTCGCTCCAGTTAGCTGGGGCGAGGACGGCACGGGGGCGGCACAGCGCCTGAGCTGGGATCGATCCACCACAGCAGGCGGATCTGCTTTACAAAGTCACTTCTAATCAGTTTTAAATGATTAACACATCACGCAATGAAAAAAAAAAAAAAATCACAATACAGCTTGCTTGTCCGATGCTGTTTTGTATCTTTTCCTTCTCTTGTTCATTAGTGGATGAAATCAGAATGTTTTGAGGATCACACCAAAGAAAGTCATATAACTTATAAGTCATATCATTTTTTATTTTATTTTTTTTTTACCAAAATTGTTCATTTTGCTGTTTTAAACATTTTCTCAAAGTGTTTGTTCCATGAGACGATTAACAAGTGTTGCTATATTTGAACTTATCATATTTTTGAACCTATAGTTTAATGCACTTATTTTGCGCTACTTAGCAGAGCACTACTCAATGTAACTTCCATATTGAAGAAGTAGTTTAGTTTATTTGCTAAAATAAACCACTTATTTTAGCAAACTACTTGCTAAAGTAGCAAGGTTAAATTTCAATTACCCATCCCTAATGGACTCGACCTTTACACTGATAATGGGTCTTTGAGTCCCGCAGGATAACAAGCCGAAATATGTGAGCAATTCAACACGGAAACAGTTTTATCATCACACCAAATCATCGTGTCCAAATTAAAAGGTGGCATTATGCTACTGCAATGACAAATTCATGTACTTTAAGGCTGCTTGCAAATTTTTAGGAGTGTTGCCGAGAAATAGCAATACATGATTCTCAGAACATTTCTATAAATTGCCTGGTGGATCTACTGTCAGAATGTGAGGAAAAAAAATAAAAAAAGAGTCAGAGATGAGATACTCTGTGTGAAGTGAAGACTTTTTGCTGGCAAAATAAACATCCACAAAATGACACAGCAGAGAGAGGGAACGCAAAACACAGTCCTTTCATGCTGTGCTCCAGTTATCGTCCTCATTCTCGTGCTTTCCACTCCGTCCCACTGCCAAACTTTCTTTCCTCCCCGTTTGTCTCCATCTCGTCCTGTTCTTTCACTTGGACCTCATCCCCGTTCCCACGCTACCGGCTCCACAAAGGGACAAGAGGGAGGGCCTGGTGCCAAGTTGGCAGGTTTCTCTAAGGCTGGGAAAGCAGCGCTGTGTTATAAGAGCAGGGGTTGAGGGAGCAAAAGGGGCGAGGAAGGAAGGCGGGGAGACGATAAAAAATATAAGACGAGCGGAAGGAGATTCACCGTGTGATTGATAAGTGACAGGGAAACATAAAAGGAGTGGAAAGGGGGCTGGGAAACAGAGTGCATCGTTTGATGGATTATCTGTTAAAGTGCATCGGGTTGCAGTCTTGTTCAGCACCAATCTAATTTAGGAGAGAGGCAGAGCAGAATACAGCAAGAGTGTGTGTGTGTGTGTGTGTGTGTGTGTGTGTGCGTGCGTGCGTGCGTGCGTGCGTGCGTGCGTGCGTGCGTGCGTGCGTGCGTGTGTGTGTGTGTGTGTGTGTGTGCGTGTGTGTGCGTGTGTGTGTGTGTGTTGGGTGGGGGGTGAATTCAGACTCAACAATCCGGCTTACTGAACAACGCGATCAGCTTTCCCTGCCTCCTATGGTGCTGGGGAGTCACATCCATAGAGGTTATGAGATGATAAGTACCTAAGGACGTTGCTTGCTTTCAATTTTCTTTATGTATTTAATGAAGGATCATGCATATTAATTAACACAAGCATTTTCATCCATTATATGTGGCAGATTTAGCCACAAGGCTAAAAATTTCATCTGCAGATTGTTTTGATGATGTCATACCATGCAGCAGCCAATGGTTTGTGGAAGGTCACGGGGGGAGTGTGGAAAAAAATGATGATTCCCCAGAAACAGAAAATAATTGAGAAACACTGGGTTAAGAAGTTGTTTTGACCAGATTTCGAGGTACGTGGAGGCGTTCTGGAGAGCTGCTCTGAATGACTAAGTTTGTGTGGAAGGTCATATTTGAGGTGTTTGCATGCGCTGCACAGGACCGACTGTCTCCAGACACACAGGTTTTCTTAAACCCTTCGATAAGATGAGGAGAGCAGCACTAAGTTGGAGAAAGTAACACAATCGCTCCTGTTCCACGCTGACAGCAGAGCTGATGCTCTGCGACGGCGCTGTCCTGCCGGTCTCCTTTCATTTCATGGGATCAGTGCCACAGCTGCCGCTTCTCCTCTCCATCACCGTCACTTTGACCTCCTGAAAAAAAAAAGCTGCTGTGCTTCATCTCTCAATCTCCTCCATCTCTCACTCAGGAGCATCTTGTGAGGACCAGACTGCCCCCGAACCCTTCTGCCGTCTTTCAAAGCGGATCGAGGGTCTTCAACATCTGACAGCTGCAGGGCCTCTTCACACCCCGCTCCTCCTGCCTCCCCCGGCTCGCTTTTGGTGTAAAGGAATCAGCGGTGGGAGCGTTTCCAGTCCATTCCACAACACAAGAATCTATGCAAAGGAATGTTGTTGTTGTGAACACTGTTGAGCAGCTGCTCATTATCCCAGGTAAAGAGAGATAAACCACTCCTTTTGATACTCCTCCAGGCTCCTTGTTCCTACAAATGAAGATGCATGTGACAGAATAGTCTAGAAACAAACTTTCTTTTTCTGTTCTTTTTTTGGTTGTAGATGCACAAGAACCTGGCTGCTCTGTATGTCTGTGTTTGTGTGCCTGCTCTTTTGTCTTTGATGTACATAATGTCGACTCCGCACCTGTAGTTCAGGATATGATTTATCATAAGGTGTGTTTGCTTAGAGTGTGCCATGCTGCCCTTTGAGGTCTCTAGAAATCTGCCTGAAAATAATTTATTACCTTTACATTCAGCTCATGTTTGAAGAAATTATTGTTTAGTCAATTTTTTTTTTTTTTTTTGATAAAGATCTTGTTAAAGAGAAACAGCAATTAAAGGATCTAAAAAGTTGAATTACAATAAAATATTGTTAATTAGGCTTGTTTCACTTCTCAGTCGGGTTTTGTTCATCTCTGTGTGACGTCATTGCCTTTATTTAGTCACTTTATTTATTTATTTATTCGCCGTTTGCGAATGTATTTGTAGCTTTCCTTCTCCTCAGCCAACAGCAGTTGGTAAATCTTGTGATCACATTTAAAGATTTCACCTGAAAAGCAGCCAAGTCAAGATGTTACATTAGGTATTGCACTGGTTGCCTAGGCAACTGTTATATCAGAGCCACTTCTTTGTAAGGAGTACCATAACAGTGATTTGATTTATGTGGTCTACACACTGCAGAGCAGCTCTCACTGTATGTGAAGTCAAAATCTCATTGTATAGCATTGAGCTTTAATTCTTGTTCATTTGAGCCGATTGTTATGTCATCATCCCTCACTGGAGAAAGAACGTTTCTACAAGTCCCCCAAATTATTTTCAGAATAATCTTCTCAAAATAATGTTGATGAGGATTGCATATTAACTTCTTACTTGAGCTGTAAGTCACCCTCGCTTTGTTCAGTAAGACGCTTACAGCTCATCACAAGACACACAAACCAAAACACATCACACAAAATCTAGATTTCAAGAAATACTTTAGTTTATTATAAGAATATTGATCATATTTTTGGTTTGCAAAGGAAAAAAAAAACAAACATTACAGTGTTTAGGTATCTTGCACACTAAACAGGCATTATAACCCATCAAGTCATAACGTTTGCTTATCCAGTCATACAAAGCTCAGTAAAACACGCCTATTTGTATAAAATGACAATCACATAACAGTACTCACCATTAATTTCATTTACACCAGGACAACACACACACCACTGTTGGGATTTAAATATTAAAATGTTGATGAAGAAAAAAAAAACAAAAATGAACACTTTAGGAACTTAGAAATGACTGATTGCTTATGCACACCAGTCAGCCAGGGGAAGAAAACCATTAGACTAATTATTTTAGGTCCTTAATGACGAGGTATGCCTAATTCTACATTCCTTTATCGTCACCTCTGCTCAACAACCAAAAGTAAAAAAGAAAGGAAGAATTGTAGGCTAACTGGGTGACCCATAGTAATTGCCACCTGTTAGTAGTTTTGCTTTTGTGGCTGACTGGTGTGCGTCATACACACCATGATGGATATGACAACAGTTGTTGAACAGAACGCTTAAAAATAAGGTTGCAAAACCTTATGTGTGAATTACCATCAAGTCACAACGACAATCATTCATTTAGTGTCAAAGGTCAGACATAACAGGCTTCAAGAACATATGTTAAAATCCTTAACAAACAGTGAATTTCTGTATTTTACTGCTGCAATATTCATAATTACTTGTGCTGGTTGGGTAACACTGAAACGCATTAAAAAGATACTGAATTTCTGACGACCATGATGATGGCTGGCTGCAACACCTTTGGGAGAACCTCTCAGATTGAAAGTACGTACAAACAGAACATCACCAGAGCTCCTAAACCGCAGCTGAAAAGGCGCATCAAACCCAAAGCGAGCCGACAGGAAGCCAGAGAGGACAGCAGTCTGACACCAATGACAATTCACACAGGGTTTATTTCTCTCACGACGACCCCTCCTCGGCGCCAACACTTCATCACTGAAATGATGTTATGAGGTATGAGAGAGCGCAACGGCGAGGCTAAATTAAATAACACAAGCAGCATGATGTGGCTTCTTTCCAAACAGAATTAAAAGATGACAAAACAAAGTATTAAAGACATTAGTTACTCTGCAGCTGAGCATCTGCACCGAGGAGCAAGCTGAGCCCTTCTGTCGTTTAGTCCAGAAACTCGGGGCTTCAGCTGTTGCTGTGCCTCCTCAGGCAACGCGACTGCATTTGGACGCCAATATTCACAACAAGAGAGGCGCCTCTTCGTCATGGCTCGTGGTTCCGACTGTCCCATCCCCCGTCCCATCCAAGCACGTCTGCTTAAAAGCCAAAGTCCAGTCATCCGTCCTCAGTTGTCCTTTGTCAGGTAACCCATGTGTGCGTTAGTGAGGAAGTCACAGGTGGGGATGCTACTGACTGCTTGGTGGATGTTCATGGCGGTGATCTCCCTCGGCGCCCTGAAACCCAAACGGCTTCATGTAAACACTTAATGTAAAACTCAAAACTATGAAAAACTAGTTGACCTATTGACCTCTGATTAATATCTCATTTTTAGTGTGTAGTGCAAAGCAAACCCAACATTCCACAAACTAGTACGGATTATTTAGTTCAACTATAGCATGAACAAAATCTGATGAATGCTGTGTATATAATGACTTATTGTTTGTCTGCACCAACTTTGCAAATTAAAAACAATGAATTCCTTCTTATGACTGAGTCATCTTGCTATATTAAAATAAGCATATGATTGGAGCAACCTGACGACCCAGATAAGCTCTAGACGTAATGAATACAGTTAGAAGTGGAGCATTACGAAGCAATCACAGAAAAAAGCTGACCTGTTTGGAGGAGATTTAGCGTGGGCCCCTGCCAGAGCTTCTCTCAGGATGTCGCTGGCAAACTGCTCCGTAGCCTGACACACACACAAACACACACACAAACACACACACCATCACACACACCATCACACACACACAAACACACACACAAACACACACACACAGCCATAATTAGAAACACAGAATCCAACTGACCATCAAAGTATAAAGAAAAGAACTCAAAATATATATTTAGCAGTGTGAAAAAATATTTCACTCTTGCACTTAAATGTTGAAAATTCTTTAGCTAAATCTTATCTCAAAAATAATCAGAGTTAATACAAAAAAGAACTTTTAAATAGTGATTCCTGCTAGAGGAATCAGGCCTGAACTGCTCAAATTGAACCTGTCCAACAACATGAAGTAGGCTAATAGATCTGAAAAAGCAACACATTGAGTCTAATCTAGAGAAAGTTAGAAATAACTGACAAAACATCTATTTCCACAGTCATCTACAAAATGACTGTAGAATGACAGCTTTCCTTCAGAGCCTTACTGACCTTCAAAATCATTGCTTCGATTACTGGAGCAAACACACTCTTCTCCACTTCCACAGGCTGAAACAATACCCCGATCTGAAGGAGACAATCAGACATTGCGAGGTTTCCCAAAAAGTAAGCATGACTGGTGAGCGTCATAAACTTTTGAGTGCTGCTCCAAACCTGCTGGGCCGTTTCGCTGACGAACTGGGAGGATATGCAGGGGCCGAGGAAAAACTTAGGCTCCACATCAGTTTCCTGCTCCTCCTCTTTGACCTTCAGCTTCTGGCAGGGAGGAGTCACCGTGACAATGTCGACTATTTCATCATCTTCCTCTTCGGGTTCGGTCTTCAGCAAGGCTTGCATCTGCTCCAGCCGCAGCAGCAGCTCGTCATAACTGCTGAGGGTCGAAGGGCACTCTGTGGAAATATATGAGCGTTTAGGAAATGGATTGTTTTTTTGATAAGTTCAGCATTGAGGTAATTGAATAATTGAAATATCCCAGTCATTTACACCACAAAGTGAGACAAAAATAACAAAAGGCTGATTATCATGCTGGCTAGCCAGGCATGTGACTCACTGAGCTAAGCAGCTTCGTCTCTCACCCTTTAGAGACAAAAGATGGAATAAGTGAGATCTCCTCTTCAATAGAATTACAGATAAAGCAAAAAAAGAAGACCACTCACACTGACCGCCTTCACACACAACAAACCAGCAAACACATCACTGTATCAAGTGCTAACTGCAGAAGAAATACACCCACGCAGTCAACACTGCACAGGAAACAGTCACCCACTGAAAGCAGTGGAATGAAATCACTAAACCACAAGATTTTTCTTTAAAAGATGTCCAGCAGAATGTCCACAAGCAGAGGCAGAAACCTACCGGGTTCATTATCGATTTGCGTGAGAATGTCCTCGATGGACTCGTCGTCATTCCTGTGTTGGGGTTCCGGGTCAGGTGGAGTGTAGCCCCTCTGGCGGCACCACTGTACAACCTCTTTGGTCTTTGGCGGTGTGAGGGCCTGGAGGCGGGGCGAGCGGTCCAGCACGTCCTGGACGACCCGCTTCACTGCGACGGCTCGTTGAAGCTGCAGAGACGCACACAAATTATAGTCATTACAAATAAACTGCGTTGAAAAGACCAACTTCTGGCTGTGATCGTTTAAATCTGAAGATGTTAGCAAATCAAGCTGTCTTGGTGCACAGACTGTTACTCCTTTGTTTTATTTGTATTACATGTCCTCCCACTAGGGGCACTGTTATGCCAGGAGCATATGTTATTGGTTTGTGTTCTTCTTCGGTGCTCTCTGTCTGTCTGTTCGTGATGATGCACATGGCGGAATAAAGTCGAGCAAAGAAACGAGTTATTTTTACTGACTAACACAGACTACCGATGCTGTCGTTTCTGGGCTGTTAACCCCACTTGTGCTTCTCAATCACATTGCTTTCCCCTGAAAATCTGCTGCTGTCATTTGAATTTTAAATGTTTGGTTTACAATTGTAATACGTCAAATCACAAGGACAATCAGAAAACTCCAAGAACTCTATAGAAACTTTAAAAATTAAGTGTAATACTGCAGTGATCCGACTACTTCGCTTCCGAAATCGATGCCATGATTCTTCTGCTCACTTTCAAATCTCTCTTCTACTTTTAATCAATCTCCTTGATCTTCTGCGCACCATCGCTCCTTTTGTTCTCTCGCCGCTTCATCTGCTGACCTCCTTCCTAAGAGCTGTGGAGCTCTTAGTTGAGTCAAAGTAATTTTGAAAACACTTTTTTTTAAGTTGCTTGCCATGTTCAATGCATTATACACATTGTTATGTTGGCTGTTAAATGTGTGGTGCTTTTATTAGCAGTTTTCTGCCAGGATTTTAATTGTAATTGTGTGTTCATCATGAGTATATTATTATAAAATATAAGCCCAAAATCATAAAAGAGCCAATATCGTCTGTTAACACTGTGTCATCAACTTTAAGGAACAAGTTTTGAATATCCATCTCTGTGTTTGCCCGATAGATGTAAAGTAGAGCGTGTTGCAAAGACAGGATAGTTTTTGATGAAGCTGTTACAAAGGGACAAGATGACCAGGCAAAGATCACATCTGACCTGACAGAAAAACATGAGGCAAGCAGAGAGCTCTCCCAGACATGAAGCAGCCTGGAGACAGATCACACTGACAACGCTGCATTCGTGGCTCATTTTAACTTAAAAACTGGAAAATGAAAGTTAACAACAGAGACTTTGTGTCTCTCTCAGTGAGCTCGACTTAAATGTTTTATGAGTAAAAGCCTGATCATGTAATAAAATAAAATAAAAAAATAAAGGACAATTAAAGCAGTTGAATGCATTCATTAAAATAAGCCTCTTTGTGTTTACAAGAAAACCGACGATGAAATGACTTCATAATTAGTTGAAGGCACAGGCATGAATAAATCTGGATGTTATTTACCTCTGATGCTCTGCGCTTGCCAATATTCCAGGAGTAATACTGTTCTACTGAAGAGGCACAAAATGGATGGGAGTCTTCGGCTAAACGGAGAAACACAATTTCAACTTGTGTTTAGTGTTTAGTAAAAGCACAGGTGGAAAAAAAATTCAGACCTTTCAGACAGTTTTTATATAAACGGTGACATAGAAAAGTCACATGAAAAGTCAAACTACTTACTTTTATCTGGTACAATTAGAGGGAACTTCTTCACCACAGCAGTCAGCAGCTGCATCATTGTTTCTATGTGCTCTGTGCTGAAGGAAAAAGCCGTTGCTCTGGTTACTTAATGCATTCAGTCTTGATTATTTTAATAAACGTATGACTTCTGGCCGTGGCTCCAAAACTCATTTTTTGCTGTGGTTGCAGTGGCTCACCTAACTTTTTCACTTAGGTGCAACTTTTAGTGCACCCATACTTTACAGCTCCTTTGTCACCAGCTTATGCTTCTATATCTTTAAAAATCACAGTTATGTAATTTCCAGTGCAGATTCAGCCTCACATTTTGGATACATTTGTCACAGTAAACAACAATTTTGTAAAAAATTTGTTAACTTCCAAAAAGTGCCCAGGTTAATGTACATAGGATGATATTATTATAGTAGTAATATAAATACATTTTTATATATCTTTTTTCACTTCAGTAATTTCTTCACAACTCTCTCACCGTCAGAGAATGCGTTTGTTATTCAATTATTAGAGCAATTTGAAACAGATATATCTCTAGAAGATGAGATATTGTATCTCAATAGAAAAAATAAATTCTATATTTTCAAAAGTATCTTCTATTTAAGGTGGGGGTAATAATCTCACTGTGAAATCTCACCACCACTCCAGACAACAGACAAATCCCCCTTTATAACAAATGAACGAATCAGTGTTAACGATGCTCTAAGCACATTTTGATTTGCACATTTTTTTTCCCCCAGACTATAATTTGCAAAAGTCACATATTTGAATTTACTAAATGAATGTTTCTTTTTCAAGACTTTATTGCAGCCTGCAGCACAAACATAGAACCCCTCCTGCTCCAAGACTGTTGTGTTTTTATGAGCAGAGACGATCTTGCAGGTTATTATAATTAGCCATAAAACTTGGCTTGAATTTCATAGTCTATGTTTTGGCCTCCTATTGTGAAGATTTGATTTTTCATCTGCTCTTTTTAAAAAATAAAAAATAAACTAAAATTAAAAACACAAATGAATGTCAGAGAGCTTTAGGCAAAAAGCCACGCCATAACGTGCTGACAATAAGCAGACCCTCGACCAAAATGGTCAAATATATCTGACAGACGAACCAGGCAGTTCTGAAGCCTGCATACATCCAGCTGGATGGTAACTGACTCAGAATTAGCTGCAGGCAGAGTGAGTGGAAGAGGCTGAGGAATGAAGGCATCTTACAGCCCTGCTTCTAGTGTCAGTGCTCCACAAAGAAAAATGTGTTCATTTTTTTAAAAATGGAGCTGTTCCAGTGAATCTGTTTGTCCTTACTCGATCAGGTCGTGTGCAGAGGTGTCTGCGCCTTGCTCCTGCTTAACAGCAGTAGCTGCACAAGGGACATGGGCTGAGGGTGGAGCCGGCGTAGAGACCGGCGTCGACGGACCGGCTGTGATGGCGGGACCAGCACTTGGTTCTGTTTTCACTGTGGCAACACAGAGCGAGAGCAGAGAGACACGAGTCAAAGCTTACGCATTCTATGAAGTTAAAAGTAGCTAAAAAATAAAAAATTTGGGTTAAAAAATAAAGAGGGATTTGTTTAAGTTAGATATACAAGTCAAATCTTGCTAAATACAACTTCTTTTCAAGACAAAGTAGCTGCTTGTAAATAACCAATAACATTTATTTTTTTCTAAATAAACTGTAATTGGGGGTTAAGGAAGGCTGAATGTCCAGCTTTATTTTATATTTGTCAGCCCTGCTTACTGCTGTGCATTAAAGGCTTTGTAGATTGTTAAACCATAACTATGCCTCCACTTCTAAGCCAGTGGAATAACAAATTAATCCCATCAAAATATTTGTATGAAATAAAAAAAAAAAAAACTAATTGATCCAATGACTGAATAAATATACAAATTATAAATCAGACCAAACTAAAGATAAATTAGGATTTTTTGTGGGAAATCTGAAATTATTTCAGCCTTCTTGGGGCTTAAAACTGAAAATTAACTTTATGGGATTTTAAGATTCTGTAGAAACAATGTTTTGTTTGTCACTATTTCTATCATCCTGATTAATGAAATTAATGAAAATGGAGATGGATTGAAAGTGATGAATCTCAGACAGGATCGTGGGTGGACTGAGGATGGACCCATCTCACCTTGTGCCAGAGGCGGGACGAGGGAGGAGGGGATCTGGCTGGTGGCGTTTGGGGTGGCTCCCGCTCCAGCAGCTCCATGGGGGGTCAACAAAGAGGAAGAGCAGGAGGGAGTGTTGGCGACTGGGCCTTTGGACACCACTACACACAGAGAAAACACATTTTGTATCAGTGAGTGGCTCATTGGGTAAATGTAGTATGTGTAAAAATTAATTGAAAAATTATCATATAGATCTTGTATTTAAAAAAAAAACATGATAAAATTGAGTTTAAACTATATATTAAAAACTGCTCAGTTTGTTCACTTGTAAAAGATATAATACAAAAAAAACAATAAGAATCTTATATGCTTCTCCTTTAACGTCTGTTTTTCACTTTACCTTTACCAACAGGCATAAATATGGTTTGCAGCCCAGCAGACCCAGAGCCAACTCCCAGCTGCTTGAGCTGGTTAGCAGGGATTGTTAAGACTGTCTGCTGGGAGCTGGAGCCTCCAGAGTGAATCTTCAGCATACCTGCCAAAAAGAATGCGTTTTATATGCAAAGTCAGTTTTACAGCTCGGACCATCTTCAGACCAACACATCAATGTATTTTTCTAACAACCTGACAGTGCAGCACTCGTCTTTCCTCCTCCAGTTGCCACCCCGCTGACTAATGACGATGCAGAAACTAACGGCGTGCCGCTGCTCTTGGGCACACCCACCACTGCGCCCACTCCTGCTCCTTTGGACATGCTGATGACGGGCATATTTGTGACCCCTTTAGCAAGCGTCACCACCGCCCCGCTGGAACTCGTGGCGTTCTTCGTCACAGTGGCAGCTCCTTTGACCAAAGAAGCAACCGCTGCCTTGGACAGGCCGCCGCCCCCAGCTGCGCTGGAGCTCTTGGCTGCACTGATGACCGCTGCTTGGTTGGCTGACACCAGAAGTGAGTGGGGCTGAGAAGCAGGCTTCCCGCCATCAGCAGTCTGCGTGGAAACACACAAATCGTCAGCCGCTGACCAAAAACTAATTTTAGATAATTAAAGCTTTCTTTTGTAACTAAATGTGCCACAGTGCACATACAGAATAATTTTCTTCTCTGTCATTGATAAAGCTCTATAGGTCAGGACAGTTAATGGATTTTCTTCATACATGAGCAAGTGTGTAATTCAAGGTATACTTCATACATAAACTGAACAAGAACTAAAATTTGTATACCTCAGAACAAAAAGCAAAATATAAAAAGAGAGGATGTACAATAAATCTCAATTTGAACACCAAATGTAGTGCAAAAACAAAACAATACAGCTACCATGCCTACCTTGTAAAGACTGAATATAAATCACCATCAATGGCAAAAAGAGAACATAAAATGAAGTAGAGCTAAACTGAATGTGGAAAATTATAATTATTCAGACTCGACCATGAGATATTTCACAGCAAGATACTGTCACCAAGATGGCAGGTTGTGTATGGAAAAGATGTGCAAGCATAAACTTGTTTTGCTGTATGTTCAGTGATAAACAGTGTAGATCTATATCTAAATTATCCTTTATGCAAAGCTACAACATTTGGGGTAAAAACTAATTACACCAGTTATTCACCATGTAAGCCTATAAAGCAGCATTAAGATATTTACTCTCAATCTTAAAATATTTTGTCAAATAGTTAAAAACCAGTCACTGCACTCTTTTCAGTATGTTGAGTATTTCCACCCCTCCAGATGCTCTGTTGTGTCTGTATGTGTCAGGCAGGTAGAAGGTAACAAGAATCTTGCTTTGGGTATATTTTCCGTAACAATCTGCTGGTGTGAGTCATCTGAAACGGGGGCACAGGCTGGAATTTTGATGGAATCAGGTAGGTAGTAAGGAGGAATATAAACACCACAGTGTTTAAAAGTGTGATTGACACTCTGTGGATGGACGTTTTTATTTTATTCAACTGATGATTATGCTGATTATTGACTTCTCAACGAAGGAAAAAAGAGACATTTGGTCTCACAGAGAGGGTTATGCTATGTTTGAATTGTTTGTGTGAGTTTTTTTATGTTGCCATCACAACTGTGTGCAAAATGCACATCGGCAAGAACCATTTGGAGTGCTAATATATTTCAAGTGTTATGAACCTCAGTTTCTCATGCTAATGTAGTATTTAGCCAGTTGGACAATTTCACAGCAGGAGATTATCACATTGAACACAGATGACATTTCCCAAAATGCTAACGGTCACAGAGTACTGGAGAAACAGATGAAAAGGTGAGGAAAGGGAAAAAAATAGGCATAGGTAGCAACTGATATAGTGATTGTAATATCAAGCAAGGTTATTCTAGTATTGTGCAAACCAAATTTTCATTATTTGATTTGCTGAGGTCTATCTCCAATCCAAACCATGAGCAAGGTTAAATCCTCTTCAGTTTCCTCTTCAGTCATGTCTGCTCTTTTCTGATAAACACATCATGTGTTTGCAACAAATAATTATTCTGTTTCTCATATATTCCTTTTGAACTCATCAAAAAACATTATTTGCATTTTTACCAAGCATCGCCTATTTTAAAAGATAAAACTGTTTCGTAAGCATGTAAATAAATAGGAGATGAGAAATATCTAAAGTGAACTTTAAACAGTTCCTGTAGTTTGGTTTAAAAATAGTTTTAAAAACCGCTGTGATGCTCCCGAATGAGTGTAAAACATGCCTGTTGTTGACTTGCTGCTGCCCCTGCTGCACTAACAGGAGTGGAGGAAGCAGCTGTGATGACTCCCCCCGTCATCCTCAGTGTGGTGGTACCAGGCTTGGACATGTGACCCGTTCCAGCTGCTGTTACAGTCTTCATAGAGCCGTCAGACAGCTTAAGCTGTGCTCCCTGTGAGCTGCCAACAACCTGTCCGTCATGGCAAAAAAATATCAGACACATTTATTATTACAATCCAGATCAAACTGTAAACAAAGGAGGTGAGGTGTCACCAAGGCTAAGGAGCAAAACAAATCAACCAAAGTCCTGAAATCCAAAATACAGAGTACAAACTTCAATACTCGAATCTAGGTGAGAATCAATTGCAAAAAGCATTTTGAAATTCATCATAAAACACAAAGTATCAGACCTTTTACATGAAGCGACTTAATGGTGTTTGGTGCCGGTAAACACCAAACAACAACAAACAAGACAAATCAGAGTCACACACTCTTAGTTCAAGTACTGCCCAGATCTCTAGGCAGGTTTTCTCCCCAACCTGAGCCAAGATGGCCGCCTTCTGTCCAGCTGTCACCCGGATAGCCTGCTGGGTGGAAGTGGCTGTAGATGATCCTGAATGAGCTGCTGAACTGGAACTGCCCTGCTTCCCTGATCCCTGTGATGGCTGACCAACCAGGAAAGTACCCTAACAGCAACAAAGAGACGTAACAGAGAGCCTGTCACACTGTGCAAATGAGTATTTGGTAAGTTGTAGTTTAGAGGATTAATTTCAGCGTTTAACAGCTGCAGTTCTCTGGATCAATGCAATAAACATAAACTTCAGCCCATACAGCCTTTAAAATATGCAAAAAAAAAATGGCATCCTGTCAAAACATCTGTTAAACCGTTTCATTATATGAACTACTACATTAATATGTATGGTATTAGGATAACCCAAAAATCCATTGACCTTAGCGTCAAACCTTAATTTAAGTCTTTACTAAATTAGGCACTACATCTTTAATTATTCACAATTCTGTGAATAAGTTTAAGTTATGACTTTATGTGCAAAGCGAATGATGTCGGAGAAGTCCTCAGTGAAATCTCAGCAGATGGTCGTTATACAATCTTATAAAGTTGAGAACCAGATACAGCTTCTAATTAAGAGCAAGTTTCTTCCCGACTTCTAAAATCAGAGAGAAACTAAGACTACTAAATTAAGAAATGAAATCACTGTTTTGCAACTGTAGTGCAATGAAGTAGATGGCAAAATATTAGTGCAACCTTCTCCAGTTTCATACAGATGAAAAATGTCTGCAAATAAATGCTTATGATCTAATATGCAAAACAGGCAATGATGAAGAACCATCTGTTTCATAGATCCACTTAAATCACAACCTCAACGCTGTTTGGTTCTCACAGCAAAATAAACAATGCTGACCCTGTTTGACATTCACCAGAAAAACACAAATATAGACTAGAGGTAAAGAGTTTGCATCGATTGCTTCGCAGAGAAAAAAAAAAGTGTTTACCCACCTGTGGGGTTTGTTTCAAAATGTAAGATGTGTAGGAGAGGTTTGAAGGCAGACTGCTTGAAGATGAGGAGGATGAGGAGTTCTGAGAGCTGCTTGTACCTGCTGACGGGCCGCTCTGGGACTGGTGACCTACATAGCAGAGAGGCACATTCACATCAACTTTGAATCAGATGAACAGTCTTTTTCTTACACATGTGCAGTTTTAAACATAGTCCTTCATTAAGACGAGAAGAAATGCAGAGGACAGGAAACAATAAATTACTCCAGCTTCCTTTCAACAACACTCATTAAGACACAACTCAGGTTTGCCTTGCAGTTTTTGAAAGCAAAGGATGAACTTTTAACACATTTTGAGGGTATCTTCACTTTAAGAATACAAACCAGTGACGTAACTCGTCTTACTTGCACCAGAGGCTCTGAGGATGGCTCCTTGTGGAATGAGAAGCAGCTTCCCCTTCCCTGATGGGTTCTTACTGTTGGTGGTTAGGTAGAGTTTGGTACCTGGAGGCAAATTAGCCAGGTTGGCTAAATTGTTCGCTGGCAGCTGAAGAGTGGCCATAACTACAAAAAATGTACAGAAAGAAGACATTTCTTACTTGTCCACGTCATACAATGTCTTTATTAAAATATCATCACAATATCTTCATATATAAAGAGGCAATTTTTCACATTATTAAAATTGCCTCTTTTTAATAATGTGTAAAATTAAAAAAGACAATAGTCTCATTGTGTAATGTTACTTGGTAGTGATTATAATTATAAATGTACAGAGAAATCAGACTGGCATCAGCAGGTTTTCAGCTTGAAAACCTAATTAGTGACAGGTTGATCAAAAACTCAAAAATCCTGTAATTCCCAGGCAGTTAACACACTGTATGTACACTCTTTGACCTGGAAACGGTGAAGGAGACTCAAAGTTAGCTATTTTCTGTCTCAATCAGGCCTTTAAAAAGTCTGAGGAATAACAAAAACCTTTAGAAAATTCTAGAAAACAAACATTTCTGTTTACTGACCATTTAGAGTAGTGAACTTCAGCTTAAATAGGAATCTGAATGTATTAAAACAAGGTAGAGTTGAGGTAAGGGTCTTCATTATGTAGGAAATACATAGAGAGGCAGCTGATTCCATTTACCAATGCTAATCAAGCTAATCTCTACAATAAAAGTCTAATAAAAGCTGAAAATATCAACTTTGTGAAAGTTTCTTTCTTCGCTTTGAGATGGCAGCAGAGATTAGATATTCAAAATTATTCTTGTAAAACATAGAGCTTGTATATGTGTGTGAACTCTGACCTCCACTCTTGCCGCCTGAACCACCGGCACCCTTGGCGCCACCTTGCTGGGCGGTGATGCTCCCGGTTCCACTGACAATGGCTTTAGCAACACCCTGAGCCAAAACCTGCTTCCCGGCCATCACCTTGGAGACGGAAGGGCTGCCCTTTGCAACCAGAATCTGTCCGCTGCTGATGGCGACCTGTTTCACCGAAGACTGAAGCGTTGAGCTCACAGGAATACCCAACAACTTTAACAACAAGAAGTATAAGATTAGCTTTATGAATCGTTCACTGGTAAATTAACAAGTGGCTCATTATTCTCATGAATTATTGGTGAGACTCAGAGTTGAAGTAATTGTGACCTTGCTAGTTGTGGACCCGGTGGCCTCTCCGGTCCGTTTCTGACTCGACATTGAGATCATGTGACCTCCTTTCACTGCGACAAACTGGTGGGCTGCAGCAGCAGCAGGTTGCTGCTGGCTGGTTACTGTGGAAACCATCTGCTGTTGCTGTGTTGAAACTTCCCCGGGCTCCTGCTTGATAATAACCTGCAAGGAGACACATTGAGAGGGACTGTAAGAGGACACGATGCCCATAAACCACAGGAGGCAAAGATATTAAAGCCATTAGGAAATCCACTGTAAACAATATGTGGAGCTGGAGAAATATCATATAAATGACAAATATGATGCTTTCTGACTGGGAACGACGATGCTCTTGTGGTTTTAGTAGCCTGATGTGAATTAGGAAGCACTTTTGTGCCTAAAGTAATGTTTTTGTAAGGGGCCTTATCATTTATTCATAACCTAGATGTTTTTACAATTTCCATATGTTGCCATTAGCTGTTGTGTTTAATAAACAACAGATGCTGGAACTTTGAAATGAGAGAAAACACATTAAAACCAATAAAAATAACCTATGAAGGAAGGTTGGGGTAATGAGAATGTTAGTAGCGAGGTATTTTTATAGCATCCAATAGAGATCTTTCTTGTACCACTGAAATGTGCAGCCCATCCCCCATCCCCAGAAATATGTCCTATTTAAATAGGTGCCAAGACGCTGCATCTGCTGAAAACACTGGGCTTCTATTAATACTACACTGCTTTGTTAACAACACTGATGACAAAAAGTGACAAACTGTGTGGCGTTTTAGCTCATAATGATTTATGGCATAAACTCACCTTGACCCCCGATGAGAGGAAAGTGCCAGTGTGAACTTTAGGTGCTGGAGAGCGGGCGCCTTGAGCCTGTTTGGCTGAAGGGCTTCCTGTGTAGAAATGCACATATAAACAGCGTCATGGCATAGAATGAATAGAGAGGACTACTGTAGTTCTTATTAGCCTCTGACATATGATATGATATCATATCATGATATTAGGGCTAAAACAATTCCTCGAATGATTCGAGTACCTCGATTATTAAAATTCCTTAAGGAAAATGTATCTTCGTTAATTTATGGTTTATTATTGGACTGATATTGATATCTGATAGTAACATCAGTGTTGTGCCACCGTGTTATTTTATCAATTTCTTTTATCCGATTACTCGATTAATTTACAACAGCCCTATATCATATCATATCATATCATATATCATGTCATATATCATATGATATACCTAGTGCATGTAAAAAAAGAAAAAAAAGAAAAACTAAACAAAAAAAGCAATTGCAGGTTTGGTGAATCAGCCCACATCTGACTCATCCACTGGGATGAGAGATTGCTCAACAGGATTCCAATCCATTTACCAAATCGGCCTGAGCTGAGCACTTATGAATTAAGTGTAGGAGCGGCTGACTGTGTGTGTGGAAAAACAATGTAGGTGAAAGAACTCTACATTGTGATGTAAGCTGAGGATTTTTCATGCGTAAGCAGTTTCAGTTGTTGTGAACATGTAGAGCTCCTGCGCACTTCATTTCCCCTGGTTCTGAGATTTGATCCTCCAGTCAAGAGCAATCAACATTTATGTGGAAAACCTGATGTGAGCACCATGCGTCATCCAATCTAATCAAGCCATGAAACACATCAGTCACTATGGTAACCACTTCTCCACAAACTATCCTGCTGGATCAGAGCATGTAACATTAGGGCTATGAAAAGCTGAGAGAAAGGGAACTAAAGTATTGTTCATTTCCTGCTTCCAACTGCAGTTGTTGCACTTTCTACATCCATGTGGACGGCCAAGACCCTGCTTTTCAATTTTGTTCCAGGTTTGCTTTTGATTCTGAGCAGCACACAGTGAAGCTGGAGATGTACCTGCAGAGGCAGCAGATGAGGACGCCATGCTGATCACCTGGCCGGGCTTATCAACGATAATGTACGGGTTGTTGAGGACAGAGGAGGCGCTCTGCTTGCTGTGGACAGGGGTGGAGGTTGTGGGTGTCCGGGGCAACGGCGAATGGCTGGGAGTAGAGATGGGTGAACCTGAAGGTGTTGAAACAAACCAGCTCAGTGGAAGGCAGAGATAAAAGAAAGCAGGAAGAAAACGATTCTATATCATATGTACTTCTTTTTGTAATATTTTAATAAACCCAGGCTGAAAACTTTCATCACACATTTTTTGAATCCAGAGGCAAAAAATATTTTCTATTTCTTGTCTGTTAATTCACCACAGGAAGCCAAATGTAAGAAAGCAAAGTTTCTCTGTTTGAAAGAGTTAGGCTGTATTTGTGGTCGAACATGAAGTCTCTGAAATTTTAGCTCAGGGTAATTAACCCTTGACACCAAGTCTGCTGTTTTGCTACCTGTGCAAAGAAATCAGTTTAAGACATCATCTCTACGATCAGGTGTTTTGAAATAATAAAATCGCTCTAATTACATTTATGTGCAACAGACTTGTTGCACACCATGCGTGACGTCACATGCATGGTGTGACATCACATCTTCTCTTAATGTGAATAACATCAGTCAGAAAAATGCTTTTTATAATGACTGAAAGAAGAATTTAACAAGTTAACTCGACTCTCAGATTTTAAGTTATTCTGAGTGGACTAGACAAGAAAAAGCTGAACATGTCTGTCATGTGCTGTACTTCTTTATTTTGGAAAAAAAAAAACAGGAATATAAGTTCATCATACAAAGGCATAAAGGTGATATTTAGTTTTAGTCACAAAATAAATAATTTTCTTATTTTAAACTTTCAGTTGATTCAAAGAGTATACAATAAAAAGTTTTTAATGCAATTTATTGTTCTTAAAGAGAAGTCAAAAACATCCAGATCAGTATAAAACTTCTCTAAATTGGAAACTGGCCACAGAAATCTCACACAAAATTGTTGTTTACTATTACAAATAGGTCACAAACTTTAATTTGAACCATTTCTAACACTGTAAAAGAAAAGGCTTATCTGTCTCTTTTTTAGTGAACAGTCCTCTTCAACTGTTCAAGCAAATAACAGGAAAAGACAATAATACTGATTTTAAAACACTTATGGTTCACTGAAGAGAGGTGTTGTGTACTTCAGTGTGTTACAATGACATTTCACAAAAGGCATCAGTAAGGCATGGAGCTGTTTTGAAAGAATGTGATTCATCATCCTAACTGAGAGCAAGCACTTACCTGAGACTATTTTGCAGCTCATGGTGATTGGTTGGAACGATTTCCCTGGAGACTCTGCAGGACTGGGCGTCTGTCCCTGGGGAACTATTTTACAGCTTGCTGTGATTGGCTGGAAGGCAGAGTTACCAGGGGAACCGAGAGTGACCCTGTCAGCAGGTCTGGGTCTTGTTGGAGTGCGTTCACCAGGAGCAAGGACCGGATTATGTCCACTTGTAGACTTCGCCGCCTCTGCTTTTAATATACCTGCAGACAGAAGAATCCCTTGATGCATAACTTGTCAAAATATATAATATCAGCGACTAGTGAAACCAGTTACTCTGCATTTCTGCTAAAATTCCTCTACTTTGTAGCTCGTAGTTTTCTTGGTAGTACCTTTTTCTGGACCAAAATCATGTGAGACAGGAGAGCTGGGGTGTCCATATGTCTGGGTCAGAGAGGCCGTTGACATGGGACTGGCTGCTTTTAGAGACGCTTTGTTGGACGATGAGGAACGCTTCGGGATATAGTCTTCCCCAAGAGAATCTCTATGAAGTTCCACATCAACCACCTGAAACAAATAGAGCTGCTTTTTAAAAGTGGACAACAAGGCAATGCAGAACCTGCAGAATTATGATGGTAACATTTTAATTTTGATCGTAAAAATTTACAGCATTTGCATTTGTGCAAAACATTTGTTTTTTTTCTCGTTTTCGTTTTTCATAGAACCTGACATTTCTTTTTGTGGTTCTGTACATGTCTACGAAACACATTCTAAAATAAAAAAGAAAAACTGACAAATACAATACTAGCTTACAGGTAAAGCATCATTACGTCAGAATCTGCATCATGAAGCAAAACAAAAGCAATCAATATGTCTTAAACCAAACTAAAAAGTGAGGGGGATTTGGCTGAGGAAACATAAAATGATGGGTATTCTAGACAATACTGTGATTACTCTGACTTTCCATGTCGTCAACAGGTTTAAAATCGAATACGGTTAAATTTCCTGCCTCTCCTTGTTGTCACAGAAAATAGAAAAAAGGCAACAATATTCAGATCTACAACTTACAGTTTCTGCTCCCAGTGTCTGCAGACCTGTGTATGTTCTGTCCAGCTGCAGAAACACAAGTTACACAATTAAATAGGAAATTTGTAACTATGACACAACAGCACCAACACACTCAGATACACACAATAGATACAATTAATGTCAGTAAACAGTATTAAAATGGTTCATGTAGAATAGAAAAGATGTGCGCAAATGATTTTATACTTTTATTTTTGTCTTTTTCTGAATACCACATAACTAAATGATATTAACTCAAGTGAAATCAAGTAAACGAGGGCTTCAAATCGCCAAAGGACAAAACTAAATAAATGTTTAAAAAAGGGCATTAAAGAACACTGAGATGCTGTCAGAAGAAATTAGCAACCTTAATGGAGATGTGGTCTATGGTCTGACCTTTAACTGGTGGATGATGTCAATGCGTTTGTTGCGAGAGTCTTTGAAGTGGATCTGGATCCTCACAGGAAACTCCCCCCATCCACGTCGCGTTAAATGAAAGGGAGGCTCGCTGAGAACAGGCACATCGAAAAGCCCCAATTAAACGTCACCCGAATACAAATCTACAACAGGTTTTGTTTTTTTTTCCCCTCCCAACAATCCCTTTTAAGACAAAACATTCTCACAGTTTTCTGGCTCAGCTCCAGTTATTAATCTCTTTAACAATCAATGACCTGAAGATCTTAAACTCTTCTTCTTTGAGGTGTGAAAACAAGAAGGCATGCAAATGTTAGTTTCTTTTAGATTTCTGGTGAAGGATAGCCCTCTAGTTTAAACTTTACTTTCATATATATTCCTTAACAAGACTGAGGCTATTTGAGAGTCAGCAGAGGGCATCACGCATGCTTAGGGTTCATGGAGCATGAACACTCGAGTCAGTCAGGGGGAGCTTAGAAGCTGCTGCTGCTGCTGCTGCAGCACCAGAAGAGCTTTGTCAGCTCAAACAGCCTGGAGGCCACGGCTCAGTAGGAGGAGTGATGAGTGATGATAGTATCTGTGGAAGACGACTATTCAAGATCTTACATCCAAGCTGCAAAAGCCAGAAAACTGCATTGTTTTCAAGATAACTCCAAATTTAACTGTGAATGACTTGGATGGACTCTGCATGTTAAATATGCTGCTTCTCAATTTTATGGTCACCAGGGACTGGTGATTATCTCAAAACACACAAACAGCAATTTACAGAGACAAGAGCACATAAGGTGCTGCTTTATTACAGATCCACAAGGGGGCACTATTTGTTCAAGTGTTTTCTTAGATTTCCTTTTACTGCAGAGTCACTGAACTGTTGTCCCACTAAGAGGTTAACCTAAAAACCCTAAATCACGTGTCCACTAATGAATACTGCCTCATATTACGCAAGTGTTTTCCAGAATTGTTTTTCTCCTGACAAAGAGGTGGAGCAAACCCCCTCTCTATTTTCCTCAGATCAACAACAAAAAAAACGTTCAAATCAAATATTGTGTCCATTGGCAACACGGCAGTGTGAAGAGAGCGCACTTCCTGAAACAAGTTTGCCCCCGTTTGTCTGGCTTCTATTGATGCCTCAGGTAACCACATGAAACAGCAATCAAGAGCTGATTTCTATGAGAAGAGGAGGAGCTCTGTCTGTCTCTCATAACATGTTCAGAACTGAGGAGTGTTTACATGCACTGTTGATTTCTAAATACTCGGAAAGATTCACACAGGAACAAACCTGACTTCCACCAGATCGTTGGGTTTGTAGCTGGGATGCAGAAAGAACCAGACTTTCTTCACAAAATGGTCGATGCTCGGCTCTCTCCTCGAGCCTCTGACGTACACCATCCACTTATGGGTCGACTGATCGTTCTCTTCCCGCTTATCTGGGGGGATATACCTAAAAGCAAAAAAATAGTACAAAACAGAGAGATCAGTAATTGTTTGGTTGTTTGATATAGTCCCTGAAAAAACTGAAACATGTAAGGAAGACAGAAGGGAGAGCTGCTAAAGTCTGTTTTCCTTTCTTTAACTAAAATCTCTACAACAAAAGAAAAGGGGAAATAAATGTTGAACTTTAACTTAAGGGCTGATGGGGATACAGCTCTGCAGGCAACAAAATGTTCAACACTTTTGAGATAATATACGCGAGCCCAACACACACAAAACAGAGAAGAAATGTTGCTCCCAACATGGTTAGCTTAAGCTACATAAAAGTAACAAATTTAGCTTTGTGGGATTACGAAAACTTTCATCTCATGGCACATAAAGAATCCACCAGAAATTGTAAGCTTTGTGGGTCACATCAAGCCCAAAGGGAAGATAAATAAGATAAAACGTGTTTTCAACCTTTATCAAGACTGGGCTTGTCAGAAAATCAAATTGTGTCTCCACTCTTGGGAATAAAGTGTTGCACAAGATCAGTTCATCTGTGTGGTTCAGACCATAACCACCAGCTGCCTGATAAGTTCATCTTGTTCTTGTTTGTTTTGGAATTAGAGGTTGTACACGAGACACTCTCCATATCCGTTAGCTCCCTCTTTAAACATCTGAAAAGGTTTGAAATGCTCATTTTAAAACAATAGAACAAAATAGATGTAGCTGAAGCATGTACCATATTAATGCCATTGTGTTTTATCACAAAGCTATCCAGTTTAAACTGCCCACAACCGAAGATGTTATTTCTTCTTTACAACTACATTTTACTTTGATTATATTATTTGTTTACTACTATAACAAACATAAACTAAGCAGAGATATTTTAATGGAGCAAAGTAAACTAATATTTGAAGAAAAGAAATGAGTGCTGATCTGAAAAATTTGAGTTAAACATGTTTGCCACATGAACCAAAAAAAGCATGCAATTTCATTCTATTTTTCTGGATAATATTTTGTTGAACTGGAAATATTTTTTCAGTCAATTCTCAGCAGAAGAACAGAACATGGATCATCTTTCGATTTAGTCAAGTTTAACAAATGATCTGCTTTCAAGAAAGAGTTTAAGAGTTGATGGATTTTTGTGTTTTTGTGACTATGAAGTACATAAAAAAAACAAAATGGTTAGTGAAAGAGCGCATGGACCTAATTTTCAACATACTAAGACAGAAGATGATTTAAAGCAAGCTTGAGTTCAGTTTTCTTGCATACTTGGATACGTTTCCGACAACAATGGTCTTCTTAACATAGAGTCTGGAGGCTTCATCTCCAGTAGAGTGATAGGTCACCCTCTGCTCTACGTCCATGGGAGAAGGCACACCAAATGTGTCCTAAAAAAAAAAGAAAAAAGAAAAAACATTTAAAACAATTATGAGATGGAGCAGCTGTGGAAAGATCGCAGACCCAAACATTTCAATAAGTCGAACTGACTTTGCCCGTGTTTCGTCCAGGTCTGCGCTCCTGCTTGCTGCTGTCCTCTCTCCACATTCCCTCTCCGTTCCTCTCAGTGCCGTCTCCTTGCTGTGAGAGAGACTCACACTCTGAATGGACCAGGGATTGTGTTTCCGAGCCCTGGTTGAGAGGGGAAGAGGAACGGGACGGAGACTCTAGGAACCGACGGATGGCCGGATGGTTCAACACTGCAGGGTCACTTTTCAAGGTGTGCTACAAAAATGCAGAAAAAATAGAATCAGCTTTTGCAATACTAAATTATTTTATCACTTTGCTGTTTAACATCTCTGTAGTTTTGGTTCTGATCCTGTGCCAATCATATCCACCAGTAAATGTTTTGTAAATGGTATCATCTACTCAAGGTTTACTACACATAAAGGACTATATGTATGTTTATTATCTGTCAACAAGACATATCCTATAGTTAATTTGATTTGGTGAGACATTACTATCTCAGATATCAAGTAAGAATGAACTTCCAAAAAATAGAGATCAGAACAGTAACCAAATCTTCTGAAATACGCAGAAGTTTAAGTAGTACATAGGTACAAAAACGAATCAATAACGGGACTAAATGTCTGTAACTGACACAGTTACTCTCTGTAATTGACAGAACTGTCTGTTACTGTCAACCAACTTGTACTGAAAGGTTTTCTCTTTGACTTATAAAAGCTACTTGCTCAATAACTATTAGAAAATACCTCTGGAGGCTTTGTTATTCCAGAACTGGCAAAGTAATTTGCCACTATGCATGCGCGTAACTTGTCCATCATCCTCCTGGCTTCATTTAGGCGCTGCAAAAAACAAGTTGCATTAGCAGTCTGCTGCAAATGTTAAACAATTTCTGCATATTGTCCTTTAACAGCGGTAAAAAAAAAAAAAAAATGGATTACATAATTCAGAAACACATACCTGACTTATAACATCTATTTCATGCTCTTTGTTCTTCATTTCCAGAGAAAACTGCTCCCTAATGATGTTTTCAATTCTCTGTACAGTCGCTTCTCGAGCTGAGAAAAAAAATAACATATATTTTTTTCTTTTTATACTTTAAACCAGAAACATACAAATAGACGCAGTACTTCATATTAACTTACCATTATGTTCAGCCGTTTTGTTTCTCTTATTACTTTGGATCAGTGAAATGTCATCATAGTCTGGGTCGTTGCCTTCTATTTTCCTTTTAATTCCTGACATGTTTGCCTACAAAGAACAAGTTGAAAAGCAGATCAGGCTAACGGTGGCTAGTCGCTTCTATACTGTTTGGGTAGTTATGATTGTTGTTAGCATCGCATTAGCTGCTAAGCAGAGAAGTTCCATTAGTTACAGCAAATGATTGAAGCTAACTCTGTAGCACGAACTACCTTGGGAGGTGTTTGCTACACAGGGATAAAGGTTTTAAACTCTTAGTGAATTAGCCAACACCATGAGTGAGTGTATAAGCACGTACATAAAATGCTATTGTATTGCACCCAATAAAAATAAACACAACTGTGCCTGCTATTCCTGCAGCCGACTTGACTGTCACGTTTAGGAGCGCTAACCGTGTTTGCTAATTTAGCTAACATTGGCACATGTTTGTAGCCACCGACTCCGACTACATGAAAAGCAGACTTACTGGAGATGTCTGTGCAGTGCAGTCACAATGCTTGTTTAAACTCAAAGCGAGCACATCCTTGCTGTAATCGTCCAGTACTCGTGTCTTGCTATTTGCTTAATCTCGAGCTGCATATGTATGCTAACTTGAGTAGTGTAGAGTTAGCCTCGCGATTCGTCAAAAAGGCCACTGGGGGCCGCTGTTCTACAAATGAGTTTTCTCTACTGCTGAAGAACTGAATAAAAAAAACTCGTACTTAATGTAATGTGATTCACTGGAAAAAGGGAGCATCTCTTCATCAAAAATGTTACTTGCATTACAACTTCCAACCAGCAAAACAGGTAATCAGAAATAAAAGTGGAAGTAGGACGTCATTCTGTTTAAACAGGAATGATAATTAGATGTGGTTACTGAAACCAGAACTGTTTCCAGATAAGCAGTGCAACAAAAATGTATTTTTTCACTGTTGTCACCTGAATCTCTCTGATAATATTTCAGTGGCTTATCTATTCTTTAGAAATCATACGAGTATGACATAATTGCTAAAAAAAAATTCTAAGACATTTTCCTGAGCTTAGAATATGCAAAACATCATGACAAATCGCATATTTTCCACGTCTTCTAAGTCAAAATGAAAAATGAAAGACATTTTCATAGGAACTTAAAAGCTCATTTCCTGCTAAAGCAGCAAGTCATACAATCTTTTGAGCTGGTTAATGACCCGTCAGATGTTAACAATGTTGCATAGCCCATACTCGGATGGCATATGTCTGAAGATCATTCTATGGAACTGATAACATCAGTCCCACGAGCCTTATTGTTATCTTCCTTCATTCTTTTTTTTAGCTTTGCAATGAATCTATCTTCTTGATCACAGACTGGAATTCAAAAACATTGCAGGTCATTCAGAAATACGATTCCCCAGAAGAAATGCAGAAAAGTTTTCTGTTTACGTGGAAGAGAAGTTAAATTTCTGCATTTTAAACCTTTTCCTTTTGGCCTCCTCTTTTGTCATAATGTGATTTTTTTTTCTTTCTTGTTTTTGGAAATGCAACTGCGAAATAAAATACTTTTTTCTATCCATCACAAAAACGGGGTTACCTGTTTTGTATAAAGTGGCCTTTCCTGTGACTTGCAAAAACTGGAAAATGTTTACACCTTTTTCAAGTCAATGTGATAATTCTAAGTAATCTGTTCTGGTTCTCACAGAGACACAGGCTTCCATATGTCTGCCAGGACAGGATTGTTCCAAATCTCCTTTTAACATCTAAAATTAACATCAGGGCTGTTTTTTTTCTTCTTATTTCTGTAAGTGTGTATCTGTTAAAACAAGCAGATTAAGGAAGACATTTTTTGTTTACAAATTAATTAGCATTAATTTTCCATGTCTGCAAAACTCTGTGAGAAAAATGTTGCAGTGGTGTCAAATTATGATGTGGAATGCAAGCTATAAATCATACAGCACATACAATAGCCCAGTGAATGTCTACTGGAGCCTGTGTTGCTCAATTTTACTTTAAGCTGTGCAGCTGATGCTGGGCCATGTCCTCTTGTTCCACACAATGGCTCATTAAAAGATCACCAGCATGATTGATTCGTCCCTCATTGAACTCAAACCACCAGCAGCTATGTTGAGACTTAGTGGTTGATTAAAAAAAATCTGCGGCATATTTCTGGATCCATATTGTAACTTACATTGCAAGTTTAAATATAAAATGAATTTTGTCTACTCTACAGTTACTCAAAGTTATAAAAACAGGCTTGAATATGAGCACAGAAGACACAGAATTTTTATAAATTGCCAGAGAAATGTATGTTCTGGCACAATCCTCGCTAGATATTAAACCATTCTTAGAAATAACAGAGCCAATGAAAAGTGTTTGCTTTCCTGGCAAAGATCTGCTTTGCCAGGAAAGCAAAGCAGCTCTGGGCTATATGTGTAATCACACATAGCCCAGAAATTTCCAACAGGGTCAACATCATTGCTTTTGGAAGGGCATAATGGAAGGCTGATGTAAGACTAGATGTGTGTTTGGGATCATCGTCCCGCTACAACACCCAACTGAGCCCATGTTTCAATCATCTGAACCAAACTGTCATCCTCAGGTGGAAAACAATTGTTTAAATTTTTTTAGGAATAACTGAGAAACAAGCATTGAGGAAAAAAAAAAGAAAAAAAACGCTGCTTCAAAATTGAAAACTTGAACTGCCTTCATGAAATAAAGAGTGAGCTCTGAGTAGAATTATGTTTAAAGAAGTTAGCACAGCAGCATCACGAGGGTCTGTTTTTCTACTACTAGTGATAGACGGATTACCTAAAACTGGCTGATGGTTCAGACCTGGACACAAAATGTTGCTCCAACAAGACAGAGATCTCAAGCGTTGGGTTTTGAGTGGACCAAGCATGAAGCTTCAGGAAAGGCCCTGACTCAACCCCAACAAACATTTTGGCACTAAGCTTAAATATGGATTGTTTGGTAGCATATCAACTTAAATGAGCTCTACCATTTCTGATAAAAAGAGAGGGGAAATGAAAACAGAATTATATCAGAAATGTTTCTCTGGACATCATCAAGCAAGTTTAAAAAAATAGAATTAATATTTATAAATATTTAGAACCGTATGTATAACGTTTAACAGTTGTGAAAATTTGCAATGCATTTAAACTTGCACAACAAATTTTTGTTTCTAAGATTCTACGTTGTATCATTATGACATAATTTATGTCAGTGATGAGTGTAGGTAAATTTATGTCAGGCTCTGTGTGTTTAATTTATGCTTATTGCGACAGACAGATCAATATGCAGATGCATATTTTCACTCTCAATGTGGACATTTATAAACCATTTCATTAAAAATAAAGGACCAAATATTTATACAGAGTTTATTGATGTTCCTCTTACAACCACTGCAACATGTTGCAAGTTACCAACATCCAAAATGTTCTCTTTCTTACATCATACATACAATAAACAATATCAAAAAGGCCAGATTAAATAGCCCTGTCATGATTTGTTTTAAGGCACACGGCACAGCCTTTAACATGTTCAATCGTCCGTCTTACATGGAGGCACAATCAATTATTTTTCAACACATATAAACCGGGACAAAAATCAGATTAACTTTGGTTGATATCTGTATTGATAATGAAGGGTAAACTGTATATATGTTTTTGCTAAACTGTTCCAGTCAGCATTTGCAATATACCATTTAACCTGTTGGAATGACCTTATCTGAACAACACACAAATACATATCTCACCACAAAAAGAAGAAGAAAAAAACTAATCAAATTAAACAAAATATCAGTATATAGGCTCATCACAAGCAGGCAATAAATGAAAGTTCATTCAAAACCAATAAATCAGAATATCAGGACAATGTTTGTGACTCATTTTAAAGGTATTTTAAAAATATCAGCGGAAAGCACATTTGTTTCTCATACTCATTATTTTAAGCCTTTTCTTACATTAACCCATCCTTTCACCCGTCCAGCTGGCCTTCTGACTCAGCACATGACAAAAAAATTATGTGTAGAGAAGAGAATCAAGAGGTTCATAATTTCAAGGTCTAATACCAAATTATGCTGTCTCATAGCATGCTTGATGAATAAAAGGAAATAACCCAAACAGCTTTGTTGATTTTCAAAGATAGAAATATATGTAACATTCACTATGCAGAGTAAGTTGTATTTGTTCCTGTTATCCTAAAATGGCAAGAAACTCTCCAATTGTGTTCAGTTTGTCATTTTTGGAAGAACTCAGAGCCATTAAAGATGATTTACTGTCTTGTGCACTTTACATAAAAGTAAAGGTGATTCCGTTTCCAAATCTGCCTACAGTGAAAAAGGTTTTGTCAAAGTGCACAGCTGGGGATATTAGTTACAGAAAAACACAAAAACCAACAACAAAAATGATTTCCATACAAAAAGAAATCTTTAAAGTTATATTCACAGCAATTCTCTGGTCTATCAATACCAACTTATATAAAAAATAAAAAAAACTTTACAGATTGTGAGCCACAAAGTCGTAAATCTTTAGCATGAACTCTTAACCCCGTGTGTGAGGTACACCGCTGCTGCACACCTTCACCGACCAGCAAACATACATACAGACAAACGCACCCAAGGAGATACATCTTTGTATGTTAATGTTTAAGTGAGAGGCGCCAGCCTCAATTAAGAGTTAGCAGTTGTGCCGTGCTTATGCTACAACTTGATGTCAAACCTGCTGGGCTCCAACACATCCAGGCTGAGTCATAAAAGTCACACATCCATACTTGTCATGCACACACATCAGTTATTCAGAGCAATCCTTGAGTTTGATCTACAAAGGTTTCTAACTAACAAAACCACCCACATGTCCCAAACACCAAACATCTGACAGTAATACTCATCTGACACAACAATGATGTAAATAATATGACATGCTTTTATAAAAAAAATTAAAAAGACATAAATTAAAGAAACATATACATAAAAAAAAAATCCCATGAGAAATCAGTTAATTGCAATGAAGAACACAAATAGTAATGTATAAAACAAACCGAGGTGATGAAACTATGTGGAACAGGTGAAGGGAAACAAACCTGTGAAGTGGGAACTTGTGAGGACAAAACTGAAACAACGGAGCAGAGCTACCACTGACAACTGATTAATGTGTTATTTCAGCCTGTTTTTAACAGGTTAGGGCAGTAAATAGATAAAAGAACTGATACTGTGGCACCACAGCTGGCTGACTGTTGCCTGCATTTCAGCTCAATTATGAATCAATGAATAAAAAAATACAGTTTAAATATATATATTTAAAAAAAATACTTATATTTCTAATTAGTGGTGGACTGTGCTCTGCTGTATGGAAATATTAGGAACCAGCTCAGTGGGGTACATTTTAGATTACCGAATCTAAAATGTGTGCAGATTGCACAACAAAGACAAAATGATGGGCAAGAATAAATTAGCTCCCTGCTTCTTTATTTTTAACTAATTCAGATGTCTCTTGTTTAAAAGTAATATGTGTCTGTGTGAAGTACATAAAAAGTTTGGCTATAGTAGTGTGTCCTCACATGTCGCTTGTCTGTGTTTCTGTGTTTAGAGTCATGGCTTGGTTTTGTCACAATAGCGGTGGATGGTTACACATCCGTGGTAGCAGATGGGTCGTGGCATGCCACGATCTCCTGTCATGAGGCCTGTCGCTGGGTCATAACATATGATTGTATCTGTAGCTTCACCATTTTCCCCTTGGCCACCAAGGATGTAGATCTTCCCGTTAACCACCGACATGCCACAACTTTCCTGTAAAGAGACCAAAACAAAAGTTTCAAAATGCTGCTTACGACTATGCACTTTATATCTCACTTTCTCAAGACTTCAAAACGATCTGAATCTAAATCAGTCACCTGCTTGGTAAAAGTCTGGCACACAAGCATCCAGTAGTCTTGTGCTGGGTCATAACAATAGAGGTTCTTGGTAAGGCCACCACAGACATAGATCAGGTTGTTGAGGGACACAGCTGTGATGCAGCGCTTAGCGATAGGGATGCTGGCCCGTAGTAACCATGTATTTGTATTTGGATCATAGCATTGAACCTGTGGGGTACAGTTGCACGATTAGTAAAAAAGATACAAAATTCAAGTACAATATGTAAACAGTACATTGGAAACCAAAATAAGGTACAACGGAGTATGTATCATGGATTTGAGGAGTCTTGTGAACTGACATGAGCTTCAAACATCAGTACATTTTATTAGAACAAAGGGGAATAAAGTACAAAGTTTGAAGAACTTTACAGATATGCTTACCCATTTTTGCCCAGTTTTTTTGTTGAGTCACAAAAATTCATCTTAATTTAGGCAAGACTAAAGCGTGGCATATTTTTCTAAAACTACAGAGTTTTGATCAAGAGAGATAAATGCTTTCACAAGGAACTATATATTTTACATCGACTCCACACCATCTTTGGTCTCTGTCTATTTTTGATATGAAATCTTTATCACTGTGGCAAATGACGACTCTTGTCATTATGTGAGAGATTCTTTTGAGTTGGCCCACTGAAGTAAAGTCTGCTTAAATTTCAGGTTCCTCTGTAGTAAGTGAGTCATGCAGACACACAGGCACCCATCTTTGTCAAATCATTTATCAGAGTACCAGATTACCACTCTGTCCTTCTGTGTGTGCTTCCAATGTGGGCAAACATCCTGCAACTCCTTGGAATAAAATGACTACCTCTGTGGAATTCAGGATTCTCAAGAAAGGCACTTGGGTTTTTACTACAACGCCAATCATCAGAAGACATAATCACACTTTTCCAGCATCCTGTCATGCTTTGATTTATGGTGGGTTTCTGTTTTAGCATTCAATAGGAGAGCGAAATCTTCTTTCAATTTTTTACAGTTATTGTGGCTCAACGCGTACCTATAAATCCATTTAATTATTGTCATCATAGCTTTTAATTAGCATCCAGCTTCTTTCATTTTCAGAGCTGTGCAATCCTGCCATTTTATTGGCGATATAGATTTGTTCAATTACAAGCTCAACCCTTGACAAAACTGACCACAGTGAACATCTAATATACTAATTCAAACAGAAGGTTTTAATCCACCAATAAATAATGTCATTAGTTTAGTTCTGTAGCCTATAAAATCTGTTGGGAAATGACCTATTGCTACATTTTTATGGGTGATCTAGATCTTGATGCAATCAGGACTCTGAACCAGATCAGACCTGCAGAGACTGTTTGACTTGCATAAATTTCTAAAAAGAAAAAAAAATACAACTTGTTTTTCATCCTTTTACAAAACTAACAAACAAAAAAGTAGACAAAATGCCATTTTTTCTTACTTTTTTCAAACAGAACTTAATCTTTACCACTAAACCACTGCTTCCAGAAATCAACAAAGAAAACTTTATAACTGAGAGAATATCACTATAGTTAAAACACACCTCAGATACAACATGTGTTTACTGTGTGGGAGGGAGAACATTCATCTGTTCCTCACCTTGTCTGAACAAGTTTCATCGTCCGGGCCTCCTCCAATAACATAGAGTTTGCCGCTGCAGCTGGCCACAGCTGGAGAACTGACTGCCTCTTTCATTGGAGCCACTTCTGTCCAGCGGTTGGAGAAGGAGTCGTAGCACTCCACACTGCTCAGGCGGCTCTGCCCATCATAGCCACCCACAGCGTAGACCTGAGGACAGAAACGCAGGAAATCAGTGAAACACAGGAATATCTCTCGCGCACAACAAAAGTTTCCTTCATGGCAGCATTTTGAAACAGAGTTATCCAACTAAATTGCTCCACAATACTATAAAAATGTTTTTATTTAAAGTTTGTGATCATAAACAATAGCTGCTCACTTGAACACTTACGAAACCTGTTAGTCAGGTCCGGAAGACGAACAACGTTCTGCCGCTAGACAAAAGGGTATTCACCTCCTTGTTTTTGTGTCTGAACTACAATATCCTGACTATTTTTGTCAAATTAGCAGATACATGCCACCTAGCAGTTAACCAAATTACCCATTTTTTCGAACGTATCAAATGATTTAAGGATTTTGCATTTTTCACATCTGAAAGACAACATTTCTTGAAAAAGTTTACACCTTGTCAACCAGTGCAGACGAGGTTAAATTATGCATAATCAGAGTAGAAGTTCTCAACAGAAACCCTCCAGGCAGTTGCTGACTCCCGGAAATAAAAATAAAAGAAAATGCAAATCTGAACTTGGCCTAAGTGATCATGGTCTTACATAAATGCATAAAATAAGAGAGAAGAAAGCTAATTCAAAAGACGGAACATACTGGGGCCCACAGATATGTGTGTTTGTCTCCTGGGTAAAGGTGGAACATTGTGACTACTGCTTTTTCCAACTGAACAACTGTCATTCGTTAGTTTTCAGTTTCAACGTGTGTTGCTCTCAAACCACTCTTTTGGTTTTCTGTAACAACCGGGAATGCACAGCACAGTAACATGTACATCTATATTGAGAAGTTGCTTCAGCGCTTTGACGTCTAAAGTAAGACCATGATCACTTAGGCCAACTTCAGATTGTTTAACACTCTTGATATCTTGTAACAAAACACTGGTTGATTGTTGCTATAAATAAAAAAAAAAAAAACACAATAAGACAGGAACTTCTGGCACTTAGAGATAAATCCACGGTAATTAGACACTGTTCTTTTTTCACCCAAGTTTTGGTGAAGTCAAACTATTTTCCCCACTCACATCTAAAGAGCACATATTTAAACTGAAACCTTCAGAGTGATCTGACAACACACCTTTTGTGTGAGGTCTTATAAAAAATGAAACATGTAGATTTAGCTTTACTGTTTTTAATACACTGACCCCTTAATGGTTCAGTAAATATATCCAGAAATTGTCCTGCTTAAAGACGACAGTGGCAGTATATTTAAAGAAGTGTAACAACTATAGTTGTAACATACTTGATTTTAATGCAACAAAACATGTGCAGATACTAAAACAACAAAAAATACTAAACTAACTGCTTAGTGACGGCTGAACAATCAACCACCTCCTAAGAAAACGATAACGATAATAGCAAGGCAGTAGGTGCGAGTGAGACTGATGATTATAAACCAGAAAAATCCACTATCTATCTATCACTGGAGGGGGAAAAAACAATTATGATCCATTTCTGAAAATACGTTGTTCATGCAAGACCAGTCTAACAGGACAATCATCATTAGAAGTTCAAACTAAAAGTAGATAAGAATGACTGTGAAGCACGCGTGCATACAGCAAACATTTTTCGACATGCAAAAGCATATCTAATTTTCTATGATGCAAAGTGGCAGGACGGGGACTTCTAGTGGAATGTTTTAACAAAAAAAAAAAGGATGAACATATGTATGTGATGATTATAGTGGGTTGTTTACATCATGTGGGCTTGCAACAGAGCTGTCCATCAAAAGAGAAAATTACAGACTGAATGAGGAAATAACTAGGGACAAGCTGAGAGGGGGGGGAAGGGCTTTACTCTTCTGAAGTATGTGAGGGGGAAACATTCGGAAGAAATACTGGAAGATAGAAATAACTTTAAAGCATCTGGAGTAAGATCATGACAAAAAACATTCACGAGAAACAAATAAGGAACCATCAAGCATTAAATACCACAGTTGTGACAAAGGGGAAAGAAAACTCTGAAATGGATGGATTCACTTTAATTCTCAAGTTTTAACAGACTGCGCAATAAAAAGATATACACAAATTGAGAAATATAAAATAAATATAGATATATACCTACTTGGTTTAAAGATCAATGAGTGCTTTTTTCTATCATACCATAAATCCATATAATCAATGATCTTCATGTAGAATATATATATATACACATTTACAGGCATGCATAAATAGTCCAACTTTCAAAAAGTATTTTTGCTATCTTGATGTGTAGCTAAATAGTATTTAAACAAATAGAGATTCACATTTACACCTCAAAAACCTTTTCAAGTGTTGGGTACTGCCTTTTCATAGCCACATTATAACCGCCAAGCTAATTAGCACATTGTGGTTGGAGCACAAATCAAATCTGTTTGCTGTGATAAAACAATTAGGAATTTTGGGTGCAGTTTTGAGGTCATAGGTCAAATCTCCTAGAGCCATGATTCTTTAAAGCAATCAGAGTTCAGTTTGAGGCTGAAGCTTTCCAGGAATACATGCGCTCTGCATGTTTGTGCTTAAGCATGTACATGTAGGTCAGTAAAAGATCTGTGGTTTTAAATTAAGACTATACATTATGTGCATGTTAAGCTATGCTAATTTATTTATTACATGATTATTACAGTTATTTAGTACTTCGTTTTACACATTATTAACAAAAACGTGCATTACATTTCATGAGATATTTAAGCCATAAGTTATTTGTTCTATTTTTGGAGACCACCATCTAGTCTATACAACTTCTGCTCCTCTAGGATGAATTTATTTTCCTACATAAACATTGTATCACGTTTTTATATGCTCTGAAATGTAGTCTAACATTTTGATTTTATGTGTATTGAGGTATTTGTAAACTGCTTTTCCCGCTATCTATGACTAATGGTGAGAAGCCTGATACAGACTAATGGATTCAGCTTGTTCTTAACTTGGAAGCATGAAGTGCTGGCACTCATCCTCTGAACTCATACTGCCCTCAGAGAAGAATGTCCACCTGTCCAGAATGAAGCCGCAACTTATCTACTTCAAATCTGTTTTCAAATCCGACAACTGACATAAACGAGATAAACATTTCTAATCGAAAATACCTAGTGTAAGTGTGATGAACAAAAAAAAATTAGTGAGTCATCACTTTGTATGCAAGGTCTACAAGAGATGTCAACTACTAAGTAATTCATTTACTATTATAAGAAATGAAAGCAGTTCAGTTATGTGCCTGAACATCCTCATACTCTTTATCTAACCAAGTTCTTCAGAATTTCTCAATAACACCTCCACCAGACTGCATCATTTATTTTGTAAGTAAACAATGAGTATTTTACCCTCCCCTCCAATTTTTCTAAAGAATCTTTCAACAGAGTTTTTGCAAACAAGGATTACAGTCTTGCCATAACACCCATTTACTCTGTTATTAAGGGTCACGTACCAAATCTTGCTGCCATCCAGATAGTTTGCATGCAAAAAACACCATCTTCTATATGGTGCAAACAAACCCTAGACTCCCACAGCAGATGTTTTGCATCATGATCTGTTTCCAAACTGTTTTATCCAAAAGCCTTACTGAAGTATTTAAGTTTGTTGGATCTCGTACAAAACATCCCCGGCAGTGAGAATTACGCAACTATGCAGCTTCAGCCAGCGACAAGCCTGGCATTACTGTGGTTCAAGCAGCAGTCAAAATATGAAGCAGGGATGTATAAAATAGTTTAAAACCCCATTTGAAACATGAGGATTAAATTTTTTTTAATACCTTGCCCAGTAGGACACCCATCTTGTGTCTCCAGCGGCCTTTGACAAGAGAAGCCACTTTGATCCAAAGGTTGAGCTGGGAGTTGTACAGCCACACATCCCTGCTGTTAATGCGTCCTCCTGCAATTGCAATACGACATTATTACAGTCTTGACAACTTTATGTGGAAAAAAAAGGATTTCAAACAAAAATAATCTGTTAGCCAGACACATATACAAAGTTTATCAACTGCCATGTGTTATTTTAAATATATGCCTCCAGCACAACCACAGGATACATGCATATCTACACCTAAATTTAACTGACTGCTAGAGCAGCAAAACACATTTCAAATCTATTGAGTGAGATCACAAAGAGTAAATTTAGAATTGAAGTTATTTCAAAGACTTGTACAGAAAAAAAAACAAGGAAAAAAAAGGTTGGTTTTGTTTGAGATGAAAAAAAAAGAACAATGATAAGTATGTTATTGTGTCACAACCACGCATTCAACAAGCGCCAACATGTGCCTGAAATCACAATAAACCTCTCACCAGTCATCACAGAGAAGCACTGTTAGATGTTACATATTAGATATTCTCAATGCATCCCATTATCTTCAGCCCTATGCAGCTCTGACTGCATGTCTACAGTCTATATTGTTTATTTGACAATGAAGAAACAATATTCAGTCATTTCAAAATAAGCAAAAAGACAGATAAAGATCTGCAAAGCAAGTTAGACCCAGCATGTGCCTACTTAATAAACCGCCAGATACTTAAAGAACCACACAATTTGTTGCCCTTGAGGCCTCAATTAGAAATTTATGAGATGGGACATGTAAGACAAGTTTCTTAAGAGAGAAAAAGGGATTTAGAAAGACGATGTTTAAAATAACAAGCCAAAACATGAAATTTTCAATAAAATCTGTATGAAATAAATGTAATTTGCTTTTATTCCAGCTTTGTTTCACCTACAATGTATGAGGCTCATTTAGCTTTGCTCCAGCATATAATGCTCATCTATATGACAGAAAACAGTTTAATGAAATTGTATCCATACATTGGCACGTTTCCTGTCGGTGGACAGTGAAACAATACTTTTTGTATGTGCGGCTGAGCCAAGCATTTTAGAGGCTGCAGCTGTGCTTGGGTACAAGCTGCAAGGCCTGTGTTTATACCAGTTTCCTGTGTGAAAAGGGACAGACACAGACAGGAGGAATGCAAACCAGTGCTGTGAGAAGTACAGAGGACAAAAATACAATCAGTCATAAAAAAGATTAAATGCTCAACAAGGAAAAAAAAAAATGGGGCCGTGAGGACAATAAGACTATAAACAAGTAACACATATGTATTGTATGCGTTGGGCATGAAACTGTGGGGGAGGAGTAAGGTATGTTTTTAATCACCGCACAAGAACAGATTTATAACTCACGTGAGGACTTGGCACAGGCACAGAATCAAAGCAGACTCATTGCTGAGGGGGACACTTTTCATTTTTTTCGCTCTGTTTTGACTTGTTTTTCCGCTTTTTTCTTACACTACTCAGTCGTTAATTTGCATTAATGTTAACGGTTTCTTTAAAGCATGTCTAAACACAACCAGTACCTACGGACTAGCCACACTTTCCACAATAGAATTTTCTTTAAAATAATTTTGCCAAAGAAAAAATGTGCATCAACACTTAAACAATTTGCAGCTATTCTACGGGCTGCCACCTGGAAGCAGAACTTTAGTTCCTTCAGCTTAACAACAATCTGTATTCTTTTGCTAAAACAAATTAGGTCATAGAAAAGTCTTGCATAATCTAGGTCTTGTTTTTTTTTCTCTCTCAGAGGAGACTTAGCTTTTGGCACACAGTTAATTTAAAAAACGAAGCAGTTTCCAGGAGACCATGACAGATGTAATATGTAAGGTTATGATTTCTTTCCAAAGCTCTTCACTGTAAAATGTTTAGAAACCAATAACTGTTTCTAGAATATGTGATACATGCAGCTCTGAGAAAGCTGTTACAACAGAGATGAACTAAATAATAAGAGTTCACTAACAAATAAAGGCGTCTCCTAGTACTAAACTTTGAGAGTTCAGCCAGATGTTTTCAATAAAATATGCTTAAAAAAATGACAGAGGGGGAAATTGATCATAGGTTTTCTTGCCAATATTAAAAATACTGGAGGATACGAAAGATGAGCACTAACTTTAAAGGTGTACTAATGATTTATTTATTTGTTTTGAATAACATTGTTCTTCTAAATAATTAAGATGAACTTGACTTTGACTAGTTTTTCAGGAAGATACTTGAAAGGTGTATTAACTTCCCTACCACATAAATATGGAAAAGTATTTTCTTCATTGCAAATATTTATTGGTAGTTAATCATACCCAACAAAACAGGAACGAAAAAAAAAAAAGATACAGTGGTATGTTAACGCCTGCTACAAGCCACCTATTTACACAGCGAAGTCATGCATGTCACTGTCACAACTGCTTAAACAAAAATGGTTTTCAATGATAGCTGCTTTCATTCAGGAGTTTCCTTCTGCAATATGTGCTTCCAGATCAATGGCATAAGGAAAAGGTTAAGTTTAGGAAATACAGAAATCCTATTGACCAACCCACCAGACTGATATCAGAATTGTTGACCTTCCATTTTGGTTTGACTAATTCAGTTTGCTTGATTTTAAGACTTAAAGAAGTTTTTGCTAATACACAGCACGTTACAAACACAACATGATCTTACCAGACACCAAGATGTCATTGCGCAAGGCGCAGACTGCATACTCTGACTTGGTGAACTCAGGCAGCTTAGACAGGGATTTCCATTCGCCTGTGACTGGATCATAGCAATCATTGTAGGGCAGGTTGAAGCCCCCCACTCGCTCACAACCTCCAACCACTACAATCACCTCTGAGTAACCAGTCGACCTGTGCGGAGAAGAGTGAGTAAATGTCAGAGATAAAAATATGAGACAAAATAGCAACAAGAAATTTTAAAAAAGACAAGATTAACCTTTTTGAATCAGTTTAACAGACAAACTAGACTAAATATGCTCTCTGCTGTCACCTTGTGAAGGAACTTTGCATACAAATCCACATTTGTCAAAGGCACAATTTATAATTAACCTCAAGGCAAAGTTCACATCATTATAGAAATGCAGCAGCATAAAACATGGGTACAAAGAAGACTTGAGCTGAATCTCCAATATCACAAAGGTTTGTTCCTGGGCTGATGACGACACAAAGCAACAGCTTTTCCTTAGCATGTGAGAGAAAGCAGACCCAACACTGGCAGGTGTTGAGGGGCTTCAGCTGTGTGCTTAGCTGTCTATATACACACATGCACACCCATAAATAAAAGACATTGTTGTACACAAGCAGTTAAGTTACATCTGTTGGATTGTGTGTGCAACTGATCAATTATATCCCTGGCACCTCTGAAGAATGCAGAGGCTCTGGTGTGCAAACAAAGCCAGAAAATCGAGGATCTGTTTTGACCACCATTTTGGCCCTTGAGGCAAATGGAGAACACAATAAAGGAAGGGATGGACTGCTCAACTGGTTTGCCGATTTGAACATCTCAGCCTGTATGACGATAATGCACCTGAAATACATGTTGCACAGCCTTAATAACTGACAGCTGGAACTGGTCCCATTTTAACCATTGCAGCGTTTCAAATTTCAAACGCAGCTGCTTTGCTGTTTGCTAGGGGACAGCCCACCATATGCTCATTTTTAGTATCATGTTTAGAAAGTATCAGCCAGCTCTAGCCTTTGTCCTTTATTAATGAGTTCAACTGGACACCCCTACAGCAACAAAAGAACAAACCACCAAAAATAAATGAAAATCCAGTAAATTGATGAAAAGTGAATGAACAGGAACACAGGAAAGAAAAAACATGTGATGTGAGCTAACAAGACTCGACATTTTCAATTGATTGCTATTTCTTGCATCATATCATATCATATCTTTTTTTTTTTAAATCTGTCTATGTTTGAACATGCCTGGCTCCTCTCTATCATTTACATTTCAATACAGTGCTTCAAAACAAAGCCAAGTGAGCGTCAAACTTGTCTCTTCAGCACAATAACACTCCCAGTCTGTCTCGCTCACGAGCATGCACAACAACGCCACAACCACAGCAGCTAAGACCACAGAGTTCATTAGCAACTTGCCATCAAAGGGAAACAAAAACATGAATGGCAGACAGATCTGCCAGAAAAATCTCTTTCTGAGGAAAGATGAATCATTTGAAGTCACACTACTTCCACAGACGTTCATATTTAAGTTGCCTGAAACCTTCCTCATACCAAAAAAACATTTGTTTTTTTTTTACCTGCGTGGACGAGTTCTGGGTGACATCATTTCGTTTCCTAGCACGTGATAGCGCCTGGCCTCATGGAGGAGCTGGTAGCACTCTGGAGCATTTTGGATGAGCTCGTCTCCCTCCACTGTCTGGACGAAGTAATTGGGGTGAAGAAGGGGCAACCGAACGTGCTGAAGCAAACTCTTTAGCATGGGTCGCCTTTGGTCCACGTTGTGGTACACCCATTTCATCACTGCCTCAAACACTATCTCCTCCTTACTGACGGACAAATCTTCTCTGCCAATATAGTCTTTCAACTCTTCAACCCGTAGGTCAAGGAACTCTTCGTGGTGTGACACCTCTGCGAAATTTGCCAGAGCGTAAGTTTTGCAGCGACTAGCAAGCTGCTTTAGAGAGTGAGCATCTGCAAAGCGCTGAATGCCAACACAGTTGCATGGGTCAAGCTGGTCCTCTAGGAACTTTGCACAAGCGTCCCGCAGTGTGGTGATCTGGAAGAGGTTGGAGGTTTCGAAGAGAAACTGGACATTCTCGGTGGTGATCTTGGCACGGCCAGTGTAAACATAGTTGAGGAAGGCCTCCATCGCCTCGGCCACAATGCCGTTGATTTCAACCAGCATCTCCCTGCTCTCACGGTGATCATTGCAGAACATGGCTTTGAAGTAGGAAGAGCAGGCACAGAGAACAGCGCGGTGGCAGGGAAACTCGCGGCCCTGCACGCTGATGACCACATCAGTGAAAAGGCGACAGTCACGGAACTCATTGAACACCTGAAGGATTCCCTCTGAGTGTGACGCACCAGAGCAGAAGTCAAAGACATCGCCTGCTTTGCATTCAACTGGCAAAACCTTAAGGGAAAAATTACATTCATAAATATGTTTGAAAAATTGTGGCTAACATAAAATATACTTAAAATTAGAAGACTTAGTACCTTGCGTTTGACAACTGGTGATTCTTTGGTGTCTGAGATACTGCTGTTTATTCTCCTGCCCAGAACCAACACCATGGCTGCTAGCTTTAACAGAAATGCTCCTTAAACGTTTGGGTAATCTAAAAAGATAAAATGAAAGGTACCACAGCATTACTCACTATGTGGTTGTCGATTTGGACAAAGAGTGGAGAACAAGGAAAGGGCAAGGGAAGCAGAAATATTACCCTAATTAGATCAGTAAGTACAACATAAAACTAAAGCTTGTCTTGTAAAGTGCTATGAAATGACATTCACAGTAAAGTGGTGCCATATAAATAACTTGGAAGTTAATTCAAATCTACGTCAAATGTGCATAAGCGAAATAAAAAAATAAATACTTCAGACTTGCGGAAAAAGATAGATGTTTTCAGTTGGGTAAATACAGGCGACAAATAAGTACACCTTACTTCCTGTAACATGCTCATCACCTCTGCAAACAGTTGTGCCCTGGAGCACAATTGCTTGCATGAGACTGAGGATGACAAAGAGGCAGAGGCGGGAAAGAAACGGTTGGAGGCCAACCTACATGCCATTCAAATTTGTTTTGAAAGAAACCGGTAGCGAGGGATGCTATTAGATAAAATTTCATGAGGACTTGAGTAAGTGAGTCCGGACTGCCAACAGATAACCTTGAGTAACTTTTTTTGCATCATTTTTTAAAACATTGTAACCTTTTGCTATTGTCACTTTTTATAATACAAAAAAAAAAAAGTACAAATGCATAGACCAACCAAATGTCTTAACCAAGACAAAGTGTTTTCTTCTAGAAAACATTTTTTAGAGAAAAAACGCCTTTTTTCTCTAAAAAAAAAAAAAAAACCTTTTTTTTTTTGGAGAAAAAAAAAAGCCTTAGGCTATACTGCCTGATTCCAAAAAAACTAAAAACAACACAGGCCCAAGTCCTAGTGAGGTCATTTATCCCTTGTTATTTTTAACTTGGACTCAACCCTTTCACGTGTCTTATTTGCCAGCAGCCCTGCAGAGGGTCACTGCAGCCAGGCAGAATTCAATACAGGTTTAGCCAGGAGGCGTCTGACATTTGCTGTGTGAATGAGCTGAACTTCGGAGGAAACAAAGAAAACATGGTTTATATAGAAACACTGGGCTAAAGCAAACAGAGATCTAAAAATAAAACCATCTGAACTCATGTATCTGTTTGTGTTTTTTATTTTGATATTAAGCCGTGGATATATCACTCTTCTTTTTTTTTAATTAAAAGGTTGTAATGTGTTATTACTGTTAATTAATTAAAGCGTGTGCAGCTGCGTGGAGAGAGCGGTGAAACAAAGCAAAGCTGTCTCGCGCTCGACCGTTACCGGTTTAGCAAACTGATAAAGTTAGACAGATGCTTGAAAAAAAAAAAAAAAATAATATTAATTACAACAGAGCGAGAAACGAGCCCAACAAATGTCTGCAAATAATACAGTTCCACAAGACAAAAGCGTTACCGTGAAAATAAGTTCCCAGATGCGGCCTCTTGTCTTCTGTCACAAGTTAAAGGAAAAACAAAGAGGGGGGGGAGAAGTATTAGAAAAAAATTAAAAAAATAAAACTCTATCTTCCACTAACTCGCCACTAACTTATCATATCTTCCATCGAACTGTTGTGAAAAAATAACTTGGCTGCAACACAGCACATTTTGACGTGCTCCGAGAACAAAAACAAAGACTCTTAACTACCTGACCCTGTTGTAAACAGAACCCTTTATATATAGCTGCTTGTCAGGGGAAAAAAATACGTTCCACTGGGCCTACGCAAGTTTTTCCTGATGCATCCTGGGAAACCGAGTCTCTTGTCCTTCCAGGGATGGAGGCTGGTTCGGGAAGAAAACTACACTCCCCAAGAGGGCCCCGTTCTCCACGTGGCTTCCCTTTGTTTGCAAACAAACGAGAGTTTCATCAGAATAAAAATCCGCCACAAGAAGTGGCTGCAGGGTTAAAAAACACGAAACTAACCGATTGCTTTGCCATTTAAACCGTTGTTATAAAAGCCTGTGCGTGATGATTGGTGCTTTGCAGAGTTAAACTGCTTACCGAAAGATTTCAATGTTATTTACATGTTGAAAAATAACAGAGCATAAAAATGTCTATTACACTTTCACGTCGTATAATTTTAAATTTATTGGCCGATCAAAACAAAATGATGGTCACTACCCCTCCCCCACACTTCCCCTGCAGGTGAGAAGGAAGGAGGAACTTAGCTGGAACAAAGGATGTCATAACTTCCTGTCAATGTGGCAAACATGCTTTTCAAGAGCTTTAGACTGGATCACCTTACACTTCCAACGAAGTAAACAACTATGCATGTCGAAAAACCCAATTGTTAAGCGTAACATAAACCACAGGTGATGGTCAAATTCATCAACATTGCCACATTTTGAAAATTCGCTTAAAGCCATTATTACCAGATTAGTTACCAAAATTAAGACGCAGGGGGAAAATAGTGGAGGACATAGCATTGTGGTTTGTGCAGGGTACTAAAACACCTGCTGGTCAAGTTCACCAAAACCAAACCATCTAATAGGAGAAGACCTAAGTTTTTTTTTTAGTTTTTTTTGTTTGTTTTTTCTCGTGAACACAACTCTTTTGCAAATGCGGCAAATACAAATTAAACTTTACTGTTCAATAAATAGAAAGTTGATATTTCAGATCTACAAATAAGGGCAAATTTCAGGAGAACAATGTGCTATGAAGTAGGTATTCAGGCGTTAGGAAACACTTCTGCAGACAAATGTGTCCCTCTGCTGTTGAGCTGCTGTAGCACACATAGACTAGGAACTTCATCAAATGGTGTCTGGATCATTACTGCCATTCATTTCCCTTCATGGTCCATAAATTGCCATGTCAGTGATCTACTTACACACCCAGTTTTACACAAACACAGCTTCGAAATCAAACATAGTGGAGTGCTTTTTTTAATATGGCCATAAACTGTAGTCCATCAACATGTTCCACAAGACTTTTTTGCACAACATCAGGCAGAACATTTTACATAGCAAAGTTATTAACATTTATAGCAATTTCAGACTTCTCAAACACAAAATAGGAAATACTTATTAATCAAATCTTACATTTGATTACATGTATGCCTTTGATCTGCGTGAGAAGTTTCCATTTTGATTTAAAATTTTAGCACTGACTGAAAACATATTAATCCTAAAGAAAAACAATTCCAAACAAAAGTGTGTACAGTGCAGGACTTTTACAAATGAGTAAATCAGGGTAGCAATCAGGATCCCGACGCTGATTTTCAAAACACAAGTAAAATCTTTCATTTTTAATTTATCTGATCCCGTTAGCATTGAAAGCTGCAGTAGCTGCACTGCAACTCGTGATATTTGAGAAATAAGAAGTTTTTACATATATATAAAAAAGGTTTTAACAATTATTACAATGTTCTGATAGTATAATAAGAGGGAGATCCCCTGTGAAAAAAAATCAAGCTCCTCTGCTTCCTGCTTTCCTCATTGCTCTGATTGGTTGTTTCTGAATGGGAACAGTGTATTTCTACATATTGCAGTAGGACCACAGGGAGGATACAAAATATATATTTTTTATTTTTTTCGCAGATTATCTGTCTGATGCTATCATGGCATGACATACTGAAGTTGAAAAGATATGTGAAAAACACTTTTACATATAAAAGTTACATACTGCACGGTTAATGCTGCAAAAAGTGTCTTTTGATATACTGTGTATTTACAAACAAAAGTTAAACTTTCTTTTCTTTTCAACCAATGCAACCAATTACAAAAATCTCGCCCTGATGGCTTTATGTATGTACAATGGACATATCAAACAAAAATAGACAGTCCCCAATACAAGCCCAGTGGTAAAAGGTCTTAATTGTGGGCAGATCTTAAGAGTCTTTATGACAATCTGTCTTCTCTGCTTCTTCTGTGACGGTGTAGCAGAAGTGTGAGACTTTCAGAAATGTCTCGGTACCTCAGCCCATACAGGTAAGGAGCAAGTGCTCTGGGAAGCAGCATGAGAAAATTTGCATTGACCGTGCTGATCCACACGCAGAGATCCTGACTTACGTTTTTCTCCTGAAAGATGTAGAGCTCCAGGGCAAAAACAAAGCCAGGGGCAAAGTAGAGCAGCAGCAGCACCCCGTGGACCAGCACCGTGACCCGAGCCCTGGAGAAGCGGCTGTGCCAAATTCCCTGCGTCCTGGTCACCATGTAAAGGCGGATGTAGCAGTAAAAAATTACAAAAGCGCAGATCAGTGCTGCCACAAGAAAGTACATGTCGATCCCCCTCATGTTATTGACCTTAAAGAAACCGAGGGAGATGAGAGCCAGACACACGGTTACATTGTCGTTAAGAATGTGTTTCTTCATTATTATCATTAAGGTGAATGGATAAATGGCGCACAGCAACCAAACCACCCCTAGTATGCTGTTGGTCTGGGCAGGCGAGAGAAGGTTATGGTAACGGAGAGGCCAGCGGACGGCGGCAAAGGTGTCGACCACCATGAGGGTCACAGTGACGATGGCACAGCTGTAGGTCATGACAAGGAGCGCTGTGAACAGCTCACAAACAAACCAGGGCATCTCTGCTCTCACAGCATTACCAATCAGTGTGACCAAGTTGAGGATGAGGAAGAGTATGTCCGCGACCAGGGTGTTGGCCACCAGCAGGTAGCGGGTCTCCCTGCGCAAAGCACGGGACAGAAAAATGCACACCAGCAGAACAGGGTTGGCTACAAACGTGGCGAAAGAGATGACGACAGTGGGGATGCAAAACAGTTGAAGTTGCCAGCGCTCCATGCTTTCAATCCACTCCATTGTGAGGTTAGAAATGAGCGGAAGAGGTGACGTCATTGTGATTTTGCGTCGAAGAGGAAGCACAGATGGATGATATATGTGGCTCTGTACTTCGTCCGGCAATGTCCTGCAAAAGAAAAAAAAAATACCATAAATGATATAAATAGAGAGCATGCTCTTTAAAATATGAGCATGTAATAAACCAGGAACAACATTGCACAAGCAACATTTTTAATCATAAAACATAAAGTGCTTAAATTAAGCTATTAGAAAAAAAAAAAATCAACATGATTTGCAAATGAAGATATGTAAATATTTATGTAGCATACCAGTTAAAATGACCCATGTTGGCAAATTAATGTTTAATTTTTTTCATTTGAGCAATTACTGTTTATGTACGATTTGTAAAACAAGCTGATTTGCAATATAAATCTCTCTGAAAAATAATTCTACAAAATAAATTACATCACTTTCACACATTTTACATTTTAGGGAGTAGATCCTGTCCATTATTCCTGAATGGAGAATTGCTGTATGCATGTTTACAGTGGTTGAACTTGCTAATTTTATCACTGCTTTTTTCCAATTGATGTTTCCTGGATAACTGGTTGCACTATTTACATCTCCTGATCATTTATTTTTAATCTCCTTAGCAACATACCTAAATTTACCTGGGCAGATTAGGAGCTGGGAGTTACAACCGTCCTTCCATCCAGGCAACAAAGCTATGGATTTGTTGCCATATATTCTGATACAGTGGTGAATTCCAGTTTCAATAGATATGTTTTAAGGATGAAAATTGATCTAAATGGTTTGTAGACATTAAGGCAAGGTCTATGTCACATATACACTCAAGGCCCAGGCTGGGAGCAAAATCTGGGCTACCATAACCTTTTATGTTGCCCACTAGAGTTTAGAGGAAACTATAAATAGAACCTTCAAGATAATGCTGCTAACACCCATGCTTCAGAAAATGTAACTATCTTGTTATACCTACAACTGTATTTTTGCCGTGTACAGTTTGTATCTGCATACTGCCAAATTACATTAATGTGAAAAGACGTTTAATACTTTTTTACTTGAACTCATTGAATGCAGAGAAATATATTTATTCATATTTTAACAATTTGTTAACGGGTTGTTTTATCAATACATTCTGCCATAACATGGCTTTTGAGAACAGTCATGACGTGAATATGGCAAAAACTCAAAATGAGTTTGACACTCCTGGTCTACGTAAACCAGCAAAAAGAAGAGCATCTGATCTCAAACTAAAATACTCTAAATGACTAACATCACAAATTTAGCTATGTCATATTATATGATTGGGGAGTTAATGTTAGTCTTGTTTTATTTTATGTTTTTTAAGTATTGGACTTATATCTATATCTGTTGTATGGGAGCAAAGGGATAGTTACAATCTGCCCAACTATATATTTGGAAACCCAACTAATGTACAAGCTTGGGACATTTTAGAAGTATCAGGCATATTTCTGCAATCTAGTATAACAACTGATATATTCTGCATCATCTCTGTCATCCATGCAACTCACAGTTGTGCAGCTGCTACTTCAGCATTAAGTTCTGACTGATTCATACTGAACTGGTACATTTTCTATTACAAAAACTAACATATGAAATGGAAACAATACACAGCTGATAAAACTTGAACACTTACTCTCATTTTAGGTCAAAATGTGTGTTGTTTGCACCCATACTTGAGAAAATGTAACTATCTTGTGATATTGACATTGCAGTTGAATTTCACCAGGTGGGATCCATAAAATTCTCCTAGCTCACTCATAACCGGTCCATTGAATGACGTTAATTCAATTTTGCAGCAGTGGAAGCTTAGTTGTTGAAATAGGTCACATAACTTTAAATACTTCACCATGTTGGGACGGGTGAATATGGAAATGAGCAATCCTTACTTCTCGCCAGCATACAACAAAACGTTGATTAATAGATACTCTACTTTTCCAAAAGCAAATAAATGATTCTTATATATTAAAGAATGACATGACTAAGTTGTTTTCAACCTGCTTAAGTAATTTAATAGGACAATACTTATGGTATATACATTTTAAAGGTTCAACAGTATAAATGCCACCACAGCACAGATAGATTTGACACAAACTGAACTGGATAAAATTCAGTCTCAGCAGCAACAAACCATGATATTTTATTGATTGAATGAAGGTATCTTACCTTATTTCTAAGAGAAAATGCTGCTTGTGCTGCACAAATCAATGATAGTCCATCGTACAACGTCTCACACACGCTGCTTCTATCTCATAGATTTTTTGTTTACTCAGTGATAAGAGATGCAAAAAGCTGCAGCCACTTGTTGGTGACATAGTAACAGGGTGGAGCTTTTTAGGCTTTTAACCATTGCTTATGCTGTTTGTTTTTTTTTCCTTCTTCTTATCTTTAAGCTATTAACATCTTTAAGCTATTAATCTGATTTGGATATATTTTTTTACATTATTTCACTGCAGAATAGCAAAGATCCAATTTAGTTTAATTAAAAATCATAAAAGCAAATTGCACCTTCCACATTTGATGCTGTGTGGTGAGTTAAGGTCACCCTAATGTTACCATACTTCAGCCTAATGACGCCATCTACACAAATACAAAAATTAGTTCCTCATCAGCAGACTGAGAAGCAACAGCCACAACAGGTCCATGTTTGATAAAAATAATACTCTTTGATGCTAGTAAACAGGTATGAAGAGAGAGAAGAAGCAATAAAAAGAAAAGAATGTAATTTATTAAATTAGATGCATACATTTTCTGATTACTGCCATTTATTCTTTGTGATATGCTTTCTTTCCACGCTTCCCTTTTGTTCATTTTTTCTTCTTCTTATTGTATCCACTTTTTCCTCTGGTTTCCTCCTCCTCCTCTTCATCATCATCATCCTGCTCCTCCACCTCCTCCTCACTTTTAGAGTCAATGGTGCCATGCTCAAAATGTTCTTCCTTCAACTCTCTTGCCAGGAGTTTCTGAAACACGTTATACTCCTCAGGTGATGCCTGAGCAACATCTGCGATGAACGTCCCCTCGTCCACGTTAAGAATTCTGTCCAGTTTGGGGTTAATCAGAGTCGTCTGTCCTTTCTTGTCTGGGGTTTGATACAAGCCTCGCCGCTCCAGGAAAGTATGCCGACAGCGCACGTCGTCTAGACTGAAACGAAACAATCTGTACTTCACCATCTCGGCCTGTTTGACACCCATTCTGAAGTAAACGTACTGTGGAGAGAGTATTTGATGTATGCAGTTAGGAAGAACAAGAAACAAATAAATATAATAATAATCAAGAGAATGCATTAAAAAATAATATATATACACAGAGACAGAGAGAGAGAGTAGTAATATAAAGTAATTATATAACTACTCTTGGTAATATAATTACAGTAATATAATTCCAGCTACTAATAATAAGCTACTACTTATTATTAGTAGCTTGCTTATTTCATTATATAGTAAAAGACTGTTATTAACAGTCACCTCACAGCAATCCAAAAACAACACTGAAGCCAGCAGAGTGAGCACCACTGCTGTATGTCAGTGTCACACAAACAGTGGCATCAAAGATGTGGGTTAATACAAAGTGCAACATACAGGCCTGGACAAAATGTTTGGTACCCCTTTGTTATTGGACAAAAAACCCTCAATGACCACCGATATTACTTGAAACTAACAGAAGCATTTTACTGAAAGTTAATGGGGGAGGAGACAGGTTGTGAAATCGACTTGAACTTGAGTGTTGCTTTGATTCTTTCTTGCATGTTTGCATAAACCTTTAATCCCTTGTGGCATCCATTCGCTCGTGCCTAAATGTTTGCCTTCACAAAGCACTGCCTATTTCCACAAAGCTCCTCCTGCCACCGAGCACTCCACGCCCTGCGCTTCCCCACCTGACCTGAAACTCCTCCGGACAGCAGCAGTCGCAATTAGCAAACACCTGGTGAAACTTTGCATCTGCTGATCTCATCACACAAGCCACATCTCAGTTCAGCACTCCTATTTTAAATGGCATAACAGAAAGAGCAGGAGCTTCTTAAAACACAATTTCAAGGGCTCAAATTGTGATGTCAAATTCTTCTAAGTTAGGAAATGGATACAGCTAAATATAGGCAAATATTAAAATGTTTAACTGTAAAAACTTAGAAGAATTTGACAACTAAAGATATTATTTTCTTGATTATGCTATGAAGTGGCACCATGTGTCTGGGAAATACACAGTACCATCTCTTTATTACATATAACATGAACTTCTTTATTGTATTATTGCACAGACATGGTATTATGGTATAGTATAAACCAATGAAAATCAGATATTACTTTTGAATTGTGGTTCAACAGAATAATAAAAAAACAATAATCCAATAAAACAGGCCCAGACAAAAATGATTGTACTTGTAATGAGAAATCAAAAATGATTTCTTATTACATGTTAAACTAAGGTATGTCTTGTAAACTATCAGTTTGCCTATTTAAAGGATGACAAGTAGCATCTGTGCTGTTTGGTGACATGGTGTTTACCACACCTAAAATGGACATTTTCATGTATTATTTGTTAGTTTCAAGTTATTTCAGTGACCGTGGCCTTTTTGTTCAATAACAAGAGACCATTAACTAAGAGTTACCAACAACTTTGTCTGTTGTGTATGAAAGCGGCCTGTTAAATACACTAATAATCAAACTTGGACAATCTGTAAAAGGAATTGGGGTCAGGGTTGGTAGTAGGTGAGTGTGGTCTTAAAAGGAAGTGGGCTGCTTAAGTAAGTTCTTCTTAGAGATCTTTACAATATAAACCCCATTTGTTTAACTTCTTTGCTTACTGACCTGAAACTTGTACTCTAGATGGTCCAGGTCCTCCAACACCACTGCAGGACTATGCCTGAGGATTTCTGCCACTTGCTGGGTGGTAAATAGACATTTCTCTCTGAGGAACTGCACCACAGATTTGACAGACTTCATTGGCACGGTTAAGATCTTTGGGTAGTGGGACACGGTTCTCTGAAGACTCCCTGCAGGAGAGATTTGATGTGATACACCATCACAACATAGAGCAAGTAGTATGCATTTTTTTTTTATAGTTAAACGTTTGAATATTTACCTATATTTAGCTGTATCCATTTTCTAAAAAGTTTTTACCAGCATTTATATCACTGCTGAATAAACCCATCCATCATAAAGCCATGGTGTTGGCGTTAAAATCTAGTCTTAGTTCTCCTCCACAAATATAATTTTGCATCTAGAATAGTGTGCTTAAATTTAGCCTCATCTGACCTGAGAACATTCTTCAACGGGTTTATGATTCATGCAGGGTATGAAGCAAACTGCAGATAGAACCAGGACTTTCTTCCATCAAGAGCAGATCACATGAATACTACATTTTTCTGACTTTTATTTAAAAAAAAAAGATCCAAACATCCTTAGACCCTTCACAATTATGCACCACGTTGTGTTGGCTTATCAAGTAAACGTGACAAATGTGGAAAGTTCATGAATACTTTACAGTATTTTGCCTTAAAAAATAATCTCACCTTCAACAAAACCCAGTTGCCGTAGCTGGGTTATCCGCTGCTGAAGCTGCATTTCCTTCACCCTGTAGAGCTCAGGACATTTGTCCAGCAGTTTGTGCACAGTGGTGGGATTAAGCCCCAGGGCAAAGAGTACTGATAGCGTGGACAAGACGTGTTTGGCAGCATTCCCTCCTTTCATCCTGGACACACTGTCATGCAATAGCTCTGCCTGGTACGCTGTGAATCCCATGTCGAGAAAAGATCTCAGGGACAGCTCAGGAGAGTTTCTCTTGTTGTGTTGTGATAGAGCAGAGGTCTGATTTGAAACGGAGCAAAGCAGTCTGCAGCTGAGGCTCAGAGGGACATTAGATGTTTTAAACGTCTTAAACTGGAGCGGGATGGAAGCGGAGGCGGGAACATAGTTTAGTTTTTGTCGAAGAACCTGTGGAGGAAAAAATAAAACGTCCGACGGTTGTACCAGTTTCATTAGCTGCGTGACGAACTTTAAGGACTTTTTGACAATACTTCCGAGCTATTTGTATCAATAAAACACACAATGCAAAATACAAGTATATTCAAATTGAATTGTAATAAAGTACATAAAGTCGAAAGGCCTTTCAACTCACCTGCAGCACAACAACACGGGACCCCATGGTAGTACGTTGTTCTTAGTCGTCCGACTAGAAATCTAATGCCAAGGCAACGTTCCGGTGAATGAGTTCGGATTGCGCAACAATTCGATTCTTCAGTGCACAACCTGCTCTCAAGAACCAGGGTCCTTTTAAAATTACAATCCAAAATTATTATGGAATCCGTGGATAATGAAGAACAAATCCTCTTAAAAAGGTATTGTGTTTGGTGTGAGTTTTAAGTTAAAAGTTCAGTTTGGTACTGGATTTTGGGAAAAAAAATAATCCTCAGTTTTGCTGCCATATGAAATGACGGTCTCTATGAGATGTCAGGAAGCAGTCTGTTTTTTGCTTTCCTGATGAGTTGTGATGTTTGCTGTAAATGAGAGATCTTCAGAGACGAATCTGAAAGTGAAAACTGAATTTGAGTTTGTAACAGTTGATATGTCTTGAGACAACAAATATGTGCAACCTACATTTTCTTTTACTATAAGTTTTGCAATACTGTGACAGAATTCTGCTTTTTGGTCTTGTCATTTTTCTAGACTAGAAATACAGCCTCCAAACCAAACAAATATCACCTTTGTGTTTTGTCCATGTTCTTTCTTCTTTTTTTTTTTTAGTTTTAAACTGTATGTTATCAAACAAACCCATGTCAATTTGTTTTAGCCAAATAAAAATCAAAACACTATCTATTTCTCAAATTATACACTATATTACCACAAACCTCCCTTCAGACACATGGAATGGGTGGACAACCCAATTTTTAATCTGAGGGGCCATATTTTCTTACAGGGCATTTGAAAGGTGTTCTGTTCAGTTGTGGTCATAAATCTGTGCAGGCCAGTCTTTTACACCAAACCTGTTCATTCACACTTTTTGGATTTCTTTGTGCAATGTTGCAAAGTCTCACTGCTTCTGAGACTTTGCATTGTACCTGGTGACAACACTTGGATGCAGCAATTTGGCAATCTAAACTTATTCCACAAAGTCATCTACATTTTTTCTGAGCCAGTTTGATTAACTTTGCCCTATAGTTTAAAATTCCTGAGCTTCTGTTTTTGCCATTGCTTCTAGTTTATTATGCCACCAATAGTTGACTGAATAATATGTAATAGAGAGAAAAAATTTCAACTTAACTTTTTGCACATGGTATGCTATCACAGCTGGAATCCCCTGAACTACTGAAAGTGACATTTCTTTGTAGAAGTAGTTTGATTTTATATATCTGTGACCATGGAAGTAACTTAAATAACTAAATGCAATGTTTTGCATAAGTGAGAAAATACCTATGGCAATATAGCGTAAAATTTACAGGTATGCAGATTATATTTCATCACTACACCAAGATAAGATGTTTATGATTGTTCAGTGTCCTACACTACTTAGTCAGTTCTGATTCACTTTACAACTTCAATTAGATTTAATATTGTTTGTCTTTTATTGAAATAAACATGATGGATTTCTTAAGAATTATAGGGAGTCTCAGGCACACCTGAGGCAATTTGTCAAAAATCAGAATGAACATGTTTTATGGAAAAACATTTATTGATGCTTAAAAATAAATATAAAAAGTGTTTATGTGTTTTATATGCAATTAAAATATCTAAACATCAAGATTAAAATTCTGATTAAAAAGCTGCAATTCAAAAAATAAATTAATGAAAAAATAGAAAACTAGAGGTATTGTAGTTTTTTTTGCAAACAGCAAAAAAAAAACCAAACAAACAAAAAAAAACATAGATCTTAATTAATTTTGGACTATGAAATCAAATGGTAAGTCAAAGAAGGCCTGACTTCTTTTGTTTATAACTTCTTCCCCATTAAATATCATAAAATATCACTGGAGAAAAATTGCGATGAGCCAATGATTAAAAAAAATTTGTTTACTAAAAAACCCTCTAAAAAAATAAAAATTTGACCTACTGTACAAACCAGATTTCCCTTCCAAAAGCTTATCTTTTCTTGTTTTGTAACTTAGATCTTCATATTACAAAACATCAGACAGACCGCTTCAAATTTAGTCAGAAAGGTATTTTTGGAGCTCAGTTTCCAGGGCCGCCATTGACTGATTCTCATCCTCATCTTCCTCCGACAGAGTCTCATCGCCATAATCTGGGAACACGTTCTGTCCCACGTATGCAGTGGGATTTGGCTCCTGATTCTGTGGCGAACCTGGCAGGAGAAGAGAATGACTCTGTATATTAAAGGACGGCAGATCTTTGTAAATCTATGCTTGATGTCGAAGAATACTTACACAAGCTCTGAGATGCAGGAACCACCTCAGTCCAACTGTATTCGGCCAGGGAAATGGGCTGGCTGATCCACGGCTGCAACAGAAGCTGATCTAAAGTCATCCTCTTTGCAGGATTAGCATGCAGGAGGCCTTGCAAAACACCGAGCAGCTCTGGGGCAGCAAACAGAAAATTTGCATAACTGATTTGTAAAAAGACAGAGCTAATAAACTGTGGCACAGAACATCATTATACCTGGAGACAGGGGGAATGGAGGCTGAAGTTTGGCATCGAGAATTTCACCCACATCACAGAACGGATTCTCACTGAACAGCAGAGTGTAGAGCAAAACCCCCAGAGACCACATCTCCAGCTCTGGTCCCTCATAGCTGGGAGAGGAGCACAGTCATCTGATTAACAGTGTTTAGCTTCAGGGCTTTTAGCTTTTTCTTATCGCTGCATGGTTCCCATAAACAAAGTTTAATGGGTCATAAAGCTTTTCGTCTAACTGCATGCTGACCTACATTTTGCAATGTAAATGCTTCTCTAGAAACTGTTTGAAGAGAGAAGGTCAGGAGAACAATCCCTTTAACAATACCGCTATTGTAATTCTGTAATTAATTCATAAACTTATCCAATCGATTTTAGCTACGCAAAGAAAGAGATTTTAAGGGTTATAGTTTAGCCAGAAGTTGTATTTAATATTTAAACAAATATTTCTTAAGCAGGAAGCATCTCAGTATACCATTTAATACACACTGTGCTGTAAGTTATATCACTTTTGTGGTACATTCCAGGTCTTAATGTGATTTAATCATTTTCTTGATAAGACAGTATGTTAGCTCTTATATGCTACACAGCTAAACTTTTCAGTGGTGCTGAGAGTTAAATGAGGAGTGAAATAAAACCTGTTGCAATTTTAAAGGGTTCTTTGTAAGAAGTGGAATACCATTAAAATAGCTTTTCTGGATCTCATCTTTTTTCACTGATTTGCTCTTGGGCTGCCACTTACAAACATTGTAGAAACTATATGAAACAGGCTGATAGCAGAACTAAAATAAAAAATACTTATGGTGCCTTCAAAAAATACTCTTTCCATGCAAAAAGTTTCCATTTTTCACTTTTTGTCACAGAGTGTAATGTATTTCACTGTGATTTATGTGAGAGACCAGTAAAATGCAGCAAATAACTGCGAGGTGGAAGAAAAAAAGATATCTGCAGTTTAAATTTAGGTCTCTTTTAAAACGAATCCTTTGTATCGTCTATAAATTTGTTACTGTTATAAAAAAATGCCATCTAAAAATGATCAAATAAGCTCCTTCTGTACAGCAGATACATTAGGTAATATAATTACTTTTTTATATTCATTGTCTTATTTAACAGCACAAAAAAATCTTAAATAACAAAAATAACAAGCCAGAGATAAATATAAATCTTGTCTTTTTATATATATATATATGTTTATAAACGCATCTTTATCTTTTATCTTCATATTTCTGCTACATTGCATTGAATACTGTTTGTGGCAGAAATGTGTCAAATGTGAATAAATTAAGTTGTGAAATTTTCATTTCATACTACCTCTCCTTGCAAAGGTGTTCAAATATTTTCGACTTTTGGCAGAACTGGAACCTATTTAAGAAGCACACATGATTTATTAATCACAAGTGTGAAACACTCACGCATTTCCCTGAAGCACCTCTGGGGAGCAGTACTCCAACGTGCCACAAAAATTATAGAACAGCTTTCCAGGAGACAGAATGGCCGCAGAGCCAAAATCTATCAATCGGATGTGAAAGCACTTATCAATTATGATGTTTTCATCTTTTATGTCTCTGTGAATGATGTTCTTTGCCCTCAAGTAGAAAACAGCTGCCACAATCTGAGGGGGAAAAAAAGAAGAAAAAAGTAGTTTGGATCAATAAAACACTTCATCTCACCGTCAATCATCACCATCGCTGGTCACCATTCTTATACCTGTCTAAAGATGTAGCTGGCCAGGGGCTCGTCCAGTCTTGGTTGCATGTCTATGAATTCAAAAAGATCCAAACCATCTCCATGTTTCTCCATCACTATCTGGAAATAGCTTCCATTCTCAAACACCTCTGCTACCTGTAGGCAGACACACACAAGTACAAACACATACACTCATAAGAGGGATCAGCAAGGTTATTCCTTATGTATAAAGGAACCTGACTGATTTAAGTGTTCAGACATAAATGTTACCTTGACAATGTTATGGTGTTGAACTCTGGTCAATATGGCAATCTCCTGGCTCACTCTTCCCAACATGGGGTCATCTACCCAGCAGTCGCTCATTATTCTTGCTTTGCTAATAAACTTCACAATTACCTGTACATTTTTCAAATTGGAAAAAAAAAAAAATCTTCATATAGATTTACGATTACGTAGGATTAAGTCGTATTTACCACAGTTCTACGTAAAACAAAAGTTTCATACTTCTTGTCCATCGCAGCGTCTTATTGCCTTCCAGACAAAGCCAAATGCTCCTTTCCCCACAGATTTGATTGGCTGGTATTCCTCTTCAAACTGCCCGTCACAAGCTCGAGAATGCTCCAGATCCAGAGTGGAGCGCAGCGCTTCTCCTTGACCGGCCTCGCCAGACCTCTGATGGGCAGAACACAATAAAATAAACGATGTATAAGAAAACCACTAAGATCTACAATGACTCCTCTTCTCCTTGTTACTCACTGCTTTCTGACAGAAGACTAAAAGTTCCACAAGTATGAAAAGTTTCTATAGGAAATTTGTTGAATGTATATTTTTTAAACAAGGAAATACTAAATTAATTGTTCAGTTTCACTACTTTGATTGAAAATTATTCATTTCTAAGTCTCGCTTTAATGTTTGAATTGCTCTGCATGTGCATGGACATGCATTCTATGAGCATTTTGTGCTTCATGCATTTTAGATTGACTTTTTTACTGGCAAGGTAAAATTTCCATTTTCTGTACATATACATTAGACAATTAAGTATCTTAGTAGCTAAAAGTCAAACTGGGCTGGAACTCACTCTTCCTGGGCTAGCTCCTGAATGGTTGTGAAGTGAAGGCTCAGTTTGCAACAGTGCCCCCTGCTGGTTTGATCTTTTTATCCACACGCAGAACATGAAGCTTCCATCAGAGAGTTTAGTCCTGCAAACGTCACACTGCACATCTAGTGGAAAGGAGAGGGACAGTAAATGTTAGTCCAGCTGTTATGTTAACAATTATAATAAGGAAAACTGACACGCAGTGAAACTTCATTACCAACCTACTCTTGTGCCGTCTCTGTGGTATCCACTTCCTACAAATTGTCCCTCTATTATCTGGGTAACGTTTGAGGTCACGACTTGTCCATTCACTGTCTGTTTTTTCGGTGTTGAGGTGGCAGGCATGTCGGTCAAACTATTTGCTTGTTCTGCACACTCTTGGCTCTTTCCTTTATGAATCAAAGAGAGCGCTCCCCACTGATCCTGCTCTTCGCTCAAACCACCAGCGGTCTCCACTTTCTGGTCCGATTCTGCCACACCTGGAGAGGGCGTCCGGAGAAGCTCGGCTGTGTCACCGGGTGCCACAGAGCGAAGGCAATCACTGGCATACTCTCGCATGCTGAGCACCTCCATGTCATCGCTCAGATCCAGCTCTGCTAGAGCGCAGGTCACAGCATCTCCGTTGCAGTCGATGTTCACAAAGCAGCTGGCTGAGTCCAACAGATGAGCTGAATTAGACTCATTCACCGGGGCAGCATCACAACTAAGACGGCCAGCAAACTTGTCAGAGAAACCAGATGATGATCTGAGAAATTCAAAAGCAAAGTTGTATTTTATTTTCTACTGTTCTCTTATACAAAGAGTGCCTCTTTAGGCCTTTGTAAATGCACCGTTGCCACATTCTAATGACCTGCTGTCCACTGAAATGATCTCAAAGCTCGACTCTTGGAGGACGGCGGCACGCGAGCGTTGATCTTTTCCCGCCTCATTACAGCCGCCACCTGCTCTCTCATCCTGAATAGGTGTATCTGCAAATTATTTCACAATATCATTAAGTTTTCATTTGTTTTCATGAACTTTGACAAATGCTGACAAAACTTGGTCATGTTAAAAAATACAAACTAATTTAAAGAAAGTGAAGGTGAACTTAAATAGCACCTGGTGTAATCTTGATAGCAGGTGCAATATTTTGCTGAATCACATTGAGCAGCTGCTTATCTCTGTTCTGGTTGGACGACTCGGTGGAAATCAAGCAGCAGGTGTCTTCATCTGGAGTTTCCACCCAGGCGAATGTCTTAAGGAGAGCTTGGGTGGTATCTGCACTATCCAGCGGCTTAATGCCGGGAGCCGCCCGGGCTGCTTCCTCAATCAGCTCTGCTGTATCATTGGCCCTGGAAACACATTTCATTCACTCTGTTTATTAAGTTGAGAAAGAAAAAGAATACTTAAATTCAAATCTAACAAAAATGTTGATACAGTGCCTTTCAAATATCGATAATTCTTGAGCTTTTTCATATTTTGTCAGGATTTAACTGCTAAGAAATGTCGGCAAACATCCAAGTCTAGATTTAGAAGTGTGGATTAAATTTCAAAAACAAAACTTGGATCTGTCATTGTGACTTTATGTGGATATACTTTAACAAAGGAAGTCTTAATAAAAATAAACACATTTTTTTCAGAATTCTATTTGTAAACAGCGTTTAAATGTGATTACTGGCCAGAGATGGTAGATAACAGGTTTGACAATAGAGGTACTATGTGTCCAGATTCCCTGCAAAGCACATTAAATATACATGGACACAACGCTGTTAAATGCATGCTTGCTTCACCCTTCCAGTATTTAGAAGAAGCCTGACAAAAATATAAAAAAAATAGTGCATCTAACTTCTTTAAACAACTGACAACATAGGTCTGTTATGGTCAGTATTACACAGTAATAATTAATATGACTCTGTATAATAATAAGTTATGCATTTGAGAAAACCCCCCAAAAACAACATTCATGAGGAAATGTAGTATGTAGTATATGATAACGTACATGATCAAATGTGTGGAGGTAACTGCAGGAAGAGAGAATGTTGACATGGCACTGCCAAGATTCTCCAGCCTGGAGCTGGTTCCTGTAAATATCCGGCCTCTTCCTGAGGAACTTCTTCTCAGGATAGCCTGCTGCACCATTCCCATGTCTCCAGCCACCAAGGACGAAGGATCTGAGATTAAAAAACACCTAAATGATCCACAGTGCAAAATATACGGCATGCAGAAATAATCCTGCCAGAAAAGGCAGAGATCAATCCAGAAATTTTCAGTAAAACAGAAATGCTCACCATCATTTTCTGATATTTTGGACATGGCTGGACTTTTGTCCAGGTCTACGCGAGTGCCAGAAACATTGTCAGCCTTTTTGTCCAGGCCAGTCATCCATTCATAGAAAGCGGGCATCAGAAAAGCAGCACTCTGTTGACAAAAAGCGACACAAATTAGAACTGATCTGAGCCGCCGTGCTGGACTGGTAAATTTGACTAACCTTTCCTAGAAGCTCGTTCTTGCTGTACCCAAACAATCTGAGGGCCAGATGGTTGTGAATGCTGAAGATTGAGCCATCTGGCCACAGGAGCAGAAGGCCGCTCAAAGGAGCGAACGCCCAGACAGTTGCAGAGTATTCTGCCATTGGTGTGGGAGAGGAGACGGCGTGGTCAAATCCGTCTTCTGTCAAAGATCCAAAAGACAAAAATCAGGTTTCATCAGGTTGGTGGTTTTGAGAATCACATATAATTTGTCTCACTAAAATAAAAGCCTATTTATGGGCAGATAAGAATAAAATAAACAAGACAATTTATGTGGTTTTAATAAAAATGAATATATAAAACTATTGGTAGCTCACAATCTTTTTAAATTGGTGCTTCTGGATGGCATAGAAAAAAACCCACATTGACTTAAGTTGTTTTGTAACACTTTGGTATTCATAAGTTATGGATAAAAATAATCAAACAAATGCTCAACTGTCATTTATAACTTAGTTTAATTGTAATTTTCGTGGAAACTTTTTATGACACCCAGTTTCCATTTACCCATTTGGGCCATTTAACTCTTATGGAATATGACAGAATGCATCAAATCAAACCAAATTACCTCTGTGCATCCTTGTGCTGGTAGGAATTATCTATAGTGGTCATAAAAACCCATTCCCCTTCAGCAGACTAATAGATTATAGAACATTAGAGTGCTGGTTGTCAAAGCGAGCACACAAGATTACCCATGGCAGATACAAAACAACCAAAGCTACAAATGTACAGAATGGCAAAGGTCCAAAACACTCATTGAGGATTTGTAACTATCATTAGAATGAAAAAATAAAATAAATGCATCTTGCAACTACAATTTTTTTTTTCTCTGGCAGTGTATTGAATTGTTTCAGCTCATTGAAGCTTTTTGACTTGATGCGTGATTGAACAACCATTTCTTTAATGTTTCCTGTTATTATATCATGATGAGAAAAGTTTGGTGATTAATGCTGCAATATTTATAAACACATCATAGATAACCAACCTGAAGATTGCGCTTTAGTTAGAGCTTCTTCGAAATTCCTATGATCGGAAAGTCTCATGTTGTTCACAGGAGAAACGAGATGGGAGCCGTGTCTTGACAAGGTGCCGCCATCGGTGTGGTGGTATTGCGGGTTCCCACACAGCGCTGCCCCCTGAAGTTTCATATACAGTGGGATAGATGCACTTCCTGTGCTTCTTCCGCACACCTTCTGAACCCTCAGCATCTGAAAGAAAGGGAGAAAATGCTGTCATAATCAGAAGAATGAAATGCTAAAGCTAAAATAATCTGATGGACACTAGCTCGATACTAGAATTTTTTTTTTTTTTTAAATGTCAAAAAAGGGAGATGTCATGAGGTAAATTGTATTTTGTGCTTACTTTCGGCAACGCATGGCTGTAGACGGGGATTTGTAAAGATGGGATTAGCTCCTTCACAGACACTCCTTTCAGCTCCTTGGGGTTGTGATATCCATGGAGACAAGCAAACGCCAAGTCACAGCTTAGGATAGAGCCCTTAAAATGACATCAAATATGCAGCAGACATCAGACATTCATATGAAAAGACACATAATCCCTTTTTATGCACTGTCTGTCATTAAATCAAAGCTATTTTTTAAGCTGAGGTCAGGTATGTTTACCAAATATAATTTTTTTGTATTAAATGCCAGAATTATAATATTTACTCTCTTTAAATTTAGAGGTTTAGATACACATTCAAACAATCTAGGAAAGCCCAAATGATGACGTCATGACTTTGTGAGATTCTGATATGTTGATTCACAACATCCGAATTAAAAACTGGACGGGCTTAGTCTGATTTAGTTCCGTATCTTTCTGTACAGTAGAAGTATGCATCATCTGAAGGTAATTTTCCCAGGATAAATGTTGGTGCACTCACATCTTGGGAAAAGGACACAAAGGAGGATATCCTCTCCACACATTCCATCATGATAAGCCAGTGGTCTTCATTTTCTGACTTCCTGTGGGTACATACTGATACTGGTACCTCTCCAGATAATGTCACAGCATCCACCTTGAAAACAAACAAACAAAATCACAAACATTTGAAAAGGTACACATACATTTCACCAGGAGAGTAGACAATTGTAGTTAATGGAGCACTAGATTGGTACAATACATTGAATCACAATAGTCACACAATATTCATGTGTTTCATATTACAACAAAGTTCTGCCTGGATGCAATGTTGGCAATTTCTCAAGGAGCTTGCATTCAAACTCATCTTTCCAATAATATATTTTGCCAGTTGATTCATGTGTGTGATTCAAGTTTCAGGGACCAAGAGGCTAAATCTCACGGGGACATTGCAATGATAAAACATTATTCTAACATTGCGTTTTCTTCACATCATGCGGCCCAGTTAACTACATGGTGAGCTATAAAACTCAGAAAACAATTTCAGTTTCAGTGGATTTCATACCACTTTTCCAGACACAATAGCAACAGTTCCATCTGCAAGCTGATAATCTTCTTCCAGTGATTCTTCCAAAACTTGAGTTGTTTTCTTTAAGACAGAAGACAACTTCTTTCCAACCAGGTCCTCAGTGGAACATTCAAACAGTTTGGGCGCCTGGTCATTCGCTGATAAAATCTGTAAAAAAGAAAAGAAAAAGGACATAATTAAGTTGTTATCTTCCACATATGAAGAGCCATTCAGTAAATGTTTGAATGCATGTACAGTACCTCGGTTGTTTTGTGGGAGACGACAAGAACAATTTTGTTAGGGTTGATGGCAGATGGACGTTCTGACAGAGCAAAGTCTCCAGAAATAACCAGATTGATGAAGCTTTCCTCGGATTCAGTGGAAGAATTTGGAAAGGAGTCAACAGAAACTTGGGAGCCAGGAAGCAAACGATGTTTTTTTGTTGCCATTGTAGCGCAAACATCCAAACGCTCACCTGTAACACACAATTATCCACTTTCCAATAAGAGCGCTAATTAGCTGTGCTTCAGCTTTTGGCTTAAGTGCATTTCAAGCATCCAGACTTGTCAAGCTGACATGTAGAAATAAATCTTACCTGTAATGAAATCAGGATAATCGCGATGTTGCAAAGGATCAAAACTTTTGCTTTTGCTCGGTGTCCGAGTACCTGGGAAGGACTTATTCTGGTCTAAATCATCCTTCAGCTGATCGCAGGAGCTGTCGGGTAGCACACAGATGGTATGTCCTTTGTCTCCCAAGCTTATGTATGATCTAATATCAGTCGACATTGCTTTTCATCATCTGAGGTGGAAGTCAACAAACTGAGGAGGTTTTAATGGACACCCGGGCAGCTGGTGAAGTAGCCTTTACATCCACATCAACTCGAGTATGGCGGCTTGTATTTCCTCGTTGTTAGGAGGCAGTTTCAGTTGGCGTTAGTTGACAAGGTAACGGAGTCTGCGGTGAGATTTCTGGCTGCTACCTCCTATGCTAATGCTACAGCAAACAGACCCGCTGAACTCAGCTTTTGCTTTGGTTACTCGCTTCACCTGAAAAGCCGCATTCTTAGACGAGGTTAGTGTCAAAGCGTCACGACCTCCCAGACGGTTACTCTTAATTAAAAAACAGGCCTAGTTACTGTTACTGACAATACTAGGCCTGCTACCATCTGTACTCCCCCGAGTGTTATTTTTGGAAACCGCGGGTTTCGGGGAAAAGATGGAGACATTTCTTGTAGCCAATCGGAGCTCCTTGTGGCCATTGCAGAAATTCTATTGGATACTTTAACCGGAAAACCCGCCTTCACGGAATCGTTCTGACAAAGCCAAGAAAATAAATAAATAAATAAATAAATAAATAAATAAATAAATAAATAAATAAATAAATAAATAAATAAAATAAAAGCAGTAAGGAATTCCACAATATCTACCAGGACTCTGGATTAAATTATGCAATAATTATGATTTCTACCATTGCTACAACTGCTGAAAACGTCTTATTGTCAGCTAGGAAAACCAATATTGTTTTGATTTCCAGAATGAGTTACAGATTTTTCAATTTTCTCCAAATTTAGTGAATTACATACATATTAAGTTTTGGTAAAATTACTTTTTATACTGGGTGAGTTGGGTCAAACTTTTAGTTCCCTCCAACTTCAAACCTATTTTCAGCAATATAGGTTCATTCCTTCTACAGCCCTAGGCAGAATGCCATCTCCCCCACCAAGCATTTCCATATTTATGACTCAAACACATACAATGATAAAGTACACTATCTGTATATAAAAGTTCATAATACTAAGATGCGTAAAGATTCTTTTGTTTCTGCATTTTACAGTCAGTCTGACATTTTTAATTTTCTGAGTCAAACTAGGAGGCATACGATTCTAAGCGTTTCTTTAATTTTCAAGTACAAATTTGATGAACAACACCATAATACATATCTGGACAAACAGAACATAGCAAAGATGATCCCATTACATAAAACAACCATCTGGGAAAAACTGGGAATAAACTCTGTTTGTTCCAGGTGCAATTACTGCAAGGGTCCATATGGTGTTCTTTTAAAATTTTTTCACCACTATGTCTCTCCATTAGCCACATAGCTTTATTTGTTATCCACAAGCTTCCCTGCGGGAGGATCATCACCCCGACTTCAATGAGACACTTTTCCATCCACAGTACCGACTGAAATGAAATGAATCAGATACAATTCCTACTGACAGAAACTCTGCCAGCGTACAAACGAAAATAGGTTGAAAGGGCACAGTAGGAAAATACACTCTGCGGTGCTGTTGCATAAGTGAAAAAGAGAACAGAACAACATAACTGCTCATTAAAGAAATACATACTTATGTAACAGTCATTACATATGTTTTGAGTCATATATATATCTATATCTATATATATAGAGATAGATATATCTATCTCTATATATATAGATATATATCTATATATATATATCTATATATATATATATATTTATTTATTTATTTCATTTAAACTTTTTTTTTATGGCAATAGCAAAAACAATGTGTAGCTGACATTTAGATCTTCCAGTTCTGAAGGAATCACATGGACAAGCAAGCTCCAGCTGCATTGGGGAATGTTCATTCATTCTGCTGAAATATGGCTCATTATAATCACCATTTGTAATTCTTTTTACAAGACACACATTATACAGTAAAATAGATTATCTAGCATTAGGTCCATTTTGATGCAAATAATCTATTATCATAGTGCTCTGCTATGCTTAATTGGATGCTTAGAGTAATTAATTTCTCAGTAGTTTTCTCTACATGCACTGACAGCCATTTTAACTGAGTATTTAAACAATTAATTCTATTCTTTTTCCAGCACTATATGGGTCAGCACCTACTGCAAAGTTTGCTGTTGGTGAGATTTTTCTTTTCGATGCAGGGAATTGTCTTGATGGATCCTCCAAATCGTGTTCAGTCTGATAACTGGCTGGTTTTGCATGCACGCTTTGTCGTCATGTAGCCCACTTCACAGTTATGAGTTGAAAGAGCCAAGTACAATCACACAGTCCTCCACAGATACACGCAGTCGTGGGCACGCACTTATGGTGCCATGGCTGTGAAAAGTGAGCTTTGAAAAGCCTTATGAGCGTAGTTTAGTAGAAAGTGTCCATCCTAGTGGTGGTAGTCCCTTTTACTGTGTGGACGGTTGCCCAGAATATGGTCCATTTCTGAAGCAATACCTGCTGTAATCTTTGGAATTACCTAAAATGTGCAGAAGAAAAACAACAGTGCATCATCAAACGCTGACAATGCTGGGCAACAACACAAAGAAGCAAATGTTGGAAAGGGCTTGAATGTGTACCTGAATGGCTCCCAGGTTTTCTGTCAGCTGCGTGGGATTGGAGGCCCCCAGGAGCACTGAGCTGACTCCCTCGTTCCTCAAGCACCAGGCTTAAGATCAGGTTAGCAGAATATTAGTCTAACAGGGTCATGGTAATTCTAATGAAAATATATTTAACAGTGGACACAACAAAAATGAAAAATTTACTTTGATATTTACCTATGGCTAACTGTGGCAAGGTGCATCCTAATTTTTCTCCAATATGAGTCAGTTCTTTTAGTTTGGATTGCTGTTTTCTTCCATCCTCACTCGTTATCTTCTCCCTCAACCACTGATATGGCTAGAAAAATAAAGATGCATTAACAGCATTAAACCTCAAACATAAAAAACAACTTAAACTACATAGTGTTACAAAAGTGATTGAACCTCTTTTGTTATTTTACAACCACGAACCTTAATGAGTATTATTAGAATTTCAAGGCCCTCTACACAAAGTAGTGCATTATTGTGAATTGGAGGAAAACTATAATTTGTGGTTTTAAAACATGAGGCATGCATTTATATTTAGCCTTCCTTTTTAGAACCACTGTTAGCTAAAATAATAGCTCTAAGTAACCACCAATTTTGCCCATTTTGATGCCTATATTTTTGCCTGATCTTTGCAGAATAATTCAAGCTCAATCAAATTGAACAGAGAGCACTGGTGAACAAGTTATTCCTCAGACTTCTACAGGCTTTAACTGGGCCATACTAACCCATTAATCTTCCTTGATTTAAACCAATAAATTGCAGGTTCAGCAGTGTTGTTTATTTGCTGTAAAATAAATGATCCCTGTCTCAGATCCTTCAAGGCCAACAGCTTTTCTTCTAGGATTGCCAGCATTTAGCTCCATCCATCTCCCCGTCAACAGTGATTAATTTCCCTGTCCCGCAAGAATGGGTCCTGCTTCATTTCTTCTTTTTATTTTTGCACCTGTCAATTATAAAGCTGGGGCTGCATAGATGGTTTCCCCCAAGGTGGAATTTCATCTAACATGCCATCAAATTGTGTCATTTGTAAGAATTGTCAGACAGCATGCACAATGAGGCATCAGACCTTCTGGAAGAGAATGCATGTCAGTTTGTTGTATTAATAGGTACAACTAGACCTGCTAATGTAATAGCTAGTTGAGCCATCATTCAGCACCATTTAGCAGGGTTCAGTTGAGGTCTTTTCTGACACGAGCACTGTCTTTTGCCTGCCTGCTGACTCCCCTACATTGCCTAATTTCTTTCAAGAACTAATTTCTTTTTGTCAGTCTAACACCAGATTTATATGGAAGAACAACAATGTTTTGACACCACAGTTTTCTTAGAAAAAGATTTTTTCTTTCAAAATGTGAAACTTTCCAGCTCATTGAGAGCTTTTGACTTCTTCATTACTTCTCTGATTAAAGCTTTCCTTGCCCTGCCAATGTAGGCAGACAACCATAACTGTATAGCATTGCATTTGTGTAGTGCTCTCCATTTTTTGATGATAGATTTGTTAGAGAATGGTGTATTAGCTTTAGAATTTTATTTCCAATAAATTTTATGAGCATGTATTGTTTTACTTCCCAGTCCTATGCGTTCATATAGAATCTCATTAAAATGTTTCAAAGTTTGTGCAAAATGGACAATTGTGAAGTGGCTAAAAATGATAAAAATACATTGGTACTTTATACTGCATTACAGAATAATTCTTAGAGGACTGATCCATGAAAATCACATTTCTACCTTCATTGCAGCTCTTGAGGATTCTGGGATGCCGTTGTCATACTTTCCAGTGATAATCCCACATGCCAGAGGAGACCAAGAGACCACACCCACACCTATGGAAGAACAGAGACATATGATGTTGACTATCCAGGACAAAACTCACTGAAAATAAGTGGAAACTTGCTACACTTACCTATTTTATGGTAGAGCTCAGGAAGCTGAGTTTCCACCTTCTCCCGCTGGAAGAAATGATACTCAGCCTGCTCGCACACCGGTGGAATAAGATTAAACTGTCTGGCCACAGAATAGGCTTCCTAATTAAATGGGAAATAGAAATTGAAGAGATAAAGGAAACATGCAACACTGACCTTTATGTTTCACGACTTATATCTATTCCCAGAGCTGCATATATTATCATCTTTTAGCATGTTAGCCTTCTGATTTTATTGGCTTCATTATTACTTACTACATTTTAAAGAAAAAAATAGTCAAATTTTAAGCAATGTGAAAAATTTTTACATTATTAAATGTTTTTTTATGAGTTGGAAATCACATTCAACAGAAAGCGATGCTGAACAAACTACATTATTTGATAAGTTTCTTTAGTTCTTGATAAGACAGAATGAGGCAGAGGTATTTTCCCAGATGACAATAAATTAGTAACAACATGGACTTATAAAAATGAATTAATATCGATTAATTCATCTAACCTTCCATGTCGTGTAATATCTTTTGCATTAACTTACCATAATCTCCATGGCAGACCAGCGAGATGTTCCCCAGTACATGGACATCCCTTGGTTAATCACATGAGTCATAGCTCTCACAATTTCTGTAAAAACACAAATATGGAACACTAAATAAGTGCATTTTTGACATTTGAATATTAGTTGGTGCAACCACTGAAAGTTGGAAGACCTTAAGAAAACACAGATTTTTTTTTTTATTTTTTTTTTTTTTTTGCTGGTAGCTCCAGGGTTTACTTTAATTAAAACTTGTTTGTACACACATGTGATTTGCTGGGGTCACATTAGATCATTTGCGCACACGTGTGCAAATGCTGTGGGGCCCTAAGTGAAAAAGCTGTCTTGACAAAATGCTTCTTGTGCTGTGCAAATATATAAGCGAGGTGAAACTGAAGGGAGAGAAGTCAGCTGTAGCCTTCAGGTGTGTGTGTCTGTGTGATTATGACATGGAAAGCAGCAAAAATGCTCTGTTTGGTTATTTACACGCGAAGCAAAAAAGCTTTATTCATGAATCCATTTGTAAAGAACTTCAAAAATAGCTCTTAAATCAGGAAATTCTCTGCTGGTAGATCGCATGAATGTCTCACTGTACACAAATGATTCATTACCAAATTCAGTCTGCGTAATATTGCATTTGCATGCCAGTTAATGAAACCTCTACTCCATTTGCACAATGCAAATGCTGCTGCAAGAGTGTGAAGTTGATAGGGTGCGAATTAGGAAGAGATTTAAATCCACAGAAGAGTGAAAAAAGACAACTAATGATTTTCTTTGATTACCGGATCTTTCTTCAAACCAAATTGTGCCTCTGTGGGAGACAGAGACCAAGTGTATGTGCATGGGCGAAGCAGGTGGGAGGGTAGAGGATCTGCTCCAAAGTGGATGGATGGAAGACAGGATGTTGAGGGATGCAAGGACAGAGAGAAAAAAACGTGAAGCACGAAACTGGCAAATAAGGTTTATAAAGACTCTATCTCAAAGGGAACCTGTTACTTATTATACTTGCCTTGCCCCTCACATACCAATATCAACTGAAGAGTGGAACTAAACTGCACCTTAATTCTTTTGGTAATGTGTTACTGTGTGGTCTGCAATGGAGTGACGGTTTGCAGGTATATCAGAGCCAGAGGAGTAAAGTCATAGTTTAATGTGGCCACTTTTAACTTTGCTCTTCTAGAGCATCACAAATATGGTCTTTAAATTGTTTGGGTGTTAAATTTATTGAGAAGAAAAACCATATTAAAAGGAAAGGTTTTCACTCTTAAACTATTAACCTGTTTGTTTTTAACATTTAAAGTTTAGTTGAGATTTCCAGCACATCTTGTCTAGTTTTTCCTAAGCTCAGTCAAAGAAATAAAAAAAGCTAAGTTTATTTGGATTAATAAAGAAACGCTTGCATGACAGAAAAAGAAACTCTTCATTAAGGCAATAAACTCCTCCTGCTTGCTCATCCAAATCTCCTCTGTTGGTATGCACATAATAGAAAGTTTCTTGGCTGTTAGCCCGTTTCTGCATGTCCTTGAGCTCTTTCCCAGCAGCAGTGAGCCACAAAGTCTGGAACATTTGGTGAGCTCCAGCCAGCAGGTATGACAGTGCCCCTTCTGAACCGTGAGGCAATAAGTGTGAGAAAACCTTCAACACACACTAATAGCTGTACATGTCTGGACAGGTGTCTCCGTGGATGTCAGTGTGTTTTTGTCAGATTTGTTCTGGAGATGTTTCTGCCTTTTGAAGCTTTATTTATATTCCTCCTGCATGCACACAGAGAGTGTGCTGCTCATCAATATATCACATCAGGGGATATTTTCAATGCCTTGGAAAACCACATTCAAGGTTTACGGCTCTGGGAGGGAAGGATTTGATAACAATGAAGGCAGGTGTTGAAGCTATTCTACTGAGAAGTATGTCAAGATGCTGGGATCGTCATAAAATGATTTTATTGATGGAACGTTTATGCCTTTCAATAGATTTTGTGATGTTCTTTATCTAAAATCAGATGCAGGATGACTGCTTTGCCCATTCAGAGCCTTGGGCTGTTTGGTTATCAACCAAACAGTGGTGTAGCTATTAGTACAATAATTGACATGCGTTCTGCTCCAGTAGGCAGAAATCTCATTGTGTGTGCTTTTTGACAATTCTAATAGATGACACAATTTTTGACATGTCAGATAAAATTCCACATTGGGGGAAACCATCTTTGCAGTGCCAACTTTCCAACTGACAGGCGCAACAAAAAGTAGAAGAAAATAAACAAGAGTCTTGTGAGAAATTGAGTTAAATAAAGAAAAAAAAACCCAGCCAGGAATATCAGAGGACTGGAAAGAGTCAAAGAAGAAAAAGGCCATGGGATAAGGGACGCAGTGATGATAATAAAGACAGACTCTGCTGCCATGACATCACTTTTCATCCCCAAGGGGACACAAGTTGTCTCATACAAGGTCGTACGTAGTTAGGGTAAAAGACAAAAGAAAACAAACAAACACATGCATGCATAAGCACCTGTTAGTTACAGCTAGATTTCCTTTAAAATGTTACCATGCCTCCTCCTACAATTGATGTTGTTAATCTAGTTTATATTGATTCCTGTGTCTAAAACAAGATGTGAATAACAAGTTCAGCATGCTGCAGAGGTCCCAAGAGGAAAGAGCAACCAGTGGAAAGTATTTGGGGCATATTACAGAACTGATGCATGGCATTAATCTTACAGTGGCTAACAACCAAAATCAAGTTAAAATGATTTTGTATTCGATAATTTCTGTGAATGTTTGCAGGACTTTATTATAGATGTTCAGGCCTATTTCTTTATTACTTTAATCATACAACAGTGATCAGAAACTGTGGCAAATCTTATTTCTTGTAAAGAGCATAACAAACTTAAAAGTGTCCTAATTCACAAAAGGAACAACTTGAATATTTCACAATAACTTATTTTTAACCATCACTGCTTGTTTTTTTTAATTACTTGATTTAAAAATAAATAAAGCAAATTAAATCAAAAGTAAAAGCACAAACACTTTAGTTTAAATAATAGCAAATGCTTTTTATTACTATTAAGAACTTACTTAGACAGTAGTCAGGAGTTAGGGAGCTCAAGTTATGTTCACTAAAGTATGATCATTGACCAATAAATTAGTCGGATTGACATTGAAATGTTATCGCGTCAAAGGAGTGAAACAATCTGAAGGACCAAATCTGATTTGACGGGGGAGGCTGTGGGGTTTACCTGCCAGTTATCACAGCTAATAATGACAGCCGGGCCTCTGAAACAATGAGTTTGACAGACTGGCCTCCCACAGTCAGCTGGTTGTCAAGGGAGGCAACAAAGGGGAAGGAAATGAGGAGCAACATATTTTTAGGAGATCAATAAGACACCATGCCTTTAGGCGGATACCACCTCTGGAGAAGGTTTTGTGTGAAGACACAAAAAAGAATCTCAAGTCTCTTCAGAAGAGACATAATTGAGGAAAGCTCTGGAAATGTCTGTAAGAAATTAATAATAACATATGGTGGATGCAAGGGAAAGGCATCACTGAAGCTTTGAAAAGTAGAAATCAAGTACAAGTGCACAGCGGGGCTGGTAGAAAGAGAGACCAACCCAAAAATATACCAGCCGCTCCCGAAGGAGGCAGATAATCCTGCTTCTGACGAGCAGGGAGGGCTGGGAGCGGGCGCTGCGCAGGGACCCTGTGGAAGATAGCAGTCCCACAGAGACGCAGGAGAAATAGAGGGAGACCGAGAGATGAAAATAGAGGACAAGAGGACGAGAAATGAGGCAAGATTATCATATTAACTTATGTCAGCGCGGGTCAGAGGAATTCACTTCTACTTGACTTAACAGATATAAGCCATCAGTTCAGCACAGGCAGTGGCCTCAATAGTATTTCTCACCTTCTCATATAACAGAATGCCTCATGCTATGCTCCCAACACTCCAACAGCCTCCAGAGGTCTGATCAAAAATCACTTACCCTCCATAGGAGTGTTGCTGTCTGTCCGGTTGGCAAAGACCACATCCACATATTCGAGCTGCATCCTCTGGAGGGAACCTTTTAAGCCTGAGGTGAGAAAAATGATTAAATATATTAGAAAGATTTATAGGGTTGGACAGGGAAAAGTGAAGTACAAAGCATTCAGCAGCAGCTCGCTTTCTGCATATTCATGTTCCGCAATCAAAACAGGACCCGATCCAATTTTCCAAGCTTTTCTTGTGTAATTGTACCAAAATTGTGAGCTTTCTGCAGCTTTATGCAAGCTCAATCCATGATAATGTCCTCATTAAAGTAACAACAACAAAGAGACATTTCAAAAAGCACTAGCTTGGTGAAAAAACATTAACATCGAGCCCTCATTATCCTGGAAAACCTGATGTCAGAAAGTGCCAGCTCATTTAAAATATTTCAGCTGTGCCTGGCCTGCCATATCTTTTGATCCCAGTTTATTTGCAAGTTTTATTCGAGAATACCTAAAAGGTTTGTTCTGCTTCCCTAAAGCAACAAAATGGGGCCAGATTGTTGATGACAAAGCGAGAGACAAGGAAAATAAAATGTGTATTTCACAGAGGAATTGATACATGTTAAAAAATGAATGGTATCCTGAAAAAAAATCATTTTGTGAAAGTTGAAGAAGTTAATAGTTAGTGGGTAATTGTTTTCCAAATATGTTAAATATGTGACTGAAAGTTAAGACAGTAACATTTTTGCTTTATTATTGGTGAATTTTCTCAACTAGCAGTAAAAGATCCAAAAAAGTCTGATGCATCAAAAAAAAAAAAATCCTATTTAAGCTTTCCAAAGCAATCTTTGATTGAAAGTAAGCATTCTTTAAACACACCACAAGTCTTAAAGGAAATCCCTCTGAAACTGAGCTTGCATTCTGACAAGAAGATCCAACGTCTGAAGTGAAAAAAACAACTTGTACCTGTAAAATCCTCACTCCTCTTACATAAACAATGCTGGACGTGTGTGTGTGTGCGTGTTGGGGGAGGAGGTGACCCAAACATATCAAGCTCAAAGAAGACATGGAAACACAAGAAAGGTCACTCTCAGCGCCTGCTCGACTTAAAACCAGATGAGAAATGAAAAGCGTACACAGGAGACTGCAACAAAGGAGGATGGCAGCGTAATAGAGACATGGAAAAGTAAGAGAGTGTGTGTGTGGCAGATTAGTGCCAGAGGGTTCTTCATCACCCTCTAATCCCAGCAGAGAGATACACCACTTCCTAGTGCTGATAGAATGCCTTATACCTTACCCTGTCATCTGCTCCCACACAATCTGAGAACCACTTTTTAACATGGATTCTAATCTGGGTGCGCGCCGTCATCACGCGGTTCTGTTGGCTGGATTAGCTGGAGTTTAAAGGGCCGTGAAGGGAATCTATTTTTGGAAGCGAGAAAACACTCTGAACAACAAAGCAACTCTGCCGGCAACTGCAGCAAATGATGCATTTAAAATGGAAGCTCAATAAAAGTTGTTCAGTCGCTGCTCAAGCTGTCAGGGAATTTATGAAAATGTTCAGCACATTTTCAGCCTGTTAGAGGTTTGTTCAACTCAAGGTCAAACGTCAAACCAGGAGAACCTATTGTTATGGATTAGTGAACTACAACACCTGAATAAGTGACCTTGAAGGGTTTTTGCAGAAGAGAGTATCAACAGATGCTGCACTCAGCAAGGACATTAGTCAAACTGGGCTTAACTAATCGATTATGATACCTTCACTTTGCCTCCCTTGAATCTCTTACTCTCCGCAACCTCCTGCTTCTGAAACCTTGTCCCCTCTCATTCCGCCTTTTCTAGGTGCATTCGCCTTTTGTTTGGTGGGAATCGCTGCAGTGGCTGCAGTGAATGCTAATACTGTGGGAGAGGGCTGAGTCACTGTAAGAGGTGCATTGCGCTTTGGAGAGGCCAGTTGTTTCAGAAGTGGGGGGTGAGGAAGTTTTGCGCCATAAACTCAAGTAAAGTAACAATTAGGACGAAGAGGTTGGCAGAAGAAAATAGAAGAGCGGGCACTGGAGTTGGCTCTAGCACGCTGAATGTGAATGTATAAAAAAGAAACCTGTTTGCGTAATGCGAGACAAAGTCTGATGCACCACTGGCCAATTCTGCTTTCAAATTTTGCTGTGTCAACAGCAGAATTTTCTATTGTGTGAAGAAACACAGACGGGAACAAGGAGAGAGGAAAAAGTCAAATAAAAGAAGGAGGTTCTGCAGGAGTGACACAGGAGTGGGAGGGATGGTGCAACGTAAAGGACAAAACACAGAGGAGGATTTTGGCAGATTACCTTCAATGATGTGTTTTCGGTTGAGGCCTCTCTCTGTCTCTGCTCTGAAACAGGATGAAAAAATGACAAGCTGAGAAACACACATGAACACCTCAGCTAGAAAAGCAAAAGCAGACAATTAATCATGCCAGAAAAGATTCTTCATCATATGTCCCCTTCCAGCCACTAAAAGGAAACCTACCCAAACATGGCCAATGACCTAAACTGTAAAGAGAGCAAGTCGCTTTTAAATTTTGCTGTAAGGAATGAATATATACTAATCTTTTAATTCTACAATATCTATCTATTTTTAACTTTATTTCTGTTGAAATCTATTTTACCACCATCTGCTATATCTTTTACTTGCTAAAGACATATCTGAACACAAAATAATGAAAAGAAACCCACTTGAGCCAGGAAGGATGCTGTCAGGATCTCAGATTGTTTATATTTGTTTTGGGTTTTATTATTACTTATGTTAGTGCTTATGTCTGTTGGTTTGACCTTGTTTTTATTTTTACATCAGTTCCTTCTTAGTCGTTCCAGTTATGTTTGTTTCTTTGCCTAATCATTAGTTGCTCTAGTTCTATTATGATTCTCACGTCTAATTATTTTTTTAGATTATTTTCTGGTACCTCAACCTCTTGTGTCACTTCCTCTTCTGCCTTCTCTCCCTCTCCTCAGCCTGCCTTCTGCACTCTCCCTTCACCTCTACAACATGTTAGCTCATCAGCCCAGGTCTTTTGTTCAGCATTCAACCTCCCAAGACTTAAGCACCTCATTCTCAGTCACTCCTTGCTGGATCCTCTTGTTTCCTAATACTGTCCAGTTGGTAGTTCCTTGGATTTATGATTTGTGTTTTGCTCTGGCTCATTGTGGATTTTGTACATTTTTTTCACTGTTTTCATTAAATATTTTTCTTTTTTTTTTCATTAACAACTCCATGCCTCTGCTGTTTTGTATTATAACCCCCAATCCACCAACAAACAAATCATGATGGATGCTTTTTCTTGTCCCTACATTCAGTAGACCCAAAGGCTTAGGAAGGTGTTTAATGTAGAAAAACAGAAAATCTGGAAACAGTGTCATCTTTTGGACAGAACAATCCCCTTCAATGTGACCTTTCAGCCTTGTAACTTTTACATCCTGTGTGATACAGAAAAGTAAGTTATTTGAAGAAAGTGAAGAAACTCAGAACAAATAAGTTATCATGTCTAACTTCCCTCTGGTGTCTCGCTTTGTGACAGGTCTGATTTCCACTTTACCTTTGGCTGTGTTTCTCACACACTCCCACGGGGAATACCTGACTGTGTGGCTGCTAAATCTTATCTGACATATAGCTCTGTGTTTCTTGGGGCAGTATTGCAAGAGTAGTTTGTATGGAAATATTTGTTGTAAAAGATTGTCAGCCATTTAGCTTTTGTTTACTCGTTTATACTGACGTGTTCCACATGACTGTATTTTGTGGAAGGCATGCCAGCTCAGTGATTCTGTGTTTTAATCCCTGATAGCATTGCTGAAAGAGCTATTGCTCCCATTATCTATGTTTTTCTTGCTAGTAGAAAGTACTCCTGGCTCATGCTGTGTTTCTGTCCAGGAAAGAGGCATTGATGGAGCTTTTTCTGAACTGAAATTTACATATTTGTCTTAATAAGTGCCTCAAGGTCACAATTGTTACGAAATAGTGCGAAACTAATCTTACACTTTGCTCAGTATAAATTATTTCAACGTTTCTGCATTGACCTCTCGCTTCTAGCTTGATTATAGTGCAACTTTGAAATTTATATCTTTACATCATATTGCCAAGTAATTTTACATTTGTGAAAACATGTGGGAGGCATGCATCACGTATGCAAATATCATAATGTGAAGCAGAGATGATCACCAAGACTCTCTAGTGAGTGAAGTAGTTGTTCTCTGAATGCATCTAGGATGGAAATAAATTTCAAATACATTGACACTTGCCTGAGAGAGTGATTTTATATAAAAATTTCACAATCTTGCAACCCTCTGTAGTGACTTAATCATATTTAAAGAAAACCAAAGGAAGAATGTGAAAGAACTGGTGGAAACCCGATTGCCTTGGTGAAAACCTGAAGGCTTTTTGGAGGGAGGGGAATGTGACTAATGTGGACTGAACTCACAATATTTCAGCATGACAGCAGGAGCAAATATGACGTGTGGCCTGAGGGATATAGATGTTAAATACAACATAGAAACAGAAGCAAGATGGGGGCTTGCTGCCATTTTTTTCCACTGTCGTGCCCTGTGTGTGCACCTGTGGGTTTCCCCCGAATGTCTGATTCAACGCCATGAGGCCTGGAGCTGGAGGAAAAAAGTTTCACGTCTAGCCAGCCATTAGTCATATAGTCTGAGCATCTGAGCTGGAAAATTGACATACACATACAGTATATATATGCAAAAACAATTTGCATGCCCACACAAATGCACTTACTTTCCTCCCCAGTAGAGCTTTGTGGTGATCACAAGGCTGGATCTCCTAAGGGAAGCAGACACATCAAAGGGGAAAAAGCCTTTTTAAAATATTAAAGAGATGATTTCGTTTTAGCATTAAGGTGCGTTTGGTATTATGCTACTGTGTGCACACTCAAGCAAGTGGAGCAATCAAATCTATGACTGACAGGAGTGTTGTTCAGTGATCTTACATCCTGCTGAGAGAAGTGGCAGACTGTGTGCCTCTTTCACATCAATATCGAAGTGACACATTGGGAAGTCTCTGAATGCTATCAATCAAACTCCCACTAACCTTCCATGCTTGAATTGATCAATAATTTATACACATTCAGAGTCCGGGTGAAATACAGGCTAAAATATTGGTAAGCCATGTACAAATGTGAAATGCTATGAAACCTCAGGTTTTTAGCAATAAGTGAACACATTGCTATGCAGAGCCTGCTTAATTTAACATGCAAATGCTGCTCTTGATTCAGTGCTTATTACCTACATGTGTCACAATACATTAGGTGACATACTATAATCATGAAATATGCACCTTCCATTATTTCACCACACCATTTAGATTCTTGAAAGCAAAAGCAGAAATAGATTAAGTGATGTTGGCCACTTTTTAAGAGATTCTGTGTCTTATACATATACATATAGTACATATACATATACATATACATATACATAGGATTTTCAAGATATTCTTCCTCAAAATATAATCTGGTTCTGTGAGGAGGAGGGATCTGATTTTATGTAATCGGTGATGACCAAGCTTCCAAAGATTGGGGGATCTATTTTTCCCACCTCAAAATAAAAAGTTATGCCATAGAAAATTTTAAGAATGATTACATTTCCTTTTTATAAATTTTGCCAGGTTTAATTACACTAGATTATGAGTCTAGTATTAATACATTTAAGATTGTTTTAATTTTACACCAAGAGAAATTAGGTTGTGATGAACCATCCACAAAGTCAACAATAGCGGGGAGGGAGAGGAGACGGTGGTGAATTGCAGCACAGATGGTGTCAGAGTCTTTGACCTCCATTTGTAAGCACTGAGGTCTCATCAAGTCCTCTGACAGCCACTGTTGTCATCAGTTTATACTTCCATACACTCACTGGTTAAGCTTGGACAACAACACAGTCAGTTTTTTTTTTTTTGTTTTTTTTTAACTAAAACTTATTTAGATATAAATTTGAATTAGTCTGAAACTATGCCTCTTTGCAGCGTTAACACTGAGTGTTGCAAAACTTAGCTGAAATTTGTCCATTGCCTTGATGTCCAAAGCCTGTGTGACTTAATAGATGTCTGTCTGTGTTGGGAGCGAGCTCAAAGCTTAACCCTTCGTCTTCGGTCACAAAGCCTCCACGACTGTCCTGATTGTGTGACTCTGAGAGGTCAGCAGCAAATCCTTTGGGTTGTGTGGGTTTGCAGACGTATTGCGCTTGTTCAGGCACATCCTAGTGATGGTAAATGTGCCTGGGATGTGGGGAGTTTAGAGGCTGTCTCATTGCCTCGGCCTTACTGTTTCTTAAGCTGTTTCTGTCCGGTTTTAATGGTGTTGAGGGATTTGCTTGCACGTTCATTGGGGACTGGTAAGTACAACTTTTATTAATGTAGGCCATTAAAATCATTGCATTTTAACAAGAGACTAATTTTTCTCCTTTAGCATCCTGACAAAGTGGACATGCTTTGTAATGTCAATGTTTCAGCAGCTTTGCACTAAACCGGGATCTTTTATTCTGAAGAGAAAATAAGAGGCATTTTCATCTAGTTAGAGTTGTTGCCGTTTGCCTGGTGTCACTACTTTACCTCCAGCACTTCTTCTTGATGATGTTTCCCAAGATTATCTCTGCTCTGTGGGAAGAAATTAAATTAAAAACATGATAAGATACAAAACCAAAAGCAACACAACCAAGGACTGATAAGATTAGATTACATTGCACACATCACCCCTCCATGAACATGAAAGTTATCGGTTGCTCATCTACAACCCGATTAAAAACCACAGGTAGAACAAGAGATAAATGACTCCTGGACAATACGCATAAATTCCAGCAGCAACCTTGAAATTAATTTTCATCTTCTACTTGTCCCTCATCATTCAACAAGATGATGTCTAGATAGAAGGTAAGATTGAGCTGGGGACATAAAGTCAAGGTGGTGGTGATGAATAAACTATAGCTGCTCCTAGATTAATCATCACACATGGAAATAATGGACATAGGAGAAAAGAGAGACAAAACATAGTTATATCTGAACAATATCTAATTTATCTAAATGTTTTAAAGAAAAAATAGCTGAAAAAAAAATTATAAGCAGAAAAGCAAATAAGAATTGTGAGATTTAGCTAAAATTAAACAAAATTGAGTTCTGAGCACCTGAATGAATAAAAAACGGCATCAAAACTGTTATGATTAATTTAATAAATTAGGATTACTTTGCTTTAATCAATGCCTTGTATTGAAGAGTAATAACAGAAAAAAACAAGGAAAGTGCTGGAAGGATTGCAAACGGGAGACACCACTCACTTTCCCCCAGAGTAGACTTCGGCCGTATCGAACAGGTTGACCCCACTCTCATAGGCAATGGTCATCAGCTGCTCTGCTACCTGAGAGACAGGAGACAGGCATTGTTTTTTTTGTTTTTTGTTTTTTTTTAATGACAGAGTGGTGACCTGAACTCCAGCAAAATAGTGACTCACATTTCATCTGAAAAGGGGAAGGGAATTCACAAAAAAACAGAGGAAGTGCAAATCTCTTTGCTTCAAATCATAACTGGCTGCTTGTGGGTTAAAGTTGTTTACAACACATGATGCTTCCTCAGACAGTTCTGACCTAATTCTTGTGCCTTCATTTTATCCAGAAGGAAAGAAGAGGATCAGATAGGAAAACTGATTTTAATATGCTTTCCCCAATTTTTGTATTTGCAATTAATTAGTTTCTCCCTGTGGTCATTCATCAGTGATGAGTTGTCCCCAATTCAGTATCCTCCAAGGTCGGGTCAGGCCATTAAAAGATGTCTTCTGACAGTGAAAAATGAAGCATGCCCAGTTGGCCTTGCTGGAGACCCCGTAGTCCGCTGTGATATTATTGAACTGATACCAGGACAATAACAGCGGTCTACACACACCCACATCGTTTTACATGCAGCTGCAACAAATTGCTTCCATAGGTTGTGAACCACACACCATTTACTTGACCCAGTTGGGTTTAAAAGAATGAAAACCGGCATCTGTTCTTGAGCTGCAGTGGTAATGGAAGTGACATGAAGCCTTACCTCATCAGAGATCTGACCTCCAAATGTTACCCATGTTCCTGTTGAAGGAAATACCAAAAGTCAGATCTAAAATAAAACACATATGCAGGACTCTGTATGTAAAATCAGTTGTTTTTAATTTGACATTTTTGGCACAGACTCATGACAAACTGCCCACTGTCCTAAATTGCAGCCCAATGTCAGCTAAATGCTCATTAAAGAGAAACGTGTGTTTTTGGACATTGAAAGGAATATTTGTTAATTTATTTGATCTCACATGAGAAAATGATAGGGATTAAGGGTTAGAATGACTTGACGTATTCTAAGTACGTATTTGCTTGCCAGTTCCATCAGCGTCCAACAGACAGAAATATCTTTTAGTGCAGAAGGGAACGTCAATATAAAAAATTAAAGTCTGATTAAATAAAATAAATATGTGCATATATTCAAAGCGCATCTGAAAATAGCTCATTAATAATAATAAGTACAGTTTTTTGTTCCTCCCAATCTCAACGTTCCAAAATGCTTCTTTTTGTTTTAGCAAAAAAAAGTTAAAAAAAAAAACAGTTTTATAAATCTCAAATTTATTTTTTTTTGTATAAAGTCTTTGCTTAGCATTAAACTACGCAGTCCAAGGATTCAACATAAAAATTAAGTGCAACCAAGAGTCCAAAACAGTAATAAATAAATAAATAAATAATAATTGAGTTGGTAGCTGTAAACCAAATGCCTTCATCAGTGTCATTAACCTGTCATTTGCAAAAAAGCAGCAACAATTTCTACAATGTGCAATTGGTGTTTTTCTTGTTCTCATATCTTCTCCATTAAAAAGACTTCCTGGGCGGAGAGTCATAAGACCAAAATGATAAACTGTTTTCAGGGCATTTGCACATTAATATGACAAAATGAGGGCTTTTGGCAAATTCATCTTCTCTTTTCAATGTGATGCTGTCTAAACACATGAGACGGAGCTCATAACCATGTCTCACTAATAAAAAATAATGAAAAATTTGGTGTTAAATCATTAACCAACTGTGCAGCAATGCAGCAGATTGGTGTAGGCGCAGTCTGAGTTCTCCCAGCTGGCAATGGCAAAAACACAATCTGTTTAATTTACAAGACTGACCAACTGAAACAAGGTTTTCAAATGGTAATAGTGGAAATTTCATTTAACATTCATTTTACTGTAAAGATTGGACCTCAGGGGATTTCTACACAACATGGTAGAAATTTCTCATTTCTTTTGGATACATCACTTGTTTCATTACCATTCTCTTAGAACATTACCATTTGTTGTGTCAATAAAAATGAACTAAACTTATGAAAGCTGAGTAGTCATTTCCTATAGTACTGAAGGTCCTGATTTTATTGCTTGATCATTTCACATTCATCCAGTGCACACAAACATCTAAAATAAATAGATGAGATACTCTAATATTTAACGCTGGATTTATTTATTCGTTTACACACTTATTAGTTGTATTTGAACCTTTTTTTTTATGTTTTTCATTTTGCTTTTATGTCTGATATTGACGTCATCCTTGCAAAAGATGCAGCAGAGACAGACAGACTGGTAGACCGACTGACATATAACTTTCTCTCAAGGTTGTAGCAAAGTCACACTTTATGTGACTGATTCTGCTTTTTGCAAACCGTGCAAAGTTAAAAGACCAGCAGGAGACTCACACCAAGAAATGCTCTTCATATTATTCTAATTATTTCCTCTGTTTGTGTTTTTTTTTTCACTAATCTAATGTGGCACCAACTTAGACCACCTGCTGAGCGAAAGCTCAGGAAAATTACAGCTTCTAAGATTTTGCTAAAAATGAACTGAACAGCTAAAATATCAAATTAAAAAAATTATATGTAAGATTTATGTAGATATATTCTTAGAACCTTATGCTCAACTGCTTTTCTTAATCGTCTTTTTCAGAAGGCTGGTAAAAGAAAATGTTTTGCTCAAGGGCACTGCAGCAAGATAGAAAGCAATCTGGTTTTTTTTTTGTTTTTTTTTTTGCTGCTGGAGGTTTTTTTCCTCAATATTCAGCTGTTGCTCAGTGTGCTGGGATAAATCTTTAAGAGAGAAAAAAAAACCCCGATAGGAATGATTAACTGTTTCATTTAAAATGTTTCCTCTTTGGTTGGTGAGCCAGGGCAACACTCTATCATTTCTGTGCCTTGTAAAAATATTTTTACTTGAAGGCTACAACCCCTGAAGAACAGTGACAAACGCACACAGCAGTGAAACACAAACAATATCCCACAAGTGTTTTACTGAATGAATGAGGATGAAAGAGAGACTTTTCCTGAAGCTCTGGATTGGATATGTATGATAGAGAACTTTGTTTACTGAAAACCCCTCTGTTGATTAAATATTAACAGGGAAACTGTTAATGTTCACTAAATGGCTCTTTTGTCTCTCAAGGCTTTCCATAAAAATTAAAAATGAATGAGGCTTAGAATGGGACGAGATGATATGATTTATTTAAAGGCGGTCTGATTCCGATCTGCTGGCCTCCTAATCAATTACTCAAACACATAATTAAAACTAGGTTGCACCTGCTTGTTTATAAAGTCATTAGATATTTGCTCATTTTAATGAAATGTACTCACCGAGACCCACACAGGAGACACGTAAACCAGATTTCCCCAGGTTCCTGTGAAACAAATCAGAGCTTCATTTAGACAAAAATACAACCTGGAATCTCCATATGCCATCAATAAAATGTGGCTGTAATTTCTAGGCTGCCCCTTAATATGCTATGACTTTTTTTCTAACACTTTGAAAGATGCAGCTGGTAATACAGCTATGCCTCTTTGAGATAAAGAAAAACACCCACACTTTGATATTTTCTCAGATAGTGCCTTTAAAAAAGTTTTAATGTGTTAGACCAACGCAAAGGGTTGGGTAAAGTGGAAAAACATTATAAATATTACAAAAAAATGGGAAAAGTGTGACATATGTATCAAGACCTCCTTTTCTCTGTTTTAACCTCAACCTTTCCCAATAGGCTGACAACAGCATGGAACCATTCACAACATGAAAAAGTCTTTAGACAAGAGCGAAAGTTCACCTTCAAACACCATGGCAACCCAAAAAATACAGCCAGGGGAAAAATGGAACGGTTCCGATCAAAGCTTCCTATTGTGCGAGATTGGCCTAGTCAAAGACCTACATGGAATTGCGATTAAGTGGAAGGATTTGAAAACTAATGTTCGCATATTCGTTCTTCCCAATCTGACCAAGCTTGATCTATTTTGTAAACAAGGACGAGATGAAATTTCACTCTCTGGACATGCAAAGCAGGTACATATATATACCTCAAAGGAGTTTAGAAGTACTTGCAGCAGCAAGGTGGTTCTGTATAGTGTTCACTCCAGATGGTTGAATACAAGTGAAAACCAGAGCTTTCATATTTTTGCTGAAAATAATGGAAAAGCACCTAACATTTACTTCAACTTCCACTTGGGGTGGTGAAGAGGTAGGAGTACTTTCTGAAGGAACCGCGCACAACCTGAGACAGTGATACCACTTGCTTTATAGCGGCAAGGTTTTCGGTGTGCCGCTTTTTGACAGATGCTGCCCTTTTCTTCTGTTCCGACCTTCCTCACATGATTGCGTCTTATCCTCTGAGTATCTGACATCTTCCCGCAACAGGAGGCACACCGGTCCTGAGGCTCTTTACTGTTATTGTGTTTACCAATAAGATGCAGACGTTCATTCCTGAGCATTCATGTTGCATCATGTCATTTTCTTTTCTTCCTCAACTTTGTTCTTCCTTTGCATCTGTAAACCCATGAACAAACATCAAACATCTGCCTGCCTGATTATAGTTAATTTAGCTCCAGCTGGCTCATCCCATTGCATCCCGTTGCCAGCTGAGGCACCAGACTCTTTCCGTGCTTCCTTTTATTCAGTTTCACGTTTTATTTCTGGTTTTAAAATCTGCAGCCCATTAAGTCCAGCTGAGAGAGGAGCTAATGTGGTGCAAGCTTTTAATTGCGAAACACAGAAAACAACTGCAGGAGCCCATTGTTCTCCCTGTGGCCACCACAGGTGTCTTCCTGCAGTGTGATGGATGGGGACTGTAGACGAAGGAAACTGCGACACGGGGCTCCACAAAGCTGCAGGGGCAGCCTCTGTCATCCATCCGTGGAAACTATTACATTCCAAGGGCAGATGATCATGCTCAGATCTATCATCAGCAAGACATTTGATTTTGAAAAAACAGAAATAAGTGAATAAAGCTTCCAATTATAGCGTCGACACTCTGTTGTCTGCTCTGCTTTGCAGGCACTAACTCATTACAACAAATGAGGCTGTAAAACACCGACAGCAGTCATTTTCTTGTGCCCGAAAACTGTGCCTGTCGAATTGAAGGGGGTGATTCAAAGCCTCTGTCGTCTTACACACACTGCCCTCAGCCAGTTCAATTAGCTGCACAAAGTTAAGATGCAGAAAGTTAAGTTCGAATGAGCTCCTAAAGGTAGGAGAGGCAAAACTATAAAAATGAGAGGATTTACATGCAAACACCAAGTGTGTAATTAGGGCACTAGGAGACAGATCTAACAGCGGGGATGTGCTCTTGTCAGTAAATCGGCAGAGAAGTCTGGAAACTGTAGCCTCTTCCTCTCTGATGTATTATAGAAGGAGAGCTCTGATCCATGAAAGAGTAGGGGGAAGGGTGGGACTGATGTGGGTTTCATCCAGTCTGCATGGGTGTGGTTGGAGTTCGCTAAGGACCAGGCTGACTTTTGTCGAGGAATGTTGTTTGTTGCATTTAATGCAAATTGCCCATGTTGAAGGATCTGTTTAACTGTAGAGACAGATGCAGACTGTTTACACATTCGTTTTGGGTCTGCATTGATTCCGTTTTTATATTTGCAGAATTGCTAGAAAGCACTCCTTTTCATAAATAAAAGACGTAGTAGTTTGTTGGGTTTTTTTTTTTTTTTTGCAAGACTGACTTTGTCTGGAAAGCTGTGCTTTATAGCAGCTTTGTGTTTGGACTCTGTTGGTTAAAGGAATAGTTCAAGATTTTGGAATTGGGTCAAATGATCCCCGTTTCCCTCCCCTGTAATGATCCCAATTTCAGTTTGAGCTTTTTTTTTTTTTTAACTCTCCATATTGGTTTTCATAGGTTCAGCTGTAACTTTTTCTAATCCTTTGGATCTTGTTTCTGTATCTCTCATAATTTACTTAAAATAAAATCATAAAATGGTTAAATTGCTCACTAGAGCTCAGCCTTTATTTTATTTTTTTTTTTACCACTTTTTAAATTCTGACGTATCATTTCAGATCCTCCAAAAAATGGGGCACATTTTCAACGAGTGAAGACAGTGTGGAGTCCTCGGACAATGAAGTTCCACCTTCTCCTCCCTTGGAACTTAACACAATTGGATCTGCCTCAAAATTATGTAGTCTAGGTGCGCACAGCAATAGAAGACCCATTGCAATGTCTGATTTGAGAAGCCCCAGCACAGCTCCAAATCTGAGAAGCCCCTCTGCAAGTCTTTCTCAAAGTCCTGGGACTTCTTTGAGCAGCTCCAGCTTGGGAGAGGCTATGTTTACACGACTGGTTACACTTCTTGAGGAGGTCAGGGAAACACAAAAACTACATGGACAGTTGCTCAATACATTGCTGAGACAGAGATCTGCTTCACAATTGGTTGACCCACCTGAGGGAGCCGTTTTTCCAATGTGTTCAATCAATGATGTGCTGGGCATGAATGAGAAGCTCGGTGACTCAGACTTCATGTCTGGAGTTGTAAGTAAAAATTTTGTTCCTTAAAAAATAACATGAAATTAGGCCAGTTACAGTTTGCAATTAAATAACATTATAAATTAAAACAAGTTTCAATAATTTATCATTTTGCAGTTTCTACTTAAAACTGCATGACATGTATTCAGTCTGGTATTTGTCTGAACTACCATTTTTTGTAAACATTTGTTTACAAAAACTTCATAATTGGATATTTGTTCCAGTTGCAGTGGTCATTGAATGTGTTCTTGCATTATTTACTATTATATTATTTGAAAATGGTCTCACAACATTTAATCCCAGTAACTTCTGGGAATTTATTGTCCGGAAATATTTATTGTGATTGGCCTACTTTAAATTGATAAATTAATTGGCATTTTGTCCATGTATAAAATTCAGCATACATGTGCAAAACGATAACAAATCGATTAATAAAAAATAGTATTTTGGATCCTGATTATTCAAATCTTGTCTTGTAATTGTCATTATATTTAAGGTTGCCATGGTTGCAGAAATTGGAGGAGCGTCCTTGGATGATGCAATAAGACGGGCTATGCGATTTCTGATGTCTCACGAATTGGCACTCCAGTTCAACCTTTTTGGGCGACATGGGAAATACAAGTTCCGGGATCTGCGTCTCTTTGATGTTGTGTATGGTAAATATCAGTTTTTACGGTCAGAGTAATTTTTCTTTTCACTTTTTTTCCTTAAACATTTGTTTATTTTGGTTGTCATGCGCCTTTTGTTTATTTTTAGTAATCTTTGTCATAAAGTGGTGGAGTGGTTGGAGGTGGTGAGGCAGAGGCTGGAGACCCAGGTAGGTGAAAATGGTGAGTAATTTAATAACAAAAAGCAGTCCAAACAACAACAGCAGTCAGTCCGCGGCCAGGCAGCACGGTTGAGCGGAAGCCAGGACTCAGCACCGGTAGCAACTGGTCTAACAGGCGGCTAAAACATGCAGACATGTGACAACTTACGACAACGACAAGGACCCGACGAGGAACAAAGACACAGGAGGAACTAAATACACTGAGGGCAATCTAGGGAACAAGACACACCTGGGAACAATCAAGGGGAAGACAGGACAACGAGGAGACTTAGGACACAGAAAACTCAAATAAACACAACAGAAAAACACAGAACATGACAATCTTTTAGGTTAAAAACTGAGACCTCAAACTTTGGTTTTATTCAGATAATATTCTTTCACTCTAGTTTTGATAGCTGACAAAATTTTAATGCAATATTTGTATTTCAAACAATATTAACAAAATAACTCTACAAAACCATGATGGAACCTTTATTATATTAGTAGTTTTATATAGATGGATATTTTCAATTTAAACTGAAGTGTGTGTTCATGATAAAGAATCGAATGCTTTTATTTTGGCAGATCTCTGCAAGCATTTCTGCCCCATGAAGAGGGAGATGCAAATCTCGTGAATGTTGCATTGTACTAAAGTAAAACACTAATACAAATTCTACCTTTGCTTGTTATTTTAGGGGCACTTAAAAGAAATGGATCCATCCATGGAATTACACATAAAGATACGGAGAAGGCACTCTCAAAATGGTTTACAGGAGCCCGTGACAGAGGAGGAAACAGGAAAAATAGAGCAAACAGGGAGGCTGCAAGTTCTCACTCAGGTGGGCAAGATGGACAGTTGGAATAATAGAGCTTTCAAGCGTAAGCATGTTGGTTGTTCTGAAATTTTTGACAGAAACATATTGTGAACGATTTGTGTGGGCATGTTGTGTGCTCTTTTAATATGTGCCAGTAAACAAATTTGCTGTTCAAAAATGGCATGTGAACAATTTTGTAGATTTTTGTTGTTCAAGAGCGCATTTCGGCAGCATTTGCTTTGTTAATGAAGTACTAGTACTTTCTGAGTTTCAAAATAAAAAGCCTAGCTTGACCAAAATAAATTTCTTTTTTTTAATTTTTTTTTTTAAACATTTTGTGATAAAGCGTTTTAGGACTTTGGTTTGTTTAAGATGGATATCTAGGAATGAAATTCACTGCAAGGTTGGGTGAGAACAACCACACTGTTCCTACAGGATTCAGGCATCTGGCTCCCACTGAAAGCCCAGTCAGCACCCATTAAAATCTACTTGGGCAAACCCATGTGGGGCCACCATGGAAACCATGGACAAACCCTTTTGGGACCCATATTGCCTGCCCACTTATATCCCATATGGGGCCCACCTAGGTATGCTGGCTGGGCAATAGATAACTTTTTATTTCCTATAAATCTCTGTTAGTTGGTGCTGAATGCTGAAACCAAAGGCGAGTCAAAGAGGAACTAAAACCTCAGTGGTCTTTGATGATGATAGGGTTACTGCACTCTCAAAACATCATAGAGCCTTATGTAATCATTTAAATCAGTCACATTCAAATTGTTTTGCTATTTTCAATACATATTAACATGGGAAATGCAGGTAGGAGGAGGTGCGCTACCAATAACCTTGTTGTGTGAAAAGTCCCCATAAGAGACAATTTAAGGTGTTTACCTGGTAGAATAAAGCCACCGCAAGAATTGTTAGTGTTAACCACCGTTACATTTTTTGTAATGAGAAAATTCTTAACATTTTCTCATCTTGGTATGTGCTTAACCCAGGAATATTGTCATCAACCCACAACTCATGCTTCTGTCTTCTATGGCTTTTTTGTAAGTGACCCTTCAATTCAGATGTGATGACGGTTAGAATGTTATCCAAATGATATGGGTGGTGCAGATCCAATGCTATATCAGTACTGGATTTTATACTGCAGCCCATTTATGGATTGGATATTAATCTAAAGAACAAAAAGCTAACTGGAATACTGAGGGTTTTATCTTTGGAGAAATTTCAAACTCTATCTGCCATGGACCAGATAGGACTGGAAGACTTTAAAACAATTAGCAACATTGGCAAACAAAAAAATTTCACAAAGAGATTGCTGCCAAGGTTAATGCAGATTGTGCTAACTATCCTAATCGTCGATGAAAGTTGTTAGAAAAGGATGAAAAATTGTCACAGTTCTTGGCTTCATTTGTCTAAAATCTTTAAGCAATATTTTATTGAGTTGTACTTTTCACAGTCTTTGTTTCAAAGACAATAATGCCCTCACTAGTGACTAATTAACTATCAGAAAATCTTGTCTTTTTTAAGATAACATCCACACTGGTAAAGCAAGAGTTAGCAGCAGCAGCCTTTTAAAAATCCCTCTTATGTTGTCCTACTGTAACAAAGCCAGGCAATTTTTTTTCATCTTATCCCACAGAAACAAAAAAATGTTGAGTGTAAAAATCAGTATCAGCAGACATTGAATTTAGATACTGAATCACAGCCTAGATGAAATACTATTACAGTTTTGATATAGGATATTTTAAATGGTAGATATTACCAATGTGCTCTTTTCAAAGAAATCTCACTTCGGAAATCCCCAGACTATTCCTTCAAACTAAATAAGCCGTCTTTTTGGTCAGTTTCAAAACCAGACAAGCGTTTCGACTGTTAATATTATTGTGTTCCAGTGTGTTTTCTGGGGAAACAGGGAGCAGCAAAATCCACATTTGTTTGTCAACCAAAAAGCCTGCTACAGTTCAATAGTTCTGTTAAAAAAGCTAATTGCTTAAGGCACTGGAAGATTAAATCAGCAACGAAAAATCTTTTTCAGCACAGGAAGGAGAAGTACATAAAGAAAAGCTTCAGCATGTTGGAGATGGGAGAAAAAGAAGCGCTGCCTTGCCTCTGGCATGATCTTGGAACGTAAACACGCCGAGAACCTGGGATTTTGTTTGCACAGTCACACACATCAACAGTTTTGCAAGCCACTCAAGGTTGCTTGGCCTCTCATGCTTGAATGGTGGCCAGAAAGACGCCTTGAAGTAAAATGACAAATGAGTCATTTGATGACGCCCACTCACACAAACGTGTCACCACTCATGAGCATCCTGTGAGCGCTGGATGCACTTCTATTCTTAGTGGATCTGATACATTATGCTTAATATTGAGGCTAAGCCATCAGAGGAATGGCCTCTTGGTGTGGAAAAATGTGTTTTGTTTCCTAGAAAGCACTTTTATTGCTCACAAGATGCACTGGAAGATTTCTTCTAATTGGATTTTAAACCAATATTGTTGGCAAACATTCTTGCCGAGGTCTTGAATAAATGGATGAAACTTCTTCCTCGCAGGGGATTAACGTAGACTAAGCAAACCCACACAAACCAACCTTGTTAGGCGAAGGGATTAGACAACACCTACCTCCTCAGTTCCCACGGCTCTCTTGGTGGCAACCATAATGTTATCAAAAGAGTTCAGTGCAGAGAGATAGGCGAGATATACTGCGAGTGCAATAAAATCGAACGGATGCGTGGTTGGATGGCTTGTGAGCATACTAAATAAAGCACATTAAGGGAAACGTCTTGATTTTTACGATAATCCCAAGCATATATGGTTTTAATGAGAAGCAAGAAAGACGTAGTTGAGGGCAATAAAGGAGAATGAACGATGAAGGGAGGAACACAGAAGTAAAGAGACATTTGAAAAGGTTGCACAATTCTAGGTCCAAGACTCGAGACCCTGCAGACACCGTCTAAAGATAAAGCATTCTCTCTCACACAGAATAAGAGATAGGAAATGACAGCAAGTTCCCCACAGCGCGCTGCACAATGAAAATGTCTGTACACTGGGTTTGTGTGTGAGCCTGAGAGTGTTTGTAATGAAGAGCTTGGACATGGGTTTTTGTTTAGCTTCTCCACAGGGTCAAAGTCAACATTGTCGTTTCAAATTTAATGCAGCAGGGATGGTCGTACACAAGCAGATTTATGTTTGCTATTTTAAACAGACTTCTGGTCTTTTCTGGGATTTAATCCAACAGAAACATTGCATATTTAATTTTCATTTCTTTGATTTTGGTCATTTTGCACATCGAAGGGACAAGAAACAATCCAGGCATCAACTAGATTAACAAAATGACTGAAAGATGAAGGTTGAAAGACTTTAATCATGTGGTGGAGACCCCAACAGTTTCCATGAAATAATTGGAAAGTGATAGAAGTTGAGGCGAGTCTCATCCTAAACAACTCTTTAATGTTTATCCTTTGAGTTTTCAGGACTTCCTATATCTGCGGACAGATAAAAGTTGTAAAACTATGAGGGAAAAAAATAAATATACAAGAGTCGATCTAACACAATGGCTCCATTTTGTATAAGCCAAATTTACCACAAACACAGAATGCAAAGATTAAAAGAAAATGTGTCTTTTAGGGACATCCTGGAAGATCTAGGATCCCTGTGGTTGTCTGTGGTAGATTATCCTTGAAAAAACACAGCTGCTCATCTTTTAACTGAAGCAAGAAAATTACTTCTACTCACTTCTATTTTAGCATCACCGCATTGGCTGCCTGTTTACGAGTTGATTAAAATATTCTTTGGTTTTTCAGTCTTTGAATAATCTTGTTCCACCCGCCACCTGACCAGCTAATCCTGGACGTATCGAACACGTGAAGGAAGCTCAGACTTTCACTGACCTTTGACCCAGCATTAGAGTATTTTAAATTATTTTATCTACTGTATTTCCATTATTTAATGTTGCTTTTATGCTTTTCATAAAATTGTATAGTTTGGAGAAATTGAGGATGATGAGAAGGTAAGAAAAATCTCCACATGGTCACTGTTAACGAAATGCACCAAACAAGGTCAACTGACTTGTGAAGCTTTCTGTGACTTTGCCAGGAGGAAACATATTATTGGAATCACCTGCTTAAATTAACCTGCTTTTAAAAAATGTACCAAATCTGAAGTAGCTTTGTCAGAATAATTTTTAAAGCTAGGATAGACTAGGAAAAATGTATGCATTCTTAAAAACAAAATCAGACCCACCTTGTCTTTCTGTGACCTTTTAGACAAAGGCTTCGATTTATTCCAGAGTCTCAATCTATCAGAATAGTTAATCTGTTCAAGTCAGCCGGCGTGCATTGTTGTTCTTTTTTTACAGGCACGGCATTCAGCGAGGATTACACGCATGCAGAAAGTCTTTCTGTTTTATCGCCCCCAATTATCTCTGTGTTTACAGCCTGTGTGGAGCCCGATTAAAAAGAAAAAGGTGGAAAAAAGAGAACGCTTTCTGCATAAGCTTAGAGCAAACATTTTGCCTGCAGAAAGCAATTTTGCTTTTGACCTTTAATTAAAATGTGGTTGGCTCATGCAACTTCCTGGAGTTTTAAGCAGGAGGACTGCTCACTGCTTATCCTTGGGGGCCTCTTTGGTCTTTAGGCAGAGAGGCAACTCCATGCTTGAGGGATCCTGTTGTGCAACAGCCTCGCTCATATTATTAGTAATTCACATAATAGCTGACAGAAGCGCAGAAGTTAACAGTACTGGAAAATAAAATGATTTATTATTAAGGGTTATTAAGGGTTGACGGAGACGAAGGGGGAAACACCGCTAAAACAATCTGGCCCTGAAAGCATCACGATTGGTTACATGGGGGCACGCATGCATGAAGTCGCGTACATTTGCACGCACGCATACACACCAATAATCTCTCCAGCTTTGCTTCATCACAAAAACACAAGGAGAATACAGAAAAGCGGCCAGCAAAGAAGAGAAGAATGTCTGGGAGTTTGTTTTTCTGTGGTCAGAAATACTGGTACAATCTGCCTGCTGTGCAATCCCAGGGGTTCACATGATTTAAATAAATGAGCTGCCATCCAAAGAACACAGCAGATTTCTTGCTGACTTGCTGCTTAAGATGTAAAAATAATCTACGATAGAATGTGCTAGAAATGTCCTTGAGAAACAAAACTGTCTGTACAATAGCAGAAAAATGCAAATCGCTGGTTATTTTCAGTTCCGCGCTGATGAGATCGCACTTAAAAACTTGGGACTTGGGAGAAATTAGACTGTTTAGCAGAATCCAGTTTCACTAATAATTTCCCTGCGAGGCCCGTGGTAGTTCATTGCTTTATTAAATAGAGGGGACTCCGAGGAGGAAAATATTGAAACTAATTAAAACGATAAGCGCAGAAGCGCACGAGTCGCATTCCGTGAATGCAAGAGTGAGTTTTGCTCTCAGGCTGATTCTGTCTAACAAGCAGGACAGAAATCACTGGAGTTCAGTTTAAAAGTTTCAGTCGGCTTACTTGTGGGCTTTTGTTGCCAAAACCTTTGAAAGTACGGCTCCAAACCCATTTTTTTTGACTAGCGCAGAGAAAAATAAAAAAACTCGGCTTGCACAGATGTATACGTGCAAACTCACTCTCTGCTGGTTGCTGATAAGCCTCAACAGAAGGGATTTCTGCGTCATTCTGCTGTGCAACTTTAAACCGTCCAAGCAGCCTCATCCTCCAGCTCGCAACATTGTCAAGAGGCTTAATCGAGGCAACCAGGACCTCCCTCCTATTAACAAAACTTTTTTTCCCCCCAGTGCCTTGCAAAGGTACTCACAGCTCTTAAAACTTTCTATTTTTCTGTATCACAACCACAAATTTGAACGTACTTTGTTATGATCTTGTGCAACATGAAGAAATACCGAAAAGGAAAAGAAAAACGAGCCATGGTTTTGATTCTTTTTAGAAATAAATCTGAAAACTAGCATGCTATGAATTCATATAACTTGATAAAACAATTCAGAAGTCACCTAATTATTTAAGAGTTGTACTGCGGGTCGTTTTTCCTCTGCAGCTTTCTGCAAAAATCTCAGAGGTTTGTTAGAGAGCATTAAAAAATGATCTGCAAATACAGCAGTTAAGTCAGGAAGAATGGTCTGGACAAGTTTAAAGCTGGGTTATAAAACAATATCCCAAGATATTATAATTTCATATATCACTACTGAATTCACCTCATGAAAATGGGAAGTGGGAAAGCAACTACAAATGAGTTCCTCCTAACCTAATGGACATTGTTACTTAGAAAAGCTACAAAGAGACTCAGGGTAATTCTGGAGGAGCTCATGTGATTATCTGTCATGCACTCAATCAGTCTGCTGCCTATGGAAGCAGGACGGGAAAACATTGTGATGGCAGCATCATGCTGTGAGGAAGTTTTTGCTGAGCAAGTCAGAGAAGCTGGTCAGAGCTTATGGGAAGGTGGATGGAAAAGAGAAAATGTTAGAGATCACAAAAAGCGCATGTTGCATTGGTAGAGCATGCACCCCATAAACCAAGGCCGAGAAGCAGCCAGCATTTAAGTTTATGGCGGCAGCACGACGGGGGACTGCATCTGTGCTAATTATACATGTTAGGCTGTAAACATGCTTTTATGTTTTCTTTTTTTGAGACAAAGTTAAAAAAAATAAATAAATAAAAAATCTTGAAAAGTAGCAACGAGGGAACACTGCAATTAGAAGGACACTATAATTGGATCACCATGACAGCGAGAATGATGGGGGTGGTGGTATTATTAGTTTAGGCCTGCTTGCTGTGCACTCCACTTTTCTGCTTCGACTTGCTACGCCTTCAGATGTTCCCAGTGTGAAAGCTCAATGCCACACGCATCAAACGCACATCCATGCACCGATGTGCTTGAACCTAATGTGCCAGGAAGGGTATACGCCCACAACTCTCGTTTCCAAGAGAACGAAATCTCTGTGAGAATTGTTAAAACCACGAGAGAACTTCAAAGAATTTGTACAACACAGGTTCGGTACTGAACTTGGCTTCACTTCCAAGGGGGGGAGAACGAGATTCCCTGTCAGGTAACATCCAAAAGAACAAAAATATCTGCTGTAAGCGCTTTGATTCATGGGTTTGGAGAGAAAGGAGGAGGTGAACGTACAGTACACTGTTTTGATTCTTTGAGGTGAAGGTAAGTAAAGCTGCTGTCTGTTTTCTAGGAAGCTACGGCAATGATCCAAGTCCGGAGTTAACTTCTTGGACAAAAACAACTCAAGAACAGATGCTGAACTGCTTAGAACAGGAACCGGCAGACTTTTGTCGAGAACCCAAGAAATTGGCCATTTTGTGGTTGTCATGGAGACGAAATAAGAACGCGTGACAGGCACTTATCACAGTTTAGCCACTGTGCATCAAATCTGCCTGTTTTGTGTGAACTCTTTCATTCTGTTCCATTCCTAGTTTCTAACTTCATCCTTTCTTCTCTCTCTCCATCTCGCCTCGGAAAACGGTGATGTCTCTCTCCCTGGTGAGGTGAAAACTCCCGCTTTGCTCCCACGGTCTGGGTTAAGAGCCCACTCGTGGAGATAAGAGAGCATTGTTTACTTGGCCCAGCTTTGTTACAACTCCCACACAAGTGCACACACGGCGAGCTCCGCCACCCGCACCGCGCAGCTTTACTGTCACACTTTCCAGAATGTGCTGTGCGATGGTGGCAAGTCATTAATGGAGCTACATGCAGCACAGTCAGAGTATTAAACCAAGACCTGAAAGAGCAGACCCAACGTTGACATGGAAGCTCAAACTGTGGATGTCCAGTTCCTCTTTGGCGTACTGTGTTGTTGTTGTTTTAAAAGTCTGTTCTTTTTGATTTTAAGCGAATTATATGTACATACATACTTTTTTGCTTCTTTATCGTAACTGCTGTATTGGGGTCAATGTTTGTCAGTAAATTCTCCGTGGAGTGGAAGGAAAAGATGTCTTCCTACTATTTCCCGAAATATTCACATAATGACATGCATTTGTACTCAGACTCTTTACTCTTACATCTGTAAAATAAAATCAAGAGTTCACCTCTTGAACTCTTGACGTTTATAGGTAAATTAAGACATGTATGTCTTAATTTACTTAAGACATACATGTCAAACAACACTACTTCTACAGAAAGCATGGTGGTGGTAAGATCATGCTGCGGGAATGCTTTTCGTAAGCAGGGACAGGGAAGCTGTCAATCCACAGAGATAAAAACATGGCAATCCGGAGAGACAGTTTGTTACAGGCTGCTTTGGGTGGTTCATGACTATGATGCTAAATGTGCAGCCAGAGCTACAGTGGAAGAAATGACAGCTTGTTTTTGTGTTAGAATGCTCCAGTCAGCATTTTAAATCTGATCTGTGACAAGACTTGAAAATTGGTGTTCAGTCACCATCCCATCTGAATAATCCCAAGCCAGGCACGGAAAATCTTTCAGATTTGCTTTAAACATTCAGAAAAAAAATACCAAAAAATGAATGTACTAAACTTTGTGGCTGTACTGGAACAGTTTTTCCCTCATATTTATCTTTTCAGTCTGAGAAGATGAACATGCAGCTTGGGAAAAATGTCACAATCAATCATCCCACTCATCACCTGTCGCTCAACACATCTTAGTTTTTTTTCTCCCTTCATCCCCATCACCTCCTCATTGTACTCTTTTCTTTTCACCACCTGCTGCTTCTGTGTCAGTTTTTTTTTTTTTTTCTTCTTCTTCACGCAAACAACAACGTTGTCCGTCGTCACCATTTTACATACCGGTATTTCATGCCGGTCAACTTGGCGGTGGACTCCTTCAGGTTGTGGTGGTATCGGTGGGTGAAGGAGCCCAGGCTGCGCGCGATCAGGGCCACGGTGCGGAAGCGGGCGCGGGCATGGCTGGTCGTGTTGGGGCTGGTGGCGTTCTGCTTGCTGTGCTCGCCGTTGCGAGGGGCCTTCAGCCCGTGGTCCGTGCACGCGAAGGACACCTGCATGGCTGCTGGCAAACTGCCACGAGGACGCTCCAAGACAAACGGGACCCTGTTGGTGCCCTCAACGTCCTTGAGAGTCTCCTGGTCTGTCTGCGGAAGCTGGGATTGAGACTATGTGAAGTTGAAAGCGAGCCAGCACTGCCTAGTTCTGCTGAAGCTCATGTGGAAACTGCACGAGGCAACGAGGAGGTTGTTCGGTTTGCTTTAAGGGAAGAGTCGCCGTCTCGTGCAGCTTCTCGCGGCTGGACATGTCAGGGTCTTGGTCAGAGTGTGAGGAAGCTGCGACGAGGGATTCCCCCGCCAGTCTGTCTGCACCTGGAAACTGCAGAGATGAAGAGAGAAGAATGGGTGATTAGAAGGCGGTCAGTTAGAACATGAACTTAAGAGTTATAGGAAGAACTTTAAAAAAAATGTTTTGTCTGTTTGCCTTCTTCTGCCATGTTTTTGTTTTGTTTTGTTTTTGGTCTTTGTGCTGCACATATTAAATTTTTTTTTATTTTTATTTTTTTTTACCTTTTCCACAACATTTCAAACCAAATTTAAGTTTCTTCTTCATCTACTTCATTTGTGCTCGTCTGTAATGCAGAAATTTGTCAGGACCTCAGTCAGTCTCCTTTTACCCTTAAGCTGCAGCTAAACCTTCAGTCAGGCTCTTGAAGTGACGAGTGTAACGCCGCACCACCGGTGCAGGACGCACTGACGGTGCAGGACTCACTGACGCTGCTGACGAGCATGCGAGGTAATTATAGATACTCACACCCGGACACACGGCTTAAGAATAAGCCCATGCTTGCCGATTTCAAACCGTGCATGCAAAAAAAAAAAGAAAGAAAAAAAAAATCCCTAAAGAAAACATGTCTCCTGGTAAACAGCGCAGGCGCAAAAAACAAATCCTAACTGATGCTGGCGTTCTTACACAGCGAGTTGCCGGCGGTCAAGTAGAAAGATGCACGGATGTCTGGATGTCTTCTGACTCGCTCACAACTTTTGAGAGGGATCAGGAGTCCAGTGCAGATATGTATCCAAACACACGCAGCATTTCCCTCACAAGCAACAGCAACAACGAAAAACAAAACGGTTTGATCAGTCTCCAAATTCCTGTAGGAAGTCACAGAGCTGCTTTTTTTCTTTTTCTTTTTTTTTTTTAGGGTCCCTGGTTTTTCAGCATTAGAGCCCTGGGTGGTGAAGGGACCCTGGGAATGCAAAGGACAAGCGCAACGGAGGAGGCACGGAGAGGAGGACGCATGGTACCTCGCTCCAGAAAGAGGCAGATGCTGTGAGGAGGCGAGGAAGAAGCGTGTGGTGAGAAAGTGAGCCGGTCGCTGAATGAGGACGGGTCTGTGTGAGTGTGTGTGTTATAGGCAAACTGCCTCTGACTGTTCGCCTGGAAGAGCTGCAGCGTTTTACACTATGGCGCCACACAGAGAGAGAAAGAGAGAGAGCTACATGTGAATGGGGAAGATGTGTGTGTGTGTGTGTGTGTGGGCGTGTGTGTGTGTGTGTGTGTGTGTGTGTGTGTTTGCTCTCTGTTGCTTTAAGATAACCACCTTAGACATAGTGTCAAGGTAGATTAAGCTGCTTAATTACCTCTTGCATGATTCTGTTTGCTGCACATTTAAGCCCACGCCACCCTGCCCAACCAACACAATGCAGCTTCAGTCATAAAGCAAATACGCACGTCCACTCTTCGACCTTCAAAATGCAACCTTCTTAAAAATTCATTCAAGTAAGACTAGTCTCAGAGCAGATGTTGAGTGCAGATGGGTTAGAGTGGTACAGAGCAGGAAAGTATAAAAACCACTGAGCAGAGCAGCGCCTTACTTTCCCCATGTAGCAATAATGTGACAATGCCAGATTTCCTGGTTCATTGAACATTCACTCACCTCGAGGCTGACGCAGCTTTATTTAGATCATTGCGATGGTGTCTGATGAAGTCGACACTTGTAAAAACTATACGTTGTGCTGAATTACATTTGCAGCTTTTTAAGAGTAAATTCCACCCTTTATTGGATCCGAGACATTGGATCTGAGAGTAAAGCAAAGTCTCATAAACTGAGATAAACTTAAAATGAACACTAGGGATTAGGGCTGGGTCAGTTATGTTGTTGTCGCAGCAACATGTTTTAGTAATACATCAGGGGTATTGAACCCATTTTTGTTTTGGGCTAAGTCATGAATGCACTTAAAGGGGCCGGTTGTGCCAGAATGTATTGATAAAACCTTTTCACGAACTGTTACAATATCAATAAATTGAACATCTTTTCAGTCCCTCCAGGATTTTGTGATAATTCCTGTGATTTTGTTTGCAATAAAAATCAAATGTTTGTGCTTCTAATTTGGCAATATTTGCGGTATTTGCATTTATCTCTGTTGGTAAGTGTGACCTTTTATTACTCGCTGTATAGTTCATGGACTATAATCTGACATCAGTTAAGCCAGAGGCAGCTGTTTAGTGCAAGTAAGAAAGTTTCTGAAAATTTTTGAGAAAAATCTGCAATAAAATCCCAACTACGTATTTGTTTTAAAAAAAAGTGAGGGGATTTGTTGATTTTGCGTGTATTTCCACAATAATTCTCAAGAAACTGGAGGAGCTGACTGATGTAATTTGCCAGTAAAAAGATAAAAACTGAATGGATTTGATAACATAATATTTAAGCGCACTTGGTGCTTAATCTGGAATCTACAGGGCCACGTGAAAAGCCATAGTGGGCCAGTTTTGGCCCATGGGCCTTGAGTTTGGCACATGTAATAAAAAATTAACCAGTTTATTTCTACTTAGACATCATAATGCATTGAGTTGCAGATTTGAGCATGTGGAGGAAGGAAAAAACAGTTCTCACGACCAACACCAAGCATCTTGTTGTCATATTGCAGCTATGAACTTATGCTTTAGTTGTTTATTTTATTATTTTCATTATTTCCTCCAGTATGACTTATTCCTTCTGGTAGTTTAGTTTCTCTTTTGACATGTTGGAATTATCTCTGTTGTTGTTTATGTTCTCTCCCTTCTAGTTTCATCTTTGTTTTTGCCTTAAGTCTCTTTGCTGTTTATTCCTGCTACCAGTCATTTACCACATCAAGCCTCACTCGCTTCGTTCCCAGCTGCAGTCAGTTTCCCTGCTTAGTTCCTTCACTCCTTCCTCTTTTACGTCTACCTCACAGACTCATTCCTCACCGCTCGTTCATTATGTTTGCTTCTTGCCACTGTTTCTCCATGTCTCATGTTCGAGAGGACCCGGGTTGTGATCCACAGCTCTATCCTAGTTTGACTCTTGTCTCCATATGTGTGAGGGAATAGTCACATGTTTGCACCTCAGGAATGAAATTATAATGTTCACGCCCCTTTGAAACAAATAATCAGATGAATACGTGTTTATGAACTACTGGTTGTCCTGAAATAAACCCTAGATTTCACTTTTGCTGCCGGGTCTGTTGGAAGTAACACAGATTGAACACACATAATCATCCCTGGCAGTGATTGTGTATTACATCCTGACCTCAGAAAAAGCCAAAACAAAAGTTGCACAAGCGTCATGGTCTTAGTTCTCTTCGAGAAGAACGGCGTCACACTGACTCTGACAGTTCGAACCCCAATCAAACTTGATGGTGCTGTTTCTTCCATCTCGCTGTAGGTTATTTGCGCGAACATTTCATAAAGTGGAAATTATCATGAATATATTAGGTCTCAAACCCAGAGCACAAATAAGACATCAAGGGGAAGTTTGCAGACTGTGGAGAACTCCCTCCAGGGCTCTGAGCAAACTGCTCTTACAACCGTTTGCATCCCAGGGATGTGTAAACTCAATGTGATGTGTAAAATTACAACGCGTACGCCTCCTTCAAAATCCTACAACCCTCTGAGATAAATGGAGAGAAGCTGCATCAGCTTTACCTTGCTGCTACTTCGTCTTCAAATAGCTATTTTTGCCTGCAGCAATGCCTGCATGGTGTAATTCCTCAGCGGTCTGGAGGCGTAACTGTGGCATAGACAAAGCTGCAAACGTTCTTCTAATGTCACGAGCACCTCCAAGGTTTCTATCTTCTTCTGTTGATCCAGTTGGGCTTGAAAGTGAGCCAGAATGTAAGAAAACTCTTACAATCTGGCTCAAATCCAGAAGCCTCAGTAAACACTGCTACCTCAAAGCAATGCGCTTTGACTTAATGGTTTCTCAGAGAACCTCCTGGAACTCTGCTAGAAACAGCCATGAGGTGAGCGTGCAGAAGTTGAAATGAGCTGTCATGACGCTGCACAAAAAGAGACTGATGGATTCCTGTGCAGAAATTAACTGAGGGCTTCCAACAGGTACAGCATCTGTCCGCGTCGCTTGACAGCACCGCCTGTGGTTCGTCCTGGTAACGATTTCGTTTATGATTGCAGTGATTTTCTTTGGTCAATCCCACAAAAACGTTTCCCAGAGCAGCATTAGAGACTTCTAGTCACAATGGACTCGGATAAAAAGGAAAAATCCTTCCAAGAAGTCTACAAAGTCATCCGTGCGTCACATCTACACAAGATCATTTTCAATATTCTTTTGTCTGCTCAACTTTTTCCTCATATTTTTTTCATTTGCATTCTTTTTTCCCCCATCTACTCATCCCCACAGCACAAGTCCATCATCTCTTTTTTTTTTTTAAACTTCTCATCACGCCATGAATGTGGATCATTGGGATTCATTTCGCATACAGAGGAGAAAGGAGGGAGCCTCAGTTCTTTCATCTGTCCCAAAAGTGACTGCGTGAAGGCATAATTACCAGATTTACGGAGCTCTATGGATCTCGCTCCACGAAACGCTGGTGCAGAATGTTGACTCAGAGTTAGATATGCTGGCAGAATGCTTTATGAGCGTTTGACAGAAAAGGCAAGGGCAACCATCTGTCAACCGCAGCGTCGCAACCGTCGCTTCTGTCAACGGCGTCTGTCTCTCGGACTCCACTGTGATGACACTGACAAAAGTCGACATCTTCTCAGTGTCGATCCCTACAGATGTATCCTGTCATGTGTAAGTCACGTGCATCTCCTGCTTGCAAGCGGCTTCTTGGTGGGACATTAAGTAGCAGCAGGGAGGTGAATAGTTTCTTAAAGCTTTGAAAATGCTCTGCACAAGTGGGGAATTTCTGGAGACATGCAGCGGGATTTCTAGTTTATTCCACTATAAAATAATGTCAACATGAGATTCGGTCGAACTCGCATTCCTCTTAAGTACCAACTTCAAGATGCTAGTTTTTGTCCTTATGCCTTAACGATATGCTGAAATAACAGATTTCTCGAGATTAGCCCTCTGCACGTCAAAATGCTTAAATCAGTCTTTTTCACTTTACAATGTAATTTCTGCCTCTAAATCTACTCATTTTTTTCACTTTTGCTCTGCATTCTGGTTTGGTTTTGATTCAGGAATAACAGGACAACATGTTGTTGTGAGGGAAAAACAGACCCTTTTGGCCTTTCCTGTACAAAAAAGTAGAAAATGTTAAATGTTTTTGTTTTTGTGGCAGTGTAGGTTTAAACCACTTGTTGCACTTATTGTATCAAGTTACAATAAATGAGTGTTCATTTCCGGTTTTCTCCCAGTGGTCAAAACAAGCATGTTTGGTTAACCAATCCTTAGAGGTTTTCTGTCCCTGTGCAGGATTGTTGGACAGATGTGTCTGTATTTTCCTATGTCTGTATGTGCAATTAAATATCTTTTATTGGGTGATGTTTCAGCCTTTTTGGGATTAAGATTAAAGTTTGTGGCCTGTTCTTTTATTCACCATGAAGATTTTACACTAAAAGTCCCAAATCTATGTTTTTTCAAAGCAATGCAACTGTTTTGAATCAGCATATTTTACAAATATTGTGTAGCGGAATATGAAAATGTCCTATTTGCTTTAATGATCAGCTCTTTTAAAGCAATGTTCTAAAGGGATTATATGCAGTTTCAGTTCCTTAATGTTATGGAAACCTGCTGAAGTTGGGGAGAGGAGCGTGGCAGGCGATCTGGTGGCGGCATCATGCATTAAACAGCAGATTTATTATCCAGGAGAACGGAGGGATTTCACTGAGCCAGACAGGATCTTGTCAAGAAGCGATGAAAGCATTAGGCATTTAACAGGATGCTGGGCAGAATCAAAGTTTAATTTCAACAACCAGTGACTCATAAATAACACAAACAAACAGAGAGAATATTCAAACAGGCTCTGAGTTATTCTAATCAGTGGAAGAAAACTCATGTTGATGTGATTTCATCGAATCTTGTTCAGTACACCTTGAAACTCTTCAATGCTATTCTGATAATTATGAGAGTTAGTGTAAAATCATACTGTTCACAAAGGGCATGAAGCATCTGTTCACAGTTCTCCAACAGGGAACCCTACCTGTAGACCGTGCAGTCATGAGGAAGAGTAGCTCCTGGAAACAAACTGTCTTGGTCCTGAGGATGGTCCTCAACACTCTGCTCCTGCTTCAGCTGCTCCTGAGGCGCGTGTGCGCTCCAACGCTTTCTGAAAACCAGCCGGTGGGGTTTGAGGTGTGCGACCTGGCTCCCGCCCCCCTGCGTCTCCAGGACGGAACTAGGGCAGTGATCCTCTCCTGGCCCCTCGCTCTCAGCCTCTGCATTGAGGTCTCACCACACGCTGCCTGGAGGTACATTTTTCGGATAGACTGATGGGGACCCCTGCTTTAGATAGCAAATCCCTTTCTATATACGTTGCCCTTCATACGTCTGTGTGCGAGTACAAACCAGTGCCGGGTCATGTAAGACAGCACAGGCTTTGTTTTGTTGCAGTGTTCCTATAATACACAAGGACTAATGAAGCGACTTAGAGTATTATCCTGACACATTTTGCACGCGCTCTCGCCACATCATTCACATGCTCTCCGACCAAGCAAGCCAAACACACACACACAAACACACGCGCACACACACACACCATAAGCACACAAATAAACTTGACCCACAAACATTATGAAAGGATGTAACAGAGAGGAGGCCAGGGACGGCTCTGCATGCCATACCTGTAACGCCGACTTTATTTTTAGATGACCATTTATAAGACAAAGGCTTTTGCTTGATATTATTCCAGGTCCAGCTTGACAACGTTGCACATTTGCAATGGAAGGTGATCAAAGCAACACGGATATTTATGTTTACTTGTCAGACATATCTTTATGATACAGGTGTTGTAATAGGTCAAAACTTGATACAACCCCGCGCTCTCCCCTGAGTGATTCATTAAGTGCTGACAGAAACTCAGCTAAAGGTATTCAGGTCGGCTGTGAATACACACACTTAAGAACACTTTTTTTTAGAGGATTTAAAACCATTCAAGAACAGTGATTGATCGATTTAAACATTTATGTATATGTTTTCCTCCGCTTATCCAAGATCAGGATGTGAGGGCAACAGGTCCTTGAGGGAGACATAGATATTCCCTCTCCCAAGCGACTGCCTTTCCCAAGGAGTTCCCAGGCCAGAAGAGATTTATCGCTCTAATTTGTTATGGGTCTGTGCTGGGGGCCATTTGTGTCAAGAATTTATTTCTTTTGTTTTATCCCGCTCTCACTCATGAATCAAGGCACCGAGATTCTTGAACTGATCTGCTTGAGACAAAAACTTACCCCCAACCTCATTCTAGCTGAGTGTCATGGCTTCAAACTTAGAGGCGCTGACTCCACTCATCTGCTGTAAATGCTGCGTTTTCACCAGATTTTGTTTAAAAAATGATCATAAATAAGAAAAATACAGACTTGAAAACGTCAGTCTGTGCGTAGTTCGTCTATAAAATATATTTCACTTACTGAGTGAACTTTTCAACAATATCCACTTCATTGACTGAGACTGCATTGTTAAGATGCTTGTATTTTGTATCTAAATGGCCAGGTAAATGTCACTGCAGCATATTTAAATGAACAAAAGCAATAGTTCAGTTGGATTTCATCAGATTTTTTAAAGGTCTTCTCTGATGCAGCGAATGATTTTGTAACAGTTTTCTGTCTTTGTGCGTAGCCAAGTCTCGTCTGCTGACATTCTTCCAGCCTCAGTGTTCAGTCCTGGGCTGGTAGCTCCAAACTGATCTCTCCGCCAGTTTTTATTGACTCCCACATGTAGAATCTGCCATTCAGTTTCTCTTCAACGACATAAAATCTGTCCTGCTACCCAGGTTTGCCTCGTAGCAGCCAGGCCTCTCTAGTCACTGCCAGCCAGCAGAGAAACTCAGTGTCTGGGTCGTTGTGTTTCCAACTCAGAGCCCAGTGGGGATCCTTTGCCTGACCTTCTGTCTTGTCTTTTCTACTCTACCTTTGTCCACAACCTTTATGATCCATTATTCAGTGCAACACATTCATGGGTGCAGAAATTATACATTTAAATATGAAATATTAAACAATCCATGCATACTCTCTATTACATGTAAAACTCCAGTCATGAGAACAGAAAGAGCATTGTCTTGGATTAGTGTGTCTTATATGTAATTTGGACACAGCAAAACATTTTATAGATTCATTTTTTCTCTATTATTTCATGGACAAAAAAAAAATCACAGCAGATTCCAGAGTCGTCATTTATTGAATAAGAAGACAAAAACAAAACAACACAAAGGTAAGACATACCTTTAGAACTCGGTAAAGAAAATAACATGTTATTTCACATTACTACTCCAGTTAAAAAAGGTGAATTATCTGTTTTTCTCCCACCACTGTGGAACATGATACCAATTATTTATTTGTTGTATCTGACTGCCCTCTTGTGGGCAGAGAGAGAATCTGCCATTTATTGGAAAAACAATGGCTTCCACAGCTACATATATCAAGCCTAAAGACACAAAATGTTATAAGCATTACATTACACATTATAATCAAAGAAATAAATCTATGGCTTTCCAGAATTGCACACATATACACAAACCAGTCAAACTGGTGCAGGTATTTCAGATCCTGACAATTTGAACACGTGCTAAAAAAAAATAAGATGCTGGAAAATGTGTGGGAGCCGCGAGCACCGCTGTATCCACTGTTCCCTCCCACTCATTGTGCTGTGTGAGAGACTGAATCAGAGCTTCTGGTCTATTTCAGTGCCTGGATATGAGAGGTCTGTTCTTTACCCTTTCCTCTAAGACTAGAGGGATTCACCCACACAGTGTGACTTCTGCAGGAAGAAAGTCAAGCTGGCTGAAAATCAAATGCACACAGTAATGGGTGCAAAGAGCTTCGCTTTCTAGCAAAAACATAATAACAGAACAAATGGATTAACATTCTGTGTTTTCTGGTAATGCACAGTTTTGTCTGATTCTTTTATTCTCAAATGCAGTCAGAAAAACCATCAAAATAATAATTTATTAACTATGATGGTCGTAACGATATGAGAATTACAATATTTCAACCAGAAAAAGAATGATGTTTTTAACTGTCATTACAGGATGAGTGTGTGAACCTCTCCTCTATGTTCATTTTCTGCACGAATTCTTAAAAAACGCTTTTAAATGTATTGTGGTGGACCTTAAAACCAGATTTTCAAACATAACAGCACAACGGGTTATTCAGAGTACCTCCATTTCTGCTTTGGAAAAAAACAACAAGCAAAAAAAAAAAACATTTTTTACGCTGTATTATTGACTGGTGAATTTTTTCCCAATTTCAAAAAATGCTCAGTTTAAACAAAATTCATTTAAATGCTGTTTTTTATTAGTGGGAAAACATGAGGAAATACAGAAACAGATAAAGCCAAAGTCTGAGACAGTTAACAAGCAAAAGGGGCATTTCTGATACCAGAAATCTTTTTTTTTTTAATACCGTTTCTTCTTGTAAATGACTGGATTCAAATGTTGAAATTATACCTCTCACTCACTAAATCTCCATCCAAAAGTTCCTGATAATGTAAACGCACTACTTTAAAAATTGGGCCTTTCCACCTGGTCATTTTGTTTTGCTCCTGTAAATCAATGGAAAGGCAGCAGGTGTGATTTTGGCTCCAGGAAAAAGCTCCTGGAACAGATATGCAGATGGGAACTTTCATCTTTACTGAGCCTCTGATGCACATGCCTGCCCTCTTGTGGGCAGAGGAGGAAAAGCAAGCTTCCCAAACAAAATAAACAAGAGTTTCAATATCTGAATATTAAGCAACGTAAATCTGAATTATTCTAAACCAAACCTACATTCATAAATGAAACGCTCAAATACAAATACATCCTCACAAACAATTATAAATATTGAAGTTTAGTAACTCAGTGAAAAAGCCTTGCTGCCACTGTCAGTCACTCACAGGTCTACATATTGAAATTCAGGTTGTGGAAATGGAGATGAAGTGTTGATGAATTTAGGGGAATTTGAGAGAACCTCAGTGTCTGTCTGTGTCCTCCTACTCAGCGATCAGTGCGGAGGCAGAGCGTTTATCCTATTCTGGTCCCTGAAATGTGAAGTCTTTTCTTCACTGCTCTCTCCAAGACCAGAGTGATTCATCCACACTTGTCTGCAGGCAGAAATGCAAGAAAAAAATAAAAAATATCCTTCAATGTTGAGCATAATTACACTTGATAGCTCACGTTCTCTGAAACAGAAATATCTCTAAGATGTGTAACACTTTGACTTAAACAATATCTTGTTTATTAAAGTTCTGTGAAACGTCTGACAGATAAAGATAGTCTTAGGCTCAGACCTGGTTATTTTAGTATAGATCTGTTTATGCTATAACAACCACACCTCCATTCATTCATGTGGAGGTGATGATTATCCAGCTCCAACACTTCATTGTTCGTCAGAACCACCGACTTCTTCTTCATCACTCCATACCTTCTTCCTCCAAAACTGCATTTACATTTTGACTTATCCTCATTACATCACAAGACTGCGCTGACGTTTGACCCGATCACTACAGATGACAGACAACCTGTCCAAGGTGTAACCCGCCTCTCGCCCGAAACGTTCGCTGGAGATAGGCACAGCAGCCCTTCCGACCCCAATAGGGACCATCCTGGTCGTCACTCATTTACTGGATGATACGGCAATTTGTATGAATATGAATACATTTTATTAAGAAATATAATCTAAATTGTGCAAAAAGTGACTGTAACAATATTTAAAAAGAAAAGACAGCCAGTTCATTTGTTCATCTTAAAAATGACATTTATAAAACTAAATCAAGAGCTAAATTACAGACTCTCCCTCCAAAATATAAAGAAATTAATTTCACACCACTACATTATATCATTTTTTTCAAAGGAGTTTATAAGACACAGATTTAAAACTGATTGTGTTGATTGCTATATGAACCTGAAACAACAAACATCTGTTTTTATCAGTCTGTAAATATCTTATGGGAATCTCTTCATACATTCCTAACCATAAAGTCCATGAACAAAAACTCTCTTCAAATTGTTTTATAAGGATATGTATCTGAGAATAAAACAGCTGAGTATAATATTAGTATTATTTTTACTTTTTTTAAGGCAATGGAAAATCTAAGCCGTTATAGTTTATTTTTCAACAGGAACTCCATCTGCTTAAACCTTCCTTGCACACATTTAAAAAAAAAAAATTTTTTTATGTATTATGTAGAAGTTATTGGAATCATTAGGAGACGTGGATGTTTCTATGTGTTGGTCTGTATCTTGGTGTTTTTTGTTGTTGTTTTGTTTTAGATTGTTTCTTGTTCTGAATAAAGATTTTATTAAGAATGCTAAAAAAAAAAACATGGGCCACTCCCTTGTTTGAATTGTATAAATGCAGTTCTCAGCAGAGCTACACAGCAGAGACATTTGCAAGCAGGAACAGTTCAAGATGAAGATTTCTGTGGCTACCTTTACTTTCTTTTTCTTCTATGCATGTGTGGCTGAAATCACAGCTCAGCCAACAGGAGACAGCGATGATGACTCCATTGAGTCATTTGGTGACAAAGACCACGGCCAGAAAACCATTGGGCAACTTTTTGTCATTCTAAGAGAGCTAGAAACCAAACTTAAAGACACCCAGACAGAGATGAAGATTCTGAAGTCACAAGTTCAAGGTAAGAGCAGCAGATTTGGAGTTTCCTCTTTCAGAATTTTTACTAGATAGACAAAAAACATTATAATGAACATTTATTTTCATGTTTCCTAAGGCAACAAGGTGGCATTTGGAGCATCGATAAGTACAGGCGGAAATATTGGACCTTTTAATACCCACATCGTACTGGTCTACAGAAAGGTCTACATGAACACAGGATCATTCAACTCGGAAACAGGTAAACCTGTCACAGTAATATTGATTATGCTTATCATTTAAATTAGTATTTACAAATACTGAGAGTTTGAAGTATTTTGCTGTACTTGAAGAGGTAAAATAAATTATTGCTTTTTATGTCCATTAGTGTGATTATGTTAGGGAGAACCTAAAATAAAAACTATAAAATACACTTGAGTTGCAGGAAATTTAAGACGTGGGAAAAAAATTAAAATGCTAAAATTATTAACAATTTTAGCAATGCATACTGAAATGTTAGTATAGCATACTAACAAAATAGAATCTGCGTGTGGTATGTGGAAAGTTACATGTAGTTTCATAATCTTTAAACCGATTAAGGATTGTGATTGCATTTACAATACAAAAAGGTGAAAACATAAGAACAATTTTAACTAAATTTTTTAAAATAGTATCCAATATCACATCATCATTACTTAATAAAGCTAACTGAAAAGTTTTTTTTATGAGGTTGCTCATACGTCTTACTGCATATGTGTTCAGAGGACCTCCAAAGATCACCATAAACTTCACTTTTATCGTCCACAGGTATTTTTACAGCTCCTGTCAAAGGAGCCTATTACTTCAGCTTCTCTGGACATAATCATTCATCTACATCAATGGGCCTGCAACTGATGAAGAATGGACAGCAGATGGTCAGTGTCTACAACCATGCTGCTGGAAACCGTGCTGAGACAGCAACCAATGGGATGACTCTGCAGCTTGAAGTTGGAGACCAGGTTTACATGCGACTGATGCAAAACACCTGGATTTTTGACAATTTAAATGATCATAGTACCTTTATTGGCCATTTGTTATTCCCTCTGTAAGGTCCCTGCAAAAAGAATAAAGCTAACTTTCACATGAAATAGATTTTATTTCAGTGATCATTTTTAGTGGTGATACTTACTGGTGGGGACAGAAATCAGGGTAAAATTAGAAGCTGTGTGTGCTATGTGTTAAATGTGGTGATCTGATATATGTAATTAAAACAAATCTACAATCATATTCATATTTGACCAATTAAAATCCTAATAAAACTATTTTTTTCATTGCACGAACCTGTTTCATTCTTTGAAAATCAGTTTGTGGTGAAGCTCCTCTAAGCTTTTTATTCACTTTTAAATAAGGTTGTGAAAACATAATTTTCTAAACTGCCTCAAAAGCCGTTAAAAAGTTTTCAAATCATGAAAAACTCAAGAAAAAAAAAAATGCACAGAATGGGTGACAAATGATTCAGAAACACAAAAAGCCTCTCAGTTTTATCAATATTATTTTTGTTTATTAGATTATGTTATACAAATACAATTTGATTTGATTTATTAAGTGAACAACACAAAGAAAAAAGGAAAAAAATAAGGAAGCACACAAATAATATGAACTGATGACATGTAGATTAATCAGAGATGCTCACTCTTATTGAGGTCAGCCATAATCATAATGTTACTTTAGCAAAGCAATACTGAAGCAGATCATTCTGACAGTGTAACAGAGTAACAGACAAATTGATCTATTAATTTAAAAATTCAACCACCAAAAGCTTTGAAAGATGGGGAAGAATGGATCATCCACAGAATCACATTTGATTTCTTGATAAGGTGTTTTTGTTGCTAAATATTAATCATTACAGTCAGGATTAGATTTATTACCAGATCAGTTGTTAGAAAAAGTTCATCTTTTTGATAGTAGGTTCAGAAAACAGCAAACATGCAGAAGAAATCATGAAACAAAGGTATCATCATAAAGCAAATGCAAATTGAAAAGAATACACAAAAACAACATATGTCTATTTCTTCAGCTGCTTTGCATAAAACCTGCTGTCCTGTCCATAATCTAGTCTAGCAAACCTGCTGCAGCATATTTCATCTCTTAAAGTTCAGGGAGGGGTGTGTCTTCCTGGTGCTCAAACATCAGTTATGGCAATTAGTTCAGTGGGTAGTTTCCAAAACTTGAGACTTTATTTCCTCTTCACATTCTTCTAATGCAACAAGTCTCTGGTTTCCATCTGTTCCTGGAGTGAATACTTTGTGGAACCAACGATTTGCTGCAATTCCAGCTGTATGTCTGTTAGACTGCATCTCCACCATCTTTGCACATCTACTGAATTCAATTCTTTGTCCATTTGTCATGACTTGCAGTTGTGGAACGGTGAGGTAGACGCAGTGGACCCAGTTAATGCAGAAAATGATGGTTTAATGACAAACAATGCACAAACTCCAGGCAGCACAGGTGAGCAGAAGGCTACAAGATCAGAACTGGGAGCAACTGGAAAATAGAGCTAGAGACAATGATGTTGAACAACAAGGACACAAGAGACACAGGTGGATTCAAATACACAGAGGGTAATCAGGGGAAACGAGACACAGTTGGGGGCAATTAAGGGGTAGAAAGGGATGAAAAAGACATTGAACTGAACACAGAAACCTAAAATAAACACACAGAACAATGAAATCCTCACACCATTCTTCTTTGCCAAACAGCTCAAGCTCAGTCAGATTAAATGGAGAGTATTTATGAAGAGCAGATTTCAGATCTTGACACAGGTTTTTGATTTGATTGGGTGAACTTTGAAACCCATGAACATGTTTTGTTTTAAATCATTGCAGTGCAGCCCTGGCTTTATGTTTTGGGTCACGGTCCTGCTGGAAGGTGAACCTCTGCCACAGTCTCAAGTCTCTTGCAGACTCCAGAAAGTTTTCTTCCAAGATTTTCCTGTATTTGGCTCCATCCACCTTCCCACCAACTCTGACCATCTTCCCTGTTCCTGCTGAAGAGAAGCTTCCTCAGAGCATGATGCTGCCACCACCATATTTGGGAGAGGGCATGATGATGCGCAGTGTTAGTTCTCCACCATACGTAGCACTTGGCATTTTGGTGGAAAAACTTTCCTTTTGCCAAGTTTCTATAAGGACTACATTTATGCAGTGCACCACTAATAGGCTCAGATTCCCCCACCTGAGTTGTGGATCTCTGCAAAGTCTCTCCAGAGTCACCATGGGCCTCCTGGCTGCATCTCTGATCAGAGCTCTCCATGATTAAATCTTTTGGGGCTAGGATTAGGATTATGGGCTTTACCCTCTGCACTCCAGAGAATTAATGTCACAAGGTGACAACATTTTAATAGACTTTTTCCATTTATCTGTTGTGATCACAGACAGGAATAACAGGACAGGCCAACTTTTCAACTTTAACTCTGCAAAATATATTTTTAGCACAGGTTTCTCCTTGTTTAAACTGATGGTGTTTTGTTTTCAGTTCAAGAAGCAGCAGTGGAATCCAAGTTAGTATGTTGTTCTCATAATTTGAGACTTTATTTCCTCTTCACATTCTTCTACTGAAACAAGGCTTTGGCTTGCATATGTTAATAGCACCTTTACTTGGCCACTGTTATGGGCTGCACAGTGGCGCAGTGGGTAGCGCTGTTGCCTTGCAGCAAGAAGGTCCTGGGTTCGATTCCCGGCCCGGGGTCTTTCTGCACGGAGTTTGCATGTTCTCCCTGTGCATGCATGGGTTCTCTCTGGGTACTCTGGCTTCGTCCCACAGTCCAAAAACATGACTGTTAGGTTAATTGGTCTTTCCAGATTCTCCTTAGGTGTGAGTGTGTATGGTTGTTTGTCCTGTTTGTCTCCGTGTTGCCCTGCGACAGACTGGCGACCTGTCCTGGGTGAACCCCACCTCTCGCCCGGAACGGAGCTGGAGATAGGCACCGGCACCTCCCGACCTCCGTCAGAGAGAAGGATGGTTAGAAAATGGATGGATGAATGGATGGCCACTGTTGAATCTTCTCAACTCGTTACATGGCTAGTTCTTTTAGCGTTTATTGTAGAATTTTATTATGTGGCATTATTTTGCTGCTGCTTATTTGGTGTTATGACAAGAATTATAAGGGTATCAGTTCTCGGGACCTAACAGTCTAGTGTCTGTTTTGTCTTACCGTAATGGATGAAAGACAGCCTCTACTGGCAAAATTGAAACATAAATGAATGAACCACCAGTTCAAGTAGTTGTGGAGACATTGGTTTATAAACTTACAGAGCAAACAATCGTATCTTTATGAGTCCTGCACACGAAAGTGTCAGCAATCATGCAGTATACCAAGATGTGTAGTTAAACCAGAAACTCCATCCATCTTAGTCCTGCTAATGTTGATGTAGGATTAACTATATTAGTTTTAAGGTGTAGCTGGTGGTCTGTTTTGTAATTGTCAGGTTAAAAAACTTTGTGTCTTGAATTAATTAAGTTGTGCAACTCACCTGATTTTACTCTGGGCAATTTCTCACAACAGAAGATGACAGAATTGGTTTGTCTTCCGATTGGGAAACCACAATAATATTCATTTTAACCTGTTCTTCACACAGTATCTGTGTTTCTTTTTCCCCTTTATCATAAAAGGAATCAGTTTTATTACTTTGTAAGTTCAGAGTGCAGAGGTCTTGACATATTTCACAAAATGTATTACAAATTACATCATTTATATTTTATTTTTTCAACGATAATGTTAAACACAAAAGGAAAAATAAAAATAATATTTAGTTTAAGCTGATCACGAGTAAGAAATTGAAATTGCTTCAGTTGTCAATTTTAGAGTAATATATTACAGTTTATCAAAAAAAAGATCAAGAATCAAAATTTGTCTCATCTCTACAACCCTTGTTGACTCTTAGCTGCATATGCCTGCCCTCTAGTGGACAAAGAAGAGAAATACTGTCCAAAATGAAAAGAAAAGGCTACAGTCTTCAAGGCTCAAATACCTTCTTACAGCAAATGATAACTGTTGTTTTTTTCTTATAAGCTCTGACATAAAAATAAAAACCTTTTCAGCTGTAGCCATCATTTATTGACAGGTCTAAGTGTGCAAGTCCAGAGACTGAAAATATAGACGAGATGTTGATGAATGTAGGGGAGCTGAGAACACCTCAGTGTCTGTCTGTGTCCTCCTACTCAGCGATCAGTGCGGAGGCAGAGCGTTTATTCTATTCTGGTCCCTGAAATGTGAGGTCTTTTCTTCACTGCTCCCTCCAAGACCAGAACGATTCATCCACACTTGTCTGCAGGCAGAAATGCAAGGAAAAAAAACAACAGGAAAATACAAATCCCTCGATGTAGAATATAAACGCAGTCTTTGATTTTCTCACAAGTGGATATACTTGTCATGTTTTTGTATTTTTGACAAAATAATCAAACGCACATATTGTCTTATCTGACTGTCAGCTTTTTGCAGAGCAAAATAAATGGATGAAATCTGGAAAAGACTGTTTTTATTGTCTGACAAATGTCCTAATTTGCATGATTTATCTTTTCCCTTCGTAGCATTTATGAGGTTGACCATTTCAGAGAACAAATCTGGTTGACGAATAATATTTAAACAGTTCCCAAGTCAAGGAGGTCAGCAACCTCTGCAAGCCACTGTCACTTTTGCCCTAATGCATACTCAATTTTTGTTTCAAAGCTGCAAACCCTAAACTTAATAAAATAAGAATAAATGAATATGCAAATAGATCTGTATGTTCAGCCAATCTTATTTCAAATGAAGATGGTGTGTACAACCGTTCTGATTTAGGATAAAGTCATCAGAGCATCAGAAACTGTCAGCAGACTTTCAAGCCAAAGTTAAAAGTGTCTGTGAGTTTCTTGAAAAGTCACAAGACACAAAGTGTCACCGGACCATATCATCAACATGGACGAGGTCCCCCTCATGTTTGACAGTTTCTAAATGAACGTGACTTTTACTCTGGAGGGACTTATGACTCAGAACCAGATGAACTCATTTGGGGAGAAGAAAGAACAGCTGAGGAAGAGAACATGCAGGGGTAAATTAGTAGATGTGAAACAGCTGAGAAGTGGAGGGCTGACAGACACAGAGAGAAGATAAAAGATGAACAGAGCAGAAGTATGGGAGCTCATAAGGTTAAATAAAGGGAAAAACCTGAACCTGACAAGAGCAGAAAATAAAACTAATCTAAGAAAAAAAATAAATGGTGAAAAGACTAAATGGATTACCAAAAAAACTGTCTGTGTTTATTCTTCTTCTTGTCCCCAATTACCATGTATGATTCACGCCAGAAAATGGAAACTTATATTATAAACATTGAATCTTTCTATTTATTGAGCTATCACTCCATTTGGCCAACTTTTGGCCAATTTCTTTCCACCTGTTACTTGCTATCTGCCTCGGTATTTTTTGGTTCTGTGCTGAAATACTAATGAACATGGCAAATACTTTTTATTTTTTATTTCTTCAAAAGAAAATGATATTGTCACCTGCTCATTCAAAACAAACAGAATAAAAGCATCAAATAGATTTCCCCCCAAAATTAGCTAAACATTTAGTTATTACCAATAATCTAATAGGTCAAGGATGATTCTGAATTGACTCAAACATGCATACATCATATTTGATCTCACATTTAAAACATAATATACACAGATTAAGTTTTCTCTAAAATCTGCCCCCAGATAAAATTTAAGCATTATAACCGAAATCATTCTCTTTAGTTTTTTATTGTCTTTACCTTGAGCATTGTAAGTTATTATAAAAAGATGTTAATTGTTCACAGCCTTTACAGAGGGAATAATAAATGGCCAATAAAGGTACTATGATCATTTGAATTGTCATAAATCCAGGTGTTTTCTCTCAGTTGCATGTAAACCTGGTCTCCAACTTCCAGCTGCAGAGTCATCCCATTGGTTGCTGTCTCATAACGGTTTCCAGCAACATGGTTGAAGACAGTGACCATCTGCTGTCCATTCTTCATCAGTTGCAGGCCCATTGGTTTAGATGATATATTATGTCCAGAGAAGCTGAAGTAATAGGCTCCTCTGACAGGAGCTGTAAAAATACCTGTGGACGATAAAAGTGGTGTTTATGGTGATCTTTTGTCATCTTTTGACTTAAGAGCTTTGAACCCCATAAAAAAAAAAAAAAAAACAGTATGTATTTCAGTGGAAGTCATGAAATGATCTAATTGAAATTGAAAAGCTTTCTCTCCTTCCTCTTTTATCAAACCGTAACCCAACTAGAGAGCACTCGATAATATATTTTTCAATTGGAGGTGTGTGTCGTTTATGTCAACATATATGCAGTGAAAGTTTTATGGCTCAATGATGACATAATATCATATATTATCCTGAAAGTTCAAAGTAAAAATGCCTCAAAATTATTACTTTTAATTTGATTTTTTTAAAAAAAAAACCTTATGTTGTAAATGTGATCAGCTTTAATGTAGCAGAGTAATTGTTGATTTTTTTCCTTTTTTTATCTCTGTAGTTTTTGAAATGATTGAAGAAATAACAGTGGCCTCTGTCAGAAAATTGTTCGTCTTTATAACATTTTCCTCTGTTTTTAGTAACTGTTGATTTTTTTTGTACACTTCTTATCTCTTTTTTTCCAGCTTTTAAAGATTTATTTCTCTTCTTTCAAGGTTTTCTTCTACTAAAATGTATTTTGCCTTTTGTAAAAGTTGCATCTTCAGCCTGATCTACATTTCGGTCCTCTTTAACATAATCTTACTATTCTACGTGACACACAATCTTATGTTAACCTCTTCAAGTAAAAAACTAAATGTCACACAATAAAACATATTGCTATGATAAGTTTACCTGTTCCCGGGTTGAACGATCCTGTGTTCATGTAGACCTTTTTGTAGACCAGTATGGTTGGGGTATTAAAAGGTCCAACATTTCCACCTACACTTATGGATGCACCAAATGCTACTTTGTTGCCTTAAGAAGAAACATAAAAACAAGTGTTCATTATAAAGTTTATTTAATCTTCACATGATAAAATTTACAAAAGTTAAAACTCCAAATTTGCAGTTCTTACCTTTAACTTGTGACTCCAGGATCTCAATCTTTCTCTGCGTGTCTCTAAGTTGGGTTTCTAGTTCTCTTAAGCTGACAAAAAGTTGACAACAGTTTTTCTGGCTTTCAGCTACGCAAGAGTCTTGGCCTCCAGGTGATTGAACAACGCCACCATCACTGTCACTGACCTCTCCTGGCTGAGCTGTAGTTTCAACCACACGTGAAAACAAGAAAAAGAAAGTTAGTGTGGCCACAGAAATCTTCATCTTGAACTATTTGTGTGTGTAGGTGTCTTTGCTGCATCAGTTCTCCTCGCTTGTATTTATATACACAAGGCAAACAAGGAAGTGCCCTAGTTTCTTTGCTTCTTGAGTTAAACTTTTCCAACTCTTGGGAAATTTTATTGATTTACTCTCCTTCATAGATGCACTATGATATCTCTCGTTACATATTTCCAAATCTTCAGATACTGCTATTGATTTCTTTGATAATTTGGAGTAAAAATGATCTTTTTGTCATAAATCAGTTGACATTTTATGCACAGTATGTTTTTCTCATTCAATGATCTTAAATAGTAATGTAGCTCATGACAGAAAAAAAATTAAGTTGGGCCAGAGAAGGAACTCACAAAGTTCATCCTCCACATCCAATGAAGTCAACTGAGGCAGTTCAGACATTAAGAATGCCTTCTGGGTTCCTGTCGTTGGTGATTTCTGGACAAATCCCTTCAGAGTGGAGACCCTCTGACAAACAGAGGCAAAGCTCTTGGGATCCTCCAGAGTGAACTGGAGATTACTACCAGGAAGAGGAATGTCTGGGCCTCCTGAACTTGTGATCTCCATGAACAGGAAGTCACCAAGTTCTATTCCTCTTTTCAACTAAAATATCATCTAAATGTTGCAGGACACCGGCCCTTGAGGACTGGAGTTTGACACCCCTGATACAATGCATACAAGGAAGTGGTCTAGTTTGTATAAATTGGGCCACTCTGGGCCACTCCTAGCTTATATAAACTATAAAACTAGTGGCCTAGTTTTATGAAACTAGGACACTAGTATATAGAACTAGTGGCCTAGTTTTAAAAACTAGGCCACTTTCTAGTTTATAAAAACTAGGAAATTTTTATAAACTTCCAAGTTTTTATAAAGTAGGAGGTTTATGAAAACGTCAGGTTAACTAAGAAACCTTTAATCAGGTTTCTTAGTTAAGAAACCTTAACTAAGAAACCTTAGTTAAGGTCCAATTCTTGGACACTTCATATAAATTTTGATTGTATTGATTTACAGTGGCGTTAAAAATTGTTGCCCCCATTCCTGATTTTCTTTTTTTTTTTTTTCATATTTGTCACACTTCAGTGTTTCAAATAGCGAGCTTATTTAAATATTAAACAAAGACAAGTCAAGTTATTTTCCTGTCAAAATGTTGCAAACCAATAAAGCAAAGAAATAGATAGATAGATAGATAGATAGATAGATAGATAGATAGATAGATAGATAGATAGATAGATAGATAGATAGATAGATAGATAGATAGATAGATAGATAGATAGATAGATAGATAGATAGATAGATAGATAGATAGATAGATAGATAGATAGATAGATAGATAGATAGATAGATAGATAGATAGATAGATAGATAGATAGATTTAATTGTATTTATTACAACATATTTTCAACATATAGCAATGTTTTGAACTTTTTTTATTTAGGGGCAAATGATAATATTTTCTGTTTTTGTCAGTATTATTAATAACAAATCAGAGAAATCCTTTGGTGAGGAGATGAAATGAAGGAAGACTTTGTTCTCTCCTGCTGATATGAGTGCATGTGATTTTGTGGTTTGACAGTAATTTTTGGAAGTGGTTTGGAGACGGTTTACATCATCTCACTGAGTTTCATGGTTTCTCTCTGTCTGTGCAAACAGCTCATGGTTAACCAGACTTATTGTAAATTACCACCACATGATCCTGTTGTCGTCTCTTCTCCGTTCTGATCACATGGACTCTCTGTGGGCACTTCGCTCAAATGTGTGAAATCTTTTCATATCTCCATGTCCTTTTCATTTCGTTTCCGTCTGAATCAAATATTTGTTCTCAAACTGAAAACGACTGCAGGACACATTTGTCAGAACAATAGCGAGATCACATCCTGTGTCGCGTTGATCCAAGGGAGGACAGGCTGTGACAGTGCATGATAGAGAAGAACCGTTTATCTGTTTCAACATTTTGAAGATCTGAGGTGCATTTACACAGGAAGTGCCCTAACATCCACCCTTCCTTTCCTCTGTGTGCTTCAAAGCATAACATATTAGCAAGTTGTGGCTGATGGGTTTGCAGGCAGTGAAATGCTGACATGGCACAGATCGCAGGCAACTTTAGATGTTAAAAATATAAAGGCTGCAGAGAATAAACTGAATGGAAATGTGGTTTTAGCCCTAGTGTTCTTCTTCATATTCTACTGTAAGCAAAAAAATGGTATTGGATTTCAGGCATATCTCCAGCTCCTAGTGTAGACGAATGCCCTTTAAAATATGAACGTTTTAAAAAGACGAAGATTCAAACCTGATGCAAGAGCTTTTCTTCCATGAGTAAAAAAACTAGGACTTGTGCTTGTTGTGCAATTTAGCAAGCCTGTGTTTCCAACTAAGGCAAGTGTCACAACTTCTTTTTACTGTTGAGAAATACATTGTGTCAGGCACCGTTTTTGTGAGACTGCATAAATCTAAACAATAAGAAGAAGAAAAATAGCAAATTGACAACTCGAGATAGTTATTACGTAATGCCACCACAATGTATAGAACACAGACAGAACTGACTCAGATCATTTTTATAACTAAAATGGGAAGCTGACTCCACCACTTTCTCTGGTAATGCCTAAGAATAATTTGTTATCATTGCTGGTGGTTAACGTGAGACAGTCTATAGCCAGTAGAAAATTATTTCTTTAGTATTAAGTTTCTGTCAGAGCTTCACAGGAGGAATGCAACGGATTTAAAAGGGTAAAAGAAAACAATTACATTTTTTTTCCCCATTACCTCTTTAACTTAAACAAGTTACCGGAGTGAAGGAAAATCTATATAGACCTGACATTTTTAACATGTCCCTCCCTAAATATGTACAAAGTCAACAGACTGCATTAAGATGTCTGTTGGTAACATAGTGAGAATGCACCCTGGAGATGCAAGAATCTGTTGACAACATGATCGTTTGTGGAAGAGTGGCAAGAAGAAAGACATTGTTGGAAAAAAAGGTTTGATTTAAAGTTTGACACAAGTCATGTAGTGGTCTCTGAAGATATAAGGAGGAAAGTGCACTGGTCAAATGGTCATTCTCAATGCACAGCTCCCATTGTGACAATGGAGGTAGCAGCATCGTGAGCTACTGCCACCTTATTCCTTTCAGGACTATGGACGCTAGCAGGACAGTGGATGGAGCTAAATGTAAGCCTATCCCTGAAATATTCTGTTAAAGGCTACAGAAAACCTCAGACCCAAGAAGAGGTTCAGCATCTACAGGAACAACCACCAACATACAGCCAAGGCTACAGTTTAATGGTACAAGCTGAAGCGCTCTCATCTTTTAGAAGGGTTCAGTCAAAGTCCAGATCTAAGTTCAACTGAAAATATGCAGCAAATCTCAAAAATTACATTTCTTGCATAGTTACTCTACGTTCAGTCTGATTAAGCGTGAACTGTTCTGCAACATGAACTGAATTTTTAGTTTCTAGATGAGCAATCCTGATAGAGACAGTCCCCAATAGGATGTCTTTAGACTTTGTAAAATCGGGGCCATGAAATGTGGTTCTACAAAGCATGGGCAGCCCTGCAGCTGGAGGGACACTTGTAGCAGCAGCTAACCGCCCGAGCCGAGGGACGACTGGTTGGAGCGCCGCTCAGCAGCATGAACGGCTGGCTGAACTTGGCTCAGGGCATAAAAAGCCCTCTCTGTTCCCCGCTTCCCAGCCAAGAAAACATATGGTGGGGAGAAGGGCAGGCAGCTCTGACAGGGAATCAAAGGCACTAACCAAACAAGTGGACAAAGATGTTTTTTTTTAAAACATGCTGGATTTCATCCTGACCTGAATCTAACCAGTGGCTAAAAGCCTGTTCATCTACTCGATGCAAATAAAGCGAATAAATAGTTCAGCTGTGACCATGAATCTTCATTTTTGTTTTCTTAAAGCCTGCACAACAGACTGAACCGGGACAAAATATAGTCGGTTCTTTAAAAGCATTATTTTAAACATTCGTGTCAAGAAGTTAATATGAACAATCTGTAAAAAAAAAAAAAATGCTTCAAGTAAATATTTCCATACCAGTGGGCAAGTTTTAAACTATTTTATGAAATTAACAAGTGGCCAAACAGCATCCTGCATCAATTGGGCTTCACCTGGCCGATGTAGATTTTTCTTTGACGTTTTTAATTAAATATTAAATTAAAATATTAAAAATGTGCCGCAGCTGCTTTGACCAGCATATTAGTTTGAAATTCAACAGCAAATAAAGGAACGATAAGATGAGATCAGAGCATTATGTTCCTCATGTAGTTATAATAAAATAAATGCTTCAATTGGTTGATGATTTTATAAGCTGCAAATGGTACGACTATTTGCAATGACAAATAAACTAATTTTTTGTTGTCTATATAGAGGATAGCAGGAGGTTCTCCCCTTTTTGGGGATCAATTGAAAAATACTGATCAAATTAATCTACATTTTGACATATAAACTGACTTATTGTTAAATGTGATAACTATTGTGACCTGCTTCGTTTAATTTATGGAGCACAAAATGTTTAAAGGGTTCCAAAGGTAGCCTCATTCACTTCATATGGGAAATTTGCTTTGTTATCGTTTTTTTTAAGTATTTAGAAAAGTAGTATTGTGTAAACACCAGAAATTACAGCAGAAATCTGCTAAAGGAGCCGAATTGATAAAGAGCACAATATGCAGATGGAGTTTGTGACCAAAGACCTGCAACAGGATCACAGGAGTGTCAGCAGTTCATAACACAGGTGTCAAACTGCAGTCCTCTTGGGCCAGGTGTCCTGCAACATCCAGATGAGTCTCTGCCTCCACTGATCTGCACCACATAATTAGATCATTAGCAGGACTCATTACCTGCGTGTGAAAGCAACTCGGCCGTGCCATTCAGGTGTGCTGGAGTCGGGATCGCATCCGAAAGTCGGAGAACAGCAGCCCCTCGAGGAACGAGGCTTGGCGGGACACGGTTAAATGAGGCGAGACACGCACACACCACACACTGTTACGTAAAATGTGTTCTGTATTCCAAGTCTTTCAAACCGACAGGTGGATGGCCAGAAAATATCGGCCAAAAGCAGAAATACAATTACAGTAAGTCAAAAATGTCACTTTTTTTGTTTAGAAAAAAAAAAAGAAAAAAAAGAAATCTACATCATAGATACAAACATGGCTTGCCATTCACTGAACCGAGATCCAAGCAGGTCCCACTTGTTCTTTACGGACTAGTACCTCTGGAAACAGCCTGAATTTGATGTCTGCTTACAAGCTCAGCACCCAGGGTGCAAAATAGATTTTTTTCATTATTATTATTATTATTATTATTTCACTTAGACACCGAATGAAAACCGGAGTGCAGGTTGAAAACCTGTTTTAAAAATAAAAAAAAAAAAAGTTCTGATTGCCATTAGGACGCACTGCAGAGGAAGTAAGGGCTCATCAGTTGGCACAGTCACAGGAGTTGTTTTTTTTGTTTTTTGTTTTTTTTTTTAAAGCAGGGAAGGCACTTGACATGGGGTCGCAGTGTTTCCCCCATGCAGCGACAGCAATGCACCAAGGTCCTTGTTTGTGCACACCGAGGAGGAACACAGTCAGCTGGGTGAAAGTTTCAGATAAGAAAATAACAAATCACCAAACCTGCTGACGAGCTAAAAGAGAAGGGGAGGAAAAAAAAAAACAAGAATGTATTGGCTTGACTCGACTTCAGATGTGGTGTCTGAGTGGGCGGTGGGTCTGCGCCTCTTGTGTTCAACTTGACAGTTCGTGTTGGAGCGAGCCGTGCAAGGCTGGAGTGGTGAAATTGTTTTTTTTTTTTTAAATGCTTTCCGAGCTCTCTTAAGTAAAATAAAACTAATTAAAAAAAAGGAATGAAAGGCGAGCAATGTCTGCTTCTCTACGGAGGGAGATCTGGCATAAGTCAACCCATCATCACCATCACCATTCATCTCCAAGATAGAAGAACCCGGCCCGGAAGAAATAACAGTACAGCTGAGAAAAAAAACACACAAAAAAAAACAGGAGAGGATTATGAAAAAAAAAAAAAAACAGGCCTGAAAACACATGACTCTTAGGTTTCACAAGTAGACATTCCCACCGAGGCACATTTTCCAGAGAAGTGTCAAATACAAAGCTAGAAAAGAAAAACAACAAAACAAAAAAATCCCAAAACATTCAAGTACTTTGTCATGTAAACACTTTCCAGACTATGATACATAATAGACTGTTGTCGATTTTTTTTTTTTTTTTTTTTGTTCTTGTGCAACAATAAGACAACAGTGTAAGGAGTTAGGAAACTTTTAGAAAAAACAAAACAAAAGAAAGAAAGGAGAAAGCCTGCAGGTCAACTTTTTTGAAGCTCTCAGCTCAGGCCCAGCTTTCTGCACGTCTCTGCGGCTCCTTTAGAGCAGGACGCACGAGCAGCACTGGTCGCCTCCGCTGGGAACGCTGGAGTAGTTCATCTGTCTCACTATCTCCGCGAACAGCTCGTCCACCGAGATTTTATTTTTGGCCGAGGTCTCCATGAAGGGGCAGCTCCAGTCCTGGGCCAGCGCCTTCCCTTCCCCGGAAGACACCTCCCGCTCCCCCTCCAGGTCCACCTTGTTCCCCACCAGGATCATGGGCACCCTCTCGTACCGCTTCACCCGGATGATCTGGTCCCTCATGGGCTTGATGTCCTGGAAGCTCTGCTGGTTCACCAGGCTGTAGACCAGGATGAAGCCCTGGCCGTTCTTGATGTACAGATCCCGCATGGAGGCGAACTGCTCGGTCCCGGCCGTGTCCAGGATCTCCAGCACCGACGGGGACGAGTCCACCTCGATCTCCTTCCGGTAGAAATCCTCGATCGTGGGGTCGTACTTCTCGATGAAGGAGCCCGTCACGAATTGGACCGTCAGCGCCGATTTACCGACTCCGCCCGAGCCCAGAACGACCACTTTGTACTCCCTCATGGTTAAAGGAGGGGTGACGGCGGTGGAGGGGAGGGGGGCGGCGGGGGAGAAGAGGAAAAGCAAGACACCTCCTTTTTTTTTTTTTCTCCTCGACGAAGCCTCCTCTCGCTCCCTCGGTCTGTCTCGCTCACCAGCCCCGATGTTTTCGAATCGAGCAGGCTGCGAAGGCTGCTGCGAAGGCTGCTCCCCTCGTCGCTTGGGTGGCCGTCGAAATCGCACGCCGGCGAATCCTGCGAGGCTGTGGCAGCGCGGTGAGGGCCGCTGGGGAGCCGATCCGAGGAGAGCGACCGCCCCTGGACATCAGCGTGGGGAATTAAAGCGCATTTTGACTGCGCCGTGTTGTGCAACGGTGCGGGGAAAAAGTGTGATCGCGTCTCTGTTCTTGCATGGCGTTTCCTGCCCACATCCTCAGCGCGTAACAAAAAAAAAAAAAAAAAAGGCCGGTTCCTTTTCTTAAAGGGCCGTCACCCGGGCACCCTGTTCCTTCCTTCCTGCCTTCCCTCAGCCGCAGCAGCGGGTCTGATGATCGGACAGACTGAGCCCACCACGCATTTGACGCATGTGAACTAATGAGGTCTGCCATTTAGTCGATAATCAATTTCGAATGTCTGGTTCCGGCTCAAAAGTCTTCGTTCACGCCGCTGGCAGATGTAAATTTAAGATGTTTTTGTATTCTAAAAAGTTTTTGTTTCTGAGACAGGAAGAGGCAGCCATCTCCACAAGACAACTAAACAACCAAAACAACACCAGTCTGTTTACTAAATCAAAAAGTGGCATGTCAAACTTCACTCAATCATCGATGGTAAAGTCGTTATTGGGTTGAAAGGTCACCTTGCCATCACCCTAATTATCAGCTCCCTTTATATGTTCTTTATCAGATTCAAGTTTGAGAGTCTAGTTTACGAGCTGGAAGAAACATCTAAATGAAAATGTTATTTTAAATTTAAATCGGACATGTGCATGGATCAACTTCATAGTTGTTGCAGTTTTTGTTTAGCCCCAAACTTTTAGTTGGAATTGGGTCTGGACTTACTTTGATTGGGCCATTCTGGCACATAAATACGCATTAATCTAAAAGTATTCCATCGACACCCTAATGTTGTTCTGTTCGTAAGGCCTCCAGTCACAAGTCTACATATGCATCCTCTGGCAGGGTTTCTTCAAGGACTATCCTGTGTTAAACCACTTGATCGTGATCACATTTTTTTTTTCAGACAACATTGTCGAATATTTGTCACCATTTTCCATTATCAATATCTTTTCAACCCTACTTCCCTGTTTCCACAGCGTGACGCGGCCGCCATTGTGTTCAAGCGTAAGGCTGGTGTGTTCAGGGTGATGCATAGTGCCAGTTTTCTGCCACACACAGAGTTTTGTATTTAGGACAAAATTTTATTCTCACCAAAGCACCACAATGTGTTTGTTAAGTTCTCTCTATAGAGTTTTCTAGAGGAAGATGAAAATGATGACTTGCTGTAAATGAGTCTCTTTTAATGCTGTGAAAGTCATAAGAGCCGTTAATAAGAAGTAATCTTAAACAGTGTCAAAACACCAAGCTTAAGACTCTTCTACTTCCTTTTTCTCTAAATTTATGAATGTCCTTTTCAGAACATGGACGGATCAACATAAGGACGTGATAACGTAAGACTAGGATTATGCGTGAAAATATTGGGACTAATAAATCTGAAAGCAAACGAAACAAAGACTATGAAATCAACGTAACATCTATAATAGAGACACAATCCACTCCAGAATTGGCACAGTGCTTTTCAGTCCATAAACAATACCTACTGATATCATTTAAACGATCTATCAGTAAATGACTTGATAGATCTATAAAATAGTATTTCTCGAAACGTTTATGCTCTCAGCCAGTTAGAATCACTAAAATTATTTCTATTTATTAAATCCCAAGATAATTTCAGTTTCTTTTCTTTTTGAGAATTTCTTTAGCATATTTGAGTTTACAGACATTTGTTTAGTATTTGGTAGAGGCCGGAAAATCCATTCATGCCCAAGCTTTAGCTTCCAGGCTGATGAAATTTAGCCTTAATATTTCCACATAATGTATTTTCCTTATGCAGTCATTTCTCAAGAAGTGCCTCTATAGTACATGGTTGTTAGAGTTAAGACATCTCCAGACATTGAGATACTTTGTATCTGACTGCATCTGTGAATCCCAATCTGACAGTTTCTTTTGCTTTTGAAATAATAATGTTTTCCTTGCTGAGTACTCTTTTAACCCACCTCAGGAAAAAAAGAATAATTTCAGTCAAGAATAACGTTTTCTTAACACCTTCACCTGACAGCTAAATTTTCAGCAAAAACATTTTAATCTTCAAGACACAGAACCATTCTCTTTCCTGAATGTCATGGCTTGATGTTTCTATGGTGCCAATACTACCCTACTTACTTCCCTATAATTCTTTCAACAGATGAAGGCAAGTCCTTCATGCATCTGGAAATTGTACCCAACCAATTTTACTTTATTTATTTATTTTTTTTTAGATTTTTACATAATATCACACAAGAAACCTGCATGCCTGAGGTCATCAGGTCAGCCTCCGTTTAACAGATGTTGTCAAGTTAACCTGTCAGAAGCTTGTAAAGTCATGACACCAACTATATGGCTACTACATATAGTAATACTGGTGTAAACGTAATTTCATAAACATTATTAAACAATATGTATTTTATATTCACTCTTATTATTCTGTGAATTACTAAAATCCAGATATCTTTGATACTCCCAATTGACCTAAATGAAAGGTTTAAACTAAGTTAATAATCAGAGTATGAGGAAAAAAAAAATTTTGATTTGAGTTTTTCTTAACACAATGTACAGTGGAAGTACTACTACAAAAGTGACCTACAAATTTCAAATATATATGTGTATATATATATATATTGAATCTTAAAGCCTCCATCTCTATGTACCATGACCTAAATTAACCTCCAAGATCAAAAACACAAAGAGGCAAAGTTGCATGAGCAAATCAAATAGTTTTATTCAGATTTTTTTGTTGTTGTTTTCATCCATACAGCAAGAGTCAAATATGGCAACAATAAAATGAGCATAAACAAATCTGGAGACAGAATAGTACATCATCATGTGACAGCTGTTAGCAAATACATAACTGGTGTCTGCGCTTACAAGTAAAAAGCAGTCAAAAGCGAACATGTGCACCCAGCAGGGAAGAAGAAAGACCTTGGTTGCAGCCAGAAGACTTGGAAAAGTCTTGTATTTTATTTTATTTCTTTGAGAAAATGGTGCTTTGGTTATGTAGCGACTATACAAAGCAGCCTCAAGTTAGAAAATTCTGACTTTTACATTCATTTTAAAGAGGAATTTGCCAAATATGCATTTGGTATGACGAGCCTTCGCCTGCTGAGTGCACAGCTAAGAAAAGCAGGAACAACTGCTTGTGAGTTAGTGGGGACTGTAATTCTCTATCTGAACATATCTGAGGTGGACAAGTACTAATATGTTATTTATTTTTTTTTAAATAACTTGTTTGTTTGGAAATACTTGTGTAAGATGACTTGTTTTTAAAAGTATTATTTCTCCACACTGTAGACGTTATCTACGGTATTTATGATTTCAGAAACAAAAGAACAAAAAATTTTTTTTAAACTTTTTTTAGGTTTTGTGGATCTCAAAGTGCCGTCTGTCCTTATATATCTACACAGGTTCTTTTGTTTACATGCAATCAATTCAAACTATAATAGAAGATATTTTTTAACATTTTTTTTTTCTTTTTTGATTTATGTGTCTACTGTACCATGGGACACTGCTTGTCCGGTAAATGAGTATATGGACCTTAATGGATATGTCATCATATCAGAGGCATAGAGTTAGCATGACACGGGGAAATCCACTCCCCTGCAACATTCCCTGGCGTTACGAGCCACCTATAAAATAAGCGCATAGCTTTCTCTGAATGCATTGGCCAAGAAACTAGTGCCCTTCTTTGCAAGCGAATTTTAGCTGGTCTTCTGATTTAAGAATTTTAAATTAATCTAACAAAATTCCTTATAATTATAGATCTTTTTTCTTTTTATTCAAAATAATATCTCATTATGATACACGTTTTTTTTTTTTTCTCTGTTCATTTTACTATATACAGAAGTGCAAAAAGTTAACCTTCGTCCCTTAGGTTAGAACTCATTATCTGCAGCATGTCCGACTCTTCCCCAGCGGGGGGGCAAAAGTCTCGGCTTTCCTCACTCCAAATCTCAACAAACATCAACATCAATCTCATTGCTCGTTTTGGCCTGACATTCAGGGCAAACTTAATATTCAAACAAAACTACATATCTCTTTGAAATGGATACAGTAGAAAATAATTTTTTCCTCTCTCAAACATGGACAATCCACTTTTTTTTTTTCAATACAATATAGTATTTTCAAACATGACATTGACATGTTACAAGGAAAATCGGAACTTTTCCGACAATCATCTCATTCCTTGTATCAAAAAGTTTCTCATCAATAAAATTAATTGACAAATACAACAACAAATGAGAAAGACATCCAGCTATATGAATGAAGTGAGTATTTAAACACATTATCCTCTATATGGTTTGAAAAAGTTATGAATGTCATACTATCTTAACATCTACAACGGCTATATGAATGTTGTCAAGTAATAATATAGTAAGGCAAAAAAAAGAGAAAATCTAAAACTACATACCTCAAATAGATTCAAATTCTTAAGTAGTACATAACACATAAATTCAATGAAATTTAGGAGAGTAATTGTTTCAGAAAGAGAGACAAACAACAACAAAAAAGATCAAAAGCGGCTTGTGTGAAGTATAAAACTCATTGGTGTTTTTTTTTTGTTACCTGCATGGTGATTGAAAGGACATTTGATTGGGTACAGACCCATAAATTGTGATCTAAGGCTTTGTTAGGTACATAACATTGGTAAAAACACAGCACACGTTTCTGTGAAGACCTAAGAGGGAAATAATCATACGACACACACATGAAGGAAAGATAATTAACATATTTCCTTATCTGTTTAATCCTCGATCTAGATGTGAGTAAGACTTAAGAGCAAATCTGTGCTTTGGTTTCATAGTGAGATCGACAAAAGCTTCATATTTTACTTGAAATGCAAGTAGCACTCTATAGTAAAACTGAGAAACCGAAACAGAGTGAACCAAAAAACTGAAGTGCACGAATGGTTTTTTTTAATGACCTACAAAACCTTTGGGCCTGTTGTTTTTAAAAGTGGCTCAAAAGTGCTTCTTGGAGACACGTTCTTAGAGCTGCTCCTGTTTAAAAAGGATGGAATAAAGTAACACAACACTAATTAAAGCTACTCCCTCTACTTCCCCAGGCTTTAGAGTCGACGGACTTGATTAACAAATTATCCTGACAAATAAAACTGGTTCATTAAAGGAGGCATGACGGATTTTTAGAAAAACACTCTCCATATTTGATAAAAAACAAAACAAAAAATTAAACCCCACTTTCAAACCTAATGAAATCTAAAAAAAAAAAAAACACTCAGAAGGAGATTCTAAAAGAAAACAATACAAAAAGAGCCATACAAAAGTTTTACCTTCGGTAAACAAATAACACTGCTGAGATAACACTCTGGTTTTAGCTGTATGGCCTTGATGGCACATGACAAGGTGAGAAAAGCTAGCCTGGCTGTGCTTTCAAGGTACACAGGTATGTTGGTTTACCCAGAACATTCATATGTCCAAGACCCTCATTTCAACATCTAGTTTCACTAGTAGCCGTAAAACACAATACTGTACATGCCCAATGCATTTGGCAGAGAGAGACAGAGAGAAATGATAATATCATTGTGCCTTTCAGATTTCAATTAAATTCAAGGTGCATATTTGCATTCCACTTGTAAACTATGAAATATGGCTATTGATTAAAAAAAAAGCAGAAAAAAAAGAAACAATAAAGAGGAAGGAAAACTCTTGGTCTGTTAACGTACCAGCACTAGATGTTGTCATGTAGCAACAACGCCTTTAACCTTCTGTGCATGCGGTTATGATAACAAGTAGAGCAAACTGAGTGGTGTGATTCAGTTAGACACAGAGGTGTTACGCGACTGTTTCCACCAACTCATCCTCTTCTTCTCGGCTGGACGTCGATTCTGACGGCAAATTCTTCTGGATATTGATATGTGGGAAGATGGCACAGATCGTGTGTTGTACCCTTGACACATGTGACGAGTCCCTCATTGTGGACAGGCTAAGAGATGGCTGACCCTCCTTGTCCCATTGCTTGACATTCTGAAGGTTATGTATATAAAGGCTTAACTCTTTTGGCTTGGACGGTGCCAGCACACATTCATTTGATCTGTAAGAGAGGATGGATGTCACTTAAGAACGTTTAGGGAATCGAGTAAATGGAGTGTCCTGCACAGGTTTTTATGCCACTTCAACTTTTTAGCGTTTTGTCACCATGCAACCAAAAACGTCAGTGTATTTCACTGAAATTGTATGTGCTAAAAAAAAATCCCACAGTGTTGCTCAAATGCAAAGTGGAAGGAAAACAAGTCCTGGTTTTTAATGTTTATCTTACAAATAACAAAAAGGTGACAAGTATGAGTAATCAGCTCCACTTAGTCAGCATTTGATAGAACCTCATTATGCTCTAATTAAAGCTGTAAGTAGTTTAGATCAAAAAGTTTAATTTTGATTAAAAAAATTAATCTGACTAAATCCCTTATTACACCGACTGTCCAACCGGGCTTCATCCAGGATGTCCTACTTCTTATTTCTTGGTACATTTCCATGAAGACTCACTCAGTTAGCATTGACTTCTATCCTACTGAATGTTCTCGTTAGTGTAGGCTGTACTCTTCTTTTTTTGAAAGTAGGCTGAACAGTGTACTTCAAAGTTTTGAAACTCCACAACTTTCTCCCTCACCATTTATAGTGGTACCTGTGGACTTAGTGATTACATGTAATGTGGAGGCAATTTGTGCACATGATTTTGTTAAAAGTTGTCAGAGTAAATCATCATTCTTCCAGTTTGCAAACATGCATTTTGTGATTGTCTATCACATAAAATCCAAATAAAATGCACTGGAGTTTGTGGTTGTAATGGGACCTTAAAGTGGAACATCCTGAAGAGTAAGAATACTACTGTAAAACACTGTATTAACCGATACTCTACGGCCATGGAGCTGAAACCAGAGCTAAAGCGAGTCACACAACAAAGCCAAAAAATCCTGCAATGAATAGACAGAATAGAAGCACTGAAATAGAAACTCACTGTTCTTAAGAGGAACTACATTTGAGTCAAGTACTTGTGACTACTCAGATGATCTGCAGATATTATTGGAATCTGGTGACAGAAAACAGAGATCATATGAAGCATGTCAAATCGAAAACACACAGAGTGAGCATTGGCCTGTAAAAAAACAGATCAGTGCAATGTAACCACATCCTCTCTCTATAAGACGAGCTCGCTGCTGAAAGGAGACAAAGTTAAGAAGACAGGACAAGCTTATTGCTACATTCGGGGGCACAGTCGATGCAAGTTTGTCAAACCGAGGACAAATAGTTCAATCAAGACACACTAGCAGGAGGGTAAGAGGGTGACTTAAAGGAAGTGTGAGATGAGGGAGGGTTGGATGGGAAGCTCTCAGTTAGGCGGCTTTCCCCATGCAAATCTAAGTCCTCCATGTTGTTGACCTTCACACCTCAATCAGATGCGGAAAACATGTAATAATGCACGACATGTTGGCTGATTCTTAATTCTTTTGCCAAAAACTTTTGTTCTGTATAATTCACCTTTAGCAAAATTTCAATCAGAATGTTGCAACATTGCAAATACTGCTTTTTAACCAAAAAAAAAAAGAAAAAAAAAAAGGGGATAGATAGTCCAGCGTTTAAACACAAAGATAATGGTACAGCTTTGCTTTATGTGCTGGAAGCGGCTGCAAAAAAGAACAAAAAACTAAAGTAAGCCAAGCACCAGGGGGGCACAGACAGCGACTGTTGCACAAGCTGTGCAAAAAGGCTCTCAAAAATGTAGAAAAACAAAAATTAAACAGATGAAAAAAAAAGAGAACTACCTCATACATACCAATTGCATGTACTCGTTGGTAGTCAACTTTGATAAGGAAGAGTCCTCAAAGGTGGAAAGGACAAAAATCAAGGTTACAATGAGGACACAGAATAAATACACATCAGATACTTTAAGGAAAAAAATGATTATGCTTATAGTTAACTAATATAGCCAAAAGAAACGCTTTGTCATAATGTGTTAAGACATTAAATATGGCATGTTGGACAAGTGTAGGCCAACAAGAGGGAGTACTGCTTTCTACCCAACCCACCCATTATAAGACACAAGCATTCCAACTCTATCAATGTGCACAGATAGATAGATAGATAGATAGATAGATAGATAGATAGATAGATAGATAGATAGATAGATAGATAGATAGATAGATAGATAGATAGATAGATAGATAGATAGATAGATAGATAGATAGATAGATAGATAGATAGATAGATGGTGGTAGAGGTGCAAACCTGATTGGTGGAGGCAGTTGCGAAGGGAACGCTTGTGGCAGATGTGGTGGCTGCAGACACAGTGGCTGGAGTACCACCGTGCATCATGGGAACTTTTGTTTTGGAGGGAAAATCATGTAAGCATAAATACACAGAGGAGCAGAGGAGCCACATACAAACCAGACAAATAAAAAGAAGGAAAATGTGAGCGGGGGGAAAGGGGTAGGGCTGGGCCCAAGTGGGATTCGATTTAACTAGTTCCCCTGACTTCTCTCTGCCAAGACTTGAATGCATATATGAGTATATTGTTACAATTGAAGTGATTCAATTGTGCTTTATTTTCTTAGCCCACCTAACTTTAAAAGTTCAACTAAAATTTATCGTTTCATGATGTTTAATAATAAAGTAACTACAGCAGAGGAGATGAAGGGGCCAGTTATAATTGAACTCCCTTAGTATTCTTTAGGTATAAAAAGTGGGTCAATCAAGTTAGAACGGCCAAAAAAGGTTCTTAACAAGCAGGAAGTCGACTGTTCAAGCAGTTTATGAGCACACAGGGGAACTAACAAAGCAGAGGTCAGTTTAACCACTACTGAATTCACCTGATAAACAAAATTCTGCTTCATACTATTCGTCTTTTATTCTGTGGACTTAAGTTTCGGGTGCGAACTCGCATCTTTACTCAGCTAAAACAGCGACTCTGGGGTCACCAAAATCAACATTGAGCTCTAATTCTAACAAATAATTTTTATTGGCAATTTGATTTTGATGACCAGTGACTCAAAGACACCAGGTTACAGAAAAGGAAAAAACAACAACAACAACAAAAAAAAAAACAACTGAAGAAGGAAAAGCTGGAACCTACCAACACTGGCTGCAGGTGTCATGCACAATATTGAGCCTGCCCATCATGCAGTGCAACAGGAAGTGGATTGGGTAGGGAAGAGAAATCAAAACAGCCCATCACAAGATTCGTTAGAGGGAAGGGAGAGATAACGTGGGAGAAAAAGTTAATATTTCTCAAACACAGACATCAGTGACTGGAGAAGGTGCAGAGGTGACTGAGACTTTTGTTTGCAGGGTAGTGTAAGAGTTTGTAATTTGCTAAGCATAATAGGAGGAGAATCATTATAATCATTGAACATCAAATACACATTCCAGCAATGAGCCCAAAGCAAAGTCCGAGAACCACGTTAACCCCATCGCACGGACTATTACACAGTTTGATATCTTTTATGGTAGTTAATTTAGTATTTAGTTAAAACTGTTACACTAAATTCTACAGACAGATATTCAGTTTAATTAACGTAATTAGTCAGGAGAAAGAGATTAAAATCCCATCTTAATTCATAGGGGCCATGCAGTGCCATACAAAACATAAAGCATGTATTTAGGCCCTTCCTCTTAAACTACAATACAAGACACATGCAGTGACTTGTACAAATTTACATTTCTATTGATCTTTAAAACATTTTGTCACATTACAACAGTATTTGTATTGCAAGGTTTAGCTTGCATTTGTATTCCCCTCAGCATGTTACAGCCACCACCAACTTTCGTGATAGAGATGGTGTATTTAGGGAAAGGTTTTCCAACTCTATTGCTTGACAGCTACTGTCCTGCAACCTTTAGATATCTATTTTACCACCAAATATGAAGACTGCATCAAACCTTAATCATATTTTTATTTATAGAAAGTGCTGAAAGCCTTGCATTATTTTTTTTTGTCCCACTTAATTAATCATTACTCCCCGTATGCAAAAAACAAACAAACAAATATCTGTGCGTACATATATATATATATATATATATATATATATATATATATATATATATATATATATATATATAGCTGAAGTATATCGTTCTAAGGTGACAAAAAGTGAAAAAAAAATTCAAGTGCTATAAAAACTTTTACAATGTATGAATCTATGTTGGTTCACAGTGGAAGTTGTTCTGTAATTTCCTCCTGTGTGATGAAATAGTTGAACTGTTTATGACCAAACTGAGCTGTGTTGCAATCTATCACCCTGCCAAACCCCAGCCAAGCAAAGAAGCCAGGTTAGATTGATCCACCATCCACTGGCTGATTGCTTTGGGAGCCATACCTGATGGGAGGAAAGCAGCTTGCTGCTGAAACTGCATGCTGGCCAGGGCTTGTTGGTATTGAAGCATGCCAGTGTTAAACATGGCTGTGGCCCCGTTGGCCTTCTCCAGAGCCGCCCGCTTTGGGAGGGGAGCCATGACACTAGGGGTGATGCCCTGCCCATCCACATGGAGGGAGGACAGGGAAGAGGAAAAAAATGAAAGAAAAAAAAAAAAGGCAGAGAGAAAGGGGAATTTAGAGAAGGTGTGTTAGAAAGAGGCAAAGACAGGGAAGAAAACAAGATAAAACCGTTAGAGAACATCAGAGAAACAGAGCCACAACATCTTTGTGTGTACAACTATTACAATATCATATCATCATTAGCAAGCAAGCAGCAGTCTGACACAAATACTACACAAGCAGGAGCATGATGCCTACTGGAGCTATGAGCTGACAGGCATTTATATATTAATAAAAAGACTTTATTATTAACTTTACACACATAAGGCTGACTAATAAAGCAAGCATTAACCATTAAAACAATGAGGCTGCTAACAAGGTGGAACAGGTAGTAAGCACAGAGAAAGGGAGGCTGCACTGCTAGCTCCATGATAAACTGTGTAAGCCATGTTTAAGTGATGGTTCACTCTCAGAAAAAAACATATATCAAAAATGGTTTAAAGCCAAGAAAAAAAAATTGCAAGGCGTAAACACTCTACATGTCTTGGCATTAGGCCATTCTTGACTTCTGATGGTTAGTGTCAAGATCAAGATTTGAGTGAACTATCATTTGTTACAACTAACCTGTTAATGTGGGATCACTCCTGTTTGGTTAGCCTAGCCCCAACCCAGATCCATTTCCCATGCTCTAGCAGCACAGACATGCACACATTTGATTGACACTAACATTTAGACACAAGACTGAAGCCATGCCATTTTAATAGAAGCTCTACTTCCCTCGCCCTCGCTAACTGTTGTTAGATGGGCTGCAGGCGATGAAATGACTGTGACTCTTTATCACAATCTGCAACAGCGAATTTGTGTTTTTGCAAATTTGACACAAACCGTTTGAACTCTAACGGGCCACAGTCATTGTATCACAAGCAGCAGTTATAGAGTAACAAGAAGAAGAAGAAGAACACACATTGCACTGAGACGAACATTGTTAAACAAAAAAACAAAAAGCTAAGTATCTTTGGTTAAAACACTGCTGCACAACAAAGCCACATGCGTGCCAAGCTAAAAGGTGAAAGGTCATAGTACCAGGTCAAAGGTTGCGTCGAGGGGTCGCTTCAGTGATTTGACAGCCGACTGAGTCTTAATTAGCAGGCAGCGAGCACATGATGGCAATGGGCCAATGGGGTTCAAGCGCATTAACATAAACCAGCAAGCAGAGGTGCATCATGGGGGCAGCAGTGCAGTTTGGGTATAGGTGAGAAAAAACAAAAATAAAAAAACAAATCATTGGAATGCAATATACAAGGGGGATAACAGGGCTAAGGCATGCACAGTGTGGACATTAGCTCTACTACTCAACAGTTAAATCATCATCAGAGAGATGATAACTACCGGACTACAGTGGTTATTTTGACACAGGAATAAATGAAAACAGAAAATTATTCAACCATCATTTGAAAAGAGCCTCAGCAAATAAACAGCAAAATGTACAGAGGTGTAATTCACAATTCCCCGTTTCACTGTCACGATCAAGTTGACATTGTACTGATTCACCCCCATGTTCTCTGTATTGCTGTACCACTAAAACCACATGGAGATAAACAGGACGTGTGGCTGCGCTACTATTCACTGCACCGTTACGGCAGGAAAAGACAGAAGGCATAATGAATGGTTTCAAATAATATCAAGAGGAAGAGAAGTTGTAGATAGGAACAACAGGAACAATGGAGTCATAAAGGAGGCCAGGCAGAGAGAGACAGACAGAAAAGGAACTGGACTCTCTGCTCGTGGTCTGAGATGAGATGAACAAGGAACCAAACAAACGGTTTGACAAATGAGGAAGAAAAAAAATAAAAAAAAAGCTTGATATGACAGTAGTCCTGGTTACAGTACACTGTTGTCTTATCCTTCTTCATGTCATCCAGCACAGAGCAGATTTTACCCACACCAACATGCAGACCTTTTAATATTTGACCTGGCAAAAGCAGAACTGAAAATGTTACACAACAACCAATTAGGAAGGCGAGACATGTTCAAACATGAAGGTGAACAACTTTGCAGGTACTGTATCTTAACAGCTAGACTTGCTGTAAATATAAAACTTCTCTCTCTGTCTTGTCTGGATTTAAATGAGTGCAACCTTACTAAAAGAGATCGCTCACCATGGCCGCGGCAGCCGTGGCCTGGTTCACCTGATGCTGGGTGGCCTTAATTTTGGCCTGCAGGTGGGCCGGGGGATGAAAGTACTTGCACTTTTCCCTGGTGCACCGACCCTTGATGTAGTCCATGCACACAGTGACGGTGTTGTCATTGGTGTCGATCATGGTGCTGTCTGCAGGGTGAGCGAAGCGGCACTCGCCCTCACCCCGAGCACAGTTTCCCCTCTGGTACTCTCGACACACCTAAATGAGTCAGAAGGAGAATAATTAAATAGTATCCATATCAAAATCAAAACATTGTGATGTAGTTAATAAAAGTCAAAAAACAAATATGTACGACTTGATCTAAATGCTTCTCTTTGAATCAACAACACCTACTGCCACTAAAAGTATTTAACATATTGATTATTCAAGTAATAATGGTAATTATTACATTTATTTACTGTTGCTTTGATATTGATTTGTAGCTATAAAAAAATTAGTAATAAATAGTACTTTTATAATTGTGCATTGTGCAGGATAGACACACCTTTTTCTCCTTAATAATGGATTCTAATAAACAGAATTATGCAAAATATTTATTTAAAATATTCCTATTTGGTGAAATGTGTAAATAAATAATTTTAATTGTTAATAAAAATGTAAAATATTATTGGGAACCCATTTAGTAGTTTGAACACTTAGTGTTATGTGCTAGTGTTCAGCTTTAAAACTATTACATTTTTAAAGATATTTGGTCTTAAAATTTTATTTTTGGGCAAGTTTATTACATTTAAAATCTACCAATTTTTTTAATGTTATTTTCCTATGTTACATTACTTCTCCTTTAAGCTACACTTGCTTAAAGCAGAAGTGAAGTAAGATTGAGGCAAAAATATTGAGGCAAAACAGGGTGGCCAAAAAAATAGTTTTTTAGGTAAATGTTGTCTTTAAAAAGTTAAACAAGTGGGGAGCAGACTTTGTGTAAGCAGCATGCTTTGTGGTTTAATGCAGTTTGTTATGAAAGGTAAACATTTTTCCGGTATGAACAAATACAATATTCACAGTTTAATCTTCTGAAGCTTCTCAAGTTTACCTCTGACACAGTAGAGGGCAGCACTTTCTTTAAAATACGAGCTAAAACCGTCTTTTAGTACCTAATCTGAATTGACTTGAAATGTTGCTGCGCATGCTTCTTCTTCTAACTAATATATGAACAAAATTGAGAGGTATACATTTGTTAAATCTTCAAGTGCAATAGTGAAGATTTTTTTAACTGCAATAAAGACAGATCATAGAGTATTTTCTGTGTTTCTTATTTGTTAAATGATAAGAGTCAGTTCTTTGCTGACGTTTTGCAGTTACTGGTAGCATAGAAACTGTTGGTGCTTTCTGTTCAACCAAAAGCAATTTCCACACAAATCAGAATTCCCTCCGTTGATTTCTGTTATAAAAAACCTGAGGACATCAGCAGCAGGGACATGAAGCACAACCTCTCCTGTGACTTGGGCCTTTGAGTGGAAAAAGTCCCATTTTTTGTGTTTTTATCTCGTATTAAACCTGTGATGTTCACATTTACCCATTGCATTAAGTACATTTGATTAAAGTTAATGTCTTAGTGGGATACAGTAGATTGCCTTCTCAAAGAAGCATTGTCGCTTGAAATCAAAAATGCTGAGAAATAGATATATTGCACCCATTGTTTTGTCTGTTACCTCAAGCCTGTCTGTTCTCAGCAGTTTCTGGGCTGCAGCAGCAGCGGCATTGGGAACTTGGCTGACGGTGGGGCTGGAGGCCATGAGCACAGGGGTGCTGGGCAGAATCTCCGGAGGCATCAGGCTCGGAGACACAGGGCTCAGGTAGGGATTAAAGGCTGCAGCGGCAGCAGCTGCTGCTGCGCTGGCGTTGGTTGCCAGGCCTGGTGTCACTGAAAACATGGGCTGGAGCAGGAACAAAACAAAACATAAAAAACTCTGAATGTGAAAATGGAAAAAATGTTTGCATTCACAAATTTTCTATTTGAGAAAATATATAAACTCATGACAAAAAAAGCTGAAGAGAGATGAAGTTACGTGGAATGCTTTATGAAAGAGGTTTATATTTGAACTTTTTCACAATTTGTCACTTTAAAAACACAAACTTCAGCATCCCACATCATTCTTTAATTGACTATGTTTGATTGAGATTTGATGTGGAAGACCAACACAAATTAGCCAACAATAAATGGAAGTAAATGATCCATGGTTTTAGCATTTTGAAAAAATGTACAAAAAAAAAAATCATTAAATATGAAAAGTTCAACATTCATTTGTTCGTCTTTGCATCTTTAAAACTGATACCCCGAAATAAAATTAAGTGTTATCTTCTTTGGCTTCTGTTGTTGGCTTCAGAAGTCAACAAAGTTGTGTCGCAGTGTTGCTAAATACAAATGAATGCCGTCTTTTTGGATTTTCATTTTTAAAAATTAATGATAACTGTATTTTCATTTTCTTTCATGTCAGCACAGCTTCACTGCACAGTCGCTTTGGTGTATTTCATACTCGTGTCGTCCTCTTACCATGGGGGGTAGCTGCGTGCCGGGCATCATAGCATTGGCAAGCTGCATCTGCTGGGCCAGCATGGCCATATTCTTCTGCTGAATCAGATTGTTCCTGCCATTGATCTCCAGCTGGGTCTTTAGATGGGGAGGAGGGTGCAGGTACTTGCAGTTCTCCCTGGAACAACGACCCTGAGACGCCAAACAATAGAAGTGTCAACATTCAGTATCACTCATGGGTGATGCAGGTATGGTTGAATGAACTGCATCGACAACAAGTGCAAAGTTTCTAAGGAAGTGACAAAGATGCGAAACAAAAAATGGGTAAAAAATAAATTTGCTAATGAGTCACAGCTGTATTTAGATGTATTTAAACACAGCAGACGTTTTATCCAAAATGATAATGATAAATATGATAAACTTTTATTTGCTGTAACTATTAGCAGATCTTTCAGGACCCACAACAGCCCATATTTTATGTAAACATGACAAATCCTATATATTTCTAGGTCTGCTGCATTTATCATTAGTAAAAAAAAAAAAAGAGAAAAAGACATTACACAATTTCAAACAAATTACATCTGGTCATTGACATACTGTTACATTCAAGAAACATTCAGACTGTCACTAATTGTTAACAGCTTGCTATTTCTGTCGGTCCCAGCTGGGACATGTGAGCATGTGTGCAACAGCCTCAAGGGGTCATGACTGATATACAGTGCTGTTTTTCTCCAGACATCTAGTTCAGGCACACAACATGTCTAAGTGACACCAAAAATACTCATGTGCTCATATGACCCATCTACATTATCCCAGGAGTCATGCAGAGGTCAACGCATCAAAGCTTCTGGCTAATTATTTAGGACAGAGATCACATTCTGCTTTCTGTAGCAAATATCATTCTATACTTTCAGTTTCTAGAATTGCAGCTAGTAGTCCCAAGGATGCATACATATTCATGTTTTTGTGCACTCAAGAGCTCATTCTTTTGGAAGCAATGCTCGTGTGACCAGTGTCCAATATGCACAAAAACACACACAACCAAGTCCACAATGTATTAAAGGCGTGTGTTTACTTTCAGGCCAGTGGCAGGCTTGTGGCACCTATCTCTTGCTGACAGAGCTGGGATTTATCTCTACACGTTGACGTGACTATACCCCACTCTTCAGTCTTCTTTTACTTTCACTGACACTGGAGCAGCAGACAGCTGTGGAGGCGGGAGGATAAACAAGAACCACCATTGAGGCAAAACAGGGTGGCCGTAAAACGGTTAAGGTGTTTTTAAGGGGTTTTATTTTTTTTCTGTTTGCTTAAAGCTGCCGTCTCTGGCTCTTCCTGGATTTCCTTTTAAGGATATTGCGGCAAGCGCAGCTAATGGCAGGCTGACACCAATTAAGAATTCATGGACTTGGATTTATGGACCTCTATATACAGTCCTTGTGATCTTCTGCACTGCTTGGATTATAAATTACAGCTTGATGTGGGTTGTTTCCTGATAAAATCCTCGAGGAAGCGGAAAATGATGGCACCTGTCACGTACCACTCTAGTGCAAAATCTGGTTCAAAAACTGTTTACATTCTTGAGCTCTAAATAAGTGCCAAAAATGTCAGACTAATGTAGAAAGCAGACCACATAAAGAGAAAAAAAAGTTCTTGATGCTTTAATATTTAGACAGCCTGCCCTCCTACTGTACTGAATAAAAAATGTGCCTGTAGAACTAAACCTAGCTGTAGGGAAATGTACAGCCAACGATTTAACTCATAGGTAACTTCCCATGTTGCAAGAACGAAAGAAAATGTAAGAAAAAATGTACTGATAAGTACGGACAAAGTTTTTGTGCAAAAGTATCCATACTGTTCAAACTATTTAAAATGTTGTCATGTCACAGCGACATACTTTAGTGTACGATAAACAAATGTTCTGTGTGTGGTATAAACAGAGTAATGCACAACTGTGAAAAGGAAGTAAATACTTTAAAATATTCACAGGTAAAAAATATTGTTGCAAGGTTTGTTAGCCCTCCTGTGTAAATACTTTGAAGAACCACCTGTTTCTACATTTATAGCTGCAAGTCTTTTTGTGTTTGCCTCCACACCTACAGCGTGAAATTTATTCAATTTTTTTCCTGCAGAATTGTTTCAGCTTTGTTGGATTGGATGGGGAGCACTTGCGAACACCAGTTTTGAAATCTTTTTCACAGTTGCAATTAAGCCTGGACTTGTTAACACACAAATATGTTTTGCTCTACTGTAGCTCTGGTTGTGCCCTAAGGGCTGGTATTCTGCTGGAAGGTCGAGGTCTCAAGTGTTTTTCAGTCTTCAACAGGTTTTCTTTCAGGTTTTATTTCAGGGTTGCCCTGAATTTACCTTAATTCACCTTCCCTATAAAATCTGACCAACTTTGCTGTCTCTGCTTGAGAAAAGCATCGCCACGGCATGATAATGCCACCACAATGTTTCACCCTCGTATGGTGTTTACCATTACACGGTGTTATATATGTAAATATATATATGCATATAAAGCATATATATGCTTTATATGCATATATAAAGCATATATATGCTTTATATATGCTTTCAAACTGTTTTTTGAAAGTCATCTTCTATTCACTTTGCAGTATCCATCACTTTCAGAAGGTCTATCATACCAATAAAAATATTGAAGTCTGTGGTTTTAACATGACAAAATTTGACAAGGCATTGTATGAATCTAAATAAGAGCATGCATTTATTTGTATTTATGTATTGAACAAAGACCAGTGATATTCTCTTGTATTTTCATGAAACAAGAAAACGCCTAATTTAATTTGAAATACCCAGCATTTGTTTTTTTTTGAAGAGTAATATGAAATGTTTTTATTATTCCATAACAGTCCTTTCGGTGCTCAAGTAAATGTAATTTTACGACAAGCCACATGCTGAGATGTGCAAGTCTGTGGCAGAAGATCTGTGCATGAGCACAAAAAGGAGAAAGAAAAAAAAAAAAGAGTTGAAAGCAGGTAGTCCAAAGCATAAAAATGATAGGCGGAGAGGGGTGGAAAGTGTGGGTGTGATTTCAATGTGGTGTGTGGAGGGGGTTGATGCGGTGGGGGCTGGAAAGACATAAAAGATCATGTTGCTCTCACCCCACATGACCTCGACCGCTGACTGGCAGGGTTGGCAACTGGAGCAGCGTATGTGAATGAGTAAAACAACAAAAAAAAGATTCTAAGTAACCAGACCTGACCTAGTCGAGATGTTCAAAGAAAATGCCTGCTACCAGAACGGGTAGCCATTTTGAATAAGTAAGTCTGGGCTCAGAATAGGAAACGCCAGTCTGACTGTGATGAGAATGCGAGAAAGCGGGAGTCACGGCAACCCTGTGAGCCGGCGCGAGGCTGCGTCGGGGAAATCTTAGAAGTTTCAGAAGAACGAGTGATTAAAAATGGGGGGACTGTCAAGCGCAGGAAAGTGATGCGGACTGAGACGAAAGGAAGACGCTGCCGTGTTTGTGTGTGTTATGGTGACATCAGCGGCCTTGAGGAGTAGCTACAGATGGTGTCCACAGCAACGGAGCAGCCTGCCTGATCACTGGCAGACAGAGACAGTCGGAGAAGAAATCGCTACTCGCCTTGCAGCCATAATTAGTTCAAATGCATCTGTGTGTCTGTACACCAGCCCAATTTGTTCCATGTCCACGCCAGAAATTAAAAAGGTCACTCTCAATGAAAACAAATGATTGAGGTGTCATCTTCAATATTTCGATGCACCGACTGACTCCACTATGAGATGCAAAACCGAAAAGAGAATATTATTTTGTGGTGCTGATGCAATTTAAATGTAATCATGCAAATGAAATGCTTGAAATGTGTAGTGCAGTCAGACTTAAAGCCTGGGGATGCTTTGAGGAAATTGGTGGCAATAATGGGGATGTAAGGAGTGAATAATATGATCTATACTCGATGTTTATGCTCACAATGACATGCTTTCCAAATGATTCACAAGCATCGTGAGCTGATTCCCAGGAGTGAATTCAGGTTGTGGGCATAAAATACTTAAAAAAATAAAGCAAACATGCACGAGTCGCTACCGTTTTCTTAAGATCAAAGAAGACCTTTTTCTCCTTTGGGTTCATTTCAGGTCATGTTTTTGTGTTATCTATGGATGTCTGAGCTTCTCCTGTTGAGATCAGACCCCCCGATATCCACGCAGGCCAAACTGGGAACAATAATCCCAGCGGCTACTGGGCTGACTGTTTCATGATAAGTTGTAAAAACACGTCCCGCCCTGATCGCGCTCCCCTCTAACTCGCTGCCTCTCACCCACAGACACACACCCTGGTTTTGTAAGTATGTGGGAATTAAACAAACAGTGAAGCAATGTGTAAAGAATGCAGGGTGTGGCTGAATCCCATTCTTTTTAGGAGGCGATGAAGCATGCAGCGAAATTTATAAAATACACATGCTCGAGTAAAATGCCATGCAAGATAAATGCAATAAACCTTAAGCATTGACTTGAAATCTATAATTAGTGTTTAAATGACGATGAATGATCTGAATGGAGCTCCTATATATGGAAGACATTTTTCAGATTTTCATTTCCCTGGTATCGGCCTGTGAGCGTTTGGAGTATCAACAGGTTATGGTCATTATTGTGTTCTAAACTCGAAACTCTAAAGGACTTGGAGCCTTTGAAAGGGTTATAAACCTTTTTAGACGATGTCTTTGTAAAAAGGTTTCCAAAAGCTGTTTAGAGATTAAACTCAGTTTAGAGTTTAGAGAATTTCTTATGTCTCTAAACAGCAGGAATGGTCTAATGTAAAATTTATTGCAATTTTGAAAAAAAAAAAACAATAAAACTTTTCCGTCCTATGAAGAAAACAAATTAGACACTGAATGATGGAAATAATATCTAATATTTCAGCTACCAATTTTTCCCTCTTAATTCCAGGCTTGTCTAATCCATTAATATCTTATACTTATGCAGAAAGTGGAATGGTTTTTGACTTATTTCTTTATTTGACTTATTTTATATTTTCAAAACCATCTACTTCAAAATAAATTGTTCGCAAACCTTTACACAAACAGCTGCCAAGGGCATTATGTGAATCTTCCTCATGTATCTCCATCATACCAGTGTTGTGGTATGATGGTATTCGGCTGCTGTTGGGATGTGAAGCTACACTGTTCTGCGGCCTGCGTTCCACCGTCTTCTGTCCAAACATACACAGAGATGAAAGCCCTACTCTTCACACACACACGTTGAAAGAAGCTTTGTTCTGCCGGAGAGTGGCGGAGACTCAAAGGAACCGGCCCAGCGGTTGGTCTCTTTGTCTCCCGTGCACATATGAATATAAATATATCAAATCAATCTGCATGTTGTATGTGCAGATCCCCCTGTAGCCTAGAACTGGTTGAATAAGCAGAACATTTATAAAAAGTAATCTTTCTTATCAAATTAAATAAAGTTTAGAACATTTTAAATTTCTGTGCAAAACTCTGTAATTCTTTATTGGACCACGGGCACACATCTATACCCTAATGATTACTTCCCTGCCGGGTTGCGACGCACACACTGATCCATGTTGGCGTTCTGTGGTCAGGGAGTGGATGTCACTGCATGTGCTGGGGCTTGTGGCGTTACGGAGATGCGAGGGAGTGTTAATCTATGATAATAGTTCAAATATGTCCACGATGGCGCATTATCACCCTCACTTATACAACACCACAGTTAAAAGGATGGTGTTCTTATCAGAAAAAGGGCCACATATACTGCAGTAAGGTTAATCAAACACATTTTAAAGTGTTAAGTGTACATAGTTAAAGAAAAAAAAAAACCTAGGTGAATTATTATGTGATGCGAACTAGAAATTGAGGACAAATGCAAATGTGTTACAGCAGTAACCACATAGATATGCAGAGCAATGAGTTATTCACACTTGAAAGTGTGTTGGTTCTCAGAAACGCTCCAGGTCAGATGTCATGTACACTGGAGCCCTGGGTCCAAACTTAGACCTCTCTGTCTTTCTGCTGATATGCTCCACCTTCCCCTCCCTATGTGTCACCTCTTTCTACATCAAAACACTTTCATGTGACTCCTTTTACACGACTCACTCTCTACACACTGTTGATTTCTGTACCACTTTTTCTCCTCTGAGTGCTAACAAGGTTAGTTTCTTACTTTTCATTATGTGCAAAGCCAGTGCAATAACGCAAGTATGGATCTGAGCATAAAGAAAGAAAAAAAAAAAACTCCCAATGCTTAATATGTGAGTATGAGTAGCGAATCCCGGAAGGTTCAGTTAATAATCTCTGAGCGCTGCTTCTCAGTGGGAGTTAAATAGAAGAGTCACTGTGCAGAAATCCTATAAGGTTCTGGCAGTGGCCAAGAGTCAACGATGACTCTGTTGTCGCTGAAATGACAGAGCTACATTCTTCTTCAGGACAGACTTGTATCTGAATGGACAAAAGCAAAATGGGAGCAGCATATGACAGCATTCCAGCTTAAAACTCTTCCTCTTCTTGCTTCCAGGGTGACCCGTCTTCCCCCCTCCGCCATCGTCAACAAAAGGCTCCTTTCTCCTCGTACCTCCGTGACACCAAGACTCATGACTAATTTAGTTTGCAGCAATAACAGATTTAATCTGGTATGCATTATGCTAATCTCATCTCACAGACTTTAATCCTATCCACAACTCTAATCCCACTGTCAACTGGTCTAATCCTGTTTCTGTGCGCTTATCTCCGTGGGGTTTGGCAGCGAAACAAGGAGGATGCCTCCAAATTCTTTCCTGTGCTTTAGTGTCATATTCCTTCATAATAAAATTCCTTTGAAAATTATGATGATTTTGCAATGATTCACTGTTATCATTTTTACACAGAAACTAAACTCTGTAGACCAGGCTCTACATTACATAAATGTAAAGAAAAAATAGCAAAACAAAATAAAGTGAATTCCACTAATGATATATAGTTGCTTTATAGTTAGAGTCATTTAAGTACATATTAATGCCAATAAATATCACTGAGACGTTCACTGATTTAGTAATGCAGTTCAAAATGTGAAGCTCATGTATTTTAAAGGTTTTTCTATGCTATGTCCTACACAAACAGGGAGAATACTGACTTGACGGTTGTCCAGCAGACATTGAACCCATCATAAGAAGAGTAAGATACAGAAGGTCACCGCTAAGGAAGTTGGCCGTCTCCAGAGTGCTGTATCCAGACATTTTTATTTGAAAGTTTGGTGGAAGGAAACAGTGTGGTATTGAAAGTTCTATTATCAACAGGGAAAACAATCACAGGCAACAACTGAAGGATTAATGTTTTAATAATTGCTGGAACAGAGAGTCGGGACCTTTTCAGATTCAAATAATTAAATAGTCAGAGTCTGGAGGAACGGTTAGGTAACATGAGCTGAATTACTAAAAGGAATTCAGCTTTAACATACATTCTGTTTTATAGAAACTGACATCTTCAGTGAGAAATAAGCACAGCTGGATTTAATGAGTGTCAAACAAAACACATCACATTTAACAATTAGACCTGTCCTGTTTCAACTCAAAACCGACATGTTGGCCGGCAACAATAAAAAGCCTGAGGATTAATTCAGTCATGTTTCACTTATCAAAGTTCTTGCTCTACATCATAAATCAAAGATATTAGTCATTACATGAAGATTGTGCATTAAGATGATGCTCTGGCCAATAAATGGGACGGTTTAATTCTTGCCACTGTTGTTGAACAATAGACTTCTCAGACATTATCAGCTGAGCTATCATTACGTTGACTCCGGTGTATCTTTGTTGTTTTTAATGCCTATGTTTCACAACAGAGAGGAGGTGGAGAAACTTGTGACTGATGGCCCTAACAGCTGGTAAGAGGGAGAGGCTCGCCACAAAGGTGTTAAGAGAGCTGCGGCTAAAGTGAATAGCTGTGCCCTCGAGCTCATGTCTCGCTTGTCTAATGGGAAGAAAATAGCAGAGCTGACTAGTAGGATATCTGTTCACATGTTGGGTAAGATGTAATGAAAGAACCGTTAAGAAAGCAGCAGAAAGTTGTAGTCAGCTCTAAAAAGGAGCACATAAACCCCCCCCAGAAATTTACAAGGTTAATAAATGCATGCTTAGTAATTAGTAATTTAGCAATTTTCGCTTTATCGACAATCTCTACGCATTTAGTTTACAGGTAAAATTCAGCGTCTGACCTTCACTTCCCTGCATCTGTGAAAACATTCCTGGTTAAAAGTCGAGGATGAACACTTTACCAATTAATGGTAAGTAAATGTTTTTTTACAGTGAAGTAAATGTTAATTAAATAGATATTGGCAAGTCATTTGCTGGGTCAGTTGAAGATGTGATACTGTTAAAGTGATACGTTTAATCCTCTCAAGGAAAAAGCATAAAATGTGGAATTTTCTTCATCCTGGCTTGAAGTTTTTCTTTTGTTGAAATCTCATCTCATCTCAAGTAAAATAAAACATTTAGTGCTCACAATTATAAAGTCAATGCTTGTAAATTCTGCTCTAACAAATGCCTTGTATGTTACATCAGATTTTTTTTTTATGTTAGGCTTCTTTTGGTTGGTGGGAAATTAGTGAAAATGTAGTGTTTTAAATAAAAATACCACAAAATGTTTGAAGTTGAATTATTTTTTGTTTAGTTTTATTACACAAAGAAATTCTTTAAGCTTTAAAGGACATTAGTCAATACATTCATAGCAATTTGTCTTTCAGGATTATAGACCACAAAGAGCAACAGTTCTCAACTGTTAAATTTAGAGTAACATAAAAAGCATACCTTACTGTGTGTCTCAGAGCGACACTAGAAAATTAAGTTTTAATTTAAATCCAACATTCAATGCAAAACATGCAAACAATTGTTCTCATGAAGCTTAACTGATGAATGTAAGCATGTTTTAAACTACAAACGCACGTATACATCCAACCCCAAGCATAATTTTGTGGAAAAGGCATAAAAACGATGGCACTGACTAATATCTAAGCAATGTTTAAGCATGGCTCAAAAGAGAAAGATTAATGAAAAGACTCGTGTGTAAATATTTATAGAGTGCGAGCCGGAGGTATAAGCAAACTTTCAAACTACTTTGTGCCCCCTGCAGAACGGGGTTCCCAAGAATGTTTGAATACACAGAGGGCAAGATGACAAATGCCCCAGTTGTATACATACTAAGAGAAACACCTTCATAGCTTGGAAATTATGCATATATGGCAACTGTTACTGCTGCTTGTTTCTGAGGTGGTAAAACATTTAAAACGGTAAACAAATCAGTATAAACAAAGTATTTTTATGCTATAAAATTCTCACTATTGCTGTATGAGAACACAACAATAAACTAGACTTTGCCTTCATCACTCGAGTGTGTGTTAAATGCAGAGTCCAGAAATACAGTAATATAAAAGCTAAAAAATAAAACAAAATATATGCAGGGACAATATAAATAGGAGCTTAGTTGTGCTGCGGTGGCCAGAAGTGGACTCTCAAACTAAATTCAGCAGGACCTCGTAAAACCTTCAGCCGGCTTTGGTTTTATGTGTAAATGTGGCAAAAAAGGAGTTAAGGTTGATTAAACAGGCTAAGCAGGCGCGACTTTCAACACGCTTTCATGAAGCAAATGTGGACGGCTTACTGGGTCCAAAAGAAGATACTTTTCTCAAGCTTAAACAAAGAGAACAACAACTCATCAAAAAAGATTCTCATGGACATCTCCCTTTTGAAGAGAGATTTCTAGAAATAAATCTGCTGGTGCAAAACAAACCTAAAAGTGTTATAAATGTATAAAATCAGGGACATATTTTATCCTCAATATTATTTTATGCTGACATTTATGCACTGATCTGGTTATTCTTCTTTAATCGTCAAAGATAAACCTCAACAGTCCAGAGGGATATCTGGGGTTGTCTGGTGTGTGTTCTAGCTGAGCTAAAGAGCCAGAAGCAGGGCTTGTAGTAAAGTGATTATTGTATCAGTGGCGTTATAATGGGCCCAGTGTGACAGAGCGACAGCGACGGCTGACACTGAAAAGAAAAGACTGTTGTCGCTGATCTTCCGTCACATAAGCTCACAGACAAGATGCAAAGCCATGCTGATGTGACAAGGATGTACGCACGCCATAAAACCAGCACCGCAAAGAATAGTGCTGTGTGGGTTAGTCTGTGTGCTTTTGTGTGTGTGAGGAGGCTGCAAACAGAAAGCCAACCAAGCTTGCAACTGAGAAGATGTTGGTATATTTCAGTAAATATGAGAACAGAAGACTTATAAGAGCTAACGTACTAAAAAATGTTATGACACTTTTATCTAACTCGATCATTTTCTTCAGCAAGAGAGAGTGAGACAAAAACCACAGCATGTAAAAGCCGGATCTTCTGGATGGCTTAAATCAAATTAAATGAAAAAGCAAAATCATTAATTGTGAATGCACTCTCGGTTGTTCCATTAATTAAGTTGAAGATTTCCTGTTTTAACAGCTAATCCATCCAGAAAGCACAGTCTGAATTGCAGGCTTACATCAACCTTCAGACTAAAGTTTTAACACCATTCAACTCAACACAACTTGCTGATTGCATGACAAAGGCTTCCTCCTGAGGTAGTTTTTATTCTAAATGTTTCCCTCAGGAAATACAAAAAAAAAAAAAAACTTAGTCAATTCAATATTTTAACCCTTTTACTATCCGAACCAACTATGCAATCAATAAGGAACACAACTGTTCTGGCATAAAAACTGTACCCAGCACATGGTTGTGTACAGTTTGGCTGTCAACGCAGTAAACAGTGTGTGACAGCAGTGTCAAACACACAATACCTCCTCAAACTCATAACCCTCTGGTTTTCACATACTGTGCACACATAGTGTTGATTTTATAGAGAGAGGGGGGGACTGTAGCGAGATTTGTTAGAACCAGGAACAGATCATATTTCCCCAACATGTGTCTGGAAAACATCACATCAACTGTGGTAACCTTCTTGATGCAGTAAGCAGTCGCTACTATGATGCTCCTATCAGAAAGGCTGTGTAAGAATGAAGATATGTGGTATTCATTTGACTACAAATAGACTTTCCAATGTTTAACAAGGCGTCACAGTAAATCTGGTGAAAATCTAAATAAATACAATGTTTATTTCTTTGTGTCATGAGCGGTTTCCTTTATCAACTCTTTTTCTTGCTGTATCAATCGGCTTTGACTTATCTTTTCATTTTACTGATTCATACAACTTTGCTACCAACCCCTGCTGCACCAGCAGAGTTTCTGACGTTAGTAAACCTGTAAAATTCGTTAAATATTTTTGAAAAATTCCAGTTTTATTCTGAGTTCATGTAAAAAAAAAAAAAAATCCATATGACAGTTACTAAAATGAGATAAATGGGAGTTACATCTATATCTTTTCAATTAGCACTGTCTTCTGGTAGTGCAAATGTGTGTTTATTTATTAGTAAGTTTATGGCTGAAAGAAAATAGCTTTTCAACCATATACTATCTATCAAATTGATGATAAAAATGTTAAAATAAATTGAACTATGACAAGATTCGATGTAAATCTAATTTTATCTTGCCACCATTTATAAATGATAGCAGGATAGTAACAAAGTGCAACACTCACTAACCGCAGCACATTTTCACCTTTTTAATTCAATAAATTGCATACTTACTTAGGACTTTTTAAACATCTTAACTCTGCTGCTGTAGTTTGCATTTGCTTGGCTTCTTTCCACACAAAAAAACAAACAAAAACCCTAACAAAAGAGTGGAATTTTTAAAAGCTATAAAAAAACTCCCAACATTTTATCTACATCTTTATTTTTTTTTTTTTTACTCAGGTGCTCAGAAAAAGGAAAAGCATCAGGCAAATCACTCAAATTCACGGGTACAATCTTTCAGATGGTTCTTTTATGTTAAGTCCAAATTTATTTAAAGAAAAGTTTAAAAAGTCAGTGTGAGCTCAAGGATTTTCTTAGCAGAAAATGCCCCAGGAAGAAAAATGCTTAATCTATCCAGTTGCTTATTGCTTGGACTGCAGATGAAGTTATTGAAATAGAATTTTGACTTAGAACAATGCAGAAGTGCTGCAACACAAACATAGCATATGCATGAACAAGTATTTGACCTCATTTTCTCAAAACTAAGAAGTGACCACCGTGGGCGTGTCAGTTAGACAGGGAACAAAGTAAATCATGCATCAAAGCGTATTCAGACTGTTTTACATGGTGGATTTTAACCTCTCATTTTTGTGATCGCAAAAAGGACGTACAAACAAAATGAGCTGCTAATGCTCATGAGCTAATATCACAGATGTATTGTCCCTCCACACTGCTAAACACTTGCCACACAGGTTTTTGTGTGCAAATATGTATATACATATGTGCTTGAGGCTGTTGAGGTCACAAGATGTTTGCGAAGGATAATGTGAGCCGTGCTCTGGATGGGTGTGACGACAAGAGGAGAAGAAAAAAAAAACAAACTGAGTGGGGATATCAAGAAGAAGCCCGTCAAGTATGAAAACAAGCAACAACAAGTTCAATCATAGCTGAGAGCGGGATGAGTTATGGCACACTCGATTTAATTTAAACTAATGAGGCATCCATTCACTTCCATGATTCTGCAGATATGATTACAAGAAATAAACAACAACAAAAAACTAGGCTTCCTTCACTGAAATAATGTGAAGCATCTACTTTAAGCCCTTTATCTGTACAGATTAAGGCATGTGGCTTCTTCCAGTTTTAACTATGAGCCTGTTGTTTACACAGATCCCAAATCAGCATATTCTGTCCACCCAATCTGATCAGTCGGTTAATCATCAACTAACAAAGTTACAAAGCCAAATTAAAATCCAGGAGTCCAGGCTGCCATTATCCCTCTCTAAATATTTACCGTTTCAACATAGCTGAGCTGTCCGTGCAGCACCAAGCAGAGGGAGGACTGTGCTCTGGGGTTAAGGCCAAGTCTAAGGCCAGAAGAACACACATACAGACACAAGCATGCATATCTGCACACTCAAATGCTGTGGTATGTTTGACGGAGGACGTTACATGATCCAAATGCAATGACATGAATGCCACAAGCATGTTGCCATGAAAAATGAAAGCTTCTTTTTATGCCTGTGTAAGAGAACGACTGCGTGTGCAGAAAGTGTGCGTTATCTCTGTGCGTGCCTGCGTGCACGTGCAACACACGAAACACAGGCTAAAAAGAGATAGAGAGTGGATGTTGGGGAAATGACTCGGTTTGGGTGTGACCTGCTCAGCAATGCACTGGTGATCATGTGAGACCTGTTCTAATTATATACTTCTCAAGAAGAAGGTCGATCCGCTCTCATGGGCCAGGAGCTTGTGCACACGTCCAAGAGGATGCACTGATGTGAGTGCGAGACAAGTAAAGGAGAGCAATATGGCCTGTTGTAACAGCACTCATTGGAGAGTTTGCCCTATTTCAACAGTAAATTAAAGTAGGACAACTCACTCTGTCAGTGAATGTGTTTGTGGGTCCGTGCGACAGAAAACCCAAAGCGGTGCAATGCAGATGTGTCTGTATTTTTTTGTTTTAGAAGTTTGAATAATCAACAGGCTTCATTTCATATTTTTTATTGTTCTCTTATGCTGTTTAAAAATTCTTTTTGCTCAATCAGCTTTTTTCTACGGTGTTTTTTTTATAGACCTGCTCTGGTTTTTCCAGAAAAAAAAAATGGGACAAATGGTTAAAAAAAGAGAGCAAGACATGTCCACTGAAAACTAGTTTAAACAAATACTCTAGTCCATCCTGAAATGTTCAATCAGGCACATAACAGCTGCTTATTTCCAATTATGATCTGTACTTCAAAATAGATGTGACCTGAAAATGTCATAAATTAAAACACTGTTTTAAACTGTGACCTCAAAATAATCGGAAATTAACTGTGTCAGGTTTTTGTACTAATTATATTTCACTAGATTCATTTTGGATTTTTTTTGTCCTAGTTAACATCTATTGATCCCTTTTGCCAGTAACAACCTTTTACTTAGCGATGCATTGAACAGGCTTTTTCCTACCCAGGACTAAAAGGTACTAAAAGGTCATTGTTTTGTTTTCAATTCAAAAGAAAATAAAGGAATTTCAGCTTCAAGTCTGCACTCTTGCTCTAGCACTCTTACTCCCAGTCAGAATAAACATGCTGGTCGAATTAAAACACTGTATTCAACTGTGGTATACCGGTATCAATAATTTAATGACCAACTATGAGTAAAAAGTTTATTAACATAGATGTGATTGATTGATGTGTTTATAGACTCAAAATGGCAAAGGTTCTTGGTTTTGACTCATTTTAAGATTGGCTGAGAACTATTCATAAGAGAAAATTGGGTGATTGATTGGTGCTGCTACAGTTTTACCCACACTGTGTGTTTGTGATAACACAACAGCAACTCTGTAGTCATGTAGGAGATGGAAATAAACACTTTTTTTTGTAGAATCATGTGGTTTTCTTTATTTGACCAATGAGGAAGGTTGCAAATTGATGGAGGCAGTTAATAACGGTGTGACAGATAGCCAGCACTACAAATTTTCAAAAGATCCACTGAAAAAGAAATGTACCAAATCACACGGAGAGACAAATTGTGAATAAATTTGAGCACAATTCTGCTTCTGCCTTCTGATTATCAAAATCTTGTTATAAACTCGTAGTTCTAAACAACTCAGTCTCATATTAATCCTAGCTTGATCTAAAGTATCTTATAGAGAAAATTAAGTAAAACACAAGCATTATCTTGTCCTCTAGGTTTTGGGTTTAAAATAATCTCTCAATTGAGATCTTGAGCTCTGTCTGATAGATTGCTTGTGACAGAAGGACTAAGAAAAAAAGGTGTTTACTTTCATTTTGCTACCACTTGGGAAATGATTGCATTCGGTTTTCCAAAACAGCCTCCAACTGTGCTCAAAAACATGAACATGCAGAATGAGATACTCGCACCAACCCCCTGAGGCCGCCCTTCGTTCTTTACACAGGAAGTGGTTTGAATCATGCTATCGCTTCAGTCCTTTTAGATACCTAGATGTGAAATACTAAGGTCAGCCATACAGAATTACATGGCAGCCTCTTAGGGTTTATATTCCTTTTAGCAAAATGGTGGCAATGTTTTTTATTTCCAGTGGGATGTTACATTTATAAAAATTCAAGCTACAGTGTTGATGTAGTGTAATCAGATAGCCCATCTACAGAGGTCAAAACATTGTGGCTTGTTCCGGAAAGTTCTATTACTATAAATAATATTGCTTTAAAAAAAAAAAAAAAAGCCAGTTTAATTCCTCAAAAAGATTTACCTTCCTTTATTACAGTTGACTCACATGACCAGAAAGGGGTAGGGCAAAAAAAGAGGACAGGAAGTAACCTGATGCTGCTCATGCTATTTCAAGTTTTTAGCTCTCTCTAGTTCCTCAACAGCTTTTCAGCCACTAAACTGTAATCTGTCTCACTGGCTGAGACATGGCTTATGTTTTTTCTTACCTTGAGGGAATCGAAGCAAGCGATCACCCGTCCGTTGTCCACCTGGCAGCTCTTGGCCGGATGGGCAAACTTGCACTCCTGGTCGGAGCGCGAGCACGTGCCCCTCTGAAATTCCCGGCATACTTCCAGTGTGAGCCACTTTGTGTCACGGATGTGTGCTATGTTCATGGCCATGGCAAAACGCAGGCAAAAGGTGTTTCTAGCAAAGATACGTTCAAGTGCGGATAAAGTACTTCTAGTGTTTTAATCCACAATTGTTCTGCTTTGTTTTGAATGTCTTCCTTAGTATCGTTGCTGCTTGTGATAAGTTGAAATGAAACATTCAGAAAAGTACGCCTTGGTGAAATGCTGCAGGACAGTGTTTGCTGTGGATGTTAATGAGTCATTTTCCCGATGCAAACAGCATCTGGCAAAAGGTCCGATATCCAGGAGACGTCTTAGCCTACCAACTGTTCCTCCTCACTGTTTGTGTTTATTGCTTACTCTCTTATGCAACATCCCAAAGAGAGAGCCCTCTGGTCGGTGCAGTGAAGCAGGCAACAAAGGTGACAGTCTGTATAGTCTGCTTCAGGAAGGTTAAGGACACTGAGGACTGAACAGAGGCCTTAAGGGGCTGAAGGCGATGGTGAAAGGCAAGGTGGGTGAAATGCTGTTTGTGGGGCCTGGTGGTGCAGTGGTAAGGCTGGTCAGCTGGTGGTGAGCAGCGAGGGTCGCCTGGTGAATAGGGCTGATGTTGGAGTGGATGCTGATGGTGGAGCAACGGGGAAGGGTGTGGTCGTTGTCCCTTTATTCTTAAAACTGTGGCAGCAAGCGAGCGAGCGAGGGAGAGGGGGGATGGAGCTTCAGCTGTAGAAGCAGGTCAAAGCTGCAGCAGACATCAGGGAAGGCACTTCCTCTGAGGAGAAAGGGGAAAAGAGACAGACAGATTAGTCTAATAGTGTATGTTAAATAAATATTTATTTTTCCTCTCCTGTAGCTTTCAGAGGAGTTTCTAATCTGCTGCACCTTTAGAATCATGCTGCTGCAACGCTATGCAGCTGTGGGAATGAAGAAAATGTAAAAATGTCAGAAATGCAGCAATGTCAGCTAAAAATAAAAACAACATTCACCATAGCCTGTGCACTAAAAATGCACACATGTCCATCGTGCCAACGCACTCACACACAGAACAAAAACAACAACAACAAAAAAAAAAAACTGCATAAAGCAGCTATTCACAACTTCCGCCTCTTCTGATTGACACGGTAAAATCAGATCAGGTCGGATCCAGTGTCGCCAATAGTCTCATCAAGCAAAGGTCGGTCAGCGATTAAAGCGGTTTAGGAAAGAAAAGAAAGGGAAGAGTGAAAGCGGGGAGGGAAGTTGAGGCAGGGCATGAGGGAGAAAAGTTTAGTCATTTCCTTTCTTGTAAAGTCTTGTGAGAGTGGGGACCAATGAGAACGAGCGGAGTTGCAGCAACATTCTGGGCTGAGGGCCAGGTGAGAGCAAGAGGGGGAGGAGCAGACAGGAGGCTGACCTGACTGCTGCTGGAGAAAAACACAGACGCAGAGCAAAAATTATCACTTTGTTTATTATTTATATAACTGCTGGTTCTCTCATAAACAGGTGATCAGTCACGCTGCCACACAACAAATTATTCTTACAGGGCCAACATCACATCCCTGCATTGGTCTCCATAATATGCTTATTACAGCAAGATAATTTTTAAAAGTAAAAAAAAAAAAAATGAAGGCTTATTTTCCTTACTATAGTTCTCTTTTCCAGGCAATGTTTATTTTTTTTATTTTTTTTTTGGTGCACCAATTTGCTCACCATTTACATGATTGGGCTCCCAGGGGCCCGTTCTGCTCTTATCACACCGACAGCCTGACTCACCACACCCTCTGCGCAGAGAAATCGGATTTCCCAGAAAAGTATATGGACCTTCATTAACACAACTGACCCCTGCTTAGTTAACAACATCACAACATGCTATATCAGAGCCGAATCTCAGCCCGAGCCTTGATGACCCAGCAACAGAGACAATATGTTAGCAGACCGAGAGAAGCAGAAGAGAAATTATACCCTTTTACCTTGGATGACCTTGAGGAAGTATTATTGCTTCAAATGACCTTTGGAGCTGAACCATAATTGTAAGCAAACGCTTCTTCAATTCTCAAGGTGTATGAACAAGTTCATTGCATAAACAATACAGCTTCCATACAGGGCTGATTCTAGTAATTTTAACAATTCTTTTAATTAATTATTTCAATATTTTATCAACTATTTGTTTTTCAGAGAATGACTGGTGGCTGGTATCACATATAACACACAGCATACCATCATTTTGTTTGCATGAATTTCGGTTCCCATGAACTCTCCTAGTTTTTCATAATTTCATCCTCACCTCTATTAAAGATCAGCTATGTCTACAGGACCTGCTCAACATCATATAGTGTTGATGAGACTAATGCTGTTGCACTGCGTGGTGCAAACACTCCATAAAACACACTGCAGCTTTTTTCTGAACAATAGCCACAGCTGGACACCATTAATGAGCTGGAAAGGAGGATTCTATATAAAGATTTCTCAAGTGAAAGGCGTCAGCGGCCGTCTTTAAGAAAACGAGAGAGTGCAATGACTCGAAGCTTGAAAAACGGCCGCCCCCTGAGATCTGTCTTAATCAGTTTCCATGGTTTCTGTTTGAGTCAGGCAAGTGGATATCTGTGACAATGCAGAATAAGGTAATGTGCTAGCGGGATAATGAGCTCTCCTTATGATCCATCATGTCCAGATGTAGGCATTCTTGCCCTATTGATTTCTTCATCTCAGTGGCCTTTCCTGTCAGTATTTCCAGTCCTCTATATAAGTCCACTTTAACTGTCTCCAGTGAATCCATTTAAAAAAAAAAAGTTATTGGCTTGAACCATCAAATTCACATTATGTTTCAGGATGAATTCATACAGGAGCCAAAGCTCCATCCATATATTAATGTGACTGTCGGGTATAAACTCTCCTCCAGCATCCTCAGCAGCCCTCCCTTAGGCTCCAAGGTCTTGCAGGCTGGTGCAAGGTCAGTCACAATGGTGGAACATGATGGCGCGAGAGAGCAAACAAGAAAGTCTGTGTGCTTCCCATCGGCCTTTCGAACACGTGGTTCAAATATTGCATAGCGACGAAAAGAAGAAGTACATCTTCGATATAAGCACATCAGCAGCAGCTCACGGTCATGTGACACTGGCAAATGCCTTAACGGCATACGCAGTATCAGAAACAAGTCTGCACATCTTTTGCTTTCTCTTCATCATGGGCTGCGCAACATATCGGCTCAACAACAACAGCACTCAGCTTTCACAGAAAGCACAAACTGAGCACAAAGCCTGCTTGAGATTTGATTGGTGATTATTCACTGAGGTTTTCTCCGGCACAAAAGACTGTTTTGCAATGGAGACGTGTCTCAACTGATTAAAAAGATGAAGCTGTCAAAGTATTGCAAAAGTATGAAGGGGATGTTGAAGTGTTGCTGTTATTTTAACAAAAAAAGAGTGTGCGGTTGCCAGATTAAACTTCCCCAAAATTAATAAGGGCCCACATTTTAAATGCAGTACATTAACTTAGTTTGACAGCTTAGGTCATGAAAAATGAAAGTTTCATAGAAACGGTTCAAATTTCCTCTTTAAGTTACATGAACTTTTTCAATAATCTTGTTAATGGAAAATAACAGACAAGAGGGCAAACAGTCGCCATTTTACTCTTCGTTCAGACATTAAATAATACAAAATAAATTAATGTACAGTAGTGATCATACACACTATGTGCTTGATTTAATTTACTAACAAACTAGAGCCTTAAATCCAGTCTGATTTTTTATTTTATTTTTTTTACCTAGGCAGCAAAGAGATAGGCATTAGCGTCTTCTGGTTTGCTGCTCTTCAGTAAAATGGAGTAGTTTCAGCATTCTGACAGAGGTGGAGTCAGGGTGACAGTTTGCTGATGCAGGTCATCACAGAACACAACGCAGTGGGAAATGCAACACCACTGGCCTTTGTGCTCACACTGCACCATGTGCTCGGAAAAAAAGCATCCTCGCTGACCTTTACATACACTTTGGCGCATATATCAGCTCATTTATAGTCAAACATTTGTTCCTGGGAGGCCAATGCAAACCAGCCATGACTATCGAGAAAAAAATCTGCTTGGAAATGAAACCAAGCAGATTATTCATATCTATTTTTAGTTTTTTTATATTAAAAATACACGACTCATGTGTATGGCATTGCCGTTGTGAGTAAAACCACATGACATCCTATTATTTTTATTTCGATATTGACATTAATTTCAATGCTCCATGTGTCATCGTCATCTCTATCAAGTTTTTAGGTCTTCTTAACTATTATGTCTACTAAGTTTTTGTCCTTCAATTATATATAATTTGACTCTGAAAGTGCAGCCCCAGCTAGGAATGCCAAACAAACAATGCCTATTGATTCCTCTTAGCGCAAACCGCTGGGGACAATGAGATCTCTTGTTTAGCATACATAGACAAAACTAGTCTCACACACACACAGACACACTGACAACATACAGAAATGCAAACCTTAGCAACAAAACACAAACCTCAGTCTGTCCTAACAGATGTGGTGAATATCTGTCTGTGCACAACACTGTATCTTTGTGTACATATGTGATTGGAACCATGTATGGCCTCGTGGCACAATAAGTAGCTGAGCTACTTATTATTTTTATTCTTTTTTTTGCTTCAATATTTAGGGCAATTATTAAGATTAACTAGGTTAATACACTCTACACTGAGTAGGCATGAGGTGGTACTAGTATCAAGATACATTAAGGTTAAAAATATAATTAAGATTTTAAAAAACCTAGAATATTCTGCCATACTGTTCGAACAATTTAAATTTAAAAAGCAAAGCAAACAGGGACAAAAGTTCCTGTTTTAAGAACTTTAAAACTACCACTACATTTAGAGGAGGGTTTACAAATCCGAGTATAAAAATCTAAATAGTAAACACAGGCTGTAGACATGTTTTAAAAGCTGTAAGAAGAACTCTTTTAGCAGCATTAGAAATAATTGCTCTTTTTCTGTTTTAGATAAAAACAAATTGTTGGTAGATGGTTGTTGGGCAACTTAAATATTTTTGTGCAAATAGTGTGACACCATTAAACTCAGAGTTACCATTAGAACCTCATACAGGCGTGTGCCTAGAAATGAGCAAAGGTAAATTCAGTTTATGTAGTTACTGGAAATATAAACAATGTGTATGAATAACTGTGACCTGCAAAAACAGACATCAACAACTGTCTCTGAGAGATTCTGCAGACGTGTGCTAGACGGGTTGGTAGATTTTAATGGAGGCTATATATCGCTCTCAGCCTAAATGGTAATGGACCAACAGCTTGCCAAGACAGTGTTTATGTTGTCTGTGCTGTGGTCTGCTCGGTTTGCCATCCCCTTGACAGAGTGACAATACTTTGCAACACTATAGAGAAGGTCATATTTTTAAACACCATTGTCATAATTGCCTATCTGCCTTGCCTAAAAAACAGAGTAGAAGATGTCGAAAAACTACCACTGTGAGAATGAATCCTGTCTGTATCCCGGCCCGCCATGTTCTCCTCAAAGTGCTGTGTTTGAGGGTTATTTAACTGTTTATATGGAGCAGGGGGAGGACAAAGAAAGATGGTTTTGTAGCACTTAAAAATGGAAATATTTGAGGGCCACATTTAGAAAGGAAACGACGTGGGTGAGCTTCCAGATAAACTCACAACTATAAATATATTCTTAGTTATCAAAGTTTATCAAGTGAGCAGTTTGACTCATTCTGATGTATTTTGTGAGATTACGCAGTTGTATTCTTCACAAGTCAGTAAAGAAAAAAATATATAGCATTCCTCTATGTAAAATATATTTTTATGAGTACAAACACACATATAACACTTTATTTTGGTTTATGCGCTGCCCACAGTAAAAAGGCATGGTCATAAGTATTTTCATTTCTCAGAGTCTTGTGCATTTTAAACTTGTGTATTAGCAATCAAACTAACCTCTGAATTTTGTGTATGTTTGAGTATTGGTATGCTTAAAGTATGCTATTTTAGAAGACTTACATTTTTTTTTTTTTGTATTTGTGGTGATAAATGAAATAAATATAATTGTACACAATAAATAAAAGTACATATTAAAAATTTTAAAATAGGTTCATGTCTCATTACTGTACATCTGGTATATTCTTTATTCTTCTTTCACAAGTACAAAAATAATGACTGTTGACATCTGTTGCAGGTCTGATTACTGACACAATTAGATATATTAAGTCTCATAAGTTTACGCAGTAAAAATCAGTGAGAGTTGAAGAGTAGTAGCTTCTTTAATGAGTGCTCACTTCAGAGTTAATTTAATTCAATTTAGTCAATTCGGTGTATTTACAGAGCAGAAATTCACACCAATGTCATCTCGAGGGACTTTTTTTTGTTGTTGAATATAACTGAATTGAGTACTATCATATAAAAACCAAGTTGATCTCATAATCTTTTACCCAGTGGCTTTCTGAATGCTCCTCTATTTATTTACATACATGCATCCATACACGAATGGAAATAATTGCGGACCAAGCACATCTAGTTCATGGGAGTTCAGTATACTCGAAATACACTCTTAACCAGAAAGTCAGTTTTCGTTGATGGGAAGGTTTGCTATACTTTTACTGAGAAAGATAATTTTTAGTTGGGCTAATGGATGTTTTAAATATGCATTTATTGATCTACGTTAGAAGATATTTGTAACAGTCTGAAGCAAGCACAGTTTACTGTAAGTAATATTACAGTGTTAAGTAATGACTTCCCTGAAAAACACTTGTGATGTAAATGAGGGTAAAGTGAAGCTCTCAAATATTTGATCTGCCTATCTCTCCTAAAATTATTAACTCTTGATAAGCGAAGAATTAGATAAGTATCATGTAAGATTAAAGACACTGTAATTATAGGAGTAATACAGAGTTGTGTCCTGCCTCTGACAGCTGTTCCAGTCAATTTTTATTATTAGCTTAGCCAGGATTGTGCAAAGTGGAGAGTGACTTACCCAACAAAAGCTGTGGGAAAGTGTCACTCAGATGGGGCTAAAATGTTGTCATAACATCATAGGAACATGTATATGATTCCTCATGTAATACAGGCTTAACCTGTCAGTGCAGACTCACCCATGCACATAATCTTGTCTTTAGGGCAGGTTAAATCTTAGGTGACATACATCACTAGACAACAGTCTGAACCAGAGACTGACAACAGCAGCATGTTGCTCTGACATCACAGCAAGGCAATGACTCGAGAAGTTTACCTGCTGGAAGGGCTTTTCCACAGTCTCCTCTTTAAAGTATATTACATTTTAGTCAGCATGTCTACACACATTCAAATTGCACTGCTACTATTTTAGCAACCATGAATCCAGCTCAGTCACAACAACATTCTTCCCCCTTTCCCCAACCACAGACACACCATCAAGAAGAAACCCAGCAGGGCAAACAGGAGGAGGGCAGAGATAGTGAGAAGATCAGACAACGAGAAGGGAGAAAAGGAATGGAGGCCAGAGTTCAATTCTGTATCAATTGTTCACATCTCCTGCATTACTTATATTTTTTAACGTACGAGAATTAATGATTTTCTATTGATCAGAGTGTTCTTGGAATCTGAAAGGACATGGAAAGTGAATGGATCAAATACCTAAAATAACTGTAACTCTGATACGAAACAAACCATTTCCCCAAAAATGTTAGCACTTTTGCTACTTTTAGACTGACAAGACGAGCTAAAACAAACCCAGCACTTTAAAGAAAGAAAAGCACTATATAAGAACCTCAAACAATACTTCAAAGCATTAGAAATGTGTAAATTCACTTACTTTCTCTCCCGTTGAAACATCAACTAAATTATCTCCATGCAATGGACTTCCTATTTGTCCCTCGTTGCCTCTTAAACTTTCTTCCTCCCTATTCGTTACTTGCCTGCTGTCAGACGCATGAAAACACTCAGACAGACAAACCTGCCAACACACACACACACACACACACACGCACACGCCAACAGATAGTCACCCTCTAACACACACTTCTCCCGCGACCAAAAATGCTTGGCAACATTCTACTGTACTGAAATACAGCTCTCACCAAAAAAGGTAGCAGTAGCCTCCCATGTCACACGTAATTTACATATGCTGGGGCGGGAGTTTGGCTCACACAGCATGCATGTTAAAAACACACAAAGATATGAAGCCATGCTTTCCACCTTTGGGCTGACGCAGCAAGAAAGGGATGGCGGGGGGCAATGCTTTGGAGATCGTTACCATTCTCAATGTTTACCATGCCCTGCAGGATTCCAACATGTCCAACGTTGAGTCAGATGGAGGGAATGGAAGCTGAGTGGGCGATCGATTGATCCTCTCCACTGCTTCCTGGAAAAACCACGGCCCTCCAAAGTCTCTCACCAGCATATTTTCTCGCAAAGCAGCGCTACCCTCAGGAAGAAGTTGTTGTGTGACTGTGTGATTTGAGCCAAGAATGTGTCTTTCAGTGAGTGTGTGCTCATTTCTATAAAACAAGCTACAACAAATAGAAGTCCACTCGCAGCAGAAGACTGTAAAGGCAATGAATCTCTATCTCTCTACCTCTGTGCTCCACTCCATGGAGACTTACTTTGCAAAGTGGAGCCTGAAGCTCGCACACGAGGAAAGATCTCGATAAACCAACAAGACAGGGTGGAGGGTGGTGAACCCAGCTCTTACCTCTCACATTGCTCTCCAGTTCTGTGTGCGTGAGCTTCCGTGTGTCGACTGGCTCTGTGTGTTTATGCGCGCATTCAGACAGGCCGCGACAGCAGACCCTTAGGCACCGGCTGGACCATTCTCAGGCAGGCAGGCGGGCAGGGGGAAGGCAGGCAGAACGCAGCAAGGCAGAGCGACTGGCAGAGGAGAGGCAAGCGAGGGAGGAGTGAAAGTGCAGAGCACCAGAGTGAGCGAGGGAGAGAGAGAAAACGAGAGCGAGAGAGGAGGAGTGTGTGTCTGATTGCACGCGCGCGCCCGTGTGCGTGTTTGTGTGTGTGAATGTGTTGCAGTGTATCCCCTCCCCAGGCTCTCTTCGAGCGTCTGAGCCGGGCTGTGCCGAGCTGTGCTGAGACGGGTTGGGTTGTGTCTTTACTGATCCCCCAGCCTCTGGATCGTCTGTCTGCTGCAGGGAAGTGCTGCTCGCTGGGCGGCAGTAGCAACAGCTGTGGAGGAGGAGGAGGCGGAGGAGCAAGGAGAAGGAGGAGGGAGCTGTGACTGCACTGAGCATACAGATCCTGCAGTTCCCTCTCCCTCTGTCTAACCTATGCTGAGAGCCAGCCACGCCCCCACTCCTACCCCCCCTCCCTAAAACAACACCAGGAAGTACTGGCTCACTTACAGCAGCATTGCCCTTGCTTTTCCAGTGAAACTGGGGAAGGAGAGAGGAAACGGGCAAGAAAAAAAAAAAAAGAATGAGAGAATAATTTAAATAAAGAAACAAGATAAACATTAAAAATATGATTGCGGACAATGAGATGGGGGTATGCAAAAGCGATACATCACGGCCATGAGGTTAGACTACGAGTAAAGTATGTGAAAGTTGGGTAGAAAATGGAAGCTGGGTGGAATGAAAAGAATAAGGGGTGTGGAGGAAACAAGTATGGAAAGATTTACAGGGAGTGTGTGACAGAATAGGTCTGGCTTCTGTCCCGCTCCCCTCTTTCTCCTCCGAGCTGCTTTTCTGCTGTGGCATGCAACCCTCAGCTCCGTCTCACATTGCGACAGCATCACACGGTACACCAGTCATACCCAGCCTGCACTGTAGTAATATTCTAGATATACGACTAATGGTATATTTAAGGTAACATCGAGGAGAAAAAGTAAATAGAGGAAGTTTGTTGCAGTTCAGAAATTTAATAAAGAACAAAGTAAAAGTGGGAAAACATATGCAGCTACAAAATCTCCTGTATGGCTGTTGACACAAGGCTTCTGTGCATCAACCTTTGCATTCGGGGAAGAGCTGTTGTGTCGGGGGCAGCTTCTAAAAATTGAATTCAGCTATGATGCTGCAATATCCGGTAGCTTAGGAGAAAGAGGCCCTGGCACCAAAAGGGATCCTTCCAGATTTTAAACTGGGAGCAGAGCTTTGTTACTGATACTCTTTTCATTCATACGCTTGTGAAACCTCGTGTTCCTTGATTGTGATTAGAAGAAAATAACTTTTATATAGTTCTGTTTGAAATATTAAAACTGCTTTCCTAAATGCTTTCTTTAACAAAGAAAGGAAATTCTATGTTGTTCCTAAAAATGAGCTCGCTAAGAAAACACATGCAGCCAAAAATATCTTAGGGGACATTTTAGAATTTGAGAAAGTGATGTTCCAGAAAAAGCAGCTATTACACAGTAAACATCTTACTTGTAATATGTATTTCTGATAGTATCTTCATTTAGTAAAAATGTGGAACAGTTTGGGAAGAAAGCTGGATTAACTTAAATAACATCAAAATGCCTTTATGGAAACACCGCTTTAAGAACCTTTAAAAAGGTTGTTTTCCTGGGAGGCCAATGCAAACCAGCCATGACTATCGAGAAAAAAAACAAAAGATTATGTCGCCTTCCATCTAAACAACATGGAAACATTGTTGAAAGGTGAAAGGGTGTTTACTCAAAGATGTCTACTGATCTCCAAATGTGATTTAATGGTTTTCAGGGAGTTGAATATGTAGACAAGCCAACATTTTTAGACTGATTCGCAGCGAGTCTGCCAGATAAAAAAACAGTTCATATGTCATGTCTTTGGACTAAGTAAAGATGAGTATTAGCTAGCCTTTAAAAGTAATTTAAAAAAAAGATGTCTGTGGACATCTGGTCATGAGAGGATAACCTTTTAATAGGTTCTGAACAAGCACCTTTTGTTTGAAGTGCTTCCTCAGTTCTAACTGAAAGGTGAAGGCATTTCCTTTGAAGACATTACATTTTGTACACCCAAAATCTATGGTAATTCTCACTATTTTTTCCTAGAAAATGGTATATTGATATATGTATATTACTGTACATATGAGTAACATACAACTGTACAACCCCATTATTTTCTGGTATGTCTTGTAAAGAAACTCAAATGTTTGTGTTTGTCCTCCTTTAACTAGTTTGAGCAAACTCAATCCAATGTTGCATCTTTCCACACATGGTGATAAGTCATCGCGAATTTACACATCAGTCCCTTAAATCCTTGGTGCTAATTTGTAGTTATGTCAGCAGCAGGGGCCAATGTCTTATAATTCACTATACTCAATAGTGAATTATGTTGATGCAGTAAGAAAGCACAAAATACATTGTTATGCAAAATACAAACAAGCGATTAGATTTTATGTGCCTTTATCTATTACCAGCTGTTAGTCTGTAGTTTTGGAAAGAACTACTTCCTATTATGGAGCTATCCAGTTGGAATGCTGTTTTAAATGATCTGAACATTAGCTTTGGAGGGAAGGCAAGTTTTTCTTGACCCATAATTTGAAACAGTGACTGATTTTCTTACACATTCTAGCATTAGCTCTAAAGTGCCTGTGAAACTCAAACACTGACGTGGAACTTCCCCTTTTCTGCTGCAGTTGACAGTGTGCTACTCCCTCTCTCTGTTCTGCCCTCTGCATCTTTCTTTCACTCTTCCACCTTGCTATCTTATTCATATATTTATGAACTATGCATCATACTGCCATTGGTAGTTCATATTGCAATAGCTTTAATGCAAACATGGAAAAAAGCTTTGTCTTAAAGTCACGCAGCCTCAATGTCTGCTTCATGCGCAGTTTTATTTCCCTACCGATCCGAACATAGATCTGACAACTGAAACACATTTTGCATTCACGAAACGTTTGCACATTTAGTCTGACGCGCAACATTTTCAGGTTTTGTTCTGCAAAAGTTTGAGTCAAATCTAAACAAAAGATGTCTGAACTATGCTAATTTCTACATATTTCTCCAAATGACATTAACCAAATGGTTTAATCTTTTTGTCCATATGTCTTGTCTTACAGACAGAAGGGTGTTGTGACTACTCCTCTCTGTGGAGCTCAGTGAGAGCAGCATGAATAAACACAATGAATCTGAGAAAACTGTTCACACACAAGCGATGATCACCAACCGAAAACAGGAAGAAGTGAGTAAGTGGTAAACTAAAAGGGGAATTCCGCCAGCAAGAAAAGTGAAATAGCCAACTACTCAGCCCCTAAACACATAAGTAAAATGCTGTTGTTAGATTTAGAAAATCGCAAAAATAAACTCCACCAACATCAGCTCCACAATGCATTAAGGTGAAATTGTCTCTGCTTTGTTGAGTCCAAATATTTGATTTAGGATTTGTATGTTTTAAAACTATCATTTCATGCTTGAAATTTCTTGAGCTAATTTAATAAAGAAGCTCTACAAATCTCGATGGTCCATTGAAGTCATAATTTAATCTTGGCAGGAACAGCTTTTCATGTGTGACTCATTTGTCTCAGTCAAATAAAAAAGTCCTCACATCAAGTTTTACCTCCACATGTCCTCTCATATTTTACCTCACCCCTAATGAACACAACTTTCCATCTTATGCTTTCATATCATCTCAGAGCTGAGCTATTTGTCAGTCCTCTGTAAATGACTTTGGTTGGCAGATGTGAACTCTCACTGGTCTGAGGAGACGTCCCAGAGCTTCTGTGAGCCAAACTCTGAAGGCTCATCCATCATAAGGTCTCCAAGTACACATTACAATCACATTACAGACCATCACAACAACTGGAAGAGCACAATGATTTAGAATCAAATGAACACAGCTTAGGGTTGAATTTAAAACGGTCCCGTTTACAGGCTGTAAAATGACAGCACAATATGTTTCCCAGAGACCAAACCAAAAGTTCTCTCTCTTTATTTATAACAAGTTAAAATTTAAACAAATGCGCTTCTTCTTGTAGAATTGCGGTAGCATGTGCCTGTTGCATACTTTGTGGTTTTCTCTAAACTTTTTTTTTTTTTCAATTTTAACACGGTGGTGGGAAGCAGGTGCAGTTCAAACTGGTTCAAACTGTCAGATCTGAAATACAGACTAAGGAAATAGCAGTCTGCTTTGTCCCCATCTGACAACAAAGTATTTAAGAGCATATACTTATCTTGGAGATAAAATAAAACTAAAAGGAAACACCTTTGCGTTGGAACTTTATCTCATTTTCTGTCTGAATGCAGTCAGGAGATAAAAAAATATAACCGTTATATGCTCCTTACACACAAATTCTACTTACAGTGGAGAAAAGAATTTGAGAAATTAGCTAAATTAGTTTACGTTAGATTCGTATTGTAAGTCTCATAGGAAGTAACTAAAGCACAACAAACACAAAACAATAAATACTCTTAGGAATACTTGCACACCGAGTCAGTATACAGATATAAATCCTTCAGATAGATTTATAGACAGAAGTTTTACCTGCGTGTCTGTCTATCGCTGACGTGCCACTGGGACAGACCAAGCCGCTTCAATGCAGGTCATGCTGGTGCAATGCATTGTGGGACGAACTGACATCTTCATTCCTTCCTTCCTCTACTTCTCTCACTCTAACTCTCTCACATTCTCATAATAGTACCGTCTGCTTGGCAACGGCCATACCGCAAATGTGGTCAGGTTTACTGCAAGCCATCACTGCGGAACATCAAGTCTCCATGACAACAGCTCCTTTATCTCATTTGCATCTTCTGCTTGCATTATAAACTCATGCCAAATATGGTCACCTTGTTATTTTTGCCCGCCTCTCTCAGGATCCCCTTTTTTTTTTAATAACTTCCTCTTTCCCTCCATTTGCACAACTGTGCATGCACTCTTCGCATTTAACATGTGTTCTCAGAAGACCTAACAGAAGCACCTGCTACAAAGAAGTACAGCTTTCGATTAAAGTGTGCAAACTACAATCATGTGACTTCTATAGTCATCAGGTTATGAGTTTCCTTCAACACATTTATGGTGCATTAACTTATACCAGTGGATTTCACAAACAACTTCATCATCGTGTCAACAAAAAAAGTGAATATTTTTAATAATTTAAGAGTATATTTTTACAGCTACATTCATATATTTTGATGTATGTGACTAATAAAAAGGAGTCTGACTGTCTATGCATGCTTAGAAATGCATCTAAGAGCGCATTAAAAGAGGAAGAGTATGTGACATTAGGTCAGTTTGCAGTTTGAGAGATAAGCTGTAAAGCGAAATGATACATTAGGACTCGGAGGGCTTGTAGGGTGTCGCTGAGTCACACACACAAACATCCACATACACACGCACTCTGCTGGGCTTCACTTACCCTTTCGGTTCTTCATCTGCGTAGACCAGTGCTGCATTTCCTCCACTCCTTTTCCTCCCAGAAGGACTACGTCTATCAAACCTTCACTGGAATGTTGAACCAGGCCTCTGGGGCCCACACACGCAGCAACACTCAGCAGCACTCAGCACCTGTCTCCAACTGCCAGCGCAGAGAAAGAGACACGGTCAATCACACAGGACAGCACAGCAAAGTGGGAAAAGTAAGTGAGAGAGTAGGAGGTGGGAAGCAAGCAGTTCATCAGCAAAATGCTCTTCCAGATAAGGAACAAAAGGAAGGAATATGCTTAACAGCCCTATTGGGCCAAGTAAAAATCATTACTTTTACATTAAGCAGTCTTTAAATAAACTGGGCTTCTTCTTTGCAAAAACGATACACAAAAGTACAGCCTAATGTCTATTCTAAATGTCAAACAAATAAAAGGTAAATTGACTCTGCTGTCTTAAAGCAAACACAACTGGAATTGAACGGGAATTTTGGACTTTAAACAAGTCTAGTTTCACCATTTATACAATATCTAGTAGCCTTTCAAGATCATTTTTCAATAATTATAAGTATTAAAACCACTGGAGACTTTTTTAATGGTCTGCTAACAGAAAAATTTAAGTGTTTGGTAATAATGGCCATCAGGAGATTATTTGGAGGAAAAGGTGAAAGCTGGCAGGCCTGAGGACATCATCTGTTAATTATAGGGGTGATAGCATCATTTTGAGGGGGTGTGATAATACAGGAAGGACTTGTCCCCTGCACAAAATAGATGGCATCATGAAAAAGCGTTATGTGGAAAGATTGAAGCTACATTTTAAAACATTAGCCAGGAAGCTACAGCTTGGGCACAAATTGATCTTCCAAACAGACAGTGAGGCAAAGCACAGCACTGAATTAGTTAGCTGCGAAGTGGCTTAAAGATGACAAAGTAAATTTTTTTGAATAGTCATCTCAAAGCCCAGAGCTTAGTCTAATGAAATATTTGTAGATAGCTCAAAAAGAAGCTAGGGAACAATAAAGCTGACTCAGTTACACCGGTTCTGACTGAAGGAATGGGCCAAAACTCCAGAAAACTGTGCTGAGAAGCTTGTGGAGTGATACAAAAAATGTTGGGACACAAATAATATTAAAAAAGTAATTCATCAATTCTACAAATATAGTTCTAAAATAAATTTTTAAAAATCTAATCTGTAAGAAAATATGTAAGGACTTAGCTCCTATTATTCCTTGAGTAAATATAAATACTTTTGGTAACTCTAACTAACCTAAAACAGAAAAAGATCTGTCTGATTTATTTTTCTTTTGCTACAGTATATTTTAAAATAAATTCATTAATTGTCCACTGTTTGTAAGGTTTGTACTTTAATTTGAAAGAAAAAGGTACTGCTTGATAAAAGAAAATAATTTTATTTTACAACAATGTGCAAACTATAACTCATAATGAAAGTTTTCATGAAGTAAAAAAAAATTACAAAAACACTTCTTGAGTTTTGAAATATGAACATTTAGATCAGCTTTAAATCAAAAAGCACAATTTTTAAACCTAAAGGTCAACATGGTAAAATATATAAAAAGATTTTCTACTTTCATAACAGTACCGTGTATTTAATTTTTGCAGTTTGAACTATATACACCAACAATGACAAATCAACTGTAAATTACAAAACCTTTCTTAGTTTTAAGCATATATTTAACTTTAACTTACCGCAGAGCCCCCGGCAGCAGCAGTCTCGCCCACTCTCTGAATGGCTGCTGTGACTTCAGGGTTGGAAGTCAGTAAAATTGGGCCTAATTTAGCCTCCCCAGCATTGCGAGCTGCCATCAGAGACAGAGAGTGAGAGCGAGAGAGAGAGAGTGAGACCCTTCCCTTTTAAAACCTATTTGGAAACCTTGGTCCACAAGTGGTACCACTACATTCTCATCTTAATGTGAAGAGATACAATTGTTTGAGAATGTGCAATTTCTACAACTGCCTTTATCTAAAAGTTATAAACTGAAGCAAATTGAAACCAAATAAAGTTCAACAAGTTTATTTCACCTTAATTTACGAGTGCCTTATCCCAAGCCAGAATCAGAACAACCTGTAATAAAATCACACCGGTAATTAGGTGAGAAGAGGCAACCTATCTAAGAGTCTATGCTTGCAGCCTCCACTTAGCCGGGCCCTGACACAGTAATATAATCTTTAATAACACCAACCTTCACTGTAACTAGATGCTGCAGGCACAGAAGTTATCTGGCTGAGGTTCATGTGACAAAGAGATGTAGAGAGGGTGAAAGTAGAGCTGTAACTCCACATCATATAACCCACTGATGCAAAACGCAGTACTTTTATTTGCATTTAAAATGTTTCAATTATCTACTTACATAAACGTCTGCATTGCCAATGCATAGGAAAGGCGGAATCATAGTTAATGACTCTGACACGCCAAGCATTTCCTTTAGAAACAAACAACAGATGAGCACAATCTGTTTGTTGATGTATGTCTGACAACACATGGTAGTACAAAAAGGGCAAGGCATTACTGCTAGTCAGTGCACTTATGAAAATAATAGACACATCACTCCATTAACTGTGGCATTCTATGTATTCAAAATAAAAGGATTAGTTGAGGATTACTCTTTGAGCTTCAATTCCCCTCAGATTGTGCAGTTTTTTTTCTTGTGATATGACCGCACATGTATTATTGAAGACAGTGATCACATGAGTCATGGTATGGAATACAAAACAGGATTAGCCACACTGGGGTGGTGAAGTACCTCACAATGCGTAGAAGGCTGAAAAACGCATGTTTGTCATTTTGCTTCACTTGTATAAAACACCCAAAGCAGAAGAGTGTTTCAAATTAATCCCATTAGTCTGTCAGATGTCCCTGTACAACCAACATGCATAATACGGAAGCAGAAGCAAATGCAAAATCCAGAGACTGTTGTTAGACTGGAAGATATGCATACTTCTACACACAAGTTATCTACTTGTGTCACTGTTCAGACTGGAATTTTGAATTTTTTAAAAAAATGATTATGTTGTGCTTTTCCATTATTCCATTTTGGCTGATATGCATAATGAAAAATACTGTATATTTTGAAAAGAAATTCTACACCAGGAGCCAAGGAATGGGTATGAAATTCCTGAGCTGAATCAAGAACCTTCCTGCTGTGACCTGACAGCACTGTTCGATTCTTTGGGACCAGATTAGTTCCTAAAAAAATGTCTCTGCTAGCTTCTTAGCATCGGTCACTTTTAGTGCATAAAGTCAACCTCACAATACCATAGACTGCTAAGGAGGTTATTCGACACCAAGTAGTTTTGTTATAATGGGCTGATGGTAAGTAACTAAAACAGTATTTGAAAATCACTTAAAAACATCTTCCTCACTTAGTAACCTAGCAACCAGTCATTTCAACATGGAAGCCATTGTGATTCTTAAAATTTCCCCACATAATTATATCCCTCCTCAGCCAATCACATGAGGCCTTGAGCCATAAATAACAGTCTGCTCCCCTACAGAGCTGTGCAAGTCTGTGCCATAAAGTCAACAAACACTTTCTCCAGTAGCGGGTCCTGCACAGCACAGGATTGGTCTAGCTGAAATTAAGATAAACACAAGAGGAAGAGGGCGGTAGGGAGGCAGAGAGAGAGAAGGAGGAGAGAAAGATAGGCATGAATGCGAAGAATGGCAAGAGTGGAGTGATGGAAAAAAAAGAGGAAAAGATAAACAAATGCAGCCTATGATTATAGTGTCGCTGTGGAGGTTGTTAAGGAGGACTCTGGTTATGAGCTGTATCATTACAGACTGTGCAAACAGTTGGTAAAATAAAACCTTTCTATTTGAAACACTGGCTTGCTACAAGATCAATTCACACAGCTTAAACTAAATTATTGAACTATTTACCAAAAAAAAACTACAAAAATAGCACAATAGCAGAACCTCTCATCTGTATGAGTTGTACTTTCAGGCCAAGCGCAGCAGTAACCACAGTGCTGTTAAACAACTTAGTCTCTTGAGCATTATATTTAGATTTTATGACCAATACTAAACTGTGACCCATTAGTGTAATTTAAGATGTGAACTCAATATGGTAACAAGTCATGACTCCAATTATAATCAAGTCATTTCACCTCACATGGCTGGAAGAGGACATTGTTCCATTTGCTCACTCTGGGTGATGATGGCTAGGACTGGGAATGTTGCTAATGTGTTGCAAAATACCAAAACATTTGTGTTTCTTTAGAGGTCAGACGGTTCATCAGACCTCCTCATTCCACATCTTCATCTTGTCTTAGAGTCAGTGTGGCAAAATGGCGACACAGTTGCATAATGTTAAAGCCTCTTTTTTTAGATAAGTTATTTTCAAATTGCCACAAAGCCTTTTGAAACAAACAGTTAAAATATGTGGTGACACACTTCCTGACACTGATAAACATACGTGTCATTAGTTAAAGCCCCCCCCGCCCCTCCCAAAAAAAATGTAGAAATGCCTATTGTTTTTAGCCGCAGGGAAATGGTTCTTTCAAGGCCCAGTCACAGTTAACTGTGCATGCTTATACTATGGTATGTGTAAGTGTTTTAGCACACGCAGATGAAAACTTTTGCAGAAGGGCAAGAGCTTTGCGTATTATTTTTCAAACTTTGCCGGTATTATTTTGTGATCCCCAATAACTTCTGGAGAAAGGCAGAGGCAGTTTTTTATACCCTGCAGGTATAAAAATGGGTGGATGGATGTTACAGTGTTTTGCAGAAATAGTGATTCAACTAAACATTTTTTATCAATTGTCAAATCAAAAATACTTCAATGTGTTTTCAATTTGTTTTGATGTTGTAGAACAATACATAGTGCGCGATTTTAAAATGGAAAGAAAATGATTGTTTACATTTATTATTGCTCTTTTACTCTGATACTCTGAAAACAAGAAAGGTAATTGGCTTTGTAACTCACCTAATAAGCAAAGCTAGGATACCTGCATGTAATCGAAACTTACTATGAAAACACTGGAGGTTTCAGAAGCTTGTCAGAGCTCAATAACAAAGACCAAGCAACACATACTCAGTAAAAAATGTACGTCCTCCTTTCAGATTTTGACTTCTATTAAATACATGACAATCTATCCAGCTTTCTCATTAATGCACAACCTTGTTTTGGTCTGTTCCATAAAATTATATATGGCACAATGCAGGTTTGAAGTTAAAAAAATTAAGAAAAAGTTCAAGAGATAAAAATACTTTAGTAAAGGATTTTATTTTTCCAATTTATTCTCGTAAACCTAAAGGGCAAATCCACATCTTTAGAGGTGAGACACCTGGATGTGACACAACATGCAGATCCACCTAACCTCTTCCTCTGTCGCTAGCAAATTTTCTTTATACCTCCCAATTGGGATTCTGCTAGCCTACATTCCTCTCTTCAAGGTTGGTGGTGATGGCAAATTAAATTACTTGTCCTGTTTTGCAGTGCTGGCACCAGGTCAACTGCATATTGGCTAAAATGATGAGCGCAGGATTCTGAAGACTGATGCATTTGTCCTGACCTGTTGGTGTCATGTTTGCAAAGCAGGTAGCAGCCAGGAAAGAAGCTGAAATCAGAAGCAACGTCTTAAATTCTGCCTCTCTAATCACCTGAAAAAAAAGAGGAAAAATCAATGCGTCTCTGCTTTCAGATGTGCAACTTTATACTTTTATCTTTTGGGCTTACCCTGCTGATGGAAAACGTGTCATGTGCTTGCACTTGGAGAGAAGCTTGACTGCATTAGATATAATTGTATTAACCTCTCGGTACAGCACACACCACCTGCTGGAGATCTAAGATATGACAAAGGATGGATGAAAAATAAATACAAACACACTTTTCATGTACATGTCTTGAGTATTGGTCTTTGTGCTGCAAAAAAAAAAATCTCTTGCATTTGATTTCTGACTATGTTAAGCAAACTTAGCTGGGTTTTCATTTCTTCAGTCACAATGCTTATCTGTTCTGTAGGCTGTCTGAATGTCAACAGCAGCATATGGAGTTTATCTATGTTTTGCAGAGAGGGCTGCTATCGGCGGACGCGGACAAACATCTTACACACTACTCTGTGGAATGGGAGGAACTTGTAGTGTGTTAGGTGCTGTTCAACACAACACAAATAAACAAGCAACTTGATATTATGATTCTTTTGGCAGTCGGATGGGTGAGCAAGAGTTCTGTTTATAGTCACAACATAAGTCCAAAATGGTGAAGATATCACTGTAAACTGCACCAGTAAATTTCATGTAGAGACGTCTTTTTGTCATGACTAAAGATCCCTATTTATCTAGTTGTGTAATTTACCTAACAACTAGAGTTTAAATTGCGTTTTTATGCAAATATGTCTGCTAACCTTGAAAGGCTGTTGTCAATATCACATTACTAAAAGCTTTAGATATACAGTATGTTTTAATTTTTTTATTCATTGGCCTCTCACAGGGTCACCTCCACATATGTGTAGAATGAAAGGCAGCAGTTTCAGCTGGCAGTGAGCAGAAGATTTCAGCCAAGCAGATCTGTGAAATAGTGATATTCTGCTTGATAGATAAAAAATACAGACATGAGGCTGGAACTACTGGACACTAGAGAGCAGCAGAGGAACTGAAAAACAATGGCAGATAAGCTTAAAATTTGATTATATTGTTATTGTTTTAAAGAGTTTTGGATAACTGTTGGTCTGAAAGTACTACCTATGATTTAAATAATGATAGATAACATGTACTTGGTTAACTGAGTCTAAATCATCTTAATAGATCTGAATACTTTAATAAAGACTAACAAAAAATCTTTATGTTAATTAGCTACTTGTAGCTTATAGCCAAATAAAAATAGTGATTTACGTCCAGGAGCATAAAACATTATGTTACTATGACAAAATTGAGCATTTTTCTGGTCACGCTACTTCTGAATAAATTGAGTTTTACTGTAAACCAGAAAAAACGTTTAATACTTACAACGATAAACCTCAAAAACTAAGTGGGAGCGGGAGTCGTTCAAACTATTAAAGTCAACCTGTGGCACGCACCTGTCGTTGTTGTGACTCTACAACTCTCGCGAGATTTCCGGATTGCGCAGTGGAGAAGACAATTCACTTCGGCCGCCATCACTGCACACAAGCTAAAACATTAGCCGAAACATTCTGAGGAAAGCGACTGACAACAGTGTAACGAACGCAGATACTGACCGCATTCCCATAAGGGAGGCCATTAAGCGTCCTTTTTTCTGTCCGGGTGCAGAAAGCAGACTAGCAGCTGCCTTTCATGTAGTCTTTAAGTCAACTTAGTAACGAAAGTCGCTCTAAGTAATCATGTCCAACCTCAAAGGCGGCACCAAGAAGGACACCAAGATGAGGATACGAGCCTTTCCTGTGAGTATTATTAGACGGACGCTGATTTTAAAACTAGGGCGTTGGAAATGAAAGATCTCTGTGTTTGTAGCAGTCAGCTAACTAGCATCTCAAACGAAAAAATAGACGTCATTGTCGGGGGGAAACTACAACTGCCTGAACAAATCATTTCTGAGGCACAGGGGCTTTTATTATTTCTGGTTCAGAAGCATCATTTTCGTTATCGGTTTGAAAATATTACCGTTTATTTGTCACGAGCTAATGCTAGCATCTGTGAGGAAACTTCAAATATAAGCTCGTTAGTAGCAGGCCTGTTAGCTGGCTTGACGTTTGCCAAGTTTCTGTCAGTCTGTCAACCAGTATCATTACGTTATAATAACCGCTCACGCTTCTTTGTACTGTGTGCATAAGGGTTTTGCTCATGTGAGTGAATTCATTTGAAACTTAGTGGCTCTTTATTGAGAATGAAACATGAACATGCATGTCTAACCCAAGTTCGGAAGTGGAGATAAAAATTTGAACTGTGGAGATAAAAATGAGTGTATGTCAAAGTAAACGATTTCATCTGAACGAGTCTTAAAGCAGTATTTCAATGATGCATGGTTCCTGTATGGAGCCCAAAAGTTGACGCAGGGATTTCGTTTGAAAGGTTGCATTTCTGGGGTAATTTATGCCCTCCAATTTCCATTTGAAACCTTTAAAATAAATGAAGAGATGGGATCTAAAAATCACCTAAATTGTTTCTAGATCTTTCAAAATGGTCAGCAAATAATTTCTGAGAGATCCACCCTTTTCAGTGATTAGAATAAATGTTTATTGTATGTGACCTAATTTCAACCAAAAGTTATACTTCATTGTTGATAATATAATATTACTCTTAGATATTACTGTATTATCTAAGAGCAGTCTCCCTACAAACAAAGAGAATAACAGTTTGCAGAAACTTTATTTTATAAGTTATATCCTTTTTGTTGTTGTTGTTGTTTATGTGTTGTAAAGAATTATGTTTTTGTAGTGCCAGTGGCCTTGACAATAATCAGACGGGAAATGGGCAAAAAGAAAAGGGGGCAAGACAAGCTCCTAAGGTCAGGAATCGAACCCAGGATGGGGTCAGCGACTATTGCTTCTGTGTATGTGGGGTCTGTTCTGCTGCTGCACCATGCAGGTTAATTAAGCCGGTCTCTATGTACCAAATCAGTTTGTTTGTATGAATTTTTGTCATTACAAAACGAAACTACTCAGCATAAGACATCAGTGTTGATCTACATTAGAGGGCTTTGCTTTGTAGTGTGACTTGAAGAATAAGGTGTCACAGCTAAGTTTAAATCAATGGGGCATACTTAGATTTTTTTATTTTGGGCTCCCCACAAAGATGTGTGCATGACAAGCTGAACCACAATAGTCATTAAGCCTTTGCTTTTAAATAGAAATGTTGAGACTTTTTCTTCATGAGGTGACCAGTGTTTCCCTTGCAAAAATCAGTTTTAAGTCTTTTGTTCACTCCAAGATGACTCATTTAATGGCTTTAGGGACAAAATGGCATCACTGAGTTAAAACTATGCTATGAGAGATGAAGTCAGCATTACTCATGGAAACGCTTGTTTCAATTTTTTATTTTTTTTTTTGTGCACTGCACTGCCTGGATCTCCTATATGCCCCATATTGTTTATATTACTATAGCCCAATAGTTGTGTTGCTTTTGTTCAAATGTACATGGCCCTCCCAATTTATTTAGTCAATAACCGTGATTAAGTCGTGAATCGTAATCAACCTTGCATGTGGCTCTATTTTCTTAGGATTTTATTTTATTGCACAAATATATTTTTCTGCTGTTGACTCATTTGTTGTTGGCGTAAACATGTAATCACTGGTCCAAGCTTTCCAAGCTGAAATGGGGAAAGTACTGCAATAATATTTGACATACTTCTAACATGAAAGGATTTCTTGCTTTGCACAGAAGTGCATCTTTAAATAGATGAAAAAATGAGGCAACAGTTACAGTTGAAGTTTACTCTGGTGTTTTATGTATGAATAATTGCTCATCTAATTAAACCAACTTGACTTAGAGAAATCAATTAGACAAGGAAGTGCATGTAATTACAATAAATAAATAGCAACACTGTGACATGTGTTTATTGTAACATGTTTGAAAATTGTTTAATCTTTTGAAATTGCATCGAAAGAATAAAGTCTCATATTGCTAAGCTCATACAATTTACCAATATAAATCAGAAATCAGTTGATGTTTCCAAACCACAACTTTTCATTATTATTATTTTTTTTTTTTTCTTTCTTTTTGTGTCCCACAGATGACGATGGATGAGAAATACGTAAATAACATCTGGGACCTTCTGAAAAATGCCATCCAGGAGATTCAGAGGAAGAACAACAGCGGGCTGAGCTTTGAGGAGCTTTACAGGAATGCCTACACCATGGTGCTCCACAAGCATGGAGAGAAGCTCTACACGGGCCTAAGGGAAGTGGTCACGGAGCACCTCATCAACAAAGTAAGATACTGCTTTTCTCTTCAACAATCATAAAAATCTAATCTGTGCTGGTCCCACCGTAGATAAATTGGCTTGATGTGACTTGATCTGGTTGTTTGTGTTATTTTTAGGTACGGGAAGATGTCCTAAACTCCTTAAACAATAACTTTCTGCAAACACTGAACCAGGCTTGGAATGACCATCAAACTGCCATGGTTATGATCAGAGACATCCTTATGTACATGGTAGGAACTCTGTTCTTAAATTATTTGTGAACTAAAACAATGAAGCTTTGTTTGCATGTTCGTTTAATCGGAAAACTGGCAGAACCATTTGCATTACCCTTGCCAACAGTGAGAACAAAATGTGTGTGTGGTTGTGCTGGAGTGATTGATCCCTTGAGATTAGCGCAAGTGTAGGCTAAAACAATAGCCCAGTCAGTATGGAGATCACAGGGCTCTACTGGGGCCCTTTCTGCTTCACGCTTTTTTGGTTTTTGACTGGCAGTGGTCCGACTGTTGTTTAACTTTATATCAAAGATAATTTTGTGCTCATAATTCCAAACCTGCCTTAAGATAAATCAAGTCCATAAAAGATTACATCATCTTCAAAGAAACTGTACACCTTGATCAACTAGTTTAGAGGATTGTTTAAGACCAGACTCGTTGTGATCAGTCTTAGTATACTTGACATAAGACAAAACTAACTTACAAGTAACTTTTCAATAAGCTATAGAGACTTGTTTTAAGTAAATAATTTCTTATTATTGATGGCAATGTACTTGTTCCATGAGACATTTTTCCCATATTAGAAGTAAATCTATCTGAGTGAATGTTTTCTTTCTTTATTTAGATCGTGGATCTTTGGTCTGTTTTGTAAAATCAACTCACTTTTGCTTTTATTTCTCTGTTGATGTCAAAAGAGAGACTGAAACTACTTGTTTTGTCTTTGTTGTATTTACTAAATCAAATGTATGTCTTACTAATACTTGTGATTAAATATTATGTATACATGATTTTCCTTCTCAGATTACAAAATGCCTAATTTAGTGATATGATGGGAATCTCCACTTTATGACCTAAGACCATGTGGAATTTTTCTGATTAAAAGCAGATTCTCATGAATGTCACAAGCATCACTTAAACCACGGTAAAAGTTTCAAAGACCAGTTGATTATGATTAGTCCCATTTTTTTCCACTTCACCTACAAATAATGTCCTTATGGTGGTATAACTGTGTTGTATACTAAAAAGTATACATCAGACGTAGGTATTTATAATCCATTTTAATAAAAAAAATTCAATGTGTTATTCTCTAGACTAAACAAAGCATTTATCAGAAATGCTGTTGAGGAAAACATTTTGAGTTTCATGTTGACCTAATTGTACTGACTATATCATTGTTGGTAATTGCAGTGAAGCTGCACGTGACAGTTTGTAACGTGGTGTCTCATTTAACAAGCGATTAACACTTAAAGTTGGCAGTCAAGGAAGTAAAGTAGATTTCCAGCGAGATGACAACGAACAACACAATGCCTTAGGTATTCTTAATAAACTTCCTCCAACATTTTTCCGTGCTGCAATTTTCAGTTTCTTCAAAACTAAAATGACATTTGCTCATCAGGAACTCAAGCAGGAAAACGATAATGACTCATTTCAGTGGAATTGAGGCAAAGAGTTCCTCTGGCCTTTCATCACAATATGGAAAACTGTAATTGGAGCCGAGCCAGTTCTGAAACATAACAGGTTTCAAGATTAGAGATCAAAGCACTACCTACTTAACAATCTGTCAAAGGCAAATTCAAGAAAATAATAATTACCTAATTGCCCCTTTAAGCTATTGAAGATTTGGAACATTCATATGCTTGTTTCTGATAAAATAAACCCTGAATTACATGGTATGTTTGTATTTTAGGTCATATCCACATAGAATTATTAAACAATTTTTCTTTGCATTTGCTTTTTGTTTTTGGTGCAAAGATTATGAAAAAGTAAGCGCTGCAGCTGACTAAAACACCAGAACTTTCTTGCATCTCGCATACACACACAAAAGTGTTAACTAATATATAAGAGCATTAAAAAAAAGTACATCACGACAAAATCCTACTCATTCTCTGAGATCCCTCACATATTAGATTAAGTGGAAGAAAACTCTTGAGCTTGCATAATAAAATAATCAGACTTTCCAGAAGCAAAACAAATGAGCTGAATGTTTTGGGACTAAACATTAAAGGTCATGTGGTCTGTTTGGATATATAAACTCTGCCTCAAAGTCAGAAGAAAAGCATTAGATGAATAGTGCCTTATACACCAGAATCTGTGAGCTACTGACTGACAAGGACTCTGTTTTCTTTTCTTTTATCAATTGTCATATTCTGAGATGACAACTGGTAAAATACCAGAACTTTTCATTGAGCTTTTATTGAACTCCAATAATTTATTTTTAAAAGAATACAGTGGGAAATACGTGCTATAATACGAGCTAAAGCGTAACATTAAAATTGGTAAAAGTCATTGTGTCTCTTTCTTTCTAACTCTCTTTCAGGATAGGGTTTATGTTCAGCAAAACAACGTGGAGAATGTATACAACCTCGGCCTAATCATATTCAGGGACCAGGTGGTACGCTACGGCTGCATTCGGGACCACCTACGACAGACGTTACTGGACATGATTGCGCGGGAAAGAAAGGGGGAAGTTGTAGACAGGTAAGCTCCTGTGCTCCTTCACCGGACGCATAGCTAGATATTTTAAATGAATCAGTAAGTGTGATGTAACTCGAGGTTTTTGTGTGTTTCCTTTCTACCATTAACTGCAGGGGCGCCATCAGAAACGCCTGCCAGATGCTGATGATTCTCGGACTGGACGGTAGATCTGTATACGAGGAGGACTTCGAATGCCCCTTCTTAGACATGTCAGCTGAATTCTTCCAGGTGAGTTTGCGCTTGATGCCTCTGTGCATCAACGACTCGTTTGTCGTATCTGCAGCCCCATTCATTTTTAATCCTTTCAGATGGAGAGCCAAAAGTTCCTGGCAGAAAACAGTGCCAGCGTCTACATAAAGAAGGTCGAGGCTAGGATCAATGAAGAGATTGAGCGAGTTATGCACTGCTTAGACAAGTCAACCGAAGAGCCAATCGTCAAGGTAGTGGAAAGGGAGCTTATTTCGAAACATATGAAAACTATTGTGGAGATGGAGAATTCTGGCTTGGTGCATATGCTCAAGAATGGAAAGACGGAAGGTAAATATGTTTAATCATAGGTTTTGTTTTGATTGAATTCTCAATATCCTTTGTCTTATTATTTTATTTTTGCTTCATGTTTCACTCTCAGATCTGGCTTGCATGTACAAGCTATTCAGTCGAGTACCAAATGGCCTGAAAACAATGTGCGAGTGTATGAGCTCGTACCTGAGGGAACAGGGCAAAGCTCTGGTGTCAGAGGAGGGAGAGGGCAAGAACCCTGTTGATTACATTCAGGTACACTGACAGAACTCTGTCACAAAACTACTTCGAATTTAAAGTCTTCACCTCAACATTATTAGAGATACATGCTGTATTAGAGATGCCATTTTGTGTTTATCCCTTTCTCCGCAGGGTCTGCTAGACTTGAAAACACGTTTTGATCATTTCCTCCTCGAGTCTTTCAGCAATGACAGACTCTTTAAGCAAACTATCGCTGGAGACTTTGAGTATTTTCTTAACCTCAACTCGCGCTCACCAGAGTACCTATCACTGTTCATAGACGATAAGCTCAAGAAGGGAGTAAAAGGGGTATGTGACTTTATAATAAAAACTTTTTTTTTTCTGAGGCATGCCATAATTTACATTTTGTTTGATCTGTATTTTAATCAGCTGACAGAACAGGAGGTGGAGTCTATTCTCGACAAGGCCATGGTGTTGTTCAGGTTTATGCAGGAGAAGGACGTTTTCGAAAGATACTACAAGCAGCATCTGGGCCGTCGGCTTCTCAGCAACAAGAGTGTCTCGGATGATTCGGAGAAGAACATGATCTCTAAACTGAAGGTGAAAGATTTCTGAGGCGTCCAGGTCCTGCTCAGTAAACCTGATTGATTTTAGTTACTCCGTTCAGAAATATAAACTCTTAAGTGATACATTTCAGGTCTTTTGTTGTTTTTGTTTTGTAATTTTGATGGCTATAGCTAACGACTCAAAGAAATTCTCATTAACGATGCTCGTATGTTAAAAATGACAAACACACTCAAGAGGAAGGTTTTCCTAAACGTAAGCTTGTAATAAACATTCGTCATATTTGTGGTTGAGTTAGCATTGAGTTTAGTTAGCCATCTTTACTTTTTTGTATTTGATGAGCCAATATTATCCATCAGTTATCCAACTGGACCTTTCTGTGTTAAAAATCTATATTTTTAATGGCTGGGAATATTTCGATAACCAGAGAAACCGAATGTTCTTTTTTTTATTAGTTGCGAGTCATAATCATCGGAATTAAAACAAAGGACTCTTAAAATGTATTGCTGTATTTTATTATTATTGTGTATGTGTTAAACCTTTTTGAATTCATTTATCAAAATTAACTTTTTTTAATCAGGATATCAGGATACTAATGTGCACTTGCATCTGTATCTTTTAGGATCATGTTGACGCTCTATATCAAATCCACAGCCACCTGTTTTATTCCATGTACTCTACATGTATGTTTGCAGTTGTAGCTCAGTGTTGTCCTCGTCTCTCGCTTGCAGACAGAATGTGGCTGTCAGTTCACCTCTAAACTGGAAGGAATGTTCAGAGACATGAGCATCTCAAACACTACTATGGATGAGTTCAGGCAATACATTCAGAGCATATCGGTAAGATATTAAAAACACAATGCCCACACTTAGAGTATGTGTTTTTATTCAAAACCAGTGTGGGCAATTCTAGCACTGTCACCAAGAATTAAAACATGAATCCTAGATGAAATAAATATATCTAAAGATCATTGTTAAGGAATCTGAGAAGTTTTATGCATCGATTTCAGGCTTCTTTAAGTGGTGTAGACCTAACGGTAAGGGTCCTGACAACGGGTTACTGGCCTACACAGTCTGCAACACCCAAGTGCACCATCCCTCCTGCACCTAGAGATGCATATGAAGTCTTTAGAAGGTAAGCTATTCAGCAAGGTGAGAAAGGTATTACTGCTAAATGTTCATTTGCATAGCATCTAATGAGAATGTTGCCTGTCTGACTCTAATAGGTTTTACCTTGCTAAGCACAGTGGAAGGCAGCTCACACTACAACATCACATGGGTGGAGCAGACCTAAATGCAACCTTTTATGGAGCTATCAAAAAGGTACCAGCTTTGGTCCAACTATTTAAATGCTAAACCATTTTAAGGTTATAGATACTGGATGTAGACACATTTTTATTTCAATTGTTACCTTTTCCTACTTCCTCTGCAGGAGGATGGTTCGGAGGTCGGTGTCGGTGGAGCACAGGTAACAGGTTCTAACACCCGAAAGCACATCTTGCAGGTCTCCACCTTCCAGATGACCATCCTCATGCTCTTCAACAACAGGGAAAAGTGCACTTTTGAGGTGAGAATGTTGTGCTCCCTTTTTTTCCTGTTTTTAGACACCAATTCGAACAGTTGTTCATAACATTATGACCGCCTGTCTCCGATAGACAAGATCTTCATTTCACAGGCACAAATCGGAGTGAAGATGTGCTCTCTGGCTTATCTGTGTGCTTAACACAATAAATTACAGTCCATTGTTTTCTTTCAATTTCTGTCAAAGCCGCTTGACCTTATTAAGAATATGAACAATAGTTGCTCTGCAGTTTTATCCAACAGAGGCCAGCATTCACTAGTTGTTAGCATGAAAATATTTTGAGTGCCCATTTCACTGAGTCACTGTTTTTTCTTTGTGACTACTTTTGTGTCCCGATCCCTGTTTACATATAAACATTTCAAAAGAGTTGCAGTAATCTGGATATACAATAACTCACCTGCTTATCCTTCACAATTTGCCTTTGTAAAGGTTTCCAAATAGTTATCTGCTTTCAAGTCATTAACTTTAATGATTGATTAACTTCCTGCTACATATACAAAAGCCTTTTTCTATGTTTGGATCTGTTAGATATTAACAAATTTGACATGAATGAGTGTTTGCAATTTTATAGAAATGTACGTGTTACTGAATAGGACAAAGCTTCAGATCACATGACTTTTCTTAATCATTAATCGTCATCTTTACCCTCTTCTGTAGGAGATCCAGCAGGAGACAGACATCCCAGAGAGAGAGCTGGTGCGAGCGTTGCAGTCTTTAGCCTGTGGAAAACCTACACAAAGAGTTCTAACAAAAGAGCCAAAGTCAAAAGAGATTGAAAATGGCCATGTGTTTACAGTCAATGATCAATTTACCTCCAAGCTGCACAGAGTCAAAATCCAGACAGGTGGGTTAAATGGCTGCAAGGCTAAACCTTACATCAGGTTTTTTTTTTTTTTTTTTTGTGAACTGACTCCTTACTCATACAATTTGCACAATTTCCTCATTTATGCCATTTTATTTCCCCCTGTAATCTATTTTTATAGCCTTCCTTACCCATTTAGTGCAGAATATAAACATTTTCAGATTTTTAGTAACAGATAAATACCCCAAAAGTTGTCTGATTTCTTACACAAGATCTATTAGCAAATTGTAAATGGGGTTGGCATTTTCATTTCTTTTTGGTAAATGGACTGAACTTATTTAGTCCTTTCTTTACTGTCATTTTGACCACTCAAAGCGCTTTACACTAGAGTCACATTCACCCAGTCGCACTCACAAACGCACACATATTCATACACCGATACGCAGACCGGTAGGCAATTTGGGGTTAAGTGCCTTGCCCAGAGGCACATCGACATGTGACAGGAGGAAGCTGGACTCGAACTTACAACCTTCCGATTGCAAGACGACTACTCTGCCATACAGCCACAGTCGCCATTTGAGTTACCATTTTTCCAGTTTCTTATGTTAGCCTTCTGTCTTTACCTGGCACCTACCTTAGTTGCTGCTAAACAAGGAGAATCGGATCCTGAAAGAAAGGAGACACGACAGAAAGTCGATGATGACAGGAAGCATGAGATCGAGGCAGCCATCGTCCGCATCATGAAGTCGAGGAAGAAGATGCAGCACAATGTCCTGGTAGCAGAGGTGAGGACCACACAGATTTTCCTTCCCCCTTTTTACTTGAAAACCACCAGTATTGTAGTTCCATTTGAAATGCTATGTAATAATACTTGTGATGTAGGGTTGTTTGAAGGTGGAGCGCTCATTATTTGACCTCCATCAGTACATTGTGAGGACAAAGAGAGAGGAGTCCTCGTCTTACTGTAGTGCAAAACAATAAGAGATTAGCCCGGCTAATCTAATAAAACTATTTTATCAATGACTTTTGCTATTCAGTATCTCCACAATGTTACTAAAAATACAATTTTAATGAGCAGCCTTTAATCATAAAGCCAAACATTTTTGCCTCTCTGCGTCTTCAGGTGACCCAGCAGCTCCGAGCACGGTTTCTTCCCAGTCCTGTGGTAATCAAAAAGCGCATTGAAGGACTGATAGAAAGAGAATACTTGGCACGGACGCCAGAGGATCGCAAAGTGTACACCTACGTGGCGTAGGAGATGAATGCTGGGGAGTAAAGATTGGAATGTTTTCTGTGGACTGTTGTTGCGTATGGACTGTAAGTTTCTTTTACAGACATCGACTGGAACCCTGATTCATCAACTCGTGCAAAAAAAAACAAACAAAAAAAAAAAACACAATAAGCCCTCGTACATGGAACGTAAAAACTTGGAATAGACAAAAAAAGAAAATCCATCAGATGTTCTAGATGACTTTTGAAATCGGGCTCGGTCTTCCTATTCCCAGTGAGTTTTTTCATGGATGGATCCAGCTTCAAGATTTTCACTGTTTTACCCTGGTAGAGTTCATAACTTGCAAAGAATCCCGTGGGAAAATGTGAATGCACCACATTATTATTATTTTTTTTGTGTTTCAGTACTGTATAAAGCTAATAAAATTATTAAAACAGCAGAAGTGGATTGTTACAAAATAAAAATTAGGATTCTTTGTTATGGAATTGCTTTGCTCATCTTCTATATTAGTCTCTATTCAGACTTAACATGCTGTTTTACTCTTGAACTTAGAAATAATTTTGGTATTTTGGACATATTTTATAATTATATTGCATTCGATAACAGAAGTGACCTTAAAATGAGCAACTGAGGTGTGGAAATGTTAAATTCAGTAAGCAGTTGCCACATTAATTTGAGTAACTAAGCAGCTCTTTCCTTTTTACCTTCATTTGAGGGCTGTAGCATTCAGTGTCTGTGATTTTCCTCTTCAAATTAACCCTTTTCTGATCAGTTGTCTTATTGACATAGAAGTAGCCTCGAATGCTGTAACACACAGACTCTTAAGTTTTATTTTTATTCCACCTTGAAATATATGAAATGAGTCCCAGTTATCATTATTTGGAGTATCTATATTTAAACAGCAATTCTGTTGCTACAAAACTAAACATTTACCTAAACATATTTTCAGTGTATTGGAAACTAAAAAGTTTCCAATATAAACAGTTTCTAGACGAATGGAACCATCGCCACGCCGCTCTCTCTCCTGCCACTGTCCCAACCAATCAAAAGGCAGTAAATGTTCTAAATTTTGAAGAAAGAAATGAAGCAGAGTCCCACTAAAACTATATAAAACATGTCTCCTATTGTCAGCGTCATGCCAGGGGCAGTAACAGTCCGTTGCCAGCATGTGTACAAAGGGAAGTTTTTCAAGGGGAAACTGGCGGATGACTTAGGTTTTTGTCTGGTTCTTATCAAAATTGGGAATTGAATGTGAAAGTATTAACATGATTTTGATATATTTTGCTCTTCTTGTAGTTTTTCTCAGTTCAGGAAATATAAACATTGTCATAAAGTCAAGCAGAGTCATGCTTGATATAAAATAGACTATTTGAATGGATCATTGTGCTAAAGGCTCGGATTAAGCCGAGAAAAAAAAGATCAGCCAGCACCCTGAGGGGTGTCTTCAGTTTCAACAAGTTGCTAGTTGGTAGGCTACTATCCTATATTTTGTCAACAGAAACTGTATTAGGAAATTATTTCAAGTCATGGGAATACATTGTGTGACATTGTATGAATGCCTACCTAATTTAAAATTATACACAACTCTGTAGTGAGGTGACCAGAGCTCAGTTTTATTTCAGGGGAAAAGCCAGAGCAGTATTTTACTGTAACATTTGAAACATAAATGTAATATGTTGTTCTTTCAATCAGTGACAATTTAAATTTGTGAGTCACCAACACATTTTGCAACATGAGTCAGACAAACTGAGGTACGGAAGTGTCCATACGTCCTATAAGATCTACGTCATGCTGTGACTGAAGAGCTCTGGCCAGAGTCCCCAGCTGAGTTATGAAACTCTGAATCTCTTCAGCAGAACTTTGAGTCCAAGCCAGGGGCAGGTGCGTGGGAACGGGCTTGCGATCTGAAACAAAAACAGCCAGTCAGAGGACTCGATAGTGAGTGACGTCTGAGCTCATCGAAGAGGGCCGAAGTAAAAACTGGATGTTTTTCCAACTCGACAAAGACTACCTTACTTTGTTGATCTCACCTTGGAAAAACTGGCCACTGCGTTTTCTAGCAGCAGCTCTGGACAGAGCTAACCACACAACCGTGTCGGCTCCTTCGTCCACACTGCGCAACCTGTCCCCCATCATCTGATGAAACTGAGGCATTGCTGTAGAAACAGCTGGAAACAAAAGAAAATATAACATTTCTACACATATTCTGCTTTTAAATGGCATCACTTGATGGATCATACACTTTGTTAACTGTGCATGATCCATCAAAAACAGCTCCTTTTCAGATATTTGTTCACCCTATTGAGACTGTACCTGGTGTGTCAACCCAGCCCGGATGCATGACGGAAAAGTGAATGACAGGATTGGCTTTGGCCCAGTGTTCTGTTAGCACCACCTGCTGTCTCTAAAAAGAAACAGTATATTATGTTCCTTCAAATTTCTCTAGTACAACCTTAGACTTTACAGCTTCCTGCTTAGCAAAATACAACCGCCATGAAAAAGTGTTAAACATCTAAAGGTTGTATAAATTTTTCTAGCAGACTTCAGTATTTGTTGGATTTGTATGTGATAAAACACAAAGTTCTGCAAAACTGTGAGCTGGAAAGAAAATGCTTCATTTATTTTACTTATTCTTACAAATAGTAATGTAAAAAAATGTCTTGTGCATTAATATTTAGCCCCACTTCTTTTGATACCCTTAAATGAAATCTGCAACCGACTACTGTCACTTATGTGGTCCACCTGTGTCTAATATATTCTCAGAATAACTTTTAGGGTTTTTCTCTCAAGAGGAACTTTAGTCGACAAAAGCTTCCAACATGACGCCTTAGGAGCACACCAGACATGTCCGTAATAAAAATCATTGGCAAATCAAAGGAGTTCAGCTAAACTGCAAATCTACAAATTAATAGCTGTCCACTTATACTTACAGTGTGTAGGCAAGGAGAACTTAACTCACTTAAAGCAGTGAGTTAAGCAGTAACTCACTGATTAACTCACTGAGGCTCCATGGAGCCTCTATGGAAGAGAGACTCCATTAGAGCCTCTTTTCCATAAGAGACTCTTATGGAAAAGTGAAAAAAAAAAACTTCCTTTTTTCTTATTTGATAAAGTCTTACGAAGTCACAGTTTGCCATGCCATGGATCTGTAAGGGATAAAATAATCATTTGGAGGAAGCTGCCCTGGTCAGAAAAAACAAAAAAATCTAAATTACATCTTTTGACTGACATGCAAAATGTGTACCAGAAAGCTAAGAGAGCATTGGGCTTCATGCATCATCCTGAGGGAACCCTTTTCTTCACCATAAAAAGGGTGAAGAGGATGAAAGCAGCTAAATACTGGAAGGAAGTATGTTAGATGCCGGAAAGGACTTGAGCCTGGGGACTCGAAACAAACAACCTGAAACATACTTTCCCAGCAACAGTGCACTTGTACAGATGACAGAACATTTTAATGTGTTTGAAAAGCCCAAAGTCCAGGAATATATTCATGGACACAGCCCAAACAACAACAGCAACAATCTGCTTTTTCCATTCCTTCTCAATGTCACAATTTTGTGAAACTCAGTGTTAGCTTATCACATAAAATCCCAACAAAATAGAGGCCATTAACTGTAACGTAACAAAATGCGGAAAAGTTCAACAGCTATGAATACCCTCTTTCTTATGTATAAATTATTTCCTTGTCTTACCTTGTTTTGCGCATAGACCATGACGCCATCAAAGTGGCCCTTCTCTGACTGCAAATCATCAACTCTGAGATTCTGGACCAGCATGCCCCCTGAGGACACAGTGATCTAACCGCCGAGAGAGTGAACAGCAACAGCAGTGTGATTAGACAACAGCCACTAAAGCACAGACAAAAGTGGCATTATGCAGTCCACATGATCCAGATGATGAAGCCTCTGTTTGTGAGTATTTATGCATGAAGTCGTACCACTCGTGGGTCCTGGCTCTTCTGCAGAAGTGGTATGAGAGTCTGAGTGAGAATATACACCCCTAAAGTAATGAAAATAAAGTTAGTTGGAACAGTGAAGTGCTGCAGGAAGACACACTCTGGCTGTTAGAATCAGTTCTCACCCATGGTGTTGGTGGCAAAGTTTGTCTCCAGGCCCTCTGCGTTCAGCTCTCTCTTGTGAATCATACAGCCTGCATTGTTTATCTACCACGTTATTTCAAAACAATCACATCAAATACACAAAGCAACACTTTTAAATTGAAAAACAAGAAAAGATGTGCCATTTTTTTCTCTATGTGGCCAAGAATAAGGAAGATAATTGATCCATACCAAGACATTCAGCGATGGATGCTCTTTCTTGAAGGCCTCAGCAAACTCCCACACTTTGCGTGTCTGGGACATGTCAACGACATGGATGTATACCTCCTACAACAACCAGAGTGAGTTTATTCCCCTTAGATATAGATTTCATCTTCAATGTTGGCATTTTGATGTCAGGGTATGTTTAAATTTTAGTCCCTCACCGTATTCCCAGACTCAGAAACAATCTCTGACTTGGCTTCTTCTGCTTTGTCTTTATTCCTGCACACCATGTGGACTGTTCCTCCTGCGCAACAATGTACAACAAAATACAATTTCACAGCTAAGATCCTGATGAGAGTGCACAAACCTGACCATATGACTTCCAGCTTCCACTTTCTCCACTGGTTTCCCATTTCCACCAGGACTGAATTCAAGATTTCCCTCCTCACACACCAATACATCCATGGAAATGCCCCCACCTTGATCAAAGAACTGCTTCACCTACAAAACACAAGTCCCTCCAGCTGCTCCACCCACTCAAACCTTCTCAACATACCCAAAACCAAACCGAGAACCATGGTGGGGATAGAGGCCTTCTCTGCTGCCGCTCCACATCTATGACACGCCCTGACACTCTGAGGGCACCACAATACACTGAGTGTTTAAAAAATGACATTTTGTTTTAGCAAATTTTTGGTTAACTTTCTTAGATATTGGTTTTAATCTCTTTTAGTTATTAATTTATTTAATGACTTTTACCCATTGTAGTTGCTTGTATTGTTTTTGGCTCTGCCCTTTGACATCTAAAAATATAAAGGTCATTATAAATAAACTCTATGATTATTCTTATTCTTATTATATTGTGACACAGCGTGCAACTCTTTAGCTGATACCTTTCTTGGCTATAGCCATGGCTGTTGCTTTGCCGATACCACTGTTGGCTCCAGTGATCAAGAAGGATCGCCCCACTACAGAAACTTCAAGATCCTTCTTCTCAAAGTCTTTGGAAGCGGCTGCATATCCCTTCCTGAAAAAAATAGAAATAAATAATAATAATAATAATAAACATACTAATCATTTATTGTGTGAGAGGAATATTGATTACAATGAGATAAAGGTGTTCAGCAGTAGAGCACTCAGCAGAACTGAAAAGAAACTCGGCTGCACAGAATTGTTTTTCTGACAAATTATAAAGGAATCCAGCAGGATATGAGGACTATATAAATCTACATGGAATAAGTAAAGAAAATATTAAAATAATTAAGTCTGAAATAAAAAACAAACTCAAAAGAGGTATATTTTTATCCTTTTTTTAAGTTCATGGCCCAGGATGAATTATTTACTGTTAAACATGGGGTACTATTTCATTTTCACACAGCGTCAGATTTGTTTTGATAGCTTAGTGAAATAGATTAATGATAAATTTAATCATTCTTTTTTTAAAGCTACATTTTCTATTTACTTACCAATATCTTGGTCTTGATCTAAAACATATTTAATGATCTGAAATACGTAAGTGTGACCAAAAAAAAAGAAGAAACAGAAGAAATTTGCAACAGTGCTAAGAAAGGAAAGGCTCCTGTGCAACAAGCAGATGTTGTGCAGAAAACCTTCTAAACCTATTAAAGCTTAGGATAGAAGAATGGTAAAATAAACTGTTTCAAAAACAGAAGTCAGATCTAAAATTATGATAACATCAGCATTACTAAACCATACAGCTAATAGCAATCAATTTAAAAACTTTTAAAGACTCTTTCTGTATTGCTGTGGTTGGACTTTAAAGCCTATGCAACTTTTGAAAATAGGACTGAAGATATGGCTGCATTTGTTCATAAACAACCTTCTCCAAGATTGACAGCCAACACTGTTTTAGAGACGTGTCATCCTCTAGACACACCAGCTGTCAATAGATCTATTGTGATTGGACATAAAGACCAGTTTGTGTTGTGATTTGTGCCACACAGTGATCAGACCTTTGATTTGACCGTGTCAGGCAACAGTCACAAAAACAGAACAAGCTATGACACCAAACACACCTAAATACCCAAAACGTTATCATTTGAACCAACACCCAGTCCATTAGTGAAAAAGCATCTTTTTATATACATTTCCAGATCTCAGATCAGCATCAAAGTAATATTGTCGCTACTAACCTTGTGTATTGTTGGATCCCATTCAAAAACCATATGGCGTTTCGGTAAATAGACATGATGTGAAGTGGACAACAATTCCCAGAGCAATGGACCAACCAGTTCCCCTGTTTCTTTCTCAATCACTGAGACGGATTGGTATCACATGAAACAGAGGCAGGAGCAATATGCTGCTCCCTACCGATCATTAGTTGCAATAACATCGAAACGGACCAGCTAACAGTCATATGTTAAACTTTTACCAGTCCGTTCGTTTGCATTTAACGCAGCGCGCATCTGGGTGCGCTGATCCCTGTAACACAGGTCTTTCAGTGACCAATCCAGATGCTTGTAAGTTGTGACGACGCGCCGTTCCTCCGGAGGCCAGCAGGGCGGAGTTACAAGGGATTTTTTTTTTTTTCTCACTGGTTGCTCTTCGCGCAGGGTAGATATGTTTTCAGCCTGGCCGTCTGACCCTTTGTGAGGGTTAAAGTGCATATTTTTCTTGTCTTTTGAAAGTGTTCCTATCTCTTGGCCCAGCGTCAAAAATGGTAAGTACTTTAAAAGCTAGTTTGTGCGCATGGCTGTAGCTGGGAAGTGGAGTCAGCCAGCTGGGCCATTCACCTGTCTCACCTGACAACAGGTGGCTAACACCGGAGCGCTGACTAGTCACTTCCTTGAACACCGCAGCGGGTTTGTTTTATCAGGCTAACAACAAAAAAGTACGCTATTTGCTTATATTGAAGCGAATGAGTTTCAGTCCAATTTTGAAAACGGTGAAAAATAAGTAAGGTGTTGGTTTGCTCCTACCGGTGAATTCCTTAAAACAGGTTTCGTCACTTTCCTATAGGTGTCCTCCCCTTAACCCTTAATGGCAGTTTAATGCTTTACATATTAATTTGCCTGCTGTGAACAGGGACACTCACGAAACGCAGTTTTTCTGCTTCATGTCAAACTATGTGGTTGTACATTAAGAAGAAAAAAAAAATGCTGCTAATTTTCCTTCTGCTCGATTAATTTCATTTCCTGACAAGTTTCAAGTACTGGAAATACTTGTATGTCCTCTTTTTGAATTCATTGTTCTTTTTTTCTATTGTCTGCATGTGTTGCTTTGTGGGGTGGAAAGAAACATCCCACAAAGTCTTGTCCTTATTCAGGACAAGGTTAAGTTTTTTTGTTGTTGTTGTTTTTGTTGTTGTTGTTTTTTTTAAATGTATTTATGTTTTATGGGGCTCTATGCAGATTTGGACCTCATCTCCAGTCAAGCCACAAAGGCATCAGTAATATCTGTTTTGAATGCTCCAAGCTTGGTTATTTGTTTGTATATTGTGGATCATCAACCCTAAATTTCTTTGTTTACCATTAAGTAAATAATTAAATGAATATATCGTATGTTTTGATTGACTCTCAAAATATTGATTTTATATTATTTATTATATGAAAGCTTCCACTATTGATTTATGAAATTTATTTATTAAATTTATTTCATTTATCAGCTCATTTAAAGTTTTTTCTCTCTAAACTTTTATGGCATGTCAGAAAAACAAAGTGCAATTGAAAACTTTATATACATAAATCAGTCTGTCATTTTGTCACAGTTTCATGCTTTTTTTTTTTTTTTTTTAAATTCTTACATCATTAAATTATTCGTCATTAAAATTATTGCTCAGATGGTGATGTGAATTGACAGCTGACGTTACAAACTCAACTCTAACCCCCGCTGACTGCAGCCCGGGGCTTCTGTACACAACTGTCACTTTTACTGAAACATTTTCGAAACTGAAAACGACAAATTTGTTCAAATTATGTGTTGGCTCTAAACATTTTTCCTCAAGAAATGATTGCTGTCGAAGTAATGTGTTATGACGCCTAGTTGCAGCATCCCTTATGTAAGTTGCTATTAATGAATTGCCAAGGTTATTTGTCTGACGACTCTTCTTGTCTGGGAGTCGTGTTCAGAAAACATGTTTCAATTCAGAGCCAGAAAAGCATCAAATCACGTCCTTGCATCCATGAATGCAAAATGAACATTTAGTCATGTATAAACCAGCATAGACAGCAGAATTCATTAATAAGTAATCCCCAATACATTCGTCAGAATAGTTACATTAACCAACATGCATTACTTGCATACATTTACCAATGTATAAATCTGTGTAAAAACAAGGCTTGCAAGTAAAAAAATAGAGTTAAGCAAATGTATCTACGTAATAAGATGGTCTCACAGTTGCTAGATGTTATTTAGTCAAATAAACAAGTTCATAACTTTGTGGAATAAAAGCAACAAGAACTGATTTTATTTATTTATTTTTTTTTTGTTGACTCTTTTTTTGACTACATAAACCAGAGTCCACAGTGCATCAGTTTTTGAACATATAGTCACTACAGCACTGTTAAAACTAAAGATTTATTTTTAAGTGTACATTTTTCATTGTTTTAGTGGCTTTTTAGAAGATTTAAGAGCAAGTTTGTCAAATGTTCTCATTTACACTGAGGAAACTGTCCTGTTAACACAGTGCAGGTTGCCTGAAAAGTGTCCACTCCGTGAAGAACATTGCTACAGCTATCATGTGTAATTTTGGGAGTGTTTTTTTTTAATAAATGAAACATGTCAATGCATTCCTCTTGTCTACTGATTACAGTGAATGAATAACTTATCATGGCTTTATTAGGTTTCACTTTTGGTGGTTCAGACAAAACATTTTCTTTCCCTGCTGACTCTTGTCTGTGTTAGATGCGTTTCCTGCTGCTCTTCAGTCGCCAAGGGCGTCTGCGTCTGCAGAAGTGGTACGCTGCTATATCGGAGCGTGAGAAGAAGAAAATTATAAGGGAGATGACAACCATGATCTTAGCAAGGCAACCGCGCACCTGCAACTTCATTCAGTGGAAAGACCTGAAGATTGTTTATAAGAGGTGAGCCACTCTCTCATGTCTGCTCAAGCAGTTCAAATTAGTCGATGTGGTTTTAGTGGGTGGATCATTAAGAGTTTCTCTCTGATAGTGAAGCTTTGTTGAGAAATATGTGTTTATCCATCACCACCTAACAAATGCCTTTGTTCTCTTTGTAGGTATGCGAGCTTATATTTCTGTTTGGGCGTGGAGCATGAGGAGAATGAGCTTTTAGCCCTGGAGATTATTCACCGCTATGTAGAGCTGCTGGACAAATATTTTGGCAATGTATGTCCTTCTATTTTTTTTATTTAGTTTTTTTTTAAGTTTTCTTTAAGCTGTTTATACAGTACCAGCCACAATTATTGGCATCCCTGCTGTCACTACTTTGGACAACTACTTTTGCCAATACATTATTTCATAAGGTGTGATCAAGCAGAGAGAACAATCTGGGCGTTATGGGTTCTTTCTTCCTTTTCATCTCGAGATAGTTTACCGTCCCCCTCACTGCACTGTCCATGACAACATGACACGTGGCTGAATGTGTATCACATCACATTTATACATCTGAAAAGTAATGGATTACTAATTACAATTTTCTACACAATCTGACCAACCTATAAAAAAAACGTTTGATTGTTTTACTTCAATTATTTTAATTTAAAAGGAAGGGGAGCCGATAATTGAGCAATTAAAAACAATTGTTTGATAATGTGGATCCCCCCAACTAATCACTAAATGTTCTTAAGTTAAATATTGGAATTTTCACAAATCTATATGAAAGTCTGTTTCAATAAAAGATGAGCTTGTCTAAAAGATGTTTAAACATCTTTAATGGAAGAGTCAATAGATAATGTGGCAGTAAACTGCCTTTACTACGTCACGTTTTACTGCAATGTAGTATAAAAAGTAATAAAAAATGTGTTCTGTGCAGATTGGATAACCTCAATAACTGACATGATATGCTCTCTCAGGTGTGCGAGTTGGACATAATCTTCAACTTTGAGAAAGCCTATTTTATCCTGGATGAGTTTTTAATGGGAGGAGAGATCCAGGAAACCTCTAAACAGATTGTGAATCGAGCCATTGAATCCTCAGACATGTTACAAGAGGTAAGATGCATGAACACGCATGAACGCACACGCACACACACAAGACATTTTTTTATTCAAATACTGTTTGAGCATGTAACTTCTGTTGCATGCCTCAGTGATTTTTAAAGCAATAGTGACACATTTTTATACTAAGCCATCTATTGTGTGTGTGTGTGTGTGTGCTTGTGTGTATGTCTGTATTTATTTGATTTTTTTTTTTCTAAAGTTGTGGTTGTGGGGTAATCCAAATCTACAAAACTGGGTGTTTGAAGATTTCTCTCTACAACAACACTTCTTTTAAATACTACTTTATGCTCTGAAATGAGAGTGTAAGTTTACTGAGTGAATGTAGTGTGGTTAGTTTCCGGTAGTGAGTTCAATAAATAGGTGCAGCTCAGTCCCTATTGTGTCTTTGTTTTCTTCATAGCTTAAAGTTGTCTCAATGTTAGTGGCCCCTCCTGTTTTATAGATTGTGCTTGTGCTGCTGTTTGTCCTGCCCCTCCTTTTCCAGCGTGCGTATCTGCCTCTTCCTCAGCCAGTGTCACTGCGAGTGAGAAGCAGATTCTGCTGGAATTTGGAGTGAACTTTAGTGTTTGCCTGGTGCTTTCTGCTCCCACGCCTTCCTCTGTGCTCGTGGTTGTGTGATACAGCTGGGTGTGTGGTCCTGTGCTTCTGACTAGGGCTGACTAACACTTTTAATCTAGAGTTGGATGATGTTCAGTTTAGCATCCCTTTATTCATTTTGACCATTATCGCTTCAGGATGACCACAGTGAGTGGTATGAGGTGGAGCTGTTTGGATGACCTTGAATATGGACAGACAGGTTAGATGCTGTGCTTGTGTTAGTTAACCTGCTGTGTGTTGGCACTGAATTGCAGGTGATGCGTAGGTGTGTGCCTGTGAATATTAAGAATTAAGTGCATAATTTGCCATGTTTTTTTTTTTTTTGTATATTTTTTTTGTTTGGTTTTTTTAAAGCTGATATTCTCTTCTTACCTCTGATGTGCCTTTTTCTCAGACCATGGAGGAGTATATGAGCAAACCTGCATTTTAACTGTTGGGAAAGGAGGATGTGAACTTCGTGGAGGACTCCACAACCTGGATGTACTGTAAATGGGTCATGAAGTTTCTAAAAATTAGCTTCATTTAATCTATTAATTTTTTTTTTTTCAAAACTTTGGAATGCGCAGGATTATTATTTTTTTAAAACTCATTTATACTGAATTTGAATATTACAGTAGATGTTTTTTTTTCTGTATAATTAGAATTGTGATTCATTCATATTAAAATCATACTTTTAATATATTGACATTTTCACTCTTAAAAAAAGTTGTTTTTTCCCCAGGTGTGCTGTTTTTATTTTCACTCTATAAAAATGTTTTTTCAAGTGTTCTACTGAGATGTTTCACTCAAAAGTTTTCATTAGCAAAATGCCCAGTTATAGAATATTTTTTACATTTTGTAATCTCTAAACCTTTCGTTTGAAATTCTTGGCTGATATATTGAGCAACTGTTGGTGTGAGTTTTTGCAATGCACATTTTCGATTAAAAAGTATATTTCGATACGAAAAGATTTTAAGTCTTGTGATCTGTCAGAACTGTTTAGACTGTGATTTGTGCCCGTTTCTCAATAAGGCAACAGAACTCAGCAAGAAGAAAAATAATACATCTGATGCTTTATTCATCTGTGATTGATCACACGTTGTTGAACATGTACAAAATGGTTTAAAAATGAGCATACGTAGCACAACCACTGTTAGGCCAACAACACAGAGCTTTGCAGTATGAAAGGGTTAGAAGGCAGGCGACGGTCTGATATTTAGACTTAGAAATAATTACTCCATAACATGAAATCCACTAACCCTGAATATATCAAGAGTCACAACACTCTCCCTCAGCCCTGACAAACAATAATTATTCTCAAGTAAAGCTTGACATTTTCTTTTTTTTTTTTAAAGGCCCATTCAGATTTGTACCTAATAATTTACATTTATATTCACATATGTTAATAAATAGTTCTACATAGATGAAAATAAGCCATTTTTACCTTTTACTCTGTTGGTTAATCTGTAGGGCTGTTGCAAACACTAGTAAATGTAAACTTAACATCACACAACGTTTTATCTGATTTGATTGTAGTTGATCATTACTGAGAGCTCACATCTTCCAGGTGAGGTCTCTGCCTCACTGGTCGCACCTTTAATTTCCTGTGGTGTATTAGAATATTTCTAGGATGTTCTTGCAGCAAGTAGGGACAGTCATTGATAAAATCATATTTTACTTCTAAAGTTACTATATTTATATATATAATTGTCATTAGTGATTATTATTACCAGCTATAGTTCATATAATAGAAATGTGTAAACTAGATCACGTCCACCAAACGTTATTTCTGAGACAGTAGAAATACTACATATTCATAATAATGCATCTTGCAGGGGAGGGGGATCAGATTACATCCCGGCCGCTTTTATCTCACGGCGCTCCTCCTCTTCCTTTGCCGTTTGCGGAGCGGAGGTCTTGGCCGTCACCTCCTCTTTCCCCTGTACCTCTCCGGGGTTCGCCTTCTCCTCCGTTTGCTCCTCGGTTTCCCTCTTGGCCACTCCCCGCGCCTCAGTGTCTGCTTGCCCCATGTAGTCCTTCATGGCGCGCTCGTACAGCTCGTAGGGGAACTGTCCCTTCAGCTGCGCCTGGGTGTCCCGCTTGGTGATGGTGTTGGGGTACTCTGTCAGGATTTTGGCCGCAAGATAGGTGGTCACCTCGTCCTCTACGTCGCCGTCGTCTTCGTCGTTGGCGTCGGCCTGACGCTTCAGGGGCATCTTGTTGAGTTCTGACAGGAACAGGTTCTCTCGGCGTCCGGAGGGTGACGGGATTTTAACGGGGACTGCGCCAGCGCTCGCCGCTGCTGAGATCCTGTCTGTGGAGGAGGGGGTCTTTATGGGTCTCTGCACAACGGGGTATTCGTTGCTGATGGTCTCCACCCCGATGATGTCCAGAAAGTCCTCTCTGTCCATGTCTTCGGGAGCAGGCTTGCTTTTCAGCGGCAGCCTGCGGCTGAAGTACCTTATTTTGGGGGTCTGGCCGGCCGTGTAGCGAGTTAAGGTTTGGGGGTCGCGGTGGAGCTTCCTGAGCTCCTCCGTGAGCAGCATGTCGATGAGGTCTTGAGGGGGAACGTGGAGCTTGAGGGAAAGCTCCAGCAGCTCCTTCACTGTCCGGGGATCCACGATGGAGGGGCGGATCAGCCTCTTCCTCTGATCGCCGGTCTGATCCCTCTTCTGCGTCTGATCGCTCATCTCCAGGACCTTCAACAGGTAGTAATCTACGAGTTTAGTGTCGTCGTCAGCATCCTCTTGGTTTTGGTTGGCACGGCGTTGCATCTCCTCGCGCTCTGCTTCCTCCTGCTCATTGAGCGCCCTGTCCATCTCTTCGTGGCTCCTGTTCACCATCTCCTCGGTCTCCTCCCTCTCCTCTACGGGGACCCACTCCTCTCCTCCGGCCATTTCCTGAGTAAGCCCATCCTGCCCTTCTTCGTCGTCCTCCCCGAACACACCTCTCTTTTGGCTCGGGACTGCGGTCATCCTCCCCAGTTCATCGAAGATGGATCTCAGATTGGCCAGGCTCTGAGGGGTGTACTGCTCGTCCAGATCTTCTGTTGCGCGCTTGGCTGCGTCTGTGTTCTCTTCATCTTCAAACATCAATGGATACTTCTTGTGGGGTCTGGGGAAATTGCCATAGTCTGCTGGTGGACTTTCAGGTGCTTCAGTATCTTTGGTGCGGTGCCTGTGCGTTCGGCGGTCGCTCCTGGGATCTTTACCGGCCTGATCCTGGAGAGTCTGGAGCATCGCCTTCATCAGCTGTCCAGCGGTCACGTCCGGGCCGGGGTTCGACTGGCGGTCCCCGGGAACCTCATCCTGTTGCGAGGCGAGTTGAAGCAAAATCTTGAATTTTTCCACCTCATCGTAATCCGCGGGCTCGGGTCGGCCGCCGTTTCGCTGCTTCAGGTTTTCGATGTACTCCAGGGCTTTGATCAAGTCGGAGCTGGGTGAAAATGCAGCCGGTTGCCCCTCGCTCTCCCCGCCCCGGAGCCTGTAGTGACGGGGAAGAGACGCAGCTTGCACGGCGCATCCTTGGAGAAGGAAGGCGAGCAGGACCACGGCTCCCCCCGCGGGCAACTTGTGGTGGAAATGCAGCATTATAGGCAAATGTATTACCTGTGAAAAAGAAACGGGAACAAGATTAGGAACCAGATCCAGGATGTGTTTTATAAGAGGGAATTCAGCGCATCCTGTGGCGAAAGTGCGTGAGCCGGAGTGTTTTGATCCAAGGTTGATCACATCAGGGAGTTACGCTGATGTGATGCTGAGCGCGTTACATGTACATCACTGGATGAGTCACTCCCTGCGTTGTTACGGGCAACCTCAACATTACGTTTACACTCAGACCCGTCTGGCTCCCTATAAAACCTAATATAAAACTTATCATATTCATAGCCTGTAAGCAACAACAACGCGTTTTCAATACTAAGATGAAGCGTTCAGGTAAATCAATAAGTCTCACTTGAAAACGCCCCCCAAAACGAAACTTATCACGCATAATGCATTCGGGAAGCATATTTATATCAACTAATAACGATCAAAACATGAAAAAAAGGGTTTTATTACCTTTGGTAATAAAGCTCAGACAGCAGTGAGGGTGTATGGCATCTCCTCAGGATCGGTGCTGATTCGCTTCTGTTTTCAGCACTCGGACAGCTCCTCCTGTTATATGAGGCACCACCTGACCAGCGCGTCATCAAACAACACACGCAAAAGCTGCTCCTAAAAAGTCCTTATAAATGATTCAGGTGTATGATATGGCAGACTAACGAGTCTGCTGAACTAAAATAGACGCCGTGTTTTGTTTGCAGCGTCGCACCTCTCTGCAGATCTACAGATGCTACGATGGAGAGATATTTAATGATCAGGAGGATTTCTGCTTCTTGTCGGTGTTTGTGTTAATATTCCCCTAACTTCGTGGAAATTGAAAAGATAAACAAATAAAGGTTTCACTCATCGTCTTTTTTTTCTTCTTTTTTGATACTCTTCCATTATGATTTTTTTTGTACACTTTTTTTTCTTTTTTTTTGCGATTCTGATGAAATGTGATTTAGTCTCCTCTGTCGCTGGCTTGCATCGTGGCATTTCAAGAGTTAACTTCTCCAGCGATGACTCACAGGGCTCAACGCGCCGCGGAGCTGCTGTCGCAGTTCAGCAGCTCTTCATCCCCTCTCTCCTCCCCTCCTCCCCGCGCTGACGGTGATAAACAGCCTCCTGTCGGCTGGGGGCCAAAACCCCAGCATTCCGCCAGGTCGACGAGATAAAGGGGCCACAGCAGGCCGGCTGCCAATTAAAGGTCGGGGATGGGCGGTGACATAGTTTACGGAGATCAAAAGCTGTGATCAACACATTCTTCTTTTGATATCTTCCACGGAACATCTGTGATGATCACCAACGCTTTGCTTCATCATCCTAAACTTCTGTAGCCTTCTGTAGTCCACAGCAGTGGTTGGTACAAATGTTTTTTAAAAAAATGAAAAGAATAAATAACGTTTCGTTTCATGCTACTAAAGCAAACGCACTGTGTTTCAAGTTTTTGGAATTAAATATTCAGAAATTCATTATTTTTGTAATAGCTGGTTTCGCCCAGTGTTTGACTTTTTGTGTTGTGTTCAAGTTTCCTCGGAAGTCGGAGCTTCGAGGTGTGAATTTCGTCACACGTGACGAGAAAGCCAGCGGGATTGCTAATAACTGATGACTGTTTCTAATACAATACATTTACAAACCAAAACCAGGACCTGAGGCATACAGGCCTAGAAAAAGCGTCACATTTCTTTTAAGCTATGTTTGATATACACAGCATTCATATGACAACTAACACTGGATTATGTTGTAAAATGGCACAATGTGCCTGGTAATCTCAAAATGGAGAAAAATAGTTATTGTCTTGATAGTTTGCACCAAGAATGAGCAAATAATACTGTTTTTGGACGCTTAACCTAGACAATTCTTATCTTGGCTGTGATGCATTCCCTAATCTTTCACTTATTGGTCAGAGGACTTCCAACCATCCAAGTTGCAAACCCGAAATGGCGGAATGTTAGGGATGTATTTCTATCTGGGAATGTGGTGGAGCGCACCATCATTGCCTCCAGAAGCCCAGAAAAATTGTTTGAAGTCACTCCAGATCTCAAATCTCCATTAGAGCCTCCAAATTGATTCCCACTATTACTATCCTCTAACACTATATAAGTGCGCCTCTACACTGAAAAAAGTGTAATCAGGGTTAAGTAATATTTACTAAATAAATATGAGCAAACTATACATAATAAAAAAGACTGTGTGCAGTTTTGAATCTCACTGAGCTGAATTAACCAAATTTGAATATTTTTTTAATTGCATTTTACTCTGTTTTTATTTAAATAAAATCAGCAGAAAAACTATAAGTAGAATTTATTTATTTTCATTGGTAAAGTCAAAAGTGCAGAAAATTGATAAATTTTACTCATTGGGAGGCCTTTATTTTTACCGCCCAAGGCATTTTCATCACAGGAACATCGAGGCTGCTTGGCATTTCGTGGACTACCGTTTGCTTAAAGGTAAGACATGTTTTAAGTGTTCTTAGTTAAACAATTCAAGTGTCTGTAGCAGTTAAACGTTGTCTTAAATTACTGCAAATTACCAAACATGGCAACTTTACTGTACAGCAAGTCAATTAAGTTATAGTGTGAAGGATTCGACGTCAGTCTACGTCGTCTTTGATTTGACTAAATGCATTGCAATGATTGAAAAAGTAGTCTCAATGTCACAATTTAATGTGACTAACGTAATACCGTTATATAGTGGCCGTAGAGTACAAGCTACTCTTTTATTTTAGTTTTTTGGCCTCAGCCCGAGCTCCCCCTCCCCCACCGTAACAAGCTAGCTAGCATGTTTGGCACCATAATGGAGGAACAGACGTTGTTTTCAACGGTGAGAAGCTAATCAACTTAGGAGTTTCATTTAAAGTTACTGCATTTAGTTTTAACAATTAAAATGTACTCGAGTAACATTTTTACTCAAGTAACATGTTAAAAGCAGATTTCTAATCAGTTTTTATAACGTTACACATTTCGAAGGAAAAATCAGCCGTTTGCTTTTGTAAAAATAAATTCATGATTGGGATTTCATTCAGTGCTGGATATTAGTTTGCATCGTCTCATCACCAAACTTAAAGTAATGTAAATTTGGGGGGAATTAAACAATTTATCTGAGGCATTCTTCTTTCAGGAAATGGCAAATTTGATGTGTGCTTACGATCACTTACTAACTGGTACACTCAGCTGGGTTGAAGTTTCACTCATCAGACACAAAGTGACACTTCAGACATAAACTAGACAAAATGGGAACAACCCAGAAATGTTCCCACAAGCTAGAGTATTTGATGTAAGTCTAACAGTAACATGAACGATCAGGATGTTTGGAGGAGGCAATGTCAGGCTTTCAAATCTTATAACACTGAACTGACTGTCATAAATAGGTACCATGACATCATGCTGAGGGTCTGAACAAAGATGGATGACTATAACAAATTTAACCCTGAACCCTGAACAAGAACAATGGCAACTGCAGCGCGATTGGTGTTTTCACTGCCAAGTGAACACAAAGAGTGTTTGCTGTACACCAGGGGTGGCCAACCCGCGGCTCGCGAGCCGCATGCGGCTCTTTGACCGGTTCCATGCGGCTCTTGCGTTCATATAGTCGCATTCTGCCAGACGTGCAACATTACTGTTGGCCGTAACCATGACAAAACAACACAAACAATAAACAGTCTTTGTTTCTCTTTCAGTCTTACAGTCGTTCTGCTCTCACGCTAACCTCCCTCATCCATCCTGATGCATCTGCTGACAATGGGAAATCATACACTCTAATTTAAATCTCTAAACAGCGTAACATCCAGTAACATGTAGCACATACTGTAGGGTCGCTATAATATCCAAGTTTCGCTTCGCTTGAATTCAATACGGTATTTCCGTCAAATGCGCATGTGCGCAGTTTTTCAGTAAGAGTAAAATCATTTGAGTAAACCTTTCGCGCTCAACATGGCAGGAAAAAATGCACAGGAAAACGAAAATATGAAGATGAACACAGGACGTTTTTGACAGAGTGGGAGAATTGATATTTTTTGTTGAACGTAGTGGAAAGCCATTCTGCCTTATATGTCAGGTGTCCTTGTTGCATTTTAAGGCTTCAAACCTTCAGCGCCACTTCAGCTCCATTAAATAACATGTAATGCACATAATATACGGAGCCCACTAGGGGACATGGGGAACTTTTTTTCTCTTGTGCCCTCGCAATACTTTTGCGTCACGCAACTTAATCATTAACTTTTGCGTGACGCAAAAGTATTGCGAGGGCACACAAAAGAAAAAAAAAATCCCCATGTCCCCTAGGGGGCTCCGTAATAATAAAAGGAAAAAATTACTGTAAATTGTTATATTATTGTTTGTTTATTTGGTTAAACAGAGTTTGTTAGCATGAGAAAGTGCAGTGTTCATTGTTGAAAATGTCTGGCCTGTGGTCTTTGTAGTGTTAAAATAGTGGGAGAAATTTACAATAAATCTGGCTGAGCAAAAGTATGCGAGTATCAGGAAGAGATGGGTTGATGTTCATGTGAGCCCATGCATATGATGTGGCTCTTTGCGGTACCTTGGTAAAAAAAATGTGGCTCTTGGTCTTTGTCTGGTTGGCCACCCCTGCTGTACACCATGGAGGAGCAGTGCAGCCTGAAATCTACAGACGGAAACAATCAATGTCTAAACTTATTTGTAAAGAACATACGAACTTGTGTTTATAACAACACACTTATTATCTAATGTGCACAGAAACTTTTTGTACTGTGGGAGGAAACCGGAGCACCCGGAGAGAACCCACTGATGCTCCTGGAGAACATGCAAACCCAGAACATAAAGAACCCAGGGCAGGATTCAAACCCAAGACTTTCTTTCTGCAAGGCAACAGTGCTACGAATGGTGCCACTGTTCAGCCCTGATTTTTGATATTTTAGTCCTGAAATATATTTTTTATTGACAGCTAAGGGTTATTAAGAGACTACAGACTGTGGCCAGGAAGCTGGAGCACCAAAGAGAACCTGGAACAAACAAGCAATTTTATGAGGAACATGATTAGATCAAACCCAATTTCCATAAAGGGGGAAGAATACAAACACCTCGGTGTTCATCAGGGCAACAGACTGGACCGTGAAGCGTCTGTAAGAAGAGATCAAGCTGACTGCAGGAAGCCAACATGTCAAAGATCTCTGGTCGTACTAAAATCAAGATGTAAAATGCTGCTGTCAGTCAACTTATCCGACAAGAAGTGGTCTTCTCTGCTTTTTCCTTATGAATTTTACGAGACTTCTTCCTGCCCAGCTTCATTTGGGCAGGGTTGTCCTTGAGCTCTGCTTCTGTTGGAGTAGAAGTTAAATAATAACTTAAGTTAAATATAGTCTTATACAGTACATGATTTTCAAATCACAGGAGGTAAAATATTTACTAAATTTCTTAAATCTTAAAAAAAATATTTTAAATGAAATGTTCTGGTGCAAAGATGTCCTGGCCTACACATCATAATCTATAGACTTTAAAAAAAACCCATCCGTTACACATCCCTGTAAGAATCACGCTATAATCATCTTAATTTTTTCAATGAAAATAAGAAAACAATTATACAAAATTATATTTCCCTCAGAAATTGCAAATAATTTCGCAACTGTAATGTCACTGAAAAGATCACCACAATTAAGTATTTTTTCAAAATCATCCAGCTCTATAATATACCAATCCCACTTCAAAAAATGAACTATTGTTTTAAGATGTTAGACAAAAATACTAAACAGATTTTAAGGTAATATGCACATCAACAAATGCCAAACAATAAATATTAAAATCAAAGATGCCCAAAATGGACTAAGGAAACATTTCTCTCGCTCTCTCTGTGGCAGATCAGAGTCAGTACGAAGCTCTACGTACCGATTTCAACCCAACATTCACAGACGCATCTCACTGTAACTGTTTAATCTATCAGTGTGAGCTGCAGCCACAGTTTGAAAGCATAACGTTTTTCCGAGAAAACAGGAAAAAACGAGGAATCCGTTTGTGCCATCTGAATGTAACTAACGTAACGTTAATGGAGAGCCTCAGTGAGAGCCGGTGAACTTGGCTTTAGCAAAACACCAGCCGTTGTGCTCAAAACACAATAACGGACGTTCGAGGAAATTAAGGCCAAATTAAAAGAAGAAAGAAGAAACAGCACACTTTGTCTGAAAATGCGACTATGCAAAACGGCTGATTTTTCGAAAGAAAAATCTGCCGTTTTTCGAAACGGCTACTTATACTTATTCGGATTAAAAGAGAGAATAGGAAAAAATAAATCAGATATTTTAAAATCAGCCGTTATAAAAACTGATTAGAAATCTGCTTTTAACATGCTACTTGAGTAAAAATGTTACTTGAGTACATTTTAATTGTTAAAACTAAATGCAGTAACTTTAAATGAAACTCCTAAGTTGATTAGCTTCTCACCGTTGAAAACAACGTCTGTTCCTCCATTATGGTGCCAAACATGCTAGTTAGCTTGTTACGGTGGGGGAGGGGGAGCTCGGGCTGAGGCCAAAAAACTAAAATAAAAGAGTAGCTTGTATTCTACGGCCACTATATAACGGTATTACGTTAGTCACATTAAATTGTGACATTGAGACTACTTTTTTCAATCATTGCAATGCATTTAGTCAAATCAAAGACGACGTAGACTGACGTCGAATCCTTCACATTATAACTTAATTGACTTGCTGTACAGTAAAGTTGCCATGTTTGGTAATTTGCAGTAATTTAAGACAACGTTTAACTGCTACAGACACTTGAATTGTTTAACTAAGAACACTTAAAACATGTCTTACCTTTAAGCAAACGGTAGTCCACGAAATGCCAAGCAGCCTCGATGTTCCTGTGATGAAAATGCCTTGGGCGGTAAAAATAAAGGCCTCCCAATGAGTAAAATTTATCAATTTTCTGCACTTTTGACTTTACCAATGAAAATAAATAAATTCTACTTATAGTTTTTCTGCTGATTTTATTTAAATAAAAACAGAGTAAAATGCAATTAAAAAAATATTCAAATTTGGTTAATTCAGCTCAGTGAGATTCAAAACTGCACACAGTCTTTTTTATTATGTATAGTTTGCTCATATTTATTTAGTAAATATTACTTAACCCTGATCACACTTTTTTCAGTGAGAAAGCTAACAATGCATGGAGGGTTCTTCAGTAAATAAGATTCAATTTCCCCCAGATGTTTAATGAATCTAAATTTTTTCTCAGATACTTGGTAAATAAAAATTAGTTTTTCTTGTAAAATTGACTTGGATTTACTAGATATTTTTGGGCAATATAAATTATCATTTGCATTGATATTAATAAATCAAGCACATTTAAGCTGTTGCTTTTATTAAGATGTACTTAATTTTTTAAAGTTAAGTTAACATTTTCAATGCTTTTTAATCAAAATTGTAGAACTTAAATTCTATTCAATTATATTACGTATCACTTTGTTGCCACAATTTTTTTAAGTAACCATTGGTCAAATTTTTCTGTGTGTATTTCAGCCTAGTTTCTCCATCCTTTCCCTGTTTCTCTTCATACCTAGAGAAGTAAAAATGAAAAGTGCTCGTTTAATGTCTCTACTGCCTTCTCGGGAGCAATTACAAAGCATGACATTTTGACCAAGGTGACGTGGACATCGCTGGAGGAGCTTTCTTTTTTTTTTTAATTGAATGTGCCTTTACCTACCTGCCCCCTTGGGCTGAAGAGCTATAGAAAGCTTCTTGACATTCACAAGCACAATAATCCATTTTCCCGATGCTGCGTACCGTTGTTCAACGAATGTGTGTGTGAGAGGGTAGTCGAGTTAATTGGTAGAGAGAGAGACAATTAAGGTGTGGTATTTCACTTAAGCTTTATAGGATAATTCCATTTTATTAATCCGTTGGCTTTTATACAACTCTATTCAAAAATCGCCTTCTTGCTGAGGAGCACTCCACAATTACAGTCACTTCAAACTGATCGTTATCAAGACGTTTTCTTGGTTTCATTAAGAAAGTGATTATGGTCAGTGTCTCCCATCAGTATTACTGAACAAGAAGGTCTGTCCTTCCCACACACAGTAAAATGCAAATAGCTTACAGATCATGACGGAGTCTAATGAAAATGTGTCTGAGTGACTGTGATGGATGTTTCCCACACATTGGTGGCTGTGACAACAATAATGGAGTGGAATATTCCATTTGCTGAAGCCTGTCAGTGGCGAGGTTGTTGTCTATTTACAGCCAACAGTTTATACAGTGTAAATACACACAAGCACAGAGATTTTTTTATTTATATCATTTTTTTGTCCAACTGAACATAATTTCTCATGTAGTAGCTCAAGTATACAACTTTTTTTTCTTTTTTTGTTGGTACATGTGCTTTTTTCTTTAGATACACTTCTGCCATCGTCTTGGATTTGGATCAGTCATCAGAGGTGGCAAGCTGTTAAACATCTGCTGAGGCTCCATAGGCATCATTCAGATATGTGTGTTTATTTGCTACGCTTGTTATTTAACCCTCCTGGGAGCATCCAGGATTCTGAGTAATGGATAAGATTTCTCTGAAATCATATCTCTGTGGGCTCCTGGTGGTGCAACATCCACTAAATGAATCTGTGATTCCTCTCTGGGGCCTGAGATGAGCTGTCTGTGGGCATCGTTGCAGACCACTTCCCTCACTCCCGAGAAAAGTTTCGGTAATTGGTACTAATGAATCCCTTTTCTCTGTAGTTCTTTCTTCCTCTTCATCAATGAACATTGCAGCAAAAATAGATGGGAAATTAGGCTAATTAAAGAAGGTGTTCACTCACTGTCTTAATGATTTTGTGACTTTCATCACCTCACTTTGAAGCTCTCTCTTTCATGCTCTTTTTCTGCTGAAACTAAATTCATCAAAGGGCAACAAATACATGTACATGCTGCAACCTCCACTCCATTTATGTAAAGCTTTACAAAGAAGACATATTGTATAACAATACAATCTCTTGTTTACATTTAAAAAAGTGGGGGCATGATATCCCCTTCCTTTAAAATGTGGGTGTGATCAAATATAGCAAATTTTCAATTACGTTTTACAGAAAAGTATAAAAGGAATTTTCCGCATCTTATTTACTAAATTATATTGCTTATATCAATTTTGAAATATTTAATTTTCTCTCTTCCAACATCACATTTCTATAATCCTTGACATGCTTAAACCATTAATCAGTAAATCAAATAATAGATCACAGATCACTGTATCTGCAGCAAACCGAGTGTGCTGCTCTATTTGCCTACCCGCCAATGTTTTCTAGGGGGGAAGAGGATAAACACAAAAGACATGCGTCAAACCAGATGCTTATCCAATCCAAACACACTCATGAAACTGTGCTATTTGTTCCACTGTGTGGCTTCGAAGCTTCAAAATCATCTCAAGGACCAATGAGTCATGCAGAAGTTGAGGAGTTGAAAACACTGCGGCATTTCGTCCCAGCATTTCGTCTCGACTTATGTGGCTGCACATACAATAACATTTCAGAAAGTCATGTAAACACAAAAGGCTAAAAATAATGAATCACTATGCGACGGAGAGGAAGGGGGGAGGAAGGCCACCCACCACCAATCTCACCTCTTCTTCGACCCACGAGAGCATGAAGCTTGGTACACCCGTTGTCAAGGCTTCCTTGCAGCCAATGTCTCCATGGTGACGCTGCCTCAAAGCTTTTCATCTGCCTCCAGCTTCATCTCCTTCCCCCAGGTTGGTGTCCTTGTCTCCTTCATTAGAGTCTTCACTTTTTATAAATCCAGTCTCTTTCCCCTGAGGCTTGTGTTCATTGCTTTTTTTTTTTCCTTCTTCTTTTCTTTACCACCCAGCCCCTCCCTTTGAATGTGCCAATTACAGCAGCAAATGCATAGTCCTTGTCTTCAGGAGGAAGGTGGTTCAGGTGTGAAGACGGAAGTGATTAGAGCCACTATGTGTTGGCTGAGCCATTAGCACAGAGGAGTAGACTGAAGGAACTACAAAACTTGACATCGTCCATGCAGCTGAAGTTCTGCCTAATGGATTCAAAGTCTAATAATTAGATTAGACTGCTGCTACTGAGCTCTCATTACTTTTTATTAAGAGTAATCAGTTTGTCTTTTGTTTGAGATAATTGTTTAAGATAATCAAATCATTATTTTTCTTTTACTGATATTCAAAAGTAAATTTATTCTGCTTCTCTGTTTGACAAAACACTGTTTCCCGTCATAAATCCAGAAGCTCTAAAAACCAGCGAGTTAAATCTTGTTTGTTCAATCAGCGTCACTGAAGAACTGTGACTGATTTCACAGGATCACTGTGCCAGACATTTCCTGGCCAGTGTTTCCTACTTCCAGGAATTCTGTCTAGTTTGTTGGCAACTCGATCTCAACTAAAAGCGATATGAAAACATAAATGGTGCGCAGGAATGTTTGCCCTGCAGTTATTACTGTAATCCTCTTTTTCTGTGAGTCAAGTCACGCTCCAGCTTTTTGGCACACACTCTATACAGGATATGTGCAGTGTGTGTGTGTGTGTGTGTGTGTGTGTGTGTGTGTGTGTGTGTGTGCGTGCGTGCGTGCGTGCGTGCGTGCACCCTATATGTGTGCATGCAAGATAGTTGTGGGGGGTAGATGGTAGAGTTCTTCTGTTTTGCCCTCAATACCAATTCTCTCAACACATCTTGTAGGCTTTTCACTGAGTTATTTTTGGCGAGATATATCCTGCGATTTTGAATAAAACCTGTCCCTAAAATCTTTGTTTTAATTGAGTTGCACTGCAAAAGTTAAACTTCTTCTGTCAAGAAAATGTTTGAAAAATAATCGCATTTTTCCATGTGCATGCGATGCATATCCTACTACAACGCATTGGCAAAATGCGACATTGTAGGATATAGTAATTTTCTTTCATTAGTTTGTCCTGGTAGTGCTACATAAAGCCTCTAGTTGATGCAAACATGTTGAAAGAAGAATTCATACAGGAACTAAACTCAGACATTCTCCAGTCAGCCATTGCTATTACCTCACTCTTATTTACCAATGAGAGAAGCTTTTTTCTGGCCAAAGTATTCATACCTCTCAAATATTTTATCTACAAAGTAAAGCTGTCCACATAAACTGACATGCTGTCCAGGAGGGCATTAATCAAAGAAGCAGCCAAGAGTCCCATTGTAACATTGGAGGGTAAGAAACAACTGCTACTGAAGGAAAGGTTCACCATAAGCCATGCAGCAGACTAGGAAAATATAGACTTTAATCTGACAAGAAGGGAAAGGAAGACTGGTAAGAGTTGATGAGAAGAAGAACAATATTTTGGGGGGAACAAACATCTTAAAAGCAAATAATTTGAGACTGAACTGAACCCAAAACATGCAGCCAGATTTACAATTGAGTGTCTTCAGATCAAAGCATGTTCATGTTTTAAAATGGACCAGTCAAAGTCTACAACCAAAACCAATTGAAAATATGCAGAAGGTCTTGATTCGAGACTCTCCATTGATTTGACTGAAAGGTTTCAATTTCCTGCCGTGCAAATCAAGTCCTGGTAACTTGCAGCTGTAGCCACCTTGAATGTGGTTATTTGGTTTCCTTCCTCTTTAAACCTACACACTAGTTGCTGTTAGTGATCCACATCAAATACCAACAAAACTCATTGAAGTTTGTGGGTTGTACCAAAATTTGAACATTTTCAGAAATGATACACATTTCTTGTAAGGAACTGCAACCGTTTCCAATTTTGAGAGGTTCACATCCTCATTTGTCTTTTTTGTAGCGCTTGCATCTGTAACCTTAAAGCAATTTTGCAGCTTTGCACTGAAGCTGCTAGGGAATTTTTAGTCACTCATGGAACACCTCCATTGTGATGCTTTGTTCCCTCGTTCTTTTTCAACCTGAGCCTTGTTGTTTCAGCACAAACCTAAATCCCCTCATCTTGGTTCCCCGTTACTACTTCATATTTTTTATGATAAGACTATTGCATAACTAGCTGGCTTTTTAACCCCTGTCGCTTTGGTTAGTCCTTGTCATTTGAGTTCAATGATAATTAACAGAGGCAATTTCTGGTAATGCAAAACTCTAAACACGTAACCGTAGGAGAAACTATGAATAGATGCAAAAAAAATGGAGTAGCAGCTCAGCAAATGATCCGTCACAAGTCGGTTATTGTACTGCACATCCAGGAAAAAAAAGTAGAGAAAAAAGTCGCAAAAATGACCAAACACAAAATTCTTTTAATGAATGAAAATCTTTTTAGTTTATTTGCTTGACAAATGGCTCTAAATAAATATTGTAATTAAATTTCCCTTCATCTGTAGGGGGACATGCCAGGATGAGTTTGAAAGCCATTAGGCTAATAAAGCATTAGTTCCTGATCCTAGACTCACCATTGGTTTTGCATCTTGTATAACTGAGTTATTTTTATGAGAATAAATGTTTGTTTGTTGCGTGGGCGTGTGTGTGTGTGTGTGTGTGTGTGTGTGTGTGTGTGTGTGTGGGGGTGTGTGTGGGGGTGTGTGTGTGTGTGTGTGTTTTTGCTCAGCTGATTCATATTTGTTCATATTTGTGCAACCAGGGATAAGTGGATGAAATGCAGCAGACGAGCCGGATAAGATACTGATGATGAAAGTCTAGTCCAGACACCAAGCGCATCAAGAGCTTTGTTTTTCTTTCTTTTTTTTTTTTTTTTATTTGCTGTGAATCCTTTGAATCGTCCCTCGTCCGTTTAGGTGACGCTTTGTTCTCGTGCATGTGTGTGTGAGCACACGTGAACTGATTTGATCAGTCTCCCTGGTAAAAGGATGCAGCTTGACGCACTGGCTGACGTCACTCGAAACCAGGGCAGAATGTGTTTATTGATGAAGTCAATGAACAGAGCCGAGAGAGAAACATAAAGAAATCTTAAAGAACCAGAAACTGAAACCCTCTGTTGCTACGGCCGAGGAATACAGGAAAGTTTAGTTTCATTTAATAACCGCTAATAAAGCACCTATTTACAGCATAAATATTTGGAAGATGCCTGTTTTTGCCTCACTAATTGGCTGAACATTTCTGGAAGTGCGCAGTGTCTTGGCAACAGCAATGAGTTTTAGGCTCATTAAAGAGTGCCACCTTTTCCTGTCCTCCTCTGCAGACTGTGTGCATATATGTGCTCAATAAGAGGCTGCACAGAGGCGTGGGCTTTTTCTCTATCTTTTAAACGTGAATGAGTCAACATGTGTGGATGCCAATATACCAGAGACAGTTTCATTATTATTAATATTAATATTATTGTTGTTATTCAGCTAAAAGCCAGCATCCTGTCTTTGCCGCAGCACATTGACAGGATGTTGTCGCCGCACTGAGCCAAAAACATAATTTGAGTTAATGTGTGAATTTTGAAAAGGCTTTCTATTTTTGTCCCCACCCCACCCCTCCCACCCACTTTTTCATCACAGTTAATCCTCTCATCTCTCCATCAGTCGCGGTCACCAACCCTTACGCCGCTCCTTTCCTTTCCCTTCTCTTTTTGTCCCTCCCACCGTTTTCTTTTCTCTGTCATTTTTATCTCTTTGGTTTCTCTTAAACCGCTCTTTGCTGTGAAGCTGCCTCCAAGAAACAGAGTGACCCCTCATTCCTCCATCCCTATTCCTCCCTTCCCCTCCCTTCCCTTCCTCCCTCCCTCCTCTCCCTCCTGACTGATGCTATAAATATCCAGCATCGGTGAGTCATCGCCCCTACGTATCAGTTGCCTATCTCTCTGTGCCTCGCCACCCTCAGCCTCCCCGCTTTCCCCTCTCCTACCCTCCCCAGAACGCTCAGCTCATTACCAGCCCTCACACTTTTTATCATCTCTAATTTGGCCTTTGCATCCTGATAAATCCATGCTGCGTGAAGCCGAGCCCAGTGCCTGGCATGGTGCAGCCAAAGGTCGGACTGACACATTACCGACACAGACACCAAAAAAAAACAAAAAAAAACAACCCCCCCAAAAAAAACAGAATCAGCAGGAGAGCTGAAAGTCAAAAACACTGTCAACCGGAAAAGAGCATCAAAGTCACTGTAGGTAATTCAAAATGTGTGAGGTAACTTTCTTCATTTAGCTCTGAAATGCCTCAAGTATAGAAAAAAAATAATCAATGTATCAACAGCAATAAATAGTAAAAAGTCTTTTAGAAGTTTTACACGTCTCATTTTAATTACGAATTATTACCTCGTTATAAACCATCAAAAAACAAGGGGAACGTAAACATGAAGAAAGAAACAGGACACAAATGTTTTCTCCAGCTAGTTCAATGTGGAAAATGATCCAGGTGTATAGAACTGGAAGCATTTCAACTGGCAACTGCAACTGACTTCACAATCAACGCAAAGGATGAGCTGGTAAAACAAAGACCACCAGTTTTAATGAACAAGAACGTAATGCATGAAAACAATGTGACAGCATGAACATGTTGCCTCCTTTTTTTGTGTGTGCAAAAACAACTTGGTGAAAAACATAAATTAAAAGACGCAAAACTTATTTCTACAAAAGTGAAAGAAGAGTCATTCGCATCTTTTTTTCTTTTTTATTGCTAATGGTGATAGCATGGCTCAATGCCCAGGGCGCCATTATACAGGGGAGCGCAAGTGTTCAATCGGTTATTTTCGTGTCTTCTATTTTACATTTGATCTGTTTCTTACATTAAAGTTTTCTTCTTGAGAAGTAGATCCTGAGTCTGAGTGATACTCCATGTACTTTTCTTCCTGCAATGAATTATTCACTGACGTCTAGAGTTACGTTTTAACTTCTTAAAGTTGCCGTGTTCAATGTGTCTCTTTTTGTTCTTCACATTTTTGTAAAAAAAAATACAATACCATTCATGTAGGCTTGTGACCTTGTATGGACCTCCAGGTGAAAGATTTTAGTCTGAGTTTAATTACTGCCACAGTGCTACACAGCTGCTGTGCTGATTTTCTTGATTTGTTTTTTTAGACGTTGCTGTGCTCTGTGCTCAAAAATGGAGCTTGTTTCTTCCCAGACAATATTTATTTCCAGAAGGCTTGTTCAGCTGCAGCTTTGAAGTCCTAACGCATTAGTGGACTGAAGGACTAGAAATAACACAATGAATGCTGATATTGTGCATGTCCAAACAGAGGGAAATGTTTGTATACAGGCCACATCGCAAGTAAACTTTATTTATATAGAAGCTGTTATAGGACAGAAATCACAAAGTGCTTTACAAAATATAAGAGATAAAAGATAAAACAGAAGGAGATATAAAACAGCACATATGTGGCATAAAACAAAATCAAACTAATTAAAAACCTTGGATGCAAGCAGATTTTTTTTACGGATCCATTGGGAAATAAAGAGGCGTTATGTTTGAAAAGGTTACAAACGACATGCATTTCCTCAAACATCTTCATCTCTTTCCACGTCTCAGCTCCATCCTTGCATCGTCGCCATTTTTCATTCTGAAATGCAATTATTCTCACTTCTTCTCCTGGGCACCACCCACCACCTCTCCAGAGTTATGAAGCCGACCAGCGTCAACCCTGCTCATCCAATATGTCTCTGGCTAACCCAGGAGTGTGTGTGTGAGCAGAACATAAAGATAAAAGTTTTTTTTCTTTTTTTTTTTTTTCCGCACTTCTGAGTCATAAGTAGACAGGAAGAGGGAGCCAAGCGAAGCAGCAGGAGGAGGGGGGGGGGAAATGACGGAACAGCATGCCAGTGGAAAAAAAAAAGGAAGACAGAAAGAATACAAAAACAGAAACAATCTTCATTCAAACAATATGGAAGACAACCTTTCAGCTTCTCTATGTTGTTGTTGTTGTTGTGGCATAAATTCTCTGTACATTAGTATCAGTGGACTAATGAAGGGAGCATTATGCCTATGACTCACTCACTCGTCCCAGAGGAAACGAATGGAGGGATGAAATGGCAGAGAAGAGTGGGAAGGATTGCCCAACTGTGTGGTCTTCTAGACTGCCTTTTATTTCAAATGACAGATGGAGCCAAAAAAATACCATATCGATTGAAAAATGAAATTAAAAATAGCAGTAAGCTTATTTCAATAAAATACAACATTATTTAATGCTTTGAGTGTCACTGATACTCCAACATTGTGGGTCAGCAAAAAAAAAAAGTGGAGAAGCTGGTTGTTCACAGAGCGCTATGCAAACAAGTTAAAGTGGAGTGGAAGGAAAACATTTTACTGGGAAATAGCACACAGGCAATGGAAATAACTACAGCCTTCAGAGGAAGGCTGTTTCAAGAGAATGTGGGGGATTCAAATTTATTACTGGAGTCAGTGTTTCAAGAGCCACGTCACACAGACGTAGCTAAGACATGAACTACGGCTGCTGCATTCCTGATCCAGAGACATCAGAGGAGTCTTACCTGTTGGTCCTCTGGGTTTCTCAGTCGTCCACTGGAAGATTTCATAGCACTTCCTGCTTTCCTCTGCTCACAACCTTGGTGAAGATGTTGTTTCAGTTTTCCAGCAGGACTTGGCACACATTGCCAGAGATACCAGAAGCTGGAATTATTGTGCATAATCGACCAGACGCTGGGCAGAGCCAAAACCTCAGAGAATCCATTGAATATTGTATGGAGGAAGAGAGGAGACACCAAATCATCAGATTTTGATCATTATAATAATCAATGCCATAATTAATAGAAATAAGTTTTATAAGTATGAGACTTTATGTGTAATGAATCTTTGTAACATGTTTACTTTTGTGAAGTAAAGTACTCAAATAAGTTATTAATGAATTTTTTTTTCTGAGACAAATCTGTAATTTGTTTATTAATGATCTAGTCTGGTCCCAAGAAATAGAAACATGTACGTCTCTTTGCTAATTGATAGTTCAATGCCGTAATTATGGGATAGATTAGAGGAGAGTTAAGCTTTCTTGTAACATCAACTCTTCTTCCTTCAACAAATGAGGTGGGAGCGCAGGTCTGTCACCAAACACCGAAAACAGAAAAAGAAATCTTGTGTTTACAAGCGCTACATTTTCCACTCCAGGAACTGCGTGTTCTGTGTGTGTCGGGGCGCCGCGCTGCCTTTCACCAACCACATTCACTCAGACAGGCACACTGGCCTGCGTTACCATAGAAACTATAGTTTCAGGGTGATTCCAATCAAGTTGCTTATCTCTCTGACGCTCGACACGCCAAGAACAGAAGGATCAACAATACAAACTTCTTTATTTCCATTACATAATTTCCAAGGCCAAATCACAAATAAATAAGAAAGGATACACTTGCAGTAGCTCAGCTTCATCACACAAAAAAAAAAAAGAGGAGGAAACGGGGACCCTCAAAACCGGTCAATAACAGAAATCATTAAATACATTTACAGGCTGTACAGGTATTGGTAGTATTTAATGCAGTTTAGATATCAGAGCCCCTCTAGACCTCTGAGTCTTTTTACAAAGCAAGTGAAAAATAAACATTAGATTTTGTCTCTGCACCATCTGCTGCCTCCACCTCGTCGGTGAGGGCAGGTCTACGGAGTGTGTACGATATCAACAAGAAGCATGGAGCGCTTCACATTCTAAAGAACCCCTGAAGATATCACGTTTGTTTGTTTTGTTTTTGTTTTTTGTTTTTTTTTTGTCAGAAGGCAACAAGCCACCTCTAGCCGGGCAAAGAGAAAAAAAAGCAGCAAACAGCAGAGTAAGGGACTCTTCACCGAAACATCAGAGCAGAGGAAGGAGCAAAAATAAAAAACAAAAAAAGGGAAGACATGGGTGAGGTTCCTACAATCTAAACCTTTTCGAGCTAAAAGAGGTGGAGCTGGACTACCTGACTGTACCTTTATAGATGCAGGATGCTTTAAGTACCAGAAAGCAGAGATTGCATTCAGAAAAACTGTCCTTGCATTACAGCACTGAGCAAACATTCTCATCTTCAGTCTATAAACACATAATACTGAAGGAAGAAAGTCACTTGTAATATGTAATTCATTAAACATCACCGTCTATCTCACCGCCTATTGTTGGAGCTATATATTACATGGATTCAAATAAATGGCAGGTTACAGAATCCTTCTCTGTACATTACACATACAGTTACTATACACACAAACCAGTCTAAATATACAGAAATCTTAGTTTGAGCCTTTCCTATGTACTCTAACCTGGAGTGTGTTCATAAAGCATTTCTTCTTCAGTGGCCTGAAAGGAGTGCGATTTTTTTATTTTTTATTTTTTGGTACAGTCGTGCACCTTCCATCATGCAGTTTTAACGAATATTTTCAGCACAGGCTACATCTAAACTCCCCTATCAGTGTCTCTCTACCATCCTCTACAAAGCCTTCACCCTAAAACAAAGCTGAGTGTCGAATACACCGCAAGAAAAAAAAAAAGAGCAAAAAAAAAAAAAGCTATCGGCTGTGCATTTTCTTCCTTCTTACATACTTTAACATTGAGTATAGGTATTGCACATTCATTTTTGTATTTCATTATTCTATTTAAAAACTGAGAGAAGTAACAGTAAGAGCTAAGATTGACATACAACTGAGCCAAAAAGAAAGAAGACTAAATCTACTTTAAACCATTCTACAGTAAGCTAAGTTCCCTTGGAGTATATCCATATGGTGCATTAATTATGACTGGAGGAATTCAGGGCAGATGAGGCAGATCATTTTGGAGCAAATCCCAACCCATGCATTGTCTCAAAGAACATCTTCCCCCATTGATGCTGCAGTAGTTGTGAGCAGGGATAAAAGAGACAAGTGAGTAAACATGAACTCAAATGAGAAAACTTTGGGATTCTTGACAACAAAAAAAAAAAAAGAAAAAAAAGGAGAACATGACCTTAAAAATGGAATGGAAGCACACAATGAGCATAAACAGGTAGAAAACACAACTTAAGCATATAAAAACAGTAAACCCATCTGAATAATACAAGTAACAAGAAAACATATTTTTCAACGTATTAATGTAAAATCTCTCATGGCTTCGCAACAGTCACTCACCGCACACATGGATTCCAATGCAGACAAAACCAAACATAGAAGAAACATTGTGAAGCACACAAAAAACACAAAAGAAAAAATATTGAAGACAATAATGATCCCTGCAAATATTCCAACCTGAATGTTCCTCAGAGTCTTAAGAGGGATCGAACGTCCCTGCCGGATATCTGCGCCGCATGTTAGCAAACCGAGCCGTAGAGGTGGAATGTTCCAGAAAGCGTGGTGGGGAGAAGAGAAGCGAGACGGACACGGATGTACAAACGTCCAGCATGACATTCTTCATACTTTGAGTCATGCAAAGGTCTGACTGCACGTGGTCGCCATGGCAACTAGATGGGTTTTTGATCGGTGGAACGTGGCGAGTTGTTAGTGCGTTGCAGCGGGTCGGGCTGGTGGGATCGACCTCTCGGTCTCGACCTAAAGATGTGAACCTGACTCCAGACTTTTCTGCCTCGTTTGATCGAAGATGGTGACAGAGAAGCTGAAGAGGAGGCGAACAAGTCTGCCTGTCTGTATTTATGTGAGTGTCATCCATGTAAATCCTCGTGAGACGGTCATTTGGAGTGCCTCTACTCTTTTATTTCCCACCATACATCCTCTCAATGTCCTCCTGGTAGTGTGTTTTGAGCTCCTTGCGCTTCAATTTGAATGCGTCAGTGACCAAGCCGGTCTCCGGTGTCCATGGCTCGGAACTCAGGCGGATTTTCTTGGGAATCTCAAACTTCTCCAGTTTGCCTAATTGGAAGAGAGCAAAATCACAGATCAGTCTGACAAATACACTAATGGCCAGAAGTTCAACGCTATTACAACATATTTAAAAGTAGTGGCCTGGCAGACAGAGCTATCATTAGCTATTAATTATGGTTTCTACACATTTTGCAAGTTGAAATTTCATAGTTCTCCAGACTTGATATTTACAAAGGTCTCAATCTGTTTCTGTAACTCTGTGTTTGCAGATACATTGACGGATTAGTAAGAAATATTGAGATTTTTTATGACACAATATCATCCCTAATTTATTTATAGAGCATTTTAATCACCCACTGTGATGTACACTATAACATAATATAAATATGAACAATCATAAAATCAATGCTGTCAGGCAACAGGATAAAATGCAGAAGTAATTGCTTTCCCCACACTTTTCTTTCTTCCCATAATCAATTCCATAGTTTTATGCCTTTTCCTAACTACCTGAGATGGCCGCCTCAGTGATGACGCGGAGAACCTCCTTCTCCATCTTGGGATTGTTGCAGAGCTCTTCCCACGTGCCCTTTATTTGAACCTGCTCCGCCAATGCCATGAGATGTTTGTGGTTGGGAACCACAAAGCTGATCACATATGACTCTTCACTGGAAACAACAACAAAAGACATCATAGAACTTTTCTTTTATCAAATATGTTCCGACAGAGTGGGGGGCAGGAAGCAGGTGCAGGAAGGTACCTGTTGGCGTAGGCACAGATATTGTCTACGAGTGGGCAGTTCTTCAAAACCGCTTCTACTTTTCCGAGAGAGACATATTCGCCTGCCTGGAGTTTCACCAAGTCTTTCTTACGGTCTGCAGAAAAGAAAAACACAAAGAGACGATGAGAGGAATAACTTCTTTTAATGTGTGAGCTAACAGAGCAGTTTGCGTGTTTACCGATAATCTTCAGGCATCCGTCGGGATGGAATTCTCCTATGTCCCCCGTACAGAACCATCTCTGGCCCTTTGCATCCACGAAGAAGTCTTCATGGTTCCTGCCTTCACTTTTGTAGTAACCCATTGTTACATTTGGACCTCCAATCAAAATTTCCCCCCTTGGGTTGGGCTTGTCAGTGCTGTGATAGCCACCTAAAAGACCACCAATCTTGTCACTGATGTGATTTCCAACATGATCTCTGGACTTGTTGCTTTGCTACGAGTTTCCTTACCCTCTTCCCAGTCCTTCAGAGTGATCTCTGAGCAAACAAGTGGAGCGCCAACCCGTCCTGTATTGTAATCCCACACTGGAAAAAAAAAAAACAAACCAAAAAAATCCACTTTAATCTAAAATTCATTAGAAATTGAGAAAACCCTCATTCGCTATTTTCCGACGTCCTTACTCTCACTGATGGTGCCAGCCCCACATGTCTCTGTCAGGCCGTAGCCCTGTCCCACCGGGCAGCACATGCAGACATTCATGAAGCGCTGCGTTGCCGCAGAGAGTGGAGCTCCACCAGAAAGTAGCACTCGAGTGTTTCCTCCCAACAGAGACCGAACTCTGTTGAAAACTATTCTACAGGGCAGGACGAAAAACAGAGATCAGCGAGGTGATGATGAGCATTTTGTCACAACACTAACACAAAATTGTATTTATTTTATTGGAACTTTATGTGATAAACCAACACAAAGTGGCATTTTTTAAATTGTAAAATACTTCATAGCACAATAAGTTTTAATATTTCTAGCTACAGTTTTGTTTCACTAAGAATTAATGGATAAAGAGGTTTGTTTAAGTTGTGATTAGACAGAAAGATCTAGAATTTAATGAATGCTCGAGTGTGAAAGGGGAATCAAATGTCAAGTCAGTGAGCTGCTTTGTGTGTCGACAAGTGGGTGTAATGTGGATTACCTGTCACAGAGAGGCGTACTGTACCCCTTGGAGATCTGCTCCATCTTGTAGTTATAAGCCAACACAAAGAGCGTCTTCTGAAATTTACTCATCTCGTCCACTTTGGTCATGACATTTTTGTAAATTCGATCCATGATCTCCTGCACGCGAAGAGATCAGACGACAGCTCAGATGTGACTGAACACAGAGTATTTCGTCTGTTTCGATAAGCTTTATGGCAGATTAACGGGACTTACTGGCACAGATGCCATGAGAGTCGGTTTTAGCACGCTGGTATCCCCTTTACTGCCCTTCTTGATCTTGGAGGACTATGAAAATGAAACAACTCTGGTGAACTGTTATCGTTCAGATCTCAGTCTGTCACCTATCACAACCTCAGAGCTCACTGCGCTTTAAATTATAAGAATCCGAAGGGGGTTCAGCATCTGCGCAGTCATGTTCTCATATTATAGTGTTAGAGACAGACTGGCTAGAAGATCTGTTTGTCCATTTGCACACTGACCTGGTCGGCGAGAGTCTGAGGAGAGGAATAGCCGATGCGACATCCGTGGGAGATGCAAACCAGCTCTGCGCTGAGCTCTAAAACGTGGGCCAGTGGTAGGTAGCCAATGTAGGTGTCAGACTCACTGCCAAGATAACAAAAACAAGCATTGTCATCTACCTACATGTACAGGAGAAGAGAGCATCTCTAAAAATGTTTGGAAAGTCATAGTTATGAAGAGAAAGACATTCTGAAGAAATTAACCGCTAGAAAAGTGTCAAAAACAAGGCGGTCAAACTGAGAGCTGCATACTTGAGGTTGGGGATCCGCTCGGCCATGCCTGCGATGCCAGCGATGAGGTTGCCATGGGAGATCATCACACCCTTGGGGATGCCAGTGGAACCACTGGTGTACATGATGACAGCGATGTCCGAGGACTCCGGCTGACTGCGGACCACTACAAGCGCAGAGCAGAGAAGGGATGGTTGGAGAGGAACTATAAGGCGAATTTGAAATTCTTTCAAATTAAAACCATCTAAAAAATATTATGCAGTTGTTTTTATTTACAATATCTTTGAAATAAAATAGTTTTGAGGTTTCCTGGAGTGATGCTACAGCATAATATGATATTTATGACTCATATAAGTAATTGTTACGAATAGAAACCAAATGTTATCTTATCAAATGTACATTCAGAAAAGCACATTGTTGCAGATGGAAAGTCGGTTCAATTTAACACTTAGTAATTTCTCAAGACCTTCAAGCAAGTTGGTAAAAATGTATCCAATTCAAAATAGCCACCACTCGTTCTGCTGCACGTAAAAAAAAAAAAAGAGAAGTTCTCCCTTTTCAAACACATAATCAAGAACCGATAGCACTTCCAATAAAACTTAAATACAATTTTTAAAAGCAAAGACTGCATTCTCCTTAGTGATCGCAGCAGCTGGAAAGACGACAGGTATAGGTATTTACAAAAGAGAAAGCAAACATGAACCAACATATTACCTAAAACAAATCTAAAGAATCTTCAGTGTTGAATACAGTTGGAAAGAGTCAAAACCTAATATTGTTCTTCACATACTTTTGAAGGCATTATCAAAATTCGTAAAAACATTTGTGATGTTGCATTCTTACTCAAGAATCTCAAATCTGCCCCATGTTTAGCTACACTGTGACATCATAGGCAAAAGTTACACAGTAAAATAAAACCTAAACGCTGAAACTAAGCTGATTCATGTTTGGACAGCTCTTTGATTTTGCTCCAATTTGTTCTCAAAATGTTAAACTACCTCAATCATCTAAATACATGTTATTTTTCTCTCAAGTATAGCTGAAGTGATGCCAGAGCACCGTTATGATTATTATCCCATTACTCCACTGTCATCAAGGCGGTGTTTGGTAAGAAGTGATTTGATGACTCTTTTATGCACTGGCACATCATTCTAATTACATATCAGGAGCTGGCTTCACATTGAGAGCTGCATCTGTGTGCTTCAGTGTCCTGGATAAACTAAAAGCATTTCAATCAGAACTGGACACTCACTGTGAACGGACTTGGATCCCAGCTCCTTCACACCCTCCATGTTGTAGACTGTGATGCCTCTGGGCATGTCTGACCAGCTTGTGGGTTTAATGTCCACGACGATGATATACTGGAGACGTGGCACATCGCACAAAATGGCCTGGGAAGAAAAGCTCGATTTAGAATCAAACACCAAATTATGCAAATTTATATATTTACATTGATTAATGACATTTACATAACAGAGGAAAAAATAGTACCTTAAGGCGACTCTGAAGTAAGTCCTTGCTTGTGATGATGTGAGTGACCTCTGTCTCATTCAGCCCGTGAGCTATGGCTTTGGGCCCGAGTGTGGCGTACAGTGTCACGACTGCGAAAGTCATTTACATTCAGTCTGGTTATTTTTATTGTCTGCTCACAAGATATCATAGTCTGCCTGTGAGTCACTTACGTGGGAAATTGTACATGAAGCAGGCCTGTGCTGCTATGACCCACTCCGCTCTAGTCTCACAGAAAACAGCGATGTTATGGTGAGGCTTCTGATTAAGAACTGCCAGACCACTGCCAAAGCACTTTGCTGCATTGTAGGCTTCCTCATACGTGAGCCAGTTATAGTTCCCCAGAATCACCTGCAGAAAACATGAAGATTACATTCGGCAACCAGGATTACACGGCACACACAAACCGAGAACTGCCTGCAGAGCGTCCATACCATCTGCAGATTGCACAGTGAATGAAAACAATCACTTCGACAGCTGGCGTTCAAGTGTATTGTAAAGATGCATTATTTAATTATTTTAACACCAGAAACACACCAAAAAGAAAACCAACCCCAAAGAGATAATGTATTTAAATAGGAGCAGCATTTGAGAAAGACGCATGTTGATCCAAATCAGACCTCAATGCTTACCTGCTGTCAGTTAGCGCCATCTACAGGGCATTTCTTATCATTTAGCTTTCAACTAAGATGAAGCTTCAATATCAGAACTTGTGCTTTGGCTGTTTTTGCTTTATTCACATTCTAACATACAAAAGCTAACATTTAGACAGCCACTTATGACAATGTGTCAATAATCAATCTATTATTTAATTTAAACATAGAACAAATTTTCTGGAATAAAGAAACATATATTTCTGTTATTGGTATATTTTTGGCATTTTAGTTTAGCTTAGTTTTTTTTTTTTAAATACCAGATCTGGCATTTAATAATGTTTAACATGACATCTCCAGCACAACTAATATAAATTAAGAGAAGCTCTGAATTTTTTTGTGTAAAACTTTTTTTTTTCCAATATCCAGCAACATTCACTGAATGTAGAATGCGCTATTAAAGTTAAAATAAAACAGTATAGGGCCTTTTTCAATTTCACTGCAACTCCACAAGGGTAATGAAAGGGTAATGGAGACTAAAACATTTCCATGCAACATATATGAATTTTATTAATTAACTGTTTAGATTATGTGTGAGTTCGCTTGGTTTAGATTGCATTCATTATGATATAATATTATCTAAGCAGGTAAATGTAATAAAATGGGCAAAAGTAAAAATGGATCAGATCAGATGCTTGAAGCCTGGATGTTAGCACATGCAGAAACAGCTTTACATTTTTAAATAGAACTTGGGACAAATTTTTGTCTAGAAGTAAAATGTAGAAAATGAACAATGTGACTAACTGCATGTATTTGGCAGCTTATAAAAATCAAATGGTGACTTTGTCTTGTTGGGGCATTACTGACTGCAGGTGCTTGTCAAATGCACATGTATCATGGTTGTGCTGCAGACCAAAACCTGTTTGTTGTGTCACCCAAAGGATCTCCAGACTTTAGCTCCCTTCTGACTTTAAAATCTTTTAAAAATCCGCTTGTTCGTAGCAGAAGCTAATATTTCTTCCCTGATGATGTTTTGAAACATTCTTTGATTGCTGCCAAACTCCAATGACGTGTGCTCCTACATTTACGTTTGCAATCCCATACTCACTGCTTCCAGAGTGTTTTTCACTGTAAAAAGAAAAACTGTATTGTTCTTGTTGTGAAAGGTTAAGAAAGTTAGATTCTGAAAATTTCTCTGTTGATAAATTATCATACATTACAAAAACTTCCCTCCCTAGTCATATTTAAAACAGCAGGTAAGTCTCTCACCTTTTTAAACACTTTCCCATTTGGCTGGAGTTCATCCTCCTCACTCAGCACCTCCCTGGTGCCCAGGCAGTCCCTGTTTGGAAACCTCCTCGCTGCAAACTCAAACATTTTGTCCAGTGTGTCGACTCCCGGCTGCACCAATGCCACCAGCTTTTCTCGGCTATTGATGGCCCTGTAAGGTCCCGCTGGGTGTCCACTGATAGAGCAGGCCTTAATCCGACGCGCTCGCTCCAAATTGGTTCCGGCCCCGGAAAAGAAATACCAGGGTAGGAAGGTTATGACAGAATAGACCCAGACGACAGACCGGAAAACCTGCAGGAGCAGGGGGTTTATATCCTCCTTCAACTTCATTTTTCTAATGAAGTCAGTCCTGGAGACAAGTCGATCCCTTCTAGCCAATGACAGACTGAGCTGGTCTGTACAAAGTATTCTGAAGTGCTGCCAGTCCAGCTGGTAGGTACTTCATGCAGCAAGGCACCCTGCAAAGCAAAGGGTACACATGAAATTTTAGAGGTGTTCTATGAAATAAAAATCAATCTAGCACATTTTTATAGATTGGATTGCAGTAAATATGAGTAACTTCATCCTGGTAAGTAAATCCCTGCTTGAATGAAAACCAAGTCTGCCTATTCTTAGGCTGCTTCTCAGTCAGCACTTTTTATTTCACTCGAATGTCTGGCAATGCTTACAGTGAAACTTCTTGCAGCAGAAGTATGAAGCTGCAATTCCCAAAATTCCCTGCAAGCTCAGAAAGATTCGAGCTATTTTAATGAACAAATTAATTGGTCAAATAAGAAACAACTTTCTGTTATTTAAAGTGGTGAATTTAATTTATTTATTGTCTTTGTTTTACAGATGAAAAAGGCAATAAAATGGAACTACAATGTGAAATAGAAACAATTCTGATCTTTGAGTCAGTTCCTGCTTTCACGCTTCACACTTTGTCGGTTAAACAGACAAAAAGCAGATAATCCAGAAGACGGCAGTTGGAACAAGCAGTGACTCCCTTTACAATAGCCTCTCCGAGTGTCTTGAATAATTTACTGAAACATACACTGCACTAAGTTCTTTGGCTACACAGCAAAAGTCTTTGGATCTCCTCAGACACTGCTCAGCTATCTGAAGTTGTTACTTAGAGAGGCCTAGTTGTGGTAGAAAAGACTGCGGTGACTCATGCTGCAGCTTACAGGGAGAGGAACCAGGGTCAGGAGGACAGACGGTCCGCTAGCGTCACAGTGCTATGAAGAAATACTTCAGGCTGAAGATGTGGGCCACTACGACCATCAGCAGCTGAAATTCCTTTAGAACGATACAACCAAACTGGTTACAGCACACCTGTGATGCGCGCTTTGCTTCTGGAAAGAAGCAGAGTTCTCTGCAAACTCTTTGCAAAGAGCTTGCCAAGAGCATGTCTTCAGTGTAACTCTGTGCCTCATTAATTCATCTTTTGCATTTTTACATTTTTTACATAATGTTTTACATCTATAAACCATTATTTCTTTCCACAGAGTTGGTTCTCTGTTTCTTAAAGAATGGATAAAACTTCTGAATGTTGTACATCTTTATTTTTTTCCCCCTCAAAGTCATTCAAGATAAACATGTTTCACTTGTTTTGCAGCATCTCAAGCCACACTGCCAACTGACACAACTCAACTGTGATTTGGAAAATCAAAGCGGGTGAAAGTGCATCCGCAGCCCAGGCAGTCAAATCTTAAACATAGTTGGTTCGACTTGGCAATACATGTGTGGCACGTTGTACGTTTGACTTTGAGGGTGTTGGTGGGGAAGGAGACACACCCTTTTTCATGTTAGCTTTACATCAACAAAGACAGAACATTCTTTCTCAGATAAAGGCAGTTCCTTGGAGAAGGACGGTTACTGTGACTCATCATCAGGTATTCTGCTTTAGACACAACGGTTCCTTTTTGGAAATCTACTTGATGTGATCCAGAGTCCCACGCAAGAACATAGGAATAAAGTTTTTTGAATGAAAAACAAATGTGCTGCACGCATTCAATGACGTACAGGGAGATTGCGCGTGTCTAAATAAATAAATGTAACTTATTGTGAAAACATTTACAAATCCAATATTAACCATGCGTTTTGCAATGATGATATTAATTGTGATCAAATATTTTCCTCACTGTTCTCCAACTTTTCCATCATTACAATGATCACACAATTCTTCCTGAGCTTTAGCATTTTGGTGTCAAAGAACAATATTATGTGTAAGCATAAAAAACTACAAAATATTGCACATAAAGAGTTCTTATGTGCAATATAATGAAATACAGTGGAATTGGGAGGACACGTTTGTCCTGGTTTCTTTGATGCTTTTCTTGACCCTTCAGGCTATGGCATGACAGAAAACATTTCATTAGTAATTCAATGGATTTATTTCACTTCTCCGTTGTTTTAGTTTTCATGATGTAAAACAGGACATTCTGTAAATTAGGGCACGCTCCAAAAATAATGGTCTGGTTTACACAGAGAAATATAGATGTCCCAATTCATCTGACAGTGATCTGGACTGTTGAGCTATGTACAGAGATAAACAGCAAGTACACTTCCAAATTCAATGCTTTTGCATCGATCAGAAATAAACAAAACAAAGACAGCTGCAGAAGATGTTTCCTCTTCCCTTTCAGTTGTTATAGCACTTAGGGAAAAAAAATAAATCTGAATCAGGATGAATCAGACGTTACAGTTTACTATAATGTATGATGGCATCAGCCACTTATCAGTGCATCTTTAACGAGTAGTATTTCGGTGCACACCTGCATGTCATTTCACCAATATAGTTGAGATTATTACATAGTGCACCGTTACAGTTCAGGCAGCACTTTGACAGCACATGTGAGCGCATCAAAATGAAAGGCCTACAGGCGAATGGTTACATTTTAAGTTCGTACATTTTTATTTTTGTTTATTGACTTTCCTAGTAAATAACCACAGCCTTTCACTCTTTTATTTGCTAGTTAACATATATTATCTGCAATGCAATGCAGGCAATGCGTTGCCACTGTTTATGTCTGTGTCGTTACCTTCAAAAGGTCGCTATCTGTTATACATACATTGATAGTACACAGTATTTTAAAATTCACGTTTTATTTATTTATTTTACTGTTAGCCAGCATATCTCTCTCAAAATGTCCACAAGGTTAGCTATAATTCACTAAGATTAGCAGTTAGCGGACACTCGCTCTCCTCGCGAGGTAAGCTACTCGTTAGCTTGCCTCGCTACACGCTGGAGCGGCTGCAGTGTCCGCTGCTGGTGAACTGAAACCAGCTTCATTATTTAAAATGTAACAATCGAGCTACACTTATCATCTCATAAACCAGGCGATGCATTGAGCTCTTGAGCAGCCCGGGGCTAACAATCGTCCTGTCCTTCCCCAACATCTGCAACGCGCTTGGAGTGAAACACATTCTCACCTCTTTTCTCAACCGCAATGCCCGAGCCGCTCCGGGACCGTCTTCGTTATATGTATCCTCGTAACGCCAGCTCCGATAAAAATATTCGCACGAACTATAAACATTGGATTTTTCGACAATAAATAACAACAGCAAGCATGATATAAAATTGTAATAAAGAAGCTAAATCTATGAAATACCGGGCCACCTCTAGCAGCCCGGAAGCTTTAGTTTGACGTCACAATGTTTCTCCGATAGTGATTGGTGTTTTGGAGGTGGCGCGTGCTTGGGGCAGCGGCAACGTAACAGAGGTTACTCACGGTCACCACTTGGCAGTTCCGTAATGCTGGGATTCACCGTTCTTTTCAAGATTTCGGATCATTTCGATTAGTTCGTGAACAAGGTCCGGTTCTTTAAGTTTCCAAACTGTTTTTCACCAGGTAGACTAATCCATATTTTGATATTCTATCAAAAATGTGTGTAAAAGAAATATCCATGTAATATTAACACTGAGCAATATATTTTCAGCTATTTCATACAGCGAGAAAGATAAAGAGAAAAGTAAGACATTATATGTAGCATTTCTATTGTTCTTACTTGTTATTACATTGTAATATTACTATCACCGAAATAGAGGATTTATCTATCTTTGATAACCAAATAAATAAAACAGATTTTTATTTTTTAAGGTGCCACTATGTTCTTACTATGGGCATAAATGTGTATTTCTATAAACTACATTATAGTATATTAATTCAGTGCTTTATATTGTATAAAGCACTGAAAATAGATGTCTAGTGGTGTTTCTTTCACATCCACTTTGGGAAATGTGAGACTGACCATCTCTCTCAAGATGAAACTCACCAGTGAAACATAGTATCAACTTCTTTTTTTATTTACAAAGTCTATGCTCACCCTTGTAGGCGACTGCACTGCACTTAATTTAACTTGCACATATGTTCTCTTGTTGGTCATGTACCTTCATACACCATATTAAAAAATAGTGGTGGGCCACCATGGGCAAAAATATCTGGCCCATTTATTGGTCCCAGTCCAGCCCTATCTTAAGTACATTACTTGCTGACTTTTATAGAAAAAAAAAAACATATACAAATGATGCATATATATTTTTTCAAATATAAATAATTTGCAAATTAGTAGACATACAATCTTTTATAAAGAAAAAAAAAGACGAAGACTGCCTTGGGAAACAGGGTGGCTAAGTTGGTAGAACATGCACACCATCTACAGAGATTGTATTCTATTAGGGTTCTTCGGGGTTTGGTTCCCAGGTTTGCCAAACAATATGGACAGTAAAACCACAAAATCAGTGGGTGTACTTTTAATAATCATTTGTCATTAAGCTATAGCTTGAGGTAAGTTTTTTTTCCCTGAAAATTTATTGTTTGGAAGTCTTTAGAAATTCACTTGTACTCATTTTAACAGTTTGTTAATTTTCCAATCCCATTTTTCCATGCAAACATTTTTTCACACACAAGAGGGAGCCAGATTTTATACTTCATGTGATTCATCATGCCATTTGTTTCAATTTGGCATAGGAAAATGACCGTCTCCATACATAATACAGACAGAACATCTTCTTTGTCATGTTTATGGCGTTGAGATTAAAGTGAAGTTGCAAGATAAGCTTCGTTTGACACTTTTAAACTTAAACATTGAGATCACGTCACTTGACTCTGGAGGTTTTGCATGCTTTTTAGACCACATGTCTTTTCAGGGACATTTTGACAACTGCACACTCATTCTACTCCACATCCCCTCATCTGCAAAATACACACCCCATAGGCACACACACTCGGAACACATATGCATACACAAGTGCGTGATCACATGACGAGTCAAAGTGCGTACAGAGAGGTGATAATCGCTTTCCTCGGGCGATGTCTTTGAGGTTCTGATGAGTCGCACACCAACAGAGGGCAGATGTTACAAGTATAGGGAAGACTTTCATCTCCCCTGTGAAATATGTGTGTCCAATCTGATAATGACACATCGACACACTTTGCACACACTTAAGCCAAGTTGCAGGAAGATGTGTATCCCACAACTGTCTCCGTTCGATTCTTGACATTTGTGCACAGAATGTAATGGTCGGTATCCTGGGACTCACCCTGAGCCATTCACTTTTTACTTTTTTAATTGTAAAAAGTGATGTTCTGCTTAATAAATGATTTCAATCATTGAAAGTAGAAAGTTTGCGATTCATTCTGCTCCTTCTTGTCATTTATTGTAGAAAAGGTAAACAAATATGTTTTGAACCCCTGACTGAAGCCACTTAATGTCCAATTGGACTTACAGAGAGAGAAAAAGAGGGGTGCCGGGGGGGGGGTTGTGTGGGGATTAGGGAACAAAAGGATCCTTCTCTGTCATCAAAGAGGATCTACTCTCCACTCATCCCCTTTTCTGTGGAGACAGCTTTTTATTTTTTGGGAGCTGAAGTGATGGCTGCAGGGAGGAGGAAGGGTGGGGAGATACCAGGAGAGTTTGATGGTAGGGGATGCAGATTTCAAAGTAATCTTTAACTTTAAGCCCTACAGTCCCCATGACATGAGCCCCTTTGCCCCAGACACAGTGTTCCCTATATTACTCCAAGTAGAAGTCTGCCACCCCTCCTTTCTTTCTTTTTTTTTTTCTTCCTCTCAACCTTTTGTCATGGTGCCATTTAAGCGGCATTACTCACTGACCAAAAGAAGGAATTCTTTTGAGGGACCTAAAAGGGATGGATTTTAAGTACGGAGACCACTGTCTCCACTTAGAACAACACTGGGTGGATATAAATGCCTACTGTGTTACTCGGAATCAGCACAATGGAGACATCAGCTTGATCATAAGTCTTTGAGTCCAGTCAGTTTGCATTGTTATTTTTGTCCACATTTTTAGAAGATGTAAAATTATGAGACAAAACACTAAATTAATAATTAACTGCCAATGAATAACCTTAAACAAACTTAAACGTTATGAGATGATTTAGAACCCTGCAGGAGGGCATCTGCACTTCCATTGTTTTGTCACATTACAAAACTATGTATTTAGCTCCCCTACCTCATAGTTACTTCTTTTTCTTTGAATGATTCATGTCCCCTCAGGGTTACTGATCTGGGATCCCCTGCTGACCTGGGCCACCATAGGGAGTCACTGTGATCACACAGAGGTAGTAAACAGGTTTCAGTCCGTTCCGTGGTATAGGTGATTGAAGTAATAGTGCCTTAGCAAATAATACATCACTTTGATTAATAAAACACAAACAGGTTGTTATACAATGTATGCATATTCCCACATAAGGTCTCAATGTTGATTTCAAATGATTTTTGATTTCAAATGACTTTTCTAATTAGTCTTTTAATCTATTGGAAGCATGGACTATGTTTTGCTGCAATGCAAGACTTTTTTCTTTAAAATAAGATGTGTTTTTATATAAATCTTATCTAAATAAAGGCTCCTGTCATTTCACCTCTTTGCTTTTTTACCTTTTTAGTTTTACTGTTTTTTCTTTTCAAGTGCTTGGTTGTTCTTTCACTGTTTGGCAGCTTTGATAACTTATTACACAACTTTTTTAGGTACAAAATGGAGCGCTCTTTTGAACATTGTTTAGTTCCTGACGTAACTCAAGTTACACCCAACAGTGCAACGATTTGGGCTGCCTTGACAATGACGTTTTACACGAACTATGTTACATGGTTGGAATAAAATGTCACAGTTTTCAGAAAGAGAGTACAGTAAGAACTTAATCAAATAAAATACTTTGCGGAGTGTTGGAACTGTGAAGAGTTTTTTTTTTTTTTTATCTCAAAAGTTTATGAAATACATAATAAAAAAACTAAGTGGTTACCTCTTAGGTACAACAAACAAGTAGAATGAAACCGCACTGGGTAGGTATGTATAGATAGGTAAAGAGCAAATTGATCCAGAGCCAAATAATTCCATTTGCCATCAGCAATATCAGTTCTTCTGACTTGAACGTCGCCTTTGGGAGAATGCAAAAAGAGATTGACATTTTTAACTTTTCTTCACAAACGTTTCTCAGTAGATTCAAAGGAAACTGTGATCACTATGGGTTATTTCAGTCTAGATTTGGCCTTTCTATGAAGTACAAATGCAATATTTGTTTTACATGTAGTGATTTTATTTTGTTTATTTTTTAAGGACTGTTCTGGTCTCTGACAAGAGTGCCACCCTGACAAAAAAAAAAAAAAAAAAAAAATTGCTATGCTGGCATGAAATGGACTGTTTGAACATAATGAAAATAAGAAGGACTTAAAGGGGAACCTCAGGTTTGAAAATAAAATTTTCCTCACCACACTGAAGGAAAATCAAACAAATGAGCAACAGCAATTCCCGACACAATTAGTCCATTTTCATTAAGCACACAGTCATTTATTGACAATCTCAAAATTCACCAAGGAGGCGCGACAAGCCCTTGAATTTCACACCTCTAAATATCCCATTTCAAAAGTCCACTTCAAACTCCGAGGATCACATTACGTTAGAGGTGAGGGAACTGAGGGCGCTCGCTTCTGTTTCTGCTCCATACTTCAGCATGCACATCAACCAAGTCAATATGATAGAGAGCAGAGCCAGGACGCTGGCGACGAACAGACAAACGGGGCCGACTGGCGACGCTATGTGGTTGAAGTTGTGCACGAAAATGAGGCCCAGAAATAAAAGCAGCACCATGGAGAGGAAGGAGAAGATGGCGCACACGCAGCTCGTGGTAAAGGCTACGTTCTTGCAGGTGTCACAGCGTTCCTCGGCGGCTGAAGACCCGGACGGACCTGTCTGTTGCTCTTCCGTGTTTGACGAGCTCTGACGCTGATGCTCTCCGAGCGGAAGAGCCTCGCACAGCGCCCTGTTGTTCGGCAGGTTTTCAACCTGATATTCCCGAACCGGAGTCCGATGGCGACACACGGGACAGCCGACCCTCCATCCTCGACCCTCCCGCGAGTGCAGAGTTTCGAGGCACTCCCGGCAGAAGGTGTGGGAGCAGCTCAACTCTTTGGGAACGCGACGGTCCAAGTCGTAGTGGTTGTAGCAGATTTTGCACTCGTATTCTTCTTCTTCGTCAGACTGAGCAAAAGCAGAGCCGCTCTGTCCGGGGACGTCGTCCGCCATGTTCTCCCATGTTGCACAGCTTCACTTGACCACACAGGTTAATAACAGGGAGGCTTAAATCAAACCGTGAAACAACTACCGGAATAGACTAAAAGAAAAAAAAAAAAAGAGAGAGAGAGAGAATAAAGAGCTAAACATCAGAGGTGTTCAGATTGATTTTCTGATCCGTTGTCATCTGGTTGGTGTCACAACGAGCGTCATGTGATCGACGCGCCCTATTAAACCGTGTAATTAAAATTGGGCACCTGCTCCAACAGTCAGGACCACTGTCAGATGTGACGCTTTGGGTTTCAGCACCACAGTCGTCGGACAGCGCCCAGCGGGGCAACGGCGGTGACATCTTCACCAGCCACCACAATGACTTCCAACAGCATTCAACGCTTCACGTTTGTTTGTAACAACAAACTTGAAAGAATGTATGTTCCAGATCAAAGTAGCACATTATTGTGAAGAGAAAGTGAAATGATATACGTTACACGTTTCCATTTCTTATTAGATTATCCTGATAACCCTAAGTAAACTCTAGCAAAACCAACTGCCTGAAGAACTGTAGCAGATGCGACTCATTTGTGTGTAATTTCATGTCTACAAAAATGTAGCTGTTTCGTAAAGCCCTTCTTCGAGAGCATAAATGAACAAACTGCATCATTAAATGGAGTGAAAACAAAATGAGTATGTTGTAAATGCAAACCCAGGCACCTAAACTGACAGGATAGACAAGACAAGGAGTATTGATAGACTCCACTTATCTACCTATATAATTGCTTGTCATGTACTGTAAAAAAACAAAACAAAACAAAACAAAAAAAACATTCAACATGCTGGTCATGTCAGACCAAAACCTGAAGTTGAAGGAGAACCACATTGATGACAGCATCATGAGGTGGAAATTATTACATCCCAACACGGCTGTGACGTCAGCAAAGAGGTAGTGGACTAATTTTTTGGGCTGAAATCATGGGGAGAGAATCATTGGTCGACCCCTTGAGAGTCCATGAAGGTCTCAGCAAAGTATATGGACTTTCTGACTGATCACTTTCATTCATGGTTCAAAAAGAAGAGCTGTACCTTCAGGAGCAAAATCATCTTCATGCATGACAATGCACCATCTCATGCTGCAAGGAATACCACCGCTTGGCTGCTTTGGGCATAAAAGTGGAGAAACTCATGGTGTGGTCACCATCCTCCTCTGACCTCAACCCCATTGAGAACCTTTGGAGTTTCCTCAAGCAGAAGATCTGAGGATGGAATACAGTTCATACCAAAACAGCAGCTCTGAGAAGGTATTTTGATATCCTGCAAAGAAATTCAAGTTGAAACTATCTACAAACTCATAAGTTCAATGGATGCAAGAATTATGCAGGTGATATCAAAGAAAGGGTTCTATGTTAATATGTAACTGGGTCTGGAAAAAATGTTTTTTTATTGAAATAGCTTTTGATTTTAGGACATGTGACCACTTAATGCTGCACATTCAAAGAATGACCGCTTGCAGTTCTTTATAATCCATAAAATGTTTAGAAAATCTGCTGTGCATAATAATTTGGAACATTGCATTTTGAGTTTTTTATTTTTGAAAAAACAAATACTGTTCTTATTGGAAGCTTTGTTCAGTAAAATTTGATTTATACTGTAATAGTTCATTACTTGAAAATTATACTGACCATCATTTGCACTGACCATTTAAGAAAATATGAGAAAATATCACTTGCATAATAATTTGGAACACAGTTTTGTCTTCATTATGTTCTTTATTTGTTGATGTTCTCTTACAAACCTTTGAGACCTTCACAGAACAACTGTATTTATACCGAATTTAAATTATGCACAAGTTGACTTGATTTACAAATTAGTGGATTTCTCAAAGCAATTGGTCGGAATGAAGTTTCTTTAGATGTTTGAGATTATGGGGCAGACTTTGTATGCATGCCATACACACATAATAATTAAGAACATTATTTAAACCTTCATGGGTTTATGTTGGGCTGAAACATAAAATGCCAACAAAATGAAGGAGATAAAGTTCAGGAGTGCGTTCTTCTGCATAGCATTGCACAAGCCCCCTCCTTCCTACACAGAGTATGTAATGGAAAAACTGGTGTATTCCATATCTATAAGCTTTAAAAAAAAAAATTGACAACCATGAGAAAGAGAATCTTGCAATGCAGAGAGTTTGAAATATAATTCTAGGAATAAATTCCCAGCGCAGATTCCATTTCAACCAAATTATACCGCGTACATGCAGGTAATTTACTGAATTACATCCAGGTTAGTTTTTTTTTCTTTCTTTCTAGGTTTAGGGTAGATTACTTTTTAATAATGTTATATTGAATTAATGGATGTATGCTGTGAGTATTTTTTTACACTTTTCAACTTTACAAATTCAGATTGATTGTATAAAAAAGTAATTAGTACAACATTTGAAATAAATAAAAATAAGATGATAAAAGCTGCAATAAAAGTTAAGAAATATGACTTTTTTTTTAGATCGGAAGAATGGAAAAAGTTCTGAACAAAACATCATTATGCATCAAACCTTCTAACGATAGATAGATAGATAGATAGATAGATAGATAGATAGATAGATAGATAGATAGATAGATAGATAGATAGATAGATAGATAGATAGATAGATAGATAGATAGATAGATAGATAGATAGATAGATAGATAGATAGATAGATAGATAGATAGATAGATAGAAAGTGCCCTCTTCTGGCCGAATTTAAATGTGCATGTAAAGTGAAGAATTCTGTATTTCCATTGTGAGGAATTGGGGAATTTTATGCTTTATCTAAAACTTAGCAGAAATTAGGAGCTGGTCAGATCTCTTGCCCTTCATGCTATCCTCATGAGAGCAGCTTTACAGGAACAGGTAAAAATATAAGCTTATTTTGAGCTCTGCGACACAGATATCCAGCAGTTAATGTAACTTTTTATTTTATACATGCTACATTATTTTCTGTGAAATGAAATAATAATAATAATAATTTCAAGTTTTTCTGTTAGATAAAATTGGAAATATGTGTAAAAATGAATAAATTCAGATTTTAATATTAAATTTCCAAGATTTTTAAGCATCTGTAAACTTCACAGAAATACTGTAAATAGTTAATTTCACTCAGATTTCCCTTTATGGAAAGTTCATAGTGTCTAAAATAGCACTTCTTTATATTTGCAATTTGTAAAGATTTCTGGGATTTTGTTATTTCTATTTTAAGTCCAAATTGATACAACATTCTCCAGTTTTCTGTAGATCTTTTTGATAGTTCTGCATGTATCTGATAAGCATGGTGTTCTGTTGCCACACACTTTATCAGTAGGCAAATAATAAGCCTCATAAGACACTAAATTTGTCTTGGGTCATTAATACAAATGCACCAAGTTTGCTTTTTTTGTGTGAAGAGGCAGAAAACCCACTTCTCTGCTATCACAACATCCAGTAATGTGACTGAAATAGACAGAAGAAAAAGGCGAGGAGCAATTCCAGTTAGATAAGAATCTCAGGAGGTGTGACTGCATGTTCGTCATGAGACCATGAACCATTAGCTCGATGGTTTTCAGTCGGCATTTGCTGGACTGTTAATTTAAGCCTGCATGCCCTTTGGCTGTTGCTTCAACAAATGCTCTGATTATCTGTTTTGGCTCACCTGGGTTCACCTTCTCAAGCCTTTGTCATGATAACTCTACTCAGTCTGAACTCCCACTGATAGGTTTTGGGGCCAGTTATATTTGATAAGATCAAACACATGAAAAAACAAAACAAAACAGTAATTTTTTTGATAGTGCCTTGTAAGTGGAACGTTAGTATGAGAACGGATTTCCCCATTTCAAACCTGTGACCTTCCTGTGATGTTTATCTTCACTGATGACTTGATCCTTCAGCTAATGTATATTTTTCCGCCATTATACTCTCTTGCAAAGTGGAGTACAATTAGGCTGTTTCTGAGCAGCTATACTTTAAAACATGTATGGGGACAAAATTAAATTAGCTGCCCTTTTTTAAATTTATGTCATTCCTGAACTCCATTTTGATCATCACTACTCGGTCATGTAAATGCAATCTTCAGCAAAATTTATTTATTTTTAGAAATAGAAATGAATTACAAACCTTTTATTTTCCATGCTGTAAAATCTTAGGCTAAATTAGCATAACTTTTAAATTTAAAATGTGTGGTTCATAATTCTTGCATATCATACTGCAATTTGTTTCTTGTTTGACAAATATTTAAATCTTACAAAAAACGATCAGTTCTGTCCTATTCAAGAAAAGAATATAGGTATTATAGAAACTGGATTCCATGAACTCTTCATAATTTGATACAGCAGATTAAGCTGTTTTTTCCAACGTTTCTGCTTTAGTTTAAATGAGATTTGACACATCATCAAACATATAAAGAAAAATAATCTAATCAAAGAAAAAAAAAAATACAAAAAATACAAAAGCTTGCAGTACTTGTCTATTACCCAAATCCTGAGCCAATATTCAATATTTCAGAATAGAAACTTCAGTAATGATGTACTATTAAGCGCCTCCTTACACAGCAGTGGCTTTTTCATTTACAGGGCCAATAAAGGTTAAGTGCATGCTGTTTTACAACCAGCTGCCATTTTCACAAACTGAGAGCTACCTCAAACAAAAGTTACTGCTTTCAGAAGTAAATGTATTTTAGCACCAGCTTGATCAGGACCCACACTTGTCTTGCAACCAGTCACCAGAATGATAGCGAGGTAAAAACAACTCTAAAGCTTAATGTAAGGGAAGATCAACAAATAGAGACAACTTGGCGTCATCAACTCTCCACATTAGCCATAAAATGGTACCTACATACCAAATAGTTATTTGAGAAATACCCGATATAAGCTATGTCTATCCTACTATCACAAATGTAAACATGTGGAGTTGGTTAAACTATTTTGAGACCTTTACTACAATGTTTTTGCTTTGACCAGATGAGGATAATGTTGTGGGCTGGATCTCTTTACAAAGCATCATGAAATATCAGGCAACTTCTTCATAAAATGTTGGTATACTCCTTTAAAAAATGTAAATTGGTCATAATCCAGTGATTCGATGCGTTAATGATCAGAAACACGTGGCCATAACAACAAAGAAACTGTTTACCAGACACAATATCAACACAATAAATCAACGATAAAAAAAAAAAAAGAAAAAAATGTATGGTGAGCTGAAGAGAAGAGAGCATAAAACAGGACCTTGTTAGAGTGCTTGCAATTTAGTTCTGCAGGATCCAAAACATATGGCCAAATCAACATGGTAATGGTTCAAATGACACAAAATCAATTTTTCCATGACCATTTCAGTTCCCAGATCCCAAACCTATGGGATGACCTAAGATAACAGATCATAGGAGGCAACCCAGAACTGGATGATCTTTCCTCTTTGCACAATGTCTCCTGAAACATACAGAGCAGAAGACCAGCTATCCTTCTGCCAAAATGCAAAACTAATGACAGCCTGGGTACCAGTAATTGTGTCACTGATGGTAATTAAGGATTTATCTCAAAGTCTGTATTAAATAAATACATTCAAATAAAAGTTGGCTTTTTCAAAAATGTTTTTTTTGTTTTTGTTTCTGATGTTATCCCGTCTGAGAAAATGCAGAGTTAGGAGTGCAGTCAACAGATAAAAATTTTTTTCCGATGACTGAGAGAAAATAGGCTAACATTTAATTTAATGGAGACATGGAGAAATACTGTGCGTTATTGATTTGACTGATTTAGAAATATAGCCTCAGGACCCTTGAGTTGCTGAGTTGCTACTTGTACACACAGCAACATGCTATTTCTCTTCAGAAGCTTTTTTTTTTTTTCTTTTTTTTTTTCTTGTTTCTGACGTAGCTTGTCCACCAGCCCTGCACATTTCTGACCCAGCTCCCCCCTCTAATTGATTTGGCACGGTAGATCCGATATCCTTTTCATGATAGTCAAACTTTACTATGATAACTCTCTATGGCCCCCATTCTTGCTTTTATAGAGGTATAATGTTTCCACGTCTTTTTTTGTATGTGTCCACGCCATCATTTTTTACTGCCCAGTGTCTTGGGAGTTAAAGTGCATTGAGAGAGAATATGGATTAAAATACCATTTTAAAACCTATGTGCCACAAAAGGAGCGCGATGTTTACTTATTTTACATTACATCTTCATAAAAATCACTCCCTTGAAGTGTTTGTTGGTCTGTTTGAAAGAAATGTTCTGATTGTAACAAGCGTGTTTTGTTGAATAGTGTAAGTTGTACTTGTTTATTCTGGACATATAATGATCAAACCATTCATGGGATGCAGAGTAAGGGAATGCAAAAATGAGACAAAGCTTTTCCTTGAGGGACAAAACAAAGAAAAAAAAAAAAAAGAAGAATGCGTCGGTCCATTAAACACGCCTAATTATTGCAATTATCACATCTCTACGAGTTTCAGGAAAGTCAAGTGATCCCTCATGTGGTTCGGCGTGTCAGCAGTGCGACATTTTGCACGGATGTGCTCCACGGCCGTGTGGGCCAACCGCGGCTCTGCTGCAGCGCCCTTTGTTAAATCAGCGCGACCGCTGCGAGAGACCACGCGGAGCTTTTCTGACGTGGACTGAGGTGGAACTCGTGGAAGGAGAGCGGATCCTCTTCTCCACGCTTCAGCTCAGCGGTGTCCGCACCTCGGAGTTCTGCAGTCACCTCCATTCGTGGAAGTTTTAGTTTGCGCTCATCAGGTGGTTTCCCTTTGGACGACGGGCACAGATGACTTGTCGTTGTTTTCGGAGCTCAATTTTACTTATCAGTGTCGTTATGGACATGCTCATATTGTAGATGTAAAATAAAATAAAAAAGTTACGGCGAACAATGGTTTTCTTGTGCAAAACCGTCAACCGATGAATCTCATTTTGCAGAGGGTTAATTCATAACAGGTGAATCCACTGCTATTAAATAGCCATTTAATTGAAAATGTACACAAGTTGATTTAAATGAAAGAGAGAAGATATCTATCTATCTATCTATCTATCTATCTATCTATCTATCTATCTATCTATCTATCTATCTATCTATCTATCTATCTATCTATCTATCTATCTATCTATCTATCTATCTATCTATCTATCTATCTATCTATCTATCTATCTATCTATCTATCTATCTATCTATCTATCTATCTATCTATCTATCTATCTATCTAAATTATACAGATATTGCAGCACACTGTGTATTACAATGGTATTGATGTATAATATCTTGTTTTGTGGATTCAGTTATTTTTCACAAAAATGTGTTATTAAACAGATAAATACGTACATAAGTTCTTTAATTAATTTACAAAGTTTTATAAATTTCAGCTTAATCGTATAACAAGTTAGACCGATGGCTATTTTAAGTGTAGTATTCTGGAAGAGTGTCGTTTTAATGTCTTTTTCCTGCATATGGAAAATGAAACACATAATATTTAGACGTAAGTGTACATGCAGTTCTATTAGTAATCAGCATGTATGAGATGTTTTTGAAAACTTTGTTTTTTTTGTTTAAAACTCAGAAATATCATAATGCATGTTTTGTGTCAGCACAATGGTAAAACAGCTGTGGCAATCTATATATATATATTAAAATGAGTAAATTTTTTTTCCTCACCAATGTTCCTTGTTAAGGAACATTTTTCTTGTTCCTTAACAAGTATGCGACTAATGAGGATTGGTAACCGGTTAACATGTGCAGAAAGACACTAATGCGCATATGTTTGCATATCAGAGTTCAGAACTAATGATGTCTCTGCTTTGGAATGGAGTGTCCCATTTGTCAGCTGAATGTTTCACTCACCACCTGAGTTAAGTGTCAAGGCATGGTGTTGGAGGCATGGGGGGTATACTACACCTTAATATATCGTCAGTGGCTGGAAGCTCACCCATATAAACACGTTCCTTCATTGAAAACATTTACTGTTTGTGAAAAAGTTTAAAGCAAAGACTCCCGTGACAAGTTGACCTCATGAGGTCAATTCAACCACAACTTCAGCCTCTCCTGTCCAATCACAGAGCTCCTCCTACTTCCTAATGTCCGGGTCCCGAGCCAATCATTGCGCCCAGCTGGGAGCCAGAGGGGATAGCGTCCACAGATAAAAATCTTTGACCATCATCCATCCTCTCAGAGCATCTTTCTTATCCTCCGAGGAACCATCCGAAACCCGGAGTGGTCGATTCCAAACCCTCCCCGTTGGGATAACATTAGGCAACATCTTTGCGGCCCGGGTTCACTTTTCTTCCCCAGCTGTGGCAACCTGTTACTCAGGAATCCAGACGACGGCAAAGGGTAAATGAAACACAACTGACAAAAGGTAATTGCTGGATTAAAAGAAAAAAAGAAAAACAAAAAAGGCGCATCGCAGAAAGGCTCATCCGGGTGACAGAGATCGGAGGGAACATGACGGCGCTGGCAGGAGGTTTACCGAGGATGATGAGACCGAGTCCTCACCAGAACTACCCGCGTGGAGGATACTCTTTGGAAGGTAAGGAGCCACCAGTTGCGGGTGGACATGATAAAAATGACAAAAAACAAACAAACAAACAAACCAAAAAGAAGAAAAAAAAAAAAAAAAAAAAAATAAAACTCAGAGCAGAAACTTTTTCAAACTTTGTTAAACTCGATTTGTTGAAATATTTGCGCTTGAAAACTTACTGTTTGATCAAAAATAATAATAATAATAATCGTAAACCAAAAAAGAAAAAAAAAAATCAAAAATGAACAGCGACACATTTTCGAGAAAATTTAAATATTTCAAAATATAACTGACATTTATTACGCAATTTACAACTAATTTAATTTCGGGTGTCTCTGTTTCCAAAATGATGTGATGCGAGAAGACTTTTCTTAGTAAGGCAGAAATTAAGAAAAACATTTTCAAAGTAGAAATTGTCAAGAATTTATTTATTTATTTATTTATTTATTTATTTATTTATTTATTTATTTATTTTTACATTTTAAGCATGCAGTCTTGCGAGTTTTAAAATATCAACATAGATCATTTTGAAATGACCTCCAGCCTTGTTGGATGATAAATTCTGCGTCATTTGGAAACAGACAGTACCCGGCTCAATAAAAGCGCTCCCTGTCCAGTTTCCACTCCGTTAGGACAGGGTCGAGTCAACCAGCTCGGAGGAGTCTTCATAAACGGCAGACCTCTCCCCAACCACATCCGCCACAAAATCGTAGAGATGGCCCACCACGGAGTCCGGCCGTGCGTCATCTCCCGGCAGCTGAGGGTGTCCCACGGCTGCGTCTCCAAAATTCTGTGCCGGTACCAGGAGACGGGCTCGATCAGGCCGGGAGCGATCGGAGGAAGCAAACCAAAGGTATGGCGCAGATGATCGCACAGCTGTGTTTTCTATCCAGTGGAAAGAGCGTGTTCATAAGAATTTAGTTTCCATGCTCCTGAGCTCTCTCAACTTTCTGAGATGTTCAGGAGCCACCGGCAGGAGTTACGCGCAGTCGCTGCAGCTTTCGAAGGTCAAAAAGAGAAGTTTAGCAATTCGTTTTTTATCATGTCCTCTTTGTGATATATACATATATATTTTAAATATTTTCCCCAAACAGATTGATCTTTGGTGTTGTCAAAATATGTAACAGCAAAGTCAGTTTAAAACTTTTTTTTCTCTCAAAGCAAAAGAGCTAAAAAGTTTATATTTATATCTTACATCAGCATTTTGCTTAATTTGCTTCAACGTGATCTGCTGTCCTTTTTATATTTTTAACAATCATACACATATCAATGGTGTGTCAACTTCTGTGGATTTAACTATAAACTTGTTGCTGTAAATTTCTTGCATTTTGTGACTTTTGCGTTTTTTTCCCAAGCCGCGGCTTGACGCTTTATTTCATTAACACGACTTGTCCCGGTTGCCTCCACAAAGCAAAGCGCCTCCCCAGAAGTGGACAAGAAGATCGAGGAGTACAAGAGAGAAAATCCCGGCATGTTCAGCTGGGAAATCAGGGACAAACTACTGAAAGATGGAATCTGCGACAGGAACAACGTCCCCTCAGGTATAGACCTAACAATTTACTGTCCACAAAATAAGTTGTGGCTAATAATCTTAAAGATTGCACAAAGAACTTTAAGATAAAAACAAAACATAATAATAATAATAACAAAAAAAAAAAAAAAAACGCTGACATTTTGTTTGAACTTATTGTGGGTATTTTGGGCAGTATTCATTTCGTCTCTGTTTGTCAGTGAGCGCCATCAGCCGCGTCATGCGTTCCAAATTTGGCGGCGTTGGCGAGGACGAGGAGGAGGACGACGAGATGGTGAAGAGGACGCTGGAGGAGAGCGAACCCCGGACAAAACACAGCATCGATGGCATCCTGGGAGACAGATGTAAGTCCGACGTTTTACACTGTAATCATCCAAACCACTGAGAGCAAAACAGAAGACTGTGAAAATCTGGTTTCAATAATAATAATAATAATAATAATAATAATAATAATAATAATAATAATAATAATAATAATAATAATAATAATATTTTTTTCTTATTCATTGTTTTTAGACTTCTATTTGAAAGTGTAACGTTTAAAGTTTGAAGCAGTTTACGCATACACTGCCCTAAAAAAAGTGATAATAATAAAAAAAGAAACTATACAGACCAGCTTTAAAAAAATCAAACATTTGTTTAGCTGCCAAGCCTGAGAAAGGTTTTTTTTTTGTTGTTTTTTTTTCTCTTAATCGGACACTTAAGGATGAACTTCACTGAACAAAGCGCGGAGAGTCCATTGAGTCTCACACCTCAGTTTGACGCGCACAAAAGCCAAACTCCGGCAAGCAGCGCAGTGTCGTACAAAAAGCCAGTTTTTCTTTTTTTTTTTTTAAATAATGAGGAGAGAAAAGAGAGAGGGGGAAAGAAGATACGCTGACAAATAGGGGGTGAGAGGAGACATTATGAACTCGCAATGAGCGATGAATTATTCAGGGAGCCAGTGCGCCATGATTGCACAAAGAACTGCCACTTTGGAGTCTTCTCTCACTGTTAACAGTTGTTTATTTTTTTTTTTTATTTTATTTTTTTAAGAAGCCAGGCCTTTAGACAAACACCTGTTGATTTATAACCTGTTGGAGACTCAGCAGGTTTGTTAAAAAGGAAACCCAGACACAAAACATGCAATATAGTTAATTATTAATTAACTTGCGCTTGAGACGACGTTGCACATATTTCCACTTTAATATGTGCAAGTAATCAAAGAAAATTTAGTTTGACCAAAACTATGTAGGGAGAACTGGCAGAATAGACCTAAAGCATATTGACTGACTTAATTGTTTGCTTACATTTTTTTAAAATATCTCTTTATTTTATTACTATTATTGTTGTGTATGTGTGTGTGTGTGTGTGTGTGTGTGTGTGTGTGTGTGCGTGTGTGTGTGTTTTGTTTTGCGCAGTACCATTGAGGCCTCCAAGCGAGCACAGGGAAACTGTTCTCCTCACTAGATTAAGTCCAAACCCTTTTATTTCTCTGCACTTTCATCTCAGACTGAAGTCCGCCCCTTTTTCCTTTTGGCCCTGGGCGCCCACATTTAGTACGGTGGACACTTCCCACCCCTTCTATAGCCCATAGCCGTGGCTGGACAAATCCACTGACTTGGTAGAGTTGATTATTTTGAATGAAATAATAAAGTAATCAATGTTAGAGTGTCTAGTTTTAGTCGATGAGCACTGAAAGAAAAAGTTTAGTTGTGTATTTTTCTTGTGTGTATTTAATCTTTTTCATTATACTTTTTTAAAGAAAAACTAAAATTACTCAGTAACATCCTAAATACAACCCCTACCTTAATCCAGATCAGCCCTATTTTATTGTTGTGTCTCTCTATGGAAAGCAGTAGTTGTTTTTTCTCTTTTATAGCACTTCATTAGAATGTGAAAAGGGTGATTGGGGACCAAGAGAGGGTCTTCTGGCCAAATATTGATTAAGTAGGTGTTTGCAGAGGCCATTGTTGTGGTGGGGAGAGGCCTGTTGCTCTCTGCCCCTTTCTCCTCTACTACTATTGTTGGCCTTCCATTAAGTGCTAAGATCAAAGCTGACTCATTTAGATTTATTTGTCTGGGAAAAGGAGAGCTAAGGTTTGTGGGATAAAGTACACTGTGGCATCAGAAAGTTGCCACAGCGCATTGTTGTTGCAGTAATGTGGACAATTATTTTGGTTTTAATGTTTGCATTAAAATGTTTGCTTAATGAATAGACAGCTATTCCTTCTCATAATTTAAGGACTTATTTTCTGTTTATCTGTTTACTGAAGAATGTTTTCATTTTCGTTTTATTCTCTAATTATGAATCAGTGTCAAAATCACTGTTCCTCCTGCCAGTGTTCTTGATTTAATTGACTGTATCCTCCATTTATTAGTGTTAGCACATTAGCCTTTAGCCTCATTTAACTAATTAAAGTAACCAAAGTCATGAAAGACAGCCACTCTTGCAAGATCTTTTATGACAGGACGGATGGGAGGGAGGGTGAAAGACAGAAAGAAGAAGGAGGGTGGAAAAAAAAAGAAAGCTCAGAAATACAAACAGTCAAAGGGATAACTTTTCTTTAAAAGGGAGTCCTGCAGAGCCAGAGTGAATGAGCCCAGTTCTTTCAAATGTGCCATGGTGAACGCAGTCAACATGTAATAATTGGTCTCATTGAGGTGCATTCCAACAATCTGCTGCCATTCTCCTGCCTCCATTGTGCCGGGGCAGGCAAATAGCCAGAGGGACAGGAGGAATCAAGTGCTGACAAAACATGAAAGATTTAGCTGCTTTTGTCACAGGAGCTGAGTGGGACTTTGTTTGTGTAAATAAACTGGGTCTATATAGGCTCCCTGGGATCTTGGCATGGGTTTAGGATGAGGGATATTATTTGAAAGTGAGAAGGACTGGAGAGTTAATATCCGCGCTGTAGCGTATGTCTCGTTTTGGAGCTATTGTATGTGTAAGTTTTTACTTCAAAAACCAGAAGAGAAGAAGTATGAAAACAAAAGATTTCCACTTCTATACCACCTTCAAAGGTTTGTGGCTTAAACACTGTAAAAAACCCCCAGATGAAACGCCTTGAAAAAGCACAAAGTTGTTTTTAAAGTAGTGTGGCAATGTCCTTAAGCTGTAATCATCGAGGTATATGCGGATTTTTTTTTTTTAGTTTATGTGACTGAAGGCCCAAACTCAGCCAGAGGAATGTCTGCTGCATCCACATTTCCGTTTTCCTCTGAGGGCTGGATAGTGCAGAAATTTATATGAGGGCTTTATTGTCCTTTTTCCTGTATTAATAGTGTTTATATTGCTTGCTTATTGTGCTGGACTTCTGGGGAAAACAAAGTGTAGTTCAGAAATCCAGACAGATGGGTATTAGCACAAAAATGGAGAAAATTCTGCTCACTTACATTATCAATTTGTAAAATCACTTGTTTCTGTAATCATAACTGATTATGACATGTTTTAGGGCATTTTCCTACCATCTAGACATTTGTTTTGGCAAATTGTCTTTGCAAAATACCCCAAATATATGTAAAAATAAATTCTTTAAAATTCTGGTTGCAGGTTTAGTGTTATCATGCTTGAAGGTAAACATCTTTTCTGGTCTTTATCAGACTATTGAAGATTTTTCTGAAGGACTTTTGTGCATTTAGCTTCATCAGTCTTCTTATCATCTCTGACCAGCTTCCCTGCCCCTGTTGATGAAGAGCAATCCACAGAATAATGCTGCCACGACCATGTGTGTCACCATGGGGATGGTATATTTTCTGTCATGTGCACTGTTAGTTTTCCTCAACTCTTACTATGTCTGCTCTGGAAACAAAAATGTTAATTTTACTCTTCTAATTTTTCACATATCTTGTGGTACACTGCAATCTTCCACAAAGGCCAGATTTGTGGAGTGTGTAAATTGTAGTTTGTTGTCTTGTCAACATCCTAGCTTTGGATCTCTGCAGCTCCTCCTGAAATGTTCTGGTTTGGTGCTTGACCTTTATGGTAATGTTTTTTTTCTTTTACAACACAAGTGGACTCCATATGCTAATTAGTTCAAATGATTAAATTGGATTTTCAACAGGACTTTCAGAGTAAAGAAGCTGAATGCAAACACATTCTCTGCTTTTTTATTTTTATTTGTTGAAAACTGAAAAACCATGACTTTTTTCCACTTCATAATTATATGCTACATTATGTCTAAGATTATGTGAGGTTACAAAATGTGAAAGGGAACAAATACTAAAAGCACTGACGGCGACGAGATGGCCTTCTTAAATATAAGCAGTCAGAACTTTCTTCTTCTGCGTTGGCATGATTCTCAAGACTCTCTTTCTTCAGAAAGAAAGAAAAAATCCACACTGGCTGATCTGCAACTGAATACAGACTCTATGCTTCATTAAAGCCTCTTTCTCTGTTAGCGCCCACATTGTGATCCCTCCAATATTAATTCAAAGGACAATTAATGAATGCGGGCCAACTTTGAAGTAATGGGCTGGGGTCCTGCCCCAAGCCGGCCCCTTGGTGCTGATGTACTCCTCGCATTCTCCCCAAATAACCCCAGAGACACTGCAAAGTGACTGAAAGGAGAAGTAGCAAGCAATAGAAGGTCAAGAAGAGGAGCCCCAACAGAAAAAAGAACTCTCTATTTCCTCCAAGTATTAGCCAAGCAAAACTCTGTGATGGGGAGGATAAAGGGGTGTGAGGAGAAAAGGGTCGGGGGCATGGGGACTTTGCAAAGAGGGGCACAATGGGATGGTTAATTGAGTAAAACCAGACAGTGTTGTCAATCACTTAACTTTGTTTAGGCTCAGGTTTTGTGGACCTCTTTCGTCTTGGACATTGCATATTATGGACATGCCAGCAGAACCCTGTTTCTGATTGATTGATGGCATTTTCCCCTAAGTTTGGTGTGTTAGAGCTCTGCGTTTGCACCATTCGAAAATAATATAAAAAAAAAAAGAAGAAGAAGAAAAAAACAGATACTCTGAGTTTATGTGGTTTAAAGTGAAAGTATGTTTGTTTTTTCTCTGAATGTTCTTGAAGTTAGTCTGGAGAGTGAGCGCGAGGCTGCTTTCACTGCAGTGCTGTGTAGTTGTGTGAAAAGGTCAGGGGCCAACTTAGGGTCACTTGACTGTTACAACTATCAGGCCCCAGGACCTGGAGGTTAGGATAATGTTTAGAAAAGATCTGAGCTCAAAAACTTGTGTAAGGATTTCAAAGCAATGGTCTTGTGCTGCCATTTTAAATGCCATAAAACACCTAGATTTTTTTTTTTTTAAACAAAAGCTTATTTTCTTGAAAGAAGCTGCTTGGTTTTGTTGTTGTTTTTGCTCGTTAGTCTCCGTTGAGCTGGAACGTGCAGTGGACGAGCCTTTTTAGCTCGCGGCCCAGTGTGGGCTTCGCAAGTCGCTTTGTCTCCACATGGAGGGTGGAAATGCCACCGTGAAAATGTCACCTAACTGCACCGCAGTGGAACGGAATAATAACCATCACACACTGGGTGCAAATAATAGCCACTCAGTGCCATTCGTGGCTTCCTGTCACTGCTGTGGTGTTAGACAGAGATACATCCTTCAGCTTCATATCGCCAACTCCTTCTTTGTCCGTTAAGTGCCAACCTCCTGTGCTCTTTCGCTTAATTTTGTTTTGTGTCCATCACATCATCATCTCACTCTCCTTTTATTTCTGTAACACCCCCCCTCACCCTCTTTCCCAGGCAGCTGCAGGTTCCTAGGGGCTCTTTAGCAAGTCAAGTGAGCAGCCCACTCACTCCCATTTTTTCTCTTAAACTGTTAACCCCAGCTGAGTCCATAAGCTGTCAGTTTACCATTCTTTCCCCCTCCTCACCCCCCACACCTCACTCAGTGCATCTGCTCGCTTTGGCTCTACGCGGCACGCAGCTATTTTATTCAGTGGCCCACTCACACCACACTCCCTGTCCTGAAAGGGCCAGATCTACTTCCCTGGGCAAATAGCGAGTTCATTTGTCTCTTATGCCCTTTGTTTTGCATTGCGAACACATGTCACCAGCTCAATTACCTTCTCTATTAAAAGCCCCAGGAGGATGGGCCAGCCAGCCCCTACTAAGACAAGGCCATAAACTGCCCCATATGTTTTGGTTTCTCTTTCCATATGTGATTGTTCATTTCTTATGCTTTGTCACACTTTCCATTTCTTTTATTTACATTTTTGAACCACGGATGGGAATTTCTCTGCACACATGAGCAAAGATGTTGCTGTGCGTAGCTCTGCATGTCTACTTATGTTAGTGTATCCCAAAGCGTAAGAAAGGGTGGGAGAAGGGTGGATGTCTGCCAAGATGAGACTGAGCAGTAAACAAGTTCAGCCTTTATCCTGACGGCAGGAATCCTTTCTGTTTTCTCTTTTTTTGGGGGGTGGGGTGGGGCGGGATTTTTTTATTTGCATCTTCGAAGCACTCCTCCTACCAGTGAAGCTAATGAAAACTGGAAGTTCACCAGATTGACATCATTTTTATCTGTTTTCGGAACATTTTTAAAGTAAAGAAATCTTTTTGATTTGATTCACAGTGAAAGGAACATTTTTCAGTCACTTGTTAAACTCAGTTCTACTACCTAAATATATTTGTAGTACTTTTCAGACAGACTGGTGTAACCCACTACAAATGAGTTACACCTGTCTAAATAAACAAACAAAATATAAAAAAAATGAGAAATTTAATTTGCTATATTGATTAAACATTATTATGTAGTGAAGAAACATCAGCCAGTGCTGCTCCCTAAATGTCAGACTTTCTCTGGCTGGGCTCTATCAGACATTCAGGTTTAAAAAATAAAAAAAATAAAAATAAAAATAAAAAACCCTCGCCTTACGATACAATTGAACAGATAATTATTTACTTTGGTAAAAATAAATGCAGGAACAAAACGATCAGAAAAGTATAAATAATTGTAAATGCCATATAGTCCAAAAAGATTGGATAAAATGTGGTGCAAATGTAAAATTAGAAAAACCCATATAAAATAATAAAATATCAATGCATTCTAAATGATTAAATGTCAGCTATAAATTTCTCTAAGTAAGTTGATTGTTAGTTTGCAGTTGAAATAATTAACACTCTCCTCTACTATTATATTTTCAGTAAAGTTTTTTAAAATATAAGTGTCATTTATGGAAAAAAAACTCCTCACTGACACTAACAGAGGAGCTTTTCCACAAGACCCGAACAGGAGGGCGTGAGTGATAAAAGCAACAATTTCTTCCCCCTGATATGAAACGGTCATTGCCCGAACTTGAAGTTGCTCTGAAACTTGCTGCCTTTGAAAGAACTGTCCAAAATCTTCAGCTTTGCATTGACCGAGCTGACGAAACCTATGCGGCATTAATCAATACCAAAAATACAGTCAAAAATGTATCAACTGGTCTTGGGTAAAAACGTAATATAAAATAAATAACTATGTGTTATCTGGGTTGTTATGGAAATGAATGCTACTTCTTATACATTAATAAGTGGCAAAATGTAAAGATAAAAATAGTGCAGCTTAAAATTGGGTCTTGTGTTCACCCAGAGGTTAAGTTGCAGCATTCCGACAAATAATGCTCTAAATGCGATACGAGTTAAACTATGTATGAAGATTAATTACCAACCAATGTAAAATGAAATATTCCCATTCTTTGGGTTACTGTATTCCAAGTATTAGCTGCTGTGTCAGAGAAAACTAAGTGTCCACTTATGCTGTGTGGGATCTTAAACATTTCCTCTGGGTACAGACAGGGACAGGCCCCTTGTTGCTTTATCTGTTGCATAGAATTTGATTTAGGAATTTAAGTAACAACGCCGATACTTTCCCATTATATGCCCAGTATTATCTCCTGTCATTGTTGTGTGGAATGTGTGGGAACAAGTGTGATTCAGCATCAGCTTGGCTTAAATCATTCCAAGACAGACGTAGAACAGTGTTTGACAGTGCCTTACATGTGCATGTATAGCAATGGGTGAATCCAGGAAGAGACGAGTGATGTGAATGGCTGAGGTGAAAAAGACAGGTCCTTTTTTTTTTTTTTTAACAATCACTGCCTCCCCCTCATTCGCCATAGCTGTGCACCCTCCTCCCTCAACCCCAGCATCTTCTTCAGGTGCTTTCAGCTTTCCTTCTCCTCTCCATGTCAACCCCTTTGACTTCCCATCCCCCAGCTTTGTGCCCCTCGGGCCGTGGAAGGAGGGAATATAGGGGTGCTCCCCTGCTGTGCCCCTCCACAGCTCCAATGGCCCTTCTCTGGACCCTTTTGTGCCCCCTTTTTTCTCCTCCTACTCCTCATTCCCCTACTCCAGCCCCCAATTTACCCTTCAGACCCCCAGGTCCCCTGCTGTGCAGGTGACAGGCCCCTGAATGAGGGCCCGGGCGTCCCTGATGGCTCCTACAGATGGAGCGTGGTAATCGGTCCAATAGAGCCCTGCCACAGGCTTTTCCCCACTGGGATACAAAGGCCTGGCCACATCACTCCCCAAAAATAAAGGAAAAAAGTGGGTGAAGAAGAAGACAGAAAAAGACAAAAGAGCAAGCAGAGGATGACAAAAGCATCACTGTCATTTGCCATTACGGAAGAGTCAAAGATGGAGTGTTGTCTCTAGAGTTACAAATAAAAACAGGAAGGGAAAAAGAGGAAATGGTAAAAAATAAAAAGGGCTGTGGGGGTAACCCCATAGTAAACACAGAGAGCCAATGGATAACTGTTGCCTTCTAAGTTCTCTAAGCTTTTCTTCACTAAATAGCATGGAAATATATTTTCTAAATGACAAAAATTGGCTAAATAAAGCAGCTTGCTTGAGTCTCTGTGTTAGCTTGGCACCTCAATCTGTTTTAGATCTAATAATGTCTTGTCTCAGAGTCAGGATCGTGTTTTTGCCATCAGGCCTTTGAGTAACGGCATTCCCAGAGGCCAAATCTGTGTGTAATGCCTGGTCAGACACACACTGGGAACCGGTGCAAAGACTTCCTGCCTCCCTTGCAGAGGCTCCAGAGCCAAGGCGAGATCACTGTCCCTCGCTCTCAGCCCCCCCGCCCCCCACCTTTAGTGTCTGACTTGGCACTTTTTTAATTAAAGCCTATGAATCTAGAGGAATAAGAAAGAGGCTGAGACAGACCAGCCTTTCCCTTGCATGCTCCTGTCTTTTTACTTTTGAGCATTTTATGTCTTCACAGTTTATTGCATCAAAAATGTGGAGGGATCCCTCATGATGATTTTCTCATTGGGGATGATTTAGGAGTGGATTTCAACTCAAGATCTACTGAGTGACAACTAGCAATCCAGAGTCAGCAGATGTGTGTTTTTAATGGAGAAAATGATTGGAATGGAAAAATGACGGAAAAGATTGCTGGTGATTGTCAACAAAAAGGCTATTATGCAAAGTTTTGGGACTTTTAGGTTTTTTTTTTTTTTTTTTAATAAATGTGAACCTCCACACAAATTTAGAAATATCAATTTCTGATATTGTTTCTAAAGTTCACTGTTCTTCTTCTTCTGGCCTTCCCCTGTCAGCTGAGTCAGTTTTTCTTGACCTGAACAAGCAGATTAAGAAGCACCTGCAATGGGCTGCCTTTCCTGTGCTGCTGAATATCAGCCTAACGCACAGCATGGCTAAGACTAGAAGAGACACAGTGTCCCAGGCGACTGATGCCCCAGAGGGATCTTGTCCGCTTTAATCCATGTTCAAGCAGGCTTTTGCTTTTGATCCCCCGGGAACTACTGAGGAGTTTAAGAAATCAGGAGGACACAATCTAGAGTGGCTCTGTGCGATGTGCTGTGAAGCAGCTGGTATGCTGTGTGAAACTATTAAATTTACATCAGTAGAAGTAGTCACAGTCAAACTCGAAAACCAAAATCTATGAAACATCAGTTGTGAAGGATGAATTATTTTATATCAAGGGAGAAATCTGTATCACAAATTGAAAGAAAGAGATTTTGTAAATTCCTCATCATTACAATTTTTTAACCAGTTTACCAGGTTTGAAATGATTTAATTTTATATATGAATACATCATTTATTTGAGCAAATCAAACACAAAAAATGTTAACATTTAAACAGCACTACTTTTGTAAATTAATTTAACTGGGAAAAGAAATAATATTTTCCAAATGTGAAATAGTATTATTTCCACTGATAAATATGTTTTAAAACTCAGAAACAAACTCTTGCTGTTGAATAAAAAGAAAGTTTAGAATTCATAAAGTTAGTCATTAGTCTGTGTTGCTTAATCAGCAATATATGGTTATTTATTGCAAACTGACAGATATATTTCATTAGACAATATGTCTTTTGAGTTGAGCAGTTCCAGATCACAAAAACTTTAAGGGCCATGATATCAGCAGCATGGAAATAAGTGTTTTATTAAACTGCAACTGCTTAGCCTTTGTGTGCATGTTGTTGATATTATAAATTGATTGAAAACATATTTTTTTTCTGTTCCAGCGAGTCACTCGGACGAGGCTTCAGACGTGGACTCTGAGCCGGGCCTGCCGTTAAAGAGGAAGCAGCGCCGCAGTCGGACGACCTTCACAGCAGAGCAGCTGGAGGAACTGGAGAGGGCCTTTGAACGTACGCACTACCCAGACATCTACACGCGGGAGGAGCTGGCTCAGAGGGCCAAACTGACAGAAGCTCGAGTTCAGGTTAGAAACACGAGCATGCATGCAAGTCTCAATCTTGACAGCACAGTGATCTGTCACTCCCTCCGAGACACACGGGTGTTAAGTTGTTTTGGGATGTTGCTACACATTCTTTACAACCATTAGCCATGTGTTCCATCCCCAAAACAACCCCAGGCCTCCCCTATTGCTCCACATGGAGACACTCACAGCCGCCTATATACAAAGACATCTTTCTATTTTTGTCAACATTTTGCCAAAAGGGGGCTATGTAAAACTCTGCAAATAGATTCTCAATATAGATAGCTTCTCAATATAGCTCTTAATAGCCATAACAGCCCTCTGGCAATGTATGAACTCTGTGACGTTAAGTAGCTTACAAAGATGTGGTTTCACTGCGCTCTACAGATGTTAAGATCACTATCAGCATAGGTCCCTGCAAAGGGACAGAGAGTCCTTGCACAGAAACATTTTTAGTGACCCGGAATAAAGTACACTTACAATTCTCACTGTTCCTACTACAAAAACATTTAAAAGAAAATAAATAAATAATGGACTAACATACAGTAGAGCCATATTGTGAACTGGAAGGAAATAGATTTTTTATGTAACATTGTTTTATTAATAAAAATGGGTAAAGTGTGTATTCAACCTTTTGAGTAAATACTTTTGCTGCAAGGGGGCTTCTACCATTCTGGGGCTTCTAGAAACACATCTTTGCTGTTCTTCTAAAGCTCAGAAAGTCTGGATCAAGAATGTCTATGTAATGGCAGATTTTAAGTTTCTTACCTAATTTAGGACTGAACTTTGACTGGCCCAGTCTAACAATTGTTTCATGCGTTGATCTTAATCGCTCTGTTGTAGTTCTGGCTGTATAATCAGGGTAATGAAACTCCACTGCAGCTTTAAGCTTTTTCCTTAAGCTTTTTCTAGCCTCTAACTGGTTTCTATTATTTTTATGCATTTAACTTCATGCGTAATCCAATAAACTTTCACCAGCATCCCTGTTTCTATTTAAAGAAAGTCTTCCCACAGCCTGATGCTGCCACCAACATGTTTCATAGTGGGGATGGTGTGTGAAGGGTGATGCGCGTGATAGTTTTGGGCTAAAATGATTAACTTTTGCACCATTCGACTCGAGTACCTTTTTCCACATTGGTGTGGTGTCCCATATATGCATTATGGCAAACCAGGCCTGCTCACAGATTTTTTTTTCTTGGCCCTCTTCCACAAACGGCAGATTTGTAGACTGCATGACAAATATAGTTCCCCTGTCAACAGATCCTTTCATCTGTCAAACGGAGCTCTCATAGAGTTACTGTGGGGGTCTTGCTTCTCTGATTAAGGATTTCCTTACCTGTCACTACAATTTTAGATGGTTGGTGAAACAATGCTTCATGTCATGATCAGTGCTTAGAATATTATTTTATTACTTAACCCTGGTTTAAACTTTTCAGCAATTTAATTCTTGACCCGTCTGCAGTCAGACAACATGGCTGTTTGTTCAATAATGTCCTCTAACAAACTACTAAGTTCTTTTGCAGATCAGCTTAATTTGTATGTAATTACACACTGGTAGATTACTAATAATAATAATTATTAGATGCCTTCAAAAGGCTGTTGCTTGCTTTATCAGATTAACAGGGGGTGTCTGTGGTTTTATAGACACAAATGTCTGTAAAACTATTTAAGACTTTTATTGAAAACCACGTATCCTTTTTCTTTTTCTTTCCAACTCGGTGTTATTTGTTGTTTCTATCATACAAAATACAAATCAATCACAACACTATTGTGAGACTGAAAGTTCATTGACAACAAATTTTCAAGGCACTAAATTTAAAAGAAAAATATTTACTTACCACGTTGGTGACGATTTACTAACAAAAACATTTCTTTCACGTTCAATTGTACTTTTCTTTCAGGTGTGGTTCAGCAACAGAAGAGCTCGGTGGAGGAAACAAGCAGGAGCTAATCAGCTAATGGCTTTTAATCACCTCATACCAGGTGGTTTCCCTCCGTCAGCCATGCCAGGCCTGCAGCCTTATCAGCTGTCAGACAGTCCCTACCCTCCAACCTCTATAGCCCAAGGTGGGCCTAGTTAAACACACACTTGTCTTAATGCTTAAACTGTTGCAGATCTATGAATAAATAAAATGTCAGCAGCATCACGACTTCCTGTTTTATTCTCATCAGTCTCTGAACAGCCTAGTACAGTTCACCGGCCTCAGCCTCTGCCGCCCACCTCCGTTCACCAGAGTGCGCTCAGCTCATCCGCAGCTTCCCAAGAAGGAGGCTCAGGATACTGCCTTTCCTCTGGAAGACACAACTTCTCAGGATACTCGGACAGCTTTGTACCCCCGACAGGACATGGCAACACTGTTAATCCCAGCATCAGCAACGCCATCTCTCCACAGGTCAGTGACGTCAAATATAATTGAATTAAAATAATAATTTGTATCATTATTTAGCAAAACACAATATAGTTGTTCTCTTAAAAAAAATCATCATTGAATATTTTTTTAAAAACATAAAGATGGTACTAGAACATACTGGACATTCTTAATACCAGTTGAGCGTTTTAACAATTTGTGGCGTGTCTGATGGTTTGCCTGATGGCAGCATTTAAATGCTTTGTACCTGTAGATACTTTGAATCCTAGATCCTCATCAAAGGGTTGGGACACTCGAATATCCTTCTTAGCTCCTCTCACGATCCTCTCCAGGGGCCTCTGGTCTGCCATGTTCCAGCTGGAGACTAATGCTGAGCTGGAGTCTGTGAACATGCCCTCAACCGCAACTCTGTCAACTCTTAAGCCCCTTCTGGATCATTCTTTAGTTACAAGATCTACGGAAATCTTTATGGCGTGCAATAAAGGGAAAATCCAACATAGAGTGGGAGGTTGACGCTGACTATGGCATCAAGAAGTGGTTAAACACCTGTGACCGTTATCAATGATAAGGGATAACACAAGATTACGTAACAACCATGCAAAGTAAAAGTTTTAAAGGATACACTGAATCTGGTGCATATTGTTCATGATGGTGCACAACAATGTTTCTTGTATTTTACCATTTTCATGAGGACTTTGACACAGTGCTCAACTTGAATATGTATTTTACTCATGCTTGTTTGGTTCCGAAATCCTAGCTGCATGTTTTGAAAACACACAATCTCAGCAGACTGAGTTGTGTGACATGAAAGAATAACGTGATGTGGGGATCTGTGGCTTTCTGTTTATTGCAGAGCTCTTACCTGGAAGATATAATAGTCCATGGATCCTCCTCTAATATGTATATATAAGTGTGCTCACATACATATGTTTCTGTGGAGCAAGCTCTCCACAATCTGGTAATTCTCAAACATCACCGCATATTTAGCACATCAGTACACAGAAGGCTTCATGAAATGTACCTCATGGCAAAAATAATAAAGCACACAGACACATACTTCTCTGCGTGACCTATGCAGCAGGTGTCACTGTCGCTACAATGATAAATCCTTGTCAGGATGAGGAACTCTGTAGCTGTTCATTTTTTTGTTTATCTCGACAAATAGTTTGATGAATTTAAAATGTGGCAAACGTCCATCACCAGAGAGGCGGAAAGGCAGCAGACATGGGGAAGGATGTATGGATGTCAGACGATGACACAAATCAAAACTGAAAAGACAATTATGGTTGATTACACAGTCATCAGTGTCTATCAGTGGCACCCTATGAGTCCAAGAGATGGACTAACAGGCGGAAAACGAGCTTTTAGCTGGCACAAAGGGTGGTCAGCCCTTGTGCGTTGCATGTTGGGTACCAATTCCCATGAGAGAGGATCTCCATATCCTGTTATGCACAGATAAAAAAAAATGGGAAAAGAAATGGGAGGCAGGTTTGCTGCTTTTTGTTATTGATGCCTCTGAAAGCCTCTTTTGAAGCTGAAAGTATAATTAACTACTTTCATGTGTAAGTTCCAGTTATATTTTTTCCCTTTAATGTCTTACCGCATAAACTGATAAAATACTACCTGTTTTTAATGAAAACCGAGGGTTAGAATGACACAAAGCAAAATGCAAGTGTAAATTTGTGTAAACTGGTAGTCTTAATAAACTTTAAACTGTGCTTCAGAAAATGATTTTAGCCAAGCAGAGCTCGTCTGCAAGGTGGATGCTTTCTCCTGTCAATGGACGTGGTAGGAGTTCAAATACTTGCAGGGTCAAAGAGTGACATCAGCTCCAACAAAAAGACCAAAGGTGCCCAGTCTCTGTGCATGGTTTCAGCATTAACCTTTCCAGGCAGCTTACATAGAATGGAAATCTCATCTGTCAAATTGCACCACTTTCCTTTAAGGTTTTTCTCAGTCTGGGAATGCAATCACGTAGCGTTCCAGTGTCCTAATTGATTGGAATGAAGTAATCTAGCTATTCGTAACAAAGTGTGTAATTTATGCAAATGAATCACTTTGTTGGCTAATTTGTTTTAATTTGTGTATTCATTGCAGCTGTTTGAGTGTATATTGCAAATCAGTTTTCTCTATTTCGTACGATGATTTAATTAATTTTCAGATTTTAACTTAATAAGAGAGAGGAAAGGAGAAATACATTCATTGACATTGACAGTAAAGGACCTCTTTGCACTTGGAAAAAGTTTACAACTTTAGTTTTTCTGAGATTGCCTCCGCTTTAAGGATTTACATGCCCAATCCTTGTAGAAATTACATCTCCTGTGTTATCTGAACTCCAGATTTGTCTCTAAAAGCTACCTATTATTCTGTATACATGAGCGGATTCCACTAACTCCAGATATGGTCACAGCACCGCATAGTCCTGCTCTAGAGAAGGTTTGCTTTAGATCAGAGATATTCTCATCTGAGCAGTTAGCTCTGCAAACTGAGCAAACAGACAGAGTGATGGCTTTCTCCATCTCTGGCGTCGCAGCTCTGATCTGGTGCATACCTTAGCAATCCTTTCTCACCAAGGAAGCAAGCAGCCAGGATTTGCACCCCCTGGGACCTAATCCCCGGAACAACCTCAAAACAGACAGTCCATCGGGGAACTGCTGCTGTTTCATTTGCTCAAACTCTGGACACATGCATGCACACAACAGGGCACTATTAGTACCTTAAATCATCTTAGATATCAATTGACATTGCCTTGTCCAAAAATAAAAGTATTAAAGTTAGGAAAATGATGAGTTTGAAACCTTGTTATTCATTGATTATTAATCTGCAGGCCAAAAAATGTATGTCTAATAGTTATTTCATATTATATAAGTTGTGTTTTATGGGGCATATTTTATTTTTACTTGTAAAGTACATACATTAAAGCCAAACAAGTTAACCTTTGTCTATGGATATGTACATTTTCTGATAAACTGGAAGTGAGCTTGAAAAGCTCATGTTTTCTCATCGTTTGCTATCATCTGCCCAGAAAAGGCCAATTGGATTTTAGTTTTGGCTTTTGCTGTGTTTTGTCCAACATGGACTTCTTCACAACTTTGCTTCTCACGCGAAGCCTCATGCAGCTGTTCACAATGGATCACTGATACCCCAGCAGACCTGACATCAGACAAAAAAAAAAAAGAAATCCCACATGGGTACATGAACATACACAGGCTCGCTGCTGAGGCATGACTCCACATAAAGGTAGCTCTAACATAAAAACACACCTTATTTCTGCTTCTCGAGTAACCTTTGGTCTCCTTTATGAGGACATGGTCATTTTGAAGATAGAGGCCAAAAGGTAATGTGATACAAGCATTTTTTATGTATGCATACAAAGGAGATTTGCTTTCTGTAAGTTCAGGTTGCAAGATATTGCCTCATGCAGTTTATTAAATTCTTATGGCGGCTTTGGGACAAATTTAAAGTGGATCTCTTTTATTTTCTTTAAATTTTAAGATATACAGCGACATAAGTATTCATTCCCTTTTTATCAAGCAAAAACAACAAGTTTTAGTGCATTTTACTGAGGAAAATGACAGATGGTTTGAAGGTGTTTCAGAGAGAAACAATTGCAGCTTTATCAATTCCGTTGAAAGATAGTATTCCCACAGCATGATGCTGCCACCACCATGTGTGACTGTTGTGGTAATGTATTCGGTTTGGTGTGCAAACTTGGTTACAAATTTCAGCCTATTTTTTTTTTTTTTCCCTCCGAAGAGTTTTTGCGGCGCTAGTGGCTCGTATTTTTAACAGTAGGCAGACAGGAAAGAGGGCGAGGAGAGGGGGGAAGACATGTGGCAAAGGTTGCCGGGACCTGGAGTCGAACCCGCGATGTCCGCGTCGAGGACTGAGACCTCCAAACGTGGGGCATGCTAACCCCCTGCGCCACCACAGCACGCCCCAAACATCAGCTTTTTTTTTAACTAAATGTTTAATTTTAGTGAACTCTAACTTGGAACAGATATTAGTGAAGTATAGCAGTGGTTAAGCTTGACTTGTTATGGATTTATGGGTTTATTTAAATGATGCGGTCCTCTTTGCTACTTTTTATAAAAGGAAGAATTACAGCATGCATAACAAATAGTTGCCCTGGGAGCTCTGCGTACTCTAATTAGTACTCTGCTTTTCGAAATCTGCTAGGTTAGGTGGATGGCTGTGTCTGAATAGTTTTGAAGTTGCATGATACTCTTTTTTTTTTGTCATAAAATGATGTTCAATGCTTATGATGTTTTATAAACCCTAACTTCTGAACAATCTAACACCTGGAGACCAAGAAACTCCTTGGTTTCTTGGTCTCCATGGCACACAACATTTCTGAGTGCTTTGTAGAAAACTGGGACTTATACTGAAAAGAAATGATTTGTGCTGATATATGACATAAAATACAGCGAGGTTTGGGGTTGTAATGTGAAAAAATGTTGAAAAGTTCAATGGGGGGGGGTGAATATTTGTGCAAGGCACTACATGCTGTTCTTTCAGATACTTCATGACAGAACATTGGTGAGGAAAAAGATGCAACTGGTGTTAGTTTTAGAATCAATTAATCAAATTTATTTGCACATTTCAGCAACAACAACAAAGCAGTTCAAAGTGCTTCATCTCATAGAGCAAACAGTGAAGAAAAAACAACCTATTTCTATTTGAAATATTGCTGTCAATAGTAGCATAGAGTTTTCATGAATGGAAACTGAGCAAAAATGTTCAGCATTCTCTGTATGTAATGGTGAATACTAGAAAACCTCAACGATGTCGCTTTCAGTTAAACTGACATGCGTTCTAATGATTCGGTCTCTCTTCTAATGATTCGGTCTCTCTGTATCTCCTTGTAGGTGATGGGCTTGCTGAACCCGAGTGGAGTGCCGCATCAGTCCCAGAGTGACTTTGCCCTCTCCCCTCTCACAGGAGGCCTTGAGCCTAACGGAGCCATTTCTGCTAGCTGTCATGGCTCTCAGCGCTTGGAGGCCCTTCCAAGCCTGAGCAGCATGCCCACCCTACCAAGTACACAGTCTTACTGCCCACCTTCTTACGCCTCCCCAGCCTACGCTGTCGACCACCACCCTAGCTACCAGTATGGACAGTATGGACAGAGCAAGGTAGTGCACCTTTGTTTTTATTGTAGAAACAATTTCATTCATACTGGTTGTTATTGTGAGGACACATCATTCTGCAATGCCATCTGTTGGCTGTTGATTTAGCCAGAATTTTCAAACTCGTAGTTAATTACAAAGACCCCTCTGATTAGGGAGCGTCTCAAATCTCCATGTGCTGCACTGGAATTACATTGGGGTTTGGGGATCGCTAGTGGCCGGGTTACTTCAGTTTATATTATCATCATTATGGTGGCCCAGTCGCTGTCTCAGTACACTCGTTTTTACTAACTGTTCTTTCATGACCCTGTGTGATGAGCTTGCCCATCAAGTCCACAGAGCAGCTCACCTAGCCATGTAATGACCTCTGTGTAACAAGGATAGCTGCCCAAATAAAAGAAGCCACATTCCCAAAGTATGTTTGACAGGAGGGAGGGGGGATTGTGTGTGTTAGAGGCCTGATGTGAGGTACACCACCACATGTTGACCGGCCCGTCAGTGCCAACATCTTGATGTCATTAATTTAGTCAGGGACCTGGGAGAAAACCACATGTTTTAGGCGGGGGTGGGGGGGGTTTCTCGTGAAATGTGTACGGGTCTGTACGTGAGCACAGGTATGTATGTATGAAGGCATGGTGAGAGGGCTCTTTAGCAGGGGGGCGCGACTACAGCCCCTGGCAGCCGAGGATTAGAACCATGTGTTCCTATGGAGGTCAGATTTGGAATTGTTATTGATCAGTGAAGCAGTGCCAGAGATCCAGGCTAAAACTTGGTCAACCCCACTATCTTCTGGATTGTTTTCTGGTCTTTTAACCAGAGAAAAAGTCTCATTCTCGCCTGCTGCAAAATACATTTAAACTTTTTGATTACATGGAAATTTTGTTGCTGAAATGCTTTTTTCCTTCTTTTTTCTCTCCTTAATAGGTGCCTTTTATTATATGAAGCCCCAACATGGCCTATGCAGGAAGCTCATATGGATACGCTGGCATTCCTACCCGGAGAGAGACGCCATCCTCTGCATTTGCCAACTTCTCCAATCCTAGGGACAGCCAGACCAGCAGTGTGGGAGGTGAAAGGGTTTATTTGGTTTGACTTCAGCAAGAAGCAGAGATACTTTGGATGGTTGTGTCGTGATGGAAACGAAGAAATTTCACTGTAATAATTAAAGACTGTAGGCAATGCCCCACCCCACAACCTCATGTCCATCATGGCAAGCTGAAAGGACCAAGAACAGGGTTTTTTTTCTATTTTTTTCTGAAAAAAATAGGGAGCTTTGTGTATGAACTGAATGTTCAAGACTTCGTATTTGGATCCTTCAGTGAGGTGGGGATATAATGTGGACTTTTCCAGCCCCAGGTGCCTCTGTGGTCTTTTGGGGTCGAAGGTTAGACAGGTTGGTGATAGTGTGCTCAGCTGTAATACTTATCTCAGAATGTCTTCATGACAAAGTCTTACTGTATATTGACGAGACTCATGCATATGTAGTTCGACATCAACATGTGGCTGCATTTGGAAATCCAGCAAGAAAGCATGAACTGAAGCTAAGTGGTGTCAGTGCAACCCAAAGAAAGTGCAATACATTCATACCTCATGCGCTGTAACAGAACACAGATTGAGGATCTCCAGTCATATTCTCGATTAGCTATCTCCTTTTTGGTGGTATTAAAATTTTGGGTGAGTGCATTTATCAGTCAGGGGAACTTATCAAGCAATGGATAGAAGTCAATGTAGTCATACAGTCTTTTGCCAAAAAATATATTAAAAGACTCTACCGGTGAGTACAATATTCAACTTGACTGTTCATTTTTGTTGTCGCTTTGCATGTTTTAGTTGTTTTCAGGATCTTATCAATTTGTAGGTGCCCTCCTTATTTATTAAATGTTGCTCAATTGTGTTTTTTGTTTTTACTGTAATTCTTCTACAACTGCTCCACTGTGCTAAAGTCTTACAAACAGTTCATTATTCCCTTTCTTTCGTATGATTTTTAAAAAAATTTTACAATTGTGTGATTTTTTGTTGTTGTTGTTGTTGCAAGACGTTTTTTGTGTAAAGCATAGCACTATTTCTATTTATAATAAACAACGTGCAAAATACAGATGCTTTACATTTGGAATATTTTCATTTGTTTGTGGGGCTTAAATAAAAAATGTATAGTTAATTTCTAAAATTAGAAACCAGCAATTCTGTAAAATTTATTTTTGTAGTGCTGTCTAATTTACAATTCTTCATCTCTTAAAAAATAGTGTATTATTTGCTAAAAAAGCTATATTATAAAAAGCTTTATTATTATACAAAGGAACTGAAAAGTTTATGTTCCTGATAAAACACCAGGATTTCACAAAGTACAAGAAGTAAAAGTTAGACCACACATTAAATGATCACATTTTAAATAAATATGGTTTGAATAAATTACCTTTGAGTTTATTTTTCTGACATAATGTGACATGTGTCTCAATACTCACGTAGAAAACAAACACATCCTTAAAAGTGATAACAAAGAAACAACTGTAATTTTGTTTGTGCTCTTCTCACTTTTGTACAATGACAATTTGATGGCTTTACCCCAAAGATTGCAAATAGACAAATGAAAGGTTCTACTGCAACAGCTGAACCATATTTTTGGCAATTTATATTCCTAATAATTAAATTCAGTTGTACACCAGAGAGGACTGAATGCAAAAATTGAAATGAAAGGCTTTTAAGTAGAGTGTTGCTTTAAAGAGTTGAACGTTTGTGCAGTTTGGGTAAGTGCAGCATTTTTATTTTTACTTTTATTTTTATTTCACTTATAATTTCTCAGTGAAATTGTGCAAGCTGTGTGTCATAGAACTGAAAAAGACTTGAAAGTATTTTTCATGCTATTCTGTCAAGCCACTATACCAGTCTTTTTATTTTAAAAAAAGTGAAATGATGTGAAAAATAGTGGAAATGTACAGTTTAAGAAACGTAGATGAACCAAAAATTATTATATTTTACCAATAATGTGAGATTTTTCTTTGTAAAAACATATTTCATGTTTCATGTGTTGTTTGTCTGTTTTACTTCCTTCAGTTCAGACATGTTTTGTCATTAATGGGTTTAGATGGATTACAGAATTGACTGGAATTGACTAATCAATAGCACAATTAATACCCCAAGAAAAGATATTTTGCTTATGTATTTTACTCAAACATGCAATAGACTTTATAACAAGTGCTTAGAATATTTAATATAGCTTTTATTGTATTTTTTTTTTAAATATTGACAGTTCTTCTGTCTATTAAAAATTTTATTCTGAAAATATTAAACAAAATATTAATATTAAAAGATTAATTGTTGGGATTACAGCAAATAAAAATTGCCAAAAAATAATTTAACAGCTTTAAGACATGTTATACACCTATAGTTTTCATGGTAAAATGTCTAGAATTTGTTTTATTTTAGCCCGAATTTGCCTCAGGTTAGCCAATATGCAGTTTTAAGAATTGCATCATCTGTTGCATTTTAATTAAATTAGACAAGACAAGCTAATTAAAACAAAACCAAAAAAAAAAAAAAAACAGCTCGACACAGAGGGACCCCTGTTGAAGTTCCCGTCGTATTTTGTAAGAATGGTTCTGTGTCTTGGAGGTACTTTGGTCTCGTGATTTTCTGTCTCACTCACACTCTCCACCACTAAATCATAAATATATCCTCTTTCATAAACACTCCTTTCGAACAAATTCCTGCTCCCCGGTGGCTCCTTCACACCCCGTAATGACTAAAGCAGAGCGGCTGTAAATTATATAAGGTCGACAGCCCTCAGACTCACTGGGACATCAGTCACTGACATGGCTGCACAGAGCTCAGACGGCTTTGGGCTCCAACCGCCAAACAGAGATGAAAAACACTGCTCACCCAGTGGGTAGAGTCCCCAGAAGGTTAAACAAATCGCAAGCGCATTTTTATCATTCCCCGCTGTTTTTTCTCTCGCTTTCCCTCTGAGTTTCAGGAATCAGGTGTGCAGCTGTTGGTGTCATTTATGAGACAGCCCTAAAACAAGCATAAATATGTGTTTAAATGTGTGTGTTTATGTTTCTTGTGCATTTCAGCTTTTTTTATTGCATTTATTTAAAACCAGTTTGCTGGTTGACCAAGATGAGATCAAAGTGATATTAAACTTCACTATATTTTCTATAACTCTGAGAAAGGTTTTATCTTTCTTTTACAACTGCTCTGAACTTGTAAGAGTTAAAAAAAAAAAAAAGCCAAAGGGGTTGCTTTGGAACAAAGTGTCAGTCAAGCAGCTACACACTGGAGACAACTTAACCTCTGACCCCAACACTCTTTGAAATGAGTAGACTACTTGACCGGAGCTGACAACAATCCAAGCGTCTCTGCAGCTTCCAACCCCCAAATTAAAAGTGAAAGGAAGAAGGACAAAGACGATGGGCCGAAAAAATATTAAGATTTCAGTTAAAAGTATTAAAGCAAAGATATTTACACTCAGGATATTTGATGACGGGACACTGACTAGTTTTAGTTTATGTCTTACCAAACAAAATATTTTTCTGTGTGCGCTTCAGCCATATTGTGCATGCAACAGGGCAGGAAAAAGGGGAGCTTTATCTGAGAAATGCCACCTTATCAAGCCACTTAAAGAGTGGGTGGCTCACAGCATGCCTTTCCTAAAGTGGTGTGTGCCTCCCTCCTGTGCACCCGTGCCATTTGCTGCCCATTTTCCATTGTCCATGTTCATTTCCCCACACATTTTTCAGTTTTATTTGACTTCTAGTTCATTCTTTTTTTAATTTAAACATGAAGAGCATGAACCGGACCCACTTTCTTGCTCTCTTTAGCCGATGCAAGCAAATTCTGGAGGACCCGAGCCTCGCCGTCCATGATGTGGAAGTGAACAGAACTTTTTCCAACACCACCGTGAGTCCTCTTTCTCACACTAATCCAGCGTTCTCCACTTCCAGGGAGACTTACGACAATGCTTACTTCTACATACTTTTTGTAATGCTCTTTTACTCCTTCCTCGCCATGACACTTTTTAAGTGCTTCATAGGTAGTGATGAAGAGAAAAAAGATCCCTATGAAGAGTTTATAGGAACTAGGCGCCCGTCAACACAAACATTCAACGCAGGCCACATGGCTGAGAAGTTTTACTTTGAAGAGGAGAGCAGCCTGTGAGCCACAGGCTTTCTGAGGAAAAGCGGAGGAGGGGTATGGGTGCATATGGGGAATGTTTTGACAGTCACCAAGCCAGAAAAACGTCAGGCAAGACCTGCTAGTGATTTTACGAAACTCTCAGTAACTTCATTTTCCCCTTTCCTCCCGCTACCCCTCCCTTTCGCCAACTGACAATCAGAAAACTCATGCAAGTACGGCCAGTCGGCAGACATGAGGGGAGACTTACGCGCCTCTGATCATCTGAGAGAAGGATGGAAACATGCAAAAGTGTGGGTCAATGGCGGGCCGGAATCTCCTCCTGTGAGGCCCAATCAGGATCAATAACACCGGGGCCCACAACGTGCGCACACTGCAGGGAACAAGGAATTACGAACTCTCCATGACTGTGTGCATGCGTGTGTGCGTGCGTGTGTGTGTGTTTTAAAGAATTAGAAAATGTAAAAAGTGTAAATGTTGACCTGCTTTATAACTTTTTTGCTGAATACGTACAGTACATTCCTAAAGTGTCAAACCCTCTTAAACCTCAACATTTTATTACATGACAACCTAAAATTTCTATATATTTTATTGGCAATTTGCATAATAGACAAAACAAATCAGCACATAACAGTAAAGAGGAACGTAAATGACGTATAGTTCTTCATTTTATTTTACATAAAGATCTTAAAACTGTGGCGGATATAATGTTCAGCCATCGATTCAATACAGTAGTTTGCAGAACCACCATTCCCTACAATTACAACTGCAAGTCTATATTGTGTGCAGAGAGTGAAATGTTATTATTCTTATTTGCAGCTCTGGCAGTATGTGTAGACCTGTCCTGCTGAAACCTAAATTGCTGTGATGATCTCAAGTCTTTTGCAGCTTCTGCAAAGATTTTCCTGCATTTACCACCATCAAGAACTCCATTCATCCTGACTCGTTTCCTGTTGTGTTCAGGGTAATGCGCCCACTTAAGTTTCCACCACATATGACATTTTGTATGTAAGCCAAAAGTTATGCTTTTATTTTTTCCTGAATTTCTGTTTAGTTTAAATTACACACAGGTGGAATCTTTTTCCTAAGACGCTGACCTTTGAAGCCAAATGTCTAATTGTATGAAAGGGTATTAGAATAAAAGGGATTCGATATGTGTGCATGCTGCACTTTTCAGATATGAAAAAAAAATCTAAGTGCCTTTTTTTTACACTTCATAATTATGCAGTACTTTTTGTATGTGTATCAGATAAACTACATTAACATAATACCCATTCTTTATGAGTATAGTGTCACTAGATGAGAAGGAGCTGCTTGGGTCTGTACTCTTTTGCAATGCTCTGTAAGATAAAGACACATTATTCAATCAAGAAAAAAATAAATGGTCCAAATTAGGCTTTAAAAATTATTTCATATCATCCTGACAATAAACATTGATCTTATAGCATTTTGTGCTATTTTTAACCAAAGTGCAGTTGATTATTCCAAGTCACGATGACATCTCAGGCCTACATTGGCTCTGCAGTAGTCACTATAGAGGGACATTCCTTTGTCATTATATTGTAATTGATCTGCAGTTTATGCACAGTTACAGATCGTTTCAACCTCAAAGTGACCCCATCAGAGACCAACTTTACAAAGCTTTGGTGAAATGCGAACCCAGGACTCCCTCTGCAGAATTAACTTCAGTTGACTGGTGGGTTGCTGTGGGGAGAATTTCTTGAGAGAACACGCGTTTCTTATTTGTGGCATAAATTTCAAAAGCTACCAAAAAGAAGAGAAAAGGAGGATACTTCAGATTAGCAGTAGGCTGGACACGCAGGTATTGCTATAAATCTCTCAGATGCACAAAACTTTGGTGCGATTTGTACAATTAAATCTCCTGGTGGGGTCAAAGGTGGACCTGGGCGGACAATGCCGCTCTAATTTGAACTATCCGCTCCTGCCGGTCCCTAAGGCTGAGAGGGCCTGTTTTCACTTCACCCTTCATAATTAAATTTTTGCCTCGTCCTCCTCCTGTGAGGAGCAGGGGTCAGCATGCGTTTGTACAGGCTCACGCCCCTGGAAAACCAGCTCTCTTTTTGGACAAATATTTCCTAATACTCCAAATGCTAACATTTGGAGTATGTTAGCATTTAATGAACTGCATTTAATGTTAATGTTGTGTCAGCCAGCTGAAGAGAATTCAGCATAACAAGGCAAATGTGAAAACTGTAATAGATGTTGAATTCTTTTCAATGTTTTCAATTGTTCAAGTATAATAAATGAAACATTAAACATCAGTGGTTTATTAAATATAGGTTACATTTCAACATAAGTCAACATAACTATGCTAATTGTTATTTTGGATCTCTCAATAAAAATGCGTTTTATATCATAAATTAACTTAGGTTTGTTTATTCTTCCTGTGCTTATAGTAATGCTGTCTAAACCAAAGATATGCTGCCATCTGCTGGTCAAAATATAACACTGCTGACGTTTGAATGGGCGGGTTTTGGAGACTGTTAATGCAATACTATTGGTCAGGAACTTTCTTGTCCTAAAGCTAAATACACCAACAAAACGTTATCCTGACATCACTGAAGACAGACTAAAGAGCTGTACTCGGTGTCCTAATTCTGGTCAATACATTGAAAATCATATTTATATTGCATGAAGATAGATCCAAATCAGCAACATGATCCACACATTCTCAAAAGCATGGATGATGATGCACAGATATATTTTTTAGAAATTGCACAGACATATTTATAATATGAGAGAAATGAAGTAAAAACAAATGTAACTGAGCTTTGTTTTGTAATTAATTTATTTTTGTTGATAGCAACTTTTTTTAAAATTTGTAGTACAAACGACATCTATAATAAAATGTCTAAAGATTATTGCCAGTTACCATTACCTAGAGCAGCTCCTTCCATTTCAGTGTATCCCAGTCATACACACTGCCTCACATATCTACAACATATAGTATATTAGATTCACCACAAGAAGACTGAAAAAAATCACCTGCATAGAAAAAGATAAACACACCAATTTCTGACAAAGTTGAAATTTTCATTCTTTTTTCAACATATACTTGCTGTCATGAAGAAACCACCCAATGCCTCCCATTGTTTTAGAGACTTAAAAAAAAAAGGTACACTGTCTTTGATTTCAGCTTGTTTACAGAGTAAATCTTAGTTGCTTTGGGGCTCAGAGAAATTCACAGCTAAATTCATTTGTTGTTTTTGAAAGAAACACATGGCTATTTAACATTTCCGCCACATAGACCCACTCCATGCCAGTAATGAGCTATGATACTTTGGGTTTGGGCCAAATGTTCACCTGTGTCTGGCCCACAGCCAGCAGAGATAACTTTTGTTGTCAAGGGAAATGCCAAGAGAGAATAATTCTCTTTGCTGTAATGCAGTCACAACCTTTCTCCAGAGTTCACCCTGCGGACGGATTCTTTGGCAGCAAAAAGAGAGCAACAGGACATGAGAATAATTGTACATTTTGAAGTCAACAGAGGCATTTCCTTACTTTAAAGATGACATCCACCAGAAGGATACAAGTGAAAACATGTCAGGACTACTTATATGATCAGAGGCGTTCATGTCTGCAGAACTACATTTCAGTTTGAGTTTCAGAACACTTTTATGATACATGGCATGCCTCCAGAATGAAAACCAGGGCTTGGACAGCCCCAGGCTGCAGTTCAACGGCTGTAACGATGCTATATGATGGTGATCTGTTAGCTGATCCGTTAGCTGAGCAGTGGTGTGATAAAATGCATCTTGTTAATGTATCACCCAAAATAAAATTTATATATTTCCTACAAGATGAATCAGACAAATGTTCACTTTTGTCTGCACACATTCCAAACTTGTTGGCAATCAGTCCTGAGGTTATTGCTCAGTAATGTGAATGGACAGTCTTTCTTAGAACCACAAGGTTGCTCATCAGGTTTGGGGACAATTTTTTAAACTAGGAAGGTTGTTTTCTGTTTCCTCATTCTTTATTTGTTTTTGTTTTAACTCACTAGAAATCTCAGAATCCACACTTTTGGTATCTGTAAATAAGTCACAATGCACCAGGGAAGACTTGCTCCTGCTTTTGTCTTCGTCCCACAACCTCTGAACTGCTCGGTGTTTTAGGCAAACACAATTTGTGTGAGGTTAGTTTCTTGGCGCATCAGTGTATTATTGTGGGGATCTGCCTAGACATGATAATGCTTTATGCCTTTGTGTTCGACAACATCAACCACCAGTGCATGTATGTATGTATGGAGAAAGGCTGACAAACTTCTACAAAGTTTCTCTCCTAATTTTTTTTTTGCCATATACGTAAAAGTCTTGTCTCAACTGTGAATCAGTGCCATTTTCCTTCAATAGTTTATTGTAGAATGTGTTTATCTGGGTTTACAGAACAATAATATTGTTTACCAGTTGTAGAGAAAAAAAGAGCTTAGAACCTACCGAAAAAATCACAATAATGATTGGTACCAATAAAAGACAAATTTTAACTCCAGAACGTTGGCTTCACCACCCACTCAGTCGACTGCGTCACTGTGTTTCCATATACAGCTCTAATCCTGGGGGTTTAGTTGAATATGATGTGCTTGATACTCAAAGAGCAATTTTCACAGGTTGGTTGAAGAACGTTGTTGGATAAATACTGCGGGAAAGGAGAAATTTGTTAATTATTAGCAAATAACTTTTTGATCCTGACAATGTGTGATGCAAATTAAAAGGGAATTTATACTTACGCTAAGCAAAGCCTGAGGAATCCCATTATTGTTAATGCTACCTTGGGCTAACAGAGAGACTTTTAGGTGAAGTGTCACAGATTGGAAATCTGAAACATAAAGTAATAGGATGAGTAAACTCTGCACTTTGACTTTTCTTATCCAAACTCACTCTACTCTGCTGCACTTCATTTTTACTACCATTCAAACAAAATATCAACTCAAAGAAATAAAGCAGTTTTACATGAAAATATTAATCCTTTGACACCTGGAACAATTTAATTGTTAATTAAAATATCTCTACCAAAAGGCTGCAAGTAACGATTGTTTTAGTAATCAATTATTCTTACTATTAATAGGCTGAAAATGGTACATTCTTCAGATTTTTAACTTAACCAAGAGAAGTTGAAAACATGCCTCTTTAGTTTTGGGTAGAACATATCATTAAGGTTTTATATTGAGATTATTAATATCTTACTTAACTGCAAAAAACATATATATATATATTTTTTTTTTTACAATTTTAGCTTCATTACTGCTTTGAGTGTGTTCTTTCAGCAAATAATGCAGTTTATTTATCCGTAAGCTCCAGTTAATGATTAATCCATTCCTAAATTAGTTGATTGTTATAGCAGTAATCGATTCATCGTGATTAATCATTAATCCTCTGCTTTTTTTCACTCTCGTGAAATCAATTCTAACTTAGGTTTTGTCATAAAGTAACATTTTAGCTGTTTCCTCAGCCTTTGAGTTTAGGCTGCATTGTCTCTGTCAGGTTAACCAGTGAACGTATTGGTTAACCTGTAAATGTGGAAGTTGATGTGTTGTAGTCAGCAGATGTTCCAGAGGTTTGTGACTCAGTGGTCTGAGTCAGCGGAGGAGAAGGAGTGCTGCCATTGGTTGAATTGAAGACGGTAGAGAAAAAAAAATGTCACCTTATAACTGTGTGACTTTCATGTTAATGCACTCAAAATATGTTTTTGTAATTGACAGAATAAATGTTTGATATTTCATAAAGCCACTTACACAATATTACATAGTATCTAGAAGACACAGATTTTACTGCACATTTAATTCAAATGATGACGTCATGGCACCTTTAAGTGTGAGATCTGATGGTTATATTAATTTTCTTAACCTTAAAGGCCAATTGGTGTTGAGCAGCTTGTAAGGTTACCTGGAAACCTCATGTTGGGATAAAATATCTACTGCTGTCAAGAAAAGTAAGAGGAGAGACTACAATATTTTAAATGTTACAGCCAACTGCATTGTAAAATCTATTTTAATGTAGTGTGCTATTTTAGTTGTGATTACTGTCTATCATGCAAATCATGTGTTTTTTTTATTGCATGTTTACAAGGCCTCATTTCCTCCATCTTGACCCACGTGTTTAATTAATTTAATCAGTCTCACTGAGTTTATGCTCCATTGTAAGGAATTTTTTTCCTTACTTAATTGTGTTTACTCTTACTTACAGTGCATGCAGGTCGAGTTAAAGTCAGAGCAGCAGTCCCCTATGGTCACACAGGCCTGATCACAGTAACATGTCTTCCTATGACAGTTATTATTCAGACCCGCGCAGCACAGTATTGGTGGATCTGAGCAGCCTGGACCAACTAGAGAAAGCACAGATTTTTCAGATGAAACTCAACATGATTGCTTCATACTTTTCTTTTTTATCTTTAAAATACTCAATTTAAAGTGGAAAATACTTTGACTGGCAGACACTGAAACAGGTTTATAAAGGTTACGAACATAATGGGAGCAATGAAAGCGGATGCACAGCAGTAAATTAAAGGATTGAAACTGCTTGTGTTTGTGTTACCTGTTGCGTTGACAGATGTAACTGTTGTTTCTGCTGGAACATTGCAAAGCACAAGTCAGATGAATGTTAAAAGAAAAAAAACTTCAAGGCAAACAGCTCAGTTAGCTAGCAGTAAGAGTCCACAGAAAATTGATGAGCTGTAGGAATGAAAACATTGGTTACCTGTTGTAGTGGCAGTGGCATTTCTCACAGTTGTTTCAGCTGGAATTTGCAAAGCACAAGTCAAATGAATTATAAAAGACATAAAACTCTAAGATCAAATAACTCAGTTAACTAGCAGTTGGAATCCACTGAAAATGGATGCACTGAACTAAGGAAACAGTGATTGTGTTACCTGGTGCATTAGTATTTGGAACAGTTGTGCCAGCTGGAAAAATGTGAAGCACAAGTTTAATGAATTAAAAAAAAAGAAAAAATGGTATCCAGTGAAAATTGATGCATTGAATGGAACTAGTGGTGGTTTCACCTGTTGCGTTGACATTTGTAACAGCTGTTTCAGCTGGTGAACAGCAAAGCACAAGTTAGTCAAATTAAATTTAAAGGAAATAAAACACCTCACCTGGAAATAATGACACAGAAAGCACAGTGATTGTTATGCGGTTCAATAGTTGAATATATGCTATTTCTAAGCCTATATGTTTTAAAAGTTAACTTTTTGCCGTCTTTGGAAGCATTGCTTCAGTTTTTGAATGATACCTTGTACATTTTATAGTATTTGTATCTCAAAATCCCCAAATAATAAATCCCTACACGAGTCATGTGTTGTACTCCGACAAAGGAAATGCAGCTAAGTTAACTACCCAAATAAAAAAACACAATGCGTCACGAGCAGTTCTGGTTTTCCTATGCTTTTTTTCTTAGCTGCAAAACTACAATCTAATTGGTTTCTACAGATAATCTTCAGATTGAGATTTTCATTTGTGGGGATTCTATGTACAGTGGTTAGAAAATTTACTTAGCAACTAGTTACAAAAAAAAAAAAAAAAAGCTTTCATATGCCTACGCATTTAAACATTTGGGACTCTTCCAAATAAGGTTACTACCTTCATTAAGGTGAGCTACAAAACAAGTTAAGCAGTGAGATTTCCCTGAATGATTTGACGGCCCAAAAGAAAAATAAACAAAAAATACCAACGAAATCTGACTAAAGATCTGGTCAAGTGTGTTTAATGTCCAACTAGCAAGTTTTTCTCCCATAAACATATTTTTAATTTGTGTGATTTCATCACATTTCCAGTTAGACCTCCAAATCAATCTTTTTCTCAACTTCTGTGATTTAATCAGATACTAACCAGATTTATCTCTCATTAAAAAGAGCGCCTGTTGCAGTCTCTCATTAATTAAGAAGTAGTTATCAGTTTGGTCGTATAGTATGTTGTTTATTTTGCCCATTACTTAACTGGGCTTGCTTATTTTTGTAACTTTTTGTTTATTAGAATATATTAATTTTAATGTACAATAGTTATTTTTATTTTTTTTTATCAATAAGTTGTTGTAAAGCAATAAATGTATGTGCTTTAAAATGTTTGCCATGAAAATCAATGTCTCCTTTTATCAAAGGGTTGTAATTCCTCAGATTAAATTAAATGTAAAGCAGTGAGTTGATCTGGAAATTCAGTGAGACCCGTGGAGCTATTAAAAAGTAATTTAAAGCAGCTTTCATTAAGCAAGGTACCATTTGAAAGTATTTAAATATCTAAGCCTACATTTTAGTAGAGAAGGACTGATAATGAATGAGGTAGAGTTGTAACAATTACCTGTTGCATTCATTACCGGTTCAGCTGAGAAACGACAAAGCATAAGTTCAAATTAAATTGAAATAGCATAAATAAAAAGTCCTAATGTGTTGTGATGCTTAGAACTGCAAAATAGATTTAAAACACTCCAGCCCATATATAGATACAGAATTGTACCAGTAAAATTGTAGGAAATAGGCAGAGAAGTTTCTGGACACATTTCACAAGGTCAACAGAGAGTAGTGGAAAATGTCAAATACATTAATGAAATTACCTGAAGGACTGGTATTTCTGTATGTCGTCTGAGCTGAAAAGGATACAAAAGCAAAATGTTAATTTCAACTAAAGTCATTGGAGTGAGTATCGGCAATGTAGCTCGTCCTCATGCGTTACCTCTATGGAGCTGTTGTGTATTTTTCAAGGCAAGATTTCAAAGTTGTTAACCCTCTAATGCATAAGTGGGTCTTTTTGGACCCACTGAGGTTATCTTTTTGCAATGTCTTTGTAATGAAAAGTTTTCAATTTTTTTGGGAACCATACACACAGAGTTCGAAGTTTCATCATAATATTTTACAAAGCAAGAACTTTGACATACAGTATAATTATCTTCACCTCAAATGTGTGGTTTAAAAAAAAAAAAAAAAAATGTGCTGTGACAGTTATCACAAATCAACTTATTAGCCTTCTTTGAAGTTAGCCAACTTTCCTGCCTATACTTTATTGTGCATGTGTATCATTTTTGTGTTGGATGAGAAAACCCAAAGACAAAATGTATTAAATGACAAAACCTGTTGATCAATGTGTTCAAGATTCCATAATCTCAATAAAATAAAAATTCATAGATATAAGTGGATAAATGAATGAGCTGGAAAAGGGGAGAGTTCATTCAAAACAAAAAAGTCTTAAGACTAAACTTTTTTTGCTGCCATTAAAGTCATGGCAAGAAGCCATCTCTGCATCAATTGTTTAAACCTTTTGACAGATTACTTTGAATTTTAAGTTACAGGAAATCTTGATTCAAGAGGCGTTTTCAGAAGCTAGTAGAATGACATTTTCAACTCACCATTACAGGAATATAGCTCCCCAAAGACAAGAAAAAAGTAAAGCAGGAGCAAAGCCATTTCTCTCTGAACAAGTCTGAAGGTTAGACTGTCCAAATTTGCTGTTAGTGAACAGGACATGTGGAGTACTAGCATGCCAACATTCTAGTTCTACAGGTTCAGCAAAGGGGAAAAAAAAAAAAGGGAAAAAAAAGTTTAACAGCAGATAGTAAACAGACAAGTTATCATTTCCTCTGAATTTATTAGACTGAAATGTCAGAAGGCAGGACATTGCATTTGAAATACACATTACTTTACATTTCCTTACTTATGAATCTTGCATTTAGACTCAAATTGCATTTATCCATTAGAGTATTTTAACAGATCATGAGATTACGTTGCAGATAAACATCGATTCAAAGGAAACTGGAACATTCATAAAGCCAGTCAGAAAATTTAAAGGCACAGTGCCATGTTACCTCCAAGGAATTTTTTTTTTTTTTTTTAACAATGTTAGAGATGAAACATGAAAATGTAGTCTTAGGTATACACTCTCCAGCTTTCACCAAACTCTTGTGTATTCTTGGCAATAGTTCCATCTGGCTTCACTTTGTCATTCATCTTTCGGCCATCAAAGTTTCCACACAAGCCTTCCACTCTCCTTTTATAAAGGAATGGCAGAATGATACCTGCAGAACAAAAAGGTCTGCATCAGAAAACAGAATTGCGATGTGGCTCACCCAATGGGTTAAGGATTCATTACCAGCTTTGCAGTGTCCATTGAACTCCACAGACAGACCAAAATCTGTCTTTAGGTAGATATGAGAAGAAAGCATTTGGATCTCAAGTCCAGGAGCTGCTGAACCTGGAGCTTTAATTCTTTGTCCATCCACCTGTGAGGAGGAGAGAAAAAAAAAAAAAGAGTCATGATAAACCAGAAATACCAAAACATCCATACATCATTATTTTCCTACTGGTAGACTAGGAATTTGTCTACCAGCAAGTTATGGGTTTGATACTTACAAACACTTTCTTCTTGTGCTTAAGCTCTACAGTGTGATTGTAGACTTTAATTTTAAGCTCCTGTAATCTTCGTTTATGCTCCTCTTCCTCCTCTCCACTGATTTCACTTCTCCCAGTTTCCTCACTGCTGTCATCAGTGCATGCATTTGTCCCCTCTATATAAATTTCTGGGAGATTCTTTGGCAGATTTTTGGTTCTCACCAGCACATACAGGTTTGTCCCCCTAAAATCATGTTTCAGTTTATCAAATGTTTTGTACTGTGGGTCTCCTTGGACAATGCATTCACCAAAGTCTGTAAACATCACACACACACAAAAAAAAACCCAATTAGTAACATTGACAATATTTTGAGAGTTAAGGAATTTTCTTGCCATACCTGTAGACTTGCAATAATATTTGCCTGTTTCAAGTTGAAGGCACACAGCATCATCTTCACACCCATCTATGTCTTTGCAGTCAGTCTTTCCCTCTCCGTCATCTTCTTCACACTCACATTTCTGTCTGCAGTGACTATTGTACCATACTTCATTGAACTAGAAAATAACATACAATCTTAGAGCTTTATACATTGTTATGGAAACAAATTTAGTGAGATTTGAAGTTACTCACCTGGTGAGTTTCACCATTCCTATCAATGCATCCACATTTCTGTACAGGCACACAAACACTCCCTTTTTGTACAAAGCCATCATCACATACACATCCTGAAGCACAAGTAATTTCAGAACTGCAGTGTGGTGGGCCAGCCAGGTTTTTGCATGTAGGGCTGCATGCAGGAATGCAAGTGGTGTAGTGACTGTTCTCTGCACAAGAGGGTGCTGAAAGACATTTGACAACTTTGTCAGACTCTGAAGAAAAATAGATATTCATGGAAAGATGTGAGTAATTTACTTGAAAAATGTGGTGTTCCTGGTTGTGGAACAGTTTGTTGGGGTCTCATTGTAGGATTAGTGGAAACATTAGGCCTTAATGTTGGTCCTTGTGATTCACTTGTGGGTGGAATTTTAGGCATTTGTGATGTAGTTGAATTTGGAGTCTGTAAACTGGTCTCTGGAGCAGGTGCTGGGTTGGTTGTAGCTGGAAGGTTTGGCCCAACAGTGGCATTGCCTTCTTCAGTTGAAGGATGTGGCCCACCTGTGGGCACAGTCTCATTGGAGGGTGCTTGATTGGTTGGAGCCAGAACCTGGGACCCAGCAGTAGCATTGCCTTGTGCAGTTGGGGGAAGTGGTGCAGTTTCATTGGTGGGTGCGGCATTGGTTATAGCTGGAACATGGGGCCTAGCAGTAGCATTGCCTTGTGCAGTTGTAGGATGTGGCCCACCTGTGGGCACAGGCTGGGGTTCAGTCTCATTGGAGGGTGCTCGGCTGGTTGGAGCTGGAACCTGGGGCCCAGCAGTAGCAATCCCTTGTGCAGTTGTAGGATGTGGCCCACCTGTGGGCACAGGCTGGGGTTCAGTCCCATTGGTGGGTGCTACATTGGTTGTAGCTGGAACCTGGGGCCCAGCAGTAGCATTGCCTTGTGCAGTTGGGGGAAGTGGTGCAGTTTCATTGGTGGGTGCTGCATTGGTTATAGCTGGAACTGGGGCCAGCGCAGCATTGCCTTGTGCAGTTGTAGGATGTGGCCCACCTCTGGGCACAGGCTGGGGTTCAGTCCCATTGGTGGGTGCTACATTGGTTGTAGCTGGAACCTGGGGCCCAGCAGTAGCATTGCCTTGTGCAGGTGTAGGATTTGGCCTAATTGTGGGCACAGGCTGGGGTTCAGTCCCATTGGTGGGTGCTCGGCTGGTTGGAGCTGGAACCTGGGGCCCAGCAGTAGCATTGCCTTGTGCAGTTGTAGGATGTGGCCCACCTGTGGGCACAGGCAGGGGTTCAGTCCCATTGGTGGGTGCTACATTGGTTGTAGCTGGAACCTGGGGCCCAGCAGTAGCATTGCCTTGTGCAGTTGTAGGATTTGGCCTAATTGTGGGCACAGGCTGGGGTTCAGTCTCATTGGAGGGTGCTCGGCTGGTTGGAGCTGGAACCTGGGGCCCAGCAGTAGCATTGCCTTGTGCAGTTGTAGGATGTGGCCCACCTGTGGGCACAGGCAGGGGTTCAGTCCCATTGGTGGGTGCTCGGCTGGAGCTGGAACATGGGGGCCCAGCAGTAGCATTGCCTTGTGCAGTTGTAGGATTTGGCCTAATTGTGGGCACAGGCTGGGGTTCAGTCCCATTGGTGGGTGCTCGGCTGGTTGGAGCTGGAACCTGGGGCCCAGCAGTAGCATTGCCTTGTGCAGTTGGGGGATGTGATGTTTTGGTTGCATTTTCCATATTGATGGTCATTAGTTTAATTGTAGAAGGCATAACATTCATTGTTGGTACCTCGGCTGTGCCATTCAGCATAGGGGTGGTAGGTTCGGGATCCATCATGGTGGCTGAATTGACACTTGGGCTGGATGCCATTTCAAATTCAGGTTTAACAGGAATAACTGTAGCTATGCCACTCAGATCTGTAGAATGAGAAAGTAAGCTTTTTTCTTGGGGGGAGAGTGTTTTTAAAAAGCTTACCTGAACATCTTCCTTGGTGCAGTGTAATATCATCTATGGCTGCATCTGATTGATCATTGGAACCCCTCTGTCCCTCTAAGATAATCTACATCATGAAGTTAGATTTGTAAGTGTACACAATAATTTTGAATCAGCTAGATATTCTACATTTGGATACGTCACCTGAAACTCTAGAGTTGTGTTTAGATCAACCTGGGCCAAGTGCCACATATTGCCATGGTTGTTCCTCTTCTGCCAGACTGCTTTAGCTACTTTGTTCTCAAGAAGGTAAATAGTGAGGCCCATTGTGTCTGCTGACCCATACATATGGTACCAGAATTGCAGACACTGAGGACCAGTGTATGAACACTGGGAGCTGATAAGACGAGCTGTGTCACCATACGTCGCATTTGTGGACTCAATGTAGATGTAGTGGCCATCTAGTCAAAAGGAAATGTATACATTTTTATACAATTTCTCAGTAAAGCAGTGCAATCTTCAAGGGCCAGTGTCCTGCCACATTTAGCTGCATCCCTTGTCCTTCACACAAATTTATTGGCTACACTGCCTCACTAGTATGCTGTCAAGCTTGATTGAGCACTACTGATGAGCCAAGTGTGCTGAAGCACAAAGACAGCCAAAAGTTGCAAGACCAGCCTTTGAGGACTGGAGTTCGAGATCAGAGTTAGAAAATAACCATTACCACCAGTGTGGTCGCTAGAGGGACCAGTCATCTCAGTAGGGGTGGAGCCATTGATCCTTTCCCAATCAAATGCGTCAGTGATCATCTGCCGCCAAGTGCATAAGCCATTCTGGAAGCTACAGTCAAAGTTGCAGACTACAGAGAAATTTTGGAATGAGTATTAGGCAACTATTCCACTTCCTAAATCCTCAAGTCTGAGTTTTACATTTCATCATGTGCTAGATATGGCAATTCAGTCATCAAGTTGCAAGTAAATTCTAAAGGGAACTTCTTGTGGACATACTTTGGTGTGATGGGGGTACTTCTGTAGTTGTGAAAGGTAGTCCAGTTCCTAATACATTGGGGAAGGCATCTAAGTGGTAAAAAAGAAAATCATAATTCATATACATCACTTAATATAATTAGTGTATGCATTTTTAATAGACAGTATTCACCTGAACATGACCCAGAAGTGATAGCAACGTCATCTATAGCCAGGTCTGACTGAGCAGTGGAGCCTCGAATTCCCTCAATTATTAACTGAAAGAAAGTTATCACAGTTCTTGCCAAGACAATAGAACTAGCATCTTTGAGGTATATATATATAAAAAAAATACCTTAAATGGACCAGATATTGTCAGGTCAGCTTTTCCCAACTGCCACTCAGGTCCTTTGTTGTCCATAATACCCCATACTTTTGTAGCCTTATTACCTTGGAGTTTATAGACATTCAGAACCACACTGGTAGCTGAACCAAGCATGTGGTACCAGAAGTGGAAGCAGATTGGGCCATCAAGCTGACATGATTGGCTCAACAGTCGAGCAGAATCTCCATGGGTTACATCATCTCCCTCAAGGTACATGTAAAAACCAGCTAGAAGCATCACATTAGTCATCGATACTGAAAATGAGTGGGGGGGATAAATAAATAAAATAAACCCCCTACCTCCTGTGGAGTGGTCCTGGTTTGGTCCTGTCAAATTTGATGGTGTAGACCCAGAATGTCTTGTCCAATCAAAACTGTCTTGAATGAGCTGTTCCCATCCACACATACTTGTGTCAAAGCTGCAGTTAAGGGGACAGGCTACAAAAAAAAAAAAAAAAAAAAGAAATGAGCCATTTGACAAGCCAAATAAGAATTTTGGCCAAGCGGTGCCATTTTATATCTTACAATTGATGTTTGGAGATACAGTGCCTGGATTTGTTGGAACTACAGTTGAGAAATCTGAAAATTAGTGGGAGCAAGCATTGATCTTTTAGTCAGTTTATGTCAAGGTGCTTTATTATCAAAGTATTGGATAACAGGTCAAACACTCACCACATATTGTGCCAGTTTGCCAGCTAGAGAGTTCCACTCCTTCAAGCTGGCATGCTGCAGCATACGATTTCAGGGATTCGCAAAAAGTGGGCTGATCGCCACTTGTGGCACAATAGTCATATACGCAACTGCTAAAGTAGATGCTTGGGTGAACATATTCATGGCAGGCCTCAAAGGCCCCATGAAACACAATGGAACATTCCTCATTGGCCACAGTCCCATCATTGTCGCATTCTCTAGGATCATTTGGATGGGCTATGCATCTTTAAAAAAAAAAATAAAATAAATTGGAGTAATCATCCAGTAAATTACACAAGATCAAAGTTCCCATATTTAAGTTTAACATCTATTTTTCACCACTAGAAAGTGAAATTGTATGCTTAGTTTCAACTATGTTAGTGCAGCATTTAAATTTTACCCCAGCTACAGGTTAACTCAGAACATGCAGATATACTTTGTTTTACTTTTAGAGCACCTCAATGTCCCGTTGTGCTGCTGTCATGAACACCAACATGTTCATGATAGCAAGGACTACAAACCTGACATCATTTAGTAATAATGTACAAGAACACCCAGGTAAATTTAACACAACTGATAGTTTCTGGCATCAACTGGCCCTCCAGATATTTTACATCAACTTACTCTTCATTGGTATCACTTCTCCAGCTGTCACCAAATTCAAATGATTCAGAGGCAATTTGTCCTCCCGGCATCATGAAATCATCCTCCTGATATCCAGAGTAGGTGCCACAAAGACCACAGAGTTCATATTTGTAACGTTCATCCACTTGCAAGAACAATCTGCTGTGTCTGTCCATCCATAATTTCAAGCCAAAGGTAGTCTCCAGAATGGTGTAATCCTTCTCCACATAGATCCACACTGAGCCATATGACCCATTAGTTGAATAAGGAAGTCTGACAGCAACTCCATGGACCTGAACAGAACAGCATTTATGGTATAAAAGAGATGGACAAAAATAGTCTTTGCATTCTAGTTACCTCACTAGTGAATCATTTTGTTAAAGTTGGAGGCTTTAAAGTTTTAAGATAGTAAAAGACAAATGTATCAACTTGAAATAGCCCTTATGTAAATCATTGCTATAGTTGAGAACAATGAAAACCAATGCCCTTTCCGCCTCAAGTTTAATTTGGCTTGCATCATAATATCTACTTACATCAACTTGGCCGCTCTGATTCAAGGTGAGGTCCAGTCCATCAAGCTTAAGAACCACAGCTTCAAGTTTAGCTCTAGTAAAATTTTGTCCAGCAGGGTGGATGTTGAAGCCAATTACAGTGAACTGCACTGTGCTGTGCCTGCCACATGTTGTAGTGAGGGTGTAAGCGCAGCCGCCTTGAAAGCTGTAAGCCTGTTTGTCAAAGGTAATATAATGTGGATCGCCATACACACTACAAGTGGCAGGTCTGAATGGGAAACAGCCTTTGATGCCATTTTTTTCTTTACAAACTTCATCACTTGCACATGTCATTGCAGTGCATTGCATGGTATCATTGCCAATGCACTGGCACTGTTGCACACAGTCTCCTTCCACAGTCATTCCCCCTCTCTGTCAAGAAAAAGCAGAAGTTTAAGTAGAATGGAGTACTGTGAAACTTAAAAAAAAAAAAAAATCTCTACAGTTACCTGATAGTGTTTTCCATTATACCAGCACCCACAATGCTCTGCTGGGATACACTTATCCCCGCTGAGCTTGAACCCAGGGTTGCATTCGCATCTTTCCTCACAGCTACCACATGAACCCGTTTGATCTAGACTGGAGCACACCTCTGGACAGCCATCAGCACATGAATTATAATGGCTGTTCTCGCCACACTCTAGAGCTGAAAGAGAACATAATATGAGATCCAGCCACGAGTCAAAGTTAAAGATGGTCAATGTGACCTACAGCAGAAAGTAGCGTTCCTCCATGTTGGTATGGCAATTCCAGCCTCTTGGCAGACATCTGCATAGGTTTTCAACGCTTCACATAGTACTTTTTGATCACCATGAGCAGAACACAAGCCAAGTAAACAAGCATGGAAATAGCTTTCAGCATCTACGTCTGCCAAACAGGACACAAAGGGCCCAGAAACAGAACGAAGGAGTCCACAGTAATTCTCACTGCTATAATGAGCCTCATCCTGTGGGTTACACTGTTGTAGTACTTGAATGGCTTCACAGGAGGAGACATTGCCCCCAGTTTGCCAACTCTTAGCCAAAGCTGTGGCGCTTTCAGCTTTTGTGCCATCAGGCTTGAGAAAGTCGTCTCCTGGGATCTGATTGAAGTTGCCACACAAGCCATAAACTCTATCAGAATATTGAAATGGAATTCTGAGCTGAAGAGCCCCAGTGTTGTCAAAGGAAACAGACACTCCAAAACTGCTTCCCACTACTATGGCAGCCGCATTGCTCTCAATATGGATTGTGCCATTGTTCAGGTTTAGGGGAATCTTTCGCCAGATGCCGTTAACCTGAGGGGAAGAATAAAATAAATGTCATATATAAAAAATGATCATGCAACATTTTACTTAGGAGTTTCAAGCTTTGGATACTGCTGCAAATCTGAAGTTGTGCCGAGTTTCATAGAGTTCTGACCAATTAAATGCAGAATCAGCAGTATTCTGAGCCCATTAAGATACAACTTTATCCTGTCTTCCAATGAAGGTTTACAACATATTCAATTTGGGAAAGTTCAGTGTCAAGCTGGTGCATTACATAAGTTACAGTCATACACTTATAATTTCAATATACTCTATTCTTGTTAAACACACAAGTGATCATTTTATCACATTAAAAAAAAAAAGATAAACATGCCAGTAACACTGACAGGTTGTGAATAACACCTGTCATGAACATAAGTCTTCATGAATATTTATGACCGTTTTCATAAAGTGTCATTTGGTAAATTTCATGAATCAACTTAATGCAAAGTTACATTCAAAGTGTTTTTGTTATGACAACTTATTAACCAAGAAATCATGATCTGACATAAATGTTACATTACTGATTAAATTTGGTTTTCATAACAAAGTCGCATAAGTTTAAAGACTTGCTCATGTTAATGACTGGTGTCAAGACAGTCTTAATCACAACCAGTCAAATGAAGTGTTACCAAATGCTGTAACAGTTAACTTTAAACAATTACTTTGAGGAAACTTACCACAACCCAGTAGGTCTGGCTCTTTAGCAAGGATACCCTCACATTTCCCAGGTTTACATTGACTTGCTGTATGGTAGGCTGCAACATATTGCCGGTTTGCATTTTGACTACCTCAACAGCGAATTTTGGCAGAGCTTCAGATGCAGTGTACGTTTTGGCCAGTACATATGTGCAGGGGGAAGTGAAGCGGAACAATGCACCATCAAAGGTGTGACAATATGTGCTGCTGTGAATAGTGCACATGCCCGAAGGGGAAAAGTTCCTGGATTCTTCTCTTTGAGGACCACATATTTGGCCCTTAGGGCAATGAGAGAGAAAGCAGAACAGCTGACCAACTGAGCATAGGCACCGTGTGGAGTCCCCAGTCCACAGGTCAGTGTTTGAGTCACACTGGTTTCCTGCAAGGGTAAGATTATGGTCAGGAAACTGAGAGGAGAAAAAAAAGAAAAAAAAAAATCATGGCTCAGAGCTTCACATTTATGAGGCTAAGCAGCACTTACTACATGATCCACTTCTTATGCCAATCTCTTTTAATGTAGTCTGAGCTACAGTCAGTGGATGGACAGCTTCAAATATGACCTATTAGACAAATCAATCTGTTACCAAAACAGAATTTCCACTGTAGGTCAATTCAGCACAGATAATATAGAGGTTTTCACCTGAGTGCCTGGTTCGGTGAGGTTCAGGGGCACAGAGACTTGTCTCCATGCATGTCTGGGGAGAGGAGGAGAAGTCCAGATTTCCACTTGCCTCAAGCCACTTGACAGCAAAGCACGCAATGTAGCGCCACCAGGACCACCTGAAGCCAGATGCCAGAACTCCAAGCAGGCCTTGCCAGTAACATTCAGTGGATGGCTTGTCAGTATTTCCACTGTATTTCCTGGATAGAGAGATAAAAATGTAAAACCCATTTCCAGAGAAATGCTCAAACACTAGATAACAGAACTGCAACTGAATTGCAATTATGCACCATTTCAAAAATGAGCCAACAGTCTTCAGGTTAGCACATAATTGAGCATTATTTGATCTCAAAGGTAGAAAATAATTATTGCCTTCAACTAAATTAGTCAGCCTCTCTACTGCATGTCATCTTTAGTACCTGTTTGGCTGCTTGTCCAGTCACAAGTCAGATTATCATGTTGGCTGTAGAAACACCAGTCAATATAATCTAGATATTTGGAAAAAAACAAAAAAATAAATAAGATGCATTACACTAAAGGGGTGTCTGCTCTGTCCTTCCAGACAAGATCATTTCCAGTGTTTACAATTCTAGGTGATGTGGTACCTGAGGTGTCCTTCCACCCTGGTAATTTTATCAAAGACAAATCATTCTCAGCTCTAAAAAACAAAACAAAAAGGTAGTCCAAGATTACCTTCATAAAGACAGAATTTATTAAAATAAAAAAAAGATCCTTACCTGCATATAGAGTCCAAATGAGACAAGAAGATTAGCACCAACGTGATCGACAAATCTGTGCCGAGTTTTCCAAGCATGGGTGAGCCGACAACAGCTTTTCAGCTGTGACCAACTCAAACTCTTCAATAAGTCAGAGGATTAGAGAGTAGTAGCAACAGAGCCTCTCTGTAGAGACGAACAAGCCATCAACCACCAGCACAAAGTTAGAAGCTCTGAAACTCTGACAGAACTGGGAGTCAAAAAGTATATATTATCCCCTACAACCAGGTAACTTAGTGGGAGGAGAAACAAGGAGCCTGGGTTTGGCATGTGAATGCTCTAAAACAGTCATGACAGCCAACCAACAGTTTCAGTAAATGGTGACAGATGAGGCAAGGTTTGGGACTTCCAGGTCATAAAAAGCACTGAACCAAAGCAAGCTCCACTAAAACCAGGTTAAAAATAAAAGGCTGGTAGACTGACTGTTTCATTAACTTGTGAAAAGTGAAACATTAGTCATGGCAAGGTTAATAAAATGACCATAATATGGATCAGTCCTTTTGAAAAGTAAAAACAAATGGTTTTTGCTTTTCAGTGAAACGTACTGAGCTCAAGTTTTTGTTTGAAATAAAAAAAAAATAGGTATACAACTCACCCCTACGGAATCAGTCACCCTGCTCTGTAGGTTTGGGTTTTGGTTTCAATGCCCCAGCACAGGTGATTTAAATAGGGGCTCATCAGAAAGCCTTTGAGGAGCAAAGACAACCCAGTTAATGCAGATCATCTATTTGAATCAGGTGCTCTGGAGTAAAGACAGCTTAATGTCTAAGACCATCAATGGGAAATCTTGACCTAAAATGTATGGCAAATATTTTCTATACATGGATAAATAACATACCTCCTAAAATAAAAATAAATACATAAATTTGAGGGTTTTTTGTTTATGTGTACATATCCTCACAATTATTTTAATAAAAGTAATATAGATGTGGTATTCTTTTGAAACATTCTCAGCTGATATTTCTGCATGTTATAAAATAATGAAGTTCCCATTCTGGTATGTACTAAAACCTTAAAGCTGTCATTTTATCTTTTATTTCCTTGCAAAAAATATGCTAAAAAACAAACTACCAACTTGTACAGAGAATATATTGTGACCTGATGATATAAGTTGTGTTTGCAGAGGTAAATGTTCAGCATATATGTCAGTCAAGTAGCCTGACAGGACTACATGTAAGGAAGAGAAATTAAAAAAAGATGCATTGTGCGTGGGAAATGCTATCTGGGCTATTTATTGTTAAATACTTGAGGCAGTGTGTGTAAATACAGAACTTCCCCCTAAATAGTGTTCTCAAAAAGAGTTGTATTTATTAGGGACCTACGAGTACTAAGAACTACTCATCCTGTGCATTTATTGTGTACAATAAATGTTGCAGAGCTGCACTGAATGACGTAAACTGACCTAAAAAGTCTGCAGTAATTTTTGCTACATGCTGTTTTTGAACTTGCCATTGATCTAAGCCCTTTATATTTATGGGGTCTTTATAAAATCCCATTATGTGCAAATGCAAAAAAGAGTCAATATATTGTCACTTAGCTGTAATTTTGACCTTTAATTGAATTTAACTGGATAACCTGACAACAATGCAGAGCTACCGGAAAAGTCAGCAACAGCAGATAATATTTATTTAATATCTGGGTGGGTTCAATTTTGTCACTACTTCAAAATGGGAGTTGCCTGTCTCCTGAAGTCTATCTCCAAGTCAAACACAGTCGGGTCTTACACAACTTCATTATGTAGGGTTAATGAAGTTGAATGTTGACTGCAGACATATTCATTGCAATGTTATCTGAGAACGTCACTGATTTGTCTCAGCCAGAGGAACAAAACAGCAGTGATATACAACATAGTAACCTTATCAGTGTTACCTAATAATCATAATGAATGTTGAAATATGACATTTTGAGAACACTGCCAAACCACATACCTATAAATCCATAAAGCTGTACTTGTCACTGTTTCCCCCACCCCCTGCAAACAGGCTCAATTAATAATAAACCTCGTCCACAGGAAGCAGGAGATGAAGCAACAAGGGTCCAGGAGCACGTACAAAATAATATGCTGTGGAATATTCCAAGGGTCACTTAAAGCAGATACCCTGATCCATGACAGACAGTTAATGAACCTCTGCTTGCTATTTATATCTACATTGACCACAGTGTTCACAAATAGTACACCACAGCTAAGAGGAGGCAAAAAAACATGCTAGATCTGTCAGATATTTACAAAACTCAGCAGTGATTGCTATGCTACCTTGTTTTTTAAATTGAGAATGTGTGTTTCATTTTAAAAAAGCAAGAACTGAAAATACAATTTTTCAGGGGCAGATTTCAGGGAGATAATAAATTAACATTATAAAATATGATATTTCATAAAGTTCAGGTGGAGATGGAGTTCTCTATTTTGAATTTATTCCGATACAAAATTACTGTGGTAGGAGTGGTGGTTATGGAGGTTTTTAGCTCCCTTGAGTTAAGAGGTCAGCAGTAAAAAGTAAACAACCCATTAACTGTTGAATGGCAGCATAACTTTACACTTCTCAGATTTTCCATCTATGTAAGTTTAAGGTTATCTGTCGCTTTATGTTTCTACAACTATTTATACATGTTTTTCTTTAGTTTATCGTTTCTTAGTGTCCCAGTTGGTAGTTTCCCACATGTCGATTGTAATTGTAGTAATGCAAAACTTGAGTAAACCTCTCACGCAACCAAACAAGGACACACAGGACATCAGAAGCACTACAGGAGTGACTAAATCACAAGATGTACTTTTGCATCCTAAACCTGTCTTCAAAAAAATGCAGTCCTTGCATGTTCCAATGAGAGCATCTACAAGCAAACAAATGAGCTAGTTCACAAGTCAAAGTGCAGCTCTAAATGAACCTCTATGCAATCAAACACTGAACATCCATGGCCATTTTTCTAGTGTCAAATAGTCTTTCTTCTGCCCAGCATAAAACATCAAAAACTTATTTAACAATGTACTGCAAGGATTTACAGTTTCTCACAGCTGCTTTGGTTCATTACTCAGATCACAACTGAAAATTTTAAAGCTACTTGTTTAATCTTCAAATGATTGTGTCAGTAATAAAAAAAAACAAAAAAAAACAAAGATGTGAATAGTAACTCTGGAGCATGTCTAAAGAGCCACTGGTCCAGAAGCCTCTTGACAGGAAAGCTATTTGTCTTGTATTCCACAAATTGTGCTGAAATGGAAGCGCAGCAGAAAGAAATGTGTCCTGTTTTGCCACAAACTATGTTTGGGGCTGTGTAGAAATCATGGACATTTTTCTTTTGTCATTGTAAACATTATGAAACAAAATCTCAAGCTTCTCACAGAGTTCAATCCATCATCTAAAAATGGAAAAAGTGTGGCACAACAGCAAGCCTTCCAACAAATGGCTTTCCAAAATGGGAGGCTGAGCAAGAAGAACAGTACTCAGAGATGTAGCCTATGAGAAGCATTAGTTATACTCCCCAAATCATAATCATAAAATAACAATTGTTTTTATTTCCGCTCTGATAGCCTTTATTTGGCAGTAGTCAGACAGGAAATCAGGTGTGAGAGAGGGGGAGGACATGTGGCAAAGGTGAATGGACTGGCACTCGGATCACTGCGCCATCACCACGCCCTCTGCATATCATTCTGAACGCATCACACCTGCCATGAAACACTGTGGCGGCAGTCATGCTGCAGATTTGCTTTTATTTTTTAATATTTAGGTTTTGTTGGCTGGAGGGGCCTTTCTTTGAAAGTAATTAGACAGGAGAGTAGGTTGGGAGAGATGGGGAAAACATGTGGCGGAAACTCAAACATGTGACGGCCTTATCAAAGACTAAGGCCCTCTATATGGGTTCCGTGCTTTACCCCTGCAGCACCACGTCACCTAGGGATGCTTTTTCTAATGCATAAAAAATAAAATGTATGCCAATAAAATACAGAAGTTTGTACTTGAAATGTGACAAATTGTTTGACAGGCATTTTATTCCAGAGCCGTTCATTCCTTGGAAAGTTTTGTAGTGCTGCTTCAGAAAGACTTGAGAATCTCCTTGACCCTTTTTGTCAGAGTTCAGACTTACCCAACCTATTCTTAAGGTCACCTCGGCCAGAGAAGAAATCAATCCTCAAAGTAGTGTTCAGTCTACAAATAGGTCACTCAATGCCGTTTAAAAAAATATTTTCAGTTCTTGAAGAATTTCTCAGATGTAGCACCAAGGTCAAATTTGGAGATGATTAGAGGATGAAACATCTCATGGAAATTATATATAATCTACTCAAACCTTTATCAAATCCCCAATATAATCTCATTCCAAAGACTCAAACCTGTACCAAATAGGACTAAGGCCTCTGTAAACAGGTTAGAGATCTATTTATATACATATTTATCTATGTTGAAAGCATTATTTCATGTGATGGAGTGGATGCTCTGCTGATGTCAAGTTTCACATCTGAAGAATGTGTTTGTGAAATTGGAGGAGGAGAAATGAGGTGCTTGCTAGGGACCTATTTTTCTCAGAATCACCAGTGTATGGAATGTGAAGCAAGGCACTCAAGGTTTACCGCAAGGTTATGCAAAATAAGTATATAAGGACTAATTAGGTTTCAATACGCAGCGGCTCTTTAATATTCATTATTCATCTTCAGTTGACTTGGCAGAACATTTATTCATTTCACAGGAAGGGCTCAAACTTGTTAACATTTCACCCCCAAGCTTTGAAAGTGAACAGATGTTTAAGAAGCAATAAAGCAACAAATAACCTGTCTCAGTCCATATTTCCAATCAATTTAGCTTTTTTTTTATTTATTATTATTATTATTTCACCACTGTGTCACCTCTCTGTTTTTCTGTGTCTTTTTTGTTTACATGAGATATGGGCCAAGCTTTCCTTCCATTTGATTCTGTCCCACTGTCACGCTTTGTGGAGAAGTTTCTGTTCGATTGAGCTGGTGTTTCTCGCACTGTGGTTCTTCCCTTTGCAAACAGAGGCTGACTTCTCCTTGTGCTCTGTGGTTACTAAACAGGTTGTCTAATGAATACAGGTGCTGCGGTTCTGCTCTGACTGTCAGGGTGACACGATCAATCCTGATGGCAGGCTGCGTTTAATTGTCTTCTGTCAGCACTCAGGGGAGACAGAGGAGAAAAGAAAGAAAAACACTTCACGTCGACCACACATTCCCCCCCACTTTATTAGGTTTTTTTCTAAGTTTTTCTGCATCAATTTTATTACCAAAAACATTGTTTCATTTTAAAGCAATGCTGTTAAAAACCATACAGGTGTATTATCAATTTATTGTTTTAATTGTGCATGTAAGACAAGACAAAAAAACAAAAAACAAAAAACAGACTGATTCAACCAATTTAATATAAGATCCTCTATTTTTTTGTTTGCTTTATACTATATTTTTAAGGACTGTTAAAGCATCAAAAGTGTTTTGTACTTAATTTCTTCCACCAGAAGATGGCAGTGTATCTCCTTTGCAAATCCAGTTGAAAGGGAGCCACAGAACAGCAAAGTTGTTTTGAATCTGCAAAGATTCAGATTGCTGTATCCTAGAACTTCTTTCGCTCTTGCTAAACAAGTGCTACTATTTCGTATGTATCATGTATTTAAGGGAAGCTAAAAAGCACACATGAATGACAAGAAATATAATATCAGAACATTTAATTTTCTGAATGCTTAAATATGTCTTACAGATGCAAGTTTTTCTCCCAAAACAAATGGAATTAAGCCATTATATATATGAGAATTGAACTTCTACTCACATTGGGAAAGTAATGTAATTTATTTTTGATAAATGTTTATTTCTTTACTGTTATTTAAAGATATTTTGTTCACTGTGAAGCCCAACACCCCACTACAATGCTGCAGCAGGCAATGGTCTAGTGTCCTATCTCCCCTCAATTAACTTCAAACTGCTTTCTATTACACGCTACAATGAAACACGCAATTTCATTACCTCACACAAGCCAATCAGAATCACTAATTGTTTTTTCTTCAGTATCTCTCCATTTCCTGAGTAGCGGGTGACATTCCATGTTTATAACAATAGAAAGAGGATGGACAGTAGATTAAAAAAAGGAGGAAGGAGTCAGAGAGCTTACTGGTTGTCTGGTGTGAGACAAGATTTGTGTCCTGAAATGTTAAGTCTTTTGTTGTTGTTGGGTATTTTTTTTGCACACGTACGTCAATAATTTCTTAAAGCAGAACAGAACTATGACTAAACTTAACTGATGAGCCAGATGTTATGTCCCAAAAATAGGAAGTCAAGCAAATCACATTTTCTCAGTAGACTACAGCGTCTCACTTAATTCATGTGTTGACCTTTGGCAAATTTTATATCAAGTGTCTCTCAGGACTGTGGTCTTCTGGCCTTTGAGCATAGAAATGCACACCAAACTTTTCGAAACGTAATTTGTCAAATATTTAGTACATGTATCCTTTTCTATTTTATTTAACATGCCCTACTCTGTATTCACCTATCAAATGTGAATAAAATGAAGTGAAATCTGTGAGGTTGCTGCAGTAAAATATAAAATGTTCAAGAGGCATGGCTGCTTTTTAGAGGAGTCATGTGTTTTAGCATGTACTCATAAAATAACTTTTTTCTGTTGTATTTAATACAGAGCTTTAAATTTAACCGGACTAAAACCTGCAAAAGTGTATTTTTTCTGTCTTTTCGTTTTAAATCTTCTCAGTTGTATTGTATTGATTATTCTGTGTTGCTTTATTTTCATACCCTTTTCTGTCATTTTACATCATGTTTTCCACATCCGAACTGAATTAAATCAGAAACATCCAGTTAGACAGGGTCTCCAGTCTCAAGCTGGAATCGTTTTGGTTGTGCTATGCAAGATTTGATTCGCTTACCCAACCAGCCGAGACCCACTTGTGATGAGGTGCTGGTCTCTAGCAGGGCTGTAGAAATCACATGTACCTTAGCTGAGGTACACAGGGAAAGAAAAAACAAAAATGCATAAACTACAGAGAGACAGATGGACAGCAAGAGCGAGGGGAGCAGAGATAAGGAGAGGGAAGTCTTGGATGTTCAAACAGGAGAGTTCCCTGCCCTAAATCCTGTTCAGTCAAGCATAGAAGAACAATCAAAGCTTACAAAAACACACCTACACACACACACGCTCACACACTTTTTGTATAGTTTCTGAGTTGTTTCATCCTCCAAATTACTGTGTTTCTTGCTAAATGATTCAGTGTTGTCCATAATGGTCAGCCCATGTGAACTAAACAACAGCAACCTCTTTTCAATCAAGGTGAAAGAAAAACAGTGAAAGGAAGAAACCTTTTATTCTAATTACTGAGCAATCTGCATACATTCAAAGAGCGACATAGTAGCCCAAGGCGGGCCCTTCGTTCTCTGACGTGAGGAATAAAAGTGTTTTTCTCCTTCTATGTGAAGGGACCAGGCACAGCGGCACCCTGGCAAACTCTCATTATGCTGTGAAGATCCGGCTTCGCCTGCAGCGCCCAACCTATGCCCCTTTTTCGCTCAGCCTAGCTGAAACAGATAACAGAGCAGCTGCAGCCAGGTAGAACGGGCCACATTTGAATGTCAACCGTTGAATATCAGAAGCTACAAATGGTGCGGCAGCGTCAGTCGTACAGACACACATTATCTCAACACGGAGCAGCTCTGATAAGACGAATAAAAGCCAGAGGAATTTCAATCATGATATTAGGGATTAGACTTTAGCAGCTGAATGGCATTAATTTTAACTTGCCTAACACATGCCTGAATGCGAATTGAACACATGAGAGATGCATAAAGAACAGTCATGGTTGGTGGTATGTTTTAATAATCGATGCAGCGCTTTATTTATGCAAATACTAGCTAATTTGTAATTATATGAGTGGGTGCATGTTAGATATCTTTTTAATGCATTCCCTCAGTGTATAACTAACAGCCCCCATCCATAGCTGCTGATAATAATGAGGAAATCACAAGCAGGGATTCCTCAATAAAATGCGAGATTATGAATGATGCTTCAGACATTTCAGGTATCCTACAGTAAATGACTGTTAGACTTAGTCATCGCTGATTTGGTGCTAGATCGGCCATCAAAAAAGAAAGAACAATAAACCTTCCAGTAGTGGAAGAAATGGTAGTCAGTTTGATTACAGTTGATGCTGTGTGCTTGCATCAAGTCTACTGTGTATAGTACGATCATGACAGTCTAATTGTTTTTTCTTCAACGGTCTGTTGAAGAATTCAAGCTCAAAGAGCAACATTAACATAAAGTTGTTACCAGAGGTTTACATACACTTTACAATTTGTGAACAATTACAAAAGCTTTTTTTTTTATAGACTGTCTCCCAGTAAACTGTTCCAGTTTATTGGAGACAGTATCTTTCCACAAGCTTCTCACAATGATTTGCTTGTAATTTTGCCATTCCTCCCAACAAAACTGTGACTAAATCAAGTTTTTAGGATGCATTGCTTAAGCACTTCATTCCTGCTTGACTTTTTTGCAAACTTGCCTCAATATTTTCTCATAATGGTCTTTTTTTGTTTCACTATGAAAAAGAGCACAAACAACTTAACATAAGTTCACACAGGTGAATTTAATAAAGTTCTTCTCTGTCTAAATGTAAACACACATAACACAATGATGTTAACCTTCTCCCTCAAATGATAATCGTTAAGCCAAAAGGTTTCAATTTGACATTCTTTGGGTTGTTGGATTTTGCTCCAAAATATGAGCTCTGAGAGCTTTAGCAAACTCTGATTTGGCTTTTTATATTACGTTTGGAGTAATGATTTCGTCCTCCCTGACAGGACTTTCAGCACATTTCAACTCACATCATGTTTCACCGTGGCAATGACGTGCCACACTCATTTCCACTACTACTGAAAGTTCTGCCAGAGCATCCAAATGAAAAATAACTTCAGGAGATAAAACTTTGCTTTCAAATAAAGTTGCTCACTTCAGCACACTGAAGCTCACCATCTTTATTGTGACTATGGCCACCAGTAGCATGTAGATTTGATCTATGTAGGGTAAAGTTAGTCAACTCTTAAGTAGAAGGAGGTATTTTAAGATCCATCCCTTCCTTCTTACATAATGAGAAAGAATGCATCGGGTGAAGTACAATAGGGGACAGAAAAATGTAAACAGAACACCGGAACATAAGAAGATGCAGGAAAACAAAGACATTTCTAAATAAAATAATTGAAAATACATGAAACTATTTATGAGTAAAAGGAAAAAAATATATTTAAAAAAATATATATTTTAAAAGCAGTAAAATATGTAAATATATAATTTGTTGGAACTAAGCTGAAAAAAATAAATAAATATGAAGGTAAAAATATTGATTAAATATGAAGTAAAGTTTTTTTTTTAAGTAATTGGGGCATTTAAAGTATTGATTTTTTTTCTTTTTTATTGGGACATTTTTATATTTCTGGTTTTATTTTTATTGATGTCAGGTTTGGTCCACCATAGGACACAGAGACGGACATAAGTTTGTACTTATCTCCAGAAGCCTCTCATGGTGATAAAAGGCATGCTCACCTCGTCGATAAACAATCTGAGCACAACAAAAGAACAATGGCCACAATGTTTTTGTTCATGCTCCTTACACGTTCTCCGTAAAAAGTGTTGCAAGCAATATCTCTAAGAATTGTTCAGCCTTCATTTGATTCAAAATGGGGTCATCACTTGACTACCATGGCCAGTTTGTGGACTGTGTCCATGTTCAATACACAGTGATGAGTAAGAATGAGGCTATTTAGTAAATCGCAGAGAAACACATAAAAATCTTTTTTCCCTCCTTTTTTTCTTACAGTTTTTCTTTAAGTGTTAGCAAAGACAGGGATAAAACTTTCAACTCTTCTTATAAATAACTACATATGTGTGTGAGAGAGTGTGCAGGTAGGGGTAAAGAAAAGGTAGATAGTCAGCACACCTTGATTGTGTTGACAATAACTGTAGTTCCAAACATGATTTTGCAAAACTTGAACCCAAAATAAAACAGAGGTGTTTTAAGTCTCACTTCCTTTGAAGGCTGATCAAGTGTGGATTTAGTCAAATTTAATATTCCTCCTTCTTGACCCAGTAAAATACCTACATGTGTTCAATCTATGACTTTTAATCTATCTATGTCATGGCATTTACATTTTTTTTTAACTTGCACAACTTTTTTGATGTAGTAAAAAGATGTATGCGAAATTCCACACATGCATTTATTAAAAACAAAAACAGTATAATATGCACATCGCTCCAAACTAATCTTCTTTAATTCTAGTATTTCACACCAGCTGGTGTTAAACTAGCTCAAACAAGACAGTGGCTACAGTATATATATATATGCAGAAAAATACATTTTTAGCATTATCATGCTATAACATGATAACTATATTGTATAAAAATGATCATTTCATACTTTCAGAAAGTGGTGGTAAGGAGGCAAGTTTTGTCTAAGTATGTTAGATTTTAAACTGGAACAGATAGTGAAAATTACATGGCCCAAGCATTTATCCACATCCAGAATCTGAAGTTGCAATCAGAAGCCAACTTCAGCTTTGTTGGCCAACTTACTTCCACCTTCTGGAAGGACACAATTCTCACATTTATATAATATAAGTATCACTTTTTGCACAATATAATGATCATGTTGTTACAATTATTTCATTTATACAATATAATCATCACTTTCATGCAGTGCAATATATTATCATGTTTGAACAATATAAGCATCAGATTTATACAATATAATTATCATGTTGTAACGTGACAGAGTTCGAAAATGTACTTTTGTTTGTGAGAGCAATATGATTCTGTAAAAAAATAGTTGGCCTATAATATACATGCTAGCATAACTGGGGTGGCATGACGCCAGTTCATGTTCGAGCTCCGGGGAACAGAGGCTTAAGTTGAAGTTAGGATGTTCCTGAAGTATCATCTAGCAAATGATTTGTAATATAAGCATAAAATCCATGAAAAATAATGAAACCTCCCAAGATTTTATTAGACCATTAAAGCAGTACATGCACCATATGTTGTCCAGATCATTCACCAAATTACTGGCATGGAGAAGTAATGAATTACGCTACTGGCCATGTCTTGTAATACTAATTTAATTTAGAGAGGGTATTGTTGTGGGATAAAAGGAGCGCACAGAGGAGCACTTAACTCAAAATGAGAAGCTTTTTGATAATAAGAGTGATGGAATACTTTGGCAATAGACCCATTTCTCTGTCGGGATCACAAAAATATCAAATCACAACAAGAAGAACAGAAGGATTCTTCAAGTAAGAGGCAATCATGCATTTACAACAGTTACAAAAATTATGTTTTTTTTTAGCAAACAATTATCTGCAGACCTATTTCATATTTAGCTCTTACATGAGACGTCGTCCTTTAATTTTGTGAAATGTCTATTTTTTTTAATAGTTTTTAGCTCTGACTTACTTCTAACTACATAAGATGGCAGTAGAATATATTTTTTAAATTATCTAAAATTTCTCCAAAAAACGTTAACCTTAATGGTTCCTCAGTGTATTGATTTGTGTCATTTATGGTACATGGATTACTTTATTCAACAGATTCATGGTCCACAAGCTACACAACAATATAACATATAAAAACAAGGGAAAAAAAAAAAAACAAAGTAAAAAATAAAATAGATCTTATTAAAGATTTGCATACCAATGTTTCCACATAGCCGACTGGTATCTTAGTGCACTGACAGAGGGATGTTGCCAATCAAATTGCAATACTGTTTTATTATTAGTTTTTCCTGACAGGTCTGTTTTTATAAGTAACTTTCATGTTAACTTTCCTAAATAGTTTCAGTTGTGAAACAACAGAAAGTATTTTTGTAGTCTGTCAAGATATTTTGCTCCTTGCTCATCAGGCTTTGTCATGCAAGTTCATGTCTAGTTTCAAAGTTTATTCTTTAACATTGATTATTAGTTTTTTCCCTGTTGATCATTCCTGCCATGTTCTTGTACCTGTCATTTGGTTGTCTCAGTGTTTATTTTCTAAGACTGTTGTCAAGCCTGTTTTTCCTTTTGGTTCCAGTTCCTCAGATCATCTAATTGTCCCAGGAATCAAGCCCATTGAACCCACCTGTGTTTCCCCATCTTAGTTATGCCACTCACCTGTCTCACTAACTATTTAGGTTCCTGCCTTTCCTTTGTTCTCTGTTCCCTTTAACTCAGCTCAGGTCTGTTCCATGTTCTAGTCAAGTCTGATTAAGTGTGTGGTTTTTAGAGAAACTAAATCTGTCTATTGTCACACATACAAGTCATCAGAAATTTGGCTTTCTATGACACATCTTGACAGTAACAATCAAATCACAAGTAATATTTTGCACAACTTTTATTTGGTATACCTTGATTAATAATGGTTTCTCCTTTCAGTTTTTCTAGACACTTTATCTGTTAAATTTAGAAGAAATGTGTTGATGCACTGTCCTGTGTGTTGTGTACTTCAAACATCAGTGGCTTTGTGATAAATCATTATTGCCCACCAGACATCTGCCTGTATTACAGCCAGACCAGGCTAATGAACCGGACTGAAACACAGTCATAATTAACATTTAGATGCAAAATCATCATCTTAAATGGAGAAAAAGCCATACTCTTGATGTAGAAAATGTTTGTGTATCAGTTGAGGGCAATTCAAAAAGCTGAAACCCAATGTCAGAGAGCAGCAAGTGTTGGCCAGAAGGAAATGTAAGAACAGAAAGAGGTAAAATGTCAGGTATTCGGCACATTACATTGATTCAGAGACCTGCTGTTGGTTCCAGAAAAAACAATGACTTTTAATTTCAATTGTAATTATAAAATTCAAAGTAAAAGTCATTGTGTCATTTTGTCCGTGCAACACATGGACTGTTCACACATGAAGAGTTCTACTAAAATGCAGGGCTTATATCACTGTAAAAACTCTTAAATACTTATGGTTTAAAGTGAAAAGGACAATCCTAAAGCAAATTTACATAAAATTAACTTCAGATGTTGGCAACAATCCAAGTTATCCACAGATGCTAAGAAATAAAAGCACATTTCTCCATAAATAAAGTTATGGATAATTAATTGAATTGACCCAAGATATGGGCTACATGGGCAGTTGCCCAGGGTGGCATCGGAAAGGGGTGGCGCACTCGCGAAAAAGAAAATATTTTTTATCCGTCAGTTGTCCTCTGAACACATTTCCTATTTGTGTAATGGAGTAAGTTTTCCTTAGTTGCTGTTGAGTACTAGCAGAGTACATTACCTGCTTTTTGCAACAACAAAAAAATCAGATGATTGCTTGCTTTTTAATTGGTTAGGGTTTGGTGGGAGGGTCTTGACCACTGTGTAGATGTTTATATTTCAAGTTTACAAAGTTAGATAAGGGGTTAATTGTGATCAATCACAGTGTCGAAATGTGATTCATTGATAAAAATGTGTAATTGATTGGCAGCAGTAATCATGTATCTGAATTTTCTGCCTATCTAAACCTCCATTCTTATGTGTAAAAATTCACAAAACTTCTAAACTTTTATGAACATTGTATGATACAGATTACAATGTATCTTAAAATGGATTACAAGAAAATTTGTATCTCAGATATGCTATTTGTCAGCCCCTTAATTAGGCAGCATAGCTGTTTTGAAAGCATCAATTTCAAAGCAGCCTGGTGGGAATATCATTTAATGAATAGGTTTTCAATTCTCCAGTGCAGACACCTCTTTGGAACAAGTACAGCGACCTACAAAAGAAGAATGCTTTTAACTTTTATAACATGGAACAGTAAGGGGCTGTGTCAATTAAAGTACATAGTTGATACACAAGATAAGCTTTTTTATAAGAATTAATAAAGTTTGTTCTGTGTTCCATTAGCAAAAATCAGAATATGAACATGTTCATTGAGTAACTGGAGCATCAAATCACCCAAAATTCTGTTTTTTATTTAATTGTGCATTTAATGAGAAGCCCTTGAAGAAAAAAAATCCATCTTAATTCCTGGAAAAGCAGTCTTGGCAAAGAAAAGTGTGCAAGAAGGTTGTCAATGTTTTACTTCTGTATTGTACACCCAGGATGACATTTACGAACATACCTCCAGATTATGAGAGATTTTTTTATAGCTGGAAGAGCTTGACCCAAAGTTCCCTGAAGTATAATGAAGTGACAATGATGGCATACCTTCACCTTTACTCTCAACTTTTTGTAGGCGTATTTCTGATCCAACTGATATTGAAGTTGCCTGAAAGTAAAAATAAAAATATGTTTTTTTCTTCGGCAAGCAACTTGTATTCTTTCAGTTGAACAGAAATCGTCTTTATTACATCTTTTGCTCAGAAGGTAGAGAACAGAAACAAAACACTGGCTTCATCATGATAGTAGATACACCTTTACATAAAACTATAAAATTCTGATGTTGAGCTTCTGTCTGTTCAGAATATATACGCAAAAAATTCTAATTAGAACAATTATCCAAGTAAAATCTTTCTGCATTGTTTTTGGTTGTTGATTACGTTGATGAACTCATTATACTTTTTATTACCAGTTAGAAATATGCTGACAGATCAATTTAACAATCATAATGAGATAACACTAAGCCACAGCAACAGTCAGTTGAAGTCAGGTTTAAAAGCAAAAAACAACCAATTCACAGAGTTTGTTTTGCAACCCTTTTCAAATCAAATATGTTTTTTATGAAATAGGCAATACTGAGCTAAAGCTTCCAGGTCATCATTGCAGATGTAGGTAACAGACTGTTGTTGTCATCACACGTCCAACATGGAGTCGTTGATCAGTAGTGATAGCTCTCAAAAATTTTCCTCATAAACTCTCCACAGTGTGAGTCATATGAATAAAACACAGTAGAATCAATAAATTATTGACTATGTGCCATCTGATTCAGGAAACCCCAGATGAAAGTGATACAAATCCATGGATTTGTATCACAGGCTCTAATGCAACATATGCAAATATAATTTATTAACTTTGTTGGGCCTCTAAACACAACCATATGTAACTACAGCAATATAATCATTTTTTTTAGGAGCGTGGTAATAAACAATAAATATTGTAAAGTAAGTCAAGTCAAGTTTAATTGTATAGCACAATTCAGCAGCAGGGTGGTTGAAGGTTCTTTACATCAGTATTTCATATGGTTCAAAAGCAACTCTAAATAGGTGGCTTTTTAGTCTTGACTTAAAGGAACTCAGTGTTTCAGCTGTTTTACAGTTTTCTGGAAGTTTGTTCCAGATTTGTGGTGCATAACTGAATGCTGCTTCTCTATGTTTGATTCTGGTTCTGGGGATTCAGAGCAGACCAGAACCAGAAGACCTGAGTGATCTGGAATGTTGATACAACAATAGCAGATATTTAACGTATTGCAGTACTAATTCATTCAGTGATTTATAAACTAAGTTTTTTAAAGTTTATTTTCTGTAAATTGCTGAGGGACATTTTTTAAACTCTTATTTTAACCTTACTTGTGCAGTGGTTAATTTTTTCAGAAAAAAAAAAAAGATCAATAAAATATAAGTGAATACACAAAGAATAAAAAACCTACAGTTCAGCCTGTTAATATAATTCTCTTGGCATATTTAGGGTGAAAGGAATCTTAATAATTTTTCTTCTGACTCAAAGTCCCCAACTTGAATCTGACATGATGGCACACCGGCCTTCTGCCCTAACAGATGTGAAACTCGCCATTGAAGATAAATCAGATAAATCATCCACATATCAATGAAAACATTCAAAAAGATGGTCAGCAACTATTTTTATATACATTTTTGACTAGCCAATTTTTTCCATTAAATGAAATCAAACCCATGGATAATTTTTAAAATGTTGTCCTTCAAATTTGTTCTGTAATTTGTTCTATTTCCTATCAGGAACAAGCTTGTTTATTGAATGGAAACTAAATTCAAATCTCATGTTTTCAACTGTGACTCATGACTACATCAGGGGACCCTGTGCATTGCTTACTGCCAATGCACAGGGTCCCTGCATCCCTGAACAGGACAAAGAAGGCTTGAAGATGGAATTACTGTTTAGACCTGTTTGGAGTCAGTAACAGCCCTTACTCTTTAATAACAAACATGTTTCCTCCCCACTTACAAAAAATATAACACCAAAGCACACATTGTGATGCAAATGGGCTTGCACTGCATCTGTAAAATATTTAAAGTACCGACATTATCGCTGGCTGCTCCTGTCTGCTGTCTGAAAGCTAAACGGTGAAGTAGTTTTCGCTTGTCTGTTGCTAAAAAGTGGTGAAGCTGTGGGCCCATTTTCTGTCTCAGACTGACAGCTCTGTGATGTACACAAAGCCCCCATTCCTCAGCTGGGAAATCAGCCTTATACAGCCCCGTCACAAACAATCAGTGCTTATTACCAGCTACACACTACCACATTTGACTGCACTGTTTGGGCAGGTATTGTATGTACAAGCTCGCCAGTCTGTGTTTGTATGCTGCACGTGGTCCATGGTGTGTTTGTGCACAGTGAATAATAAGAACACCTAGGTAAATTGCTGTTATTGGGCTGTTAAACTTTGAGGCACTAACTTGGTGAGTGAGCTCTATTGTCAGGTGCTTTGGTGATGTACCCGTAGACTGTGACCTTGCAATGAGCAGAGCAACTGTCAAATTCAGCAAGGTGCTTTTATCTGCTTGGTGCCCCCAACGCAGTGCACTCAACCAATTATCTCCCAGTCAGACATAAATACGGATGCAGTGTTGCTCTTCTCTGTGTACACCTTTTTTGAAGGACATGATGATCGCAAACCAACCTTGTGGCAGGGAGAGGGCCATTGCCTGAATTGAGTGTAATTGGTGAGGAGAGCTGCGAGCCAGTTGCTCTCTGTGTAAGCAGATTACAGGCTGGCAAAGCTGAGACCCCCTCAGGGCGCCACAACATGGCCGTTGGTACGTGGTGTGTAAAACAAGCATGTCACTCATGAATTATACATGGGAGGATGCCCAGCCATGAAATTGGAAGACCAGGAAAAACAGTGGAACAGGATGAGGTAAAAATAAGAGAAAAGAAACGAAAGAGGGGAAAATGACTGACATTGTTGCACAGCAATTAAACGGGAAACAGGTAATAAAAGCTTTTGTCTCTGCAACCAAATATGCTGTTATTGTTTTGTTTTTGTTTTTATCTCAGTTGCTTCTAAAATAAGCTTGATCAAATTAAAAACTGAGTCACCACTTCCAAAGAAAATATTTCTTACTCAAGATCTTTCTAAATGTGTTTTGTTTTGTGATCTGCTCATACATGACCGAGTCAACTTCTACCAAAAACAAAGGACATCTATGTAAAATCCTCAATCTGAAGAACTGTAATTTCTATGTAACAAAATACATTCTTTAAAACAATTATGACATTTAGCAAATACAAATTTTTGAATTTATAAATAAGCCAAAGCTAGAACAGCTTAGTCTGATTTAATGTCAACAGGTGAGGCTATACATCTCGGTTCAGAAGTTTTATATTAAGGAAGTATTTGTAACAATACTTCTCTAATAAGAGAATTACTTTTATTAAGCAAAAGTCAGGATTCTTTATTCCTAGTTTACTGGAGCAGAGCTGCAGAGTTTGCTCTGCAAACCGGAGGACAGAAACACTGCTTAGCTGAAATGCAACAACAGAGCAATGGCAGAATGCTTATGAAGGATATTTCTCTATTTCTGAACTTATGCACCGCACTCTGAATACTTTTGTTTTGAATTCAAGTTTTGTGAGGAAAGAATTGTTTTAGCCAAACGGAGGCTTTATAAACAACCAACTCCTCATTGACAAATTTTCAGAATGTAACTATATTTTTAATTGAATATATTTTTTTATTACTGTATCTATTTTGAAGAGGTCAAAAGAACGTTTGAAATTCAGCAACTTCAGTTAATGTGTGAAAGCCCAACATTAACAGTCCAACATGTTGTTGTTTAATTTACCAAACTAGTATCTAGTAGGAAAAAAATGTCCCACAGAAGTTACATTTTTATTTCTTGGCAATTGTTTTAGGCACTGAAAACTGTTAATCACATTTTTAAGCAAAAGTACAACCAAAGCACCAGGCCATTGAGAGAGTCACTGTTGTTGATGATGCTCATTTCAAGACACATCACAGAACCAAAACAAAATCAGCAGGCAAAAAAAAAAGCCAGCTTCCGAATGAGACTGTCCAGTGCCAAATGAGCATCGCTGGTGCTGCTTTAGAAATTCAAATCACTTCGCTTTTGTGTTTTGCATTAGGATGCGGCGGACAGAAAAACCTTGATAATGGTTTTCATTTACCCCCCAGCAAGACTAATCACACTGCTATTGGTTCCACTCACTGCTCTGGCTGATGGATCTGAATTCTGCAGACCAGCTCTGTCAGCGGCAGTGGAACAGGTGGATGCCCTTGCATTACCTTGCGTGCCAGTGACATGTCTGCCCACACAAGCTCAAAGCAAGAATGCAAGGAATCTTGACTGTTATGTCACAGCACATGGAAAGAGTACCAAAAACCTCTGAACACTTCAGATTAGTTGAATTTCTGATGTTTTATTTTTGTGCCAAAATAATTTCAAACTTATGCCCCAGCTGCCATACAGGTGCTGTAAATTGCCCATTGAAACAGAATGAAGTTAGAGGTCACCAAGTCAACAGTGACCACAATAAAGGAGTTACAAGCTTCAGTACTTGAGATAGCAGAAACTGTATACAAACAACTTTTGCCAGGTTCTTTCTTAAATACTGACTTGGAGGGGTGAATATTTACACAATCACTATGTTACACAATTTAATTAAATTGTCATTATTTTTTAGAAATCTTTTAACTTCGACATTACATTTATTTATTTTTTCCAAAAAGCCTAATTTTGATAAAGCAATAAAAGAGGTGTCAAAAATACTCACATTTTTTCAATAGTAGTGCAGATACATACATGCCTGGAAAAAAAAAAAAAAAGACTGGTAGAAGAAAAAGTTTTGTTTAAAAAACTGCAACTTTTGAAATGTACTTAAAATTGCAGAGTTCTGAGAAAAGTGTGGATCTTAGCTAAGTTTGTTGCATGGAAACTACCTGTATTGTCTGATGTTGACTGGGAAAAAGTTCACAGTTTAGACAAAATCACCAGAAGACTTTGAATCCGGTGAAGTTTTCATGCCAGGCCACTACATGGTGCTGTGATTTTAGCAAGTTGGCGGAAACTCATTAAACATTTCTTGTTCAATTGTTAATTTTCTTTGTAAGGAACACTAATGAAGGAATGCATTATGGATGTATTATCAGAATTACAATATTAACCACTGAAATTAAAATTCTGCTCAAAAAGAGACATGCAGTAGATTATAAATTAGCAAAATAAACCCATCATTTCAAAGAGCATGTATTGATGTTTCCAATTGTCAATTTATCATAGTATCTTTATTTTCATTGGTTAATCTCTGGAGAGATTCTGAAGATTGAGAAGATTATTAGTTCATCTTGAAATCACTATGAAGGCCTTTTGGTGTGAATAGTGTGCATATGTGTACAGTCTATTTATGCATGAATATGTTTAAAGTCAGATTCTGTGCTTTTCTTATTGTTATTTATTAATGCTTAAAAGATCCCTTGTAGAAATAGACTGATAATCATAATAAATTATAAGTGAAAATTGGATTTAATTGTAGATGCCCATTTCCATTTGCCTTTTGGCAGTTTAGAAAGTGAACAAAGTATTTGCAGCAGACTGTCTTATATCAACTCACTAACATACTAATTTTATCTCTTAATGAATTATGATGTATAAAATGAAGTCACATTTACTCTGACCCATATATATATTTCTTTGTCCTGCTGATTTATCCTGATAACAGGCTCTTGGTCCTGTGTGATGCACTATCACCTTCAAACCCTTCCAGCACAAAAATCTCCACCAAGCTTCTGACAATTAATCATTCAGAGGAGAGGGTTCCATTTGTGGAAAATTGTGTCCATTTTCCACATGGCCGAATAACTGAATAAGTCAACAGCAACAATGTGAGAGAATTTGTTCTTGACTTAGCCATTTCTCAAAATAACTTTCCCGAGGCTGAAATTGAGATGATATGAAAAGGAGAGAAAATAGGTGGAAAAAAGCAAAGCAAGCTGCCTCTTTGAACTGCGTAACTCGCATGGCTTTCTATGAAATAATAAAACCTGAGGAATAAGGTCATACTTTATTCAGATTAAAAGCCTCTTGCATTTTTGTTGCCTTAAAGGGCCAATTTAAACCCTGTCAGTTTACGTCTTTGTTTCAGTCTCATCACACTGTTACCATAATCAAGTGAAGACAATAGCTCTGCAGCAACTCTGAGTCTGGAAAACAAAAAAGAGAGAGTGAGAGAGCAAGAAGATTAAGCAATGCAGCAAAATTATGCATACGATTTAAGATAAATAATCTTTACCAAGGTTATTTCACTGGTACAAAAGGAAAATAAGGAATGCTTGAATAACCAGGGTACATTGATTATACCACAGAGAAATTTATTTTCTCAGCTTTGACTCTGTTGTCCATGATTTTTTTTTTCTTTGCTTTTAGCTGTTCTGCTTGGGATTTAGAGGCAGAAAAACACTAATTAAAACAATGATGAAGAACGGATTTTCTTATTGTTTTGCGGTGATGGTTGATTAGGTGGATGAAATCATTATCCAACACTTCTGTGTATAATTAGGGGAGATGCTGACAATCTAGCTCAACAAGGATAATTAAGAATTAACACTTCAAGTCCCAGAAAGAGTCATCAGCAGACTGTTTGAGGCCTAGCATGGCAGTAATTGTGCTTCTTAAATTTTGCTTCGTAGAACACAAACTAACATGGAAAAGAGAAGCCAAAACATTTTGTCTTCACTTCGATTGAATAAAAATAATAATAGAAAAAAAACAAAAAAACAATCATCATTATCTGAAATGAAAAAAATGAAAGGTTATCAGCAACTGGGTGGAAAAATATTGGAAACATTTATTAAACTTACTGAGTGATTTCTTTGAAAGTGTTAGCAATTTAAATGGCTCTCCAGTGAGGTTATTAATAACTCTATTGCATTAAATTTAAAGACATACATAAACTGAACATTTTATTATGAGATGCTACATTGATTAAGACAGATACCAAATCAAAGGGGAGCATCGCAAATCATGTACCATTTTATGTGGTTCAAATCGAGCATCATAATGAAACATTGAGTTTAACTCGGTTTGAGCATGTGTGTTGGTGGACTGGGTTGAGCATTTCTGACACTGTTGACCTGAAATATTGCAATGTATTGCCGCTATAAAGAATGTTTCATGGAAAAAAATAACAAACAAACAAACATCTTGTTTAAGACAGAGGTCAGTGGAGAACAGGAAGGTTCAAGATTCTAAAAAAAGTCACCTAAGCAGGCTTTTTTTCTTAAATTGTTGATGTCCTGAATTAGGGCAGTTTAGAAGGTAAATATTAGACTAATCCAACTTGATTAGTCTGATATTGTATCTTGCAGCTAATAATCTAATAATAATCTGGCTTTATTTTTGAATGTCTATAATATGTCTAAAATATTTTAAATAACAGGTTATCTGTAACCATTCCTCTGTGACGTATAGTTCACATATAAATGTATATGTGTGTGTATTAACATGTTCTTTCTGCTTGAGCAGCACTTCACTATTCAGCTGCTGATTTGCTCTGTCTGGGAGCAGCAACATAAGTCTTGAACTTGTCACATTGTGGCATGATATTGTTTGATAAGAGCACACAAAGGGCACTTTGCATCCTGTGGGGTTATCTGCTGCAAGAAAAGGACAGCAGTGCTGCTTCATAAGCTGAAACGGTACTGTTTTTCTATAGATTAAAGTACTTATATTTTTCAGTTTTATCTCTTTCCTTTAACCCCCTTTTTAGAGTCTGATCTGTTATCAAGGAATTTCATTAAATGTAAAAATGGGGACAGAGTGTAGTCGAAGCCATCAGTATGCAAAGCATGCTATTTCATGTGGAGTTGAACATGGTAAAATAATAAAACAATTAGTTACAGTAAATGCATTCATGCCATATCTTATGCCCTCTAAATAAAGGGCATAAAGGCATTTGTGGCTTAAGGTTGTTAAAACAAGAGAAAAAAAATGGCCTTGTTTAATTATACGCCCCCATAAACCCTTCACACTGCCAATATTTGCATGAACAGATGATGCAAGTATCAGACATATTACACACACACAATGCAGTCACCAAAATTTTACCTTTAAGAAGAAGTTTCACAACTACAACTTCCTGGATATAGTTTTTAAAGTTTGGTGTAGAAGTTTCTCAGCTTTTGCTCATTCCCAGATAGATTTATGAATATTACCAAGTAAAAATGTACTTTTGGTAAATGAGCTCTCAAAACAAAAGCTCTAATCTTCAAGATAAATAAGGAATCAATGTGCCATTTAAAAGTTTACAAATATATTAGTGACTTTCGTGACATTTTCAATCCATTTAGCAACTCAAAAAAGTCACAGTCCTCATTAAAGAATATATCAAAGAAAGACGTGAAATTGCTCTTTATTGTATAGAAAAAGCTTTTAAGGTTATTACATTATGTAACAATATAATGTGAAGATTAGGTTTTACGTAAAACAGAATACCACACAGAATATGACAAGCTTTTTTCAACTTGCTCTGTTTTTGTTTTTTTGCCTCTAGGCAAAATCGTTCTCATTACCAAGTTATCAGACACTTAGGCCTACTGAGAAGACATTTATGTTCATTGTCAATGTGCCAAAGTACTCTATATTGCCTTTGGATGTTTTTTTTATTGTGCGGGACAATGTTACCATGAAGATGTAAAACATATTCTTAGGCTTTGCAGTGTTCATTTTAATGCCTGACAATAAATATTCCACAAGAATTCAAATTTTCCAACAAAGTCTCAATAAAGTTGTCATTATTTTCTCCTGCGGTGCCCAGTTAGAAATTTTCTATTTAGTGAATCAAAAACTAGCTTTGGCAATTCGACAGTCTACATCTGCAATGGCCTCATCTATATAAATTGCTTCCTTTGCAGAGAAAAACAAAAAGCTTTGGAACATTTCTAACCTCCCTGCTAACTGGGACTTTAGCTAATGGATTCAGATCAGTACATGTCAAGAAAATTCTCTGGGACAGCAAAATTTTATTTAAAGTTAATGTTTTCCATAGCTGATAGTAGGTGTGTATCTAAGAAGACAAAATGTTGGAACAAAATCAGAATGTTGTCCTTCCTCTATTCTGCCTCTCTCAGCTAAAATCTATGCAACCAGATTCCTTCAGAAGTCATTAAAAGAAGAATATGTAGACTGTTCAAATCCACTGTATATCGTAGAAGACTCTCCTGTACTCCCAAGCATTGATTCTCTTTGTATTTACTGCCCAAATTAAAGAAATAATTATTCGCACAAAAGGTGAAAATGGTAACAGTGGAAAGACAGATGAAGGAGACACAGTTCAGGTCTCTCTTTTGCTCTCTCTCTTTGACTGTGTGTCAATATTTACAAATGCCTTGAAGTGTCTCTGATTGAATCAGCATGATATCAGATTTGGTGAAAACATGTGGTGTGCTGTTGCCCAACATAGAGCTGTCAGTATGCACCAAGACCCGTAGAGTGTGAATCGCAAAGACGTACTCATCTCATCGATGCTTTCCTGTCTCTGTGGACCGCCACAAGCTACGTTTGGCTCAAGACTTAAAATCCATTTATTTAGTTTATTTACTAAATTTTTTATCTGTTCTTGTGAGTATGGTGCTGTGTATCTGGTCTATTTATTTGACATTTAACTTTCTTGACAAGTGGTTTCCTAAAACATGATTGCTCAAAGTGTAATAGGTTAAAAGGCAAAAAAAATTCAATTTGTACTGATTTCTGGCTGTCCCTAATGCACATCATTTTTGATGGATTAAACCCAATCAGATAAAATTTTTGCATGCTCTGCAATTGTGCAACATATCTTCAACAACCACATTAACAAATTTAGCTGATTTGTTCCTGTGCTGCAAGAGACTCAGCCTTACTGTGGATTCAACTCATTTGAATACAGGGCAAGTTAATGGTAAATGGAGCCTCATCTGTAACTGCAGACCTCACATCTCACTCCATGTTTTAGAATATAATCTGTACAGAGGATAAAAGAGAGGAGCACCATGCTGGCCTCACCAAGTTTTGATCCTGTGGCATCTTCTCTGTGTGTACTTCTTCGCACTGCCAAGAAGCTCTGCTCCTGCTGGTTATCTCACCAGCTAATTCAGGGTGACCAGTTCAGACAACATCTACATATTCATGCAGGAAAAAAAAAACAATTATTTTATACACAAGAGAAGAACAGATATATAGTCAACAACAACAATATTTCTGCACCTGGCTACATTTCCTTCTTTGTGGAAGTAGCTGGGAATTATATTGTCTGTCTTTATTTGTACAATTAGGACAAGAAGATTTCACTTTCTACTCCTGGCTTTGCTCCCCCCTGTTGCCTCCTGTTGTGACTCTAGCAACCCTGAGAAAGAGCAGGTGGTCTTGTTTTGAGTGACCTTTCCCATTGGGGGAGTCACCTGGGCCAGAGCGGCCTGAGGTTAAAGCCACAGGGTCCAGCTGCTTCAACTAGTTAGCAGTAATGAGGGCAAAATATTGGCAATAAAGATAGATCTTCTTTCTATTTCTGCTTCCCTAAAACACTTTTTTGTTCGTATTGTATTTTGTCTGTCTATGTGTACAGGTTTGTTTCATTTACTGTATGTTTTTAATGTCTACTTTTAGAAATTCAATTCAATCTCATATACTTCAAGCATTTCTTTTTAGGTAAATAACACTACAATTTTAAACAGCTACTCCAAAGTCAGATAAAATTTGAACTTGACATAAATACATATTGAGGCCATGATTAAAAAAAGAAGAAAACATAATTTTGTGCTATTACCTACAGAATAATGGGCAAAAGTTATATATGCAACAAGTAAGTTACAAAAAGTCATTGCTAAAGATCTTAAGGTACTTGTTAGGAAAGTCTATATTATTAGAGAATTCAGTGAAAGGAAAAATGTGTTAGACAAAACAATACACTATTAAAAGTAACTGTTATAAGGACATTATACTATAACAGTGTCAGTGCTTCAGGATTTACTACACAGAGATATGTGTCTTAACTTTTTTCTGGAGTCTAAAGAAAAAATGTAGATGCAGAGGGGAAAGGTTGCATGAAAGCCTGAAAAGAGCTGTGACTGTCATAATTTGGGGATTCATTTTAGTGTTGGTCCACTTTGTTTAGTCAAATCCAAAGTTTGGGCATCTGTTTACTGGGACATTCTAGAGCACTATTTGCTTGCCACTGCTGATAAGCTTTATGGAGCTGCTCATTTCGTCATCCAGGTTTTAGCATCTGGCAATACTACCAAAAGTACCAACACCTTCTTTAATGACCACCGCATTATCAGTGTGCTTGATTGGCCAGCAAACTCACCTGACCTAAGCTCCATAAAGTGGAATATCACTAAGAGGAAGATGAGAGACTCCCGACCCAACAAGCAGAGGAGCTGATGCCCGAAACTTTAACATCTCAGTAGCGCCATATTTTTCTTTCCTTCATGCCATGCTACAGTGACGCTATAGTAATTTATGCAAAGAGAACCCAAGCCTAGACCAGACGTCTGATTTTTCATATTCTCTGTTTTCAAGCCCTGATTCACATATAGCTCCTTACTCGTTTTTTTAAGTCCCAACGTTTAGTAAGTTTGGTCTGTTAAATTTCTCAGTGATTGCTCTCATTAATGACTGTCGGCACATTGGCTTGGTCTCTTCAACACAAGGCTTAACAGGTTGCTGTAGTGCAACGGTGTGCAAGCAGAGTGCCCCAGTGACAGAGAGGGAGTGAGCATGTACAGAGCTTTAGGGGGAACATATTGATAGGGAAACTCAGACTGACTTAACACTTGTTATAACACTGGAAAAAGCCCCGGTTTGCTAAGGGGTAACATTTAGTGGTGGTCCTGCGCATTTGCTGTCCACTTAAAGCACTGCCACAGTGACGTTTTCATAGTTTTGTCAGCATGCATACTTCTAGGTTTTTGTTTTGTGTTGTTAATTGTTTTTATTTCTCTGTGTAACTTGGTATGGATGAATGTGTTGTCAATATAGCATATACAACATATGTTCTGTTTTTTGCCGTTTTAAACTTTCAGATTTGATTGGTTACTTAAATTGCACCTCTGATTGCATTTGTTTAACCTCTATTTTCAGAAACACAAGTCAGTTGCAAACACTCGTCAAAATGTCACTGTAAGTGTGGAATGAGTAATACTGGAGAAAAGCAACTCAGTTTTTGCTGGAAGGATGTTTAGCAACAAATCATCCATAAATGCTTCTTAACTAGCAGACACCAAATAGCTGTGAAACTACTGGGCAATTCTCTCTTGCCAAGAGGCACAGTGCACTCTTTACTCCTGCATAACAGTTTGACTTCCTTTTCAGAAGTCATGGCAGAATTTGCTGAACTGCAGGATTTATGAGAAAATCACTATAAATGCTTGTACTTGATCTTTACCCGAGGTTGTGAAGGTTATTCCACAAATCTGCCAGAGGATATGGATTAAAACTGTCCTCTGTGCCCTTTTTTTTTTTTTTGCTAATTTTTCTCATCTTTGCAAAGTTCCTGAACTTTAGTGGGATTTTTCACAGCCCCTAATCTACTAAATAAAAGGTCTAAGGAGATTATTAAAAGAGTTCAGTTTCAGAGTGATCAATCTGGAACTTGAGGACGAAGATTTTGGAATAAAAACCAATAAATAGGACATGTTGGCATTTTGGCTTTCCAGAACTTGTTTCCGTTTCTCTTAGGTGAGTAGTGTGTTCTTCATATTCTGACAATTATTTAAGGGATCAGACACTTCTTTAGCACTAAATTGTTACAGTCACTTCTGAGACAACTGCCATTACCAAAGTATGCACTATCATTGATCTTTGTTTCCACTCTTGGAGATTTTTTCCTTCATTCTTCCGCTGCAGAATCACTCTGTTTTAGGGAGATTTTATCCTACATTTCTCCAGTTGATCAAACACCTTCTTCTCATAAGGACCCTCAATTTAATGTTCAGTTTCCACAACTTTGCTACAAAGATTATTTATTTGCAACCCACCTGCCTGTCTATGAAACTCTGTTGCCATAATGAGCTTCATAGGTGCTGCTCCTTTGGCTTTAACTCAGGAATTTCTGTTTATACCAATTAGCTAAAACTGGGTTTAATTTAATTTAAAGTGAAGTAGCCTTCTTTCAACAAGCTGACCTGCAGCGCATTGAAGCAACAGAAAATATCAAGGACTATGGGTCGCTACTATCCTACTATTTTGACCACAGGAACAACGGAAAATCTTACTGTTTTTCCTTTTTCGAAACTTGCTTTCATCTCACCACTACTGCCAGCCCCACCTCACCTGATATGGTTGACTCTCCCAGGTCTGGATAACAATAGAAAACAAGCAAGTATTGGAAATTATAATCACTGCTGTGATTTCAAAGACATGTCACAATTCTCAAACTTGAAGAAAAACTGACAATATGAATTTACAAGACAGATGTTTTTGTGCTCTTTATGATAATGTCATGAAATGGTAATTATGTAAATGTTTTGCTCTACCACTGCATTCCCCAGACTTTTACTTTCTTTTACAGACAGTGGACATATCACGTAGGATGCATGCTGCTTCAATATAATCTGTGGGATTTGGATTTGGATTTAAAGCCCAGAAAACTATCACTAAACATATGCAGATGCATGCTCCAGAGCACCTAAAGTCTCATTGTAACGGCCCTCACATATTTATGAATACAAAACAAGCTTAAACAAAATAATTTTATTGAAACGAATAGATGTTTTTCTCGGTAACTGCTTGAGGTAATGCATTGTTAAGCTTCTACAATCTTTGTAATAGAAGACACTGTAATGAAAAATGAAAATTCTGATGAGAAAGTCACTTCTATAAACCCAGTTAATCAATCACAAAGAGCCTACTGCAAGCAGTTAGCTGAAGCATTGCACAAAAACAACTTGATTACAGTTGCTGTTGATTCAGAGAAGTGTGATGTTAAAACTGACGTGAACTGCTTGCAAATTACAAAAAAGCAACAGCTGCCACACTCATTTAACACTTTGCACACTCTCCTTGTATCTACATATAAAAGCCACCAGGATCGATGTGGAGTCACAGCGTGCTCATAGAATGGGTGGGAAATCAATGACCACAAACATTCATTATGAGAAAATTGCCAGGGGTGAGGGTTGGACGTCTTGTAGTGTCGGAGCCTATGTCTGACATGAGAGAGTGAACTGCTCAAGTCAGACCTTTTATTTACTGCCGTGAGCTTTTCATGTGGTTTTTGATTACTCTAAATGGATTTGTCAGTGGGAGATGCAAGCATTGTACAGATCTATATTTTTATTTTTTTTTTTTACTTTGTGGCATAAAATATTAAGTAGCATTTAATGCTCGTTGTGTCAGAATCTAACAGCTCTTAAAATACAGGTTATAAATTTAAACACAGACAAAAAGAGGTAGAATACAGAAGCTGAATTAAAACTATTTGCCTGCAGAAACTAAAATCAACAAGTTTCTGAATATTTTTTATTAAACATTTCTGAGAGGTTTTCAAGATGCTTTCTACATTTAAGAGTTTAGATTTAATTGGTGACACACAAAGGGGAATTGGAAAAGACTGTAATCTATTTCCTTATTCCACATTCCTTGTCTTTTTCGTCTGCTTTGTCTTTTTTTTTCTTGTCTCTGGATAGCAATCAATAGTTATTATCTGCTGAGTGTTGCGATAGACACAGCATAGAGCCCCCATTCTGAGTTGATGGTGCTTTTTCATTATAGCTGACACTAGTCTAAACAAAGCAGGCCTATTTGCCTGCCACCAGACAAACACTGTCTCCATAATGGCACCAGATAAAAGAGGAGCAGAAGGGAAAATTGAATTTCACATAATGGTGAATCAGTATCTCAGGACTTTTCTCACTCCATTTTTTCCATCTCCTACTTCATTCTTTGAAGTATTTGGCTAATACACAAAAATGTGTGGATGTTATTTTCTTACATAATGTCACCAGGCTGTCCATTCCTAAATCTTTCCTACGTTTCCTCCAATTTACATCCAATTTTGGGTAATTTTTCATCCATCCTTCTGTCTGTCTGTGCACTGGTTTGTCCTTCCACTCATTTATCAGGCTGCTCGGCTCACCTCATAGGAGGCGGGGTTGTTTTGTTTTTGACGGGGTTGTTGTTTCATAAAATAAATAAATGATATCTGCGCAGCAGAGTGGAAAGCATAACGAATGGCACTTGGAGAAAAGGCAATTTAGGGAGAAGTGTGCAGGCTACCACGGCAACAGAATGGGTTTTTACTGTGAAGTATAACCAATGCATTACAAAACACATCACCAGAGGTTTATTGAAAAAGCCAAGCACACCTCGCTCCCTCCTTTGCCCCTTCCCCATCCAATGAAAATGCCCGACATTATCATTGCCTACATGGTTCAACGCTGAAAGTCAGCCTGAGAAAGTCGGAGCAGGCACTTATAGCTGCGGCTGAGGAGAACTTGAGGAATGACAGAGCAAGAGGTGGTTGTTTTACAATTCACTTACACATACGGTTCCTGACACACAGCCTGGGGTTCTGATGTCACATCCTTTCATTTATTTAGCCCGAGTTTGATATTAGTCTGATTCTGGAGTGTTAGGAGAATCAGTGACAAGCATGTCACCTATAAAAGCTGATGTACAGAGGACAAAAGAAACCCAATGAAAGTAAAAACTTTTCATTATAATATTTGCATGTTATAAGTTCAATAAAATTAAACTGACTAAATATCTATGATTGCACTATAACTGTAATTTATTAAATGTGCAGTTAAATAATTAAATGTCACGTTTATAATTTAAATTTTTAATTTACTATGCTTTGAAATCAAGTGTTATTTCTGTATTCATTGAAGTATTTCATGTTTCCTGTTCTACAGTCCATTATGAAACAATTTAAAGTCATCAAACAGACCCTTAATTTGATCATTTAACCTGATTAGCAACTCATTTCCAGAACATTTACCTTGTTTTTAATTGTCTCTATCATTTGATTTGTATTTCATTAAGGTTGCAGTTTGATTAAGTTTTGATGTTTTTGCTCTTTTTGTGTTTATCTGTGAGCCAATATAATTTTATTTTAAAACAAATTAACAAATTACATTTCTGTCATGTAAGTTTTTCATAAAACATCTCAAGATTTATTCATTTATTTATTAAATGTACTGCAACGTGTTTATTCACATATATTTATTACTTGTTGGAAATTTTGGCCCTTGACACTTCCGCTTAGATGTCATATTTCAAATAATTGAACTGTATTTGAAACAGTGACAGTAAACTTGTCTGACAGAGAAGATGAGCTCATCAATAGCTGGAAAATTAAAATAAGTAAAGTTTTTTTTATGAAAACTATAGAAAACCTACAGGAAGAAATTATACCATTGCTTTTTTAATAAATGTTTGCATCAATTCAAATTTGTAATAAATGTATTATAATAGCTTTAGTTGGGGTACTTTTCAGCTCCTTTTCAATACTTCCAGGTCTCAGCATTTTGTTTTTCATTCCTTCAGACTCAGCATACACTCTGGGGCTATGTTCCCTGTTCACTCGTGTACCAGAATAAAATCGTGTCATTACTTAAGCACAACTTGTACTAGAGAGATTGTTGCTAACATTTTTATATAAACCCCTCTGATGTAGATTGAGTGCTCTGTGCTGCACGTTTGACTTACAATGTGGCTGCCGTAGATATTGTTGTGAGTGCAGGTGGGGTGCTATGAACAGATGTGTCTTAACTTGTACAGAGAAACCACTACTGTATTCGATGTACATTACCCACGGTGTGGCTAAATGAGTACATTTAATCTGAAACAGTCCAATGGAAGTCGTTGATCACAACAGACAAGAATAAATGTGATGAATTGTGCTGGTAAACCAGATTGCTCGACATAAGTGGTATATTCTCCAATTAGGTATAACGTAACAGCTTAGAAATTGTATAGTAATTAAACAGATACCCTTAAAAGAGGGCTCCACCAGGCTATTGACAATACTGGTAGATTACAAGTAAATCACAGGTAAGTTCTTGAAGTCTGTAATTTATGATTCAATCACTTTTATTTTTAATAAAATTCCTTGATATGAGGGCTACTGGAAAAAACTAATTTTTATTGTGCTGTATGGTGTGTCTTTGCACCAAGAAGGTCTTTGGTTTTAATCTATGCCAGTCTTTCTGAATTGGTTTTTCTCATTCTCCCTCGAACATAACATATTCTGAGAATTGCTGTAAAAACAACAACAACAAAAAAAAAAAATCAGCTTGTTGAGTTTTTTGGTATCTAAACTGCCCTTATGGACGAGTGTATGCTGTATGCATGGTTGGCTGATTGTTCTTTGTGTGTCTGTGATGGAATGGCAACCTGTCAAGGGTGTACCCCTCCCCTTTCGCAATGACAAAAATAAGCACCATCATCCATATATTGATATTAATTATAGAACATTTTGCAATTTAATTGCTGAAATTAAATCGCAAAATGTAATTTCATATGTCAACTCTCTACAATTAGGTACTTTTGTTAGATTGACATTTTAGACCCCATAGCTAAAATTGCAATTGTGAAAACTATAAAGGAAAAACATGGAATAGAGATGTCAGCATTCTGCATTTCACCACATTCAAAGATGGATTGATACATTTAATTTAAGCAGCAACAACAACAACAACAACAAAAATCATGTATGTCTCTGAATGGTTGTGACATTTGTGTATTTTCAGGCGTATTTAGAAGCACAGAGTGTTTAGAAAATTATGCTAAAACCTGTATGAGAATGTCAATTTTCTGTCAAAACAGCAAGAATACACCAGTGTGGAAATGAAATGTGTCGCAATAAAATGAGCGCAGTCTCATTTACAGATATTACTTGCCTTTACTGAGATTAGTTCTCAGTAAAGGGTTGATTTCATCCCACTCTGTTGTTCTACATAGATTTTTGTGGGCTTTGCCCAGTGGGGGATAGGAGGCTTCTTACTTATCACTGAGAATTATTATAGCTAGGTTTATGCTCTGTTATATGCATCTTTTGTGCATTCAAGGAATTTACCCTGCCTACTTTGAGAACAATGATAGCTACCTTACTGACCAACTCCACATTCACAAACCAGTCTACTTTGTTAATAACTAGCTCTCATTAAGATTGCAGAAAATGGATAGTATATTTTCTATTAAGAAATTTACAGTGTTGGAGAATTCATTATTTTTGCCCATTGGTGGGCAAAATGCACATTTTCAACAAGTGTATTGGTGTTTAAGAAGTATTTACTTCCGTCAGCTATATCTTCTGGGAGCTATAGAGAATGTGTTTGTAATCTCTGCAGTCCAAATACATAATGTAATGATGATAAGATAAGCTATACCACTGTGTGTTTGCTTCCTGGCTAAAGGGAGGGAAAGGAAACGTCTGCAATAAGTAATAACAGAGTCCCACTATCAGCAAACAGATAAATGTCCTGTAGGGGACTTTGTATATATATTACAAATTAAATTGAATACGACTCAAAAGTCGACTCTGTAATACTGGATTTAGATAGATCTTCTAGATGTCACTGGTGATGGTTTTACAGGGCTTTACAATCCATGCATTTTACTTATTTTTGTAGCAGAAATGGATTATTCAGTCTTTACTTTGGAACTTGTGGAACAGTTCAATGAAGGCATTGTAGATGCCTGTCAGACTTAATATCTACAGATCAGCCCAAATGCAGTTATGTACATGCTTTTGGAGTTTTCTATTTAAAAATGGAAGAGAAACCCAATATTTGACTATTTGTATTTATTTATTCATGTATTTACTTATTTTGTAAGAAACATTAATACAATAAAAAAGTCTGGAAAAAATATGGGCTTTAGAAATGGTATTTAAAAACAGACAGTGAGGAGGCCCGTTTCATGTCGAAATGAAGACTGTTCCATAGTTAGGATGGTGGTCTCAAACTGTGGTTGAGGCCCAGAGTCCTGCAACTTTTAAATGAGTCCCTTGGCCTATACACTTGAAATAAGTGGCTATACTGCTTCACTAGCATGCAGTTAAGCTCCACAGAGCTCAGCTAATGAGCTAATATTAGAACCAGGTGTGCTGAAACAGAAAGAAATCTAAAGTTGCAGGACATTGACCCTTGAGACTGCTGATTTAGGAGCTACCGCAACAAATGCATGGTCACCTCTAAGCTTGAATTTTTTATTGATAATCTCAGGAGAGGTGAACTGAGACACAGGAATCAGAAAGATAAAGCTTTGTATCTTCTGTTCTCTGGGACCACTATGGAGAATCATGAAGGTAGACACATGCAAACACCTGTTGCCCAGGTGGCCTAAAGCCGTACCATTAATGTGCACAGCACTGTCAAACAACTGAAGAAAACATATCTACTTAATTGTGCTATAAAATGATATTGTGTCTGGAAAATATGCCCCCCATTAATTACAAATTCTGTTTTTAAACATTGAATCAATAGCAGTGTTTTTACATGTGACTGCATTGTGAAACTTTTCATAATTGGAAAACAAATTAATGAGATCTTTTTAGTCTTTAAGGGAAGGCACATGTATCATATGGTCATCCTCTAGAAAAGTTGTTTTCTTCCTCTTCAGTTTTTTGTATCTATTCCTTTTTTTGAATAAAGGTATCTGCCTTTTGAGTTGTCATCACAAAATTGCAGAAAATTTATTTTATTTATTTATTTTTTTAACATTCAAAAGCATGAGCATCAAAATACATGGCCCTTACCCATTATTGATTATCCTTCAACATATTTTGATATGACCTTTTGGAGAATTCTTCCAAAAAAGGAAAATAAAAAAGAATAGGGAAACTGTTTTTACAATTCAGCAGAACTATATATCACAACTAATCCCTCCAGCTAATGGTGAAGAGGGTTTACAGCTAGTGCACAAATATATTCCTTTTCAAAATGCATGTGACAAAATGAATTTATGACAATGAAGAAGATAACCTCTAAAATACCCCCTAACCATATTACTCAACTTCAAGTATGCTTATTAGATCGATGGTCATTATCACTATTTACCACCTTATCTTAAAGCTAACCATTACCAGAACATGCCTTAACCTAAAGCTAATGTAAACTAAATTCATACCTTGGTCCTAAACCTAATGCCTAACCCAAAAGCAGCACTTCTCTCTTTTAGGGCACAAGCTTTTGGTCCTGTAAGGAATAATGGATCCTCACAATGTAATATTTGTTGGAAAAATTGACCTTACATAGGAATAAATAAAAAAAATGCATACACACACTTCTATTTCTAGTACATTAGGGCTGTTACATTAACCCAGCAGTTTTATAAGTTTACCTTACCTTAACTCACTGGGTCTGCAACCCCAACTACTTCTTATTGAGTATTTCGAGAATGCCGCTTATATTCAATGATTTGTATCGACTGAATAAACTGAGTGAACAGACATCTGTCCCCACAACATAACTAAAACTCATGAAAATTCAAAGGTGCAAAGAGATGGTCACCTTCATGCTCAGTGGGATGCTTCCTGAAGCACAAAAATGTTACCAAAACATTGTCATTCTGTGAAAAGAGAGAGGCCAAAGGCCAGATAAATGGCACTACACCCCAGCCAGGGAGGCTGGAATGAAAAAGTATTTCTTTTTTAGAGAGCAATTGTGTTTATAAAAAGATTTATGAATAAGTGATGTAGCATATCTTTAAGCTTTTGTGTGGGACTTTTAAAAGGCGACTTAGGAAAAAAGAGGAAGTCAGTTATTAAAGTGTTGCACAAATATTAAATACATTAATCTTTTGTCACTATGATCATGTATTATATGTGCTGTGTAACCCCGGATTAAGCTAATTGATATTTGGATTAAAAGAGCACCTATGTGAAACAATCACATGCCTCCAGCAGCACATCCAATAGTTTTTCCTACCCCTTTTATTAGTTTTGAAACATTTTATTTTACCCTTAAATTACTTTATTTTTCCTTGTTAGGATCTCAAAGTGTTTTTGCATCCCACCATAAACAGAAAATGTGGCAACCAGATTTTTTATTTAAGTCTTGCATGTCATGAAGTCTGCAATGACATTGGCAAAACTGCAGAAAATTTATGCCAATGTTTTCAGTGGCCCTAATTATTCACTAGAAATGTGTTGTCTGTTTGTCCTGATAAGCAATTGGCACATTCCTTTTGCTATGAGCAGAGCTGGTTTTGCTTGTGACACTTCAGTTTCTGCTCATAACCAGTGTCCTCTGTCTCACAAATTCTTAAACTTAAATGTGTAATAGTTTTGTTTAAATTTATTAAGAAATGCTAGTACTAAGCAATTTATTTTCTTTTTGTTTTTCAGCCTGCAATGACACTTCAGAAGTCTGCAACTTTAAAAAAAATTGACATAACTTTAGAAAATTACTGTTTAAAGTATTTCAACAATCTTTGTTTCTTAGGGGTGAAGCTGAAGGCTTAAACTGCAAGCACTGATAGATAACAGGTGTGTGGTCCTCCATTGTGGGCATTTGTATTCCCAACACTTTATTTAAGAACATGTGTGTGCAAGAGCAGAAGGATAAAAAAGACAATCCAATCAATTAGGCCTTCAAGCGCTCTGCTTTGCTTTCTTCCCACTAATCAGATACAACCCTAATTCTTTGCCAAAAAGCACACACAAGTGAAGAGTGAGGCACAGCCATGTCAAATCATCCAGGAGCCAAAGGGAGATGCCACTTGGATATTTTTGCCGTCTAACTGGAAGCTCCAATGTTGGAAATGCCCACCTTAGAGAGACTTTCACATCTTCCCTTCTGGTGGTAAAGTGAATGTTTAGAAAGCAGTGTAAACTTCAGAGCAATCCTCCTGACAGCTGTGACCTTCACAGGAATGTGTCCAATGACCTCACAGGGGGAATGCTCTATTATTGGACAAACATCTCTCCTGAAAATGTAGTAAAAAAAAAAAAAATTGATTGATTAGAAGTCGAGAGAAGTAATTGTCTGGGCCTAAGCTTCCTAAACACAGTGAGGATTGTGTCTGGATAAGGCTAGGGCAGAGACTTGTAACAGATTTGGAGTGTATCATACACAAAGATAGAAATTGCAGTGCATCATGAAAGCAAACAATGCTGAACATCCCAATTGGCTTCTTCTAAAAGGAATAAAGAAACCTTAAAATTTTTCTTTTCCTTCCTGAGCGTTTTGAAAATGGGTTAAAAACTACACTTTCACACAAAGTTGGGAATGTGGATTTTTTATGCTACTTTGCAGAGAACTGCCCTGGAAGAAAGCTGCTCAAACCTTTGTTGAAGCACTCTGGGTAATGGGTATCCCAGCTGTCCAATTTGAAACCTGTAAAGGAGTTTTGGGAAACATTTATGATTGAAGCTTCAAAGTTGAAAATTACTTTTGTTAGAAAATTCAAATAAAATATGCTGAATTTCATGGTGGTTGTGCATCAAAACCTGGACAATTTTAGAGTATAAACATATTTTTGCAAACTACTGTGCCAAAAACAGCATATTATTTTTCCTATAGGGCAGAACTCCTCATTAATCTAATGCAAAGGAGTTACTCAGTAGATGTCTCAGGTTTCGCTTTGCTGACCAGAGGTGAATTGTGAGGCCTGTGGCACAGTTTCGCTTACCATACTGTGAATGTAATTAAATCCAAGCACTGCCAGTGTTTACTGGCAAGAAAGGGAGAGCCTCTTTCTGCTCCTCAAACAGCCCTCCATCTGTCCGATTGGATTTTGGTCTCAGGCAGTTGCAGACATGACACAATCACTGGAGGAGGCAGGCCAGACTGAAATCTCCAACTAGTGTCATGCTGTTTTTGTTATATATATATATACAATATGACCTAGCCAGGAGGGATTCAGTCACAGAAGCAAGAAAAAAAACAACAAACAAAAAAAAAACACTGTTTCTGTTTGCTTATGGGTGTAAACACAATAAGAGCGGTTCTAATCCCCCACAGGTTAACACAGACAAGTGTTTATACTGTGATGGTTTTTCTTGATAGAGCGCCGCTTTGACAGATAACAAATACAGTGCAGACCATAAAACGTTTAGTGTCAAGAGAGTATTGAAAGGGGCAAAGGCGCACACATTCACAGTCAAGTGGGTTTAATGGCTTAATGGTAGAGCGAACCAATAGAAAAATAGCAGCATGAGACACAGATCACATTTTAATTGATTCTTTTGACAACATAATGCATATCAGAGGCAACACTTAAGTCTCCTCTGTCTGGCATGGGTTAGCAGTGCTGTTAAAGATGACAGCACTTTTAACACTAATTATTTCTAATGTTTAAAGTACTTATTTAAACTGACAAAACGTTTTTAAAGTGGATCTTGTTTTTCCAACTGTTCTGATGTTTGTAGTCTCATTTCATTTTTTCTTCACTGGTCAGTTTGCTGCAAAACAAGTGCAGCTAATATCCCTATGGATTTTGATCCTTTACAAATAGTTTGAATCTGTGAACAAAAACCTTTTAAATTACATTTAAAAAAATAGTTTTACCTTTTACCTGCACTGAATCCCCAATAAACCTTTTGAGAGAATGTGAATGCAGTTTGACTGTTAATAAGGTTTGCAAATAGATATGGATTTCCTCCAAATGTGTGTCAGCTGGATCTTAAAAATGCTGTTGTTTTTACAAAAGTAAATAGATGTAATAGATGTTTTTATTTATTTTATTTTATTTATTTATATATTTTTTTTTGTGGTGAAACATATTAAAAATAATAGACGGTAAATCTCCCCTGACAAATAACATCTGATCAATCAGCAGTTGATAGTACTAAGTTGTAGGTCTTTGTGTAACAATGTTGGGGTTCAAGTTGGAAGAAAATCCTCAGTAGTCAAACTCAAAGGGACTCAATTACTGCTAATCTTCTTGTGGTGAAAAATGTGTCAGTGAGTCTGAGATGAAACGGTAAGAAAAGTGAAAAGATATTTCCTGTGAACGATCTGATAGAATATGATGCCAAGCTTAACTTGGCAAATTTATTGAGAAATAAAGGGAAGTTTTGGGCACCACAATCAAAAGGAGTTTGTGTATAAATGAAGCTAATTTTCTTTTAATTTGACGATTCATTCAATTAAATTTTGAAATTGCATAAATTCCACCTGAAAACCTACCAAAATTTTGTTGACTTGTCATATCATAGAGAGAATACAAAACCTAAGTTGATTGGACAGTTGTATGGATCAGTTAAGAAACTGAAATAATATAGAATCCCTATTCAGACATCGGGTTTCATTTACATTTACTTTATGTTTGAACAGTTCTCCTCAATCCTTTTTTTTCACCTTGAGACATAAAGTCCTCTTTGGCCCATATAACAGCCTCACCTTTGTTTTTTCTTTCCCTCCCATTTTTCCCTTCATTGCCTTTCTCTCTTTTCTCTTCATTTGTCACTGTCTTGCAATAAGGACTCCCCCCACAAGCTCTCTGCTCAACCAAATGTCGGCATTCATCACATCAGCCAGGAACAACTCAACAGGCCCTCTAGCACGGCGCATTAGAGAGCAAGATGGGATGAGAGATGATGAAGCTTTGAACCAATTTCTTGCTGGCATAAATGGAAGTAAAGTGTTGAAGTCCTCTGACAAAATCTCACATAGCATATGAAATCAGTATTTTCCAGATTCACCTTCATAAGGTAATGAGAAATTCTTCTCTGCAAAGGGAGACTCTGATGTCACATTTACCTCAGACTATGGTGAAATGTAGAGAAAAGAATTAAAATAAAGCAAAAGGCTAATATTATATTGGTACTTTAAAATAAATGTATGTTTATTACTTTATCTTTTTTTCACAGACCCTTAAGCATACTGAAGATTATGGCTTTCCTTGCCCACTTTAAATAATCTGCAGTATGCATGGCCCAAAGGTTAATGAAATCTTGGCATGTAGGGATCTGCATGTTCTGCAGGATCCTCCCACTCTCCCAAAACATACGTTAGGTTATCTTGTTGTTTTGAGCTGCCAATAGTAGTGAATGTATCCATCCAGCATTATACAATGTTTTTTATCCCTTGTGGGGCTACTAGGGGTGCTGGTTCCTATCTCCAGAGGACAATGGCATAGAGGCAGAGTACACCCTGGACAGGTCATCAGTCCATCACAGGGCAACTCAGAGACAAACAGGACAAACAATCATGCATCTAAGGAGATTTTAGAGAGACCAGTCAATCTCTTAAAGTAAACTTTAAGGCAAGAGACTATGCATGAACACCAGGTTTTTGGAAAATTAAACTGCAAACAGATTTTCAAACTGTGAGCCAAACTTTACTTCCATATGTAGAAACAAGATGTTAAAGCTTTGAGTGGGTGTTAAACCTAACACTTCCTTTACTTATCAAATAAAATCCCTTTCCAAATTCAAATTAAATTGGACAGAAATCTTCCAATCTGCAAGGATTTAAAACATGACCATACATTCATGCAAGTGAAATAGGTTGTGTTTACTTAAACCGTTGCAAACCAAATGCCTCAAAAGGATCAATTACTGCAGCATGTAAAAAACAAGTGAAATTACATTCTGCGATACGTATTGCAAACCTAAAACCTGATTTCACTAAGTTGTACATAAACTAAACAGTAAAGACATCTTGACATTATGTTATATATGAATGAGTTATTTGGTCAAGACTTTTCCATGGTACACAATATTCTTAAACTGATCAGAAATTTATTCTCAGCAAATTTCTTTTTTGTCTATAATATGTGCTGGGGCTTGAAAATATCATTTTATTATTATTTTTTATGCTACTTAAGCCTATATAACAAATATCAATTATTTGCCACTGGCCCATCCTCAGGCAAATCTTGCAGCAAATGCAAGCTCAATAAAATACTTGTTGGACTTATCTATTTTTCATTAAAACCTGAATACTTTAAAACAAAACAGGTAAACATCTATGATTTCTGACATTCATGACAGAAGCAGCTAAAAGACTACTCAGTCTTCAACAAAGTTATTTTAAGTGTTAGAAAAAAATGACTCATAGAGCAAGTACATGAAAATGGACATATGACATTCAAGATTGAAATTCTCAGTAAATGAACTGGTACCACAAAAAACATGCATAATTCAATTCAGGCCCTCTCTAACATGACAGAATGGGAAGGATTAAAGTGTCATCTTGTGTTTTAGCAGTTTTTGGAGGAACATTGGCATGTATTCACAAACAAGCATATGGTGCCCTTCTCTTATTTTTATAAGAGTTATGTGATAACTTTGACACATCAGAGTCTATGTAATTAATGTTAGTTAAGTGGGCAAGATGACTAAACAATGAAATTCAATCAAAAGTGGTTAATCTTTTAGTTATGCAAAAAAGCCATCGCAGCTTTTTTTATTTAGAAATTTTTTCACCCTTCTAATAAATTTGGTTGTTTTTCAGTTGAATTGTACAGAGTACAGGGTGAAAAAAATACTGAAAAACTCAAGGTGAGTTTTTTTTCTTACTTCACAAAACATGGTGATTTGACAAGAATGCATACACTTTTGATACAGAATTTAGATATAAGCTCCTTTCATAATCCACACCTGAGCCACCTTAGGAGACTGTCATAAACCCATCTGCACTATGGACAGTAACATGCCTGTTACTGCCTGTTACTGTTAGGCATACTGCGGAACATGTGTGGCACAGAAAAAAGGATTCTACTGAAGTCTACTGATGCACACAGATCATCATTTAGTTTTTATCTTATCTGAGATTTATGTTAATCAGTAGAATCTATGACAACATTTTCAACCAGAACTGATTCCATTTTACAAATCTATATATTCTTATCCAACTCATTTATGTTTGTATTCATTCAGCTCACTTGAAGCACACAGCATGCTAGACAAAAATAATGAGAAATTATGCGATTACAACAACATAAGATTGATTTGGCAATTGCTGTCCATGCATCAAATGCTAGAGAAACTTTACCTGCTTGTGATTCCTTCACTTTGATTGTGTGCTATTAGTCTATCTGAAATACAGACCCCTCCATTTGATAAAATTCTCCATGCTTAATGATTCTTAGTGGTTGTAGATCATCTCTGGTAGAAATTGCGATGAACATAGCACATGCTAGCTCAATGGTCTTCCCTTATACCGCAGTAACCAATTAGTTCCACCTCCAGGTCAAAACTTGAAACAGAATTCTTCAAAATGTTCCTTTTTAGTCTCACATTGCCTGAATAAGGTGAAGCTCTCATCGAAGACATTTTCTCTTTGGTCCGGAGGGAGCAGAATTATATGCAAAAGCCTTATGTGGTCTATCAACAGCTCATCAAGCTCCACACTTTGGCCCTACAGCGTTCCAGTTTCGGCCATCTTCGAGATGAGGTCAAAAATGAAGGTAAAAAAGCTTCTACATTTCTTATTTGAATCGTCTATATTTGCATCGAAACAATGTGCAAGAGTCAACAATATGTCAAACTTGAAGGCTTCACTTTCACATCTCAGGCTTACATTACCTGAGACACTACAGGTACCTTCAACTTCACATTAACTGGATAATGCTGTGCAAGAAATATTATGGAGATTTAATATTGCTCATACTTATTCTAACATATTTTATTACATCCCACAGTGATCCCTACTACACTGCTTATACAATCAGATTGTTATCTTCTATATTTAGCTAATTATAATCACACCCTCACCAATTTCACAACAACGACTTTGGGGCTTGCTAAATTAAAAAAAATAAGACATTAGATTATTTATTAATTATTAAGGATCCATGAAAGTTTATGACATATTTGAGATTGTGTAATGTGTAGAAAACCTCCTTGTCTTTCAAAATCTTGCTCTTTTGGCATATGCCCCCCTTAGGTGATATCGAACAGACTGAACAAGTAAGCATCTATGGACTCATCTGTGTAATTTTGCAAGATAAGAGAAACTCAAATGTCTTTTGAAAGGGTCTTTTATTTCTCCTGTAATGAGCAGATAGCTGGCAGGTAGCTGTTGTTCCCTGCTGTGTCTTCTTCTATATTGACAGATTCTTGTTTCAGAGACATCTTATCCACTCCCTGTGGCCTTCAGTGCCATCTCGCCAGTGTTCTTTATAGATTCCCCCAATGGTAAGTCTAATCTTTAGACACAGCAAGCAAAGTTGCAGTGATCCCCTTTCAAAAGACAAGACAAGGGGAGGTTGAGTTCACAGAATATGACATATGTCAGAAAACAGGATCCTATTATACTGATATGACTCTTCCTGAGGCATTCTATTGACAACCCACAGCAGGTGATTGCCGATTAATCTCTCCACCACACTGACATTCAGTGTGTCAAAGTGAGTACTGGGATGGATAGTATAGTGCTACGGTGAGACTTTGCAGAGGGATAAATACAAACACTAAACAGTTTTCACCTAGTATTCAGCACAGCTGGTGAACTACTGCTGGGTCTCACATAAGAGGAAGAAATTAGTTTCGAGCCAGAAAATTCTACCTGTGTGTTTATAATTGTGTAATTGTTCTCACTACAGTATGACTGTCAATTTTCAGGCAAATTAAAAAAAAAAAAGCTTTGCTTGGTGTTGTTGTCAGAAACAGATAAAAGAGGGACAACAAAGATGCTTCTTTTACTGAGGAATAGTTAATTATTCAAAATTAATGCTATTTAGTTTATGTCATAGTCCAACTTGCTTTTCTTAAATATGAAGTAACCAACAAAGCTAAGTTAAAGAAATTTGACTCTTCAATTCTCAGTATTAAGGTTTGAAGAAATGTAGAGGCTACATGCTCCTTTAAAGGGACCAAAGTAGATCAATTTCATGAGTATAATTTGACTGCAGCTTTAATTAACTTGTACTGGCAGGCATGCTATCGAAAACAAGCATTTATTTGCAAGAAGGGTGATAAAATACTTAAATATATATCAAAGCTCTTAACTTAAATATACATTCAAATTCAAAGGTCTTATGCATTTTAATTTATATTTATGGCACGTTGGACCTATACAAAGTTTAGCTCATTCTTAAAGGGTGAAATCAGTGAAAAAAATGTCCAAATAAATTCGTAGCAAAACAAATAAGATCATCCTAATTTGTCATCTAATTGGTCAGTAATCATGTCATAAATCATTATGACAATGACAGGTAGCTCCAATTATGCATGGCATGGTTGGGACAGAGCATTTGCAGATGCTGTCATTCTTAGAAATTAAACTACATAAAACTCATCTTGTTTATTTAGTATTAAAGCTGTGAATGGTAGATCATCACTCTTGAAGAATTGCCTAAGTGAAAAAAAAAATTTATATTTCTAAAATGCACCTTTTATTTTTCTGATTGATATTGAAACCATATTAACTATAATCACATAATAATTTAAAGCTATACATTAATTGTTTCACTCCATTCTGTTCGGGGGTTATGTGGCCAGCTGGTCAGCCTACTCACCACATGTTTCTAATATATATTCATACTGTATCACATTACTGTACATTTATTCGTCATGCTTTAATTTTACATTTTTCTTCATGGAATATTGTAGGCTTTTTTTGTATTGGCATTGCAAAAGTAGTGTCTGTTCCAGCAGTCACAGGCATTGACTTCCATTCATTTTTCATTCATTTCTTTGGCCAATCCCCAACATTTACCCTACACCTAACACTGGCCAGTACATGTCTAAGCCTAAACCTAAACTAATCTAAACTCAGTTTACATCCAAGTCCTAAATCACCCAAAACGACACTTCTTCTTATGGGGTTCTAGCTTTGGGGCCCACGAGGAGCTGTGGGTTACCACAATGTACCATGAGTTAAGAAAATAACCCTTGCAAAGTATCTAATACTAGGCCACACACACACATTGCATAACCAGAATAATGCACAATATTTGTATGAGTTGTAGAAAATCAGCTTTTACATGTTTCTGGTATTGAGACTGTTTTAAACTTGTGTTACAAATGCAATTGTTGAGGCCATTTCATCTTTTAAACTCAATAGCAGCCCAAAGAAACCCTGTTGAAGTATGCCTTGTCTGATGTTCCCTCCTCTTTTGCACAGTGCATTTGCATTCTGGGTGCATCTTATAGCCAACGGTGACAGCTATTTAGCATTGTATTTGAATAACTTTAAAAAGACCTCTTCAAAAGAGTGCAGGGATGGTAACAAGAGTAAGAACTAATAACAGATGGTGTTGAAACTCCATGTTCTCATCAGGGGGTATTGCAAGTCCTCATCCTTTAAAGCTGTGTATAATGAAGTATGCTTCACATACTTGGTTTATCAAACTCTAAACATGATAAAATCTGATCAAGGCAAGTTAGAGTAAGTGGAACCGATCATTATGGAACTGAATGTATCAAATAAATAATGATCTACAACCCTGAAATGTTTTATGGCCCCCTTACTTGAAAGGAGGAGTGACAATAAGCACTTACACCAATTTGTTAGAAAAAGTAACTGTAGTATAAACACTATCCTATGCAATACAGCACAAAAGTACCCGTAAAAAATGTTTCTCAAGTAAGTCAACAGAAAGATTTTGGTAAATAGGTCATGGCCCAAACAAAAAGAAAATGTTAGAACTTGCAAGGGTCGTCACAATGTCTCTGGAAGTAAGTCTACTCCCTCACCAGAAATATAGTTTTACATTCAATTAAAAATCACTTTAATTGAAGATGGTGTTCTTTGTATTGCATTGCATTCACCTGGAAAGAACCGAACAATCATGCTGTTTTGTAGTGTTTTTTCTAGAGGGAACAGAATCAATGAATAGACATATCTATGAACTTAACAATCGGTCACACATGACATATTTACTTAATGGAACTCTGAAGCTGTACCAGGACTAATATGATGAATGTCAGCTCTGACTTGTGTGCTCAGAACAACAAGTTTTGTGTTGAGGTCACAATCTGTTTTAACTGCTGCAGTACTCATTAAATCCCAAGAGTCGTTATCAAATCATTGGTGTGCCAAGATACAGAGTGACTAGAATGTTAAACTTAGATCTCAAGTCAAAATACTTCTGTATCTACTGGAGTACACTTTCTGTTTAACATTTAAACAGGCATTATTATGTATTTCTCCAGGCATGTAGTGACATTTTATAGCACAATCTGGCAACAATGTTTACCTTCAGTTGTTATAAAAATATTCTCTATGAAACATGACTTAAAAGAAATTTGACTTTGTAATTAACTCTTCGAAATTGGGCCTCTGTCTCTTTAACAATATACAGACATTTACATAATAGATTTTAATTTTAGTCAGTTAAAAGTGAGAAAGTTAGCACAGATATTAATGATTTAATCACCATATCTAGTATTGTCTTTTTTTCAACAAAGGTAGAGAAAACTTTGTGAACTTACTTGTCTTCATTCAAAAGGTCTCACTGTTCTGCATCATCCAAAGTCTCTTGACCTTATCTCTCCAGCGATATTCCTGTGCATCGTGACAGCAAGTGCCACACATAATTGGACTGTTAGACTCATGACTTTTGTCTGCATCTTTTTGTTTACTGTTATTCTCCTCCCCACTATCCCTCAAACTTTGTAATCATTTGTTCATTCTATTTGCTTTTTAAACCAATGCATCAACTTATTTCTTAGTGCTCTCAGCTGTCACCTTAAGACTCACGATTTCTGTTGCTCTTCTCTACTCTGTTAATGTAGACGTCTGTCGCCAGGCAGTGGGTGGTACAGACAGAGGCAGGGATTAGAGGTCATTCACAAGTGTAGCTACTAATTACCAGAATTGTAATGAACATTTTCAAAGGGAGAGGCTGTGGACACACAATTCAGACCCTTCAGTTCATCTTGTGTTTTTTTTTTTTTTCTATCTAGATGCTTCTCTCTCAGATCTTCTCCAAAAATACTCAGTGACTTCTATTTCCATTGGCACAGGCACCTCCTCGCACCTGCATGAGAATGTTTTGGAGCACAAGCCCCACTTGGACACATCCATACTGTTTTTTTATTCTAGAGATGACATTTAATTCCACGCATGCAGCTTTTCTGGGATCAGTTTTCAACATTTATTACACCTGCTGACCTTAAAGTGAGTTCTCTGAGATGCAAAATTGTCCACTTATGTCTAGTAGCATTAGGAACAAGTACAACTCTCTGTATCTCTTGTTTCTCTTTTCTCTTTCTCTTTTTCAGATACACACACAAATGCCAAATAGCTTGGAGTTGAATACATTTCTTTCCTCCTTGAATAATAAATATCATCTTAAAGTAAAGCCCTAAAAAACTTTATTTCTGAAATGCACTTTATAGCAATAGATTTTTATTTTAGTCAGTTAACAATGAGAAAGTTTGCCCAGATACTAATGATTTACTCACCTTGGCATATTGAAAGCTGCAACTAATGCTAGCATCTATTTTCTGGTAATTCTGACTATTTGACCATATATACAACACTGAACATTCATCTTTTGATTGTAAGTTGAATCTTAAATATGTAAAAAATACTAATTTGAGATGGTGATATCAAAAAAAAAAAAAACAACAACTAACCTGCCCCATCCTAAAGCGGAACAGAATTTGCCACACAAAATAAATCATATTGTTGGAATTATATGGAATTGAACATTCCAGAAAAATTCCATTTATTAGTTTATGATTTATTGTCATTCCCATTGAAACAGTTCTTTAAAAATATGGCAATTAGTTTCCCTTCTCTGTTCTTTAGCTGTTGCCAACACATTCGGGGATTCATCAGTTATCAGTTTACACCCAATTATGGTCAAATTCAGCTCTAAAAATTGAACAAAATCTAGTCAGGTCAGTTATTATCACATATTTGCAGACTTTTGTCCCAGCTAGTTGTACTTATTGTTCCAATAAATGCAGACAGGTAAAATTTGTAAAATTAGGCATACAGATCTTGTGGTGTGTCTAACTTTAAACAGCTATATCGTTTTCAAACAAAAACCATTGTAGTTGAAGAATCGACTTACTGGTACCATATTTGGACATTACCAGACAAAAGAAATATCAATATAAAATAAGTTGTGCTGTTGGGTGTGCTGTAGTGGCGCAGGAGTTAAGCACAACCAACATATGTTGGCCTTAGTCCTCGATGCAGCAAAGGCCTGGCGACCTTTGCTGCATGTCTTCCCCTTTTCTCATTGCCCACCTTTCTGTCAATTAACTATCAATAAAGGCCACTGGAGCCAATAAAACCTTTAAAAAATTGTTGTGCTGTTATTCCACAATAATAGAATGTCTCTCAGGATTTGGCTTTAAATATTCAAATCTGAATTAAACTTTTTGAATTTTTTCTCATGGTGGAGCTGCTACAGTTTCACCCTGCCAGCTTTATCCTTTAATTTGCCTTCTGAATCTCAAGGCATCACTCACAGATTGATCACCATAACGTACTGTGCAGCTAACATGTTCAGTAGAACTTCCAATTTCTAATTTCAGTCGTAAGTACATCTTTTCCATTTCCAACATCTGAGAGTATCAGCTAAAGGTGTTATTTTGTGTGTGTGGAGCACGTGTATGAGGGATTGAAAAATAATAAAAAGAGAAATTTCCCGTTTCAGGTGATGATATTGCAGTCTTGATTGATGCATAGTTCTGCCTCCACAGAGGAATCAATGACATGGTTGCCGGTATGAATCAAGCTCACAGCTGTCAGGACAGTGAAGCACAGCTTGGCTAAGAACTGAGACAGGTGGATGGATTGTTGTGAGCAAAATTAAACAACGGTGGATTGGAAGACATATTGAAATGTTTATTTTATTTTATTTTATTTGGTGAGGGAATGATGACCAAAACAGAGGCTGAGTAAACATTTTGTCTTTTTCATGGAGAAATTTTCTAAATGAAAATAATTTTCCTTTGCATAACATTTTTAGTTAGCAAAATGTAAACTCTCCTAAGCATTTCTTAAACAGAAATGAATAAAAGTAGGTTTTTAATACAAAGGAATTGATAAAGGAACACTGAGAAATGAAGCCCACTTATTTTTCTCTCAAGCACTGCTTCACACTGTCTATTAACTGACTGAAAATGAAGAAAAGCTATTATAGAATAAAGAAGTGTATGTTATAAACTGAAGAGCTCCTTTTATGACATCATAGTTACTCAAGTATCAATTTTAGCTTCTGTGCAAAATACTGTTAACTGGAAAGAATACATTTATCTAACTGGGTGTACAGACATTAAAAAATGCTTTACACACAATACATTATTTAGTTATAGTGATCTTTTTTTGTCTTACTGGTTCACTGAGATGATCGATGACATGTCTTACTGCATACCCCAGGGTTTATCAAATGTAATTCATGCACTGCATAGAAAAAGAAAACACAGAAGGAGGAGGATTTACTCATTTGTGACTTTCAAATAATTGGCCAAAAGTGTCTGTGTTCCTGTTTTACACTATGTGTGCTCCAAATGCAAATCCTGAGAAGAAGCTGTTCAGTCATCACCTTGGATTTTAGTCGGTTAAAATGCATCTTGAAACAATGAATGAGTATTGTTTCAAGAAAAGTAGGGATCGGAAAAAATGTCTTTCTCCTATGTCTATAAAAAATAAAAAATAAAAAATCTTATGACTGAATCTGCACACGCTCATCTTTGATCTTGTGATTGTCATGTTTTTAAAATCCAAATTGAATTAGTGGATCATGTAGCAAAAGGGCAAGTTTTGTTTAAATGTATGGTTTCATTCTTATTTTCACCAAAACACAAGAAAAACCCACAGTGAAAATTGTCTCATTTTAACAATTTGGGAACATTGTTCTCACATACTAAATAGATTTACAAGCTCATACATAATGACAAAGGCAAATAATTCATTTGATCATATTGAGATACTGACTTTATATCCAGCAAAGTTTTAGAGGAAAAAAAAAAAAAGATTTTCTGCATCTGCCTTTTGAAAGTCTCCTGTCTTGCCTCTTGATCATACACATCTTCAGATCCTTCTATGCAACTTTTTCTTTCTTTCTTTCTTTTATTTTTTTTGAAATAAGTGCTTTATGGAAAACAGTCAAATAACTGCAAACCCAGAGTTTGGAAACTGATGGTCATTTTAATATCTGGGTTTCAGTATTACCACCAAATTTTAAAAACAGGTGCTGATCATTTTCCCTTTTTTCCCTCTCTAAAACGTTTTGGCCTTTTTGTGCCAACTCTTTTCCAGTCCAAGCAGGATTCTCCAACCATGCCTTGATTGCATCTACACTGGTACATGTTGTACTTTCAATCAAGTGACTTACATCAAAAGATTACAAATTGTCTTTTGTAGTGACATATTTTCATGCCACTCAAACATATGACATCTTTGTTGCTTCTTACTAGATTGTAATTTGCATTTTCATTTACCTCTCTTTTTGTCTTGCTTTGTGTTATTTGTTATGCCAATATTCCTCATAACATACATTACTGAGCAGCTATTTACATACTTCATATGAACCACATATGACGTCTGATAATATTTTATGCCTTGCAATTACTTTGTTTATACTGACAAAAAATAGTAGTTTCTTTATTAAAAAAAATGTGGTAGATCTTTTGTACAATTGTCTGTATGGCACATATGTTTATTCATTGGAGATGTTTTCATCAAACAGCTTCTGAAGTCAAAGTTGAAACGATATCAGATTCTTTGCGTCATTACAATATTCATTATTCTTTTAGGCTGCTCATTTAGATCATGTTGTGATAGATCCCTAACAGGAACCACATCTCACACATACAATCTGTTACATAGAAGCTGAAGCCTTTGATTTTGTTCCCTGTTGGCAACATCAGCTTGAATTTTGGGAGTGTGTGAATCCTAACAGAAGGGTCAAAGCTGCAGTGGGAAACAACATGTGTGGGACACATCTGAAAAGATTTTCAGCTTTGATATTCAGATCAGCCAGTGCCCTGCTGAAAAGAGGCTTAGTATCGCCACAAACTGGAGTACATGCATGAAAAGGCATATTGACTCTGTACCAACTAAGCACACACAGAGGTGTGATTGCTTTAATCTCACTTAATGACTGAGAGTAGGACCAAGGTTGAAGTTTCATGAGTATAAATGTATAATTTTGAGCTACAGGGCGCTCAATTTATTCAGTAGCCAAAGAAACTTCTGTTGCCATCTCATTTTCAGATATCGTCCAACTCTTTTAACAACTGTGTTATAAAGGAGCTGATAAACTTGAGGTTGTTTTCAGAGTTTTTCCATAGCAGGGTGCATTTGTTGACTCACATTGTAGACAATCTATGTCTGTCAGAGAGCTTTTTATAACATGGCACATTAAAATCTTTGAATATAATTTATCTTGTTCAAACAGATAATTTGCATCATAAAAATAGCTATGTGGAAACAAGTTTCCTACTGAAAATAAAGAATGACATTTACTGTTTGAATTTAAGTATAGTCTTTAGTCATTTGCCTGTTCTCTTTTCTATCTCTTTGTCTTTTTACATTTTTAATCTTTACACACTTGAATGAAAAGCATCCGTCTATGCATTCCTTGTACATGCTTGCTTACCCTTGCTGGGAGCTGATGTCTTTCTCTACTGGACATTTGGTGAAAGTTGGGGTCAAGTCACCAGTCCATCACAGGACAACATAGAGACACTCGACTTAAAAGCTGATCAACCAGCATCAAATTCCAGATTATTATCTGGAAATCAATACTGTAGCTCTAGACATGACAGGACTTCAGTTGTAATTTATTAAAAAATACTTACTTTTGAGCATAATGAAATTTGACTTCGTTTTATTTGTTCTTGAAAATATCTCACATCTTGAGAACTTCTAGCAATGTGTCTTACAACTGGGAGAAAATCTTCCCATCCTTGTTTTGTCCACCTGTTCAGTATATGCATAGGTCAGCTGGGCTAACGTGTGAATAAGAACCTCCACTGTGTTGTTAACTTTCTAAAAAAAAAAAAAAATAACACCAGGAACTTTTTTTGCAGTTTGGACTACATTAAATCTTATATTATAACGGACAACGTTAAACAGCTTTTGATCCCCATGTGCATCACTGAGTACCAACATCATTGATTACGCTTCAGTCGGTTCACTGGTTTCTCCTGCTTAAACAACTGTGGTAGTTCCTGCCTTTTACAGTCAAGGATGTCTGCACAGAGGCTGTAGTTTTTGGAGATGCTTTGACCCTGTAGTCTATCAATCAAAATCTGGGCCTTGTCAAAGTTGGTCCAATCCTATACTTACCCATTTTTACACTTCCACCACATAAACTTCAAGGACAGAATCTTCAATGGCTGTCTAATATATCCTGCTGACAGCCAGGTGCTATAACAACATAATCAATGTTTTTCCCTCCACCATTCTGGGGTCAGTAAATCTCTCTTTTCTATAATGTATAGAACGAGTTTATAATTTTCCTGCAGCATAATTACTGTAAAGCTTATCAAGAGGACATATTCATGTTTCACACAAATCAGAGTAATATCCCTTTTATAATTTTCATATCATATTTAATTTTCCTTGATAAGGTTTCACTCATGAGAATTTTAGCAATAACAGATCAGTATTGTGTGCTCCCATCCTCTCATTGTTTCAGTCTAATTTCCCTTGTCTAACCTAACTGCCCTCTACTTTTTCTGGTGGTATCTCATTAGAATACCTATTGGCTTGTTTCTAAACAGATTGACGTCAGTGGGAGAGCTTTATGATTTTCAAAGCCAAAAATTGAGTTACTGCTTATATTGTTCCAAAATATGTGTTTCTGACCCACAATGAGTCATGTAAGAAATTTCTAATTTAAAGAAGGGGTTACACACATATGCAGAGTCCTTCTCAACAGATCTCGCATTGCAGACAAGTAGATTTTCTCTGTAAGAATTGGTTCTCTCCACATGCATAATATCATGCATGCTGAATTTATAGGCAAAACGATCAGGCCTCCGGGGCTCAAAGGGCTGGCTTAGCGCCTCTCTGCACAGCCTCAGCTGCTATGGCCAGCATACGCTTGTGATTGGCTTGACAGCTTCATTAAAAAAAGAGAAGGTGATTGCTTTCTGTTCCATTCTCGCAGCATGCATGACTAACCAGGCTCAGCTGTCAGTAGGAGGGACCCACTCGAGTTTCTTTCCATTGGGTTTATGTCAGTTTTAATACAAAGCTCTTACATAAGGATGGCTGTACCTTTCACTGCTGTCCTGTTATCTCAGGATTTTAACAAAGAGGTTCACTGTGTTTACATACACAGTGGACCTCAAATTATAAACAGTTCCTTCTAAAAGTTCTTGTATCCCTGCAACTTTTTTTTTTGACATTTTGAAGAACTACAGTCACAATTTTTTTTTTGGTTTATGTGAAATAAATTTTGCATATTTGATGGAAGAAAATGGATACATGGTTTTCAAAATATAGGCACCAACAAATCTCAAAACAGTGCTTTACACTTCTTTTCAACCCCCCTATTTTGATACCCCAGAATAAAATGAATTGCAAATGTTGCTGAACAAACTCCACCATGAAGACCAAGGTACATGTCAGATAGGCCAGGGATAAAGTTGTGAAGGGGAGGGATAAGCTATCGACCAACATCACAAGCTTTAAACATTTAATCACATATCAACATGTGACATTCATTTGGCCAGATGGTTTACATTAAAAATATTGTGTGGAGAAAATGTAACATTGCTAATCACCCTGTCCACACAATGCATCATGGTGTGGTTATGCATTTCTTCAGCAGGTGCAGAAAAGTTGATCAAAGTAGATGGGAAATGGAGGAGCTAAATTAAGGCAAATCATGAGGGAAAAAACAATTACAAAAAGCTTGCAGTTAAGTGGTACACATAAAATCGTATTCCTGAGTATAATTACTCCTTCATACTCCAGAAATTATGTTGGACATCTGAGTCAAGGCTTGAAAATTGCAGGTCACCGATACTCTCTATCCAATTTGCCTGAGCTTGAGTATCACTAGAAGTGCAAAATGATATAGTCAATACCCCCAATAACTTCCTGATGTAATTTCAGTGGCAGAAGGAACTTTGAGATGAAACAGAGCAATACATTTACTGCTAGCAGGAAACAACCTAAATGTTTCGAACTTCACTACTTTTTCAACTCTCAAATATTTTTTTTCTTAGAAACTGATTTTAATAATTTGTCTTTTGTTGCTCCTTTAGGACTTTGGTGCAGGCTTAGCTGTCAAGCCCTGTGATGAAATTTCAATCTTTATTTTAATTTTTTTGTCTGCATAATTTCACTAAGAAACTCGTTTAGTCCTTATCCTTAATATTAAAGCACAGATCTAATCTCCTCTGCTTGTTCTATCTTATTCTGACTACCATAAAGAGTGAGGCCTGCGTTTGAAGAAAAATCTAAGTTTGATCTTTTTTTTTCTAATCATACAGCCATTACACAGTTGATTACATAGCTCTGTCTAGCAAAATACTATTTTTTTCTTCATGTACAATTTACATTTTTCTAAAGGATTATTGAATGGTGAGGCTTCTTTGATCATCACAGTCAGCTATCAGTTGAATGTTTTTCAGAGACCTAGTTTCAGGAAAGTGAATTTTCTAACTTTTCTCATAAAGTTAACCTTAATTGCTGACAACTTCTGATAAAATATTACTTAGTATTTAGTTTTTAGAATAGAATATGTGTTAAATTTCCATTTCTGATTTACAGAAAGCACAGAAACATCTTCAACACTGGCAAGGTAAAAAAAAACTGGTAGGTCCTTTCTGTGGATTTAGCAGAGCCACACCTCTGACACAAATATAAAATGTAGCATTTTTATCCTTTCTTTTTTATATTAAATGCTTTCTTTGCATATGGAAGATTTAGAATTGGAAGTGTCGTACATGCATGAGTGGTGAGAGCCGGAAAATATTGGATTCTTGCTGTGACAATCAAACAACAGCAGAAACTTTGTCATTCTATATCAGAAATCTACTTGCATGCATGCAGAACCATTCTTAGAATGACATGTGTTGTTTGCACAAATTGTTACCCCAAATACCTGCTATTATGTTCATTTACAGACCAAAATGAATACTAAATGACCGGCAATCATTTAGAGAGATTTAAAGCTTGGTACATGCTCAGACATCGGAAAGCAGATCAGTGTAGATTGTGGGGTTCAGTGCCATGCTTATGGAAACTTTGACATGTCCTGGGAAGAAGATGGAATCAAACTCACAAGCTCCTGATTGCCAGAGAACTACCTCTTCCACCCTTCCTGCTGAGCAGCAGTGTGCATGATGTACATGGCAAGTAGATGTTGAGCATAGTCTTTTATTTCCTGGTATCTTAAGTAGTTTTTTTTTCCAGAGGAAGAGGGCTTTAGAAAATGCTTTCTGTATATCACAAAAGAAAAGTTGTCTGTAAATCAAGGTCTAAATTATATTAAAAATGTGACAATAACAAATAGCATAAAAAAAACACACAAAAGAATCGCAACATGTCTAGATCTGAACAAATGACAAACCAAGTAACTGAAATCTATCAATCTGGAAGATGCTACAGAATCACTTATGTGGCTCCAGGGCTCATGCAAATCAATTTGCTTGAGCCCAAGTCGATTTGTGGAGAATTTGTCATTATCCACAAATCGACAAAATATTGAACAGTGGTACCAGCCCACCAAAGCTATGTCAAGCCCAAACTGAAGACCTGTCTAGAAGGTAATCATAGGATCCAGAACAATGTCTAATTGCAGGAGGCCCCACTTACCTAAAAGTTTGCATTCATGATTGAACAACAATAAGATAGTTATTCCATATGTAGTTATATTTATATAAATATAAATACAACTAGAGAGGTTCACAAAAAAGGAGCATTACAGGTATAGTTTTCTCTATTTTTGCAACCAACAATTTTTATATTATTAACAAACATTTAATAGGTGTAGAATGCCTGTTATGTTTCTGAATCAATTGGGGGTTAAAGGCAAGAAAATCATATGCAATGTCCCAGCATTTATGAACAACATGGATTTGAATGTATCATTTGTGACATGGAGGTTGTTATTCAGGCAACCCATACCTTCATTTAAAATTCTCACATTTTGTAAGCAATTACATGGCTTCCCTAATCTCATGTTTCAGACAGTCAGAAAGACAGCTGCTGAAGTGTTTCATTCTTATCTCTTCTGCCCGCTGCAGTTTCCTCTCTGTCTTTGCTCACTTCTCCTCCATCTTCCTCAAGTTATATGTCTGGCATGTGTGGTGACAGCGAGTCCTTGGCTCACATTGGCTCTACTTTTCAGAAGATAGAGCACATGCCAAGAATTATCAGAGCTAGGTCTGCACTGACTTTTTGTTTTGGCAGAAGCCTACCTTTCATTGTGTCATTGCAGCTTTGCCCACAATTTCAGACAGGCTGCTTAGAGCAAAAATATCTTAGTGTCTCACTACAGCTGTTTATATAAATGTGTCGCAAAACCAAATTCTTCCACACATGAGCCTGAATTTAACACTCCTTTTAACAGAATACACTCTGGATTGGTCAAACCATTTATCTGCAGTTGGACAGTGAGCTCTTCTTACTGTGGATTATTAGACGTGTGATACATAACTATATTTCATATTGCAGCACAACTTCAAACACAATCCAAAGTGAAGTTCAAAAATCGGTGAGTAAATAAAACAAAAAAACAAAAGTAGAGAAAAGAAACCTCATCAGATGTATAGTTTCAGCAAACGGTTATTTACAAAATTTGTCATTCCCCTAAAACTTTATTTTAAATTAAAATATTTCTGATGTTTGTGTTAAATGTAAGGGTACTCTTTACCATTGTAAGTTTTTTACTTTAATAAGTGATTCTTTGATTTTTTTTTCATGCATTTTTAACACTTTCTCAGAGTTATGACTGTAGCACCTCTACATCTAAAGCTCTTGATAAATCTGCAATGATAGAAGTCGTAAAATATTTAACAATGTGCTTGTGAAAACTCAGTCACCACCTGCCCCACCCTCATTCAAACACACTCAAAACTTATAAAAAACACATATATTTCTTACTAAAATGGGCCGGATTGTCAGCTGAGGCTACAATTTCCCCGGAGTCACCAAAGAATAATACTTTCAGCAGAAGTAATTCTCAGCATCACCTTTAATCTCTGGGAGATTTGTTGCTGTGTACTTACCAGCCTACAGTATCAGTGGCATGTCAGCCATGTTTATTTTGGATGACAGTTGCAATCTCCTCCCATATCAAATGATGGGTCAATCCATATCTCATTACTCTTAGTAAACAGTATAACTTTTTTGAGGATTCACAATGCATAGAAATAAATTTAGCTGTTGCAATATCTTTGGATGGCTTATTTGATAGCATACCTGTAAAGAAAGTACTTTAGAATATTGAAAATCAATTATTTGCTTCCAAAGCTGCAGCATTTAAATTCAATGCCATTTCACACTGAAAAATTTATTAGTCATATTCTTATCTCAGCTTTTACTCCAAAATCTTTTTTCCCTTCTCATTCTCCTCTTTGTTGTTATTATTCACTTTTTTTCCTGTGATGGCTCAGACGCAGGCCTTTCTTGTGTGATTTACTTTCTATTAGGGGATTAAAAATCAATTATGCAGGAAGCCATGCGTAGGCGTGATTATAGCTGCGCATGACGGCACCATTCATCACAGGACCACTCATCTCTGCAGCCGTTAGTTACACAACACACAGGGACAGCCATCCTTTACTGTGAACTCTGCCCCTCATCTTTTAACCAGTCTAAATGAAGTATATCCACAATATATAATGAAATGAATAATTTGTCCAGTTTTGCAGTGGAAAAAAAAAGCACATTGAAACAGTTAAAGAACTGTATCTCATTATAATTTCAAACAATTTCTGCTTATTTTTGTAGGATAGATTCAGAGGCTTGAAAATACCTTTAGAAACAATCCAAAATCACATCCAGTGTTTTATTAAATAAATATCCATCCACTGTATGATATTTAGAAAGTCTTGATCTCCCCAAGCCAGCTAATGTTTCAAAAGGTATAAGTACAACCAATATTAGTTCCACAAAACAGTTTACAATAAATTGTGGTATGTTTAAATCTTATATTTAACTCAAAGTAAGACATCTTTGTAATCTCTGACAATATATTCTTCACTTCTTATATTAACATGTGCATGTTTTGATTTGAAAAGTTAAAATGTGTTTATAATGACATGATAAGGAAACCAACACTTTTAAAAGGATTTTTTCCCCTTCATGATTTCTTCTGTTTTTGATTTTTTTGTCACACTTAATTTTTGTCAAGTCTCAGATAATTAAACAAATGTTCATATATGAAGCAAAAACCCTTAGAAATTTTAAATCAGAAATTCATTATAAGGGAAAAAGTTTCTGAAAACATTCTGAAAACATAATATTCCCTCTCATGAACTCCCGGTAATCATGAAGTGTGATTAGCCGCATTTTTTGGAGGGAAATCTCAATTCAGTTTCAATTGTGATACCAGGTTGGAGTAAACAATAAAAAATTTAATTAGACCCTGTATTGCATTACAAACCAGGTAAGAAAGTGTTTCCCTTTTGATGTTCTGCAGAATTTTAGTGAGAAAAATGTTTCTTTCTCCTGCGCTGCAAAAACTGAAACCAATTTAGTTTCATTTGGTCAATGAATATTGTCTTTAAAATCTACTAAAACTTCAAGGTGTCACTGGTTATTGGACAACTTCTCATATTATGTTTTTTCTAATTTCTCTTTGAAACAATTTGTAAAGTGCAGCTTTTCATGTCTTTGTTTATAATGGCATGATGTTCTTTGCACTTCCAGATTCTGGACACGTCAATACTCCCTTAAACACTCAGATGCTTAGATATGTATCTGTAACCTTTTCCACCAGAACAGTAAAATTGCAAAGCTCTGGAGAGAGCTCTTTACTTTCAGCCAGTGAGATTCTTCATGTGTAATACCTTGGTACTGAGAAACCTTTTCATATGCAATCAGTTAGGATTAACCCAGTTGATATTATTTTGTTTTAATGGGAGCAAGGTTAAAACACTGAGATAATTTAGATTTTTCTTTACCTTCCAACAATTGTTGCACTCCATTTTCTTTGTGTTTTCAGTTTCACCTTAAATCCCATCAGTTTGTCTTTGGACTCATTTGTTTTGATTTCTTTGTATAGGTGAATTACTTTGGCTTTTTCTCGAATAGCTCCATTAGAAATATTATAACTACAAATAATATAACTAAGAAAAACACTGACGTGGAAAAAACTTGCTTTTTCAGCTGAAAATGAGTTTTCATAATTTTAATCTTACTCATGCCATTACTTCTGATGTCATGCCCTTCAGAATAAATTCTACAGAAATGTAATGAGATTGATAAACTATGTATTATTTACTATTGTGGTGTTTGTTGCTACATGTAGTAATTACTTTTGTCTTTACCATACAGTCTTTTTGTCAAATATGACCGTCAAATTTTTGCTATACCCCAATAACTCATATTCCACACTCTACTAAAGTTTCTCAAACTTTTTTTTTTATTATTATTATCTCAGTAAACGTCTGTAATAGATAGATAAAGTAAAGGCATTTTGCCCTTTGCCCATTGAGAGTCCTTTTGAAAAGCATTTTTAAAACTAATGTAGAGTTGTAAAACTATACTGCAGTGTGCACTGGTGTGCTGAGGAAAGAGCAGCAATCCTTGTAAGGTTGACAGAAAAAAAAACCATTGGGTGATAAAGGTAGTCTTTCAGTGAGGAGGCATCCTAAAGGCCCTGGAGGCCTGGGCACAGGAGGTGCACTTAAACAAGCCCCCTTTATCCTGACATTCTATCATATTCAAAGCCAACCAAGTCTGTATAAGATGCATCCTACACAGGTGCAGTTTTGTATGTCAGACAACACAAGATTTCTTCCTGTCCCAATCTACCGCTCAGCAAAGAAGGAACTAGAGATGGAACAGTGAAAGTCATGCATATGTAACATTTTGTCTCCAGATTTTTTTTTCTCAAATGTCTATTTTTCCCAAAAGTTATTCATTGTAATTATCTTTAGTTTTTTTAATATCTCTATAAAATATTTAACTATGTAAATGTTTAAATAAAATGTATTTGTTTATTCATTCATTCTTCAGTTCAAGTTTACTCCTACTCATAGTGTTGCATTTTTGGTTTCACAGCATCACCTGTTTCTTGAAGGCGAAGACAACTGATCAAGGTTTTACAAAGTTTTTTTATAGCACTGCCGATCAGACCCCCTGCTGCTTTGACACTTCCTCTTCAGTCTAGTTCTAGGCTTCAAAACATAGCTCACGAAAAGCTGTTTTTATGGGAGAGGAACAATGACTGCAAGGCAGAGCATCTGATCTGAAAAGCTTTCAGTGGAGTGATCACATCTACAGGAGTATGCAACTTATTTTATAAAGGATTTCTTTTTTTATCTGAGAGTTCTGAATTTTTATAGTGAACCAAGTTCAGCTCATGCAACCGTTTTGAGTGTAAATGTAAAGTTGTTCACTGGAAATAGTCTAACCATTGTTTTTAACTAGCATGCACTGTAATGTCAAAGGTGGGCAACATGTAGCATATTCTTCATCATATGAAACTTTTGAGAGTTTAGTGGAAGATGGAAGTACAATACAGTTCTGGAAGAAAACCTGTTAGTGGTTGCAAAATACTAAAGATTTGGGCAAAGGTTGACATTTCATTTGAATTGTCTAGACTGCAGCGTATACTGTGTTTTAGAATGGCCTAATCAAATTCTGAGAATCTGTGGCAAAACTTGTAAATAGATGTACCCAAGTCGCTCCGACCATGCTAAACTTGAAAAAGTAATGGTAACCATTTTAAAGTTGCTTGTCGACCCTAACTGCATTGAAAGGAGGTTCTACAAATGTTTGACCACATTATTCTGATTTCATTGATGAAAAAAGATTTACAACAGTGTAACCTTACATTCCACGTCATCATGTTACGCTACTGTGTTGGCCTCTTAAATAAATGCTTTAGTAATCCAAATAGAAGTTTGTGGCTGTAATCTGATGAACTGCAGAATAATTCCAGGGATGTCAATGCATGGAAGGCTTTGTTCTAAAGCTGTGTTATCAGGTTTTGCTGTGTCATTCATCACATTCAGAAGATGTTTTAATTGTCATTGAAATTCTTTGAAGTAGATGCAGCAATGTTTGCCTTTCCCATTGTACAAACAGATAATATTTGTGTTTTAATAACTACCCAGTGTTGTCACAACAAGGAATGCAATGTTAACCCTCTCAGTGTTAGGATTTTCACTTCCCTTTGTTTGCGCATTATGTGCACTCACAGAAGCACTCTCACACACACAACACCCACTCACGGATGCAAGAGTCCAGGCTTGTGGAGAATGGCACGTCTGTTTACTCTGAAAGGTTCAAAGATAATTTACCTGGATTAGAGAAGCCATCTGTGCCTGCCATCCCAGATTGCTTTGGAGGTGTCTCAATAAATACTGAGTAGGCTTCACGGTAGATAGTGCAATAGAGGTTTGAACCAGAGCAGGGTTTAATGCTCCTTTTTACATCGGTTTTTAAAGGGTGACCGCTAGTAAGATTGTTGGGCCTCTGCTGAGAATGGTCCTGATGAAACTTGGTCTTTGTCTGCTCCTGACCATAAAATAGCAATGAAGATGGAAGTTTCAAAGAAAGTTTTTTTGGGACATTGGAAAGGCTTTTTATGCAATTACATGAAGGAGTCAATAAGCTAAAATTAGTATATCTGTTTAGTTTTTAAGGCACATTAAATTTTGAAACAAATGCAAATCCTGATGTGAAAGTGCTCCGTTTCAGGTTTGACTTCTGATATGCATTCATCGGCTGCTTTCTTACACAATGCTACATTATGTTTGTCGTGGGTTGGGACCCCTTTTGCCATGAGAACTGCCCTACTTCTTAATGGCATAGAGTCAACAAGGTGTCAGAAACATTCCTCTGAGATTATAGTTCATATTGAATAGACAGAATGACACAGCTGTTGCAGATTTATTGAATGCACATCCATAACGCAAATCTCCCAAAGGTGCTCTTTTTGATTGAGATCTGGTGACTGTGGAGGCCTTTGCTCCACTGGTGCGAAACTATGGGCCAAATAAATATTCCCCATCCCATGAGAAAACCAACACCAACCTGAATCACTAACAGATGCCAAAATGCATGGATGCCTTAATGCTGTTCATGCCTCGCATCTTAATTTCACAACACCAATCAGTTACTGTGAAATTTTGGAGAGCCAGTAAAAAATAGTAGTCTGGGTTTCTTAATCGCCGCAGACAGAGGTCTTCTTTTGCTGTAGCCTCTCTAGTGCAAGGTTTAATGTGTTGGGTATTCGAAGATAGTATTGAGTATACTTTGGTACAAGATCTTTGAGCTACTGTTGCATATCTGTTTTTTGAACCAGTTTGCTTATTCTTTAACAATATAATCGAGACATTTTTCATGCATGCATGTGCAGCTCACACATTATTTTCAAATTTTCCATTCTTTTTTTCAAAACCAGAAAAATAGCTATCCCAATACATCCCAGTAGAACAACAGTTAATAAAAGATCAGTCTGTTTGGTTCAAACTCTGATATTATTTTCAAAGTCACCAAAATCCCTTTCTTACTCTCTCTGATGATAAGTTAATGCAGCAGGTTAGTGTATATACTCACAATTGTGTATCCTGGAAAAGCATGTAGAGTCAAAATAATTGTCAGAATAACGGTAAACCTTCAATTTAGAATTACAATAAATACTGTCTTACTTTGCAAGGCCAGATCTCAGGAGAAGACTTGGAAAAAAAACAGAAAATGTAACATTTCTGTGGCCAATTGTTTTACAGACTAAAAGAAATCACTTGTCTTTGGAGAATACATAAATTTGTAACCTCCTATTTGGGTCCCATCTTGAGCGGTAAGTAAGACTGAACTGTTGTTGTGTTACATTCTAAACCTCAAATGTAAAGCTTTTTGTGTGGAAGCTGTTCAGACAGATTTAGCCACTAGGAGAGTTCTAGTTGTATATAAACAAAAAATAATGATCAGACCTGCCTAAGAAGAAGGTATTGATTTTTTCAAAAAGCTGAACCTTGTGGTTTCTTGAAACATGCTGAGGCACAGAAACACTCCCCCACCTTTCCTTCATGCTAACTAGCCAGATACTCTTTCAGAATCACCTTTCTTGCACACATTAAGTTTAGATCAATTTTGACATTCAACTCATCGCATCATTGTTTTTCTACTGCATCATAAGCAGGAGGTGGAGGAATATGTCACTAAACTAGTTCAATAGGCTTGTACATGCTTTAGGGGCACACTGGAGGTTCATTGTAGACAATGTCAAACAGTGCACAAATATTCAGACAGACCGCACTAAACTAATAGGAACATTCTTATTTGTCCAATCTTATTTATCTATCTATTCTTAGCTTGGACTTGTAACTTTGTCAGGCAGATCCAGCTCCACACATATAAGCAAATATGCAGCGATCCAGTCAAACATCCTCAAGAGCTCTCCTTGCTTTTTCACAACAGATAATGGCTGTGTCTGTGGTGAGATAATGAAGACTGCGGCTCATGAATCTGTGGCGTGATGAATTTGCCTTTATGAGGAGACCAGGGGATCTATATTCTGCTGATGCCATGCTCACTCTGAGATCCACGCGTCTCTCTCTCTCTCTCTCCTATATATCTGCCATGCACAGACATTGCACATGCAGCATATACTACCACAAACCCCCTACCAGAATGCTAGAGTAAGTCTCACACGAAGCACAATTCATACTGAGAGAAGGAGCACTGAGAAAAGCACCAGCAGCAGATATTTGGATTTCCTTCTCCTAAAGCTAAGAGCATACATTTGGGGTTTAAGGGTGGAAAGCAGATAGTGCTCTACTCTCTTTTAAAACCTTGCTCTCACACTCATTCTGAGAGCAAATATTGAGTGCTCTGCTCCCCATCAAAATAAGTTTCAGTGTTCACTTTTCACAACTGCTAGATAAATAACTTCTGCTTTGTTTGACTAATGTGTCTCAAATTTTAAATCCTCCCTGGGATTGAAATGAATATTCACACGTTCTTCTACATATATCCTTACAGTGTCTTGAAATAAAGTGGCAACTGGCATGACATCATAGCTTTGAGATCACTGCCTTCACTTTGCTCGGAGAAATTGCTCCACATCGCTCTGTTAGCAAAAAGAGAAAAGCTAAGAGTGAGTTTGAGCGTGAGGAGAAGAAATCAAACTGAAGCAGCAGTCTCTAAATTTGACTGTAGAAGCTTTATGTTTGTGGGAAGGAAGAAGCAACATATTTTAAGTGAGAGCAGAGTTATGTGTAATTCCACAATGATATTTGAGAACAAAGAATTTTGCTCTCAAATTGAAAATGCATTTCATTCTTTGGAATGTGTGACATGAAATTTATTCCATTTCATTCTAATTTTTAAAATAAGTGCTTTAGTCCCAAACAGAGTAAGAGATGATAATTAATATTCACCTATTCTACTACACTTTATAAATACAGCAAAAGAGTTGACTCAGGTTTTCTCTACAAACTCTCACTATGTTGTTGTGATGGGTTTTTTTTAAATTACTGAATTAAACCGTGACAGTAAGATACATATACTATTCAGCTCCATAGTGATATTCTACACCATAAGCATTATACTTTGATAACAGTACAGCTGAACTTAAGGAAGGACATTTTCAGACTGTATTTTTAAGAAAGATTTTGTAGGATTTGAATTATTCATGAATCAATTTGCTATGTGTGAACAGAAGGCTTATAGGAATGAAGTGTTTTACTCCAAGGTGAGACTGGGAGGGATGTGGTACAGCCCCTTTCTGTGGCTGATTCAGTTCAGTCTGTAGTTTTTGCTCCCATGATACACACATGCCATTACCTGAGAGTGTTTAGAGAGGGGAGAAATGAGATCATAGGCTTGTCTAGCTTCAGCTAGGTCACACACCAAGGGGCTGTTTTTCCCCTTGCACTGTATCCCGCCCCCACTCACTCCCATCATTTCACAGCTTTGTATCTTCATGATTGCAAGGTCCTCTGTCATGCTTTGGCCGTTACGGCACTCGTCCTATCTCACACTAGTTGTTTCGAGTAGCATTATTGAGAGCAAAAGCAAAAAAAAAACAAAATAAAAACACAGAGAGATCTTAACAGTTTTTTGATTTGTCTTTGGGTCTACCAAAATCAATCAATCAATCAAATTTTATTTGTATAGCACATTTCAGCTACAAGGCATTTCAAAGTGCTTTACATCATAAACACAAAACACAAACTCATGCAACACAGAATAAAATACAAAAAAAAAAAAAAAACACGGAATTTAAGCGCCTGTTTTCGCCGGACTCCGCCGTCCGTTTAACACTTCTTGTTTTCTCTCACACACACAAATTCTTTCAAAACCACATAGTGAAAGTGAGGACGACAGATGTCCTTTCCTGTGGAGAGGCAACCAGAGTTATTTGGTATAATTCAGCTCCAATTTCAACATTTTAAAGTAGATTTATATGAGTGGCCTGAAAGAGCATCCATCTTGACCAAGCCTGGCCGACCTCAACTCTGCCGGTGTCACATGATCGATGTTTTCTGTGGCCTCTTGACATCTTTGGAGGTCACATGGGCCTCTGTCAAGCTTGGTTAATTTCACACCCTCAGCTTTTACTATGCGATTACCATATGAATATGCTCATAGCCATACATATTCTGCAGCCATGCATAGAACTTCCAAAAGTGCTTCTTTTTAAGAAGGAATCTGAAAAGACCGGAGAGGACGAAGAGGAGGAAGGCGTGGATGGGGGCTTGGCAGGATGTTTTCACAGCTGTCATGGTGATGAATTAGCCTCTTATGATTAATTTGTATTTAAATGTAACATTACCATCCCCAGACAGTTGGACCCAGCCCATTTTCAGTGGACCGTTGCTTGTCCAGCAGAAAAACATGTTGATTATATTGAAAACCAGCCAAAGGAGCATGTCAGACACTGAGTACGTTAGCAGCTCTGTTAGATTAAAATCAATATAAATGGGATTTTGGGGCATTAAAATTGCTGCTATATAGATGCACTTTACAAACAAATAACAGTGAACATAAGCTTAGATGGGAGCCGAATGATGAATAAAAGACTTTTTGTAGCAATGTATGAATATAAATTCTCTTCCCAACTCTTTTGTGTCTTGCCATGTTGCTGCTTTAGAGCCAAGATGGCATTAAATGCTAAGCTCTCTTCCTGGCCTTTTCTTCTCACATGTATTTGTCAGTACACAAAGCGGACAAACCAAACAGCTGTCTGCAGGAAAGGAGTTGGGCTGGGCAGCATCAAACTTCTAAAATCCAACAGCTGACCACACAGATAATAAAAATCACAATGTGCATTTTATTGCTCTTGAGAGGCTCTTGTCTTCTCCAGTTTAGGGCTTCAGCTGTCATTGCCGTTCATGAAAAGAGCTTTCCCATATGCTTCTGTCCACAGATGTTATGATTGGGACATAACATGTTATGACTGAGCATTCCCAAACAGCGATACAGGTCAAGTGAGGGACAGAATAACTATTTAGAGGAACAACACAGTAGAGGAGAGTCACCGAGGAAAATCAGACGGTTCGTCCTTTCTGTGCTTTCCAGGATTCTGTTAGTGAGAAAGTTCTTACATGTACACTTATATTTTGCATTCAATGAGATGTTTACTTTTTTCAAGCAATACCTTCATTGACTTTCACACATGGCGTCGGAGAAGGCCTGACTCCTCTAAATTCAAAATTCTGATTACCACAAATATGGAAACAGGAAAATCTGCACCAATCTCTGAACTCAACTCTAGACCATTCATAAAATGAAGTTTTCCAAGAACAGTTCTTATATAGTGTTAAAGGTTGAGCTAGTTGCTAATACGTTTTCTTTCATGAGAGTTTAGCTTCTGAAGAATATTGGCTATTTCAGTTGATATGTACCAATGAAAGGTTTCCTGACAACTTCTTTGCCAATACTTCACTTCTATGGGCTTGAGATATTTTTTTGCTACACTGTTAGTTTAAATTATATTTATTGCATTTTAAATATTTGTATGTTTGTGATTTGTCGCTTGGTGTGGAATCCCAGATTCTTTCAGTTTTCTATCCAGCTGCTGAGCAAAGCTAAGTGGTTGATGGCCCAAGTGTCATACATAGTGGGTAAATGGTAAATGACCTGTGTTGCTACTGTGCTTTATCAAGTTCAGAGGACTCCAAAGCACCTCACACTACATTCAAAAACACGCTGATAGTAATGAGCTACATTGTCGCCACAGCTGTCCTGGGGTGAATGTAAATATCTGGTTTTAAGTGCATTGTTGAAGTCACATTGTAAAGTCACAACTGTGAAGTCCTGATATCCAGACGGAGAGGTGAAATAATTCCGGATGTATCTAGAACACATTTGCGAAAAAGGATCGAAGCTTAGAAATAGAGGACAAATGATCACACTGAAATTGGAAAGCTTAAGTAATAACCTTTGAAAAAAAATCTAATCTAAATTCACATACATATACAACACATTCATTTTCTACCTTGAATAAGGTGTCATCTTGTGAATGCCAGCATTTTTTAAATGTGACTTTTAATTTGCATTCTAATTTATACAAATATATGCATATCTTCTCTTTTCAGGGTTTGTAACTCTAGAGGTTGTGAGCAGTTTGTGAGGGAGTTAGGTCCTGCCATTAAATACACCTAAATCCCCTTTTCTTATTTTCTTCGCTCTGGGGAATTAAAAATTGTGGAGTTTATATGTGTATGCGTTGTTGGGGAGGTGGTTGGGGGAAATTGTGATTAAGAGTCAGAAAGTAAACTTTAGTGGAGTTAACTTTCTCCACAATCAAAGATGTTTCAATATTTTTCACAGCTTTGAATAGACACAAAAAGAATGTGTACAACTAATGTGATTGCGAGGTTCCTGAAGGAGACAGACAAATAATTTATCACATAAAAAGAGAAATAGCTGATGCATTATTATCATTATTATTATTATTATTTTGGAATGACTACCTGTCTCATCAAAGCTAATGACCTTCTATGTAAATGTACCTGGATGATGACGTTTTTATGTATGAAAAGGCTCAGGTACAGGAACATTTACAACTATTTTTTAATATATTAAGAACTACCTTCAGAACAAATTTGCTTGAAAAATAATAGGTTTCATTAAGAGTATCTTACACTGGAAACAAATTAAATGACTTATTATTGCAACTCAGAAAAGTGAATGTAATACTAGACAGCAATATTGAATTCAATTATTCGATTTATTTTTTTTTCTCCAGCTCTGTAATAAAAAGTATCTATAAATCCCAGCAGAATATGAATTAGCTGTGTTTCTAGAGGTTAATGGTTTGAAGAGCTGTGTGCGTACTGTACTCTTGATGACTAAGTGCTCTTGTAATCACCCCCTTCAGGCATATGGAGCAGTTCCTAGTCCAATGAGAAATGGCATTCGACTTTCGATAACATAATAAACAATTGCAGCCGGTAACTGCGTTTTCAGCAGGAATCTTTTGTTAGAAAAATAGAACGTAGTAAAATATAAATTCCACAACTACTTCCATCCTGCTCTCACAGAAAATGCAGAGAATAAAATATTGTTGGGTGAAAATATGTAACTGAACAAAAGACAGTAAGGCATAACAGCTTCCCAAGAAAAGATGTGGACAAAACAGGATAACCTTTTCGATGCAAACATAAACATATAGGGACTTTCCTTTAAGTCCTTATTGGATGTTCGTTTTGGCAGCTTCTTAAATAAATAAAAAAATCAGTGGACTAGTCTTGTAAAATCAAAATAATTTAGTTGAAAAAGTTAATTAAAGCCTTCAGTTACTCAGTAATTACTACCATATCTGATTGCAATGGATCAGGTCTTTTAACTGACCTTCATATCACAAAGTTTTAAAGAATCTTCTCTGTGTTTTATCTTTACATCAAATGGAAAAATACAGGAAAACAGAAGCACGCAAAAAAGACAGATAAACCATGGTAACAATAGTATCTAATATCTTTAGTGATTTTAAAAATAAAAGATCAAATATGACGTAAGCAATACAAGGAGTGTATAACAGTCAGTGCAATGTATTTTTTTTCTTTAAACTCGCTTAAAATAATCAGATACTTATTGAAAATCAGACAACACTGCAATTGCAATGTGTTAGACTTAGTGCTTTGAATATGTGCAAACATGTTGGCAGACATTTGGACATTAAAATCCAATTGCCCATCCCCTTCCTGTCTTGATCATGGCACTCCACGTTGGTAATCATTGACCGTGTTTTCATGTTTTCATATTTTTATGCATATTTTGAAGTATCACACCAGAAAAGGTTGATGGAAACATAAAAAACAGAAATCAGTTCCTCTCTTATGCAAAAAAAGGGTTAAATGCTTGCTTGAGGCATTTAGAAAAAAAAAAAAGTTAATGTACTGAATAGGAAATGAAACTGAATAAATTTTTACGTAGATAAAACTCCTGATATACACTGGTGGATCTGTGAACAAAACTCACCTCTAGCTCTGAGGTGAGGACTCTCCATTTTTTTGAGATGTGTGGTACATGCTAGTTTGCAACTGCTAAATCTTGTTTGTTATAGCCATGCGTGGCATCAACATCTGATTTTATTATACTTCAATTTGTTCCAAAGCAGTAGATGACAGCATGCTGAATTCACATTTTATTTTTCTTGTGACACATTAAAAGTTTGATCAGAATTCAATGGCAACATAGTAATTGAGTTTGATGAATCACAAATATATAAGCTTAACTATGTCAGTGTTCAAATCTTGCATTGGTTATGAACTTCAAAGCTAAATAATAGTGGTATAATTATTTGAAAGTTAAAAAATATAAATGTTTTCAACATTAGCAGCTGAAAATATGGAGATAGTAATAAACTGGCCAGAAACTGATAGATTTAAGAGAGTTATGTTTTGCAAAGTTGCAGGGCAGGAGCTCTGTGAACATCAAGTTCTTTGTTCCTTAGTCATCAATAGTTGTGTTATGTCTCCTTAACAAAGCAAATAGTAGTGATTTTCCAATCTTACTATACAGGTATGGAGTTAAGCATATAAAACACCCTGCACATTCACTGAAAACCTGGATAAGGATGTTAAAAAACAACCAATCTAGTAATTTAGCAAATTATTTACGATAGTAAGCAGAAGCTTAACTTAACGCCCAACATTTTTGAAATATCATTGTTTTAAATTGAATACTTTTATTGAGAGGAAAAGAATATGAACTTTAGGAAGCAATGTTTTTAGCAAAACTATAATAAAGCAAATGCAACTGAAGAAAGTTTTTGTAATTTATATTTAACTTGTCTAGCTGGTATTAATGATATAATATTAATAGCATATTCTATATTCCGTCATTATACCGTTTATCCTCATTTTTCAGTTTGTGCAATTGTGTCAAGTTGCGTGGATGTTTCTCCAGAGACGATGCTTCCCATAATAATTTCCTGCAACAATTCTAACCTCCTGATTGTCAAATCACACAATTGAGAAATCTATGAGGATGTTGCACTTGTTATGGACAAAATGACTACATTTATAGCTGGGTCAGTCACAGCTAGTAATTTCAATCAGTCAAACTTTTGCCCACATACAATGCCAGACTCATTACAAATCACCTTGCTAGACGTAATTTTGTTCTTTTGATTGGAGGCTCTCAGCTCCAATTAATATCTGAGAAGGCTGACATTTCAAAGAAAGGCTTTGTTCTTTCTTGTTTAGAGCACATCCCCTGTTTAATGAAGGAACACAAACAAAAATGTCTAGTGTACTAAATTGGATTAGAGATGTTTTTTTTTCTTTTGATCATCTTTTTCATGTTAACATGGGTCACTGAATGTGTTTCTAATAGAATGGACTTTGCAAATTAAAATCAGATTTTTCTTGAAGAATAAAGGAAGTTATTTTTTCCCAAGTTTTTTCTAATACATATTATTGCTGTATTGCACTCAACACTCACTAATTAGTTGAAGAGACGCTTCTTTGATTTATTGGGCTGCTTGGAGATTTGCTCCCTTTTCCTTAAGTAGCAACAGTTACTATGGTAGATAAGTGAATTAGGAATTGCACACTTTTATGTAAAGAAAAATATGAATCTACAGAAAAACAGAATATACAGAAACTGACAAAAGAGTTTATCAGGTGGAAGTAGACCACTGGAGAGTTTATGGTTTTCCATCTCTTAAATGACAATATATTAATCAATAAACGTATGAATCGGGTGATTAGACACATTATGCAAAATCATCTTTTTGAACTTTATATAATGTTAAAATGTCTCTCATCAAATGCATACCCTGAAGACTGCTTTGACTCCTTCATGCATTTTTTAGAAAAAATTGAATCACCTATTGGAGCCTTTTACGGGTGTCTTAACACATACTTATGCAGAGTGCTGCCTATTTATCCAAAGTTACACCACATAGCTTCAGTCCTGCTCCACAGAGCACTCCTCACTCATATCTCCCCTCCATAACTCCAACAGACTAGCGGCAGCAGCAGTGGAAAAAATACCTGCCAGAACTGCGAGTCTGCTGTACTTCTAAGAAGAGTTGTAAATGGCATCAACAGTTGGTGTGGAGATCGATTGTTGCAACATATTGGAGCAACAGAGATGGCATGATGTTCTTAAAGCGGCAGAGAACAATTACAAGACTCTATGACTACAATGCAAAGTCAAATTTTTTAAAGTTATTTTTGATGTATGCAGAATTTTTATAACAACTGAAGGTTACATAGTTCGTAGGTTGTGCTATAAAATGACACCATGTGTCTGAAATATACACAATACCTCCCTTAAATGAAAATAAATTAGATCAAGTTTTAGATGTTTGTTCACTCCTGTATTGAACAACATCTATGTTATTACTCAAACTTATAATCCTTCTACATAGGATGATGCCAAGATGCAAGGACGTTTTGTGTACCTGGCCACTATGTTGTAATGCCCGGAGCACAGTACAATGAGGGTAGTGGAATATTGTATTTCAATTAGCATCTGATAATCTTGCCCCTAGGATTCACAAGCTACAAAAGTCAAAAGTTGGTTTTCATAATTTATTAACTGCTAAAATTTCAGAGAGCTGAGATAAATAATTAAAAACATGACCAGATTTCTCCAGAATTAAGGAAGCAATGTAGTGGTTCACACAAAAGAAGCTGACTCAAAAGCAAAATTAACCCTTAAGACCAATGCACACATAACTCTTTTCAAGCATAGTAAATTTCATGCCAGCTGCTGTTTGTTTCCCTCTCCATTGGTAGCTCCAGCTGGCTGTGCTGCTTTCAGGATGTCATGGCTGGTCACAGACATGATGCTCTTTCCCTTCCCCCTCTTGCCAGGCCCTACAGGTTGTTTAGCATTTTAGACAAGGCTCTGTATTGCCTCCCAGCCAAGCACTTGGGCACACAGGGATGTCATCTTCTCAGAGCTAATTGCTGTGCCCTTCTCTAAACGAAACAAGCTCTGGAAATAAATAACTAATGTGGCCCCTTGGTAAGCTCATTATCTAACTGCAAATTCACTGCTGCACAACTTTATATGCTTTTACCATTTCATTCACCTTTCACTCCAGACGCTGACACTTTTCCTTATCCCGTTTTCAATAATTGTACCTATGCATATGTTATATGTTTATTACTGTCAAAAACTATGAAAGAAAACTCAACAAAAGAAAGGCTGGATTGCCTTTTGTGGCAATAGAGAATTTTCAACTGATAACTCAGAAAAAAATATAATTATTGTTGCATGCAATTCTTTTGCTAAAGTCTAAATTCAAACAAATATAATCCTTTCCAATCTAGTCATTCTGACTGAATGAAGCTTCAGTCTAAATTGTGAAATCACTAATATAACTTCTAACAATTTTAAACCTTAAAACTTTACCAGCTTTGATTAAAAATAGATTTTTTCAAACACATTTGTTCAAACTGTGACTATATTGTGACAGTATATAGTCACAGATTTGTGAAAAAAAAAAAAAAAAACAGATCTGTGAAAAAAAAGCTTGTTTGCTTTCTCCCACTGCTAACTTGGAGCCTCCTCCAATCAGAGAGAGGAGGAGGCTCTTAGTGCTGACAATCACAATCTTGTGGTGCTGGTCAGCCCTCCCTTCCTCTGCCCCTCTTGCTCTCTGCTATGCTGCTGCTAGAAAATTTTGTTGTGAATGCTAAGGCTAGTTAGAATGATGGCAGAAGAAGGATTATTTTTTCCATCATTAGCACATCATTTAGGAGCTCGTACATGAGACATGACAGCCCCAAGACCCTCCTTTTGCTCTGATCCATTGTTTTTGGTCAAGACTGGCGCATTGCTTCAGGTGGAGGAGAATGATCTTTTCACAGATAAAGATGAAAGTATGCTGTTAGCATACTTAACATACCTAAAATAAACCCTTATGGAATGGCAAAATAAACTATTTGATTTCTACCTTAGTTTCAAATAAAGACAGCTTTCACAAAATTCCAAAGAGAATGTGTCCTTGGCCGAACAAAAGGTCTGCATTTTGAAAGCAAATTACATTTTTTTCATGAGCAAAAGTCTGAGACACTGAATTAAACTTGAGATGGGTGCAAATGTAAGTAGATAAAACAAGCATTTTTAATTTTTCATGAAGCTTTTGTGAGGATCTGTACAGAAAAACTCCCTAAATCATTTTAGCTGCTAGAAATTCAAGTTAATCAAATGAAAATCTCACAGTACATGCCATCACAATTGCTAAAACAAGATGGGAGAACATTATTAAAAGTCCCTTTGGAACATAAGTTTAATTACAAAGGAAAACATCTCAATTTAACTTGTTCTTTTGAAGAAAATGGGAACTGGTATGTATGGCTTTCTCCCTAATAGCTATCTCTTGAAACATGTTACCTCAGAAGATAAAGCTAATTATTGATTGTATCAGAGACAGTAGCTCCAGAAAATAAATTCTCCTATCCAAACCCTGAAGCCCGAGTAATGTTCTAATTAAGCACGTAGCACCGAACCTGCTTTCAGAGACAATAAAAATAAAGAATGCTTGTTGTGTTTCAGCTAAGGATGTTTAGCATTTCACATACCACCGCCTCACATCAGTGGTTCACTTGTGGCCAACAGAAACATCTATCAGCCTAGTTTAGATTAACTGGGCAAGTTCTGGGGCTGAATAGCTATTTCTTAACTTAATGACTGCCTCAGGTAATGGTGGAGAGCTGGAGCATCTCCCAAATTAATTTTGATTTCAGAGCTATCTAATCAGATTTCTTCAGAGTGCAGAGCTTTGTTTTTATAGATTTCCTATGAAATACATGGAGACACACATCACACCTACACACACACACACAACCACACACAAATGTACAACAACACATGGATATATACCAGTAAACTCCACACACAGTACTAAAATAACTTATTCTGCCTTTAAAAAACAGCGGTACATAAAACACAATTAACTTTTCTTCAATGCAACCGATCCTATTACCATAAAATAGAAATGAGCCATCTACGGTAATGCATCAGTAAATATCTGCATGTAGGATAATTGAAAATTATCATAATAAAGGCTTGAATTCATTTCATTAGGGTATAATGTGGGCTCAAACAGTTTGAGACTGAGTATTGCTGATATTAGGTTTGGTGAACCGTTACAAAAAAATGCATTTCTAAAGTTTGCCTGAAGAAGATGCTGTTAGATATTCAATGTGGCTACAATCCAGTAGCTTTCCATTATATATCAGTTTGATATAAAAAGGGTATTTTAAATAAAATTATGATTACCCTGCAATAGAAAATTGGGATTTTAAACTAGTCAAACACAAAATTAACGGACTCTGTGGATCTTAAACACCAGATCTATGTAAAAAAAAAAAAATATTTTCACCTATTGCATGTTTGCAAGAAGTAATGCACAAGGAGCCAGCTGTCAGTATTTCTCATGACAAAGAAGCCAGAATCAGAATTCAGTCATTTGTTGTATAAAGACCTTCACTGGGCTCATTGTTTACTTTGACTGTGCCCATTATCCTGAAGATAACCTGCAAAAATGGTCAAACTTTGCCCTTTGACCCAAAATGGCAAAAAGTAAAAATGAAAATAAAAGTTGAAATTGCATGCAGGTCTGAAAACTGTGGTATAAATAGAAAAAATAAAAAAGCATTCTAGTCATAAATTTGGTAGGATAATTAACTGTAAATTAGAGCAAATACTTTTATTCAGCCTAAGAACGAGTCATTTTATTCCAACATTACCATGAAATGTTTCTTCTTATTGCTGAATTTGAAAATAAAACTTATTTTTGAATGTTGCTTTTTTGTTTCCATCTGGAATTAAACAATCTGTATCTTGTTTTAAAGATACTGACTACAACAATTCCACTTTGTTTGTATTTGCTTTGAGAGTTTGACACAAATCTCTGGAGAAATAGTCTGGCGAAACAATAGTCCAGCAATCATTCTGACAGCTTAATCAAATCATTTCTCCAAAGAAAAATTCTTAAATGGTTTAAGGGGTATTAGTCTACAATTCCATTCCAGATAGTTGAAAATTACTGCTGGATGATTGCCCTTCAATCCAAATGAAACGTATTACCCACATATGACAATAATAATAAAAAAAAACATGACCCAAAAGAATAAAGAAAATCTAGATATAAATGTTTTCATTTGGGCAAGAGTACCATAATGTTTCTGATATTGTTTTTTGGCACTTAGAGCACATTTCCAAAAGGTGAAAGGGGGGCTTAATGTTGTGACCTTGCTTTGGAAACTGTTTTTTAGAACACCAAATGAGGACAGTGGCAGCCTGTGCTTGTTTTGATATTTATGCACATAATCATACGCTCAAGCCACCAGAGCTACCTGTCAAAATCAAAAACCAATCTCCAGGAGTGATTAGTTATGCCTGACTGAGTTTACTGAACACTTACCATCTGCATGCAATAGAAACGTATGGAATAAACAGGACTGGAAAGAAGCCTACAGACTGACAAGGTTAAGTTAATGCAGATGCAGGACTGAGTTTGCCAATGGGAAGAGGTCACCAAGTTCTAATAGTTTGAAAGATTCTCTGACTTTTAAAAAAATAATTTCTTCCTTTTTTATTAAGATTACCAGAGCTGTTGTGCAATGCACTTTATACTGACATCAACAAGACCTTTTATTTATAGCACAACTTGTTTTTGAACATATATACACCATGATTTGGTTAACTGTGAAGAACCTCTTGTTAGGGTGTATATGTGCAAGAAAACATTTAAAATGTTTCTCTAAAATTATTGTGTACAATACTGTTTAAGGAAAGTATTGAAAACACTTTGGTGATATGCAGATTGAAACATTAGATTATTGAAGTCACATAGTTCTCAACATTTATTTAAGAAAATTCTGTCAAAATTGAGGATGGATTGAGGATATAACAGTATATAATCCATATATTGATTAATTGTTTTTAAATAATTTGTTTTCTGGGGTGCAGCAGTTGACATGATTGAGTGGAATCACATCACTGCCCAAGAATCAAAGTGTGCTGCCTCGGCTCGAGTCTTCATTGGTATCCACTAAAAATGCTGCATTTTGGCCGAGCCATCTCTCTGTGTGTCAGTCAGTGCACAGTCTAAAGGAAATGACACATGAGACGGCCACACGCTGTGCAGGCTTGTTAGAATAAAGTTATGTGTCAAAAACCTATCTCATTGAAACATGGTTCACTTAAAATTGCGACAGACATTTTACAGCACAAAGAGAATTATATTTGGATTATGGTGCCTGAGGATGTGAGCTTCTTAGACCCCTGTCTGTGAAGAAATCCACATCAGTTGTCAGTCAAAAATAACTGAAGCACACATAATATTACTTTGGTGTCCTACTCTCTGACACTGCTTTTAGTTTTTCCGTCTTATCTGTTTTGACATAGTCACTGCAGTTTCTTGCATTTAGTTATTTTTTTATATGAACATATGAACTGGTCAGCTTTACTGTCTTTATTGTGTATGTAGCTACACAAGAAGTGAACTGATTTATTTATTTTTTAAATTATTGTAGCTTTTTTCCACATTTCAAGACCGTGATTTCACTTTGAGATCTTTCTTTTGGGTTGAAAGGAGGCTAAAGTTTATTTACTGCTTGCTGTCCTTTCTGAAGAACGCTGGAAAAAAGCCTAGGTCTGATGCAACTAATTGGGTTAAAGCAAATGTTAGGGTATTTTCTCTTGCTGAGTTAACGAAACTTACTCGCAGCTCTGGAAATGTCAATAATTAAACACTGGCACAGCGAAACCTTCTTAGTTCACAGCTTGCATCTTTGCTCGTTTTGATCTTCAAGGGCAGTACAGTCTGGCATCATCAGTCTTTAATATGGGTTCAGAGTGGATTCTGGGAACTGAATCCCATCCTCTAAAGTCTTTGCATCTTCAACGGTGCACGCAGGCTGAGCTTGGCAGGAGGCTGAGATCTGCCTTTTGCGACAAGCCTCTGAAGATGCCCCCACACTGAACTTGTTTTCCTCACTGCACTGAAACATGACTGTTTTGCACGCAGACATCTGCAAACAACTACAAAACAACAGTTATTTTTTTCCCCTGAAATACTTTCCCACATATTTACACTCTAACATATATATTTGACTTGGTATTATTAAATCGATGGTTCTGATCAAGTTGAATAAATCATTGTTGTCAGTGAACATTAGATAACATTTGCAAAAAGTCAAAACTCATTTAATAAATTTTTACTTGAATTATAAGCAGTGAACTGTTTTTATCACCACATAACACAAAAATACACCAAAATTATGTTTTACTGTTTTAGAGTTATGTGTGTGCATTTAACAATTTTCAGCTTATTGTTTACAATAGATAACTCCTCTCCAAATTTTGTTTAGCAGCTGTGTCTCAATCCAATTTGAAAAAACTCTAACCCACTGATGTATGCATTCTTCACAATTTTGGTACTTCATAAAACACAGAAAAAAATCAATATCACTTTTTTAATGGTTTCTACAATACAGAAAATCAGGGCAAAATGGATCACCCACTGGTCAGAAATTAAAAAATCCAACTGTTTCCACTCAGTGAATGGTCCACACATAACAATGTGGTCCATTCACAATATAATAAATAATTGCACTACAGGTTGGTAGCAAATTTCCACATAATTATAACATTGATCTAAAATATCACAGTTTAACAGTGTTATTAGATTAACACAAATGACCACCAGCGATCTTTTGACTTCAAAAAAGAGATGCTACTTCAGCCCCAAGTAGCCAAACAAAATTTATGTCAGTGAAAATCAATTCAATTTAAAAGACTTTTTTTTTGTGTGTGTACATAGTAGCAGTACACTAAAGCACAGTATAGAATAAACATCCACTGGAAGTACAAGAATGAGTCTGCTCCTCCTGGAAACACACTGAATTATATTATTATTAGCTGAGTAATGAGCCAGGCTCTTTCAGCCAGCCTGTGCTGTTCAGGCTTTAGACTTTAGACTTTTATTTTAAAAGAGCATTACTTTAATAATACTTAAGACCATAACTTTCTTTTTTGTAAAAAAAACCCCAGAAGTGACCATGATAACAGCATACCTAAACAGAGATAGTGAATTATTTTGAATTCACACACCCCAGAACTTTTATTCATGTCTTTTATTAAAAAGAAAATGGGAAATGGTTTGGTTTTGAAATAATAGCTTTTCAAAATCTGTAGTATACCTAGATAGGTAGGCAACCCATGACAAATAGGCCTTATTTGGAATTAGTCATACTATTAAAACTTTATATTTCGTAATAATCTTTCTCTTAGCTCTAAGCTGACTCTTTTGCACCAGGGTGCTACGATAGATTTCCAAAGAAAACTGCCAATTTCTTAAAAATAGGGATTTAGAAAGAATAACAGAAATCCATTGGCATATACAGGCAAAACCAGCAATTTTAACAAGTTTAATTTAAAATTTTAATGTCCAGACTGGGACCTATAAAGGAGTGAGTGTGTGGGAGAGTCCACCAGATCTGTCTATAGTACTACATATTACTGCAACAGTCACAGTATAAAACGCTGAAGATAATTTAAAATATGAATTATTTTGACATTATTTAAAATCGGACTGAAGACCAGACACTAAACAGGTGTTACCAGACTGAAGACCGGCCCTGACACAGAGCACATCAACTGCATGCTGGATTAAACAGTCCATCCAGATGTAGCTGTCACTCATTGTTTCATTTACGAAGCTAAAGGTGGAAGTAGAAGCACAAGTTGAAAAAGCTTAATGACAGTGCTCATTTCTCAAATAATGTCCATTGTTACAACTGATATTGGATTGTTTTCAGAAAATTTGTAATTGATTAACATCGATGTTGGCAAGAGAGAGCTTTAAAAATCTGGAGATTTTACAATATCCACACACTAAGTAGTGCATCACTACATATGTAGCATGTGTATTCAGCTTTTTGGACACCACATAAACAGACTCTACTAAACAAAATGTTAATAGAGTACATACATTTTCCTTCTTTTGTATTCATGTGAAAATTTATCTTAAGAGATGCTCAGATGTTAATTGCATTTATTTTTTCTCGTTTAAATAATCTGGAGGGACAAGAAAAAGGTGGATGAGGGATCCAGCATGTTGTGTGCATTTTCCTTCTTTCCCTGGTTTACTGCTGTTGGTCTCTTAATCCCCTTGCAATGAGACTGCAACTCCCTGGGAGTGCTAGCAACACATCAATAATACATCCAGTCCAGCTGCATCCTCTAAACACTCCACACACATACTATAACTCAGCATGCATCCTCTGGATCCCTCTTAAACTCACACGTACATGTAGACTTTTCATTTTTCATTCAGCCATGGCTGGACTCCTTGCTGTTACTGTTATAAAAGCCTTGTATTATTTATTTATGTCAGATTCACAATATAAGTAGAAAACATGCTAAAGAGAAAAGAGGTGACACCTCAGGCATATCATAAATGCTACTCTATCATTTAGAAATGGACCAACTGCTACCCTGAATGGAAAATACCAAATGTTTGGTCTTTCAGTAATGGTGCAAAGTGCTACTATGCTTACACCTGTGCTGCATATTCAAGATGATGACTTTCAAGATTCCATTAAGTGCACCTCAGGCACGTGTTAACAACAGTAAAAAGCTTCAACGTGACACACACACACACACACACACCCACACACAAAATACTGGCTTCAGAACACTGCCACTTTGAGGTCTTAAAAAATTTTGATTATTCTTGGAGGTTGTTCAGGGACTTGCATCCAATCCTAGAAAATATAAAGTATGGAAAGTTGCAAATGATACAGATTGCGTCCGACAGACAGTAATTGGTTTGGAGCTAAGACTACTTCTAAATTCATGCTTTGTGTAGTTTCTGTATACAATGGTTTAACTTGTCAGGTTGCTTCTAAAATGTGTATTTATGGGCTGCTTTATGGCAGGGAGCAAAACGTTGAATACAAAATGGTCTATTTGTTATTCCAGTCTGCAAGGATGCCAATAAAAATTAAAACCACACTCACATGAGCACAGTGGAAACTGCCCAGAATAACTATCTAATTAATTTCAGCGCATACGGTGAGTTCATCTTTTGTCTGTTTCTGAAGGTTTGTAATCTTTGGAGACTTTAGTCAAGGCCAAAGTGGAAATGGCTCACTTTACTCGCATACATAAATGAAACCTAATCCTGCCAGTCCCCATCTGGCCTGCTCCTCTGCTTGCAACTGAGACCAAGGTTGAAAATAAATACAAGGACATTACTTGGAGTACTAAAAAACAGCCACACACAGATCTCTAGATATAGAAAACAAGAGGGTATTTCTTTTTTTTTTATTTTTGCTCTGAAAGGCAAACTTTACTTGGCTAAACACCAAATGAATAAATAAATAACTTTAATAAATGATTAAATAAATAATATTAACTTAAAAATAATATGCTATTTAAGCTACAAAGTAGTGACTTACCCCCATTAAGTACACCATTCCAGCACATTCACTGAAAGCAACATACATACATACATACATACATACATACATACATACATACATACATACATACATACATACATACATACATACATACATACATACATACATACATACATACATACATACAGAAACTTTCCAGTTTTTAGAAGGACTTTTATTCAATGATCCATGACTTATCTCTGATCATTAAATATTCCAATAAATTCCTAAAATAAATAAGTATTAGTACAGTGCTGCAATTTTTTGATATTTGTATTTCTTAATTCAAGTAATTTATCAGTCACTTGTTATCTAGAGATCAGCCTCAAAGTTCAGCTAAGTTCAGTTATAATGTAGCAATAATTAATAATACCCTATTGCTTCCAGATCTTCAAGTGAATCTGCAAATTTTAATCTTAGATAAACATAGTCAAGATAAATCAACATAGAACTTAATCTGGCATCTCCAATTAACGTAATTTGTCATAAGAAACATAAGAAAATTAACGTCTGTTAAGTTCAATGTTTATCAAAATCCTCTTCTGCCCCCAAATTCCATGGTTTTGCTTTTCGGGTTCCATTTCTACAGATAACAACTGAAAACATATTGCTTTTTGTTGCTGGACTAATTGGAATGACATGGTTCATCAGCACCTAAGCTGAGGCAAGCATGTCTTTCTGGTCAGAGTGATAATAGGTCTAAGAACAAAGAGGAGAGGTCCTCCCTGATTCTCTGCTCTTATCAATTCTTAAGAGGGCTTTATTGGTACTTGTGCTTATGTTCATTGTCTTCAGACAAAGTCCCTTCATTGTTGGAAAGCAATTTGTTAACACTCCAATTTATGATGAAAAACGTTTAGGTTGAAGGGTACGATATTAATAGCTCTTATCTTGCCCATGGTTTTACTTTTATAAAGTTTGTTCAATTTGATCATGGCAGATAAAACTTGTTCTATTAGGACTTGGCCGCACTTTCCTCTGTCTTTGCTAAGAGAGGCGTAGATCAGCTGACTGATTTACGGAGAGAGTCATCAGGACCTTATATATAAACCAGTCACTGTGGATCAAGGACCAGTGGTGAGTATATTCAGCATCATGAATGCAGCAGGGGTTGATTGACTATAATGCTGGCTTTATAGAAAGCTCTACGAATGCATATTGTTAGATTACTAATTTTTGCTTAATAATAAGAAAACTTATTGCATACAACAAGATAAATCAAAAGTTTTTTTTTTTTTTTTTTCAAGTTCATAATCCTGTTAGAATAAACAGTTGTCACTGCTTCTCTTCAAGTTTTGATTCCTTTGATTCCCCAACCTTGAAATATCTTGAGATTACAGCTGAAATGTTCCATAGAGACAGATCTTTGTAGAAAATCACATTCGGCAAAGAAAATCATCACTTTGTTATTCGCAAAGTCACACCTCATTCAATAACTAAGTGGAGTGCTTGCAGTCAAGAATTAATGACGCAGCATAGTATCACAGCAGAGCGTCTCCTCTCTGCTTTGGATGCTGCTGTCTCCTGCACAACTTCAAAGGATGCTTTGAAGTCCCTAGGTAGGAATATCTATATTCTCAGGGAGATATCTATCCACTCTTTGCCTACTTTTGTTAGCTAATGCACACCGATGAAAACACGGTTGGAGCTGAGGGAATGCCAAGAGAAGATCAAAGCACAAGGGGCAGGGAAGAGATGCAGTTAACCGCTTTGCTCATCTTAGACTGAATGGATAATGGGAGAGATGCTACCTCATTCAGTTTGCATCTGAAAGTAAAGAAAAAAAAAAAACACCATGTGGGTTTCAATCAGACATATACACTGCAAACACCCCACATTTGCACATTTTCAAAAGTCAGACATGGAACTTTTTGAACCTTGATGTATCAGAAAACTACTCATATCAAAAGAAAACAATGTCTCGTATGTGTGGTTTCAGAATAAGCAGCTGTATTGTAGTAGAGTCCATCCAAGACACGGTGGAAATTCTTGAAACTTTAAGTATAACCTTCACGTCTTCCTTTTAAAATAGGAAAGTAGCAAACTGCTTCAGGAAAAACAAAACAAACAAACAAAAAAAAAACAAACTTTATTAAATGATCTTCAGTTCAGGGCCAGCAAGTATTTATACAAAGTGGAAGGACAATAACAGCGATCACACGGAAGACATTTTTGCTGCCCATCAGTCTGGGAAGTGTTGTAAAGCTGTTTCTTTGCAGGATAAAGTCCATCATTTTGTAATGAGAAAAGTCATTTAATAATGAAAAAACATGATATACAGTTGTCACTCTTGCTAGATGTGTATATTTCAGAAAGTTTATCCCATACTTAGAGCATCAAAAGTTTGGAGAACAGACAAAGCAAGAACTTCTTTGACTTTGCAAGTTTTGGCATGTTAGTTGCTATCTCAAGAAAATGAAAAAACAAAAAACAAAAAAAAAAAAACAGGATACAAGCTCTCTAACACCAACTGTCAATGTGGAGGAGCAGTGATAAGGGCTGCAGGTAGAACATCAGGGATCTTTACAGTTCCTGAGTCATTTATGAATCTTACTGAATGACAAAATGTTCTAGAGCCAAACTCAAAAAGCCACCTGTTTGTCTGCTAAAGTTTGGGCAAAACTGAGACATGAATTGCACAGTGGTCTCAAACACATAGGGTCAGTAATTATTCTGGCTCTACATTTCAAACATTTAAAAGACAACATGTTGGTAAGCTACAGAGGATGAATATGATCAGCGAGTGAGGAACACTGTAATGAAGCAGGACACAACAATCTAATTTTGATCACCACAAAACACACATTATAGTGAAGACTGTTAAATATCCAGAATATGCGTGATTGTGTATCTAGTCTCCATATTGACAGAGTGATCCTGATTTTCCTTTGCTACTGGGTTGAATATTGCAGCTGCACTTTTGTTTGACCCTATTGCATTAGAAATTACTTTCAACTAATGAGCCTAATAGTGAATAGCATGCTAATAAGTTAGCAATTTCACATCTTGCATCAGGTTTATTAAAGTGTCTGTCTGATGAAAGCACACATTCATAAGGGTGAAGCAAATAAAGTTGAGTTTATGAAACAAATAAACAAGTGCTGCCAAGCCGGTGTGAATCCACCCTGCACGAGCTCCCAAAGCATCAAAAGAAAATACCGCTCAATTTGAATTTAATGACTGCTTCTCAGCCCAGCACTAGCAGCTGGGCGCAGCGCCCAAACGCTAATAACAATAATGCAATGTTTTGTGAAAAGCACGTCACATGAAGGGGATGTCTGTATGCGTGTGTGACTTGGTTGATCACAGCATATTAATAACTGGGGGCTCAACTAAATAGCTGAGTGCCAGTGAAAAGGAGGGAAATGTTAACATCACGTCTACTTTCTGTCATTTCAGTTGTGGTTAACGAAAAGCCTCAAATGTATGAAATCTACATGTACATTTTTGCTTCACTTCCTTTGTATTGTATTATTTATCTTCCAAAGCTGTTTTTTTCCCCTTTTAACTCAAAACCAATATCAAATAATCAATCTTTTATGTTCCACAACATTCCTGGTAACTGTTTTTATCTCTGTAGACCAATGATTCGACCACACAACAGCTATTTTAAGTGCTTGCTCTTTACTTAACAATTCACACGAAAGACTTCCCAGATGGTTCTGTTTAAACACCAGAGAACTAAATTCAATCAAAGTTCTATTTTATTAGGATTCAAATTCAACTGATTAAGATTTCATTAAGCTCCATCTGTTTAGGATGCAAGGCATCCAGAAATGCAGCTCAGTTTGACACATCCTCCATGATCTTCACACGTGGGTTCTTTATTTTTAAATACAAACTGTCATATAAATGTTAATATCACATATTTTATGTGAAAAGATAATTTTCCTCAAGATTAAAACATATTTCTTTGTAATGTAGATCTCACACAGGCCAATTGTTGCCTCAGGCATATAGTGTATTTATTGTGTCATAAATACTTTCCTTTGCTTTCACAGAAATCCAAGAATAAAATCACTACTAAAAAAAAAAACTAAATTCATAATGTCTTGCCACCTGATTTGATTTTAATTTAATTTTCTGACCACTGCAGACGATGTGTTGCTTGTGACTTTACATGCAGCATTTAGCAGTATTAATCAATCTTCCATGCAGTCACATTTTGCATTGTCACATTTTGGATATTTGCATGGCTTGCAAAACTGTCTGGGCATAATATTTTTTTGATTCGATAAATTAGGCTTTCCCTTATACATGAATAATTTTCAATCTTTACAGATATGTTTACACTGCATTAAAAGACTGTATAAGCTGCTGCTGCTGTCTGTCTGTTTGAGGCCATCTGCTTTGTGCAAAAGTGCATTTTTAAATTGCCATTACATTTTAGGAAGTTCAAAGTACATTGCTAAATTTGAATAAGGAGAACCAAATCCTCATTAAACTATGTTAGCAGTGTAATTATGAAGTAGTAATAGCAAAATATTAAGCATTTCAGCCAGAAACTCAACATAAAAACATAAACAGAAACAAGTTGCAAGGCTATTTAAGACTGGAGCTATTGTGTCGAGTTAGATATGTTTTTAGATACAAGCAAGAAAGATATGGCTGAGATGGACAATATTCTACATATTTCTAATTAAAACATTAAAGAAGTGGTCTCAATTTCAATAACCTCATGTTTGAATAAAATATTAAGATTGTCCTACAGAAAATAAAGCTGTGAAAAAATATCTCATGTAAAAAAATACTGATTCTGGATACAGGGTGCCACATGACTGGACTGGGACTTAATATGGAAAAAAAGGAAATTTTAAAGGTCTCAGACTTATAGCAAATGACAAAAAATACAATACTCTTTATCCATATTTGAAAAATAACTGACAATTATTTTTGTATGTACTTTCATAATGTTTGTATTGATTATATGAAACAGGTAAATAATGGAAAAAAATCCACATCACAAAAAAATAATCATGTTATATTGTAATTATGTTCAGTGCATTACAATATAACACCTCCTTTGAAGATTTAGATGTAAAAGAGTAACTAAGCATATCATTATTCCACATATAAACTCTAAGCTACCCTAACATATAAGCTTGAATAAATAATGATGGCATACTGTAATTCAGTAGAGACAGAAATTGCTATGTTAAGTGACTGCACTATATATGCAATAGTTCTAGCGATGGATCAGATTTATTAGACAATTTGAACATAGACACCGTTATACATGCAGTTCTATTTATTTGTGAAGTTGCTGGTCTCATAAAATGGCCCTAATTGAGCACCATTGAGGGTTTTATGCTCCATGTGAATTGCTACTATGTTAAAATTACCATTAACTCAATTTCAAATGTGACCATTGTAACCAAGAAGAAATGATTTAGTGCAATTTGCAACACTAAAATCACTCATAGCAGCACCAAATCATAATTTTAATGTGTGTTTTACTCAAAACACACATTAAAATATGGTTTGGTGCATATTCAGCCCAGTTTAGTCAGTGACACAGTGTGTGGAAGCACATTAAAAATACATTCAGAAATTTTACCAGAAGTTGGGCAGAAAAGACAGTCACTTAAGTGACATATCAAAATACTCCAGAAGCCTGATTTTACCCAAATTACTGTTTTAAAGGGAGAGGTCTCCTCCAGTATTATTTTTTTCCCCTATCATCCTTTATTCAGAGATTTGAGTGTATGGTAATGAACCGCAATCAAGTAGAGACACTTGCGTTTGTTCAGTGATGACTTGGGACAAGAAATTGGCACTATACACCTACATGCTGCAAAAAAGAGTTGGCAACTGACAACGGCTATCACAGAAAATGATAGTGTGCCAACCTGACATGGAGACGTAAATGTAATGTGCTGTCCAGTTAACAGGTAATCCTGGGTTACATTTGGCTGTTGTGCACCTAAGTAATCCTAGTCAGAACTAGTTTTACCACGGGGGCCTCCTCCATAATTAAGACATGCATGGTTCACAATAAGACATGCATAGATAAAAATCTCTGACTGCTGCTCAAATTATGCTTTTCAAAGTTAATGTATTAAAAAATTACTTTTCAATAATGTTATTGATGTGAAGCCATTTAAATACTAAAGACACAAATGATGATCACAGAGACTGTTAAAAAAAAATCAGCTTTTCAGACACAAACGCACTTGTGGCTTCAATGAATCATTTCAAAAGGAAATCTTACAGTAAATCTTCAAGACATACAGCAGATTTGTCTGTACCTCCCTCTGATTTTTCAGCTTTCTCTCCACAGTCCCTATCCCCACTAGCTTACTATTTCACGCATGCATAAGTTTCTCCCCTGTTAAATCCTCTTTTGAGGTGCCATTGACAGTTCCGTATTTGATGTCTCAGACTGCATTATTATTTCACTCCACTTCTCCTTGCACAACCCATTGTTTACCTTTAAGAATATATGCTAAAAATCTGAAGATGGGGTGATGTAGTAGGAGTATTTTAGGGAGTGTTTCAATACTGTAAAAAGGATCTTCAAAGTGTTTTAACCCTCCCATGGTCTTATGTCAAATGTCAAAGTTGGACAGTGGGGAAACAGGGTGCTGTCCCACCAGGAAGTCAATTTCTGAAACCACACACAAAAAAAAAAAGTATGTAAAAGTACACATGGGTTTAGTCTGACTTCATTGGACCTCATATGGATCCTTTTGACTCACAAACAAAAAGTATGTCGCATCTAAATGACCCCATCTCTAAATGTAATGGACTCCAGGAGTAGCTGGGGTCAGATGCTGTCAGAATCCCTCATATGCTTGTATGATGAATCTTTTGGCAAATTATTCCCCATAACCAGAGGAGAATTATCATTATGTGTCTACATTCTCTTCTATGTCCATTTTATTGGTCTATTGTCATATTCTAATTTTGTGAGACACTGAATTTTGGGTTCTCCTTACATTTCAGTTATAGTCATTAAAATTACAAAAAGGCTTTAAATATTTTACTCTGTTCAATGAATCTATAAAATAACTAGTTCACTAGCTGAAATGACTATACGTCACTATACTGTGGTGAACTATCTGCAGCATAACAGAGACAGCACCAGGGGGATGTTGTTTGCAGCACATACACAAGAATGATTCACGGTGTAAGACTGAGTTCAGATCTTCTTCATGTTTTTTTGGTTTTCATTTTAAAAATTTGCAACCCTTTAATCCTTTTCATTTTTCAATTATGTATCGCTTTGTGTTAGTCTATCTCATGAAATCCAATTGAAAGACATGACATTTTGTGGCTGTAACTTGTCAAAAGGTGAAAATGAATACTAAGGGATTTGAATACTTCAGAAAAGCACTGTGCCTTAAAAATATGAACCTGGACTGAACAAAAGAAGAGGTGACAAGTATTAAAAACTATATCTGACAAGAATAATGTGGAAGAAATATCCTTTCGAAATAGTATAAAACACAGCAAAGACGTGACTAAGACCCTGAGAGGTGAATTTTCTTTCCGCTGAGCCATCTGTAGCATTTCAAGTTCAAAGAAATGAGATCTGGCTCAAGCATTTTGTGCCACAGCCTCCCAAGTGAGAACAACAGCTTTCTAAATTATATATTTATGTTGCCTGGTGTGACTCAATCTCTATCAGTACTGAAAATCAAGAAAAACACAGAAGGCATATTCCATAAGTTTAGTAGCAGTTTGCATTGTCTGATGCTCAGTGGAACAACCAAACCACAACTGACCCTCCTCTTTAGCCGATTACTCAAGCACGGCACTACTTCAAAATAACTGAGTATTTTCTTCTCAATGAAGTGGTTCCCTAATTTTGTAATTTTGTTTTGAATTACTAGTAGTAGTAATACTTAGCAATTATTTATAGTTATTCACAACCAAAATTAGACCCTTATTGCTGTAGAAAACTAAGTTTAAGCACACCATTGTTTCATCATTAACCCCACACAAGAAAAACACCCACACAATTAACACACTTCACAATTTCTTATGTTCTTTGTGTCCTTTGCAGCACATATTTAGGGCGAATATATTTTTGTTGCATCTGAAAACCTTGTTTTACTTTTGAGGTGAAAAGGTAAAAAACACACAAAAAAACATGAGAGATGCATTGCTTCTTAAGTAGTGATAGGAAGTTATGCTAACTTCAATATTATAGCACTACACAACTGCAGACTAACTGTACTTTACTGCATTAAATATTTAAGGATTGGCAACAAGTTCATGTACTTTGTCATTGAATGGATTCGTTATTTATTGAGAATTATAGTGTTTTTGGAGAGGGGAAAAATTGCAATGAAATTCCTGAGATGAATAAGTTGTAACTCTTCCAACTGTGGAACACTTTATTTACAGATCAGTCAATCATCTTTTAACTGTCATTGTTTTCACAATAATAAAACTTGTCGACTGGCAGATGGAACATCATCTTTAATCGCTACAGCCAGTAATTTTGCCTCCTTTTACTGCCAGTTTAGAAGGATGTTCACTTTATACTACTACTCAGATATTTGTTCAACATCAAGTTTATTACTTGTCTGAAATTTTATTCCAACTTTTAGCTATTACAGAATGTACAGTGCAATATTTTTGGTCACAAACTACTTGTCACAGATGGTAGAGAATGTACACTCTTCTGTGATATTTTCGTTTTTCACTGGGCCACGCTGCAAGCACTGAATTTTAATGACTCATACGGATGCTTTTCATGTGAAGACCCAAGCTATTTATTTGTGTTTTTCAGGTTTTCTGCCTAAAATGGATAGATATGCATATAGCAATGTTTAAAGAAGGTACATTTACATATAAATTGGGGAGTTGAGGTAAGTGAGAAAGGTAGAAAGGCTGATAAAAATGCGGGGCACTAACAGTACAAGGCTGTGCTAGAGGTAAAGTTGGCATTTGTAATCTCTCAGGGCATGTTTTCAGGTATGTTTTTGTGGTTTAAATAATCAGTAATCCACCTTTTGCTCATCTAGGATTCTTTTTAGATGTGCTTTTATTTTCTCATGTCACAAGAAGTGAATATAAAATATAAATACAATAGTTGTCACAGAGCCTCCTTTAACCCATGCCGCCTGAAAACAAATTAAAGGTTTTCCTAATATATAATTTTATCCACTGATAGCACTCCATTTTCTTTTTAGTAAAGTGTTGATCATAGCTGATCACTTTGTTGTTGCATGTATGCAATATTCACATTCTTCCTGTATGACTGACAACTGACCTCCTGTTGTGGCTTTCCCTCTATTTACACATTCTGCGGTCTGGATATAGAGTAAAATGAAAATAAATACAATGTTGACAGCATAAATAAATTATTCTGTCAAAGTGTTTATTCTGCTTTCTGCAAAATACATAATCCTTCTGCTTACAACAGAGAAATGAAACCATAAACAGAGGCGTTGTATGACTGAAAGTGTAACTGACAATATACACTTTCTGAAAAACTCAATGAGTTGTGAAGTAAGTGTTTGATTTAGTATCACATATAAAATTGGCTCAAATCTTGGGTGAAAAAATCGGAATTGGACCATTCAGACTGCTATGAAAAACTTGGACGTGTGTGCAAGAAAAAAATCTAATTTTGAGTGCATTTTACTTTCCCAAACTTCAAAACTCTTAAAATATTAAACAATCACTGCCTAGATTTCATCCTCAGTTGTTACTGTCACCTGTAATATGTTTTATTCAACTATCATAAATCAGTGTGCAGGAATGTTTCCAAATAAGTAAATATCACTTCAGCTGCAAGTGAGATATTTGTGTGTGTATTTGTGTACCTTTTTGCCATTTCTTTTGAGAGAGAAACTCCAAATGCCTGGTGACAAAACAGAACCTTTTTCTCTAGCACAGAAATGGACAAACTGAAAAAAATTCTGTATACATACTGCATCATTTTAGAACCTAACAACCACATTTTTATACTCTTAGGTTTCTCCCTATTCTTCTTTTTCATACTCTTTCAGGTAAAGGGGAAAAGAGCAAAAAATTGAGCAAAAAATTCTACTGAGAATTTTGATGCCACAAAAATTGCGGCTAAAAAGCATCACTATGGTTCATGCACATTCCGAGAGTCATGTACCTACCTTCTTTGTTCTAGAAAACCTAATTTAGAAAGAGTAAGACAGATTCCTATATTGTTGTTTGATTGTGTTTGTCATGGCGTAAACATTCACCTGTGATGGTAAATGCAATAACAGGACATGTGCTCATAACCATGTGAAAAGCATCAGTGTGGTTTGAGAGCCAAACAAATCAAAGGTTTCTCACTATTAGTGGCATATTAACAGACAATTGATTTTGCCTGATAGAAAAGGTCAGGATAAATGAATAGTGAGTCGCTAGCACAGCTATTTATTAGCCTCCTATCTACGATCTAACAAATTACTTTCCCTGCACATCCCAGAGGGGAGAACAAAAAGGAAACTGCATCTAAAATGTCATTCCATAATGTCAAACCATGGATTATATGTCATAGTTTTAAAAAATATCTTGTTTCCCTATTATTGCTTCATTATTTCCTGATAAACTGTTGACTTTGGCTATGAAGCCATGATTGGTTTTGCCACCTCCTACTCATAACCATCTTCTCCTTGATTCTCATTCAGTAAAAGATATAAGATTTAGCAGATCTTGTCTTTTTTGCTTCATATGTAGTTTACAAATGGATGGAGAAAACAAACAAACAAAAAAACTGTTGCCATAGGTCATATCCCAACACATTCAAAAGGCAAACAAACCTATGTCAATGGGACTCAGTCTTGCTGGGATTATTTTGATTGACAGCAGGAAAGGCGTTAGAAGCTAGTCATTATTGTAAGGCTGGCACATTGCAGTTTCTGGGGCATTCATAAATGTTAAGTTTTGTTAAGCCATAAAGGCAAAAAGTTAATAGTTATGCTTATATTTGATTCCATGCAGCCTGCTCACGTCTCAGTGGTAAGCAGTGTGGTGATATGTTGTAATAAGGGAATGGAGCAACAGCAAATGAGAGTGACAGACCTGAGTGCAAGAGTGTTTTGCATACTTTCACCTTTGATTTACCTTATAATTTCCATTGGGTTTACCTTCAATAACAGAGTCACTAAGCCAATCTTTTAAATTGGATTTCTGCATAAACTAGCTTTCCCTACAGATTGGTATCCCTCGCAACTCCTCTATTACAATTTTATTCCAACCTCATCCACTATTAGCCTCCCTTCCACATCCCCACCTTCACTGCTGCAGTGAGACGATTAGCCATTAAGAAAAAAAAATCTAAAACTCAATATTTTGACAGTGTTTTACTGGGCTTGCTTTTACCAATTTATTCTGTTTTTCATAGTAATACAAGACTCCTTTCCCCCACTTACTTTTGAGGTGGGAGTCGGCATGGTGGACAGGGGCTTTCAGCTGAAGTAACACAATCAACAAAAGGGTTGTTGGAGAACAGAAAAATGAAGGAAAAGGAATCACAAAACACATTTCATGTTTGCTTGTTTTATTGACTTTGAGATTCAGAAACAGAGCTATGAAAGCATGAATATACTATTTTAGGACCCCATATAATATCATACCCCCATGCATAAATTCATATGCTTAGAGTCCAGTGTGTTAGAAGAGCTAAATGTTTATTTGCAAATGCAGTTGCCGGCCACTATCTCTTGTGTCTTCAGTAAGTGCTCTGAAAATGTCAAAGATACTCAAAGAACAGTATTCGTACTGACAAAAATGCATTGTTGATGTGGGTGGATATTCATTTGATATGAGGTTATAAAAGGCAATATTAGTACGAATAATCTCGTGTGATAATCAAACTATGCAGTACCTTGTTTATGTATTTTTATTGAACCTTGGAACAGATTACACTCTAAAAAAACTTTTCCAAACCCCAGGCATATTCTGGGGTTGCGCATATGATAGTATGAAAGCTAACTACATCAACAAATACCAGCAGCTGTGATTAAGTTATGTGGTTGCCAGAATGCCAGATGAATTATCTGTCATTAAGTTTTAAATTGATTATAACCTATGACACTCTAAATCAGTAATAAACCTGATGGAGATCCAGGTTAAAGATATTTAAGGACTCAAGTTTGTAATAACAAAATAAGGACACATCTAATCCCAGCTCACAGTCTAGACCTTGCCTCGGGTGAGCCTCAGATAGATCTGCTGTTCAACTGAATGATCCTTGACCTTACAGTATCTAATACTTTCAGGTGGATATATCCATCAGTTCCAGTCCCTCTTGTGAGTCACAGCACAGCCCATCTATTTCTAACACTGCTTGCATGAAGACTAGACTCTCAGTCCATAGAGTAGAATTTAAGGCAGCTAAAGTATTGTTGGCTTTTAGTGTCCAAAATCCAGATACTTATGCAGTCATTGTCAATAATGGATGTCACAAAAGTTCTGTGTTCATGTTCAGGCCAGTCAAAAGAATATGAAAAAGTTGAGCATGACTGATAAGTTTCAGGTCACTATGTGTGACTCCTAGAAAAAATTGGTTGTTGGTAACATAAACAAAAATAAAGAAAAAAAATAGATTTTTGATGATTTTGGATTTATTTGTATTTACTCTGCTTGAAGATAAAAGTGATTTGTGGATAATCACTTACCTTGCTCCTACATCATGAAGAAATAAGGCGAAGGGAGCACAAATCCAGTTTTTATAAGGTGTGCCTAATAAAGAGGCCATTGTGTGTGCATTTTAACATTGTGCAGGTACAGAGATATTCTGGTGTTTCACATCTGGTTGCTTTAAAGCAAACCACATCAACAGGTTTTATATGTCCACCCTCTATAATTGATAATAAATAGTTTGTTCAATCTGTGAAGGTACTACTCTTGGACCACTTATGAATCACTGTTGCAATGTTTCGATCTGTTGTGCTGAACACACCCATCTTAAAACAGAGACATTTACCTGTTTCATTCTACACAACAGTGGAAATTAATAGAAGCAAAAGAGCTACAGAGGAGTGTCTGTGCAAGTCCTAAATCTTATGACTGAGAATAATAATAACAGTGCAAGTCCTTTGTCAGAAGCAATTATTCAAGGGCTGCAACTTCAATGCATGCAGTCAATAAAAAGCTCCAACACTTGAACAAATTGAGTAGAAGGCCAGAATTGTATTTGTATGGGTGTAGTGCACAGCTGTCTTCTCTTTTATTTGCTCTATTTGAAATAAAAGCAGAGCAAATATTTCAAGCATCATAACTACAACTGGTAGTTATGATGGTGAACAAAAGAAAAGGTGAAGGAATGGTAAGCTGCATAGCCATGTCCTTCCCAGGGGAAACCATCTCTCCTCCAGCACTGCAGCCTTTGACCTGTGAAGTCTAATTAGACATCTTCTATACTTTTATATGGAAAAGCAATAGAAATGCAGACCCAAGAATATGCAAATAAGGAATGCACCACAGGCAGCTTTAGTCCCTCTGTAGTCCAAGTCAAGGTCTTCCATGCAGCTGTAATGTATAAACTCTTGTAGTCAGCAAATACCCAGTGCATGGTGAGTGTTTAAGTTGTAATTATAGAGGAATGCAATTTGTTTAAACACTTTCTGCAACTTAAAACCCATTTTTATGTGGACAAAGCATCTTCCAAACAATCTTATTTAGAAATTATCCTGAATGTGTTCTGCTTAAGTGTGCATACTTGAAAGACTATAAAAAACAAAACCAGAATAAGTGATAAGTGATATATAATATCTTATGAATTTGATATTTTTAAAATACCAAGTTCGTATGTCCTTTTAAATTAGAAACAATGACAGAAAGGTTCACCACCACAGTAATGGAACTATTTTTTTTATTTTCACATCTCCCTTAATTTATCGTTACTAATGAGGAAAAAAAGGTCAACAATGTCAGAGAAAAAAACAAAACAAGCTAAAACCTTTGTAAAATGTTCATATTGCCAAAGATGGCTGTAAGTGGCACCTCTTTGGAAGAGCTGACTCCTATTGAGGACGCTTGAATCTCTGACTGCTCTTTTGCGAATTAATTTTAATAATAATAATAACAATCTATTGTATTTGTTAGAGCCTTTCAAGATGCCCAAGGACACTTTACAAGAAAAAAGTTATAGAAGAAAACACTAGAAATAAAAACAGTTGTTGAGGACAAACATGTGCAGCTTCATGTGCCCTGACAACAGTGTTTACGAACATTGTTTTTATTGCTCTCTATCTCTAGATACATCCTCATGGTATTCAGAATTAGTACAGGTGCAGCACTCCTCATTCCTTTTAATTTAAAGTTTCAATATGTTTTCAGTGTACTGCTGCTTGTACCTTGGGGTCTGTATTAAACCAGCAATGCTTCAATTTGTTTAATGTTTCTCAATAAATAAAACTGAAATTTTTCCATTAGGTTGTCACTTCTTCTCTTTTAGTGTAGTTCATTTTATGTGCAGGTTCCCACCAAATACACTTAATCCTTTGTGAAAATAACCACATAACTCCTCACCCAAAATGTATTACCGTAATCAGTATTGCATAGTTCCATACTGCTTTATTAATAATTGCTTTTAGTTGCCAGAAATTATGAATGCATTTCCAATTGACATGTTTTATTCAGTTCTCGCATCATATTCATGATAATTAAGTGGAATCTATAAAGCTGCACCATATGCTAAATGCTAGTGACATTCATGTAACCTCTTTGTATTGTCTAAATTTAATTAAAGGGATTATTTATAAAGATTTCATATCTCCAGTAAAATTAAATTTGTCTAAATTCCAAGGTGCATCCATGAAGTTGATGTGTTTACTCTCAAATTTTATATATCAAAATTAGTATGAATATATAATAAATAAAACACAAAAATATGATGATCTAAAATATGATTAAAAACAGAAAATATTTTCCGTTAAGTTCCTGATGGAGTTTGTTTCCGCTTCATTCTGTTGCAATATCTTAGCATACTTTCTCTGGGAACGCTTCGGCTTTGCTGTTGTATTTATTCCCCCAACTATGGTACCAGCTGGAATGCCAACTCTAAATTGGTGAACACAGTCGGTCAGTAACAACAGTTTGTGTCTCTCAGAGCTGACAGAAATGCTTGCAAGCCTTGACAAGCAGCACTAGGGGGACAGAGTCATTTATTTTTCCTTCCGTGGTGGTAAACACAACACATAGTCGCCTTAATAAGTGAACTTCACTACTCAACTGCTGTTGAAAGCATTTCTAGGGGTATGTTGTTCATACAGTTATCTTGGAGTGTAGCAAGCTGTGTTATTCTCTCAAAGGGCTATAAAAACCTGGTCAGTCATTCTTTTGTGTTGTCTCATACATCATTTCATCATGAAGTTGGTTTTCAATGTTTTGCAGTGTTTTAAACAGATGTGATTGTTTTGTCAAATTTTAAGGTCCGATTTAAAAACTGGACCCATCACTCCTGGTTTGACCTCACTCCACTCGTTGCCTGTGCATAGTCAGGTTTATTTTAAATTTCTTATTTTAATTTTTAAATTTTGCATGATTTTGCCCTGTAACCACAGTTTTTTTTATACCTGCTTACCGTCTTTATACCTGCTTACCTTCTCAATCCCTCAAGTAGGTAAAACAGCAGCTCCTGTAGGTATGAAAGTCTAGGAGTCAGTTCAGGTTATCTTCTATTTCTCAGCTGAAAATAACCTACATCTGTATCTTAGAGATGCTTCTATGCTCCTACTTTTTAAGACTTATCTTAATCCCAGTATTTGTTTTGGCTTCCAACATCAATGAGACTTAGTGTGAGATTATTTCTTTTACTAGACTGCATTGTGTTTAATCTTTTGTTTTTCTTGTTGTTCTGCTTTCTTCATTTAATGTTTGTTCATAGTTCATAGTGTCAGTAGAATGAAACTGTTATCAAATCTGAGTGTTTGTCTGAGTATAATCTATTTTACTTGGACTATCCATAAAATCAAAATGAAAAAGTTTGAGGAAGCTACAGACCAGTGGCATCCACAGAGGTGATTATAAAGATCATGACGGAAAACAGATGAGGAAGACAAACAGGCCATGTGGGTATCTCTGGCAATAAATGTGAGGCAATAATGGCATGGCATTGATTGACATTTTACTGTTGCTGTTTAATGATAATAATATGCTTTCAAGTTTGGCATGGAAATGACTTCATGATCATATAATGACAGCTCTATAGCTGTCACGATTCTGTGTGGTGGATAACGTCTTTATTGTTTTTCGTCATTGTGTGCTGACAGGGCTTTGACTTAAAATAAAAAAAAGTTTTCTTGTGGGTGTGTTTGATGTATGATTAATGGTCACGGTTATTCATACTTCTGGCTGCATTTTATTTCCTCTAGGGCCTTAATTGTTTCTGATACCACACATATTTAACATACCTCCTTTTTATCCCAACACCATTTCAACTATTTTTTAATTCTAACATGCACAGAAGGTAAAACATAACTTTGGGGGATGACAACTAATACACAACATATAACAGTATAGCATAGTTTGTAAGGCCAGACATCTAATTTAGTTGACTGCATTCATATGTAAAAAAACAAAACAAAAAAGACACTCAGTTGAGTTCAAATCTAGACAAACTTGATATCTGAACATTGCTTCTGATGACAGCCAATTACAAACAGGAACTTTTTGTTCCTTTTTATTCTGTGAATGTTATTGAAACTGCCAGCCCAGGTATGAATGCATATTCATGACTGTAATATGTACAGACTATTAGTGATGTGTGTGTGAGGACTCCAAGTTCCAAACAAGTGATACCATTAAACAGAGCATGAATGTCCTTGACTAAGAAAACAGACTCGCATATGGTTCTGAAAAAGAATTGGATGAAAATGAATCAGAACATTTCCCATTAGAGCAGTAATTTATTTAAAAATGCATTGGTTTTCATACTTTTTAACAAAAAAAGGAAAACTGTTTTTGCATTCTACAGCCAGTGTGAAGTTTTGTAAAAGCAAATTAACACTTTTCATCTCAAAACATATTTTCATTTCAAATTTTTCTTAAAGCTTTCCTTTTATATTTAATGTTTGACCCCACATAAATACATGATACAATATATGATCCCACTAGCTCACATTATATTGCACTAAAATATCAACTTCATATTTCTGTGTCAGCATCACTCTGATCTCTTTCCAGTTCTTGGGTAGAGAAGCTTTTAGGGAACAGAACCTCTGGAGGAGACTGAGGTAGTCTGCAGACTGTGAGAATTCCTTCACCTCAGAACTCTTTTTCATCAACTCAGAGATTTCCTGTTCCAGGTCTTTGATAAAGACTTCAACCTGTTTCTCTGTAGTTTTCTGTTTTTCTTCTATCTCATTTATTAGTTCCTCTAAGGCTTTCTCAAAAGACTCCTTCAGAGCAGTGAAGACCTGGACACATTCTGTTTTCTTTCTATCTGCAGCATCTTTACAAATTTTTACCGCCTCTTTGATCTCTTGAACTTTCAGTCTATTAGTCTGGATTTTCTTCTTACGCCCAGGTTCCATCTTTTTCAGCTCTTCCCAAACTGCTTTATTTTGGTGGCTAAGAGGAACAAACTGGTGACTCCCATGGACTAAAACTGAGCAGAGGGAGCGGATAGATGTCTGGTCAGTCTTGCAGAACAGTTGTAGAGGTTTATTATGCTTCTTACACAACATTTCTTCTAGATTTTTCATAGGCTCCCTCTGCTGATGTTTCTTCAGTCTTGGTGCTGTCAGGTCAGGTTCTAGGTGAGGCTTACAGTAGGAGAGCAGACACAACAGGCAGGATTTCAGGGCTTTCAGTTTGGTTTCAGAGCACAGATCACAGGAAATTTCTCCTGGTTTGGGATCTTGTTGCTCTGAGCTACTGCCACTGGCTTTCTGCTGAGCTTTAAGTCTGAACTGAGCTGCCATCTCGCAGATAAAGGTGTTGATTTCTAGCTCAGGTCTTGCACCAAAGTCCGTCTTACACAGTGGACATTGGTAACAGTGATTTACATCCCAATGCTGGGTAATGCAGAAGTTGTGTCCACATGGTGTGGTGAGTGGATCTTTGAACAGATCCAAACAGATGGAGCACAGAAACTGCTCTTCAGAGAGGAGACAGCTTGCATGCTTGCAGTCTGAGTGATTAAGAAAAAAATGCTGATATTAATGAACAGATGATACGCAAAAATATATATTACAACTATATATAGACCACACTTAGTTTAAAAATAAGATTTTTGGGGTTGACACAACAGTCAGTAAACTAATTTCAAGTTTTGCAGCTTAGCATAAATGTTTTGTGCAATTCTGCAAAACACTGAGTTCCTTGAAACTGGTCATTCTGGATTCTCTCTCCTTTATAGTATTTTACGTTTGTCATTCACTCCTTTACCATGGACATTATTATAATATTATACTGTGTAAAACACTTAAGTAATTCTGCTGTTTAAAGCTCCGAATTGTTAGAATAAAAGTCTTTTTTCTGGTTTCCAGCTGTTTAGTTTCTTGTGAAACAGCTAAAATATTGATCAATAAACAGTTCTAAGAACCTGAAATACAATCTCACACTTCAACTATTTTATTCCTGACTGCTCTACATTAGCTACCTTCATCAATGTATCTGTGTGTAAATCAGCCTATTTTTGTTATAATCAGAATTAGAGAGTCAAATCAACAGGATATGATCAGAGTGCCACTAATAATTAGTGTCCATGGATATTCAATCAACCAATCATTGTGATGATATGGACTCACCAAAGTCTGTAGAACAAAACCTGATAGAGATCAGGTTTTGGATCTTTTCTCAAACAGAAAGACAAAACTGGATTTTCTGCTGCTTCTTTCATAATTTTAAGTGTCATTTCTGGAGTCAGGTATCAGAACTGTTGCTCCTCCTATCATTTACAGAGGTCTCATGCAATCACAAAGCTATATGATGAGTATATATAATTGTGAGAAGAGGAGTTGCAACTTAGAATAGAATGTTAATTAAATCGGATTTTGACTTCCCAGTACACTGGAAAAAAAAAACTGCAATTATACCTTTGAGTAGCTCTGTTTCTTTAAAAGTTGCTGCCAGTAGAACAGGCAGAGTCAAAGTCTTCCATGCTAGTGCACAAATGACCTGATTTCAAAGTTAAAGCTATAAGTAGAACCCCTGGAAATAATAGCCTATGATATTTTCATTCACAATCATGATTTAAGCCTATGTATTTTGTCCATGTTTACATCCTGGCAAAATTCTCATTAATGAACCATTTAAAGACTTTTTGGATGTATTTCCTTAATGAAATTCTCACTTGGAAGAAAATATTGACCTGAAGGAAAAAAAGGCAGAGGACAGGTTGTAGAATTACCATTTCTTTGTTGACCATCAGGCGTCAGATGTAGAGATTGGACACACCTCACTAAGGTTTCAAAGGGTGTGTCAAGGAATCCGTGAGGTTTGTGTTGTTATAAGTGAGTGATGTCTCTGATGATGGAAAAGCCGCACAGGTTCACCAAGAGGTTCAGTGATTCAGTTGTTTCACTCACATGTCATGGGTTAATGTTAGTTGTGGTTGACACAGAGGTACATTTAGAATCTGTGAAAGTGATTTTTTTTTCCCCTTCTGTGGGGATATATAATCTGATCCAGGGCTTTAGCAAGGCCTTAAAAATATGTAAATAGATCCAGTTTTTCCATACTAGGTCTTATGGTAATGGAAGGTCTTAAATTTGGATATTTATTTATCTATTGCTTCTTCTGCTTACTTTTTCAATTTAGAGAGATTCAATATTCGTTTATTTCATGCACTTTAGTTTTGGCTGAGGAATGTAGACATTATTACATAAGCTATGCTTACTTTTTCTTGTATCAAGCGCCTTCCGTAAATGCTGATGCATCAAGTACCCCTGATGCATGATGAAACATAAATATTTTGGAATTATATACTTTGTTACAATGTCAACCAAATGCTGAACAAAATGGTGTTTGACTATCTGCAGAATTGCTGAATGCATGCAGAACACCTAAAAAAAAAAAAAGAGTTCTTTTGTTATGATGCATGTCTCACACCAGGGCAACGTTTCATCCCATCAATACGCTGGGTGGAGCACATAATTATTCCTCTGCTGCTCCTGACAAGCAACCTAACAGTGCACAAAGAAACCATAGTTCACTTTACAAAAATATGGCTAAACAAACAAATGCTTACTTTGAAATGCACTCCTCAGCTTTCAGAAACTGTTATAATTTTCCAGATTGCACAAACTGTCAGATAGTTACTCTAAAGCTAAGGACACTTGTCTGAACATGTTGCCTGGCTAGTAAACCAGGAGTTCAATACAATATTAATGGTATAGGATTTCTCATTGCCAGACATTCCCACAGGTCATTGAGTTAGAGTTGCTAATTATTGAAAGTTCAAATTGGAAGAACTTCATTACATCTTTCACTGAAAAAAGAATTCATAAAATTTTGCTGAGATGATTTATCTCAGCATATAACATATATCATTTATAAATGTTTTTTACATCACCAAGCCATAAAGTTTTTAACTGTGACTCTTGAAAACTGCTTCTCATCAACATATAATATGTAAGGCTCTTTGTAAGCATTACTAAAGCAGGTGTTTTTCTTTTTGTTTGTTTGTTTTCTTTTTTGTAGTTGAGTAGAACTTAGGAAAAGTTCATGGAGGAATAGAACAAGAGAAGGATGAGGTCATTTTTACTATCCCCTTCATTTCAACAGCTGAAACTCTGATAACTAGGTTACCGTATTTCCCGGACTATAAGTCACTCCAGAGTATAAGTCACACCCCCGGCCAAACTATAAAAAAAGACTGCAACTTATAGTCTGGAAAATAGAATGTGCATAATTAATGCAGAGATTCATTCTGAGTATCTTTAGGTTAGAACTATAAACAGTAAAGAAAAAATGTCTGGTGCATCAACACGCACTGGCAAAGCTCAGGCTTCTCTTGTCAAGTTTGTGTTTTCTAGATACATCTATGAGTTCCTTTGTGTGTTTTGATTTGCTTAATTAACGCTCAAAGTGAGTATAAATTAGTAAACTATTTTCAAAATGTCAACATATAAACATGCATAGACAAGCATTGGAGTTGTATTTCTTGTTGTTTATGTGATGAATTAGAAACCAAAGATTACCAAAATGACTCGTTTGTTTTCCATCCATCCATCCATCCATCCATCCATCCATCCATCCATCCATCCATCCATCCATCCATCCATCCATCCATCCATCCATCCATCCATCCTTTTACTTTCAATCTTTCAACTATATGAAACTGGGCCATGGGAGCTGTAGATGTTACAGACCTAAGGGAATCTAAGGACATCAATTCCACAATGTCCAGAGTCTTTTCAGAAAGAATATCTTCCCTCCCCATCTCCCTGCTGTCAGAAAGTTTTTCTCTTACCTTGATAACTTCCATCCGGGCAATACCTTTGCCTTCTTTTGAGTCTTCATTCCTCTCAGAAGTGGACAAAAGTCCCAGAATAAGGGTGCGTTTGAAGTTTTTATTTTTTTATTTTATTTTATAAAGTCAGTTACAGTGGTATTATTTGTTCAGCATATACTCTTCCTGTTTCAATCCAAGTATAGACTCTGGCTTCACAGTTTTGCTTTACCACATGTAAGATTTGCTTTCATCATCACCTTGAGTCAATTAAGATGTCAGGACCATGTTTAGACTCCTGAAGAAGATTTATTAATAATCCAATTCTCTGAAAGGTCTATAATATCAACTATAAGCAGTTTTCTTGAATTTGATTGTTTAAAAAGAGCCTTCATAAATGTGTCTGTGCATTATACACTGACAACTGGTTATAGTATGTAGTGGTAAATTATATTACATAACAATAATGAACAAGGCACCAAAAGTTTCCTAGGGTTGACTTGTACACCTTTACAGAAATCAGAATACCAAAAGAGGCTCAAACAGTTAATAAGATATTTTGAACTATTGTAAATTAACACAGTGCTCACATTTTTTCTGTGAAAATTCATGTTTTTAAAAACTAAAATATATTGCAGACCTGCTTTATTCCCTACAAGGTTTAATAATGGAGTTACTTTGCTCAGCCTTATATTTATCAGTGCTCTAATGAATATTGTGTGACGTGCAAGAGGCTCTTAAGTATCAAGATTTTTACTTTGCAACAAACATTTTCCATTTTCTCACATTATTTACTTTAGCTAACAGAGCCTTCACTAAATCAAGATTTTTTTTCTTTCATTGTAAAAATCATTGTATAAATCTGGATACTTACTTTTGGACAAGTATTGACAATGCACCACAAGACAAAAGGGACAGAAAGAAATGTGCTCAGAAAGATTTGAAAAAATACAGAAGTGGAGAAGAAAGACTAGAGATTAGGTGGCAATGCTTTACGATTAGATGCCCTTCTCTCTGTCAAGGCAAGGAAGAAAGATAATTAAACTGGCTCTTTTTACCACATTTCACTCTTTGTTCTGAATTATCTGAGTGGCAGTCTGTAATGATACTAAAGGTTTTCTCTGCCTTCTCTACAAATTCAAATACAAATCTTAGGTGTGACTGTTAATGCACTTTCCCTCACAGGATTGGATTATCTTTTCTATTTAAAATATGTCATTTTGGGGTTTTTTTCACTTTTAATGAATATCTTTTACTTCCACCCTGTCAGTGTCTTTCAGTCCTTTTTGGATGTTTTTGTTCTTGTTTGTGCTCCCACCTTGATTTCTAACTTTCCCACCAAAGTCTCTGCAGTCACTGTCTTTTTAGGCTTCATGTCACCACCTTTTTTTAATGGATGATGAATGGTAAAAAAAAAAAAAAAAAAAACTCTGAGACAATTAGACAAGATCACACAATTCTACAGTCACTGAAACCTCCCTATTGTGAGACAGACACTTCATGTTCTCTCCAGAGAACCAGCTTGTGCAGAATACCTAAATATCAAGGCGCTACACTGACCTGCAGGCTTCCACCAATTGTGTTTGATAAACCTGCCATTCCTTGTCAATGTTACATGCTTGAAGAAATTCATCATGATTGAGTTATTCACATTAACATGTGACTTCAGTTCCCAAAATTATTACTAGTATGAAACTTTTATCTCACCAGGACAGCATAACACCAATAACACCAAAACAACTGGAACAGCTGATAGTTTTCAGTGGTAAAAGTTCAGAAAAATGTAAAATTCCTGCTCTAATATTTATTCTATGCATTCACAAAGATATATTTTTTTTATCAAATATTTTCCTTAGCAAAGAAACAAGTCAGTGATTGCTACTAAACACACAAAGGACACCAAAACCTTTTGAGTTTGTATTTTGTGGGAGAGCAATAACATGACTGTGAACATGAGGGATCTGGCTCAAAATGAATTATTTGATGTTTGATTTTTGAGAGAAAGATTCAATTACATGTAAAATAGGCAAATGTAAAATAATGCTATTTTAAAATAATTGTGTTTTTGCTCAGATTTCAACCCTTTTTGTCCTTTGCTGGTAATGATTCGGTTTTGCATATTTTTTTCTTCAGCTCCATCTTTGGATAAAATGATAGCAGCCTAACTCTCCCCTGCCCTTGTTTTAAAGACATTTTGCACAGGAAATTTGTGCACTGCTGTACCTTGAAGTACTGCTATGCTTTTGAAGATTGTATATTATTAGATGAGTATATCTTGAGGACGTTATTTGATCTATAATCTGTTTTCTGAGTCATAGAACAGTCACATGGATGCTGTTTTTTATTTATTTTATTATTATTATTTTTTTTTTGCAGCAAATGGTTGTTATTCCTGTGTTAATCTGTCTGTGGCAAAAGGATCAAAGTAAAACATTGAGACAACCTTCTGCAAAATTTTTTGAATACTATTAATTTTTCCTGCAACTTTTACTGGTTTAATACAGGATATAGAAAATTTACATTTATCATAGCGAATTCTGAATTATGATGGTTAAAATAATTTTTCTTTCCAGTTATTAACTTGTTGTACCATGCGATACTATGTGTCCACTCAATCTCATCATCCATGTAACTGTATTGCACCTACTCCTCCTCACATCCTGCAGAAGACCTTACCTTTTCATGTAAGACCAGATTTACATGACGCTAAGTGGGCTTTTAATGCACACAACCGTCCGTCCTCGTGGCTAGTAATATTCCAACATGCTCTCGGCAATATATCCTAATTCTTGCATGATGGTGTTACAACAAGAGATCATCATAAAGAAAATGTAGACATCATATATCTCAATTGTGTTTTAAGAATTTTCTTTTAGTTTTTAAATCCTGGTGAGGCATGTAGTTGGACTGGATTGTTTTTCTGGTTATGGTTGTGGCTGACAAACCACAATCAGAACCACATATACATTTTGCATTTTTTAATGAATGACAATTTATTTAGGACAGTCTGTGGTCTAGGAACTATGCAAATATTACACCATGATTTTTTTCTGACTTGCTATTTTAAGAAAATTGCTTGTCACTTTTTTTAACTGCCTGAGGTGTTAAATTTGGGTATTTGTTATAATGTCAAAATGACTGGCATTAAGGACAATACTTTAAAACACTGACTGGCAATTGAAAAATTCCATTCTTTTTAATCATGCATAATTCAGCTTCTGTTGTGGAAGCAAGCTTTCTTTAATCATCACCTGGAAGCGGAAAGAAAAAAAAAAACAGAATATGATCTGTATTGTCTACTCGGACTGTTAACTTGCCAAAGTTGACAACTGAAAGAAGAAAAAAAAATGGAACATGCATTCTCTGGAGTAGAAATACTACTTAAGTCATAAATCAAACATTTTTTTTCTTCACAATTGTCTTGTTCTATTTATTCCCTGTTCTTACTGTCAGAATGATTTCTACTCCATTGCACTTGTTTATGTTTTATTTTTTTGGAAGCTCTTGTTTGGAGTTATATGACCTAAGTGATGAACTTAAGTCATATTTTTATCATTTAAAAATTAAAAATGTATTTAAAATGTGAATGTGTGTCTATTGTTACACAAATTAAGACATTTTGCTAAAATGTTCTTGCTCAGTAACCAATCGTTTAATTCAAAATACATACACATCTACCTGATTAAAGTTATTTCATTTCATTTTTTATTTTTTACATAACCATAAAGTTTGAATGAAAGTAATGCTATTTGTAATGGTTTAACCCAGGGGCCCAGAAATAGCGTAACAATACAAAAAAGAGCATAAGAATTAGATTTACTGGACAAAGAGTAAAAAGGCTCAGCTCACTAGACTCTGTTTGCAGCTCTAGGGAAAGAAAAAAGTAGGTTGGTGATATGGTTTCTTCTGGAGAAATGTGCAAGAAAAGAAAAAGATCTAAGTTCAGAGGATGGGTCGTGGTCTAGATTTCAAAAAGGCCGTAGAGAGCAATCAGGGGTGAGGCAAGGCAGGAAAAGTTCTGGGGACATGAACAAGGTCAGAAACAAGCAGTCAAACAAGGACAAGTGAAGACTGCTGGTCTTCTACTGGAACAAGGCAGTCAGTAATCTTAGAGGGAGGCAGAGACAGAGGGGAGCTTAAGTATAGCAAAAAACAGGTGAGACAGGTATACTAGAGGCAGTCTGATCCTGATGAGTTGAGTGAACCTGATGAGAAAGTTTTTCAGACAAAGCAGAGGGACATGAAAGCATGAAATCAACATGAGAATGGCATGAAAAACATTTTGTATTTTTTTGCATTGACTGCATATACTATTCTTTCTCTGGGCTCTGTGTTTGCAATGAGGAAAAACACAAAAAGACATTAATTCTGAAAACTGCCTGTTATATACTGTGACTCACATCATCAGTGCAACATTCAAATTTAACTGACGTAGCATGGTTTGCTGGCAACATGCACCCCTAATCTTGGGCATAAATATACATTTCTGCTTATGACCATTCTTGTAAACAATGACAGAAAAAACTTGCATATGCTGAATGTATGCAACCTACTTATACTGGAGGATATTTACATATTTTCATTCAAATGTACACCTCCGTGGCAATCTGCAGACAAAAGTTTGTGCCTTCCATTGTATACCTGCATCGTTCAAAGTAGGTGACAAACAATACCAGAAACTGAATGTGGTCTGTACATAGCAGTAAACAGTAAGGGATCATTTTGAAGGAAGATTTTTTTTTTGTTAAATGTCTCCTTTATTTCCCTCCTGAGTTTATTAGTTTGGACTTTAGATTTTTTTTCGTGAACATTTCACCTCTTCAATGTGGTCTTTCATCTTTTTGTGTTTTTTTCATCTTAATTATAAATATGCACAGAAAATCAGACAACCTTTTAAATTGTAGGTCCATGCACCTCCAATGAAGATAGTCCAGGTTCACAGGATGAAGCAAAATATAATATGAAGCACACAACATAAGAGAAGAAATTCACAAAATAAGCATATGGTGAGAAATAAATGTGTGCAGCTGAGCAAAAGTTTTACATGACCTTCTCCTTATTTCTCCTTGAAATCTCTTTCAGTTTCTTCCAACATAACACACAGGCTCAAGACATTCTGTTAGTGTTGATTGCTTACTGAAGCAATAAACAGCAGACAACAAAAATAACATTTTCGCTAAAATATTTGGTGTTTGGAATTAATTGAAGTCATCCTGCAAAAAACAATAAAAACTATTGACAAGCAGTGTAAAATGACTCAAAAATGTGCAAATTCACCATAAATATCCTTTTGCCTCAATATAGCTGTTACCTTCAGCTTATTTGATTGGAACTGCTTTTTATTCACCAACACAAAGTTGTGAATAATTGTGCAATGGAAGACAAAAGGTGAATGATTTTGTTTTTATTGCGTAAAAATCTAGAAGTGTTGCATGCAGGCTTATGTATTCAGGCCATACTTAGAGCTACTTTTTACTAACAATTCCAAGTAGTTCTTTTTATATTCTTCTTTAGAAGAAAGCCTGTTCTTTGTCAGCTTGAATGGCATCTGTGAATAAAATTTCTCAAGTCTAGCCAGAGATCTTTTGGATTTAGATTTAGACATTTGACTCGTATATTTTGACACATATGTCGACTTTGATCTAAACCATTTCACTGGAGGTATTGTTGTGTGTTGAGGGTTGCTGTCTTATTCGAGGGCAAAGCTTCACTTGTCTAAATTCTCCTGCAGCCTCAAACTTATTTTCACACAATAACACCTTGCATGTGGCTCCAACGGTCTTCTCATCAAGTCCTCACCCAGCTAAAGAAATGCCCTCTCTCATCATGATGCTGCAATCAGAATGCTTTACTCTGTGCATGGTGTTGCCATAATTTTAGTTTAATTAACCTAACTTTCTTGACATCCTTCTATGAAACACACAGTGGTGGAATGTGTGAATATCAGTTAGTCCTATAGTGTGCTGTGTCAAGTCACACAGCAAAGACAGCACATCAAACACAAACAGATTTCATTCAAGAGCATTCAAATATCTGATGGGAAGTCTCCCAAAATCTCCTGAAACTGAATGCAAATAAAAATAGCCAACAAGTCAGAAGCAATCACGATAATTTGTGGATAAAAAAAAACAAAATAAAAAAAACAATATGAAAAGATGTCTTCAACATCCACTTCCTTGTGCAATTTATTTGTTTTCTGTATTTTGGGTTCCTCTCTATGTTTCTAGTCACATTCAACAGGCTGCTGGCTTTTTTGATGGGGAACAACCTACATGCTGGGATGTTGGGCCAAGACAATCTAACATGTTGAATATCCAGCTTTGTGGTTGGAATGGTCCAGATGTTATTCTGAGCATACTAGGTCACTCACACAGCAGGAAAGTGTCATGGGATTATCTTTGGAACCATAAAGTTAATCGGAGAGTCCTTGAGAATTTTGGAAGGGAAAAATATTCTCTCTAAACTATTTCCCTTGATGTGTTAAAACAAAATAAAGACAAATTTGTTATCACAAGTGAAAAACTGTCATGTCCCAGAGAGTACCTCTGAAGTCCAAATATTGATAGGACATGCTTGTCAAAATCAGGATGACTACATTTATTTGAATACCTGTATCAGTAACTTTTGTAAATGCCTTTGGCAAACATAGAAAGTAGGCACTCTGAGGAATTTCAGGCAGCCTTGCCAGCAGTCCACAAAGTTCAGCAAACACAAGTGTTAGATAGGCACAATAAATTTTTTACTTTTGCTTTTACAGTTTATATAAAGGATTCATGTGCACCATGTTCACAGGTTATCAAAACCTAATTCACTGTCGCTTAGATATCTAACCTAATGTAGCAAGAAATCTAGCTGAGCTGCTTTGCAGACGCACAAAAATATGACAAAATCACTCACACACAGGCATATTTTATACCGCTGCACATCACAGATTTGTGTATATCCTCCCTTGAGGCAAATTCACACAATCATCCAACATTTGCTGTCCCCACCACCCATCACTCAGTCAGGCATACTCTTACAGAGAAGGTTTGATTTCCAACACTAGGCAAGATTAAACACAATCAACAACAATAACAGCGGTAGCCAGTTCCAACATATGGCTGTTAAATCTAAAATGCATTCATGCATCAAAAGGAAAACGAGATTCCCATGATTATTATCAGCAGAATGTGGCTGCTTGAAGGGCTCATTTTAGAAACTATTATTTCCTATAGACAACAGATTGAGCCAACTGATGGGGTTGAGAGTGAAATGAACAAATATGCTAATAGGGTTACAGAATGTAATATACAAAGAATATAAATGCCTCTGTACAGACAATCAAACATTAGCCCCTTTCACACAGGCACATGGACTCCATTTATCTGATGGCAATGGAACGTGTCTGTGACTTGTGTAAATTAGTCTCTTGGTTCTTTTCTTTACCATTTATTACTTCTAAAACAGCACAAGTTTGAACTGCTGGAGTCAGAGTATGAAACAAAGTTGCAGAGCAGACAAATCACTGAAACATGATTTCTATATGGTTTCCATATGGAATCTAAATGTTAAACCTTTTCTGAGAGTTAGCTGCTACAGAAGTTTTGATCTGAATCAAATTCATATCACAGGAATTATTAAAACATTCTTAAGACGCATTCAGAGATCCGGAGAAAGTTTGCTTAAATGCTTTTATCTTACAAATAGTATTTAGCACATTGCTGACTGTCAGTAACACTCATATAATATATAATTCATCCCATAGACCCTATACAAAACAAAATTCAACTGTTGTTTTGTTAATTTTTTTTATGCACTGTTAAACACTTAGCTAAAATACACCTTTAAAATAAACTAACATTAAAATTTCCTATTTTTCAATGAAATGTCAAAAAAGGCATTAGGTTAGAGAACCCTATGTAGATAAACTTTAAACTATGATTGCGTTCTTGTCTGTAATTTAATCCACAACCTTTTTTCATTGATTTGCGGGATTTGCAACAAAATCCCAAGCTGTAACACAATTTGTTGTCAAATTGTACTATATTTGACAAATTTGTCAATTTGTTGTCAAATTTGACAACAATTATTACAATTTATTTCAATTATTTCAAGTTTTTGACAAATTGTAATAACTTGACACCAGCAGAAGAATAGTAGTTCATGAAGAGGTCCAGGTTGAACTGAAACGGCTAGATTTGATTTTTAAGAACTTTCAACAACTGCACATCCTGCTGTAATCTGTTGCCACAACTTGTCACATCTGCCAAGAATTGATCAAAAATCAGACAGACATATGATAGCTCCAGTCAAACTAGTGACCAAGTAATCAGCATTCAGAGCGGGAATGCTCCCTTTGTCTGATTTTTGCCTGATTTTACACCTGAGTAGAATTCCTCCAGGATAAAGTTAATCAGAAAAATTCTTCAGACTCCAGACTGTAATCTGTCTAAACTTGCTTCTCCGTTGTTAACTAAAGTCAACAAATCACCTTCAAAATCCCTTCGTGTGGATCATAGTGGTCTACAATTATTGTTGCCATCTGGTATCAGCTGTTACGACCCCCTGTGACATCAGGTGGCCCACATGCTCTCTTTGTAGACACAGAATTTTTGCACGTGCTTTGTAAAATCTTCACTTTTTTGACACCATTATGAATTATAAACATTTAGTTTTTTATAATAGGACAATTGCTAATAAAAGTGTAAACAATTGTTTTTTCTACTGGCCAAAAACCTTTGTTAATTTACTGCAAATATATTATTTTAAGAAACTCATACCTTCTGCTGATTCTACATAGTTTTTTTTTTTGTTTTTTTTATTATCAGAGTGGCAGCTTCCCATCTCTCAACAGCTAGACTCAAACTCAGTCTTCAAGGGCCAGTATCTTGTAACTCTGCTTCAGTACACCTTGCTCCAATGTTACCTCATTAATAGACCTCGGGGAAACCTGACTGCATTAGTGAGGTGGTTTAGCAATTTAATTCAAGTGTGTAGGACAAGAGACACATCTAGAAGTTGCAGGACTCTAGCCCCCAAGGAATGCAGTTTGAGGCCACTGAGGTAGACTATGTTATGACTGTCCATATCTGAGGTAAAAATGACCCTTGAAGATGAGTAATTTTTAGCTAACAAAAGCTCTTACCCATTGCTTGTAAGTTTTGCAAAGTCATTGCAAGTTTGCCATGCTATATTATGATATGATATGTGAAATTATATAATTTCTTCAAAAGACCTGAAGGCTACCTAATTTTAATATCTCTTGTGCGCTGTGTCTCTTTTTGTCATTGTGTGAATGACATATCTTAATACACAGTTAAAGCCATGAGTCTTCAAAGATTTGGTCATTTATGTCTCTCTGAAAAAGTTAGAATGTTAACAATGAAATTTTATTTGAAAGACTTGGAGAAACTTTAGGATAGTTTTGCCTTTGTGTTTAATTTTGAAAAGGTAAAAACAAAGTAAATCAAGATGTCTTGCATATTTACACATTATGCTACTCACAGTGTAACGAGCCCCCATGTTCATGCAAAGTCTGTGGTATTTTAAGCTGTATTTTAGCTATTGTTTCAAAATCTAAAGTATGTTTTTAAAATTAAAACTGACATCCAACATTGGATATTCTGCTTAGGTTAAATGCTAAAATAAATCATAAATAGGCAGTAAAATGTAACATTAACTTTCCTGCGTTTTGCATCATGTTATAATGTTATTCCCTCACCAAAAACATCCCTGGAGAGTTGCCTTGATTCCTTCATACCTGTTTGAAAAATCCTTTAATCTACTGTGCAAAATTTCAGTGTGCAAAATGCTTGGTCTCACTAAGCGCTATCCTTTCCTCGCCGGAACTGCAGTCTTCAAGCTGAGCTTCTGCCTCGCAGAGAGGTGAAGGTTTGGGTATTTTCTTAAGTCCAAGATTCATGTTGTTTCAAATTCAAGACTTTTTATTTTTCTTTGACAAGGGGAAATCTGCTTGGTAGGGAAGGCCAAGGAATCCAATCATTACATTCACAACCCTTTTCTAATCTATCAATTTCTACATTCTGCTATGTCGCTATCTGTTTATTACAAGAATCCTCATCCTTATCCCTCTTGAAATCCAGTTGTCATTTACTACTTTACTTGGTGTTGTGTTTACAGAAATTTGGCCTGCAATGCATATATTTTTCCATAATATTCGGTTTTTGGAAGAATGAAGACCAGAAAGAAGATCAAAATCCTGCTGATGATATAAGAAGACTTCAGCAGTATTTCTTGCTAGAAACACCATATTGCTCTCTGCCCATTATTTAGAACATCATCTCCCTAGTGTAATGTGTAAAATGTCAGAGGTCAGCTTTTGAGTTATGATTATTGCAACCACAGCGGAGCAGGAGGTGTTGGATTTAGGGCTTGAGGCTTGTCTCATTTATCCTTCAGCTGTCACAAATCCCCTCCAGAGGCCCCAGCCTCTGCTGACTGACAGGTGTTAGTAATGATTCAGTTCAAAGGTCAGGAGTCGACATAAGCTCAGAGGCCAAGCACAGCTGCATCTATCCTTTGATGCACAAATCTCCCTGAAGATTTAATCACTTAGGAAGTGAAAATAGTCACAAAGACAAAACTTGTAAACAAAGCCAACAATCATCAGTATGTATATAATTTTACATTTGTTTTACAAATTTTTTGTCTAAAATGTTTTCAAGTTTATGTTCCATTTGGACAGTTGTAACAATACAGAATAAAATATGAGCCATATGCAGTTGAAAGTAAAAAAAATAATAATAATAAAGTCTTGGAAGCAGAATGGAAGATGACAAGACTGACGGAGGAGGGGACACAGCTCATTATGCCCCTGTGCATTCCACAAAGTCTGAGATCAGCCTGGAGGCCCTCAGCAGCTGACAGCAGCTGCAGTTCTATACCTTATGAGAATGATTTTGCTAGTGGAGATAGTAAGTGGAAAGGACAGTAGAAAGAAGGCAGACTTGGGAATGGGATGGAGACATCCTGAAGGACTTTTATCAATTGGCATTCTTCTTTCATCGCTGTGGATAATGCCTCTGATGTGGGTGTTGTGGAAATACTGCCAGCGTCAAGGAGAAGGACTGGTTGTTAGAGTAAGGAAGGACAGTGTCTTGGTGGGTGCAGTTCTCACAGGCATGACATAGCTCCTACCTTCTTGGCTGTGCTTTTGTTTTTGTAGTGTCTCTGAGCTGCATTAATATCTTATTTGAAATAATTGGTTGTAATTATCATGTCTTCCTTGCTGTAAAAAGTAAAACAAATGGATTGAAGTGTCATGGTTTGCTGTAGATAAGAGGGAGTTGCTACTTGGTGCAAACATTTCTGTGAAGTGTCTTGCCATTTTAGATATCTAAAATCTGTGCCTTCCTCAGATCAAGATGTTATGCTGTTGAATAAAACCATGTTGGTTTACAATGCAGGAGTTTTGTAATTTAACCTGGATTAGTAGGGTTGCTTAGATAAACACTGAGTCTGTTCAGTCTTTAGCTGTGTGTAAGGAAAGTGTCTGAGTAGACTGTACATTCTGGAAAGCAAATACTCTGTGGAAATCTCCATCAGGATAATGTGATAAGGCCAGAATTAGATGTCTTATCATTTCTTGATTATTATATTTTCGAGTATTTTTCGCCACCGCAAATAATCATTGTCGCTAATATTTTGGTCCATGCATCGTTTGATTGACGAAACAGAGACAAGATTCTATGCCAACAGCATAGTTTCAGACATGTTACTGTGGCACAGCAGAGGTGCCACAGTTGCAGATCACATCTGGACAATTGTGATCTGCAACTGCAGAAGTTTGTTGATTTCAGATACACTTTGTGTGAAGAGTGGTGTGTGTTTCTATCATGTAGGACAGCTCGATAAGTGTGGTATAAATCTATTTTATGTTATGATTAAGAACAAATAGTTGTGTTTTAGTTCAATTTTACTTTAAAACCAGGCCTTTTAGACTAGAACTCCTCCACCATTAGACAGTAGATCGTTGTGACTGGGACATTTATAAATGGCTTGCGATCTGAAAATTGTGGGCACCCCTGCTGTTAATTTTTTTGACCTGCCTAGTCAAAGACCCACAAGTCTAATAAATTAATAACTCCACAGAATTGAAAGTATCAAAGAAACCCGTAATGTAGTTGGTATTTTACTTCAAGCAACATCTATTTGTGTACATTTGAGTTTTCAGGCATAATTTCCTGCTTAAATAGCAGTCCCATTTACTGCTCCTTTACTAAATAAAGATGACATTTTTAATGTTTTGTTATATTTCACAGCTTTTCATCTGCTCAACAAGCAGATGTATGCTGAACCTCTAAGTTAATAAACTTGAGCATGCCGTTTTGATAACAGTGCATCTATTCTCAGGTGTCCTCTTTTTTTCTTTACTATACTGCTTATTATTATCAAGGCAGTTATGGATTGAATAGAAAAACAAAAAACCACAAAACAAGTTTATTTTTAAATTTGTGATGGTGTTTTTATCTATGATTGTGTTTATTGTTATTACATGTGATTTTATGATTGGTCCCGGACGGGTCTTTCATGAAAGAGATTTTAATCTCAATGCATTTCACCTTACATAAAGGTCCAGTGAATGAGTACTGACATCTATTTAAATTAATTCATTAGAATGAACTTAAAAAAAAAAAAACAGAAACAAAAACAAAACAGATGAGGAGTGAAGTTATCTAATAACTACAACCCTATAAGATCTTGTCATAATTTAGCGTTCAATGACACAAGCCGACCCTGATGTCGGTGCTCAGGTCCATTGGATAGAAGATTGTGAAAGACTTACTAGAGCAGCTAGCAGTGTCGGTTTTGCCCATAACAGTACTATCAGCCTGTTGTGTCCCTCTTCACTTCCTTTATCAACCAATATATTCTCCCCTGCGACCCACTTAGTTGGACCTCCTCTTGAGTTACAGCTCACCCACATACCGATACGAGCTTCCGTTAGAGGAGCTGCCATCTGGGGATGCACACGTTCACAAACTTACTCACCCATGAGTGCTAACAAACGCAGAAGAAAGCCTTCACAAATTGTTAGAGAATTAACGTAGATGCTGGAAAGGCAGGCAGTTTCTATAGAAGATGTGAATTATTTTCTCTCGCCTATCTCTTTATGCTAATTACTGACCGAAGTGGATCTGTGTGGTGATAAAAATAATTGAAGTGTGTTTCTCCTCCCATATTTTAAAAGATTTCACTGTTAAAATATTATTTCATTTACTATTTGAATGCAGAGCAAAACAAAAGGAAATGTAACACAAATGTAGGATGTATATTTCCAAATGTATCTCAATTAAATTCAGTTCAAATCAACTTGTTTATGCAGCACGAAATTACAATTCCCTTTAATCTGGTGTAATTTATGTGTTGGAATGTCATTTCTCTTTATCGGTCTATTTACATTAGCTGCAACTCATATTGAAGTTGCATCTGATTTCAGTAGCAAATTTCTACTGAACATGTATGGAAGTAAATATGTGCCATCTTTTATTCAAATCCTGATGGCACATATTTACTTCCATAAACATGGATTTGTAATCACAACTAAGGACTGACATACGTTGATGATTGTATAAAGTTGCTGAATGAGTTTATATTGACCATGAAGCTCTGCAGCAGCCCCCCTCCCAATGTCACATGAGTATAAATGTGCAGTCCCTCTTCACTAAGTACGAAAACCCATTTTACCAGCTGAAGAGCACAGCTCTCAGTCCTCCCAACATTTGATAAGATGGCAGGTGCTGGTTAAGAGCAGTAATGACAGTTATTATGCAATGTTCCCCTTCCCTACGTAATTTTGTCTCACGTGCACCATGCCTTGCATTGGGGTGTTTTTTAAAATTTAGGCTGCCACAATAACACTTTCTGCACTCACGTAGGGCAAAGACGTCAAAAGCCATTTAGTGAAACAATGCAGCCGGATTTCCGACTCCATTTCAACGGTAAGATGTGATGACAGTGTGACATGTTACTTTTAAAACGTTTAGCTTTTGCAAAAGTGGTCTCATGTTGCTCCGCTATAGCTGGAGAAAAGGATGTCGAGGGATCAGATCTGAGGCTGTCAAGGTCATGAGTTTGTATTTTAGAGGAGTAAAGTCTATGACCTTCATCACTCTCCATTCTTTCACTGCCTCTGAACCAGAACAAGTCTTTTCTCAGAGCCATGAAATGTTGCAGCTCTTTGTGTGAACTCTCTAATTAGAAAGACCTTGAGGTGTGGATCTTATCCATTGTTCCCCCTCATTTTGGTGGGAAAATATTTCATTGATTTTTTTTAGCAGCAATCGAAGCCGGGCGGAGCTGAGAAGGGCTCTGTGCAGGATTAGACACTGCAGGGGGTTTCCGCATCGGGTGGGGAGCTGTTGAGGCTGTGTGTATATATATTTGTGGAGGTGTGTGTGTGGTTACTATGTAATGTCCCCGTCTATAACCCTTACTCATTCTCACCTTCTGAAAGAACCAATTACAGCTGTGATCCCATCATCACTCACTTCTCACTCCTAGCTCCCATTGTTCACTCTTTAGCCTCTGCACAACTTCTGATTAGCCATCCTCCTATGTTGTTATGATAAATCCAACTCATTTACCAACATCTGGATACGATGAAGCTTCTGTCCATGTTCTTCCAAGCAGAACAGGGATGAAGGATGGCCATGTTTACATAATCACACAAAAACAAGCACTTGTCAAATCCCCTTTTAAAATCAGATGCTAAAAAGTAAAAGCTGTTCTTAATCTTTTTAAGTGTTGGTGACAGTTTTAGTAATTTTTCAGAGCTCCTACAGTAAAGAGGATGAGCATAAAGTGAACTTACTCAGCAAAATATTTAGCAGTCAACAGTTTCTGTCTCCCTTTTCTTTATTTCCCTCCTGTCACCCTAGACCCCCCGTAAATTATGCTTCACCCCTGCAGGTGCCGACTTCGCTCTGAAATGATTATTCCTACCACAAGATTGCTTTTGGTAATTATATGTATCATAATTAAATTTGATAAACTCCTTGGAGACATAAAATCTCATTTGACCCAGGTGCTGGATTTCTCTTCTCATCCACAAAAAGAGAAATATGTACCAGTTTTAAGACGAACTTTGAATCTTCCTGAATCTTCCAGCTGACATCTTGATTAATCAAATTGGTGACTCCAAATGGACCACATTTTGTATATTACCAATGTGAAATAAAATGATCTGTGTTGGTCAAGCTTATGTTGTCATTTTAATGTCTCTATGGTTTAGGGCAGTCAGATATAAGAACAGATTTCTACTCATTACAGATTTCCAGTTGTGGAGCTGTTTTCTTCCAAAGCCTTTTTTTATACGCATGTGAAATTCACATGGGCAAGTAATGCCATAAACACTCTCAGGGCTAATCGGATTCTGCTTTTTATCTCTCTGGGGATCAAGCCTCACTTCTTCACTTCCTTTCTAAGAATAAAATCCTTTCAGTTATAGGTAGAAGCAAAGAATCGTGATGAGAAAATCATACTAGTTTTGACTGCCCAGTGCCCACGTCAATGTCCTCCATCATGTTCTCTACCAGCATGGAAAGGTCCAGGGTAAATGTGAAGCCATGTGACCTCGAAGTATCAATAACAGGTATTTATCATTCTGTAATATACTTTATTTTCTGAATTTCTTATTGTGTGACAGATTTTATTTTGTTTCAGAATATTTTCTGTAATATATTTTATTTTTGTTTGAAGATTAAAAATTATATCTATCTAAAAAAAAAGCTGGAAAACTCAAACTGCATAACTTTATACTGTTGATAGATACAATATGTATAATAATATAAAAATGTTGAATCTGAATAATTTGGAAAACATAAATTGCTAAAATTTTTATGTATTACATCTATTCAATAATTTAAAACTACTAAAATATTGCTTGGTAATCAGTGTGATTTGTTTCCTTCCAGTTTTAAGTTGTTATACTACTTGTAAAATTATGCACATCGGAATATAAGATTCCACTAAGCGGTTTGTGCCTTGGATATTTCCTCAGCATCCAAGATTACAGTAAATATGCACACTGCTTGCTGAGCTGCAGCCGCCAGCAAGCTCTGAGATCAGATTTAGGGCTTGGACTATTTCACAAGGCAAGCGACCAGTCCCTGAAGACAAACAAAACTCTAGTCAGCTTATTGTGTGATTTCTGCATTTTCTTAAATTTGTATTCATAAAAAAAAATAAATAAAAAAAATGCACAAAACACAGGCAAAACAGAAGGCGTCGAGTAAGGACAAAGATTTTAGAAATTATGTTTTTGTAGAAATGTTTGTCTTTTCTTTCATAGGGATATTGCCTTTTCTTTTTCCTCCTTTTTTGCTGACTTTCAATCAGTTTGTGCTTCAAAATTTCTATTCTTACTCTGAACTCTACACCATTGAAAGTATTGCACTTTCTCCATTTCTCCAACTCCAGACTTTTTTCTTTTTTTTTGCTGGAGTTCCCTGCTGTGCACCAATCCCTTTCTCACAGGTGATTGCACTAGGATTATTGATCAGGGAAGAAATTTGCTGCTGAGAAGTCACTTTCCAAACTGCATGCAACTTTAATGTGAAACCAAGTGACCTGACTTTCCTTTTACTAATACACTTTCACTTGCAGTCAAAAGAATAAATTAAAGAGAATGCTTATTTATGCCTGTGGATGTCTGTAAAACAAATGCACACAGTCAGTCAAATTTAACATTGTGCTCCTGGTCACAAGCACAATATTCTGTATTAAAATACTAGATATTCTTTAGCATACCTAATTAATAACATAATTAATGTACAACATGGTTTCCAGAAAGTGAGGCTCTTCAAAAACTGCACGTTTAGGACACAGATGACTATTTAGACGAGCTTATTTGTCAGACACTATAATTTATATCAGGGTCTTGGGATGTTGCTTATATTCCAAATGATGGATTGTTTATTAGTCTCTGATGGCTTTTAACATGTGCTGCCACTCAAAATGGCTGTAACTAAAAGCTGTTTATGTCGATAGCTATTATAAAAGTATTTGATGTCAGACTTCAGCGCAGTGTTGGCACAAGTGGTACTGGATAATAATCACTCCTGGCTGTTTTGTTGACTTACAGAATTGCTGTCCATTAAATCAGAGGGTGACAAAGTGACTGACTTGTTTTCCAAGGCGTTTATTAAGTGCATTTTAGTACAATTGTTCTCAGAAAGTTACATCTTACAAACTTTTGACACATACTTTTCACAATTTACATGTGGCGCTATACAGAAACCGATGAAAAAAAAAAAAGAGGAATACCATTCGCTCATCAATATTGTACCTGTGCACATAACAACATCTGTACACATAACTGTGTTTGATATGCACAAAACACACACCCACTGTCCCTCACACAGATGAACAAATAATGACATGTGCACTCATAATCCCTTCTCTCATTAAATCTGTACCCAGAGAGAGAGACTTTATTTGGGAAAAGGTCCATTTCATCTTATCTTCCTCCTCCCTGGCTGACCACAGAAACTTTTCCTTTATATATATATATATATATATATATATATATATATATATATATAAAATATATATATACACAGTGCTTGTGTGTATCTTTATGGATGTAAAGTGATGTGTTTTATATGTGTGTAAATCCTTTTAGAAGCCAGACTGAAACAGAAGGTGGGAAAATAAAATGATGCAGTTTAATGAGAATATTCTTTGCTGGAAGTCATGTCAGGGCATTTTCAGGTGAATATAGCAGATCTATAAAAGCAAGGCATGATTCCAGTGACTAAACGGGTCGTTGGCCACTCTTCAAACAGTTACGGCACCATGAAATGCTTAACAAGCTCTCCTCTTGTGTTTTGTATCAGTATGTGATAAATGGCTTCTGCAGAAACCTTCTTTCATACACGGACTCCAGACCATCCCTCTATTCATCACCCTGGAGTGTCACTATAGAGTAAGATATTTCATAAAACAAACAGAGCAAATGAGGCTAAAAAAAATTGCACAGTTAGATAATGAATACATTCACCATCTCATTCACAAGCTCACGGGTTGAAAAGCAAACACACATGACTGAGCTGAATAGAAAACTAATACATTCAAATTGATAAAATGGGTTTCAGTGAAAGGTATCTAAGCCTGCATTAAGGAACATATTATTATATTTAGTTAGTAAATTAATGACTTATGGAGTTAAACAAAATGCAATTGATTTTGTCCAAAGGGCAAACCAGTTGCTTAATTACAATATTTTCCATTGCCAAACCTAACAAAAGAAATTAGCATTTATATAATGAAAGGGATATTGCAGCATAAACCACACTTCAAGCTAGAAGAGGATGATTCTGACTTTCATCTATTCATCCTCTTCCCTGCAAACCATCTTTCCTCTAAGCAACCTCTCACCCTCTTTCTACACTTTTGCACACACTTTGTCATGTTTTACCCAAGCAAACATAAGATTTAGGAGCATATTTTAGAATCACATTAAAAGGGCTTCCTGTTTCTGTGTGTTTATGAACATTTAAATAGCCCCATCAGTTTCCCTACCTCCATTGCTGATCATATGCCTGTCAGACAGGGGTTCTAGCAGGTGTTTGCACCCTGTTTGGACCCACTACAGAAGGGAGCCAACTATTTCTTTGGCCAGCACTGGCCAAGCACAGCCCAGACAGTGTCATGGACAGCTTGGTTAGACCAAGGATAAACGAGCTGGAGCCCCGCCAGAAAACTAGAGCTGCCTGGAAGTGAGTGCAGAACAGAAAGAGGAAAATACTGATTTTAATTGTGGAAGGATTGATTGTAGTTAATTTGCTAAATAAAATAAATGGTCTTTTGTTATTACTCATGCCAAATAACCCAGTGCCAGGGTCAGGACAAAGGCTGGTAACACTTATTATTAGTGTAAACAAATAATTGATAACCTCTATTACCATACTTGTTTATTGCAAATTATACATTAGTCATTATTAATGCAGGAGTATTATATAAATTCCAGGCACCTTGAATAATTTTATAGAACAATCAGAAAACTATGTCAACTTCAATTGTTACAAAAATGCTATATATCAAACTTCACTTCATAATGTATTATCTTGAAATTGACTTCTGTCTCTTTAAGAAGCTCCTGCGTTCCAACACTCTGCCTTCAGACATGACCCTAACAACTCTACTCTGTTACGTTATTTACAAACTTCGATAGAAGCATTGAACTGAGAGGTAATTTGTATGGTAATTTGTTCCAACCGCACCAACAAGTGTTTGCTATTTGCTGCTCCTGCTAGTCTGGAGGAGCTGTGTGAGGAAGTGGCGGTGGAGGGCTGATTAGAGACACAAGTTCAGCTGAGGACTACAGCTGGATAGAGGAGCTTTTCATGGGCGCTTAGGCATTACAAATGGCTGCCAAAGGAGGTTGAAGAATTCCTCAAACACGCATGAAAGAATCAAAGCAAAACTCTGGGTAGTTTTAGATAAGAGAATAACATTATAATGTGATGTGAAGCTAAAAAGTAATTGTCTTTACATAATACTCTCTCCCCTTCAAATACTTGTTATGTATTTGTAAATGACCAGATACATGAAAGTACAAATTGATGACTGAAAACAATCAGTCTGTGTCACAATATTCTGTGTACACACAGTATACTGTGTACAGTGTGTACACACTGTGTGTACTGTGTGTACACAATATACTGTGTACAGACTGTACACAGTATATTGTGTGCTTAGAATTTAAACTGTTAATCTTAACGGGCTCTGTTTAATACATCCTAAAGAGATCATAAGATAGTAAAATAAAAAAATAGATTTAATTGTAATATGAATATTCAGCAAACTATAGGTGATCATACTATAACAAGCTCTTTTTGAGGCAGGATATGTTTCCATTCTGAAGGCTTGAATTGATTAAACATAATTCATTAGCAGTTTGATATGAATTGATGAAGGTGGCTACCTATTCACTTTGCAATGCCATTTGAGACACTCTTAATAGTTTTGATTTACATTAAGCAACATTATTTGCTTAATAATGACTAATAGGTAATTATTTTTGACAATAATATGAATGGTAATGGTATTAAGGAGAAATTTATGTCCTGCAATATTAAGGTTTACTAAGGTTTTTTTTGTTGGGTGCTGCTGCTAGACTTAAAAAAGGACATTACTGTTTTCCCTAAACTATATTAAAGATTAGGAGGAATTTCACAGGCAGTTTTCAGTCCATCCTCAGAGAGTGATGTAGCCAAATCTTTATGATTGTGTGAAACTATCTTTAACACCACAGCATTTGCTTTCATCTCTCCCGTCCATATGGTGAACCCCTACAGTGAGGGTGAATAGATAGGCTCAGCAACTTAAATACATCAGCGTGTATGTGGCCATGTTTTTTAGTGAGCGTCGAGCTCTTGAGGGCTATTTAAGACTCTGTGTTCATTGAAATGGCACTGGGTTCCTGTTGGCAAACCCCAGCCCAGATGTTCATTTTCACTGTGAAAGGAAGTGATGGTGATTTACCCTGATTTCCAATGCCTTGATTAGCTGCTCTCTCATGCATTTCAAATTCATAGAAAGTCTCGCCCCACTAAGATATTTACAGCACATGTTAGAATTCACCTCAAAATAAAACTATCTGGACAGAATAATTTAATGCCAATGCATATTTATGTCTTGTTTTCTTAGCAGCTGTTTACCATGAGTTTGGGTCAGCCAAGCCACAACAATTAATTTTGCATTTCATCCTGTTGACCAATCCCAACACAAGCAATATATAAAAACGCAAATGAAACATAAAACATATCTGTACATGTAAGTGCTCACCAGTAAGAGACGGCATGTGTACACCCACATTTAACATGATCTCCAGTAAAATGTTTTTTCCCCAATATTTTAACTCCTACAACAATTTTCATACAGCTCTACAATAACAGTTCTTTACCAATAATCAATTTACAAGTTCCTCAGTTAAGATTCAGCCAGAAAAGTTGTCAGGGTGCTCCTGAAACATGAAGATATTCAACCAATAGTCCGTTGTTCAGCTGTGATAAGGAAACCAGGGATTTACAGGAAACTGAACATTGCATGTGTCTATCACAATCTAGTCAACATGTCTTTGCCAAAAATGCAAGCAGAGAGTTCTGTACATACATATTCATATGTAACACCTTCAATATGAAGGTTTATTATGAAAGATATAATCATATTTAGCAAGAGATAAACATATTTATATTCTCTTGGTGGAAATAGTTAAAAAGTCCTTTAGGCAAGGCCTTTTAACTGGACTTCCACAGGTAGTGTTTAAGTTAAGAGACAAGTGGGTGGCATCTTGCTATAGTGGCAACATATAACACGGATGGTAAAAGACAAAAATATAACAAAGCTCTGAATTTGTCCATTTATATTACAGTATTAAAATTTTTTAAACAAGCAAAAAATAAAAAATAAAAATGCAAAAATTGAAGTGCTCCACTGTACATCCCTGTATACCTCTCCGACTAGTTAGCTCTCCTTTTAGTTGTGTCTTTGTCTGTATCCTATTTCCCGCCAGGTAAAGCTGCTTTCGTCTCACATACTGACAACGGTATGGGTAAAAATCACAGGTCACAGGTTTCTAAATGTCTCACACTTGTGTCTACATTTTAAATGTGTTTTAGTCCAGATAATATAGAAGCACAATATCAATTGTTTACCACAACGGCTGAATTTGTAAGTTGTTCCCTGTGCTGATGTCTGATTGTAGTAGTCATTTTGGTTTACAATGACACCAATATAATTGGAAACAACAAGATTGGTCTTTGCCTTTCTTTGTGATAAATGGAGAAAAAAGTGCCAGGTATGGACCCTGAAAGCATGTGGTGGTTAGCGTGAGATGTGACAACCGTTTTCCACGTGGTTGTGCAAACCCTGGTCTCCTGTTGCCATGGTAGGGGTTCAAATTAGGACGATAGTCTCGACTCTGGCGCGTTCCGATGGATCGGGGGTCATTCGGGGGCTGCTGTTGTTGGACCTCCGAATGCTGCCCGTTCCATGGCACAGCGCCCCCTGTAGTCATGCCATCGTTGTAGGTGACTGGCTCATCTGCACCCTCATAGACTGGACATTACTGAGGATTTTCTTCTGATGGCCTGCCAAGGTCACTCCTATTCTAAGTAAGTCCCTAGAGAGAAACAAGCAAAGAGGAAACAAACCTGAAAACCAATAGCTTCTTTTAAAGACATATATGAAAGAATTTCAATCACTCTGAAGTTAGAACAAATAATTCTACTGTAGTCATGCAATCGTTGTGGGTGACCGGCTCATCTGCACCCTCAATTCATGAGGCATTGTGATCACGATGCATCATGAATGGTTTAATACGCCACATTCGCATTGTCATATTACAACATTATGCCTCAATTCAGTTTAAATTTGATAGTCAGTGTAGTGATACTAAAGTGGAAGGAAAGCTATATAGTTTTGAAAATATCTTCTGTGTGGCATGTATATGTATCAGACCCCATTTACTCTGATAATAATGAATAAAATCCAATACCACAAATTGTCTTTTGATGTTGCAGAATTAATTAACTATTAACTAATTTATGACCCTGGATACCCCATTTCATTTGTGGTAGCAGCGAATTGCTGTATGGACAGTGAAGCTGAGAAATCTTGAAAGAAAAATGGTGGTAAATATTTGAAGTTTCTACCAGATAAACCATCACAAGCCAGAGCTACAACGGAGTGGATCAAATTAAAGCATATTCATGAATGTCCCAAAGAGATTACCAAAATCCAACTGGAAAACTGTAGAAATCTTAAAACGATGTTGTTCAAAGATGTTCTTCAACCAATCTGGCAGAGACTTAGCTATTTTAAAAAGGAATAACCCGTTTCAGATTTTTATTTGGAAAAAAAAAAAAAAAACATGTTATAGTTTTTCTTGCATGCCACACTTGCGTCTTACTATGTATTAATTTATGGAAGAATTGTATGTCTGTCACATAAAATCCTAACAAAACCAGTCTGGTTGTATAATGACAGACTGGAGAAAGGGCTAAGCCAGGGACCTCAAATCCAGGCCCCCTGGAGGCTTTAGGTGTGACTCTTCTTCACCACACCAGAGTTAAATAATGAGGTCATTAGCAGCACTCTGGAGAACGTGACTACACCCAGGAGATGATTCTGCTTTGTGACTGAGGTGTGTTAAACCAGGGACACATGTAAAAGTTACAGGCCTGCATTTGAGGATCTCTGGTCTGAGCAATGTGATTACTTTAGCAAAAAACATTTATCATCATTCACCATATGTGGAAGTATAATTTTAAAATAAGGAACAAGCCGTTATTAACAGAAAACAAATTAAAAAAATTAATCCAATGATTTGGGAGAAGAGTCTGTAAACCATGTTCCTTGGAAATGCAAAGAGGCTTCATAACTACTATCAAGGCCTTGAGCATCAATTTTTAATAAAATGGAGCATAATTTTACTTTGTGACACTACTGATAATTAAAATATATGAAGTGCAGTGATGGTATCTGAGTAACAACACCAATGAACAATCCAAGTGGTGGTAAACAAATTTTATGTTGACAGTCATACGGTTTTTAAATACTTTTACACAAGTTAGTGAACTCACTCTGAGGTCATCTGAGCCACAAGCTGCATGGAGGTAAAGCCTGAGTTGAGGAAGTTGTCTCTGTACTGGCTCATCTTGATGGCAGCAAGCCAGTCCTCTACCGAACTGAAGGTGTTGAAGTCGGGTATGGATCTGTCCAACAATGGCTGAGAAGGCCTGGAGGAGACGAGAAGGAGCAGGTCAGAGGAGAGGGCGAAAATAACTTTGATCCAATATTAAGTGAGCGGTGTTTTAAGAAAACAAAGTGTACCTGTGGGTTTCTTATTTGTTTAGGTGTATATAAAAAGACACAAGCAAAACAGCCAGTAGCGTGTTAACAATTGATATATCTACCTGAAAATGTTTGAAAGAGACCAAAAATGAAAAAGAAAAATGTTAGGTAACATGCCACCCATCATCTGGCCAATACTATTTACACAAAAAGGCTCATTATGGCTGTGAAAAGTTGTCCCAACACCTTAAAGACCTAAGAGTAAGAGCATGCCCTAATGCAAAACCTCAGTCTGACACATAGCTGGGAGTTCACGTAGGCCAACATGGCAGCCAGCCAAATCACAATACCAAAACAAATAGCTTTAAGTTTCTGACTGACCCTCAGTAGCTCAGTCAACCCAGAGATTCACAGAATTTGTGTAGAAAGCGCAGGGAAAGAAAAACTAAATCCAGTCACTGTTGTACATGGATCCAGTCTATCCCCATACAGAAAATAAAAAAATAAGAATAAATTAATGATTAAAGCATGTAATCTTAATGATTGAAAGAAACACTTTTAAATGTATCCCAGCAAAGTGGCATGTACACCTTTTCCCTGGCATCTACAGCAAAAATGTTCCATTTATTGGCACTGAACTGTTTCATGGTAATGAGCCTCAGTTTGCTGGCACGTTTGACATTAGAATTAGAATTGCAAGTAACTAGCTGAAGATGCCACACAAACATTTTCACTGATAATCACAGTTAATATGGGCTAAGAAGCTCATGTTTCTTATCGTGCTGAACTTTATCATTAGTGTCGCTGCTAAGCTTGCTAAAATGCAAATTTTAGTTCTTGCTCCAATAAAGAAACATAATGATAGTTAAGTACGATCCTAAGACAGAAGTCTTAGGATCGTCCTTAGCTTTCACTGAGTTGATACATTAACTCACAGTATACCCATGATGACATGATTAAGAATAAAAGTTATGTTTCTCTGCAGTCTTATCCACATGATGAGGTCAGACATTTGACCAAGATATAGTAGCCAATTAGTAATTTCAACCATTTATTAATGATCATATTTTCAAACTAATAAGCAGTACTAAAATAATTTAATAAATATCTGATATTTAGTGCCCTATAAAACGTATTTTTATAGTGCATATATTGTACCAAATGCAAAATACCGAAATCAGAAAAAAAGTCTATTCTTTTAAGAATTCACTAATACAACTTTTTTCTGAAAGCAAAATGTATTCCAAATATCTTCTTTTTGTTTATAAGTTATTTCTACACATTTTCATAATGGGTTTGCCTTCTTATTGAATAGCTATGAGTCAAGTGAAGCTCCCTGAAAGTATCAGGATTCAATGGCGGAAAGAAAAGCAGCAAGGGAAAAGTTCAAGTTTGATGCAATCAACAGTAATAAGACCATTACTATTTAATGAGGAGATAAAAATAAACACAAATAGTAAGATTGTCCAGTTTCTGTGTGGGAACTTGGTGCACATAAACAGATGAAAAGCATTTTTAATATCAAGTTAAGGGTGTATTTGTATGTGTGTGTGTGTGTGTGTGTCTAGTGAAGTGTTTTACTCACACAGCAGGGATGTTGGCTACAGCTTTTAGGCTGGTGGGGTTACGGATCATTTTGTCGAGGGTGCTGACAATATCTGCAAAGCGAGGTCGTACGTTGCGATCTTTCTGCCAGCAGTCCAGCATCAGTTGGTGCAAGGCGCTGGGGCAGTCCATGGGTGGTGGCAAACGATAATCCTGCTCAATAGCATTGATTACCTAAGAGATAATTAGAACATTTTGAGTGATTTGACACTTTTCGTTGGTGCTGCACACCTACTGTTAACAATTGGATAATTCTGAACTTTTGAAACAAAGATCTGGGGAGCTGTTATTAGTAGTCAGTGTCTCATTTAGTCTCTCTTGTGGGGAATTCTGGCTTTATTGTTTTAAACTAAAGCTGTCTAATACAGATTAAAACCTTTAAAGCCATCCATCTAAATACTTAGATTATATGACATTTTCTTCTGATAACTTGCATTTCTTGTCTGTACGGATGATGATTTTTTATTTTTTTTTTTACCATCTGTCAGGTGAACAATAACACAAACTTAGATAAAAACCCCAAACATTTTTTTTTTTTCTGAAAATGTATCGGTTGAGTAATTATGGCACTCTCTTCTATGCCTCAAATTGGCCCTGCCAGCACCCCTCTGCTGCTATAATATAGGCCGACTGCTGTTCGTCGCTCAAGTGACAGTTTGCATTCAGGCAAATGTGTCCTTCCTCCTGACACTAGCCAATCATGCCAGCCCTGGAGGACAAAGTGGGGAAGGAGAGTGGAAGTAAAACACTCGCCGTGTCACTGTAGGAGCCAGTGAAGGAATGGAAGATTTGAAATAATTAACACTTAGAAAACAGGCACTTGACACATGCCTCTTAAAGACTTCACAGGTATGATGGCCTTTTACTTGTAAGAGACTTGAACAAGACAAAATTAGCCAAGGTGAACTAAATTACTGCATATATTTACAACTAAAGTGTAGTAAATACAGTATACAATGCAAGGTTAGTATAGATACCACTCACAAGCTACTTTATTAGGCATAACTGTTCCATTACTTGTTTACACAAAGAGTCTGACAATCATAGGGCAGCCATTAGGGGCATTTAGATATAGTGAAAGCAGCTTACTGAAGTTCAAATTCAGCATCAGAATGGTAAATAAAATTGATTTAGGGAACTTTTCATGTATAAATTGTTGAAACCATCCAGGGTATGTCAGTTGTGTAGACAACTGTTTTAGAAGTATCAGGGGTAACAAAAGATATAGGAAGACTGGATCATGATGATAGAAAGCGTAGTGAAGAAAACACACTTGTTACAACCAAGGTCTGTGGAATCCCATCTTTGAAAATACAGAATGTTGGGCATTAAATTAGAAGAGCTTCAGTAGCAAAGGGCAATATTGGGTTTCACATGTTGACTAAGAACAAGATACATAGGATTGTGAAAAATAGACAAAAACAAATAGGAAAAATAGTGCCAGAATACACTATTCTGTAAAAAAAAGTTTCTGTAGTTTGAAGACTCAGTGTTGAAGCCGAATGTAGCTCAACAAAATCTACTTAAATGTCACACATGAAGAAGACAGGAAACAATACAAGATGGGAGCATATAAAAAGGAACTTGAAGGCTACATTGAGAAAAATGGCTTTAAAAGAAAAAAAGGGAACCAGCAGCTTTTACTTTTGTGTGGTTGTGAAAAAGGATGCGAGAAGGAGTGTGTTTGTAAGTGCCTGAATATGTGCGTGCTCAGAGGAGGCGGACATGCCGAGTGGCATCAGTCCCACCAGGCAGTGCTTGCTGCTGGCCCACTGAGGCAACATCTGCTTGGTTGGACTGTCCCGGTGGAGTGAGGTCCACAGAGGCCTGATGGTTGGCTCGTCTTCTCACTAAGGGAAGCTTAGGGAGAAAGACCTCATAGTATGGGACCACTTCCAGTGGTTGTGCGTGTTTGTGTTGGTGCCTGTGAGTATGGATCTTATCCAAGCGGACACGGGGAACAAAGCAGAGCTCTCAGCAATCATTCATTGCTCTCAAAAGCTGGCCAGGAAGGAAAGGGATAGTGTGAGGCTTTGCCCATAATAAGTCTGCTTTCAAAGTCAGAGTCAAGGACATCTTCAGCGATAGTGTGGATGAAAAAGGTGATTTATTACAGCTTCCTTTTTCACACAAGACATTCTTAATTGTGTTTGGGTTAGTCTTTATGCACACATGCATACAGGCCACATAATTTTTATAGGATGGAGTGATTATTCTGAGACATATTTAAGTTAAATATTTGAAAGGGTAGCATGCCTTTCAATAATTTTCCAAAAGTTGATCTTCCTGAGAAGCTACCGACTCTTAAATGGCACATACTGTAAATATATACTATTTTGTCCATACTGTCAGAAAGTTGTAGCTTTTCTGTTTACAGAAACAGAGTGTACACATGCATTTCCCTGCCAAAAAAACATCCCTGCAGCCCAGCATCGGAGCTTTGTTTGGAAGGAAAAAACAGCTTTGTATAAATTGAAACAGTGGTGCTACAAAGACTTATTCTCCCCCACAGAAGGCAGCCTCTGAACTGTCTACAATGGTTTGCTTGTATTGTATGACGTTTTTTTTCCCTCTTTACTTGTGTACATCACAAAAGATATTTTTGCCTGCCCAGTAGCTTGTTTCGAGCAACTCTAACATGAAAAAACAGGTGGTTTGTGCCCTTTTTCTTTAATAAATTAAAGGAAACTTTGAGCTTTTTTGAGAAGTAAAAAAGCCAAAAATGAAAAGCATGCACTAGATGACAAAATAATACAAGCCCACATTGCACAAAGGGGTAACTTTTTGAACATAGCATTATGTATTTACTTCTAGTAATCTCTTGAAATTATTATATTAATCACTAAATGCTTTCCTCACTTTTACTCACATAAAATATGTAATTGCCCTTTATATAAAAAAAAAAAAAATAATAATTGTTGCTTATAACTGTCAAGCAAATGTTTGATTGCTTTATGTTGTTTCAGAGTGACAATCCATCAAGGTCTTCAATCTATTTAAGTAAGTCCCGAAGTTGACCACTAAACAGACTGTGGGAAATGATGTCATGTCACAAATATTCTAAAATATGAAAAGATCAACGAGATTGTTTTCTTCTGACATAATGGTGTAAAATAAGCTGGATTTTGAATTTGCTGTCTATGCCACACAGTCCTTTTATATCTTGGATATTCTGCTTCATTATCTGTATACTTTCACCTTTACAATTAATAAAAGTGTAAATTCTGATAATAGCTTTGATTAACCACTTATATTTTAATTTATTCTCAGTCTGTTTCCTTCATTCTTTTAACATTTTTCAGCTGACCTATTGACAGTTTTGGTAGAAGACAGAGCTGGTACTGGAAACAGACACAGGGGACACTGAAATCAGATGGAAAAATGGTTCTGCTGCTGGAAGAGATTTCAACTAACTGACTACAGAACATTTTATGGGTGGAGCCAAGGGACAGATGTTTTCAATCACCATAAGTACCCAGTCCCCTCACCCGCTCAATGTCAAATCCTTTGATTAAGCGAAACATTTAGTCCTGGCCTCTAAATTTGCTGACAGTATTTGAAATATTTTGTGGTTTTTCTAATCTTCTATTCTCCATCTTCAGTTCTGGTTGCACCAGCTCTTAGCTTCTCATCTGCTGCTACAAAGCTTAATCTAAATGAATCTACAAAACAATTATCATCTTGTAGTCTTGACATCCATTGAACCAGAAACCTTGCCATTGACTTTGAGTCTGCTTTGGGTCCCTTTTGTCTATGTGAATGACACATACATGATGGAAGCTTTTTTCCAGTTTGCTCAGGATACAATTTATGACATTTGACTTAGTCTCTTGTTGCAATATATGACTGATATGTTTGTGTGCCATTTGGTCTTTTTGGGTGTTGTCTTATGAGCTGTCAGCTTCGAAAAGTCATTTCACTGGTAATGTGGTTCTGCTTTGAGTTGATCACAGATTTTCTTAAAACTAAGTAGATTACTTAGCAAAAATAAGTACATTGCTTTGGATAGCAATACCTGAACCACTTAGACCTCCGTGTCAAGATTTTATAAATATACCATGATCTATTGTTTTGCAAGGATGACAATTATGACCATCTTAAGGCCCTCCTGTAGGCCTATGTATTCCCTAAATTTATTTATTTTTACTTAACCGGACTGTGTTTTATGGTTTCTTTGCAAATGTCCATATTTTGTATGCATTAAACAGTACTTTTACTATGGCTTCATTGTGCATTTTGTCCCCAGAATTTTCTAACCTATTCTTTAAAAAGTTCTGTACAACTAAAACTTTACTTACTTAATGTAAAGTTTGAGTCTGCAGTTTTGAATCCAACAACCTATTTTATGAGTGTGTCTCGTTTAGTGGATTTGTTGTGCTGGTTTCCTTGAGACAGAATGGTTGTGGGGTATGTGATGGTTTTGGGTTTTTTGCATGAATAAAGCTCTATTGTTAGAGCCACTTTGTTTTCAAGAGAGAATCAAGATTTCGTATTTTAAATCACTTACGTCCTGGTTGGACATGTCCCAGTAAGGTCTCTCTCCGTATGACATCACCTCCCACATGACGATACCATAACTCCACACGTCACTGGCTGAGGTGAACTTTCTGTAAGCAATGGCCTCTGGAGCTGTCCACCTTACTGGGATCTTTCCACCCTGAGAAATAGAAAGAAAGAATTAACATATTAGAGATATTTTAATGTTTTGATAAGGTTGACTTCTTTTACGCTTGGGTAAAACTACAGTGAGCCATTTTATCCTGAACACCACAAGACTTGTCTTGACTGTTAAGAGTTTAATCTCCTTTCTTTCTCCATCCACCCTGTGTATTCATCCACCTGAAGCCAAAACATTCATAAGATTCTGCTTCCGTCCCTCGAGTGACTCTGCACAGTCATCGACTGACATTACATTTACTACTGTCTTGTCTCCTATCTGAAGAAAGGAAGATAGATCTGGGCTTCTGCTCCTTCATTGAGCGTTACTGGCTGTAATTGGGCTACCAGGGCCTGAGGCATGCCACGTGCCTTCTTGAATGAAATTGACAGCCGCTTGCTTTAAATTCCATGCACACACCAAAGCAGTCTCAGCTGGTAACATATTCACAGACGGAGATGTTTGTGCGTGAACGCCCACACGTCTAAATAGGCAGACAGTCATGTACATGCCTGACCATACTCCCTTCATTCACATCTGAGTTGAGCACGCCACCAGCTTAATAATGCCAATTAACTGAACCTGAGCATTTGGAGATAAGCCCCTGTTGGAAACAAACCCAAGAGAAACAGGCACAGACCACCCCCAGTGAGGAGAATAACACAGATAATGGTTCTTTGGGATCTTTCCAAATTGCATGCTTATGTCCAACAGTTTCCTTTTTTGGTAATACATATATTTGTATTATGATCATGTTCTGCAGGTCAGTGTTATGTTGTACTACTAAAGTGGAGAATTTGAATACATGACTGAACACACAGAAATGTGATAACTGATAGTAAACAAATGTGGCTAGGAGGAATTTAGGGGGATTTTTCCACAGCATAACAGGATAAATGTTCAATTTAAGAGCAGCGGTCTATATTTTCATTGAACATGTCATACTGCTATCACTCTAAAAATCTTGGATGATCACATGTTTCTATAATCAAATGTAATGTCCTTTCAAAAAAATGTTCTGCATTGAATCCTGGACCTCTATTTTCATAGTTTAACTTCTTCTACCAGGTTAAAATCATATTTCTATACTGTCAACTCACACATTCTTCAGTTTTGGGGCTAGAGACAGTTCTTAGCTGGTTTTCTATAATAAATGGGTTGATTTTCCTCCTCCAAAGAGTCCAGTCGAAACCACATCATTATAAATGTTTCTTTGATAAATTCAATTATTAATATAAAATGTAATTTATTAATTTAACTTAATATTTTAATATTTAATTAAATCTGACTTCTCCCACCCTCGTCGGTTTTGTTCATGTTTTTAATATGGTTAAGATATTGCATGCAGACAATTTCACAACATAAATATTATTTCCCCCAGTGCCCCGCAAACAGATTCCCTAATAGCATTACCTTTGTTTAATATTTTATGTTAATGACTCATGTTTTCAATCACTTGCTCTTTCGCCCACACAACGGGAGAAAAACAAAAGTCAAATATAGCTTTAAGAGCAAGTTTTATTCAAATTAATTGGAGATACTTGAATATATAAAAAGAGAGTGATAAAAATACGGTATTATGTATTTATCAGGCACAGAGTGCTACTTATAGCACAATAAAATAACTATGGTTTCTTCAATTGTCATAAACTAAGTGAATGAAGACTATAAATTGCAATGATTTCAGAGCTTCTCATGTCTATTCTTATATCTCATTTTGGTTTCCATCTGGATTGTTTTATATCCACTGAGAACTCAGGGTTCCTCTGTCTGGTTCATGCTTATGGCTGAGGTAAGAAATTATTTAGAAACAGGAAAAATATATATATATATATATATATATATATATATATATATATATATATATATATATATATATTTGTAGCAACATTTAGAATGGTTGATCATCTTTCTCTCCTGGGTAAATGTCTCATGTAAGACTGTCTGAATGAGCATATATGAGATGAAAGATGAGGTTATAAATACAAAGTAACCAAAAAAATAAAAAAAATAAAAAACTAGCTGGAAGCAAAATGTTGTCCATTACAATCCTTCTTAGACATAACTTCCTTGCTGCTTTTTCTCAGTTTGTACATCTGGTCTTTTGCCCCAGGACCCTATTAAGATATGAGCTGGGAGTTGCTGAAATAGGCCGAGTAAAGCTTCAAGTAAAGCTGTTTTCACACTACCAGTGGGACAGACATTAGTTATACTATTTTCAAGTCAACTGAGTCACAGATGTCTATGTACACCCTTTAGTAATTACTCCTCTGGGCCATTGATAACTCTGCCAAAACCCAGTTTTAACAACATACAGTGTTGGCTGACTTATAAATAGACAAAGAGGGAAAGCAAAAACATAGTAATCACTTTCTTCAGCACAAAACGCATCAATACCAGTAAAGAGATATTTAGGGGGCACAGAGGATGTTACTTATGTTGTGTTGTTGGAACAGTCCTTTGAGGGATCCTGCTAATGAAGTTCCTAGCCACATCTTAAAGGATAGTCTATGAAAATATTGTCAGAGTTGGTCTGTAGCTCATAAAAAAATGGGAATGTGATCAGAGAACTTTTGACTCCTCAAAAACTTTGAGTCTAAATACATACAAATCTTGTGCATTGCGCTACTATTTAATGTCATTGTTGTATACATTTGAATTGTAAACATTTGAATTTAAAATAAGTTAAAAAAAATGTCCTCCTAAAAAAATTAACTCAATACTCTGGTACTTAGGAAATAGAAATAATTGAGTTTATCTTAGCTAACTTAAAACAAATTGATTTCATGTCATACAGAAACATGAGATGGTTATGTGTCTTTTTATAACAAATATTTGATTTCCATGTGTATATATGGAACATATATACACATATATGTGTATATATGTTCCTCCACCTCCACTCCGGCTACCACCGAATCGGTATATATATATATATATATATATATATATATATATATATATATATATATATATATATATATACAATACAGTTTCTGTATTCTCTCTCAGTAATAAAGAAACATATTTCTAACTCCTATCTCGGACAACTACTTCAGACTCTGTGGAGAAGAGCTAGAGTTCATAGTCACGGCAGCATCAGAACTTCTCAACCTCGAGTGGAGAAAAATCCAATGATATACCCCACAAACTCTCTGGATAATAACTAAAGTAGGTGACACACAGTGCTTGATTTTCTACCCATATTGGGTGGTTCCATTTTCTGCTTGATGAATTTTGGGTCTTTAAATAAAAAGCAAAGCTTCAAGAGGGTGTGAAAACATGAAATTTATGTGAACGAAGAAAAAAACAAAAAAAAACAAAGTTACTTCTTACATATGCTGGTAGATATTACATCTAGCTATGTTTGCATACAGAATTTCAGGGCAGAGAACCTTGAGCCAACATTTGAACGTGTTGACATCTTTGCATCAACAAAGTGAGATTACAGAACGTGACTGGCTCCACCTGCTTGTGACCGCCTCTGACAGGTTGTGACTAGAAGTGACAGCTTGTGATAAGTCTTAAATGTCACAGTGAAGAGGATGTGCCGAGACTGTCAGTTTAACAGGTATTATGCCGAAACAAATGTTTTCTTTTGACAACTGGATCTGAAAGACAAAGGGCAAATGTTTGGTGGTCAGGTGACATGTGGTGTCTCTTGTGAACGTGTTACACTTGGCCAGGACATGACACACCTGTCAAGACGTGGTGCTAGCTTGAGCTGTGAATCCACTAATGTGCACATAACTTCATGTAGATTGTCAACGACATGCTGTATGTGGAATGTGGTAAAATTTAGAACACAAATTCCCGTCACAGAACAGTGAACAGTTGTCACTAACATCTTCCAGATAAGCTTTCTGTGGAAAAGCCCAATGTTTTTTTTGTTTTTACTCAGCTTGTTTTTTCTTCAAAATGAGCCATTTAGGGAATCTGAATAAACTTTCTAAGCCATCTGGAAGTCAACTATGAAAAACTTTATCCCTGTCCCCCGCCTCCCATTCCATCTCTCTCTTAGCTGCCTTTACGCCACGAACGTCAGTAATCTATTTCCAAACAATGCACACTCAAATGGGCTTGAGCACATTTACTTAGGCTGGGCAGAGTGCTCCATCAACATAGTTTTAATGAAATCCTGAGTGCAACGATCTGCCCTGGATGTCTGCCCAAAGAGAATGAGAAAAAGAGTGAAGACATGCAGTGAGAGCCAGAGAGGATGAGTGACAGCGGGACTTGAAAGGTGGAGGGCATAAGGAAAAGAAAAAAAACAAACAAAAAACAAAGTCATTTGATGACTTTTCTGACTTTCCTTTCAATATCTAATGGCAATGAACAGAGGTATTTCAACATGTATTTAAATGAAATAATATAAAACGTTGGGGAAATCTTTACTCACTGACTTATACTTTGCATAATTTATAAACAGTCTGACATTCTGCAATAATCTCTTTGCGTTTTTAGTTTAAGTTTTGTTATTATCTACATATCTACATAATCTTAACAACTGAGAATTACAAAAAGCGTAGTACTTGATTTGCAAAAATCTTTCCCTTATTTTCTTTATCATATAATGATGGGTATGGAGTGAGGACTGAGGGCTGGGCTGAGAGAGTGAAAGAAAAGAAATCCAACCACAATATCCAAGCCCATTAAGGTATTTTATAAAGTTGCAACCAAAATTCATTATGATACTTTGTTTAAATAGTTATTCTGCTTCTCAAAACATCAAAGATGAGCAATGCTATTTTAATGAGCACCTTTTAAACTGGTACCTATGAAGTCACCAAGATAGTGAATGGATCCCACCTGTGTATAATTAAAACTCATTATACCTACAGCTTCTTCTTGAATGACTCAGAGGTATATATGACGACATTAACAAGCAAATGCTGACATGGAAACAAAGTAACACATCATATGGGTCAGGAGTCAAGTTGTGGAGAAGTTTAAAGAGAAACATGTGGGAGAATCTGCGAACATCACAACTGTAAGATATGACATTCACAAATCGTTATGGAAGTGTGGTAAGGGGAAAGCCATTGTGATTAAATCTTGAGTATTTTTTTTATATTTTTAATTATTGCACTTACTAGCATTTAGTTGAAAATTTAGACCAAATCAATTCTCCAGGTTTTAAAACAGGCCTTTTAATACATTCTCCTGGCACCACCAAATTAAATCCAGCTAGTATCTATCTCTCTTTTGTGTTAAAATCTAATTTTGGAAATTGACCTTGACCTCAATTTCTTCAGAGAATGTGGGATATAAGCAATTACAATCACTTATCTAACCGGGGCAAAAGCTGAATAGCCCTAATTTTTCCCTTCAGTGCTACTGGGGGTGTAGTTGAGAAGTGCCATGTTATAAAATCACTAAAGGGCTAAAATTGATGTATTGGAGGGTGGGGGGGGGGGGGTCATCCATTTTTCTCTTTATCCTCCAAATTTGGCAATAAAATTTAAAATAATATTTAGTTAAATCTTAACAACTATGCCACTAACTGTGTTTATTTTTGCTGAGATTTAGTTCTGTAATATTTCTAAGTGAACTGCTATTGAGAATGGGAAACAAAAAGGGAATCTGAAATTCAGGCAGTTTATCCAAATGGAAGGTAGAAATATTATATATAAGCTCTATCTATAGTGTGTGGATTATTTTAAGTATATAAAATATACTTAAAATAAGTATATGAAATTCTGGCAACGAAATACAATACAATTTAGGAGATTAGATTAAAAGAAGCAAACATTTTTCTCACCCAGAAGTGATAGCAATATGAAGATTTAAATATCAAATGCCACGCCTTGTGTTTTGCAAATTTTAGTTTTGAAAAATTCTGGTTTTGATTAACTAAACTAACAAATCTCTCCTTTGTAACTTTGCATTCAAAGGAGAGGGACATTTATTGAGAGTTTTCAAATAAATCAGGTATCATTTCCTCTGGTTTAGTGAGGAGGATTACATGAGCATGATTTGTTTCATTGTGAGAATGCAAATACAGTCAAACAGTCACAGATGGCAAATCAAAGCCGTACTGACTGTGGCAAATAAGACAGAAGATATGAATCAAACTAAGATCATTTATGCGGATGAGCACACTTTGTTACATAAACCAGGTATGTATCATGTTTCTTTGTTGTTTTTACAATTAATAACTGGCTCATATTCTATCAACTTTTTAGATGTCCTATTTATTTAAACCAGTTAATGTTAAATGGTTTATTCATCTTAATCTCCACTGTATTTAGAAGACTTCCCCTTTAGTCTTCAGATGCAGGATAAAGAAAATAATGTTTTAAAGCAATATGCTTGTGTTTGATTGGGTTAATTTCCAGTCACTCCAAACATGCTACTATTTGGAGGATGCCCTCACTGGAAGTGAAGACTTCCTGGGCAGGAGAGGTCAACCCCTTTCTACATGTTCATATGGTATCAATTTCCATGGTGCAAATGCTAAGCTACTAAACAAAAAGAAATAAAATAAAATAAATGAATAAATAAATAAAAATTCACAGGGGAGACATGGAGGACAACTTTCTAGAAAAAGACAAATGCGAAGTCAAAAAAGGGACATCCAAATCATCATTATCGACTTGCACCTCATTAACCAAGAATCTATCACCATAACTCTGAGTGTATATACTGTATGTTTTACAGCAAACAAAAAAGCATGTTAAAAAAACAAAAACAAAAACACTGCTTTCATTTGTTGCCCTGAAAGCAGTGAGAGTAGGACGGGATGCTAATAGTAAACAAACAAATGACAGAAACAGACATCGTGTGAGCACTGGAGCGAATCTGAAAGAATGTCACGCGGGTCATGGGGATTTGACGGATGAGCTTTGTTACCGGCTCTTTGTGACCCTGCCTTTCAGCCTCTTTCAGCATCAATGGCACAAGCAAACATGGAGGCAGATACACAATCACCTCTAAAGACACATAAGAGATTGTATGTGTATATAATAACAAGCACAACAAATAACATAAATATTTAATCACATTGGTGAGGTTCCTGTTGGACATGAACCGTTGACAGTCTTGACATCACCAGCTGAGCCACAGGTGGAAATTCTAACTAAAATCTGAGTCACTACTGCACATTGAGAATGAACCATCTGTTATGGATAAAATATGTGAGCACATCACAGAAACTCCCAACAAATGTGAGCACACCTGCATGTGCTGGCTTCTCTGCTCAAAAATATGCATTAAATCTATAACTATGCAATATCAGACTGGCATCTATAACCAGACTGGAAGTGTTCTGTGAAAGACACTTTTCCCTCGAGCATAGGAGTTTAAGTATGTTTTGAACTTGTTCATCAGTGATGGCAAAATAGAGTCTGTGATCTGTGGTGAAGAAAGAGCTGTGATAAAAGAATGTCTTGATTTATTGATTTTGATTCATGCCTTTGGTCATAAGATATCGATCAATACTGAAACTGAATTTTGGATAGCAGCAGCTAAAAGAAGCGTCCTCCATAAAATGACTGGACTCAGCTGAAAATCATCTGTCGGGAGCCCAGAATGCAACTACTGCTATCAAGAGAAATCAGTGAATGTGCTTGGACATCTGATCAGTACGTCTTCCATTGGCGTTCTTTAAGTGTTATTGTGTATACAGTCCATTGAAAGGAAAACTTAGGGCAGAATCAGAACTCGAATAATGGAGTTCTATTCCTTTTAGCTTGAGGTTTCTTGGGCTCCCTGGAATAAACTGAGTAGTGCCACTGCATATGGAGAAGGCTATCTAAATTTTTCTCCAAAATGTGTTTTTTCAAAAATATAAGAACATTTTCAATTTCAGAACAAGATTTCTTGTTTTAACTTTTCCATAAGTTTCCTTCTGCACGCCAAAAAAATAAAAAATAAATCTTCCTCACTTATAAATAAGGCCTGCTTCTCCTCAAAACAATGTTTCTACAGACAAATTTAATGCCTCCATGGAGTTAAGCTTTCTCCTTGAGTAAAACTTACGCACTCAGTTTTGTTCTCTCTTCTCATTGACATTTGCATTTTATGAGCACAAGAGAAATGCCCAAAGAAGGAAGTGATGCCAAGGCAACACTATTATTAAACTGAATGGAGCTGTTATCAGGTCATCATTTATTTCTAAGAGGGAGCAAATTAAATCTAAAATATGCCTAAGAAAATTACATCTTTAGGAAAACAGCAAGAGATGCAGGATTAAAACAGAAGGGGAAGACCTTAGCGCACAAGCAATTGAAACTTGAGGATAGTCTATCAATAAGAATGCTATTGAGATACCAAAGTTTTGATCAAGGGAACCACAATATAGGAATCCTACTTCCCACCTGAAAATGTAGGCTTTTATTATTTTGGGAGAAAGACAATCTTTAATATCAAGATGAATGGATGACTAAGTGAAAAAATGCTATATGGAAAAAAAAGCCTGGAATTACATTTGTCAAAGTTTTAGTTTTGGACACCCTGGAAAGAACTTTTACCTTATTCAATAGACTTATCAGGAAACAAATGAATACACAACCATTTCTGTAATTCCTGTTGAGCAAGATAAGCAGGCTTACTCATGTAAAATAAACTCAAAAATGAAATGTTGACATAAAGAAATAAGTAAAACCTTACGTTGATAAAACACCCAGTGGCTAAAGCCTTTAAAATAATTAACACAGTGCACCTTAGTAAGACCAGTGCAGTTCAAGTATTGTTTTGTAAGCCTAATTAATCATGACTTTGGTGAGCAGCCAACAGAGAGGGAGGACAGCCTCCTTCTGTCTTAAACTCCATAACACTGCTCTGGAGTGAACCCACATCCAGGGTTAACACAATTACCAGCATGTCCTCCCAACCATGATCCAGCATCACACTGCAGGCACTGTAATTGGTGTGCCCAGAATTGCAGACAAAAATTAGAAATCAGCAGAGGGAGAGGGGTGATTAATTTGCTCGAGGAGGCCGTTGGTAACTATGTAAATCACTGGCTGTCACTGCAATTTAATTTGCTTATTCTGTTGTCCTTGTGTAAAATGTAAGTCTTGCCCACAGACTGGTTAAAGCATCAGGTCATAACCACAGAGCCTGGTAACTGAAGGGCATATGATACATGCAGCTTAATTACAAAATAGGACCACAGCATCCTGCGGTGCTTGTGCCATGTGTGCTGTTTGTCTGCTGCAAAGATTTCAAGGCACACTGGATCAGAAATGTGCAGATATGAAAGTCTGTCTTTTGTAATAATTTAATTTATTTAAAGGCAAGTGGATAGAAGACTCCAGCGGGTTGTGGCATGTGGAGCTCCTCTCTCGCATTGAAGTGGAGTTGTATTTAAATACTGATTTGACTTATTGAAAGCAGGACGCTGAAAACCTCCCCCTCACCTCACCAAAAACCTTCAGTGCCCTACTATCAGATAGCTCTCTCGGTCAGATAATCCCTTTGAGGAGACTTTGTAGAGTCTTGCATTAACAAACATCAAAACACTGGCCACAATCTATGACCCAACCCTTTTGAGTCCTTTTATATCAGCCAGCTTATTCAGCTTTGTTGCTAAATAATACCCATTCAGCAAGGTTTAGCCACAGGGTTCAAGCACACAAAGCATACTATTCCTAGGGAGCAATTAGCTCTCAGTCACCCGAATGTAAGGTCAGATCTCCTCTGGCTTTGATGACACTGATCGGCTAATATAATGTCTGACATTCACTTTAAAAAAAAAAAAGTTACTTCTAAACCAAATAGTTTTTGCCTAATGCCATTAAGAAGGTGAGAAATACAAAAGAAATCTCTGTTTTATATTTTTGTTTTTGCTTGCTTTTTAAAAATTATATTTAGATGAGGACAGTTTATTTAGAAAGTTTTTGTTTTACCTTTGAGGTGCTAACTCACAGGCATTCACAGTGGTTTTGATCCCAAGGTTTGCAGGCATTGTAATATCTCTGATGTTCGTCCTAAAATATACCTTTATAGATAATGTATTCAGATTGCATTCATATTTATTCATAATATATAAGACCCTGCCACTGAGCTGCAATCTTCTGTTGTACACTATGAAGCAATTGCAAAAGAGGAACCCCCTTGGCAGTTCTGTAAAACAAGTTAAACTTTCCGCTCTCAGGCAACTCTGTTAGAAACGAGTGTGTGAGGCCACTGGAGGCTGTCAGCACAAAATAAAGAATGGGGCAGGTGAAATACAGGACACGGCTGAAAGAAAACAAGAGATGCTAGAAATAAATATGAGATTTTAAATCTACCTCTAGCATAATAAGAGTTCAGAATAAAAGGAATCCACTCTTAGCTCACAATAATGATAAAAGAAAAAGAAAGAAAAAAAAAATATATATTTACATTTTCCCACATTTTACCTCATTTAAAAGAATAATTGTGGTCTCAGCTATATCACTTAGGAACACAGTGTTTTTTAGAGTCATAAAAACATCTGACATGATGTATGAGATGCATTTTCAGAGATTTTGACCTCTTAACCTTCTTTGTCTAGACAACCTAATTCAAAAAGAGTGTTATTTATTTAGAATTAAATTCAGTTTATGTATGAGATGAAAACACCTTCACCTAAAGTGGATTTCTTTTCAGGAGTTTTCACATTTTGCCATTTCTGCAGTTGGTTCAATGTCTCAAACATTGCTGTGACAGAAACAATATGTAGGTAAAGAGCAAGCTCAGATTATTAAAGTCTGTATAGCAGAAAAATTGTCATCATTATTTTTTTACTAAAGTGAAAACATTACAAACAGAAAAAATTTCAATATTTTTTTTTTAATAAAATGAATGTAGTCATTTACAGCAAGATCTCCACCATGACCAGTCAGTTGTGTTGTGGTAAAAGTAGAGAAATTTAAAATATATTAAATGCCAAAATATCCATCTTGACATAATTCAGTCATAAATAAAGATGTGAAATAAAAGTAAAATAGGAAGTATTATTTTTTGCATTATTGCCTTAGTACTTTTTAAGTATTTTAAGCATTCTTCTTTTGAATGTTATTGTGTAACTTTACAGTAGTGAAGTGTCTGAGATCTATTTAAAACCATAGCAAATGGAAACATGTGTGCCACAAGCAGTAAACAACATAATTTGTAACAAAAGACTTAAGCAGATTCAATGAGGTGACAGCGGATACACAGTGATAGTGAGAGCCCCACACAAACACACTTTTGCATATATTCTGGAGCACGCAGACACTCAAAGCCACCCACACAACCTGAGGCGAGCGTGGCGTCCTAATGACCTGGCCCTGTGTGTTTGTGAGGGTGTAAAAGTGTGTTTTGAATTAGGAAGAGGAGAGGCAGAAGATGAACTAACGATGGCTGCTAATAATTACAGATCTGTAGCGTAGAGGAGTTAATGAGGAGCCAAAGCCTCCCATGATGCCCCAGTAATAATGAATGAGGAGGGAGAGAGAGGGATGAGGAAGCGAAAGAGACAGAGAAAGAGGTAGGAGATGTCATTTCGAGAGGCTGCAGTGCCCTTTGGTTTCTCTGCTCTTTGGGCATGCCAACAAGAGAGGAGCTTTCCCAGAGGAGGCTTGTCTCCACGCTAATGAAGATGTGACAGTTCTCCAGTCCATGACTTGCGGCGTAGCGCAAAAAAGCAGAGGAGTGGGCTTAAGAAAAAAAAAAGAGTGACAGTTCTTCTAAAATGAATGACGCTGAAAAGGTGAAGGGGCTTCAAAAAAGAATGAGATATTGTCAAAGTCGAAAGTTGACTGACATGGTTTGAAGGGTGTTTTTAAATTGCTGTATATCAGGAAAATGAATGCATGGAGACTTTAAATTATAACTACTAGATTAGTCAAGGGGGATTACCCAATGCACAGAAGCGAAATAAAGGAGAGAATTAAAAACACTCACCAGAGAGCTGGTGTAGCTGGGATCCGACGTGTCCTCCTGCAAATAGCGTGACAGGCCAAAGTCGGAAACTTTGCACACCAAGTTGCTGTTGACGAGGATGTTTCGTGCAGCCAAGTCACGATGGACGTAATTCATTTCTGAGAGGTATTTCATCCCTGCTGATATCCCACGAAGCATTCCCACCAACTGGATCACTGTAAACTGACCGTCATTTTGCTGGAGAGCAGGGATGAAAATAAAAGTCAGTCATTCATTAGTTCCTATCATCTCAAGGGTTGACTCACAGTCACAAGATGCTTTCAACTGCAATAAACAAATTTAAAATACAGTGGCTCTCTAAGCAGAACATTCTGACTCTCTGCAATTTTGGATGAGCTTTAAAATCTGATTATTATTTATAAGTGAAGTGTTTTTAACATTAGCAACAGTAATAGTAAGTACCTTCTAAGAAGTCAACAACTTGAAACTCAATTAGTATTTACGGTTTCCATTATGGACAAGCCAGATGTAACCAGGAGAAAACATTGTCTGATAAGATGAAGCAAAGATTGAGGTAATCGGCCATGACGGCAAAAGTAAAATCAACCATCATGTTGGTTTCACTGCAAATGAGGGCAAAAGGGACTGAACTTAAGCATCACATTTTTAGACATACTGAGCACTCAGTGGTCCCTTCAACACTATCGATGCTCACACTCTTATACAACTATATGGTATATGATATGAACTTTTTCCACTTCATCTCAAATCACATGCTAAATGGCTGAGAAATGGTCTTATTTCAGTTGAGTGAATGAATCTGTTTTTGACATGAAAGTTCAAGCTACAAAGTGGAGTAAATGACTATACTATTTTCTGATGCACCAAGGCTGCTCATTTGGATTATCTTCTCCAGAATTAGAAAAGCTGGGCAATTTATAATTATTAACACAACTAGAGGGCATATGCACATAAAAGACAATGATCAAGATACAGTGTGTTGTCACTCAAATACCCACAGATGAAGCATTCAAGCAGCTTCATCTGCTTGAATGTTTATTTTGCCATTCCCTCCTTTTTACCAATTGTATTAGTTTTAATTTGCATCTTGATACAATTCTGGACTCTGGTATTCAAGTATCATCTGTCGTATATTAAGGACTGGCACTCTTATCCCTGTCTAAATGCTCTCAATCGTGGGCTTTGAACCTTTGAAACAAAACAACAATTAAGAGGGTAAGAAGGGATCGATAGAAACACAAGTCGGATGCGGTGGTTAGCAAAGCCAAGTTCAAAGAACCTATTTAAACCCACCATAAATCAAAGTGAAATAGAATGCCAATCCATGAAATTGAAGGAGAGAAAAAAAAAAGTTGAATATTGATTAGGCTGCATGTCAACTCAATCATTACAATGAAAGAAAGAGTATATTAATAGCTTCAAAGGTTATTAGAGTAAATAAAGGCTGATAAACAAATCTGTTGTGGAAATTTTAAAATGATAAATGACTGAAATCATAAGGATGTTAGTTAAATACTCAAATAAATACATTAAAAATGTTTCAGAGTGTGCCAGTTCAATTAAAAAGGCTCATTGTAAATTATACTGAACTAAACAAATTCCAACATCAATTTTGTAAGCAATTTATATGAACATTTCATCTGATTTCAATAAATAACTACATGCAACATGCTTCCATAGAGTTTACTCACCCTTAGGAATGAGTCCAGGGCACCATTCTCCATAAATTCTGTGACAATCATTACTGGACGGCTTTTTGTGACGACACCCTCCAGACGGATAATGTTAGGATGGTCAAACTGGCCCATGATGGAGGCTTCAGACAGGAAGTCTCGCCTTTGCTTTTCAACATAGCCAGCCTTCAGTGTCTTGATGGCCACATAGATCTCCCTCTTACCAGGCAGCTTCAAACGACCCTTGTACACTTCTCCAAATTCACCTGGTCAGAAACAATGGAGCATAGTGGAGTTGCTATCAAAACAAAGAGCCGATCTCCTTGATCAGTTCAAAGTCATTGCAGTTTTTCAATTAGTCACACCTTAGATGTCCTAACGTGCCCATTCATTATGTGTGTTTCAGGCATGCTGAGTGTTTTCTTACACGAATAGTAGTGCTGATCTGCTGGTGATACTCACAACAGTGCGGTTCCTTCTGACTCACAGCAGTCACCTTATCCTAAAATACTGCCAAGTGTCTTTGTATTCCCAAACTAAAGAAAATCAGCCAACAACTATCTAGTAAATTTCTGGCACCAATTTCATTAATTATCACCAGCTTGCTGTCCTGTAGAGAAACCACACCGAGATTTCAGCAAAAACGGAAATCCTTAATTAGTTAGCCACCTTGCTTTCTTATCTTTACCCGAACTCACACCTAGCTTGCTGAGTAAGCCATGGTTAGGGAGCTATTCCAGGTCCAATCACTACTACTATTTTTGCATCATAATGAACAAGCACAGAATGGTCAAGGCCTGTAAATCTAAAGTGTTCTCAAATATAGGGAGAGGCATGAAATAAACATGAACATCATGCAGCCGTCTGTTTAAAGATGTTCTTTCAGAACTGCTAGTAACCAATCATATACTTTAAAAGACATTGTGAATTCGATTTTAAACAAGGGTCCACACAATTTTACATGTATATTTAATGAAAGTGTTTTATCGGAGGCAAAACATCGTAAAAACAATGTTATTATTCAATAGAATAAATAAAAAAGAAAGACAGAAAATGAACTGAAAGGCTTCAGTTATCCTCCTGGGGGTCCCTAGCGTACCATGATGGTGACTGATTGATTTGACTAACAGTCTGACTCTCAGACCTACCGCAGAAACAAGTTAAACTCAATGGCACACAGACATGCACTTCATATACAATATGCAGAAGCATCCAAAATCACATGAGTCCACATCCACATCATGGCTCAAGAAACAGTAAATGTGCACACAGAAATACATTGTTTCAATATACTGTTTATCATACCTGCACCGATGACCTCCTCAATCTTGACAGTGGAGACGTCAATCTCTTTGGCAAATTCTCGCACTGCCTCGTTAGGGTCCTCATAAGTGAAGGGGTCAATGTAGATCTTCATTCCCGGTGAGCCTGAGAAGTGGGTCGGGCAGCCCAGTGGGGAGGGGCAGTTAGACATGTCGGCTCGCAAAGAGAGTTCTAGGACAACCAAAGCGCTCAGTGAGCTTTTCAAGAAGGAGATAGTCTTCCTTTACACTTAAGTAAAATATTCTATAAATGTCTGATTATTAAAATTAGTCCCTAGGTTGTAGCTTAAGTCTCAATATGACAAAATGTTACAACCTCTTCAAGCTCATACAACCGGAGACGTTGATTTCTTTAGAGCCCAAATCAGCAACAAGACAGAAAATGACATGTGAAAATATATTTGCCTTGTACAGAATAAGTGGTTGGTTACAGGTACAACTTGCTTCAAAATAGAGAGAAAAAAAATCTTTGCTGGAATAAAATGTGAAACTAGAAAAGAAAAATAAGAAAGCAAAGCATTAAATGCGACACGGAGAGACTAGGGTGTATAGAAAGCATAAATGTATGCCCTTTTTATTCCTTTATCCCTTACACTGGCAATATCTGCTCTTTCATCATGGTAGAACCAATTTTCCAGCAGCGTTTTGGTATAGGAGCTCATAAAAAGATAAAACTACCATGCCATCAACAACCTCTTTATGCAATTCTGCAACAAGCGACCACAGTTCAAAGACCGGAGATGTCTTTCCAAACGAAGGAAAGGTTTATTGTGTTGACAGGTTGGGTGGGTGGGAAAAAAACACTTGTAAACAAATTTAATATGCTCCAAAAGGACAAACAGCCAGCAACCAGACATGAAATCATCATCTCTGTGGTGATATCGAAGGACAGGCCAGTTTCATAGGGTTTGCTTAATCCAATCTTTGCCAGCTATAATTTGAATAAACCTGTCTTCAATCAAGTAAAATATATGCCTGCTCTTTTGCATGAACTACACAGAAGGACAGAAGGGTCTAAAGAGAATATGTGATGGCCGGGATCAAATTGCCTCACCTCGCACTTAACACTGTAATTGCTTGGAACTCAGTTTAGGTTAATTTAATTCATCATTTGATTTTGTTCATCGTAAAAAGTTTGTAGAGCTTTGTTTTGCATACTGTATACTATTTCCAAAGCTTTGCCAAGGCAAAGCTTGGTATTTTGACAAGGGAACCATGTCTGACTACAAGCACATGCAAAGACACTTGGTCTCAAGCTAAAACTGAATCTCAAACTCTGCACACTCATTACTTTCTAACTCTTACTCTAGAGCTCACTTTTATCTATAATTTAAAATGCAAACTGTTTATTTTTCTGCCTCCCTATGGTATTGCCCTGGTTAACTGGACTCATCTTTTTCTGACCACTGGCTAAAAACATAGACTCTCAATTTAACATGAATATTTTAAAGGGATCTCATCTAAGTGTATGAAGTAAAAGTATCTGAACAGCATTTCTATATTTACCATCATAAAAAAAACTTTGTCCTATGTAGGGAGAGGATGCAGAGCTCCTCTCCAGGAGTTTGAGGTATTGACCAACATTTAGAAGTTTTCTATATGGACACATTTGACACACAAAAAATCCCAAATGTGGATTGAAGCAGTTCAGTGAATTAAGACATTCCAACTGTGTGTATTACTCGTTCAAAAGAAAGATTTCTACATAACAGATTTATTTAATTTCCCCAGATTTCCATAAATAATCTAACAGGACTACAACAACACACAAAAAATATTTTGTGTTGAGAAATCACCTTATTTCCCAGCCTACAATTTTTGAGAGGGATGCAGTTGTTTAGGGTGAGGGTTGCTTGCTAACAAAATTCAAGCAGCTAACTGATGTATGAGGGGGCATTTGTTTATTTAAATGATGAGTATAATTGTCATATTTTGGAGTGATGTTGGACCCAATCTTTGGTAGAAGGAATCAGCATCAATTAGACTGTTTTTTTGTTTGCTTGTTTTTAAGTTGAAAACATGAACATATCAGGGAGAATATATGTTGTGATTCAACTTATAGAAATCAAATATGTAGCTCTTTACTCTTGCTACCCTTTGTTACATGGATTCCATAAGACATTTGCTAACAAAGGTTACTCTTGCTAACCTTTGTTAGCAAGAGTAAAGCTAACCTTTGTTAGCAAGAGTAAAGCTAACCTTTGTTAGCAAGAGTAAAGAGCTACATATTTGTTAACTCTTCGTAAAAGCTGTGTAGCTGCCTAGTTGTGCAAGGGTACATTTTTATTTCTGCAACTTACAAAGAGAACAGTCTTGAGTAATGAACATGTACCCATTTTGAACGGAAAAGGGATATTATCACAGAACAGAAGTTCATCGAAACTTAGCAAAGCTTCCTGCTGATCATGGCAAAAAAAAAAAAAAAAAAGAAAAAAAAAGGAAAACAGAGCTCCAGAACAAAAGCCTTGAGCGTGTGGACTATGCTTTGAGTTGCCCTCAAAGCATAGATTGAGTTTGTGCAATTTAAGTTAGTTGGTTTATTTTTTTTGGCTGATTGATTAAAGTTACATTTTACCATACAGTACTTAACCATGAAATTTTCTGTCATTGGCCTATTTGTCTGCCATGCTTGTTTACTAAGTGGGTCTAATGTATTCACAAATCAACCACACTGCACCAGTGTGTCCAGTGATCAAGTACAACTATGGGGCAAATCAAATTAGTGGTCTTTCTTAACAGGATTTACATTCAGTCTTAAGACAAATAGGAATTCCGGCTTTTTCAAAGCTAATCTTTTTAAGTTAAAGGACCCTTTCATACTTTCAGCAAGGGAAGTCACTGTCCACCAATTTATTTTCTCTGACAAACAATGTAATTTCCATATGTCTATGTATTAATGAAGAGCTGGCAATTAACTGTTTTCTGTGATTATATTTGTTGAGGGATTAACAAACAGCGGCAGGGCGGTATATCCCTACAGTGAGTTCATTTTCATTTCATGTCTGTCTAAGAAGCAGACTAATCTACTTTAGTTGCTAACAGTATTATGAGCTGAGGTTCCTGACTCAATCTAAACTAATTATCCATTGTTTGATGTTAGAAAATCATCTGTCACACACTTAGACCAATTAGTGTGAAACTTACTCTCACTTTGTATGGGTTAAGGTTTAAACAGTATAAAGGCACATGGGTGTTTTTGTGCCTTCTGACACAAAAACACCCAGTGAAATATCAGGGACTTTGTAATTCATCATCTTTCAAATGGAAAATGGTAGGGGTGTAACACTGAACAGAGATTGCTTTTGAGACTTACAAAACCTTCATTTTAAAATGTTCTTTGGCATTAGGACCAACGTAAAATTAGACAGGCGTAAAGATAGAAATATTTTACTTTAATCAAATAATCTTTAAAAAAAACTGTTTAGCATTCCACAAAACAGTCCTTAAAAGTACTCTTGCTTTGAGTACAATCTTGTCTAATAAGCAATGCATGAATTGCTACAAACATACCTCTTAATAATTCATAATCTATAATAACCTGTGAATACTGCCATGTCTGCCAAAGTGTAAAATGCATCCCTCACAAAATTTAAACAACAAATGTCTTATGGAATCCAGCGAGCACCAGTTGTTTTTGGTGGGTTTCCAATTTCATTAGCTAATTAAAAATAATAATAAGTATGGCCTTTTATTGCAAAAGCAAGGCACATTCTGAAGTATGAAATTCAAATGATTCACTAATAAAATGTATGGGAGTGAGGTGAAAAAAAATTGGGGAAATTCTCAGAGTCCACTAAATTAGGTCACCTAACCTAAGGTAAATTAGGTCACCTTACATGTGATTGATTCATCATGTGAACTATTTTTTTTAAATTTCACGTGTTTACCAGTTTGTTTTTCAATATCACACATGGGGAATAGTGTAATGTAAAAAGCAGCCATTCAATTGCTTCTCTAAATCTACTTTTTGGAAGTTTATATGAAGCAATTGACAGAGGCGATCTCTTTTGTTGTTGTGCTGAATATTGACATTATCAAACTGTCACTCAAATCTTAAGAGAATAGAGGAAAACAAAACACCACAAGGTGTTGTGGTGATAGAGGGAGTTTCTGCATGTAGGAAGTGTGAAGGTTTAACAACCAAATCTGTGAATAGGACCCCTTATAAGCATTTTGTTTCCTTTTCAATTCAGATCTCTTACTTAGGTGTACAGGTCTTTGAACCTTAATTTTTTTACAAGCTGCATTATGCTAATTGAATCAGGCTCACCCAAATACAGTTATGACAGAATTGACTCCTATAGTTCATGTCCACTGTGGCTTTAATGAGCCCCAAGCTGCCACCTTTCTGTGACTTTGACACAAAGTAACTATGTTGAAACACTTTGCTGTGTCAGGTTCAACAAAACTCAATTCCCCGGGTGAGAGTCCCTTTCTCAGACTGCTTGGTTGGCAGATTGTAGAGCTTTCATATGAGCTACAAAGCCTGTACCCATTCCTTTGAGTGCATGTGTGCGTCTGAATGTGCCTGAGATTATTTGTACGCCCCTCTGGGCTTTGTGTTCTTCATCAGTGCATGCCCGGAAAGGGCTTAGACAAGACTCAATCATGGATATCATGCAGCCCGAAGAAATTTTAGTCAAAGTCACAGCACACAGGAGAGACAATTATATCCACAAATACCTACCTGATCAATTTACTTTTATGATATCTTTATTTTAACTTTACGCTAAACATAATACGTATATTTATAAACCTTGGTCTATCAAACACTTTAACAGACATCTTCAAAGCTGCAGTAGAGAGCAATTTACTCCCTTGGATTTCATTTATATTAGGGTAAAAAGAAATGCATTTTTGTCACATTTTTAAAATCTATTCTCTTCACAACTATTGACTTCTTTATGGTGGTCACATAAAATGGCCCCCTTGGGGTGCAGTCTAAGATGTACCCTGCATCTCGCCCCAATGACTGCTGGAGATAGGCATCAGTCATACTATGACCCTGCAAGGATAAGCAGGTTTAAATAATGGATTGATGGATCTTATAAACCTTGGTGTTGTCTTTTAAATCATTATATTAATAAAGCCCATTGTTCTCTGAATCCTTCGGGAGATGAGCCTACACCTAGATGTAAGAAAAAGTCTGCTTTGATAAATAAACTCCAACTTTTGCATTATTCTTAGTCATCACTCTTCAGTTTTTCTACTTTCTAATTTGTAATTCTAATGTGTTATTGTATTGTATTGTTCCGGATCTGACAGCAGACATCCATTAAGTGAGAGAAAGTCAATAAAGCCTAATATGTAGCATAATTACAATAAGAAAAACACAGTGCAATTTTGAGTTGCCAGTCTTTTACCAAAGTGTAGCGTCCACCATTTCCTGCATAAATAACCATTACCTTAGAAAATTAATGTAAACAAGCCAAGGTGCTTCTGCATCGTTTCCATTTGCAGGCTTGTGTTTAATCTAAAATGTGCACTGTAATAATAAAAAGGATCACATTTAAATAAAACAAGTGAGAAAAGGTTGTAAAAGAATTTAGTCAAATTTCCAGGTCCATTTAGGTATTCGCCATTTAATTTCACTGCATACAATTCATTTTTCTTTTGGCATGCTAAAAAAAATTCAATAACCTGATGCATACACCCTGACTTCTCGTTGTGTTAGGGAAACAGTACTTGTCGATCCTGCCTGTGCCTACTATTGCTGTAATAACGGTGCACTATTAAATGGAATATAATACAACGTTTTTTAAGCATGGTTAAGCATGTTAGTAAATACTTTATATTCAGAAAATATTTCAATTTTTACCATTAAAACAAGGTCTGAGTCATCAGGAAACCATACGAAATCTGTTCATTTTCATGGTTTAGGTCATTACAAAGTAGAACACAGTTTTTTATATGTGTAGAAATTTAAGGAGGAAAATCTGTAAAGTGTACTGTAAACCAACACTTTAGCAATTGTGACAGCAATTATCAGAGTGGACTCACCTCTTCCTGTGCTGTAATGTTGCAGCTTGTCACTATACACTGCCTCCTTGCTGTATGCTCTTTTCCTGAGAGAGCAGCAAACATTAAAAGAGAATATAAGAGTTGACATGATGAAAGGGAAGATGGCTCATGATGTTCTGTGCTGCCTGAAGATGACGCAGATGAAAATAAATCAGTTTCAGCGGATAGCAATAGCAGATGAAGTTTATGAAAATGAGTTGATTTTTAATTAGACCTTGATAGGATCTTTTTTCTTTTCATGTCTCCTCTGCTTCTGCATCAAAAGAGGCTGCCCTATTTGATGAGCACTTGACTTGCTCAAACTTGCACATCACTGGTGAAAATGTAACTTTCATATATTTTAAATGGAGCAAGACAGGAATGTGACAATGTGACAAACTGCTGCAAAAAGAGATAGGCTTAATGCGGTAGAGTTGTCAGTCTCTATGGAAAAAGTCTTCCTTTTAGAAAGTAACAGCTTTTGCATTTCTTTCAAATCTATTGATTTTTTTGACATCCTTATATTAGATCTCTTCATTTTACTTAGGGTAGGGAAGAGAAAACATAAGAACAACTCCTGCACTGTCCAAATATAGAACTTTTGTTGTTTTCCATTTCATAAGAAATCCAACTCAAAATTACCAATAAGTTATTTTACTTCTTGCTGTATTTTCAAATTCATTAAGCATTTCCATGATAGGCTTGAGATCTCAACAAAGTGCATGACATCAGCATTAATGTAAATGTATGTAAACAAAGTTTACATTAACTAATGCTGAAAAGTTCTACAGAGCAATCTTAGCACTTGACTGACACCAGTAAAGCAAGCTAATATTGGCTGGGTTACTTTGAGAATATAAACAATAATTGTCAAAATCCTTAGTACACTTTGATACCATCAACCATATATAGCAGTAACCAGCCAATATCATGGAAGCATAAATAGTTTTATTCATTCATCATTCATCTCAGAAAGAGCAGCAGCAAGAATAATACTTTTCACAATTTAGTAGAAAAGAGAAAATAAGGAAAACTCTGGTTACCTGCTGCACACGATGGAGATAGCAATAAGCGAAACAATAAAGACCACTCCAGCAGCTGCTGACCCCGCAATCAGAGGAAGCTGTTCCCTCAGTTCAGACTTGAAGTCGTCTACAAAAAGAAAGGGTAGAAGGACATGTAATGAAAATGAAATAAACTGTAAATATGTATGGATACGCACTGTTTTTTTTTTTTTATCATATACTGTATACACATATACCTTTTCTTTTTTGTTTTGCCACCTCTTTTTCAGGTGGCAAAACAAATTTTTTTGAACTGATTTAAATTCTGCTGAGAGGTGCTTACGGAAACCCCATTGTGTTTGACTATGAAAGTGAAAGAGAAAAAAATAGCAACAAAAGCAAAATTGAAAGCGAACAAAGATTGAGAAAGACCTTATAATCTTCTCTGTTGGTATATGTGTCATAAACAAGTGGACAAAGAAACAGTTGTTGAAATCTTGGCTTTAAAAGTGTTAATAGAAAGCCATTTATTGTCAGTCATCCACTATTTTTTTTAACCAGTGTTGACTGTGGCAGGTCTGGAGGACAACCTAAAAGTGCAAAGGCAGCAGAATCCTCAGCAGTCTTTTTGCGACTTTGAGACCCCGAGCACAATCGTTAAAGCAAAATCACAATTTAGCATGCTGAAGGCAAATCAGCAGCTTCTAAATCCCATCCCCCATGCAGGATGGACGCATTGGATTAAAGTGATAAAGGGAGACCTAATGCATTTTTGGAGCAGTGTGAGAGCTGCAATATGTGAGGGAGCTCAATATGACATGAATTGGTTGCTTTTTAAACTTGTGAGTTTTTCAAGAATATTTCAATAAAACATTGTGAATAGCTTTTTGCAGTTTCCCAGCACTCTTTCTATTATGTTTTGATGCATATTCATTGTGAGAGGTCTATATAAATCTTCCCTTTGAGAACACCAACTTCTCTTGACAGTTTGAAATCACAGAAAAGGCTCTTCCTGTGGTAAATATGTTCCCATAACTTTGAGACCTAATCCTGGTACACGGAGATAAAATAAAATCTCTTCCTTAAATGATCAGTCAAGTTTCTTCTATGACTTTGTGTGTCCAGAAGAGTATAGAGAAAATGGTGAAAAAGCATACAAAAATGTCCTGGCAGGAGGACACAGAGGATTAAGAAATACGTTTATTGGAAGGGAGACAAGGTGTTTACTTTATGAGGAAATTAAGCGGTTTGACGGCAAGAGAAAAGACTGGTAAGAGAGGCCAGGAGGTGGAGGCGTGGGTGTTATCGTCGGCTGTCCTCTGGTGCCTACTGCTAATTGCCTTGACGAATGTCGTGCTATGGCAACCGGCCAAGGGATGAACCATAAGCAGCATGCGCGAGTGTGAGGTATGTGTCCCATGTGTGACTGCGTGCATGCATCTAAAGTCACACTGTTACATGTTTGAGAGAACGATCATTTGTGAAGAGAGGGTGAACAGAGGGCCTACGACTGTGCCTCCACATCTGCTCTGCAAATGTAAACAGCCAAAATGATAAGCTCTCTCACCTGACATTTTTCTCGCCGTTAAAACTCAACTGTGGCATAAAGTAATGTGATCTTCATTACTAATAATACTTCCATATCAGTCAAGTTTTGCATTTTAAAATAAAATAAATTTGCCACCGCTCATTATGAGCCATCCCACCTGCCCAACCAAGGTCCATTGTCCTTTACACTTTAATACAAGTTTACTGGAAATCAAAAATACCTGTCAACCAGGAGAGGGAAGCATGACATTCTCAAGAATTTCTCAGTAGATGGTTGATTGACTGTGGACTTCAGAAAAGACAATGGACCAACACCTACAAATGACATGGCACCTTAAACCATCACTAACTCCTCATTTGTCAAGTCAGCAGTCTTCCCCATGGTTATGTAGCCTATTGACCCAGAGTGGGCGGCCATTTAAAGGCTCAAGATTCCTTTGAGGATGTTTTGTGATGATTAGCTGATTAGGGTGTGACACAATAAGTTTCCATTCCAGTGACCTTTTTCACAATATTCTAGCATTCTGAGACACTCAATTTTGGGTTTTTCTTATCTGTAAACCATAATCACCAAAATTACTACAAGCAAAAGCTGGGTAATATTTCACTCTTTGTGTGAGGATTCTATCTCACTTTCTGAGTTCACTGGTACAAAATATTGCACCTTTTTTTAGATGTACTAGTATAATGTGGAAACATCTTAATGACCTCTTTATGTATAAGGAACTCTGGCCATATCAGAGATTAGTGTGGCCTTTTAGTAAGTAAGAGTTATTCAGACAGAATCAAGCTGTTTTAATTCCAGCACCAAAACCCCTGGCTGGGAAGCTCATGAGGAATTGCTCCACCAACCTCACCAAATCTATACACACCCTTTCTGCAGTGACACTAATGAACATAGCTCCAGATGCTTGCCAGCTTACCAGGTGTTTCAGCCCCTTTTCCCTTGCCAAGTGCCCCCTGCCTCTGATGCCCAGAAAAAAAAAGAAAATTAATCTAATCAACCGCTAATCAGAGCTATGTATTCTAGTACAGTTCTCCGGTAACAGAAGGACATGGTAAAAAAAAAAAGCCCCCCCAAGAATAAGCTAAGCATTTAAAATGAACCACACTTAGCTGCTCAGAGAAAGAATACTCTGCATTCTTCATGTTCATAGCTCCCACACACGCTTACATCTGACCCTGAAGGAAATCAATTTTTCTGTGGAAATAGAAGTGCAATCAAAAACTGTGTTTTTCCTTCCATTTCTTCTGCTAATAATAATCCAACACCAAACACAAAGAGGTGTCCATGGGTGCTAGCAAGAAGAGGGTGTGTGTGTGTGTGTGTGTGTGTGGGGGGGGGGTGCGTGTGTGTGTGCGTGAAATGAAAAAAATAAAAGCAGAGTAGAACAGAGAGACTACCAGACAGAACTGATTCCTCTGGCTCCACGGTCCTTACCATCTGTGAGGGTTTGGAAGCACATCTTGCTGCTATATTTGCCAAAGCCAGCCACAGTCCGTGCCCGCACCTGTACCACGTAAACTGTACCCGGCCTGAGGCCCTCCACACGTGCAGTGTTGGTTTGGCTGCGCAGCACAGTAGAGTTTATCTCTGCATGATCCTGAAAGAAGCAGTGAACGCAGAAAACATTAGCGATTACTCACTGCACAAAAGTCACACAATCAACTAAGAAATAAAGATTCATTTCCATCCTAAAGTGAAAGTTATGGATGGAACTTCACCAACAATTGAGCATCAATGATCTAAATTTGACAGCTGTCACCTTGAAATTATTTATGTTTTACAAAACTAATAACTGACAGAATTGGCTTCTAGCAATGGTCGTTAATGTGTGGTAGACCTATATCATTGTTCTGTGTGGCTAGAGGCGGTCTATGTTAAGTACTGTGCCTCCATTCACAGCAACCAGACAGGAAATTGGCAGGGAGAGAAGGTCAGAAACTTACAGCAAATGCATCAAATGCATTAGGATTTGAACAATGGCTGGTAGAGTAGTTATTTTTCCAATTATTTTATTTTTCTAAGGAGATTAATATGTAGTGACATAAGTCTTTCCAAGTTACACAAACAACCAACCAACTAGACAGACCAGAGCAGATCTGCTCCGGCTTTGGTCTATCTAGTTTAATTTGTTTATATATATATTTTTTTCCATAGCACAGGAATCAGTTCCCTTATTGGAGAAGGTCTCTTAAAACAAGAAGAACTATCAGACAAACAACAACATATTAAATGGTACTTAATGCATTTGCAACAAATGAACATTTTGTGAAGCCTTGGAAAGAGAAAGACAGAAAGGCATGGAAAAGAGAAGCAGGGAACCTTTAGAAAAATACTTAACCTTTACTGTAACATTAAGGTAAAAAGTAAACCATAAACATGGGCGTATTTGTCATCTGACATTTATTCTGAGCAAGAAAGCTGCTGTCTACCTTGAACACTGAGCTACCAAACTGGAAAAGGGACATAAGCAGCTTACAAATGAAGGTACTGGGCATTTAACTGCATTCAACTCTCTTTTATGGTGTAGGCTTTTTTTCTTTCTTTTTTTAAAAAATAAAGACAGTGAAAACTGTCTCAGAGCATTTAATAGAAAAGCTAACTATTTTTTAATTGGAAAAATTTCTAGAAGTTATGATTTTTAGTGTATTGAGGGGATGGCTAAATGGAAGTTCGGCATGAAGAAAACATCTGAACAATACAGGACCTCAAACAAACCACAGAAAAGATGGTTTCCTATTCATCCAATAGCACAACTAGTAGAACCTAACTTTAAACAACATAATTTTGTTAGGCTGTTTAAAGTATGCTGACTTTTAAAAACCTGCGCATAAATTGGCATGCTACTCAAGTACACTGAATTATTCAATAATGTGTGCATATATATATACGTGCAGCCACCTTTTAATTATAACTAATGTCTGAAAAAATAGTCTTAATTCCATTTCCACGCTCCACAGAGCGAGTCAGACAGTCTGCTGCAGAGAAGTTTGGGACTTGTTGGAGGTACAGAATCTGCTATAGGGGATCAGTAATAACTTGGGGCCTGTCACAATCCCGTAACGCAGAGTGAATATGACAGCCAGAAAATAAGACTGCACCTACACTACACCCACCATTGCAGGCCACTGATGGCTGCAATGCAGACAAACTGGAAAGGGTGGCTATGAGCAAAGGTCTGTATAAGAAGTCTTTATGTTAAACTGGCTTAATAGAATATTGTTCAGTGTTAGAACTGTGCATTTTTGCCATCATGTATGAATGCTTAGAGAAAAAAAAATCAGGTAAGGAATAAGAAGAGGGAGGAAAAGAGGGAGTACATGGAGGAGATGGAAGATGGCAGGAAGTGATAAGAAACTCGAGGCAGTGGCAGCCCACACTGAAATCATTATCCAATCTGATTGGTGTAATTGAATCATTCCGGTTGCTCCATCACTAAGCAGACGAGGTAAACATGGCTATGAGATCTGCTTCCATCCACCTCCCGCACACACATAATGATGTGCGCAATCACATTAACTCTTATTGGACACTTTGGGCTTGATGAAGACAAATGTTTGGGCTTGAGATGTGGGGGCATCACACCAGCAGGATTTCATTCTGTCAGTGAGAGGAAAACATATTTATAAATGGAATGCCGGATGTAACTGGTTTATTGAGTTTAATCATTAATGTACTTTTCGGTCTTGAGAGCAAGCAAACTGTTTTCAAATTGCTGCATGCAAACACTTATGAGACGCGACTTCATGGTAACAGCTTTTTTGAAAAAAGTGCACCCCACAAGATTACCCATGAGGGACTAAAACCCCTGCCATCAAATCATATGGTCCCAGCCATGGTTGAAAGCACACAGACCCCTAGGGGTCAAAATTTGCCTATTTCTTCTTTGCCTTCACCAAGCCACACCTCCATCTGTTGAATATGAATGCAGAACAGGTGAGCAGACAGATGGCAAACCGCCAATGGCCTCTTCATGCTGCCTGTCAAAAGGGGATTATGTGTCACATACACACATACACACGCGCACACGAACATCTGCCACACAAAAATTAGCTGGCATTTGGCACACCAGCAGGTTTGAAGATAGTCAATGGAAGGCCTTGCCAGGAGGAGCTTCCAGCTATGAGAGGTCCTTCCCTGCTGCCAGTCAATTGGGGATTAGGAGGACCACACCCCAACTTACTAAATCAAGAGTAAGTTGCAGGTGGGAAGGCAGATGGCAGAGCAGCCAATCAAAATCGTTGCCAGAGGTGACAGACAGAAAGCACTGTGGGAAATGATCACCGAAGCATTCAGCAAAGTGAGAGTCATAACATATGATGGTTAGTCTCACTATAGAACTATTTTTAAATACTATCTGTGAACATATAAATGTGATAATTAATATTTAAATTGGAAAACTGTTGTATGTACTGTATGAAGCTTTAACGCATCTATACTGTGCTTTGTAGGTTTTACACTCTTTCATAGAAATGTACTAATTAAATATAAAAAAAGAAATAAACTGCAACTAAATTGCTCCTGGAATGCCTTGCATCTTCTTAGATGTAGATGTTCAACAAATCCATATTACTACTATGAGAGATAGGTTTCGGTTTTATTTATTGTTCATTTATAGCATGCAAACCTAGAACTAGAACCACCAGAAAAGCCCTGATGTTCACAAACATAACCATTGAAGTGGCTACATTAAAAGTTAATTTGGTTTAATGTAAGTAAAATACGATATTACCAGTGGAGTGAAATGTGTGGAACATTAACTGTACAGTAAAAAGTAACTTTATGTTGCACACAACTATATAAGAACTTTTATGGAAATCCTGCAAATATAGATGAATAAAATTAGATAGAAACATCTAGAAAGAAAGTAATAGGTGATAATGCCAAGTCCAGTGGTTCTGTGTGATGTTTTTTCTCTGTAGAGAACTCATGACTTTCAGCCATCTCCTGGGCACTCAAATAATTCTTCAGCATATTTCCAATATCTCTGCCTTCAGCAGACTATCCATGATCAATGACCATATTCCCTTTAGATGTATCCTTGTTCAAAAGCCGACTTTATCCCAACCAAAATCCTCTGCACTCATTCCCGCAGTGGTGCCAAAACCTGTTCCACATTCAGCCTTTGTTTCTTGTTGATCGTTCCACCATCTGAAAAGTATCCCTGAACCTTACACTGCTCTTCATATCTCCATGCAGATTAAAAAAAGACTCCTCTTGCTGCAATATTAGGAGTGACATAAAATGTTCAGAATTTTTGAACATTTTGCCATATCTGAAACAAATATACTTTATCAGCTAATATTTATGTACTGATTTGTTAAAACATATCCCTGTCAGTTCTTTGCTTTGCAACTCAATTACTATAGTAATGAACAAAGAGCGATGTGACAGGTCAGTGGCAGCATTTTGCATTGTTTCGATGAAGTACAATTTAACCCCGTGGCGATTTTTGCTTTACATGGTCATAACTTCTCTTTTTATGTCACAAACATTCCATAATTGAAGAGCTTTTAAAGAGGGTCATATATTGTGAATGTCATGAAATATGAGTCACGGTCAGCTCATTTTGGGAGTTGGGGAAAAAAAAAATGACCCGCTGCTGCTTTACATGTTAAACACAATGAAGACATGAATATTTAAATGCAAAATTCTCAGCAATGTGTTAAAGCTTACATGTTATTTTAGAGATTTTATTATTATTATTATTATTATTATTATTATTATTATTATTATTATTATTATTTAGAAATCGCTGTGGGGAAAAATGTATTTATTTTAGGAAGGTGACAATGTGATCAAACAGAACTGGAAGTAAAGTGCATTCTGAATTTTTCAATTTTTACCCCTTTTTGGAGTCACTGAGTGAGCAAAAGCATTTAGCCTTTGGTTTTAGGTCTGTCCAGTAAAATATGTTAGACATTTACTGTCATATAATCTGCTGTGATTCTTTTCAGAAAGTTGACTTAAATAACTGGTTTTGTTATTTTATGTTTCACTTCATGCTTTGTGCAGTAATTTATTTACAGAAAGGCAGTAAAGATAAATAAAAGGATTTATGACCTTGCCGTATGGCTCGCAGGGGACGGGGTTTTTACATAGTCACTAATTTCATAGAGATCATTACAACTGAACTGATCTGGCTTTTTAGGTCATGGTGACTATGAAGCTCCTAATGGAAGTACTACCTATTACTTTCTTCCATTTTCACAGTTATAGTGAAATCTTTGTGGCATTTTATCAGTTGAAAACATATCTCTCAAAGTCACCACTTTAATAAAGCCTTGTGAAACATTATATCTGATTCAAAACTAAAAGCTGGGTCATAATGGACAATAAAAATGAACTTTTATTCTACTTGATGTGTGTATGTCTCTGTGAGTGAGAATCTCACTTGTGTGTCTGATTTTCACAAATTGCCAACCAAACCAAAATGCACAGCATGGCCACTTGGCGAAAGGACAAACATGGTGGGATACCATGTGTCCTCTTCACAGGCTCAAACAGTTGCACGCTTGCATATAACCAGCACACACAAAGGCAAACCGAGGAGTTTATGAACACAAATTCTAGTATTTCTAGTTTTGTAAAACAAAAATAGCTGAGGAAATTGTTTCTATAATCATGTCATTATCAAACTGCATATCATAAAACTAGCTGAAACACTAATAAAGTAGAAATGCTCTAAAACTGACATTTAAAATCTACAAATATCTTTTTTCAATCTTAATTTAGCAATCGTATGTCTATTAAATGTGAATACATTGTCCTTTTTTCAAGTTAACTTTCTTATATTCTCTTTAATCTTTAATATTCTTCCCAATATACTTTGCAACCATCTTCCTTTACCATTATTCTTTGTGTAGATTCAATGTGGAAATAAATACCAAGAGGGGAAAAAGTGAGCAAGCACAAAGAAATATGAAGACTTTTGATTGGGGACTGTGGTGTGGTAAATAAAGAACAATATGCAGAGATAAACTTGCCCCTCAAACATCTACATGTATTCACAAAATGTGGTCAGACAGTAAGTACATAAAGTCGCCTTTTTATTTGTGTCATCACTAATTGTATACAAAACACAGGGAAGAGTTCATTGTGCCCAGCCTGTAAAACCTAGGATTTTTGCTTGCATTTCCTAACACTGCTGCATGGCTTCACTATTGTTAACCAGAATGGATACACCTGCACTGCTGGTGGGTTTTGCACATACACAACTACACACTCATACCCAGCAGTATACAAATACAGCGCGTGCACGCACACACGCATTCACCCTCTTTGTGACACCATCAGAGCTGTCTGCAACCAGAGTGGGTGGCTGCTCTGATCCAGCCTAATGGAGGGCCTGACCTCCACTATGTAGACTTATTTCCTCCCTCCCCAAATTTTCAGGCAACTAGATGAAAAAAGGGAAGAGAAAAGACAGGATGAGATGTCCCCCTTTCTTCTGAAAGGGTTTAAATCATTTAATCTTGCTGTCCAATGAAAGGTCCTGGGAACACTTTGGAATAAGTCGGCAGCCTAAAGAAGAGAGAGGTATCTGCTGAGTGAACTCCTATTAACATCTCGTTAGGATGTCAAGTTAAAAAACAGACATTGACATAACAAAGCACACATAATGATACCAATAAGATAATAAAAAAGGTATATTTTGATAAAGATAAATTAACACAGTGTGGAATGCATTATAATTCACAACCCTTTACTTTGAAGCCCTGAAATAAAATACGGTACTATCAATTCTCAGTCCTTATATAATTAATGACTACAATGTGGAATTTAGTGATTTAGTCCCAGTGCAGCTATTTATAAAGCCCTTAAGAAGTTTGTTACACAATATTAAGGTGCTTTTCCATACAGAGAGAGAGAGGGAGACAGAGAGAGAGAGAGAGAGAGAGAGAGAGAGAGAGAGAGAGAAAGGGATGGAGACACATTTGGTGCTTAATCAGGTATAAAAACACATCTCTGACATCTCCGTCAGGGGTGTCTGGCTGAAGGAAAGTCTGTTTAGAATGTGTGAAAAGCCTTGTCAGATCCAAAATACAGAGTGTCAAAAGAGGACCACCAAAGGGGAAATCTCATCTCGACAGCCCAGTGTGTCACAAAGCAATCACTTTGACTCACCTTCTGTGTCTTACTCACTCTCACACGGTGGAACGTTTTCTACACAGATAAGACATTTCAAGTCTGGAACAAATAGGGGGTGATGTAGGTACATTCAGCCTGGCAGCAAGGAGCACAGCCTCAGTCATCACCTGAATTATCCCAGTGCAATTAGCAATCATGTCCCTGATAGTTCACTAATTTGTGATTATGATGTATTTATATATTTGTTTGAGGAAGCTCTAAACTAAACATCAGATTTGATTGATATTCATGAGGTAACGTGGTAAGTGGTATTTACATGACACTAAGCTGCCTGGTGGATAAGGTTTGTCAGAGCCATGGCAGTCAGATTCAGCTCCCTGAGCCGGGAAACCTCAGAAAGGAAAAACAACATTGAAGACCTACGATTTTGAATGCCACATCATTTTTAAATAACAATTGTTTCTTGTCCCAATAGGAAATGTTTAACGTGACAATACTTTTCTAAGCTGGCACTGTGAATATTTATCCAGGGACCTAGGACACAGTGAGTTTGTGTGAAGCAAAAAATTCAAATATAACACAAGAAATGTACATATGCGTTAATAAATCTATATTGATTATTATCTTCTATGTAGAAAATTGAAGATAGTGAAGGTTAACTAAATCTCAAAACAGTTCTAGAATGATAGACTGGCGAAAAAAGAACCTCTGCATAGCTGGGTTTTTTATGGATCGACTTTAGAAAGACAAACAAGTTCAAAAACCAAAATCCTGAAGTCTCCAGTATCTGAGTTTTATTATGTTCCAGGCCTTGGGAAAAGCCTACAGGTCAATACTAAAGCAGCATAGTAACCGAAGGGTAGTGCTGGTGACTTAATAAAGCAGACGTATTGTGTGTGAGGAGACAGGTCGATGCGACTCCCTCCAGACCCAATGCATTTTCACAGTGGGACAGGGTTACTGCACTGTGCAGAGTGGGCCTGGTGCAGAGGTCAGCCTTTTCACTTCATCAGCAGCAGAAACCAAAGAACAGTGGGAGAGGTGGAGGGAGTGAAGGAACTGGACATATTATCAACCCAGGGGAACAGCTTGCAGATATCCAGGAGCTTAGATTATACAGCATCACATGTAACATACAACATATGAAGAGCACAAGTGAAAAAAAAAAAACAAAAAACAAACAAAAACACACTCATGCAAATGTACACCCTGGCAGCTTACCTTCTCATAGTAGCGTAGCTCATAGTCAAGGATGATGCCGTTGGGTTGCTCTGGTTGAGGCCATGATAGCGTGAAGCTGTTCATGGTGGAGCTGATCTGGTGCATGATGGGAACAATTGACGGGGCTGCAGAAATAGAGATAGTAAAAAAAATGTAAGTACAGTTATTTTGTTCCTCTTACTAGTTCTTTTCAAACCATTGTTCCTTTCTTTTCTTTTTTTTTCTTGCAAACCCCCTGCCACACCAGGAACCACTACCTCATTATCAGTGGACTGCCCAGTAGTGTCAAATGGCCTGTTTGTCTTTGGCACTTTAGCTACTATAGAGGACACCAAAGCTCTTTACACTACATTTGGTCATTCACTCATTCATCCACACATTCACACATTGATGGTGGTAAGCTACACTGTAGCCACAGCTGGTCTGGGGCAGTCTGATGGAGGTGAGGTTGCCATGTTCCAGTGCCACCGGGCCCTCTATAATGTCAAGTTACTATGCTAATACCACACAATTTCTTGACAGATAGAAAAAAAGAAAAAAAAAAAAAGAAAACCTGGCTTAGCGGCAGGCAGAAAACAAAACAGTAGTAATAATCTTTTCCAAGCTGGTATGCCAATTACTTAATAAATATTGTTGGTAAATCATTGATCAATAATTTAAAATAGCTTGATAAAACGTTTTCCGGCAATGTTCGGGTATTATAAAAGCAATTATGAATCTCTTGGCCATAACATATATGGTAGATTTGATTCTTCTTTTAAAGTTTGCATTGGGTCTGAGTTTTAGCTACAAATATAAGGACTCTGTCTGAGTTGTAACCGGAGTACCATAACATTAGTCTATCGAAGACTGATTCAAAATTTAATCGGCTGTTGGGTTGAGTAGGTCTGAATATAGGAGTTGTAATGTAATATATCCAAAGTATAAATCATGTTAATGTTTCCTATTCAGTGACTGAGTGTGCAGCCTTGCAAAGCCGTCTGTGGCATGTTGCATTTCAGGAGGTCGAGTGTCACCCTAGCTCTACCTTATTTAAATAAGGTTGAGGTGCAGGTTGCTTTATGCAAAAGAGGGTCAAGCACACTGGAGCCTCTGGAGGCCAAGGCAAAACTTTAAAAAGAAACATTTGGCAATCTTTGAACTATGGCTGTAATCTTGAATATTGTGAAATATGAGATTATACATGAAGTAAACCAAAAATTACAGTTTATAAACAATTAATTGTCACATCCCCAAAAACTGTTGATTCATCATGAACTCATTTGTGTAATGTGAAATGTTACTTGTTAAATTCATGCATTTGTTAAAGATATCAGTAAAATGTAAACATTTTGATGCCAATGAGAATTTTCCACCCTTCAGCTGCCATGCGCCTGACTGCACACATGTGGTCAGTCAATTAATCTAGATACAAGGCACCTTGATCATTTTTATCCTCTGCAATGTCATTCTATCCAATCACACAAATCATTCAGTACACTTCATTTATGCCATATCTCTGTGTTGTCTATTTAATTTGAGTAATAAGGGAGTGGGAATAACCACTTCTAATCTTCACAATTATCTGTTTACACGGTTGTTTAAATGTGTGAATTTTGTTGTTGTTGTTTTTGCTGTTTTTGAGATTAAATGATAAAATATTCTAAATAGGAACTTTGTTGGCTTTTATGCACATATTAACTGATTTAATGATTAGCAAATGAATAGATAAATGTATTCAAGCTTGAACATGGCACAACCAACCTCTTTAATGTGCTAAAATCCACTAAAATTTCAAGTTCAATAATGACTTAAAGTTGCACTATTTAATATAAAAAATAAAAAAAAAAAAATGCTTTTTTATATTTTTAAAAACTGTCACTCGGTCATCGTGGAGTGATATGAGATGGATAAAAAAAAATATGTATATATATACACGTATATTTTAGAAAAGTTATATACTGCAGCTTTAGACTAGATCCTATCTTACCCTATAAAGCTAATTTGTAAACATATGACCATTTCTGATAAGAATTCTATTCAATTTCTGTTCTCATAACATTCTGTGTCTATTAGGTATTTGACTCTTAAAGACTGGTTTTAACCCCACCAGTTCTTATTAGCAGTCATCAAAGAGACCTTTCATGATAACCCTCCTTCCTTTGTTTTCTGTAGATTATTCCCAGCTCTATGTCTTCCCTCTGCACAGGACTAAAAGAAAAGATCTCAATCCTATTGTCATTTGAGACTGTTTGTAAATCACGTTTTGTGGGGAGTTTGGACATTATTCTACAACTTTCATTGGGATCAGTAAGTTTGAATGTTATGCTATTCTCCTGCATGGGAAAATGCAAATGTGAGTGAAGGAGTGAAAAGGTCTGTTTCTGTGGATTATGCCCCGGCTGCCCTTGTTGGCTTTCACCTCTCGCCCCTCCCTCCCTCATTTCTCCACACTGCGACGTGAGAGCTGAGCTTTACCTCGGTGCACTCCAGCCTCTCTACTTCTCAGGCTAGTTCACGCTCCACTGACCAGGGTGAGGGCTGCCTGGGCCGCATTATCAATTACCGTCCACAGGCACACTGTTCCTGACAGACCCTGGGGATGGGTGCTCCACTCAGAAATTCCTGCAGTGGGGAAAAGATGCCATGCAGGGAAGCTCCGTTTCTCTGACTGCAATTCAGTTCATGCTTTCAAGTGCATAAACAAAGTCTTATTCATTAAGTGCTTCTTTTTATACATGTCTGGATTGAGCCTTGGTTAAATAAAACAAACTATAAGATGATGTTCACTAATTCACCTATTGCTCCCTACTTGTAGAATTTCAAAAGCTAGTCAAATCTTTGCAGGGTTTATGTGCAACTGTAATTTATTTAACAAGACCTTGTCAGATAGACATGCAGTTGCTAATTGGCAACAAAGAAAAAGGGCATTTCTCTTTGTTAAAGAGGCAGTATTATGTTATTTCCCGGGCACATAGTGCCATTTTGTATCACAATTACAATGCACAAGTCTGTTTATGCATATTTTATTAAATTGCTCTCTATAAAAAACATAACTTCAATAAATTTGACTTCCCTGGTAGCAGAAAGCTATATCATGGATTCTGTTCACTTTGTTGATACAAGTACAGTCTGTAAGTAAAGTCTGCAGTGCTCTTCACAGACTATGAAAAACTCTATTGATGTGGTATTAAGTGTTTCACAAATTTTACTTGTTTCATCTTTTCTGTTTCTATTCAGCAATTTATCGGTTATGTTATGTTACATTTTATAAATGAGTCTGAGATTAAGAATATCAGAGAACGTTGATTTTCTGTTTTTTCAGTATTTCAATTTACACAAAAATTGTTTAAATATAATGAACTTGTTATAGAAAAATGGTCAGCCCTGTTCACCATAACCAATCAATTAATTGTTAGCAGATGAATAAGATCAGTCAACTTTAGAATAACTGATTAATTGATCACTTGCACCCCTATTTCAAACACAAGAAAACTCTGGCAACCTTTGTGCCGATGTCTTTCCCCTTCCATGTTTTTGTTTATTGATTTCCTAAATTTAGACAGGAACTATTATAACATTTTTGAACTGCAACCCTGAACAAAACTGAAAGAATGAATTGCAAATATTTTGATATAGCCCTTTTAATCAACGTGGATATCTTGTTAATGCATCTTACATGAATAGAGCTAACCTATGTGTAATGAGCCTGTCAGAGACAATGTGTTGTGGTTGTGTGAGGATGAGATCCAGCTCAATGAAGCTCTGCTGTCCTCTCCAAGTGCGTCCCCATTGTCACCCTGGGACAATGATGCTGACAGTGATTGGTGACTGTGTCCCAAGTTTCTCTTTCCACCCTCCGTCCCACCAATCCCTTGCTCCTTGTGTTCCACTTTTATCTGGCCCCACTTGCAGCCCCTGGCTTTTAATGCAGAGCTCGGCTCACCATTAATCAAAGTCAAAGCCTCCAAGTGTCTGATTTAGACAGAAAGACGGAAGAAGAAGAGGATGGAGAAAGATGGATCAAAAAAGATGGTGAAAGAATGAAAAAAGCCCATGTATTTACCTTTGAAGGTTTAATCAACTGTATAATACAGATGACAGGCCAACTTTATGTGTATCTGACATCAAACTAAACTTCTGTTCACATTATGGAAACCTTTCCGTGCAACTGCTATAATTTTAATTTAGCATCAAGGTTACAGCATATTGGACTTCTTGTTGTGCATCAATGATTTAGTTATATTCCTTTCAAACTGGAACAACATTTAACCTGCGACAGCCAACCTTAATGCACTAAAGTGATGCTCTTGCTTTCGGTTGCTTGCAAGTAAAGAAACTATAAATTTATGCAACCATTTGCCAACATTAACTGCAAATTTAACGTTTACTCAGATCTGAGTAAACGTAAATGTGTTCCCATGTTTATGCACATTTCTAGAGCCAAACTACAAACAAACTGTTTTTTTTTTTTTGTTTTTTTTCAAAGACAAATTTTCCATGATTTCAATAAAAGGATAAGCTTTTCTCCAGTCGGCATAAAGCTGTTAACACCAGCTCAGTGGGGCTTATCTGACTAGCAAATAGAGAAATGAACATTATGGGCGACATCTTCGAATGAAAGTTTTTAAACCAACACAGATACTGCAGCAGAAAATGTGTCTTGTGTTGGTTGTCCTCCAAACTAGGCTGAATATCTTCAACTACTTTTTTTTGGATGGACAAATGGTGCTAGATACTTGGAAATCTTGCAGACAGCCTGTTAGCAGCCGCAAAAGTCCTGCTGGTAGGACAGGGTTTCACCTTCCAGCGTGATAATGATTCTAAGCATGTCCAGTGAAAGTACCTAAAATTAGCTGAGCACCTGTGTCAAGGCTTGAGAATGAATATTTACAGATGTTCTCGATTAAATCTGAACAAAGAGATGAAAAGGCAACATTTTTGTCTCAAAATTTCCAAACTTGTAGAGACATACTCTGAAAGAGTTGACTCTAGTAAGTGCAGTGAAAGGCATTTCTGAAACTTAATTCCATTATAGTTAGTTGCATTTTAGAAAAAAAGTATCAGCATCACCTAATCTTGGAGCCAAGTTCTTTTCAACACAACAAATAAAATAGAGACATTAGCACCTAAAAATATGACTTTTTTTTTTTTTTTTACTTTTAGATTCTGTCACACTACCATGAACTAATAGGAATTCAGAGTCTCATATGAGGAGAGAAGTTCAGCCATGTGCTGTGCTGCAGTCAAAGCCATAGGTTAGACGACCGTTACCTTATTAACAGGGGCTCAGAAGGCCAAGCCAGCCATGACTACATAGTAATGGCTTTCTCTCCAACATCTTAAAGAGGGATCAGTTCAGCACCAGGGACTTCTCTCAAATACTACTGGCTTGAATTATATTTCAAAATCACACCATACAAGGAGGATCCAGAACTTTTGTAAACATAAAGGCATAAAAGTGAGACAGAGAGAAATGAGATAATTCACCTTGTAAGCAAATTCACATTGGCTCAAATGCATAAAGACTTCAACACAGTGCCCAATGTCACTTATTATACAGTATGAATACATCAGAAGTGACATCTGGGTTTAGAAGTATTCAGGTTGACATTTCTTTTCTTATTTTCTCGCCTGCAGCTAATCCCTCACCTTTTGGATCCAGGAACAGGATCTAACATCAGTAGAAACAAACATCAGATGAAATAAAAACGCCACACCAGGAAGCCATGACAGCTTTCATATGATGAAACTCCAGGACACACAGGCGGTGTGGTGGGGTCTGGAATACCCCTTAAACAAATGTAAACAGAGACTGAATGAATGGTGTCCTGAATATCTCCTAGGGACATGTTTGCCTAACATCTCATCTGAGTCCAGAGCTCCACACGGTGCAGATGTCTCTAATTCATCTGGTTGTTTGGATTTCAGTCGAGCGTGCTGGATCTCACTATCTTGAATATGACCCACCCGATCAGACTTGTCCAAGGCTGAGGACGGCGATGTTTGTCTTTCTGTGGGAATAGCTCTCCAAACACCAGCCAAGCAAGGCAGGATTGTTTCTAGATATAATTGACATTTCTGAGGTCTAAGAGATGTTTGGCACATAATCTAGGTCAAGAAGGCTGTGCTAGTGAGATTGTAGCACTATTGTGCATTAGGTAGCAATGTACCTCACATTTGTCTTTCCTTCTTTTTACCATTTTAATTAATTTACTACAAGTAGGTAGTGTCATGTTATGTCGAAATGCAACAATATGGCATAAAATTTAAGTTAATTTATTTCTCCTTGGACAACAGAAAAATATGACTAAAACTAGTACAGTCATGAATAATAACCTTACAGGGCGCAGTATATAACCTTTCTGGGGTTGTATCTCAGTTTCTGTGGGTGTATGTTTCTCCTAGAAAGCAAAGGGCCATAAATGAACTCCTAAATCACACTATTGATCAGTTCTTTTTCTCTCAGACACACAGCAGGATTGAGGGCAGTTAAATGGTCTCATTGGTTCATGCTATGTCCACATCAAGGCCGCCCCCTAAACTCCACTTTTCGTCCTCTCACATCTGTAATGACTAGTTTGCTCCTCTGCTCTAATACTACAAGTTTATGCAGCTGAACATGAAGTTTCTCTGCCAACCAAAAGCCAACACTGAAGTTGGTTTACCTTACAGAGGTAAACAAAAATGGGTCATTACCTTTGTCAGCAGGCTGTTATCGAAGAAGCAGTCCAATTTATCTTCTAAAGATCAAAATTAATGATGTTTCCAGTTGGAAAAAAGCAATGATTTGCTTCTTTGAAATTCCTCTTGTAACTTGAAGATTATAATACTATAAAATCTTAAAGAAAGATTTTAAAGCTGCAGTTTCTTGCTTTTGTTTGTCCTAAATACTGAAGATTTTTTAAAAATATTTTTCATTTTAAGATAAAACATCCAACAGTAATTTAACAAAAGATTCACAAGGCTTAGGAGACACGTAATGTTTTCAGTACTTAAACGCCCATGTTTCTAAGGGGTTCATGACATTTATTTTCATAAACTTACAACTTTCTGTATGATAATGAAAAATAAGCTGTCCTTCATTCATGCACAAAAGTTGTAGTTTATAAACGTCCAACCAGAGTTTCTACTTTGCAGAGAACTGGTCAAAGACCCCTCTGTATGTTCCTACTGTGAGAAAAGAGATGGAGTTATACTATTAGCAAAATAAGGTTGAAAGCACTGATCCAAATAATAATTGCTCTGCTGTTTCTTTTTGTTGATAAAATGTATTTTGTTCACCACAAATAAATAAAGTCTAGTTGCTTTTTTCTCAAATTACGTGTATGTCATACAAACAGGTAGATGATTAAAAATATTCATAAACCAATTTTGAAATAAATCTTTTTAAACATGTTTTGTTAGTCTAAAATATATGCATAAAATCTGCCTCCACAAATTATCTCTGTCTGGGACAGATTTCTGTCTGACCTAACCCCCCTGGATGAAAGAAGCATGTTCATCCCGCACGGAAATTGCTGTAAGAAAAACCTCTGTTTTCAGAGGTTTTTTTGTTGTTGTTGTTTAACTTAATATTTATGGCTTAAATAGAAGACATTTCCATAATCTAATACAGGTTCCATTCCTTATTGCTACAGGCCTTGTGTCCCCAAAGAAGGACAGTATTTTTCGTCAGTTGTTTTGCACATCCTAACCATGAACTCTTTGTATTCCTCTGCATTATCAGTTGCCGTCTGCTAAAAACCTCAGTCGAAGTGAGGAACAGTGCAATTACCTGGTGACAAAAGGGCCACATAAAGATGGACATAGGCCTGGAAGATTACTGGAGGAGACCTCATTACTGAAACAGGTCTCAACAATAGGAATGGGCAATGCTCTTTCTACATCTATCTGTCAGGTGTGCTATTAGCCTGTCAAACAGGTACAGTCAGCACCATTAGGCCACCTTTATAGTCAGACCTATTTACCCCCTCATTTTTCCCACTTTCTGCTGTCATGGTCCATGTTTCTGGTAGGAAAAAAAAATCAACCAGTTTTCTGTTCTGATTTATCTCTCCTCCCATTCCTCTCCAAAGTCCCCATCAGAAAAAGACAAGTGCAGTTGGTCATTATGTTCCTCTGAGAGTCGACGTAATCAAATGTGGTATGCCATTCTGTAGCCAAGGCAAATCTAATTCCAAAATGTGCTCCAATCCAAAAAAGAAATCAGGAAAACCCAATTATAATTTATTTGGCCTCATAGATAAATGTACAGTAAGCTGACTCAAGAATTAAATCTAAAAAGGGACTAAAATAGAATTCATTTGACATGTGGTATTCCATCACTGGATCGGGCAATATATTCACTCTCCTATGCACAGAAGATGGGAAAGTAGAGTTGAAACCAGATATTTACATATGCTGCATATAAAAAGAAAAAAAAAAACAACATTTCTCTTTTGCCTGGCATTTAATCAGATTTAGAAGTCTGGACTTTCATATTAAAAGTACTGAAAGCCTAATGTAGGTCCTACAATTACTTTTTAGGGTTTTGGAGGCAGATTTTAGCTTTGAGCAGTCTGCTTTCAGGGTGAACTTGCTTGCACACCCAGACCTGGGCAAAATGTCTGTTGTTTTGAATGTCCTTTGCTTGCAGACCTTTACCCTCAAGTTGAATGACTGATTACAAATTCTTTAGAGAAATCTTTATATTCCATATAGCTGTAATGAGTGCTATAATATTCTTTTTGAAATCCTCCTTTTATCTAATCATGTTGTTCACCATCGTTTCGGTAGTCAGGAGCAAACCAAAGAAAATGTTTTCAATTTAAATAGAGCGAAAGGGTAAGCACAATTAATTCCTCACTAGAAGTTACATTTTCTTATTATGCAGCAGATTTTTTTTCCTTTTCTTTCTATTTCCTACTTTGAATTTTTTTTAGTATTGGTAGAAATGATATTAAGTATAGATAGATAGATACTTCTTGACAAGACAATTTTTTTATTTAAACAAACTTTGCTCTAAATATTAATTAGAAGTTTAAGTAAGACCATAAATATTACTGAATGTAAAGGGATGGCTACCTGTATCACTATTTTAGAGCTAAATGTTAGAATGTTAAATTAGGGCTTTATATTAGGCTTGTTTCTGTCACAACATTTGGTGAGCAAAACGGCCACAAAGGAAAGACCAAAGTAGCAGCAAGCCGATTTTGTCCAGACTAAAATTATAAAAAGCTACACATTTGGTCCGAGCATAAATTTCACAGCTGTGATGTCAAAGAGGAAAGCAATTACTTTAATCCAGAGAAGGTGGGCTTAGAAAGACTGCAAATATGTACACATCACCTAACAGTCTCCCCTCGCGCTTCACAACCCTCATCATTTTCTGTGAGGCAGGCATGAAGGCTGCTAAGCCATGAAATGTAACTCTGCAATGCACATAGTACCAAATTATGCCTTTAGCTGGCAAAATGATTCACAGTAGAACATGTTACCATAATAGAAAATTTGCAGTTTTACAAATACAAAATAAAATATAGCCAGTACAGTGGTACTAAAGCTGACAGATGGGAAAAAAAGATCAAATACGTCATTTAACTGAATCTAGTGTAGAATTAAATAATGTAGATTCTGATATGTTCAAAGCTGCAAAAACAATCATGACCTGGAAACAGTAGGGACTCACCAGCCTGGTTGGTGGTGATGTCTATGGTGACATGTTGTGCTGGGTACGGGCTCTTGTTGCTGACACCGTTGACGGCTTGTATCTCAAAGCTATAGAGGGTGTGAGCCAACAGGTTACTGATGAAGACCCTGGTCTCTGTCAGACCCAGCTGTCGAGTAACAAAGTCCACGTTGTCATCGCAGTGTGAACAGGAGCGTCGGTCCGCTCTGCACTTCTTGCACACGATGTTGTAGACGACATCATCCCGGCCGCCTGTTTCCCTGGGAGAATGCCACTCCAGGATCACTGAGGTCTCATTCACTATGGAGATCACATTCCTTGGGCTGGATGGAACACCTGAAAAGACAACAAGTTTATTTTTTAATTATTCATTTTCTTTTAGTTTTTTTTTCTTTACACCTCCAGATGTTTACTCATTGATCTAGAAATAGATAAACAATGCCATAAATGGATGATATTGTGTTATCTCTGTATACACTTCCTGAACTATAAATATGCTTTTTCCATATCAAAAAAAGAAAATTATCACTATGTCCTGGCAGTATATTATTGTTATTGTTGATATTTCTTTTTAAATTGTTTTTAACACTTTAAGAACTTTTTGAGTGAACCTATGTATTTGTTACTGCTGTTACACCTGAATTTCTCCTCCTTTGTGTGACAATAAAGCTATTTCTATTCTATTCTATTCTATTCTATTCTATTCTATTCTATTCTATTCTATTCTACAATACATATCTACATAGCAATCCAATGTATACCGAGCAATGTAGATCACCAAGTAAATCATCAACTAATTATACCAGCCTTACTGCAGAAGGGAGATTTTTTTATCTAGTACTTTTGTTTTGGGCAACCATTGTTTTATGCATTGATTTCTGGTGTTACATAAATAATATCTTCATTGTTTGGAAATCCTAGCCTGTTTCCGAGTCTTCTCCTTGCTTTTCTTCACATTGTTTTGCTTTTTTTTTAAAGTTCTTTTTGACACAGAAATGAATGTATGTATTATAAACTACAAGCTATAAACAATGTACAATGCTGTCGAATATTTGTTTTTCTAAGTTCAATACCACTGAACTGTAGTCTCTTCCATTACTGTTTTTCTTGTTGTGCTTGGTTCAATTGTTTTACTGGTTTAACCCGCTAACACTTTCAGATTCCATCTGATTTTGTATAAATAACCAATAAATGATTGGTTACCTGATAGAATGATGTAAGTCCTAATTTAAATTGCTCAATACCTCTCACTTTTATGTCTCAAAACATTGCATTTTAAGCAAAGCTGTCATTGCATAAAGCAAAAATACACCTCATGTGTGGAGGACTGAGAAAAAAACTGCAATCTGTTAAATTACTAATTTACAACACTTTAATAAATACAAGTGCTAATATCAAACACCCTTGTGTGATTTCTCTCAATCTGAAGCACAATTTAAATGGTAATTTATTCTATTCATAAGCAGAGATTATACAGTGAATGTTCATGTCTATCAAATATTGGTTATTTACAAAAATGCAGTGTTGCATGAAGTATTCTTATCCAAGTGGCTCTGCAAATTCAGGGTTTCATTCATTCTCTTATGGCCCACAACTGGAGCAGAAACTCAAAAACTGTATTCAGGGAGAAATCAAGAAATAATACAACTATTGTTTGGGTTGAGTGGTGGCTTAATATCAGGGTGGATAAAAGAGGTCTTATTCAGCCTCCTGCAATTGCAGTGTGATTCAAAACGAGGTGAAATCTGCTGAAATGGCAGTGAAGAAATTTGCTTAGCTGAGATTTATGGTCCCTCAAGCCTCACAGCAGTATCTCTTTACTCTCAAATACCACACAAAACACAAACTTGACAATGTGCCTGTTCGTTACTGCTCAAGACATGAATTAAAAACTCACCTGACTTTTTCATTCACTAATTTATCTTGAATAATTCAAGCTTTTCCAACAGAAAAAGACCAACCTAATAGTTTAATTTACGTTGACTTTAAACAATCTGTCAATTCGAATGTCTCATTGATCAAACAAACCATAATTTATTCATCTGTAACTTTACGTACATTTAAGTGTAATACAAATCATGATTCTAGTCAGACTTAGAGAACAGTCTTTGCATGTTTGTTTACATTTAAAATATCTGTTTGCATGCTCCGTTCTAGCTGACAGCAGCCGTTATGAAAAAATGGTGATAGCATAAAGAAGAAACATGACACAGACAGTACATGTAAACATGTTCCCTTTCAAAGATATTGTTACATTTGGGTAATAAAACACATCCATGTTCAGGTGTGATCTGCCAACTGGGACATTCACCTGCACTGAGGGACAATTTCATTATAAAATAAAATACAAAAAGTACAATATAGAAACAAGATATGAAATATTTATTTAAAGATAAAAAAAAAAATTAAAAAAATTACATCTTAACCCTCCCGTAGTTTTAAGAGAAGAGTCATTTAGGCTCCATAAGTTTTTATGCTGTGAGCGGTCCAACAAGGTCGCACTGACAGTAAGTGCATTTTTATGATGGCTTTTTTGTGTCTTTTTATAAACTGACTGTTTGACGGGTTAATCTCCCAGCAATGTTCCTGAACATTGTGCTAAGATCATGGGATGTTTAAAAAATTGTGATATAATTTTTTTAGTAAACTTTAGCATGTACCCATGTACACAGCCACATTACAGTGACTTTTTAGTGGAGTTGACAATCAACTTCATTTCACCAGTGTAGTTCACTGTAAATACACAGGTCATTTAACATAGATATAATAAGTATGTGCTGCACAGTCAAATGTTGTAAACACAGAACATGGGCAAAGAAAGAAAAAGTAATGGTGAGAAAAACTGTTAAGGTATGGCTGCAAATTCAGCAAAATAAGGGGCATGACCTATATAGTGTGATTATTATGGTCTGGCTGAGAGGGACAGATAGTGCTCAAGCCGCAGGTCAAATGGAAAATAATCAGGTACTTGGATGCTACAAGATGCATTGTTTGTGGAGTGAAAATATGGCACAATGGGATGTTGGAGTGACAGGAAGTACTTTACCAACTCCCCTGGGAACCGTTCAGTCTATGGCCAGTGAGTGTCCTTTGTATCATCCGTCACACACTTTAGAAACCCAAAACTTGCAGTGTTAGTGAAAAAATATTTCCCCTAATGTCAAAACTGCTCAACAACTTCCATGTTCTGTTGTCAGGAAATTCTGTTTCAGAATCCATCAAATATTGCAGACCACTAAATATTTCATATTTATTGTTTAAAGTGGGTCAAGTTACCCTATATCTTTATTTATAAGCACACAGATGCAGCCATACATTTCTGATACTCCTTGTGTTTGACTTTTTTTTGGTTCTGTAAGTCTTTCTCAGATGTTGTCACAAGATTTATTGGCAATCACTTTGGATTCTTAAGGGTGTCAATTTTGGTCACAGATTGTCCAAGTCTTTACAGACGACATGAGATCCTCTGTCTCAGTGGAGGCGAATGTTTTTAGGGTCTACTGCTTTGTTTCTTTACCCTATCCTCTCAGGATATTTTATTAAAGGTTAGATGACATCTGACATCTAACCAGGAAAATCAACAATCATACTAAGCTAGAAAATATTTTGGCCTAGTCATCAGAGTGATGACAGCGTTAAATGCATCACTGAAAGTCATATGAAAGCCAGTTTTATGCACATATATCAATTTAAGATTTAGAAAGCTGATGAACCAATGAACAACTTGTTGAAGTTTGAGTTTGTATTTTAAAACTCTTATTACAAGTTAGTTACAATCCTCCAACACAAAATATCATCCAATTTCATTCTTGGACTTAAGAGTTTGTTCTGGATTATGTACCACACGCAATCACATGTGACAATAGTTCCTACTTTTCAATGTTTGTTTCTTTGTATTTTGATTTTGGCATTCAAAACTCAGTTTAGCTTTTAGATGTTAGACATGGTCTTGCTTGTGGTTGTATTGCTTTAACTGAAGAATTTCTGACATATATATGGTACACTCACAGAAAGTGGAAGGTGATTTAAACAACAGCTATGACAATGTTTCAATTTATGAGGAACTCCATGAAGAAATATTACATGAAGTCATATCACGGTGTGTCACGGTGGCATATCATGATACTGACTAAACATTTTGATTTAAAAGTGTAAAATAAGTTAAAACAGGAAAAACATGCTATAAGATATATAAAGTATTTGTGAGCTTCATTTACATTTAGGCTAATGGTGACGCTACTCCTAACTGAAAATAACACAACATAATTATTTTAACATTATTTTGAACAGTTTATGATTTCTAGAAAATCTTACAAATGCTTATGCTTATTAAAAATTGCACAAAGGTTGTGCTTTATGACAAGCAATTCTTCAGACAACAGTCAAATAAATCACCTCAGACCATCGTGAATGTGTTTACACCAGCTGATATTGTGTTGTAATTCTGCAGATCATGTAGTAAGTAATAACATTTGAGCATCACATGTAAGAACCAAGTACAGAAATCTGAGACTTTAGCTCCATTCATTGATACCACTGCTCAAGAAGGAAACTGGCCAGCTAAGAGAAGATTTAAGTGATTTCAAGAGCAAATTAAGAAAGCAAATACCAACTTAAGGACAAAAAATATCAGCTCACTGTGGTCTTTCTTTTCAGAGAGAAAACAAAAACAGAAAGTTAAAAGAAATCATTTGAAATAACTTAAATAATAGATTTATGCTTTTGTTGACTTAAATTGTATGTTTTGTTTTGATTATAAATGCAGAAAAACAGATTAGACTAAAGGCTATTGGAAAAAACAATGTAGAACACTCATCTATGCATACATTTATCAGACATTTACAACACTGTGTTTATATTATAAATTTTACAGATTTATTTCATGTCCTTCACAAACTGGTTTGAGAAGGTACATAGGACAGCTGGATTCAAATATATACATACTCTATAATCTTTTTATCTTCCACTGGAACTTTTTATGATGAATTTTGTACATGAAAAAAATTAACCTGGTCGCTTTTATTTTTTTCAAAATTTTTATGCATTCAAATGTTACTTGATTACAGGTGACACGTTTATACACATTGAGCAATATTTTCCTTTTTTTCACATTTTGGTCACTTTCTCTTTTCCAGTATTCCTCACATCATGATTCTCTAGCATAGCTATCTGCTATGGGCCAATGAGCAGAGGTTTAACAGCATGAGTCCCCTCAGTTACTACCGAGCCTATCAATCGACTCTCCTGACTCACATATTGAGAGAATCCCCATGGCTCAGCATGCTAGAACTGGCTGACCTTTCCTCACTGCTCTCACATGTACAAAACAATTTTTTCCTCTCACTGAGACTCATAAGAAACCAGAAACAGTGTCGGTCACCTGGGGGCTTAAAATTCAGAGAAGCGACCAGGAAGTTCCAAAGAAGAATGCAAAGTTCTGCCCCAAAAGTACTTACTTTGCTAGGTAGCCTGACTAAGAATGTTTGGCTTCCTGCTGTGAGACGGAACACTTGTGGTGTGCCTACCCTAAGGCAAAGATTGAAAACAGTGCAAGACAAAGAAAAGGCAGAAAGGAGGGGTAAGGGATGCATTGGGGAGTTTGAAATGTAGCCCAGATCTGGTATATTCAGAACCCTGAAGGAAGAAGCTGGTGTAGGTGGGAGGATACACCATGAGGCCCCCTGCTGCGAGAGCCAGGGATTGGGCAATCCGTCAGCAAGCTAATCAAGCTGATTTGGAGCATACAGGGACCCGGGCTTCAGATGCTGGTGAGAAGCACTTAAGCTACAGCTTCTGCTCCTATATACTGGTCTGATTTAAGCTACTCTGGCAGTGCTCTTATCAGGACCCACAGTATTAAAGAGATTCTTACTAGGATGATCTCACTAGCCCCCCTGCTGCGCTGCAAGGCACCCACAGCAAATCAGGCTCACTGCTATAGTATGTTGAACCCTTCAAAGGAAGCTGTGATTTTGCTGGGAACTTCAGTTTTTTTTTCTTGTTCCATGTGTATATTTTAAAATCAAGAAATTAAAAGAAAAACAACCTAAGACAGTATTAAAATGATCATTTCATTTATTAAGGAGAAAATATATCCCAACCAGCATGTCATTATGTGAACGTCATGAATTAAGTTTGGCTAACGGGAAAATAAAACAATAAACGTATTTCAATTTCAGTAGTCACACAAAGGTTTAGAATTGCATAAATGGAAAAAAAAAATGTCTAACATAAAGTAAGCTGAAAAACATCTCTAAAAGTATAACACTATGCCACCATCTAAAGCACATATGATAAACATAATCTTTGAAATGCATCAGACTGGCAAGGGTTACAAATTCTATTGTAGCTTTTTGCAGTGAGAGTCCTTTTCAGTAAATGGAGAAAACATAAAACAGTATTTATGAGAACCTGTTCATCGAATCATCATTACAAGAACGCTTTAACAAGTCATCCAGGAGTTCACAAAAGACCTAAGAACAACATTTAAAACTCAGCAGGTCTCACTTTTCTCAGCTCGGGTCAAAGGTCATAATTAACATTAAGAGTCCGCACCAATGATTGTTCAAGCAACCCCCCCCCCACCTTCCCAAAAAACACTAATGCTCTAAAATAACAGAAATGAATGTCCCATATTTGCAAAAAAAACCCAAAAAAAAACAAAAGTAAGACAACAGAAACAAAATATAAGACAAGAACCGGTCAGTCTTAAAGAACCATAACAACATATCAAATGACATCTTGTATGTGGAATACTTAAATATGCAGATTGTTTCCCTGTTGAGTGAAAAATGCTGGAAAAAATATCTAGCAAAAGAGAGAAGAATGAAACCAAGGGGGGATAACGTTTGAATGATTGAAATCAGAAAAAAAAGAAACAGGCTGCTTAGGCCATGGGGATCTGTTCCAGATAGACTGTGGGGAGCCCTTGTGGAAATTGCTTAGGGAAAATGCAAGGCCTCGAGGTAGAGCCAGATGCTATAGATGATAGAAAACTTGCAAATTTGCCACAAAAGCGTGCAGTGTATTGGAGAGCACAGAAAACACAAGATAAAGGACAAATATCTTCTCACCGCAACATCCAAAACCAAAAGGTGTTGATGGCAACAGATCCTGTCATGCTGCACTGTAATATTTCTGCAGTTTTAAGACAATTGTTAAATTTATGGACACATACAAAGAAAAAACTGTAACTACGAAATATGCTTACGAGCTTTAAAGGCTATGTATCTGCCCAACCCTTTGGAAAAATAATATGACCCTGAGCCCATTCTTGAAGCCAATTAGCCAAATCTTTGTTAATAAATCAGGAATTAATTAACAGATAACCAGCCAGCTAATGCCTCAAGGTCTGCTCTACAAATGAGAAAAAGACAATTTATATACTGACCAGTGTCAGTAAATGAAAAAGGAAAGTAAGCAAACTTTCTGGAGGTCTTCTCCTGTGTAACTCCATGTCAACAGGGACAGCAAGAAAGCTTAGCATATTGCTTTTACATCATATTAAGATAAGCACGATGCTGTGTAAGGCCTTATTGGATCTCCAGCGAATTATGGCAGGACAGTGTTGAAGCTTCACAGCATCTGCCTGAGTAATTAGGACTTCAGGGGATGATAACAGACAAACAAAAAAGAACAACAGAAAAAAATGGGAGAGGAAAAAAAAAACACAACTGCAGGGAAACAGAAAAATCTCATTGGCACAGTGATGGAGATGTCAGCAATGCAAACCTCCCCTTATGTGATTATTACAGCCATACTGGAGAGCTGGTTTGGGACTCAGATACAAACTAATTCAAATGCAGGAGCATGTGCAGGCTTGACGATAGTGAGATTGCAGCTGGCCAGTTTTGTTTTTTATATATATTACTCTCAACTGTAACCCTTCAAAAGCATTAGAACATCATGTTCTTATCCTAAGACAATATTATAGTGTCAGAGTGAATGAGTGCAACATGCAACATCATGTATGCCATACTCACTGGTGCAGGGTTCATCCGGTTGATCAGCGTCGCCACGGTAGTAGCCATTGCGGCAAACACAGATAGTGGCAGCCTCAGCTGTGGATCGGCTGTTGGGAGGGCACTGCAGACAAAGGCCTGGACCCTGGGTTGATTTGAAAGTACCTGGTGGGCATGCTGTGACAAGAAAAAAATGTAATGTCAGAAAACAAACGAAGGGGGGAAATTAATCACCCAGACACTAACAATGAACCGTATGGGGCAAACAAAAAAAGTGTGACATTAATAACAATCTAAGCTGAAATGTACTCCTGCTGGATCTATTTAGTTTCTCATTAATAAACAATGTGATCTAAGGGATTATGCAGAAGAGATTTGACAGGCAGAAGGTATTATGTTGACCATTAGATTTACAATTAGTAGGTATTTTGTGTTGGACATTGTTATATTTTTTTACTGTAAATATTAGGTTTTTACATTATTATCATGTTTTTTATGTCATGCTGAGAAACTGAAATCAGAACATTTATCCTCATTTTACTCTGCTTGTGTCTCCACTCCGCTCCACCATGGAATGCACTCCACTATAAATATGTACCCACTATAGTCAACAACTTTGTGCTCAGCACCTTTGCACTACCATCAGTTAGAACAGAGCCTATTTTTGCTGGACACCAGAGCAATTATGGATTCTAACTTCAAAGATCCAGCAGAAAATTCATGAGCAAGCTATTCACCAAGACAGTCTATATGTTCTCAAAATACCAGCTGTATTAATAAATATACACATATGTTGTCAACATGTATTGTTTATAGCTATGCATAAAAACAGAACTTGTATTTAATTCTGAAACCAATTAAGTCAAGTTTTTTGGCTCAAGTTGCAGTACGAACGTAAGTCAAGGCAGACAAAGTGAGAAAACAATGAATGGAAAAAGATTCATTTTGAAAATTGAGAACTTCAATGTTTAATATGACACCATTCATCCTTTTTACCGCTAGCTTTATCAAACAATCTCATTTCCTACACATATTTATCTGTGCATTTCTGGGGTTTGCAAAGCGGGGGGAGCCATAAAACACTTTAATCAGGAGAATCAGGAATGTCTCTATTCTGCTGGCAAAGTGCACAGCAGAGAGGAGACTCTGTAAATTCAGATAACGCTTAACAAGTAAAAAAACAAACATCTTTTAAAATGTTAGTAAATGCACTACCCAGAAATCTTACTGAACCACACTGACCACAACACTCTTTGCTATGGAAACAAATAATCAGTGCATTTTCTTTTCATAAATATTGAAAGAGGATCCACAAAATCTATAAGTAGCAATTTAAAATGAAAATATATTAAATGAACATCTGACAATAAGATTAACAACCATAACTATGCAGATGATACACACTTCTACATGATGTCCCAGGTGACTACAAACCCTTCCAAGGACTAAACAGATGCTTAGAACAAATCAGTATGTTTACTACATTTAAGAACTCCAAATCACAACTGATTTCATTCACCATGCAAGAATTCAAAGGGTATATGTCAAATAGTGTTTGACATATACTCTGTTTGTTTAGCCCTACGAACTATAACACAAATGTGTTATGTTAAAAACTGAAATTCCCCATACACACAAGCATTTTTCTTTCTGAATATACACTATAAACGAACATTTTAAAAACTGATGCATAGAGGGAAACTGGTTTCTATCACCTTGTCCAGTGGCACTCCCACACGGGAACATACACAGCCAAGCAACAGTCAAATTTTGGATGGAGTTCATACATTCTTGGCCACAGCTGTGTAAAAATTCATTCTGCGGTTTAACCAAGACTTCAAACATTCAGTTAGAGTGATAACATTACCTTTAATACCACAAAGAGTGAGAATATTTCAGCAGTCTCGGTGGCACCAATTTGTCGAGTTGGAGTGAGGTGTCAGAGTCCTACATTTTAAAGGCTGTGGTGGAGGACAAGGATTATTGTGGCTGATATCGGTGCCCCTAAGTGAAGGCAATAACCTAATCCATTTACTCTTGCGCCTCAAAAGGATACAAAGCTGAGGAGATTCAGTGCAGTGTGGAAGGGTTTAATGACTATAATAACTATGATAAATGTCTGGTATTTTAGCAAGCTTACTGCTGGGGGTGGAAGCTGTGGTGTAGCTCCACTCTTAAGGGGGGAAGGGTTATAAATTTAATGGGACAAGGCTGATTGATTGCAACAGCTTGACTGTAGATGTAGGGTATGCTCATACTGTGTAAAAACAATTTTTATTCCTTTTTATAGCACTTAGGTAGTAAAAGGGAGAATTAGTCAGAGAAATATGAACGCAGTCATGATAAGAAAACAAGAGAAAAAAGTTTTGAGATTTATAGACAAGGACAGAGTAAGGTACTACCCTGTGGTAAGTGTTTCAGGCACTAAAAGCTAGGACTTAATAAATAAGTACTGAATTTGCTTGCAACAAAATGATTACATTGTCTATGAGTAAGAGCCTTTTAGCTTGATATGAAGAGGTTTTAATGGTCACAATGAAAAGGAGCTGGTCCATTTCCTCTGCAGTGACTGGTCAAATAGAGGGAAAAAGCATTTTATGTGAGGGAATCTTTTTAATTCATTATCCAGTTCTTTTATATGATGTAATTAAAATCTATTCTAATTCATTTAAATGTTATAATGGACTGTTTAAGCTTAAAGGTTCTGGTCTAAGGCTTATAAAGGTTGATACCTGGTCTTATGAATCCTTTTTTCAAACTATTAAAAACCCTCCCTGGCTTTTACTGATAGAGATACACACAGAAATCCTGCTGAAACAGAGAAAAATAGCATGCAAACATAACTGAAAAGGCTATCTCTCTAGAGGATGTTTTTCAGTCTGATTCGCTGTGCCCGACAGGCACACCAGAGGCTAACTGAGTGACTTACTGTGTAGTCACACAACACTGTTAAAAACAAATGTTATACAACTACATTCATCAGCCTTATTTAAACCGTTTTTTCTTCTTCCCCAAAACCTATACAACTGAGGGAACACTAAATGTAATAAACTCTAAGAAACACAGTTTTTTTTTTAAAGATTGTTTAAGAAACAGATCGAAAAGTATGTAAAGCTGTAACTTATAGTAAACAATAAACATAATTTTATATATTTGTTAAAATTGTCACTATACTGTAACAGGATGGTATGAAACAGATACACAATTGCTGTATATAAGCAATTGTGTATTAATGACTATAATAACTATGATAAATGTCTGGTTGCACTTTTGCTTTTTCTGGAGCAAAAGTGCAATCTCCAGAAACGCATCACTCTTGGTCAAAGAGCCGCAAAGAAACAAGTTACTTGTACAGAAAAACTTTTTTTTATCCACAGTCATCATTGGGCATTCAAACTTGCTTGACCAGAAGCTGTGGCATAGCAGAGAGCAAGGGAACGGGTGTGAGCAGCACATACACAAGCACATATACAGTGCTATGACCTTCCTCCTAGAACTGATTTGATAGTTTCTCATCCAAACTCTGTATTTCTGCAGTTAACACCAGGAGCACTGGGAGAAGGCAGAGGAGTTTAACATTTTCATAGGTTATCTGTCTCATACTATACTTTCACAACATAGTGACAGTATTAGTGATAAAATTCTAAAATCATATTTTTTTTTAATAAAAGTTACAAAAGTAAGTCAGCAAGTGATTTCCAAAGGAAAACATATGAGTGCAACAGCACGCATATGGACAGCAAAGGGCTGTAACCTAAAATGTTTAGAATTCAATGGCATGTCTGTCTGTGATTGATCTCAATGTACTCTAATTTACTTTCTGTCTAGTCACAGAATACCGTTAGTAGGGAGTAGGCTCATTGTGCAACAAGATACCTTTTTCCCCACTAAGTGAAAAACATGATTTACTGCTGTAAAATAGTCACAATTTTTAGAGTTGTTCAATGTGGAACATTGTGATTGCAAATTTGGAAAGTTGTGATTTACTAAAATACCAAAAGACCCATCGCCAGATAAAACAGCTGGTGCATACTGTGAGGACAAAACAGGAGCAAGAAGTGCATACATTTTTTTTCATTTGTTTTTTTGTATAACAATAACTTTCCCTTAGTTTTTTGTAAAGTTTCTACTACCAATTTCAATTGGAACAAGAGTAACTGATGAGTGTTAAATCTAGCTAGCAGACAATCAAACACCAGGGAGACTGTACAATAAGCACTGAGATGGAGAAACAAATCTTAATTATTCTGACCCAGATTAGCAATATAAAAAAAATAAAATAAATAATAATAATAATAATAATAATAATAATAATAAAAATAGCAATAGCAAAAGTGCTGGCCCTAGTACTTTATTTTGTCACATTTAGATGATAGGAAGAATACTACTCAGTATGCACAATGCTTATGATTAAAAAGATTTTAATCTGGTCCCAGAGGTCTGTATCTGAAAGCTACAGAACGATGTCTTATTGTCATGTACGTGTACACATTTGACATGTGTTTCCTCCAGAGATTTTTTTCAAACATAGCTTGAAGAAATAAATTTGATTTTTAAACAGTTTCTGGTTTGTCTAACATGAAGATAGAAAGGACGAATATCTCAAGATCGAAAAGTACATGAAAGAGATTCAAACCAAATTGCATGACCTGACTACGATGGTCATAAAACCCACATCAGGGAACAAACCCTCTTATGGAGAGAAATGCTATGTCTAGACAGGGCTTGTAAGGGCAATGTAAAAGCAAAACTGTCTGTAAGTGTGAGTGGAGCTCCCGTTTCATGTGGGAGAGGAGGTTTGCAAACTCTGTTGACTTTTACCGGATTTTACATGTGATAAGATAAGGCTCCTCGTACTACAAGCATACTGGGACTCTGTAAAAGAGCTCCCTTCCCATATGTGGAAGCACAGCCCAGCTGCAGGGACATTTTATAAGGCAATAAGTTCTGACACTATCCAATGTTACAAGACAATAAAAGCACAGATCAAAAATTACTTTCCAGCACAGGCAGTGGAAGAAACTTATGTGTTATCATATCTGATCCACTATCATATGCAGATGGTTATCTCACAGAATGCACCAAGAAATCTTCACATGTGCTGAATTGGCTCTTGTGGAAACAGATCACTATGAGTTGTTCACTGTGAGCTTAATGGAGTGTGAGTAGAATGTGTACATTAGGTTCTGCCCTCCGGTTGTGTGTTTACATTCAAACTGTAGCTTCCCTGGACACTTGTAAATGGGTAAAAGTGAAGAGAAAGGCAGAAGAGCCTGTGCTGAATCAGCTCTCTGAGCTAGCAGTGCTGCAAATGAGCTTCAAAGCAATGTCTGAATGAGAAATAAGAACGTACACATTCTCGTGCTCATGTACACATACTTGACTAAACGTACACATCCTAAAACCCTGAGAAAATAACAGCAGTACCACAACAGTAGTGACATCAAGGAATGGTGATTTACCGACCAGCAAATTTAGTCACTGTTGACCCCCATTAAACGAGAGTGCATCACATTTTCCAGTATTTGATTACTATGTGTTCAAAAGAACCTGAGATAATTTAAGGCCTGTCCTTCAGAAAGTAGGAATGCTGTGATCAGCATAACAGGAAGGGAGATAAGTGACAGCCAGGCAAAAGCAAACAGGCAGCCACACACATATGTTTGTGCAAATATTTTAGAGACAGCAGAAGATTAATATTTGGGCAGATTATAAATCTTACCTTGGATCTGAAGCTTCTTCTCTAATTGAAACAAAATATGCACATGGATCCAAACATTAAACTCATTAATTAACTGCTTACTGATCTGCCACTATGTGAAAAAAAGACAGGCATGGACAAGGAGAGAAAGTTAGAGAGTGTTATTCATGTTTGCAAACCCCTAAAATGATCTTGTTTTAAAGGTTGTCAGAACTGGGAAGGGTGTCATTATGCTATGCTTTACTGAATTGGGAACTTAGCCCAAATTCTTCTCCCTTGATATGTGCATATTAAGATTAGAGGAGACCAGGAGTTTCTGTGCCAAAGCAAAAAGATCTGTCAATCATCAGATGAGTTGGGTTTTATGGACAGCAGGGGACTGAACATTTGCTCAGCAAGTAATTAGTCTCCCCAATGGGAGGATAACCTGCAACTGAACTGGATGCATGTAGGAGCAAAACTTTTATTTCTTTAAGGCTGACCCAACAGGATTTTATTCTTCTTCTCTGCTTTCACATGTTTCAGAACTAATCTTTCCTCCACCTTTCCTCCCAGTCTTACTTTGATCCTGATTGACAGGTTTGAATCTGCTTCGTTTGGCTGTCTTTCTCTCTATCTATCCTTCTGTCTGGCACACTGTACAACTGACAGAGATACAGCATCAGTGAATCTTCACTTGTTCCCTTACAGTCACTCAGTGATGTCAAAGCAAGCCTGACCAAAAGACATGGCAGACAGCAGATCTTTATTGCACACCTGTATATAAAACATTAAAAGCTGTCGACTTATACATCTAATGAAAAGGTAAATGTTAATAAAGTATAAGTATTTGTATACTGTTGTAGTATAGGTTTTATTCACTAGTCCAAGTATTTAGAGTAGCGGCAACTGTGACCAATATTAAATCTATTATGGAAAGAGTATGGCACAACTGTAAATATTTTTTTCCAAATATGACTTAAAACACAGCCAGTAAAACCAATATTGACATAACCTAGTTCTAAATTTGGAACTACAGAGACTGACTCCATATGCCTCTGGCACGGGACATATCAGTGGAGTTTAATACATCCATATTACACCATTAAATATTATAAGTCAGTGCATTATTGCACTGACTCATCACTGCATTTAGCCTTTAAAATAAATGATCTGCTAATTCTGGAGTACAAATGATCAATATCTTTGCTGTGTTTATAATACAATATACACCTCAGGTAATGCATCAAGTTCATGTAGGGACTCTACCACCGTGTCACATGAAGTGCACATGTTTTGAAGTCACAGTTTAAGATGTAGGATTAATTAAAATTGGTAGGTCAAGAATTTTATCAGAATGTCAAGCAAGCAACCCTGCTGTGTGCAAGATAAAATTGAAAAATGGAAGCAAGTCACAGCAGAAGGTCAGTCCAAATATGAGCTTAGAAATTCTAAATCTTTTAGAGTTATAGCTTGCAAAGTCCTCGCCGGACTTTTCTGTTCACTCATACTTTTCTGTTCACTCGTACTGTCAGTTATTTATGAGATTTTTAACCAGTATTACCTTTTGGCCACAATCAAGAAGTTCAATCAAAAATTTGCTTTGGAGAGGTACTAAAGTATGCCCCATTATGTTGTAGCTTGGATAATGATAAATGGTAAATGGCCTGTGCTTGTATCATGCTTTATCAAGTCCAGAGGACCCATTCACCCATTCATGCACAAATTCACATGCTAATTTGCAACATAGGACAATTTTATTGCAATCAAATATTGACTGCCACCACTAAAGTTAAACACACCAATTAAGCTTTTTGTACTTTTTAACTGTACTGTTTGACATATCACATATTTCTGCCAAATACTTCATATGTACCCCTCTATAAGTATCTTATAGAGGGGTACAAAATTGTAGTTTTTGCAGCAGTACAGCTCTTGACCTCTCCAAGGACAGTCTTAACCTCTATTGTTATCCACACAAGGTCTGGATCACAGTGTTTGAGAGACTTTAGAATCACGAATACATCCACTCAGTGACAAACACTCAAGCAGGCAGCACTATGACTGAGTCGGGACCCCAATTGACCCTTAACAGTTTTGTTCACGCAGTCAGTCAGAAAGACAACACACTTGCATCTGCATCTGGTGGGACTGACTGTTAAAAACATTTTGAATTTTTTTATTTTTTTTTAGGTAAATCTAAAAATATTAATGAAGTAAAGAATTGAACATGCTGTTTGACAGAGGGGATAACCAGCTTCTAAAAACAAAAGGCAATCAGACCTGCAGACCATTAGTATTCTGCCCAGCTTCTCATTGTTCATTTTCCTTGCTCAATCCACATAATGAGCTGCTTTTTTAAACGCATGTATGGTATTTCTCCACAAGGTCATTGAAAAGAACAATACAATTATTTGAGACGGAGGCATATGTTAAAATAAAAACTTGTCAGGACCTTCAGAGAATGCCTGCAGGATCCCGAAGGTCGGGGTAAAATGCCTTTAAGGTTTATGATTTATTCATTTAGAGAAACTGAATTTAGAATGGTTTTGCATGTATCTCATACATTGCCATCTCAGGTCAATGAAGATCATATATCTTAGTGAAAAGCTTAGGACTCCATTGCTTAATGGCTTACAAAAAAGACACATTTTTTTGTTTTAGAAGGAATCCAGAGTGTGTAGTGACATCACTCAGTAAAGCTGGTCATTGTCAGGTTCCACTATGCCCTGTCAGCACATTCCAACCTCAACAGAGAAAATGTAAGGCATATAAGAAAACCAGAGTGGTGTTCCAAAGAATAAAGAATTGGTCAAAACAGAGCAGAGTCTCTTGTGCTCTTGTGGTTTTGTTAAGAGTGGCAACACCATAGAAGTTCCACCCACATTACACTCCCCCTGATCATTAATCACCCGTCCATTCTGACCCTGTCAAAGCTACTCTTCTAAGATAAGACACTCTTACACCTACAACCACCCACACGCATAGGCGCACACTCGTACGCACGTTTGGTACACCTTCTCCTTTCTTCTTCCCCGCATCGACATTCTCTCCGAACTAGCTGATACAGCTATGTCTGATGCTGCAAAAACATCCAGGAACAACAGTTGACCACACTTGGGAATATGGAAATGTTATTTAACTATACAATTTTCTACCAAAATGGTCCAAAGTTCTTAACCGGGGCTGGTGCTAGAAAGAGGTCTTGAAAAGTTCTGTAAAAGAGACGGTTTGCTTTTCTACCATCCAAGCCAAAGCCACGTCTTATTCATCTAGTGCATGGAGACAATGTTGCCACAGCAGAAAAAATACTTACCCCATTATACCTGAAAATAGATGCCCTAATGCCCTCCCCTTGATTTTTAAGCAACCAGTGGTCTCTGTAAATGCCACACAATACTGCTCAGCTAATCCTTCATCCACACCAGCAGTGCTGGAAATTGGAGATAAACACAATATTTAGAGTAAGGTTTATAAACAACACCTGGTGATAAAACGAAGTTGGAAATAATGTTTATGGAATAGGTGAAAAATAATCAGCTGTGAATATATTTACATACGTATGCTCTGTGGTTGATTTAAAAATAAACTGTCAGACAATAAGAGAAAGTCAACAGTTATTCTGATGCCAATCCAAAATGGTCCTGTCATTGACGGGTGGTGTTTTAAATGCTTTTATGCAGACCAATAAAAACTAAGCTAAACTCTGGAGTTTTAAACATGGTGCTTACAACCTTTTTGTGGTTGCTGTTCTACATGAGGCTGCCCTAAGCTTCTGATAAAAGTGGTTCTTTGTTTTCACTTGATGTAAACACATCAAATTGATGCTCAGTAAGCACTAACACCAACTTAGAACTGGACTCAATTTGTTGAAAAAGACTAGGAACTCAAAAAATATAGGCTGTTGACTTCAGCCTTGACTTTTGTTCAGGACATTGAGGTCTTAAAAGTACTGGAAGACAATCTGTATCGTGCCATGTTTTTTCACCATGTCTGGAAAAATGAAAGTATGTCTGACTGGTTTCAACAGAGGGTGGTGCAGCAGAGAAGAGCTGAAAAGAAAAGGTAGAAATCCTCACTCCAAGAAAACACAGGCCTCTTTTCAGAGTTATTTCTGAAAAAGAAGTTGTTGTACATACTGAAATAAAATTGTACAAATATATAAAGCTATTTCACTGCTAACAACAGAGCCTGTGACTGTTAAATGACTGGTTAAATAAGACACATTCTCTTCAAATTAGAGTGTGTGAGCCTTAACAAACCAGCGAACAATTTAGCAGACAGCCCACACCCCTGTGCAGGCAGTTACTATGGTAACCTCACAGCCATTTTTTTTTTTTTTGGCCCACACTTTTCCTTTGAACAGCCGGCCAATGACAGACCAGCCGACAGGGAAAATGGGCTTATTGATAGCGCCTTTATGAGCTGTGTGTCTTCAAGTATATGTATGCATGTGCATGTGTCTGCATAAATTGAGCATAATACCGATCAAGAGAGCTATAGAATATTTTAGCTCCACATTGACTCTTCACATCTAAGTATTTCATTGGCACACTGGCTCAGATGTGTTTATGAATTTATAAGCAAAAGCACTGAGTATATAATTCAGACAGAATAGAGGCCAGAGCAGGACAGGGAGAGACAGTGAAGATGAGGAGGTATTTGTATTCTAGGAGTTTCCACTGTGCCAATCTATCCCTGGCTGGCAAGGTAGTAGAGAAAACCGCCCTTCAAAACATATCGGCTCTCAGCGGGCAGTAACATGTGCTTGCACTACAATCTACACTGTAATCAGAACCTAACAGGGGGCTGCCAGGCTCATTGCCCACCGCCAACTAACAGAGCAAAAAGGGGCAAGGAAGGCTTGATGAATGGTGAAATCAGTCAGTGTTATCAAGATAGATTTTATTCTGTTTGTTCACACAACAATTGCCGATTTGATTTAATCACTTCAACTTCACTGTTTAAGTCAACGGAAGCTGAAGCAGAAAAAAAAAAAATAGAAAAATATGCAATTAATTTTTGGTGAGCTTGATCCTATGTCATGTCATTCTCTGTGGTTAATGTTTTTTTTTTTTTGTTTTTTTTTTCCAAATGCAGCGAATAAAGCCTATGTTGCAAAAAGCAATAGCTTTTTTCTTTTCTATCATTTAAATTTGGGAAAGACCATTAGCTTTCTCTGTCTCAGCACTTGTCCCGCTTTTTAAATGGATCTAGCTCATTTACTTTATGGCTAGATCAATTAATCTATAGTAGTTAACTGAAGACGCTCACTCTCGCTTTTTTGGTGCTTTGCTCAACAACATTTTTAGTTTTCAGAGCTTGTGTTTCAAAGTCTTCTGACTGAAGTAACAAACAAATAACTAATTCTAGAAAAATACAGTGCTATTCACATTTCTTGGCACTTCTGGTACAGAGAAAATAATCCTTGCATATTTCACTTTAGAAAATGTCATTAGATCAAAAATACAATAAAAAATACAATTTAATGTCTTTAAGTAAGAGCTAAAGAATAACTATTTTAATGATCTTGTCATATTAATTAGTGTAGATCTAATTTTGATTTTGTTTTTGCAATTAAATGCTGAGGCTCAGATTTTCAACAGCTACCTGTTTTATAATTTTAATCTTACCAGCTTTGTGTGGTCTTTTGGATAGACAAAAATCTGTTATGAGCCAAGAAGGCTGGCCCACTGGGTTGATACTGATCCAAGACAGCTAATGAAGAAAATAAAAAAAGAAGATATTTGTCCAACATGTCCGTTAGACTCAAATTTGTTCCTTTTTGCAATTCAAAACCAGGCTCTCAAGTGATTGCTGCACAGCTGGTATCTGCTGGTATACTCAGAACAAATGAAAATTAATTTGTTACTGTTCTGTTCCTTTCTGCATGCCATTTTAACATTTAACATAATAACAATTATGGCTTGAAGCACTTTTGGAACTATTTAAATAATGGAATAAATTAAAAAATAAAGTATTTAAATGTTAACTCTCCCCCAGCCCTCCGACATGTTGAGTTGCTAATAAATGTCAGAATATGGTAAGATAAAGGTAAAATCACGGAAATATATCCACTTGGCAGTTTTCTATTTTCATGTAACCAACCTCATTTATGCTATCATCTATATAATCTGAATATGCATTCATATGTATATTGCTAGATCTCCCTATGGAGAAAAATAATTTAGGCTGGTTGTAGCTGTGACCTCATTCTTTCGATCATGACCCAAAGCTCATGACCATTGATGAGGGTAGGAATGTAAATCGACCAGTAAATTGAAAGCTTTGCTTTTTGACTCAGCTCTCGCGTCACCATGACAGACCGGACAGCGCCCTCTTCACCGCAGACACTGGGTCGATCCTCCTGCTCCATTTTTCCGTCATTTTGTGACCTTCATCATATGAGAAACTTGGTGATGGTCCATCAGATTAAATCCCAATACAATACATTCCAGTTTGGTTTTATTTAAAAAAATCCCCCACTGGTTGTTGTTTTTATACCTAATGGTGAGTAATAAAAAATGTTCTCCATCAAAAGAAAAAAAAAAAAAAAAACGCAAATTATATTGGAAGTGTGGGTGTTTAAAGTAAGTGGACTGAGGGCAATATAGAGAGAGGCAAACACAAAGAGATGGAAAGCAGGAGCAAAACAAAGTGAGAACGCATTCGAGAGTACATCTTGTCACTCAAATTGTTGGTGTCAGATTCCCACAATATGTGTGCTGTCTGTGATTCAGCCATTTCTCATTGCATATTTTGTGAGGGCTGTCATTTCAAGCCTAACAAGAGGCAACTGAGAATGATAAAAGGCTGGTTAATGAACTGTATTTAAAGCAACTTTTCTATGTGTATTAGCCAACGTGGGCCGACCCAAAAATGATCGTGAGTGGGAGTGCTTTCATGCATACTAAAACAACAATTTTGTTGACATAACCAGGCAAGACCAGAAAATCTTAATGGGTGAATGACATGAATAGAGACATCATTCCTACACAGCAAAAACAGATGGATGTCTTAAACAAATATTTTCTAGAATTATGTGAATGAGTAGCGGCTGACTCCATGTCTTGGCACGCAATGCTTCTGCATCTGTGAGATTCTCTTATGGTGACGAGACCCACAGCACATCTATATCCATGTTGTATTTACATCTGACTGACCTCTTCAAAACCTTATCAGTGAGCCTTATCGCCCTCCAGACAAACACATGCAGACAAACACACGGTAATGGTGTGGGTGATAACGGACCGCGGCCCCATCCCACCTGTCCAAATCTGGACAGAGCTGACCTTTATCACATAGTCAATATGCCAAAGGTATGAAACAAGCACACACATGTTGCGTACATAATGCATGTTTGTGTGTGCTTTTGGGACCTCTGTGCCCTTATGCATTCCTGGATTGATGGAGATAGAAAGCCATTCAATAGGATGAGCGTGGATGACAGACAGCCATGGGAAGCAGCTGATGAAAGAACAGAACTAGACTTTAAAAAGAAGCAGGTGTATAGATTTATGAAAAATATGACATGAATACCAATATAACTCTGATCTACTAACTCCAGTGCCTGATGATAATTTTTATGATAAATATATTTAACCACTAGACTATGAAAGACTTTTTATGATGTAGCTACAGAGAAAAAAAAACACTCTTAATAAAAGACTAATCCTCCAAAACTGAAACAGGTTACATTACATATCCCTGCCCTAGTGCAAACAAATATTCAAACAAACTGTTTTGGATTATTGGATGTTGTTTCCTTCTATAAGTATAATTTGTTTAAAAATATATATAGTTTAAATAAACTATTTGGTCATTCTGAAATGACAAATGCAGTTGATGTTTTTAGTACTAAAAAAATCATAAATCTCATCACATTCTAACATGTTTTACTTACTTATACTTATCTAGCAACCCAGAACAGAGATTAGCACTTGGAATCCAGAAAAACTACCTTTGCAACTACTTTCTAGACTCCTATTCTTCTAAATCAGAAAAGGAATTAGACCAGAGGATACTTACTTATACGTATCTTCCAACCCTGAATAGGAGTATCTAGTTCATTTACATTGGATCAACATTATTAGCAAATTCTTTTGGTCTGTTTTTATGTTTGTATTTCCTTTAAGTTCTGTAAAGCACTTTATATTGCCTTTTTGCTGAAAATGAGCTATATAAATAAAATTACCTTTACCTTTACCATCACAGATTGGTTGTGGAGTTTGCGCATAAACTGTCCTGGTAAACAGTCACAAATATCTGAAAATTACTTAACTGTAATTATACTACAGCTATTTTAGCAGTTTCAGAAATGCTAAGTGTGTAATTTGCTGATGCTGTGCTGGGATAAAACAAAATGAAAGAAAATATCTGGACTGTTCATATTTCACAAAAAGGATAAATAATCAACTATTAATTAAACACACTGGTGCAAAAGTATATTTATTTAAAGGCATTAATGTTTGTGGACTGCTAAATGTGACACAAATGGATAGTTTAGTAGAATTTTATACTGTATGTATGTGTACACATAAAAACTACATGTAAGATTATGAGTCATTGTCCATGCACACACCTATCTATTCACTTTAGATTTTTTTTAAATACGTGTAGTTTCATGAAAAACCTCTTCACAAGTGTCCACCAATTTGTTTGTTAAAATTAATGTGCATGACATGTACAAAAAACAACAGGAAAGGTTTGAAGACAAATGAATGCACTTTTCATCATAACACACACACACCTTTAAAACAGCTTCCATGGGCAGGACATATTGGATTAGGAGTGATCTTTTTTTTTTCTTTTTTTTTTTGGGCTCCTTCTCAGAGGTGCTAGATTAAATGCCATTCCCACTTTACTACAGACGGCTTGAAAATAAATCATACTATCCATACACACCTGTAAGAAAATACACACCCTTGCATACATACTGTGTAGTCTCAAGCAGACATGCAAGCAAACAGACATAAATACACAGAAATTTCCCAATGAGATAGATAACATGTTGGTGCACCCAAACACCAAAGCACCTGTACGGTTCAGTGCGTCTGCTCTTTGTATTTCAATCACTGAATCGATGGTTCTAAATTGATTGTAGCTGAGCAGGGGCCAGAGATGTTCCCCCTGGCTCGGTGCCCTAGGCCTCTATTGATTAGATCTGAGAGAGCCAATTGCTTTCACACTGGATTAAGGTGTTCTGGGGCAGCGAGCACATAAAGAAAAAAAAAAAAAAACTACATAAAGAAACATATACTAAGAGAGGAAGAAAAAAAACGGACCTGCGAGATACATGTTTAAACCACTAAGACCAAGCAGACAATATTATTTTCCCAACATCCAGTCTCAAAATGGGTCTTATATTTGACAGCTATGTAAATCTATTCACCTGCACAGACCAGCTGTAAATATTATTTCCATATGTATTGGTAGAATGCTTACATATCCAAAATTTCACAACAGAAGTATTTTTTGTTTCAGTCTTTTGTAGGAGGGGGAATAACACAGATCAAAAAGGTGTAGTTTATTTGACAAATACGTCAAGAAAAAATATTATTTTCATACCATCACCATCAAAAGCATTGAAATGTAAACCATCTTTATAACCTGACTTATAAACTGGAATAAATTAAAGTTGAAGCGTAAGAGATGGTCAGTGATTTTTTGTCTCAAGGCAACTTCTTGCCTATTTTTCAGAATTATTATTATCATTTTCAATTTTAAATTCATCCGCGTCTATCACATTTGTATTCCTCTGGGAGCAGTATTATGCAGGGCATCTTTTCAACATCCCAACAGTCTTCTTTTCCATTCAGCAATAATCTGATTCTAATGGGGATTATGTATGCAAGAAAGTAAAGGAAGAAACTGGAGTTTAGAAGAGTCTGCACCTTCTGCCTCAAGACAGGGCCTTTTGACTGGCCAAGTTTCATGCTCTTAAACAATTTCTAAAATGAAGGGGCGTCCAATTCAGATTAAGCGCTTATGAAAATCTAGTGCGCATAATGACAGCCGATGAGGACCCAGGTCACAAGAGTCAGGAAGAACACCCCTCAGTCTGAGTGCTTCTTAAGGAATTTCTTGGGAAGCAGCAGTCCTATTTACAGGGCATTAGGGAGTGTTAAGGCCTCACAGCGACTTTGCCACACAGGCAAGCTTAGTATGCACTTGGTTAATACCTCTATTGTCACACTCCCTCTGTGACTGCTCTCCTAGCACAACACTGGAGAATAGAACAGTGGAAAATAGGGAATTAAAGAGGCAAAAAGATTAGATAGAACTCGAAACAAAGGCAGAAAGAAATAGGATTTACTGGCCCATTCATGATGGGAAGCTTGTGAATCTTACACACAAAGGTAAAAGTGTAAGTGCACCTGCACTGGTGTACTTGTGTGAGTTCTGTTTATGGGAGTCTCAAGAGTATTTGCAAATACAATAAACTTTGTGTTAGTGAAAATACACAATGGACCTAAAAGTCAAACAACCAATGATGGGTCAACCATTTTAAGTAGTTAAAAAAAAGTTATTAAGGAAGTTAATGAGAATATGGACAGATAGGCAGGAAAAGAAAGGAATTGAGAAACTGATGCATTGTACAAGAATGTGTGTTTTTTTTGTCCCTATCTCTCTTTGCGTTCATTCCCCAAAGGGTCTTATTATGCTTCGTACTGGCTCCAACACAAAGCAGTGTCTTTCTATCTCAGCCCTTCCAGCTCCCCAGGAGAACATTCCAGACACAGCAAATCCATTTGTTTGTCAGCTATAGCCAGACTAATCAGATATCATTCTCTTTCAAAAGAGTAACACAGTATAAAGTGGGCTAGTGGTGTACTTATGCTTGACCAGAGCTAAGATAAATCACAATTTTTTCCAGACATTTTGTATGTGTAAGAATTATGCATGAACTTCTGAAAAATCACTTAAGAGGTCAAAATATTCAGAGATTTAGCTTTAAAAAAAATGTGTAGGTAGTGTTTTTGCTAGGGCACTATATTGTTTCTACATCAATGAAATGGTTAAGAAAAAATGGCCATATACATTTTTTTTCATCTTCTTTGAATTGCATGTTAGTAAGAAGCAGGCATCTTTTCTACATGACAAAGAAGAAATGTGTGATCATCAGAGCTTGGTCAGAAAAGATGGCTCAGTCTCAGCCTTTATAAGTCCTGTACATATAAATGACTGAAAAAGATATGAATGGGCTCAGTACTTCATCTACTAATTACACATTGAGACTTTTTTTTATAAAAACAGCAGTTGATTTCATACCAAGAGTTTAGAGAAAAGGGGAAAGCCTAATGAATGGTGAATCTCTGTAGCACAAAAAAAGAAGGAAAGCTTGTGAAATGAAAAAAAGAAATACATAATTCTTATTTGACAAATTCAATTTGTTATTGTATAGAAGCAGAAACCATGATATCAACATGTACACATTATTTACTTTACCTAAGCAATAGAGGTAAAGAAAAAGAATGCATCTATATTTATTCACGTTTATGTGAGTGGGTTTCACAATCATCTAACTACTGTCACAATGTCCTAAGAATACCTGTTGAGAGCCAAAACAGTCTCTAAGAAAGAATGATTTTAGCAGGCAGTGGTTAACTGCCTACTAAAATCAGGCAGTTAACCACTGCCTGTGACATTATACTTATTTTCTAGGAACCATTGAACCAAATCAGTATGAACAATTGAGTTCTGTATGCATGTACAAGACTGTTCTTAGTTATATAATTCTGCTGGCATGCTACATGAAAGCCACCATCACGGTACTATTGTGCTCCCTTTGTAACCACCAAGCAAGGTGAGCTACAGTGACATAATGATGGTGTCTATTTTGTAGCATTATAGCAGAAGCTCTGAGTGAAAATGGCAGTAGTAAGGTTTTTCTCAGACAGCACATGATGATCAATAACCTTTTCCATAGACTTCAGAGAGTCTTTTGTCTTAAATAAGACTTTTCTTCTGGTTTCTGCAAAACCACATGACTCAATGCTGAAAAATATAGACTGAGTTAACCATCAATGAAAACATGTAATTACACACAGACAATGACATAGTGAAATGCAGATTATGGGAGGTGTCTAATTGCTGGGTAATTGCATATTGTGGAAGCTGTGGGGACGTGTTTGATATGACCTTCCGGTTATAGGGAGCTGAGATGGTTTAGGATAATGCCTGGTGTCATAACATAAATTACACAGACTTCATTTTTCACATAAGTTTAATCAGGGACACTTAGGGAGCATTTACTGAGGAACTCTAATGTGGTTTGCTTCAAGTGTGCAAGGATTATAGCAAACATGATTAGGTTATGAAATTGGACATGCAAAGTTTAGCCAGAGGTGATGGGAACTGTGTGTGGGTGCAGATACACATGCACATGGTAACAGCAGACTTGCCACAGAAGAAAATTAAGATATTTAGAGATCTTAGATGCTGCTTTGATTTCAAACAATATTACACACTACACAAAACTGCAAGACTGAACCTTTTGGTTAAAAGCTGGCTTAGATTAAAAGCAAAACATTGCGCCAAAGACAATTTTGGACCCAAAGACTGTGCATTTTCATTGACAGACAACAATGAAAATTCACAGTGCTATTGTGTCAAGTTCTCTAATCTAAAAGGCTGTTTTTCCAACCTGCACCATTAATACATTTTCTTTTATGATACAGCTCTGCTTTAATGTACCGTAGTTATCCTTAACAGTGTACTTTGACTTATCAAACTACCACAGCTAGTGCAACACAACTCTACTTCAGAAATATTCTATCTTGGACAAGTGGGGCAAAAGAGTTAATTATTTTCAGTTCTATATTTTGAGTTCTGCATGTGATCTATTTGAATATCCCACTGTCATTCTGCATTAAGAAGAAAAAAAAAAACATGAACAATCTCTTTAGGACATCTATTTGCAAAAACAAATAGATGGTTGGAAAAGAGGATCAATGCTACCTTTTGGGAAATTCCTAATCCATTTTCTAACACTCTTGTCCCTACTGGGGTCGGGAGGGGTGCTGCGGCTAACGTTCCAGGCGAGAGGCGGGGTCACCCTGGACAGGTCACCAGTCTGTCGCAGGGCAACACAGAGACAGACAGGACAAACAATCTTGCACACACTCACCTAGGGAGAATTTAGAGAGGCCAATTAACCTAACAGTCATGTTTTTGTACTGTGCTAGGAGGCCGGAGTACCCGGAGAGCACCCATGCATGCACAGGGAGAACATGCAAACTCTGTCCAGAAAGACCCTGGGCTGGGAATCAAACCCAGGACCTTCTTGCTTGTTTCTGGCACAGATCTTGTTTTAAAAATGTCATAATGTGCAGCAGGTTTACCTTTTTTTTTGCACCAAAACTATATCCAGACTTCAGCAGACAGTATTATATTTTTCTATTGTTATATTTTTAAAATAGATTAATGGTGTTGCTATTACCAACTTTACCACACAATACTCACAATTTCTTTGCTTTTTATGCATCCCCATTATTTACTTCTCACATTCAATACTTCAACATTATTATTCAATACTACCAAGGCAATTTATGGACTAATTATTTTGATTTCTTTGTATATGTGCATTACTTGTATTAGCTTGTAACAGCTAGAATAAATTTAAAGCACAAAGAAATAGAAAACTATAATAAACATTGACATGTTTAATACCTATTTTAGACTCAAGTTGATCTTTGTTTAGTCAGATTCCTTCCATGATGCTTTCAACTATTTTGCTGCTTAGTCGCATCTGCAGGTGTCAGTAGTAGGGACATTTTGGGACAAACATAATTACAATTCAATTCTCATTAGCTCACTATCCACATGTGCCACAGGTTAACCTTGACTAATTTATATCTATTATAGCAAACCCTCCATGAAGGGATAGGAACTTTCTTGAGAATTGAAATGTGTCCTTCTAGACATGGGTGTTTTATTAACAAGACACTGATGAGAAAGTGAGTCAACAAAAAGGAGCAAAAGAAAAAGAGTATGTTTGTACTTCCTACATGAAGATATAAATCTGTGAAGAGGTTTACCATCTCTCCTCACTACAACCTGCTGAAACGTATTCCAAAGAAAGGATAGACGAGAACAAGGATAGGGTGAAATGTACAGAAATACTGGCAGAGCTATCCAATCTCAAATTTTACTTTAGAAGTAACTTTTGTGAAACTTTTAAACTTTTTGAAATACTTTTAGTTGTAATGGGTTTTATGTGTTTTAAATATGTGCAATCTAAATTTAAAGGCATCAAGTGAGCAATGCGAGAAATGGGAGTCAAGGCTGGTGTAAGGGGGTGAAAGGGAACCCCTCGCAATGAAAGGCTTTTGTTTTATTCTAGCAAAGGTTCACGTAGGCAATTTATGCAGAGCTCCAGCCATCTGGTGAATGTTTGGAGTCCTTTGTCTCGCTGTGCACTGTCCTGTTTCCGACCGACCTTAAAACCCCAGAGCCCACCCCGGAGTGGGAACGAGAGAGAAGAGTCCAACATTGTACCACGAGGAATAAGTCTTAAGCAAGTAAAGAGAAAAGACAGGGGTTTGGCTAAATAGACTGGAGGAGATGTCAGGTCAAAGGGCATCCTTAGAAAAAAAGAGAAGCAAGAGGAGGCTTGGTAAAAATACACAGCCTGAAAGCGGCTAAAGGTCTGTGAACAAGACATAAATTGAAAAGAAATACTAGGAGAGGAAAGAATAATAGGAGTAGGACTATGTGCACCTCCTCGGGGGATAAGAACAGTCCTGTTTGTGGTAGGTATGTCTTTTATGTGTGAACAAAATCTCTTGATTCCCTTTGGATCATTAGAGTCTGTCAGTGCAGTGAGAGCAGTGCATCTATGTTTGAGGTCATTATAAACACTCTCTAGGCCTTGAATTCAAAGAGTTTTTGTTTGGGTCATGCTCTTTCACCACTGCTCTCCACCCCCACCTCCCAATTCACCCTATTGAGAACCATGGAAACAAGAAGTCTTTCACCCTCTTCTTTTCGTCTAGCCTTTCCCTGTCTCTTGCTTTTACTGCTCCATTTTGTCCCCATCACACTGGTCCTGACTGCCGTACGACTAATAGGAACAGGAAGAGTCAGATGCTTACTTAATTGGCCTTCAAGGTGACTTAGTGGATGCTAGTGTGTATGTTTTGTTGTGTAATGCAGAGTACACATGGATGCCTCCCTGCAAATGAAGCAAACTCAGTGAAACAGAAGTAGACAAGGCTAAATGGGTTGGAATTAGCTCTAATAGGTTGTGGGGTTTTAGAGGGTCCTGCCCCGTCAGATCCTCTGCACTCTGATGAGATGTACAAAGAAGTAATAAAAACCTAATTGGAGGAGAAATTGCAAAAGAAAAAAAGTTACAGACAAACTTTAAAGAAAAATAAATGAACGTCTGCAGTGGGGATTTAATGTTTGCTTGTGTTTTTTGGATTTAATAGCATTATCTTTTTCTGTTGAATTCGTTTTGAGTGGAGAAGAAAAAAACTCAACTGAGCATGAATCAAATAGGAGTGTATTTAAAATTTTTATGGTTTTATGCTAGGGTTAAAATGTTTTAAAAATGCAAACACAGAGAAAGTGTCTCTGTGTCTGTGTATTTGCATATGTGTGCCACATGATTGCAGTCATTAGACAGGAGTAAGGCATTCATGATGAATCGGCACTTAGTGCAGGGATCTGCACTTGTTCAATGGGTTGTGAATCTCCTACTGCCTCTGTCATCCTGCAGAATGTTCAATAAAGTTATTTGAATATTTGTAATATTAATGAATTCACACGTCAAAAGCCCACTGGAGTCTAACAGTGAGAGAAAAATACACAAGAGAGGATTCACATTGCTTTGGGGGTCTATAGTACTGCTCGGATGAGGGATTATGTAAATACCCAACTATATAAACCCATAATCATAGACATAGCATTGAATGGATGGACTATCAAAGAATACAGTGGTGGGCTGATGGAAAATTTAATGGAAAAACTGTGAGATTATTGTACAGCATATATATGGTTCACATTTATTTAAAAAAAATCAGTGGCAGTAAAAATCGTCTTTGTTTTTTGGAGGTCTAAAAGATGATGGGAATGAAACCCTGGCTCTCATTCCATCTTAATCAATTGCAGACCTGTATCTAATTCAATTTTCTTATCTAAAATTATTGAGAGAAGTTGCTTATCCATTGTCTTAGTGTTTAGATTTTAATATCTTGTTTGAAGACTTTCAGTGAAGTTTTTGAACTCATCACTTCAAAGAGACAGAACTTGTTAATGGCACCGACTGTGCTCTCACGAACCCAAAAAGGCACTTCTGTCCATACTTGTATTGTTAGGTCAATGGACCATTTAATACAGTTAATCACAGTATTATTTCAAAGAGGCTTAAAAATAAATAAATAAATAAAATAGGATCAAGGAAACAGCACCATATTTGCCTGAAAGCTTCAGGTTTGTGCAGTAGAATTATTTATGGAGTACCACCGATTCTTTTTGCTTTGTAAATATGCTCATTTCTTTTTTTTTTTTTCATCCAAAACATATTTGCATACAATTTAAGTGTAAGATGTTTTTATTTTCCCTCTCAGACATTGAGCTGTATTTACTTAAAACACAGCTCTAACACTTAAAAAAAAAATATTGGTTTCTTGTTAGGTTCTGCTCCTCCTTAAAACATCTCTCTGTTTAGATTAATATCCCTAGCAAAACTATCTTGTTGCTTTGATTTCTTCTGCCTCAATTTTTTTCAGAGGGGATGAAACTTACACTCCCATGTATGTTGTCTTTTTTTTTTTTTTCCTGCTGGCAGTTTTTCTCTACTGTTTTGTAACTGCCTGGTAACAGTTTTAAAATGAAAGACTGTGATCTTAACATGGCTGGCCCTTTTGGGTGTGGCTGCTGCATTCAAAGAATAGAAGCTTTATCTCCATGGCGATGAGGCTTGACCCAGAGTAAGGGGATTCAAACACTCATCTGAATTTAATTCACTTCCAAACTGCCATGCGATGCCGTAAAATATTATTCTCAGGTTAACACGGAACCAAAAACAAGTTTTAAGAATGAGAAACAATTTGAAAAACAAAAAAAATGCTTTGGGTGTGCCCTAACAGCATAACACCTCTGATTCAAAGGAGCTGATTCTCTCATCTAAATCATCTGCTTGGTGATTAAAGCAGAAAGAAAACACACAAGGGAGGATCCCAGAACTGGACTGGTAAACATTTTAGCAGAGAACCATGCATTAAACTTCCAACTATGTATACTGAAATACAGTAGTTTATAGATTAAAGGAAAATTAAGCCCCCTACAATAAAATGTGCTAAGATTATATCAAATAGAGGCCAAAGCCTTAAATCATTTTGCTGTATCAAGTAGGTCTTATCTTAGGGTTCAGAAATGCGCATCAAATTATATCACCATAGAGATTTAAAAAATGTAAATTTTCCTATCTTTGAATTTAATGAGTGATTTAAGGAAGCAAGAGATCATTAATATGATCAATGATTACATGAGCAAATCATATAAAGTAAACACAGTCGATGCAATTGGATCAATCACCCAGTCAGACCCCACAACAGCAATTACAAAAAGCCTTAATCAAACCCATTACCATCAGCAACTCCGAAGTGCTTGACTTGAGCATGACACATGCACTCAAGGCAAGCTTTGCACTGGAGAAGGTGGCAGGGTGCTGTTGGGAGTGTCTCTGCTCGATTTAATAGAGAGGTGATAAAATATTTAGCAGATTGCTTACATTGCTGAAGGAGGGAGAGAGCAAGGGAAAGGCAGAGGCAGAAAAGAGAAGGGCATACCCAAATGGCTTCTGTGGGAGCTGGTAATGAGTGTGGCATGCTGGCACCATTGTTGCGCGGCACATCGCGACATGGCCTCTATGTCTGGCTGACAGCAGGTACCACAAATACCCATCACACTAAATGTCACTAATTAATACATGAAAAAAGTGCAATCAGGTACCAACATGTGTTTTCGTGCTACATTTAAGGACAGAAGGTGTGTTTCCCTCTATAAGACACTATAAGATCTTGATTAGGCATTAAATGTATTCCTCTTTTGCAGTCTAATTCTGTCATTGTCCATTTAGACACAGTCATTTTCCTATTAACTGGTCAGCCAACATTCAAATCTTATGTTTTTTTCAGCAAGTTATTGTTTTCACACTCAACAGTAACAGAGTTGTCTTTATCCTTTTGAAAAAAATTCTAATGAAACATGAACTTTTCCACAGTGAACTGTTGCTGTAGATATTTTCATACTTAGAGAGCACCTACATATAAGCCGCAAACATTATACTGTGCATCTGTATGGATCAGATGCGCTGTTTTTATGTGCTATGCACATGGCACTGGCATGTCATAATTGTGTATGTCGGGAACTGACTGTCAGTTATGCGGTGTGACGTGACTGTTTCTGTGCATTGTGGGCATGTTGCCTGTATTTGTGTGGGTCAGGTTCATTGTTTTGATTTTGTGCATGATGTGCATTGGGCATGTGGTTCTGTTCATGTGGGTCAGGTGCGGTGATGTTTTTTGTGCGTGCCCTCCGATAATATCCCGCAGGCATCCCTGGCCTCACACACTTCCTCAGACTCTCTTTTGTTGTTGCTCTCAATAACACTTTGCTCTCGCTCTCAAGCTTGTGCTGTCTTCATCACGCAACCGTCCAGCCTTTCAAAACCCATTGGCAGAAACCCGTATTTTAGCCGCATAGCAGTGTTCAAATTTTGTGAAAAAAAGTAACGGCTTGTATAGTAAATTATGCTACAAATACTTCAAAATACTTAATTGTCAGTGGTGAAAACAGAAGCAACACATTTTTAGTTTTTTTATCTTTTATCTGAGCTCTTTAGAACTACAGTGTTGTTTTGTGTCCAAAGCAATATTCAGCACCATTGACAGCTTTGTGAAATGTGCATATTTTAGATGTATACCATTGGATTTCTGTGTGTATTTTTTATTCATTGGATAATAACTAAAAAAAAAAATAATAAAAAAAAGGTCATGTATTAACTTAGTGGTACTAATCAATGTGAGTGCTTGATTTTCAGTCTGTATTGCTACAGAATTGACCTGATGAATTGTCCAGGGTGTACCTGATCACTCACCAGAAATGGATGGATAGATGGATAGATGGATGAATATATACTCATTTTTTGCATTTATACCAAAGTTATACCAAAGAGAAAGAAACAGATAAAGCACTCTGCACACCCACAGCAGTTGACTGGTGTCCCTCAGTACTCCACTTGCTGAAGTATTTTCATGATACATTTTTAATAATTGATTACAAGTCCATAAACATACTGCAGAGTGTAAGATGGGAGTGACTGCTGTTGCTGGAGGGGTACTCTCAGTGGGATGAGGCTGAAACAGACTTCATGCAAATCTCCAGAGAGCAAGATGCTTATGAGTGACAAAGATGGGCAGACAACTCTTCATTTAAATGTATATTGTTTTTTTTCACTTTAAAAAAAAAAAATTTTTTTATTAGTAGTAATAACTCCCCCAATCTCCACATAGTGAATATGTATTTTTCTATCTATCATGGTGCTTAACAGAACAATAAATCCATTGTCTATAGCCGTTTATCCTAGCAGGGTGGTGGGGGTGTGGTTGCCTTTCTAAAGCAGGCATTGGGCGAGAGGCAGGGTACTTACTGGACAGGTCACCAGTCCAGTACAGGGTGACATACAGACAGACATAAACAACTACCCATACACACATTTATACCTAAGGGAGAAACCAATTAACCTTGTCATAGTTTTGGGCCATGGTAGTAAAGATTCAGCAACCAGTGAGAACCTACACCTTCAGAGATAGAACATGCAATATCCTTGCAGAAATACCCCAGGCTCAGATTCAAACCTGAGCCCTTATTGCTGCAAGGCAAAAATATGGGCTGAACAAATCAACTAGCTCTATGAACTTAGCAAAACAACATCAGATGGTCTATGGATATCAAAGAGATTTTGGAGCTCTAAATATACTGGGGCAACCTTATCGCTCTAAATATACTGGGGCAACCTTATCTGTACAAACAGGTTTGCATTATACAACAAAGACTCCAAAATGAAAAGTGCACAATAACGTTTTGGCAAACAAGCCTAATCTGTGGTTTTCTGTTCTTTAAAAGGTTTAGAAAAACAATTCTGAAAATAAAAAAATAAAAAGGAAATTGCCAAGAACAAAATATATTCTACATATATAAACTCTGTTTACTACACAATTTCTGATTTAAATAACTACATCGTGGCTTTGCATAAAGCTTACTCTCTATATAAAGAGCCACTCAATCTTGTAAGTAAGTATGAGGGGTTATTTTGCTTAGGAAACAAAATAATTCTGGAAGGATACAGTGAACACAGTCACACACCATGTGCTTTGTAGATATGTGGCATTCTTATATCTGTTTATTGATCACAGCAGATGGGCGTCAATCAATCTTATCTGGGCTCCACATACTCTCCAACTAACATCCCGAGGCAGGCCAAACCAATACTGCAAGCCCCAAGCCACCCATATAATCGCCAGACACCTTGAGCAAATTCTCTGTTTGGATGTGTGTTTGTGAGAGTGTTGAAATAACAAGGTGCAGAATCTGGAGGTGCAATGGAGGGCACATACAAAAACCCCTCACCAACAACTTGACAACTGGAACCAAAAACCCACATTAATCTTCACCTGGGATTCCAGTTATTATCTACTCCTTGTAACTTCATTTTCACACACTTTGCTGAGGCAAATTCAAAGCTCGCACCATCTGTGAAGTAGGTTGTACGAAAAGGCTGACATTCGTTAAAGATTAGGACGTGGTTCTAATGTGATTTTTAGTAAAGTGAGGCGTGTATTTGGAAATAAATCTCATCTACCCTGAACATCAAAGCATGTTTGTCGTTTGCTTATAGTCAACAACGGATGACTTCTGACGTCTTTCTTCCAGCCACCTTTCAAAAAACACCAGATTTAAAGAGTGCATGACTAACAGTTGTCCTGTCAAAAGATTCGCCCACGTTAGGTATGTATTTTTGACTTTCTTGTCACTGTTTTACAATGGCTAACTCTGTCATACTCTTTCCATTTTCAGAGATTAAACAGTTCTAGCTGTTCAAACCCTGCTTCCTGACTTTCTTCAACTTTATCTTTAATCTGTGTAATGTGTTTCTTGGTATTCAGGATGCATTTTGTTCTCTAGCAAACCTCTGATGCCTTAACAGAAGATAACTGGTACTGAGATTGACTTACACACCAGTGAAATCAATTACTAAATTCAGCAATTGATTTCACTGGATTTTATCTCTGCAGACAGGTGTAAAAGTGTTAGTATCCTTAATAATATTTTTGAAATCGCCTGCCTGAAATTTTAACAAACACATGGAAAGTTTTGTTGGCAACATAACAAAACATGAAAAAAAAAAAAAAAATCTGAGTTTAAACACTTTTGCAAAGTACTGCAGGAATTAAAGCATTTTTTTTTAATGAAGGAATGCACTTTTTCTTACCACGACAAACATTGCCATTGTCAGGTTCAAACCCAGCCTTGCATGTGCAGCTACCAATAGGCACCATCCACTCTCCATCTCCGTTACAGTAGAGCTTTATCGGGACATCTACTTCCTCTGAGTTTGGGATGCAGATTCCTCTGGCAATGACCAAGGAGGTGCTTTCTGCCCCTGTCATGGTCTCTGGAAAGATTGCAAAGTTTTGGACCACACTCGGGCACTTCTTAAAAAACACCCTGACTGACAGCAGAGACATACAGGCACCGTAGTCCTGAAAGGCCAGGTAGAAGCCATTTTTCGACAGTGGGCCAAAGCTGCGCACCTCTGTGTTGACTTTCATTAGGCGCCCGCCAAAGTCCACCTGAGAAAAGCTTTCATCTGCAGCTATGGTGTCCACCTTAAGGTAGGGGGCCTCCATCCAGAAAGCTGTTCCTTTGGTGGCAATGACAGAATCAGTTTCATAGTAGTACAGATTAAACGTCTCCTTGCAGGACCCGGGGACATTTGGAATGGAGCTGCAGTCGCGCACTGTGAATCGTATCTCCACATAGATCCGCTGCGCTCCACGACGATCGATGAAGGTTGTGAGGAGCCAGTTGTTCTGGCTGGGCTCAAAGACATTGCACACTTGGTAGGTCCTTATGGTGTTAAGGTTTTCATCGTAGCCACTCACTTCCTCCCACTACAGAAAGAGAAAGAGAGAGAGAATTGTACATGGTGGATTAGTAATCATTTATGAAAGAGCTGTAATGTTTTCTTTTTCACAAATTATTTCTGTTAATATTAGCTAAGCTGCAGAGAGTTTGTGCACATATCACTACCTTCACTCGAGGCATTAAATATGAATTTTCTGGCTACATTAACAAAAATGCTTTGGCCCACTGAGCGATGAGGCTTATTCATCCTTTGAGGATACGTGAATGTCTCCTTTCCATGGAATAATAAACAACTGTCTGAGTGCGTTTACAGAAAAATGCCACTTCCTCGTCTTGTTCTCTAAATGCGCTCACAGCTGTAGAATATGTTGCATCAGCAATAACTGAGTAATTACCGTGGTTGCACTGCTATGTGCAATCTATGCTAAGTGATGCTGGGCACTGAGTTGATGCATTAAAACTACACTGTGTAACAAATTTCAGATTATGCACTGCTGAATTACAATTAGACAGAGACAGTCGACATGGCAGCCAACCGTTGGAGAGTCACTTGTGTGCAGACAGAGCTGAGATATGCTGTAGGCCATTTCTTGCAGGTGTGACCCAGAAAGTGTGTTGGATGAGCATCAGAATCATCAGAAGGGCCTCAGGGAGTTAACTCAGTGCACCAAATCAAGATGAAAATACAGTGTTAATATTTGGTTTGAATCTCTCAGAACTGGGAGGAGAAATGGCAAACACAAAGAAGCTTTCCTTAAGAGCTTGTGTTTAGAAAAATGTACTAATACAGTAATTGGACACTGGCACAAAGGTTAATTGTGATCCAATTGTTCTAAATGGAGATTTACTGCTCGAACTCTTAAAATAAATGTCTCGGATTAAAACACACAGGCATACTCGACTTTTACAAACAGGATCTGTCTTGTGAAACAATAAAAACTGAAACTGTCTCCCTAGTATACAATGTCATGTTTGCAAATATTAAACATAAAAAGCTCTGCAATAAACTGCTTTCCAGCTTTTGTAGGTTTTAGAATATTATCTTGGCAAAAGGGCGATACAAAATTTAACCATCTTCGATATTGTTGCACAATTCAAGCTCTGCTTTCAGTATTCTCACAAAATAATGCTAATGTTGTTTATCCATGAAAGAAAAACAAAACCAACAACAGCCTCTTTCAAACGTAAAAATGTATCGATTTATATCTACTGCCATCATATTCCATAAGTATATGGCCTACTTTTTGTTTTTTATTTGAGTTGTTTTAAATGGCTTTTATCAGCATCTCTTCCATCTCTTTGTTTGACAACCAGAGTTAACCTTTTTCTAGAACTTGATGATGATTTCTGACTTGAGAAATATAGCAAATATAGAAATCCAAACCCTTAATTCTGGGTGATCTAAGCTTTTTACAGATTGATAAGTCACAGCTCAGACAGATAGACACAACCAGGAGCAATCATACTTTCAAATCTTTTGTTTGAGAGCGATAGCAGTGAAGTTTGGACATTATAAGTTGGTGTGCTGTATCTGGGGATTGATGTTTTAGACAACAAAAATCAGCTAAAATAACAGACTGTTTTATATATGCACTTTCTTAAGAGACCATCAAAAAATTTGCCACTTTCTCATTTCAAATATGTTTGTGTCACTTTACAAAAGTATTTGAGCAGATAGTGCTGCCTGTATCGACCCGCCTTATCAGCTGCAACTTTTCTGTTCGCCACATATACAATATCTAAGATTGCCATTAGGGAGGTAAACATTTTGATCTTTTATGACAGACTGTCCAATGACATCAACATTGGTACATTAATGGGCTTTTGTAGGTGTCTCCCTCAACTCCTGAATCCACTGGGATAATTTAGAAAAGGACAAGGATGTTCTATCTTCAATGTCATTGCAAAAGTGGCACAAAAAAATCCAAAGACTTGTTCCATTCCTGGTGGTCACTGACTTATTCAGTAGAGTGATGAGTTGTAGCTTATCAGTGTAACATAGGAGACTCTCTTCTGCATAGTTACATGGATGTTGCTCATCTAAATCAGCAACAAATTTAATAATAAACACTTGCGAGAATTTAATGTTCAGTAATCACTAATATCCTCATTAATAGAACCTCTAAAACATAGAAATTATCTATTTAACACTTTTTGGGACTTTTTTTTAATGTTATATATCCTATTTAAAAAATATATATTCTTTAAAATCTGCTAACATATCGCAGCTTGGTTAAAAGAACTGTTTCTTTAAAAATTCCCAAGCCGAAGATACAAATACCTGTAGGAGAGGAGAAGTTAATGAGATCTCGAGTGGAAAGAGTGGACCTCTCGTCAGTTCATGTTTCCTGTGTGCATACATCTCCTGGTGCTTCCTCCTTGCTCTGACCTTTAAAGCCCCACCTGCTCAATCAGGCTCAATAGAGCAGAGGAGAAATATCGGCTCTCTGCACGTAGCCCTAAAAACCAGTCAAAATCCAAAATTCTGCCCAATAACTCTATAAAATGATGTGAAATGACTGGAACGGGATGGATGTGAACCATCTGATTTTAATATAGATGATGAAACTATTTGTTGCAAGGAACATATTCAGAGGAAAACAGGAAGGTTCAAACCAAGTGAGGGCATGTACAGGGTGGAGTGGGAAGATACATGATGAACAGTGAAACTGCTGACATGATAAATGAGTTTACAGAAATCTGAGGTGCAAATTAAAGCCTTTTTTCCTCAACGCAGCTCCCTCAGTGCCCACTTCAATTCGCTCTTCTCCCCCCTCTTCTGCTCTCTTCTCCCATCTCTGCTCTGTAATGACCATTCATCAGCATTACAGGAACCTGTCCCTTTCAGCACTGCCTGTTCATTAATACAGCCGGCCCTAGGCTCCTCTGCACCCGTCTGCTCTGGTCTAGGAGGGGGTCCTCACCGCCTCTCGTCTAGCCAAATGACCACCATATTTCACGCCAGAAAGGGGCCTGCGGCGTCTTCAATAATGCCCATCCACAATCTGTCTAGAAATTCATTGGCTCACATAATAATGAAATACATTTTTTTATTTCCTACTCAGTAGATATTCAGTGTCACCACTGTGTCAAACACAAGTCAAACTATTACAGGAACCCTGGTTATTTAGCAGATAACAGACTCTGTGACACACTTTCGCCTCATCCCTTTAGCGGTTTGCATTTCTACGCTGTTTACACCAGTGTGCTCGAAGAGATTGGTGTTTGTAATTTGATAGTTTACCGACAACATATTGATTTGCTGGCTCTTGTTTTGCTACAGAGAGCTTGAGGGTACCTGCCACATTTCTGCTTGTGTAGGTCCAAAACATTTGATTACTGAGGGTATCGACATTTTTCTGTGTTCTTCAGTGTCTATGTAATTTCCTCACCATTAAAGAATCCTCGTCGCATGCATTTAGAACACAGGGACAGTCTGCCAAAGAGCATGTCCTTGTCACACCAAGAAATTTCTCTTTTATTGCTTTTTCCTCCAGTCCTTTACATTATTCAACCCAAATGTCTCTATCTGACATCTCTTTGACCCCTGAAAAGAGAGGGCATCATCATCTGTCACCTCAAAGGTAATGGAATTCTCTCATCATTTTTTTCTTTAAAAATTTGAGAATAAAACAGCTCAAGGCCTAAACTGTATATGTTTAGACTATGCATTAAAGAATACAGTATAGATTTATGCAGCCTGTATCAACATGTTTCTAAAGGAAAAAGTAATGAGAAATTATAGGAAAGTACAACAAGGAAAGAGGCAAGGAAGAAATCAACTTGTAGACTCACATCTTGGAGCTATTTTCGCCTAGATGACATACAATAAAATAATAATTAACAAAAATACTGAGTCACAAAACTTTTAATGTATCAGCTTGTGGAATATGTTAAGAAGTTGGTATATTTTTATTATAGTTAAATGAGACAAAACAGAAGAACATGGGGCTTGCAAAGTAAAAATATCAAAAAGTAACAGAGGCTGGATTTTTGGTATATCTCTGAGAAGTCCAGTGTTTGGTACTGTGCCAAGGAACCATCTGCTTGGTCAGAGAACTCTACTATCTGATTGAGAGGTTAACAGTAGTCAGACGTCCAGTCAAAATTGTTGAAGAAGGTTGTGTGTGGCAAAAAAAAAAAAAAAAACATTGATTTTTTTTCCCCCAACTTGCCTAAGGAGATTTGTTAGTGGAGACATGTGGATAAACTTGTGCACAGGCACCTTACATCATTATTTCACACGAGAAGCAGAAACTCTTCAGCTTAGAAAGTTTTAATAGAGGATATTCTTTTGCCAAAGAACTGAGATTGTAGGTGGACAATTACCAGTGAAGAAAACTACAGTTTGTTAGTGTGGACAAGTCCAAATATGCACAACATTTACTGTACTTAACCATCAATATTGACACTGAACTGCAGACAGTTTTGCTGATGAAACACCTGGCAAACACTAACAGCCATTCTTTGCAAAATGCTCATTTTGTAAGCCCAGTGAAAGTAATCACTGACTTCGCTCTAATAGCTCTGATTTAACAGATGCGCAGGAGACACCTTTGCTCTGCCCCTGGTAGTTAAATGTGAGCCTTCTGTGTCTGTGTATGTGTGTCATTATAGCAGCACTCTTTTATAGGCATTAAGTAGCAAGGAGTTGCAGGAGCTATGAATTCACAGAGCACTTAATGTTGTGTTAATGACCGGTGACAGCTAGCTGAGCTGGAGAAGGGAGGGTGGAGTAATGCAGGAGACAGTCAGAAGAAAAAAAACAAAAAAAAAAACAAGAAAAATGTGGCCATGCATTTTCAGGAGTGTGTTACCCTTCCTACATCATGAGTTCACTGTCTATATCATTAAAAGGATAAATTTCCATTACCATTAATAACTAAAATAACACATAACAGCTTAACATGCTGGATTCTAGCTCCAAAAGACTGCATCATTCGATGATGAGCTTAAGACAAGCACATCCCCAGTCACAGCTGGGTGAACTGACCGTTCAGAACAGAACATGCGCATAACACCTATGAAAAAAAATCAGTTGGAAAGGCCATGGCAGAAACAGGACAAAATCATTTCTTTTGGACACATGAAATTAGATTTAACAAAGGAAAGCTTGGATCACAATGTATGTATCAGGGTGTATTTCTTTGACGCATTTGATTTTTACAGATTGGTTTACCTATTAATTTAAATATGGCCAATTACACCATTTTCAAAATTACAGAACCACCTGCTTAAGAACAAATAGCAAAATAATAATAATAATAATAATAATAATAATAATAATAATAATAATAATAATAATAATAATAATAATAATAATAATAATAATAAACTGGGAAATTCATGTTTAAAATGAATATTCAACAACTATTTTGCAGTGGCTGACAATAAAAGTCAAATCCCTTTTGGAAAAATTGTGGAATACGCTAAAATTTAGCTATTTGAGCACGTTTGAAGCATCAGCCTTGGGAGTTTGTTTTAATGTCAAACAATGTGGTGATGTAATGATATGGCTTCTGCTTTCAGGCGGATCTTGATTACCTAATGTAACTGACACAAAGTTAAATTCTGCTAATTGAACAACCTGAAGGAGAATATTCAACTATCAGCTTATGATCAGCTTAATTGGGTTTTTCAGATCTAAAGGACACCAGTAAATCTATTGTCCCACAAAAGGGCATTTTCATGGCCATTTTTGATGGCCATGAAAAACAAATGTTCAATAACAATAATAATAATAATAATAATAATAATAACAAAATAATAATAATAATAATAATAATAATAATAATAATAATAATAATAATAATAAAAGAAATGCAACAAAGTGAAAGTTTGGGATTGGCCAAGTCAACTCCAGACTTAAGACACACTGTTGCCAGGTATTACACACTTAATGACAGTTATTGCTGCAAACAAAACTGCAAACAGGCTAAGGAAGAAATTCATTTTTACTTAGTGACAGGTTGGTTTTGATAGTCCTTTTTCCCTTGATATACTATGGCATTTGTAAACTGCTTTCTGTATTAATTCAAGTTGTTTTGGAATTTGTTGAATAATCTGCAACTTGCAGGTGTGAGAAAAAAAAATCAGAACTAAAGAAATGCAAAACCAGGGAAAATACTTTTTTATGTTATGGGTGTTCAATTATATTCTTCATTATGAGCCAAACTGTTTTGTTTGTGAGAAAACATCTTGCTCTATTTGTTTGAACATATTTTTTTAAGTAACATTTTAAGTATACCTTTAATTATTAAATGATATTCAGTGATAAAGACAGTCAACATATACAGTTAAGGTTTGTCTGTTTGTACCTTAAATATACAAACATATAGACAGGGCTAGACAACTTTCAGCTCATCATTCAGTCTCAGCTAATTCACTCGACAGGGAAGCCTGAATAGCGAAGCATCTACTTGGCTGATCTTTAACCTCCTGTCTGCTATCTGAAGCTCAGTGGAGTCGCAGTCCAGGACTGCTTTTCAAATCCGTCAGCGCCAGTTAATTCAGCTACATGCTCAGGCAAACTGAACACAGATGGGCAATGAGCAACTCAGAGTACTTCCACATTTAAAGCGCTTCTGCTGAGAAAGGTCGGTGAATGCCATTCTAAATAGTACAAGAGTGTCTGGAAAATGTTTGGTGAATGGCCAGGCAACTGTGCCAGTGTGATGATGTGCTTTTACAGCAGGCCTTGTAAAAAGAGATGTATTGAGTAGTCAAAAATGACCAACCACTGCACCGACTATGTTCCCTGATGCAGTTTACAACTTTGACCTCAGGCTTCAAAAGAATATAAATGCAAGGCAAGATTTTTCTTTTCAACATGCTCGCTACAGAATACCTGGACTCAGTGCTTTGCAAAAACACCCACACCCCTCAAACTTTTTCATATTTTGCAATGGTTCATCCACAATCTTTAGTGAATTTTTTCAACCTTAATATGTGATAGATCAACACAAAAAACCGCATGATTATGAAGTGGAATGACAAGACTGCATAAATCTTCAAATGATTTGGAAATTAACCTTTATAGTTAATTGAGTAAATTCTTTATAAAACCATATTTCACTGTAATAACCTCTGCAGGCCCTCTGTTGTATGTCTTTACTAGTTGCAGATTTTTATTCATTTATTTATTTATTTATTTATTTATTTATTTTACCTAGATGTCTCATAAAACAACTCAGACTCAGTAAAGCTACTAAAGAGCACCTATCAACATCAACTTTCACATCTGGAAGCAAAGGAGGTTTTGGGTCTTGATTATTGCTCTGACTTCCTAACATACATCTGCTTTGAGCTATCCTGTTCAGTTTTAGCTCTGGCTCTATGTTTAAGGCAGTTGTCTTGCTTCAAGTTGAAACTCTGCACCATTTGTGAGCCTTTGTCCTGGATTTAGTTTCAGCTTCCCTGTCCCTACTGACGAGAAGTGTTGCTTAAGCATAATGCTGGTTCCAACAATTATGTGGAGACTGTGTTTTTAGTAATTTTATCTTGATGTCATTGCTTTGTTTGTTTGCTACTGATTTAAATTTTGGTCATATGTTTGCTGCTTCCACAGGATGGCTTGTGGCTACATCACAAAAGGGCATTTTTGGCTTTCTTTCTTTCTTTTAGCAACTCTTCCATAAAATATAGTTTTGTGGAGTGCATGACTTATCGTTGTCCCCACAATGTATTCTTCTGTCTCAATTGTGGATCTCTAAAGCTCTTCCAGAATGACATCAGATTAATTGCTTCTCTGATTGATGCTCCCTTTTTGTTATATGCCTCAAATGCTTCAATTCTTTAAATAAAAAAATAAAATGACTGTCCCTTCTTCATCCATCAGAGTAAAACTAAAATGGGGGTGGAGCCTTGTCCAAGAATGTTTTTCATTTTACTTTCTTGGGATGGACATCTTAACAATGAGCGTATTTAATATTCATGACAACCTAACATTGGGTTGATGCAGGGAGAAAGTACTTCTACAGAATATTTTTAAAATAATTAGGCATGAATGAAACCTCATTTTAGGAGTGCTCTTTTGATAGGAAAAAGAAAGATGGAAAAAGTGACACACACATTTAAAATTCATAAGGACAAGGTCTTGGAAGGACAGGGGATTAAAGGTGGACATGAAAAGAGATAAGAATTGAACTCTTTTTGCCCCTGCTTCTCAGTTTTCCAAAGCTCTCTGCTGACAGTAATCAAAAGCCAGATCACTGTCTTTTCTATAAAGGCTGGTTTAAATCTCTGTGACTTATGAGAATATTTGCATTTCAACCTTCAGGTCTCTTCCCTGAAGTCGATGTTACATAAAACAATATCCGGTTCACGTTCGTACAGTGACCGCCGTTTCATTCCCTCAGCTTCTCTCAGAAACTTTTGAGATCCATGCACATAGTCTCTCATAAATTCACTTACACATGCACACACACACACACACACACTCACACAAAGCCAGACTGCAGCTTCTAAAATATGCAGTGGCATGATTGCTATTATCATTTCTGATCAGCTGTGTTATTGAATGAATGCTGCTGTCAGGGCTGTTGCATGGGAATGATTATTTTGCGGGGCATCTGAGACCTAGTTACGCCTGGCTGAATGTGATGGATGGGGAGGAAATGGTGATGTCTGAAACACTCCAGGTCCTGCCAGATCCAAGCCACTCTATAATTACAGTCACACAGTTTGTCGGAGCCCAAGTAGAGTTCTGCCCATCTGGCTGGATGCAGAAAAATGAGTCTTATGAAAGCTCTCCCTCCCTGATCACACCCAAAATATCATTAACACGTTTAAAGAAGGCCGACTTTATGTTGAGACTTAAAAAAAAGCACTGCAAATCATTTTGTGTGCATGTTTTTGTTTTTAATCAAGATCCAAATGTATATGTACTGTAAAAGATGCACAGTTGTGTTTTTACTTTAAGGCAAATATTTTTGCTCAATTACCTGACAGCAAAAAACACTGAAATTGTAAAAATGAGCAACTGACACACTCTTACGCCACCCAAGTTTGATAAGATTATTAATCATTGCACTTGACCCATCTTTTTGAAAGCAGCCTTCTTTAAAGCCCACCTATTTCAATGACATTGAATGATTTGATTTGAGAAAACAGTTAATAATCACAATCCTCAAAGACTGGCTTGCATTCTGTTTTCACTAAAATTGCAGACTGAAGGAAGTAAATTGGAGATTTAATTATTTAATTATCACTACAAGCAGAATTCAGACACAAGTGGGTGGTGGAGTGCAAACAAAGATGTTTGATGTGGAAACAGAGACACAAACACATTAAATTTAATTATTGATTTAAATACAACATAATTAGGACAGATTAATGAATATACCTCAACTGAAAAAAAGAAAAGTCTGTGTGGGGGAAGATTAAGCAAGAATGAAAGGTTTACTTCTATTTGAGCCAACTACAGAGGGCATCTAAAAATGCAGCTCCAGTGGGCACCATGGCAGACACACAATTACTCCTGTGGAAAGAAGCCAAAGACATCACAGAGCTACTCCCACATACTCCTCCAAATTCATACTAAATTAAGATGAGATTATTTTTTGCCAAAGCTATCACTTTGTTCTTTTATTTACTTCTTGAGAAAAAAATGCTCTTTTATCTCCACCCATCCAAGATAATTCTCCAGTGTCAAATAAGAAATGGGAATCATGCAGGAAGGAAATCAATAATACAGGCAGCCATATGTTCCTTTGGATATTTCATTTTAAAAAGGGAAAATGAAAAGCAGCAAAAACCGGGAGAAAAAATATCATGAGTTTGATAAGGTCTGTAGTAAGCATATTCTGTTTTTGTCTGTAAAAACATAAGTATGATGAACATTACGTAAGAAACAATATCTGGACTAATAATGATACAAATCTTGGAATGCACAGAAAAATTGGCTGGTGACTGGATTCAACGTGTCCTTATCAGTAATCAGTCGGCTGGATATCCAGTGCGTTATGTCTGGTGAACATAACACACATTAGCGCTAATGGTTGGGCTAAAAATAACATTTATTTGAATAGAAGTTGTTTCTGCAGGAGAAGAGATTTGTTTTGAGTATAAATTAAGTTGTTAAAAGTGAGGTCAGAGAAAAAGCAAAAGGAGCAAGTATTTTCTGCAAATACAACTTTTTCTATGGAAACATTGTGATTGTACAATTACACTGCAACTTGTAAGCGAGAAATAAGGTAATCTTTATTGTTTTAATATATCAGCCAAAGACAATCCAAAACTTAAAGGCAATTCATAAATAACAATTGAAATATTTGCTTTTTCACAGAGGAGCTGGTTAAGACAGCTTTTTTTCTTTAATTGGTATAATTGTCATTTACGAACTGACTTTCAGATTTAGTCTAACCTCAACACACCTTAAAAGATGTGTATGTTTAATGTGTAGGATGTAATCTTGTGTGAAGGGTGTAATCTTCTATTTGTATGCAAGTCATCATAGGAACTGCTTGGTAAGAAACATGAAATTTCTTATGATGGTCCTTGGGAGAGCGCTGCAGGGTGGAAACATGAATCTAAAGCTATGAAACCCACACACACAAAAAAAAAAAAAAAAATTCTAATGATTTTTATTTTTAATATCTGAGGAGGATGCAGCTGGTATAAAAAATGAGGAATTCAACATTGCAACAGATTCAGTGTCTGCATACCTCACCCAGACCAATCTATTTTTTGCAATGAAAAACAGAATGAATACAAGTTGTAGTGAACACAACCATGCAGAGGAAAAATAACCCACATCAGGGATTTGTTGTCATAACATTCTAATAGTCACGCTGCGTAAATGTGTCTGAGTATGAGTTCAGATCAAATTCAGCTGTCTGGCTATGCTCCTCAATCACACACGCATATCAAGGAGGAAGAAGAAAACAGGTCCCCCATTGCTACACCAATCTGATATCTGTGTCGCTATCAGAACAAAGATGCACGGACCTTCTTTCATTCCAAATGTGATTCATCTCTGAAGATTTTGAAAAAGTTTAACGTCTGGTTAAACTAATTCACATTCATGTGAGAAGCTCCCATCAGAGCATATGCATTTTTGCATGCATTGAGGTCTGCATGCACATCCTGAAATCCCTCTTCTCACCTGATTTCTGCAAGCCGCGCCACTATGACTCACTGTCATTTCTCTCCTCTCATCGCATTTCAGCTCATTCTCCACAAGTTCAGAGTTCACCCCCATCCTGGGCTCTAGCTTGCTCTCAGTCCTTCTTTATCTCTTTGTTATCCATGTTTCATTTTTGACCCTTATTACCTACATTAAATTAGTCCCTTCTTTACGCTCACTCTCCATTTTCGTTTGCATTTTCCTCAATTTAGTCTTGCCTTTGGTATTTTTTTTTCTACTTTGAGCCACTGCTCATATAACGGATGTACAACAGTGAATCAGAAAAAAACCCACTATCAAATGATCACTTAAAACCCATAGAATAAGTCAGAAGCCTTACTTGCCTTTAAAATCAGTACACCAGATTCAATCATTTGAAAGAAGACTAAAGGTTAACACAATCAGTGTTGACAGTCAAGATAGATGACAGATTTTACTTCAGTCATCTATCCTAGGCGGATGGCTTTAATTTTTTTCATTTGCTTAAAGTGTTGTTTCAAGTTATTTTGAAAGAACACTTTCAATGTCTGGTGACATTGAAAGTGTTCTTTCAATGTCACCAGTTCTTTCAATGTCACCAGTGTGAAAGTGTTCTTATTTTGAAAGAACACTTTCAAAATAAGTGAAATGAAGATTTGCAGTTCAAGTACACATTTTTTAAATCCCATTAAGGCTGCCATGGTGTCATGTATTTATTTTCTCTCCAGCTGTTTCTGACTTATTAGATTTCCAATCAATCAGCTCCTTCTCCTTGTCACACTGCCTTCTACACGTTTTCATTTTCCTCAGTTTACATTATTCTTCTGCGTTCCTTTCCGCCCCCTAGAGTCCCTGTCTTTCACGGTATGAATAATTGAGGCATATTGAGTTTGACCAGCAGATGGTAAGATGGGTGTTATGGATTTGTCCATGCTCTTTAGCAGGGTTCAGCTGCTGAGTGACACTTGTCCTGCTTGGGTCCACAGTAGCTCTGGGGAAGCATGGGCCACAGTGGGGGCAGATAGGCAGGACACACCCACAAATGCATCTCCTCTAAAAGCATATGTAGGTGAAAATCAATGACAACACTTACAGAATTTGTGTCTGAGGACAGACAAGTCCACATGTGAAAACACAAGTGGAAGTACTTAACATTATTTCTCAGTGTAGTGCTGCCAGACCAGAATTGATTTTTATAGAATAAATAAGTTTTGAGGACTACTTTTATTAAATTGACCAATTCATTTTATTTTACAATTAAAATGTTAGTCTATGCCATGAATGCTACTTTGTAGGTATTGTAGTTATCTCCTGCTATATGCTTTTTTCAAAGGCATAGCAAGTATGTGCATCTATACTTTTATTTTACCCAAATGCTGCAGGTTGTGATAGATTTCTTGGAATACATTCCTAAAAGATGGCATTTGCATTCAAGGGTGTGACTTTCAAGCAATCACCCGAAGTGTTTTTGAGACATTCCACCTGCTCATTATTAACCTGTTAAAAGCAGTCACATTGTCATTTATATATGGGCTTCCTTTGCAGAAAATACAAAAAATGGCAGTCTGACAACAAAATGGCCTGATCATTCGGAGCAAACAAGATGATCTAAACATAGACTAATTGCAGCCTACGCTGATTGCAAGCCGTCAATGCTTGTTCTAAGAGGATGTTTAATAAAGGCAGTGGTTATATAACTGCTATTTAATAAATACATGCAGAAAAATGTTAAGCTGGTTGTTTATAATTAAGTAGTTTCATAATTTGCAATGGCAGCAGTATGAGGTAACCCAGCTTAGCAGGTATTTACAAAAATTAAAAGTTATGGTATATAATAGTTAAATAACCTCTGCTATGTTTTTTGTATCTGACCTGATATTTTACATTTGTTTGCCATGCCTAAGTGTTCAGTACCCCAAAATCATCATCTTCCTTTTATTTGCCCTCCAAACTGTCTATAACTCAAGTAACCTGCTGCATTTCTCCCTGCTAAAGAGCACAGCTTGCGGTTTCACCGTCACTGCCACCCTCTGACTGCTTAACCTTCGAAAGCTCCTGCCCCAAAGGCTCTCACCTCAGCTCTGTGACCTACCAGAGTCAGAACAGTTAGCGTAAGCTTTCCTCCACACTGATATCACTGTATGTTGCTGGCAAGACAGCTGTATTTTAGGGTTTCCTTTAAATTGGCTTGGTCTTATAACCTCTTCTTTTGCATTTTTGCAACCCGTCTCTAAATATGTTTCCACACCTTGACATTTCCTCCAATGTCTGTTTCCTGTTTCTTGGATTTTCCTTCTTACTCCATACTGTTTCCTCTCTCTTTCCTCCCTCTGTCTCATCAACCCCCTCCTAGTGAAAGCTGTTCACTAGGAGCTGTTCACCCTTTCTGACTAAACTTTATCAAATTAGTTAGAACTTTAAAAAAAAACGGAAAAACTTAAAAAAACAAATAAAGACTTTGTCATTCATTTATTTTTCTTTTATATTGTTTTTAGAGAAGAAAATAAAGGATGGAACAGTTATCCTTCTGAATCAGAATCACATATATAAAGCAGATGTTTTGTGGTAAAAAAAACGTGAATTTTCTCTGTCTCTTCCAGTTTGCATCCATTTTCTACACTATAAAATTTCCTCCCTGGATGGTAGTACTGTATCACCTCGACGTGTCATCTTTCTTATTGTCCTTTCAGCAAAGTGTCTGTGTTTATGTTTTGCACACAAGACAACAAGATTATCGTGAAAACTCAAGCAGGAAATTAGATAACAAAAGTAGGATAAGCTAAAATCCCAAGCATCCTTGTATTCAATTTTTCAGTAATCTGATTTGTTTTGCCACTTCTTACCATGTTCTGTATCAGTACTGACAAATATTATCTAACAGTGACTTATGAGAGGAACTCCAATTGCCACCTTCATCGAGCTAAGTTACGAGGATGTGTAACAACCCCCTCTCCCACAGCAATGGCATCTGCAAAAAGCTTACAGCAGAGGGATGTGAATATGGGGATCAGTGATAATCTTTGCTCTGCTAGCCTGGGAAAATTGACCTTTAAGAACAATTATTGAAAAATAAAAAAAAAAAAATGACATGAAAATATGGCATAAGCCTAAACAAGTAGATGAAATGAATTAGTATTGAATCTCTAAAATGTATCATTGCATTTCTCTTAGGTTCAGATTCCTAAGACGAGTTCAATTATAAAAACTAATTTCAATAGCTTAACTTTTAACAGTTGCTGCCCTGTATTTTAAATGTCTGCAACAACATTTTAAAGTTAAGTAGACTAAAATTATAAAGCTTGTTTTGATTATAGTCTGGGGTTTCTTGGAGAGCTCAAATGCTGACGGTGACTTAAAGAAAAGCTTCAGATATCTTCAGATAATCTTATTGAGATTTCAACAGTGGAACTTACAAATTGGATGTTCTGTATATTGTTAAGTCTTTTACTGGGTCTCGAAGCCTCATTCACTGTCAGGTCACTCAGCTGTGTAGTGAAGCCTGGAGGAGTTCAGTGTAAACATGACATCTGAGGTGTAGGAGAATTTACAAAATGCTTCAACTCTCATCACTTGACTTGATTTACAGCACCCTGCAAAAGCATTCACATCTCTTGAACTTCTTCACATTTTTGTCATGTTTGCAGTTTTATCACGACCTTTAAGTAATTTAATAAAGATCTAATGTGACTGACCAATGCAAATTAGAACACCATTTTGACGTATTCTAATTTCTGTCTTAATAGACAGAAATAAGACATATTTCTGTCTTATTTTAAATAAGACAGAAATATATGTAACCATTATAACTGAAGTAATTTAAACCTCACTAAAGTAAAACTAAATAGAAACTGACCAATGAAAATTAGACATTGTTTTTTTAAATGGGGTTTAACAAAACCATAAAAAAAGACTAATAAAGCAGTTGTATGTAATGGCTGCACATGGAAGATTAGAGAAAATAATTATATCTTGACAGATGTAATAGGATATTTTAGATCTCATTCATGTTGCTGAATTTTGTGTTGCTTTGTCAATAAATCACATACATTGAAGTCTGGGACTATAACTTGATAAAATGTTTGAAGATATAAGGGAATATTAATAATGAAAGTGAGTTACATAAATGAAGTTTAAGAATAGATACAAGAAGGTGTTGAGACAGACATTAATAATATATTTATTTCACTAACAAGTAAGACAATACAATGTCACACACATTTTAATGTCTTTCAAGTAGATTTTTTTAAATGAATTAATAAAAAAAATCTTTTTCTGCAACAGCACTATAAAAACAGGTTTTTGATGTGAATCCATTTTCCTTGACATGTTTCTTTTAAACAATTAACCTTGCAAGGATAATAAGATTTATAATTCCAATTAAACTAGACATAAACAAGACTGAAAACCTCAGAAAAGTCTCATTTACTGTGAGGAAAAGCACTCTTAGGAAGCTGCTGTGAGTGCAAGCCATTCATGTCTCCTTTGTCATGTGGTTGCACAACAAGGTCAGAGGACATTTTCCATTCTGAGACTCCATATTTTATTAATCATACAGCTAAGCGAATGGCAGAGGGTGAGAAGCAGCGTGACAGAAAAGCAAGAAAGGGCGGACATTTTACTATAAAGGTGAGACGGAAAGAAAAGTAAAGGACAAAGGAGAGTGAAGCCCCCACAGAGCAGGAAATAGTTCATGCCATAGAAACAAAACAGTAGGGAAAAATGAAACAGAAATGCTTATTATAAAGGCACATAATATTATTGTTGTTTGAGCACATGTGTTTCTGCCCCTGGGGCTATCTGCCTTTTCTGCAGATGCTAACACATAAGTGTGCAATTGCATATTGCCAGCCCATTATATACATTTGCACAGCTAACCCTGATGTCCTCATGTTTTCACATCCGGAATTAATCACACCACATCTGTGGTCCTTCAAAACTACCTTGAGCTCTGTGCAACAAAAATGGACTGACTACAACACTTCCTACAAACTCTTACAGGAAAACTTAAAAGAAGAAATTATAGTAAACTGAGACATACAGAGGTATGCATACACAGTGATTGTATATTTAATTTGGTATGTTATTTTGTGTAAATGTGTGAAATGCATTTGCAAGGTTCACCAACTGCAACAAAATTACAGCTGGCTTTGCCTCATATTCATGTTCGAATGTTACATCTATCAGTTGTTCTGAGGTGAAGTTTAAGAATATGGAGCCAGTTGTCCTTCATTATCATATGCTCCATAGCCACTGCTGCAGCGAGTGTTACTTTTATCTATAGTGATATTGTGATAGTCCTATCACAATTCTCGAGATGGTCCAGTGTTCTTATGTGTAGAAGACTCATCGCAGCCAAAACTCCACCATAAAATGTTTGACCTGAAGGCAAATGGCCTGAACATGTGGTCAGCTATGAGCTTTGTTAAATATTTGACCATGGGCCAAATTTGCGGTTTACACAATCTGTGTCCATGATGATATAAAACTGAGACTTATATGTAGATTTTGATGCAGGTTTTGCAGTAGTTTCAAGTTCATTGCAGACTTATAATAGCATTGTAAAGACCAGACAATTTTTCTAGGCTTTGCATTGTACAGAATGTGGGGACCTTTGGCTATTGAGAAATAAATACTTGTTGGAGAGGTGATCTTTCTTTTCTTGTTGGAGTCAATCAGGATCTTAAACTGAAAGTTAATAGTCCCATCAAGTCAGCAAACATCTTACACTTTTTGGCACTGGTCATGAGATATTTTGGTAAAAGTTACATATTTAAGGCTCTACATATATTTTTCATTTATTCTGGATACTTGAAAACAAATTTAATTAATTAATTAAAAACTCTAAATTAACACAAATTTTTTAAGACTGTTATCTTTATTTGAGCTTAACATCCCAACTAACTTGTGCATGATCATGCAGTATTTTGCAAACTTACACTAAGCTACACAGAAAAGGGCTGTGCTATTCTCAGACTCTTCTGCTTTTGAAACGGCACAAGTGTATTCTCCCTACAGCAGGTCTTAACCTTTGCAACAGTTTAAAAAAAACCTGTGCTCAAAAAAGACAAAAGGCTCGGTGTGCCTGGAAGCTTGGTGAACTGAACAGACTTCAGAGAAAAAGGCCTGTGCTCAGTAGGTGTCAGTAAAGACTCATCTGGATATAAGGTATTTAACCATGACAGTACTACAAAAATCAATGGCAAAATTTGTCTTCTTTCATTACACGTGAGGTGAAAGTGATGAGGCCTTGTCACTTGAGTCAACAAAATGATTAATAAAATAAAATAATAATAACAAAAAACATTTGCAAAAGCTTAACACACAGTCACAATTATGATATATCTCTTAATTGTAACTAATATTATGCAGCAGGATGTAATAGTTCAACAATGCATACACATGCTTTATATAGCAAAACACTAAATTACAAACTTAAGTTATCTTCCATAAAAAAGAGTGGTTCCTAATTAAATGCAAAAAATTAATGAAAGAGTCAGGCTCAAGATCCCTTGAATAATAAAAATAAAAGCTGACACTGCATAATTATAGCTATGAGAAGTGTCAGGGGTCACTGCCCACATAAACGTACAGCTACACACACATACATTGTTATTTTATGAATCAAGTTGTCTTAGTACTCCTTGAGGACACAAACAATAATACTAAAAATCTGGGCAGCCACAGTAGTCAGCCTTTAAACAAAGTCAAAGCTCTGTTCATCTGCTTTAGCACCAATAAAGGGTCTCTTTACACGGATATAAAATGCTTCATAAAGACCCAAAGAACCAGAAAATGCAGGAAACAGTCATTGTCTATCCTGAATAGTTCCTGTAATTTAAACCAATGTTGGGCCACGGAGCTTTTCATTGGGGTTTTGAATTACATTAGTGAAAACTGGGTCTTAAAAGTCTCTTAAGGTCCATTAGTGTAATAGTTCAGCAGTCTGTTTAACCGTTGACTTAGTTAATAAAAACAAACCAAAAAAAAATGAATACTGTTTCCATTCTGGGTATGTTTCTCTTTTTTTAGTCATCGTTAGTCCATTCACATCAACTAAAATACTTAAATTTTGAAAAAAAGTTCAATTTAAATCTTTAAACCCCAGAGCATATCCATCGTCAAAGCTCCTCCTCCCCAGTTTCACTCTAATACCTCCACTCCACTGCATAAATGTATCATTACAGTATCATTATGGCAACAGTATCCCCCAGCTTCCATTAACAGGGACTTAGGTACTGTGTGCTGTGGCTTACATAGACCCATTATATTATTAAGTCATTATAAACCAGGACACAGAGAAAATTATGCCTTTAATGGGAGCTACATTGGGAACTACTTAGGTTTATGCCCCCAACCCACCTACTTTTCTGCCTATTTTCCTGTGCCCGTGGATCTGAGTGCCCACGGTGTTAAGTTACGTATTGGACTATCAAGTTACTTCACCCTGAACAAAAGGTAGCTCTATATCAAACCTTTACTCCAAATAAGCTAAGTGTAGTCAGCTGCCTACTTACCCCAGAGTTAGGATATGCCGTCCAGCCCAGTTCTGCTGTGGCCACCCGAGTGTCCATCAAAGTTTCTGCAGCAAAGACAGAAAAATGGAGAGAAAAACAGTAGTTAGCCTCCAAAACCTATTTTTAGTACCCCTCAACGGAGATGACTTGAATTCAAGGCCCAGTGATCACTTGACACTATCATCTATGAACAGAGCAGAGACGAAACCCCACAGTGATTCATCCATCTCTGCCTCACTTCTGTTAAGACAAGAAACATGGAAACAAATCCTTGGCACTTTGCTGGGAGGGATGCCTGAGAGCTTCTGTCATGCTGTTAAATGCTCAGCTTTGTATTGTGTTCTCTATGTGAGCACAACAACAATATGCATATCCCGCCTTTGTTTGCATGCACATGCATGCATGTATTTGAGTGATTTGCAGTCACTTCTGGTGAAGTGGGTGGATTTTATTTGTACTTTTGGGTGGGAAAAGGCTGTATAGCTTTGCACACCATTAATCTAGGGAAAAATCACTTCTAAAATGCAGACAAAGTCTTACATCCCTGTTCTGGAAAATGCTCACCAATTCAGTAGGTCAGAGGTTCATGCTTTCAACTGAGTGAGATGAAAGCATATCAATTTCCTAGCTCTTTGGTGAAACTTAAACAGACATTTCACTGTAATCGATTCAACATTTGCAAAAAAAAAAAAAAAAAAAAAAAACCTCCAGTATTTTAGACTTCAAATCTCTTGTGTAAAAGCAATGCTCACTGTGACATATTTATACAAAAAAAAAAAAGAAAAACGAAGACTGGCAGCTGCCACAAAGAAACCAAACTTACCAGTTTTTATCAGTCTGATTTACCGATAAGAGGATAAAAGCTATGTTGCCATTTTAAAGAAAGACTTCCCCTGTAACAGACTGTTTATTCCATGCTCTAAATGATTCACCTCATAAACTGAAGGAACATTTCACATTTTAAATGCTTCATGCCAGAACATGCCCTTGATTGTGTTTGTGTTTCCCAAACAGATAAAACTCATTTGCTGAAGGAGGAATGGTGTGTCTGGGTGATGGTCTGTAGCAGATAAGAAAGGAGCTTCGGGAATTTTCAGAGGAATTGTTTTTGCCTTGGACACCTTCCACTGCCTCAGCAATGGTTGTCCAATCCAAACAAGTGCTGTTGACAGGGATGGGATCGTAGTCTGATGAAATCCTCCCTGTTAAATTTTAAATAAGACAATCCAACTTTCTTTACTTCACACATAGCCATTTGACTTGTTTTGATTTTTATTTATTGTGCATTTACTTTTGCCTCAAACCAAATAACATAAGGGGGATCAGATTGAGGGAGGTCTCAATCTGATCACGTGATTGGAAATCAGGTCCAATCACATAGTTTCAGACTTGGTTGGAATCTAGGATCACATCCCGATCATGGATTATTTTAAACCCAAATAGGAATAATAACAGTATCTACAGTTACGTAGTGGACTGTCTACTGTCTAGTGGACTGCCTACAGTTTTATGCCCAGCACATTGCATAAAACTAAGCAAAAATGGCATCAGCATCAAGTTGGAACACGGTTGCCATTTTTGCGACGTCGTAAGTATATTTGGCGACTTTTTTTTTTTTTTTTTTCAAAAAAACAAGTGATAAATCTAGACACATACTCTGGTTTATTGGAGACATTGTGGGAAAATGGGAAAGCAACGACTGCAGTTGCAGCAGGCAAGAGGTGCACTGAGCCCCTCCCATATCAGAAACAGTTTGCAAGCGCGTCATGCAGAAGCCTGCAGTAGAGCACAGAGAGTACCCAGACCATTCCGTTTCCACATTGCAATAGAATCACACATGCACAAAGCCGCCGGTGAGTCCACTCTGGATTAAATACAATGTAAGTGTAGTTTATCATGTTGCCCAATGTATTTTTATTTTTTTATTCTTTTATCAAAACTGACACATCAAAAAAATACTTATAACTTGATTCGCACAGTCTTAGTTTTTTTTATTAAATGATAAATATGGTGGACGAAATAAAAAAGAAAATAAGGAACATCCTAGACCATTTAATTTTATTTGTTTTATTAATTAAAGACCTTTACAAATCTCTTCTTAAGTATTAGCTTTTTTGTAGGACTGTTTTAGAATTGGTATTATTTAAAGAAATATTAACAATCTACCTATCCATTGTTCTTCCATGCTGTGACATGCTTTCAGACTGTGGGAGGAAGCCAAAGCACCTAGAGAGAACTTACACATGCATAGGCTGAGCATTCAAGCCACATGCTGAAAGACCCCAGGCTGGGATTTGAACCTGGAGCCGTCTTTCTGTAAGACGATAATGCTGCCAACACATACATAGTGACTATCAATAAGCATTGTTTACATGATTTTTTTAGAAAAATGGAAGGAGAGACTGGCAATAAAACACTTTTAACACTGTTTAATTTTAGTTTCTCAAAGAAAAATCCTTATGGTCAGGTCAGCGCATCATAAAAAATTGTGTAATTGGATATCAGTCACTGATGTTGCTAATAAAATCTAGATTAAAAGATACTGTCAAAGAAAAATAAAACATTTTAATGTAAATTTTCTCCACTTACATGTAGATGTAGTCCACATACATTAACTAGTTAGGTAAGATACATCAGATACACATTCAAATACTATTATATGCAACAATAGAACGCAGACTAATTCATATGTAGACTTTACCTGAAGACTTTACCTGGAGGAGTCAAGACTGTGAGCAATTTTCTGTATACACCTACCGGGACAGTCTTGTTCACACTAAGCTTTTTGTCTCAGTGTTTCAATTTCCTTAAAATCAGCCTTTCACTGTCTCGTTTCCACAGTCAGCCAGCTCCAGCCTGCCTGTTTTTAAGACTTGTTGTCAGCTGGGGAGATAGGACCATGAAACAGCTCCCTGTGCCAGAGAGCATTGTGGGGACTGCCAGCCCTTTCTCAGGGGAAATCACAGAAGCTTTAGTCTAATCACACGGACACTTGGTAGGCCATTTTCCATTTCCTTTAAAACACAGAAGAAAGGGGGACGAAGTAAAAAACATTGTGGGTAGGGGACAAAAAAGGTCAGAGGCCTCATGGGAAGGCAGGATGAGCACTGTCACCTGATCTAATGTCCACCATTAGCAGAATATCAAAGTAGCACATGAGTAAATGGAGTGTACTAAGTGGTGATTAGCAATGAGGTTTGGCTCAAGCAGCGGTCATGCCACATCTCTAACACCTGTCCACAGGCATAGGGGATTTGAGAAATGTCCAATGTGTATGTTTTAAATCAGCTGTCTTGTTCATCTTTTTTTTTTTTTTTTTGTGAAGTGAATGTGAACACTAAAAAAAATCAATGTAATTTAATAGTGCATGCATGTTATAAATAATTACTGTTTTAAATACAGTAATATTATTTTAAGTTTTTTTCAATAATATTTTTTAGTAATGATTTTTCTGCGTTGTATTATTCTTCTTATTATGTCCACAAAGGCAATCTAAATATCACATATTTTTTATCCGGCGATGAATAACTATTTTGAAAAGCAAGACATGCAGTTCAAAGTTATACCTTCAAATGTAGAAATACAAAGACAACATTTTTGTGGCCGATGTATGTGATGTGTATAATGTAATGTGTCCTTTGTTATTATATATATATATATATATTAGGAGCAGCGTTGATGAAACACCACTAGTATTACGTCCTTCATTAACATTACTTCGAGCATGTAGCTTTCCAGGAAGCAATCACCATTTCCAAATACAAAAGTTTCACGGGAGGTGCTGTTCTTATATTATCTGCTAAGGGTCTCACTCTCTAGCCTGAATGATGCCAAAATATGTATGTATTGATTTTTTTTTTTTTTACATTTTTCTTTGAAAAGGTATTTTCCTTTTAAACTGGTACTGAGTTTCCAAGCAGACGAATCCTGATCTGAGTCAATCCAACTGATAATTCTTCAATTTTGGTCTCCAGATGATCTCTCAGTGTATCTCAAGCAAGTAAACAAGAACTTGCTTGAGATACACCTGAGGGTGGGTTTGAATCCCAAGCTGAGGTCCTTCTGCATGAAGTTTGAATGTTCTGTCTGTGTATGCTTGAGTTCTCACAGCTTCCTCACACAGTCCAAAATCACGACTGTTAGGTTACTTGATCTCTCTAAATTGCCCTTATGTACAAGTGAATACATGTCCTGTGAGTCGCTGTGTTGTGTTGCTCTGCAAGGGACAGGCAATCCAGTGTGTACCCCGCCTCTTGCCTGGTGGAGATAAGCACCAGCCCCCGCAACTCTGCAAGAATAAAAGGAGAATCTACAACAGATGGAATAAGGAATGTTACATTATGTCTCTTCATTAATATGCTGTGGTAATAAAAAAAACTAAAGAGTGTGAATTAGAAAACATTTAGGAAAGCATATTCAGTCTATGACTCAGCGAGAATTAGGAATGGGGAAGTTTTGGTTTTAAAATTTGAAGACATCTATTAGGATTAGGGTCCTAGAATTATTTTTTTATGATTGCTCGGCAAGAAAATAAGCCGTTCCTAAAATGCGTGATTCCCACTTGTTTTTAGCAGTGAGTTTAAAGATTATAATAATACACCCTAGGCCAGCAATTCTGAGTGAGACTTCTAACAAGAAACAGTATCTCTTTAAGCATGAGAAAGCAGACAAACTAGAACTCCATTTGTAAGAACAAATTCATTTCAGGTCTTGAACAATTAGCAACAATTTGCAGTTTAAACTAAGTAATTTTTTATATTGTTAATTTATAAATAATTTGGTGGAAAAGGTGAAACAAAACTTTTGCAGTCCCCAGTGTTTCAGGACTTTTTCTGTTTTGTTTATACACTGCTGTGTCAGCTCTATCCGCAAGCACTAGTATATTAAACACAGCTAAATCCACTAGCAGTTCGAACTGTGGGAAAACTACGCACATTCAAAGCCTAATGTTGACTATGTAAATACTGCTCATAAATTCAAAGGAAAGCAACACCTCATTGGTCTCAGTGCAAAAGATGTATTATAGCAACATCATAGGCATATTATTTACTCAACGGATGTTAGGGATTCTTTAGCAAAAGGCATCTTCAAAATACACCAAATTATTTTACTCAAAACTCAGAAGTCACAATCAGAGAGAGAAGCCAGGGCCTATAACCCCAGAGAGCGTTGCTCCTTCTTATTAGTAGCAAGTGATAGATCAATACCCAATGGTGGGCTGTTTCCACAGATAGAGAGAGAGGGGGGCATAGAGAGAACGAGGAAGAGAAATGAAAGTAAGGGAGAGACTACATTAAACATTGATGGGGCCCTGTGTTACAGATCGATAAGGAAACAGCTTTCTACACGCAATTACACGTCAGCAAGCAGTCGCGTGATACATCACATGAACTTCCATTATTACATATTACAAGCACTAGCCCAAATAATATTTCTATGGATAAAAAACAACAGATGGAATGGGTTATATAACTCTTGAACTTTATTAAGGTACTATCTATATGCCTAATAATTAGTAAAAAGTCAAAATAGCTACATGTCTGTATAAATCCCTCCTTTGTGACCACGTCTGTATGATTGCATGGTTTCTGGTCGATAGAACATGTGCTGAAGCCCTTTTCGAAGCCTCCCTTACTTCTTAATCAATATACCAAAGTATTCTCTAAGGATTTCTATTCCCTTTCCATCTTTTCCATTCATCTATCCTTTAACTGCCCTCCTCTACGTCGCCCTGCCCAAGGTTGCTGGTATATTTTGTAATTCAATGAGACAATCATGTCCAGATGCTAGAGGGTGAATGAGCAGGAAAAGGCCTTCTCTTTGTTGTTGTAGCAAGAAAATGAAAGATCTCAGCCCCGAAGATAACTTTATTTAGGTAGGGTTTATATCTTGATGTGAATGGGAACAGGATGGTAGGACGAAAAAAAAAAAAACAGAACCCCCAAAAATGATGACAGACAGAAAGAAAGGAAGATGGAGATGAAATACCACAGGAGAAATCAGCAGGACTGAAATGAGCACTTAACAATGATGAAACCCCAGGGTAGCCTGCTGAGCATGGAATCTTAATATGGGGCGGCTGACAAACAAACAAGAGAGAAGTGCTGCATCTTCCAAACTAATCAGCCGTCCACTCAGGGGATTTATGAATATGAAAGCAATTTTTTTTGACAGACTGGAGTATTTTTGGAACAAAGCAAGGAAATGTTTTGAGAACAGCAAGACTACCTGTACAACCAGTCAGAACCATATGTTAAGGAGTCAGTTTCAAAACTTCACAACCTCTTTTCTCTATGTACAAGGCTCTTCTTTTGATGTAAGAAATGAAGCAATTATTGAGTTGACCTGTTGTGTTCCGAGAGACAGCTAATACGGACTTGTAGTGAGGCTAGCCAATAACAATCTCCCATACTAATCAATCGGCCACTTTGAGAATTGAGGAATATAAAAGATCGGTTGAGCTTATTTGAAAACTCATGGTAATAAAGCACCGCACTATTATTTGTCAAGTGAAGTCTGTCATGCTATCCAACAGTGGACTCTGATTGGTGAAGTAAGGTTGTCTTAGTATTATCCCTGCATATAAAGTAGAGTCCTTTAAACTTGAGGACAAGGATCCAAACTATGACCTATGTATAAAACTATTTTTGTGAAGTTTGAAAGGAATAGCTCTTGGTTTTTACCTGTTGTGTTAATAGAGGTGACTTTAGTTTGGCTATCCAATAAAACTGGGTAAAAAAAAGTGTGAACGTGAACCAAATATCATATAAGGTCTGTGAGCTGGATATAGTATAGATTAGTTTTGATAACTATAAACGTTTTCATTGCTTAACACTCCTTGGTGGTAATGTGAATAGAGACACCATCTTATTGAATCACCATGTTCAATAAAGAAGACAGTCCTCACACATGGATGTGAGACGTGTTGCTTTATCCGTCTTACTGAAGGGCTTTTTTCTTTAAATAGAAAAAAGCAGAACATTCAACAGGAATATGTCAAAAGAAATGTGTTATTTCAATCTCTCCCTAAAGACACACATGACAATGTGTCTGATTTGAAAATTGGACAGAAAATAATCTGCCATCCCCTGAGACATTAGCTCAAAGTGATGACACACAAGACTTGCTTTGCCGAGACACAGACAGGATTTAAATGAGCTGGTTTGCAAATTACAGATCGCACAAACAGATATATTAATGGAGTCTGGGGCTTGCAGTTGCTGAGTGAAAATAACATTTCCAGCATGAAAGTAGATGTGGTCAGTGTGAGTCATAAAAGGAAAACATGAGATAATAGAACATACAGAGAAGTAAAGCCAGACAGGGTAAAGTGAAATTGCAGGCAGATGTTAGAGAAATTACAGTGTAAGGACAATTAATATACATACACTATCAGCAGAACCTAATGAAATTATCCTATAATCACAGCAAGGTGACATTATCTTGGCCTCACACATCTGGGCTACTATGTCGCATAAAATGTAGGTATCAACCTTGCAGCCAGAAGATCTTTACCATGATTAGCAGTTTGTAATTGAGTTATTGTAAAATTGAAGGAGAACGTACAACAGCCCTCCTAAACAATAACTGCAAATAACCCCCCCCAAAAAATGTATACATATAATGTTAGTGACCAGCCACTCTTCCAAGTATTGGCAACTTGCAGAGACAGCACTTTTGTACTCTAACTTTACGACTTCATATACAGCCCTCTATCTTTCACTATCTTTTTCTGGTGCTCCTGTTCCTTCGTTCGCTCCTCTCCCCATGCCTTGGTCAGAGGAGAGAGGTTAGGCACATCATTTGCATTCATTAACATTACATTAGCAGACAGAGTGATCTTTAGAAACCAGGCTGCAGGAGAGTGTCATCTTTAATTCATCATAACCCCACCGCCCACTCACTCACCCGCTTTCTCTTTACCTTCTTTTTCTTCCTTCGTTCCCATCTATCCATCTCCCCTCTGCTGTACTCCCCCCCACCCCTTATCCCAGAGCATCTCTTCTTGAATCTTCATTTATCTTCTGCTTTATATTCATCATGGCTTTTGCCTTATCTTTCATGATTATTTTTGAGGTCTCCACATAATGACAAGTGGTGTTCTTTCCCCCCCCCTCTGCTTAAGCACTTGTAAATAAGACGATCCGATCAGGCTTTTTCTGGCTGACATCAATTCCCAGTTGTCTATGAGATCTGATCTGCTGATTTAGATTTTTGTTTTTTTCATATGGACTAAGAAAAATGAGAAAATACATAAATCAAAATACATATTTCTAACTTTCTCTTCTTTGTGATAAAATCTCAAAGAATGATAGCATCAATCAATTTTAGATTAACTCATTAACCAATAACTTACATCCCTTGTAAGAACAAAAATTACAATAAAGTACTACCAAGGTAACGTTTTTAGTGATTTCTTCTATGGAGCAACATACAGAAGCACTGTTACTCTAAGCAATGACATTTACAAATCTATATGAAAAAACTCTACATATGTATAAAGTACAGCTAATTAATCTGTTTTGAATGTCAAACTGTTTTTTTCATTAAATGAGCTATTAGACATATGAAGGTTAAAAAAATGTTGATCTCTGTTTTCTAAATTTTGTAAAGCCAAAAACAGATCCATAAGTAAGCAGCGCTGTCCTCAAAGAATCAGACTTATTATGGCTGTTATTACCTGAGCCCGCCTGTCTGCTTTTAAGACACCTGGCAATTTGCTGTTTTGAAACAAGGTAATTACAATCCTTATCAGGCTCCTCACTTCACATAACAGGATTTGGAGTAAGACAGACTTGTCGTCGGCAGTTCACAGGCAGCTGAACAAGATTCTGGCTGACCTTCTAATCTTTGAAGCACACTCACTCTTTGTCATATATTGTATTTCCACCTTCTTTAAGTTTCATGAGAATCAGAAACATTTTATGAAAAAAAAAAAAAGTTATTCAATAAATTCACCTATTTTAGAGAGGGACACTTAATCGTTTGATAAATCTTTCTACACGTCTGAATGCGAACTGCTTGGATTTTACAGACAAGCAGTACCCCATTCATATTCTTTTTAGCTTAGCTATAGAATATCCCCTCACTCAAAAATATGGAGTTTTCACTAAATCCTCATTTGGGCAATAATGAATTGGTTTTAACACTATTTTTACAGAAAAAGAAAAGTGAAAAAAATGGAAAAATAACAGCATTTTTTTTTTTTTAAAAGTATCAATTATTAAAGCCCTGTATTCCCATCATGGATGATTACAGATTATGAAATCTACATCACACAAGTATGCAATAGTACATAGGATAGAATAACTATGAATAAGGTATTATTAAGGTAAATGTAAGTAAATGCACTTACAATAAAGGTGCACAACGTTGAGTTATGTATTTTCATGGCCTTAATAGTCAAAAACAAGAGTTGTATCAGGTCTCAATTTGTGTCGCTATAAATTGGAATTATAGCATTTTGACAAAATCAGAAATGATTAAAGTTGATGTTTTAAATTTTCATGGCTGTTTCCATAAAGACTTGAAAACTGACTTAATCTGTATTACCCAAAGAATATAAGCTCTCATTTAAAAGTGGCTGTTAACATTTCCAAATTTAAAATATTCTTTGACAGACAAGAGGTTAAATTAGAGCAACATGACAGTATTGCATTGAGCCTCAGTGTTACCTGCTCAAAGTATCTCTTCCTCCCTTTCTCACAGTGTATGTAAACTGTAGGCATGTTTCAACATGCATTAGCAAAAAAAAAAGAAAAAAAAAATGTTTTTATAGCTTCATACTCTGTGCTTTCACTGACTTCATTTTTAAACATATTGCACTGAAGATAGTCAGTAATCAGGGCGTCTCTACTTAAAGTACAGAAAATTCTCAGAATATGCTCTCCTGCTTTGGCAAAAGAACAAAAAGAACTTAAAATTTATCACCTAAATGCACAAAACTGTTAAAAAATATAGTCAAACAATTATTTAATGTATCCTTTTATGTGGGGAAAATTTGTTTCGTGCAAAACTTTAGTTCATTTGACAAGTTATCTCTGACTGTCATAATATCATGTCTGCCGCCTATGCACTCATTGAATGGTCCATTAAGGTTTTCACATTGGGACTATGAGACTGGCATTTAGCAATTAAAGCTACAGTTAATGGTTTACCCACAGACAGTAAATGCATATTTGTTTTTGAAGCAGAAAGTGAAGTGCTGAGTTAGTAAAACTATATTAGTCAGTCTCGCACTGTTCTTAATTAGTACATAAGACTAATTAAGAACAAGTAGCCATTACCAAGGTGCATATAAAAAAGCAGTTGAAATAATTTAATTTCAGAAAATTCAGTCAGCATAGTAATGTCTGTGAAGCTTATCCAGCTGCATTTTAGAGCAACAGAGTTAGAAGAAAATTTCAAAAGAGTCCGCCCTTTACTGTCATGCAGCTGAACCAAGATAACCATCGTGTAATATGCTGGTCCAATATGGAGGACAGACAGAAATTAAAAGATAAAGAAACGAGACAGAGGGTAGCAAGACATGAATGTAATAGAATGAGGGGAAGAAACAGGCTGAGTGTAGTTAAAATAAAGATAGTGAATCAGATATAGAGACAGTCTTATGGGGAGTGTATCATGAAGCAGATTCTAGTGTTATCTTATCCTAGTGGATCTAACCTAAGGGATACAAATGGCTCACTTAATTTGTCAGAAATTCCACTGTTCTTCTCCTGGTACTTGCATTTAGAAGAATCATCTGTTATTTGGTGGTGATTGTAATATTAATTTCAGGTTAAATCCAATGTGGCACAGTGGGGTAGTTGTTAGCACTGTTGCCTCAAAGTAAGAAGCTTCCTGAATCTTAATGTCAGCCAGGACTTTTCAAAATAAAGTCTTAATTTTGTGAGTGTCTATGGGTACTGCTGTTTTATTCTCTAAAATAAAATATACTCTAAAACGCAGTGTAAATATATTGTCCGCTCTAAATTGCTTTTAGCCGTGGACATGCATGTGTGTCTGTTTTGGGCTGTGGATAATAGGCAACTTTTCCAAGGTGTTTCCTCTTGCCTACTGGCCATAATAAATGGGCCCATTCATGACCTTGCATGGGTAAGGAGTGAATAGAAAGAGCACAATTATCACCTCAACATGCACCTAACAGAACCAGACATGAGGGAACAAACAGTTGACAGAAAATTATCTAAGCCTAAACTTAAAACATCACATAGCATTTTATAAGAGAGAAAACTGACAACTCCTCTGGCCTTGAACAGAAAATCCAAAAGTCTGCATTTTAATCCTCAAAGTTTCTCGTCAAGAACAGGGCGACGTACAAGTAAAAAAATAATAATAATAATAACCAGGGCTGTACTCAAGGGAGAGAGGCAGAAACTGGATAGCTATATCCAAGCTCATTAAATGGTGTTGTTAACCATGTTTGGATGCATCGCAAAATTGACTTGTATCATCTGAATAATCCCCCACTTTTGACATCAAGGAAAACAGACAGTAGTGCAAAGTAAAGAGTTAGAGAGAGCTAGAACCTTGAGGCTTTATCAGAGTGCTTCCTCTCCATCTCATTTGTGACGGTAAAAGAACGACCTTCAGCCACCTTGAACCCATTGGAGCAGAATTTCAATAAAACTCAAATTATCACCCGGGCCCATGGGGCTTGGGTAAAGCACTGAGCCTGAATTGACTGCAGATATAAGACAATTTAACAGTCATATGGAGGTGTGAGTGACTCAATCACATGCCATACTTCTGTTTCTCCCCAAGAGGGTTATCTCAGCGGTAAGAGGCAGTTACTGTACCCTGTCGGGAGAGAATGCCACCGGGATGGATCGCTGATTGTTTTCCGACTGTGTGTGCGTGTGTTTTCCGGTGTGCAATTGGAAAAGTGTTATTCAATTTGGTAGTGTTCTCCCCATGACTGACCTAGTGTAATCGATGCATTAGTTGTGTAGTTTCCTCAACAGGTAATACAGTGGCTAAGTCGGTATGAATGAGAGAAGATGCATGGTGAGATTACGCAATCTTAACAACAAGCGAGGTTCTCTTTGGGGATCTTGTTAGTGTATCTCTAACATATACAGACTTCCAAAATGAACACACACACTGACATACATGCTGTCCAAAAATCAAAACCACTGGCAATGGTCACCACAAACAACTCCAGGTTGATACCACATCTCACTCTTCCCTCTTTTCTTTGATATTTATAGAGATAAAACCAGTATCATCACCAATGCCTCCTAGCAAACACAATGCTTTTCATTAAAAGTGATATACTTCCTCGCTGCTTATCCTCACATTCAGTAGAAGTCTATATATTTTGGGCGATGGGCTTTTGTTTTCCCTCCAGGGCATTACTTGAGCCTGTCAGGGAATACGAGATGGAAAACAGTCCGGAGGCTACAAGAAAAACTTTCAGCAGAGGATCTTAACCTTACAGGATGAGTCGAACAGAGTGTGATGATATTCTCTGAAAGGAGTCTATAAAAATAGGAATGATGAGAAAGAGGGAGGAAAAGACGGGTACTTTTTGCTGTAGGGAGTACAAGTGGGAGACCTTTTTGGAAATCTCTCATCCCATAGTAGCAAACAGTAAATGCCCTCTCGTCACTTTTCTTTCCAGTTAAGGATGACTCTGTGGTGAGAGTAAAATGAAGAAAAAAAGTGTATTCTGTCAGCTCCACAAGACAGGTTTTTGTTTACGAATTTGTTTTCTTTCATCTGATGCTACCACTGCTCATGTTCGCCTCCAACAGCCTGTTGTTATAAGGGATTGTTTTAATTATAAAAGAGGTAGATGAAAACAGAGGGACTGATATCAGAGTGGGGCTCCACTATCTTAAAACAATTTAATTTGAATAAAAAAGTACATCATTAACCAACTATTTTATATAAAGGGTGTAATGGTTTACAAAAATTACGGTTTGGCATGGTTTTGAATGAAACAATAGAAAATAACCACTATGGAACTAAAAGAATTGTTTTCTTTTTTGGTTGGTTGGTTGGTTGGTTGGTTGGTTGGTTGGTTGGTTGGTTGGTTGGTTGGTTGGTTGGTTGGTTGGTTGGTTGGTTGGACAGGTAAAATAAGGCTGTATTTGACTGGTACATGCATTTACTGAAAAAAAACTAAACAAAAAAAAAACAGGATTTTGGTTTAAAACACATTTACCTTTGCACCACATGCATTACTGAGTTATTAAGAAAGAAATCAGTGGTTATCCACATGGGATATTGAGGTCAATATATTTTCTAATAAAGATATGTCCAAGATTAGTAGCATCAAGGAAATGTTTTCTTCAAAAGAAGAAAATATATCGTTATTTACAGCCTATAAACTTTTATCAGAATCTTATTATAAAAATTCAGAACTAGTCTTTATTTTTTCAAGTTAATTCATTGTAAATTACTCTCATAGCCATAACCCATAACTCAGTAAAACACTTGGCTGATCTGGAAGGGCAAATGTCATTTCCAACACACAAGATACAGTCTGTTTTGCCACAGGGAGACTGAGTGTTATTTTATGCATGTGTTGCGCACACACAAAAGCTTGCAAAGGCTAAATCTGAACTCATATCATCTGGCATCCAGGATGCCTTGGTGCTTGAGCTTTGGCCCACAACAGAGCTGAAATGTCACAGCTGTCCAGTTGCACAATTGGTGAATGCAAACATCAGCCAATGATGGCTTCTTGAGCTCCTGCTGTATCGTTACTAGCTGTCATTTTTTATCACAACATCCATTAACACCTCAAATATTTTTTTCTCGTCTTAAATCCTGTCATTTTGAATCCCTCAAGCTGTCTGCTGATTGCTACTGTAATGGAGACATGAGAGGATCAAAGGGTGAGCCTCTTGATGCAGTAGGACAGCCTGTGGTTACGCTTTCAGTTGAAGTTCCTCCTTCCAGAAGAAAGAAAAGAGCTTCCAGGCAACTCTTTACTCTGCGTCGGCCAGATGAAGCTATTTGCAGTTACGATGTGAGCTCTGCTCCAGGAGTCAAAGTGTGATGCTTGCTACAACAGTTGCAGCTTAAGAACCGAAGCACCTTGTTAAAAATGCAGTGCCAAGAAACCCATTTAAAAGCTGTCCTCTTTCCTTACATGTACAAAGCAGTGGAAGAAAACACTTGCACAATGGTCACTTTGCACATTCAGAAACAGACAGTCTCATGTAAAAGTGCAAATGTAAATACAAAAGTATTCCACAGAAGTGTGCTGCTCCAATATCATAAATTATTTGCCCAGTCCTGTTTCACTGGGTTAGAAAGTGTGAAGTTGTGCAGTGGTGCTGTGAATTTTTTGCTGAAAGAAATAAAATTCTTTAAGGCTCAATTTGGTGGCCGAAGGCATGAACTGGAATGATGTTTTCTTAGAATCATCTTGTGCAAAAATACAACATATTTACAGTGTCATAGCACTTACACTATTAAAACAAAAACCATGACCTAATGTACTTCACAAAGATTTTTTTCCCCTCACCTCTGCTACAGGTATATAACATATTGAATACTCTATGTATAATAATTTTGTCTATAACATTCATGTATTGGTTTTGTTCATGTTATTACAATAACAAAAGTAGAATTCACCCACTAAATTAAGTACTGGTTTTCAACTTCTTATTTCACACACCATATTGTTATTCTGTTTATAGTCATGGCAAGCTTATTTGTAATTAAGTAATTCTGAGCACTGTAGCTAAAATATGACGCCTGTATTTTAATATAAAATATTGTTTAATTTATAGAGCAACAAGTTTACCAAGTTGATATTAACTGGCTACTTATTCTCCAGAGGAAACTCTTGTGCAGTCCGATGCTCAACAGATTCTGCTTTCAAACTATACTTTTAAAGCACTGTTACCTTAAAAAGAGCAAGTAGTGCTGTTACTTTAGTTTCTACATTTGAGAGACAAAAACTGAAGTTGTATTTTGCTGGTGGCCATCATTCATTCAAAGGTGGGACAGGCAGCGTTGCATTACAGTGCATTCTTTCAATATTTTAATATTTTTGGAGGTCCATGTTGGATATACAGTGTGGTTTACAAGACTCCAACAAGAAAATTCAGAGGTCATGGATCAGTCACAAATGCACTAAACCATATGGCTGCCAAGCACATAAAAAAACTAATACTTGCAGGTATAAATTATTTATTACAGTTCTTATGCACAAGGTCCTGTGGTATATCTATTTGTGGACATATTTATTTAAGGTTTGAACACAAAATGAAGGGGAATCCATTGATCTCACATCTCACTGGTTTGACAACTTGCAACAAGAACCTACTCTCCTTAAGTGTGACCTCATTTTCAGCTCCAAGCCCCAACATTGTGTTTCTTACAGGAGAAAAAAGGCATCTTTACTGCAGCATTTTTAGTAGCATCTCATTAAAAGGTGTTAAATTGAAGGAACAGCATGGTGGAAAATCTTTGTGGTTTTAAAACCAGGACCGACCTTGATCTACCTTGATACCAGTAACTGCCCAATGCCTTGGTGATGATGGATACACTTAATGTTCCTGTGCTTCAATACATAAATAACCAACCAAATAAAAGATATCCGATTGAGTCTATCTATTCTAGGCAGATTCCGAGTTTATTATGGTAAAACCAGAATGACATTGATCCAGAGAAGAAGAGGTAACTGTTGCTCTTCCAGTCATCACTGTAGGTTCCTAACATTGAATTGGAAAAACCACGCAAAGGGCAGACAGATATAAAAAATAAAGTCACTAGAAGTTTCTTTACAAATATTTGGTAGAGCAGAGAGGCTCTGTGTTGTGTAAAAATTTAAACTTTGCCTCGTAGCAGGATCTCCATTTTCATGAGTTTTTACACCCAAAGTAGATTTGACAACTGTTGTGCATGTAATGACAGTGATTCTCATCTTTCAGTGGGGCTTATGATCAGGTTGGAAAATCATGAAAAGTGACAGACAAAAACTAGCATCCATACAAATTAGTAGATCATGGATTATTCCCAGGAAACTGGTTTAGGCTTTTAGTAAATAGCAAACATTACCCACTTGAAAGTGGAGTTTTGAAGTGGGTAATGTTGATGAAATCAATAAATAATACCAGCAGCATTCGTCTTTAAAAAAAAAAAATCTAATTTAAATAACTGAAGTTACCAACTATACCACTGTATACATTCAAAAATTCCTGGAATACTTTTAGTAATGTTTAACACAGTTTTGGTGCATTTTTATCCAATTAACATGTATCCATAAATTATTATAAAATAAATGTAAAAAAATTACCTTGTTACTGAAATCAAAAACTAGAAAAAAGAAAACTAAAAGGATACTAAGTGACAAACAAAGAGTAATTTAGGCTGTAGTATGTAGAAGGTGATGGTTCAGACAAGAAAAATATTTCACTCTACAATATTCCAAAAGACAATTTTCAAAATGTTTGCCAGTACCCATTTCAGAAAAGGCTTTTTTTGTTTTGTTGAGGCTTAAATGTGTGCTGAGCAAATATGAATGCAATTTTATAAAGTGTTTGTTATCCACGCGTGTCGAGTTATTAATGTAGATGTGTGCTAGAACGACTTCCAAGGAGCTTGTACGCTCAACTCTTTTGGTTTCTCCCTGTCCCAAGGGTGTTTTTAGACACTGTGTCCCCTGGCAGCTCCCTTCACATAATGAGGCTGACAAACCGAACAGGGGCAGACAAACAATAGCGAGAAAACTCAGAGGCGATGGAGAAATGAATACTGTAACTTGCTATATTTGATAGATGGGTAGGTGGCTAGAGCTGCAGAGACTGCAGTTACCAGGGATAAAGCTGGAAATATAGAACTGTTTTTATTTATTATCTGTACTTTCCTGCTATGTTCCGTTACTTCTTTGCCATTTTTTCCCCCTTTGAACACAGGTTTTCTTGGTCATAAACTTTGTAAAGACTGAAACACTAAAAGTAAAATAAAGAATACCATTTTATTTTCCCTATATTCTTTTGTTTGTTTGTTTGTTTGACTCAATTTTGTGTCTGTCCCTCTCCAAAATTCTCTCTCCCCAGGTGTACTGGTCGCTGGGATGAAATGATGACCAGAGCCATAGTCTGCTGTCTCTAATGGGGACATTATGCAGAAAGATGGGAGAAGTGCTCACACCAGCCTCATAAATCACACACTCCTGTAGGGACGCTTACTGCAAGATGTCAATGTTATAATAACCCTGCAATGCCTACATATACCCCATAAAGGGAAAACCTACAACTTAACACATTTGAAGACATGCAAACAAATGTCGGCAACTGCAGAGTTAGACATGCAAGCACAGATTAGTGCACCTAACAATAGTTCACAGTGACTTGCAAAACTATCCACACCCAATTATGTCAAAGTTTTCTACATAATGTCACTTTAATCAAAAACTTTGAAGTATTTTATTTGGATTGTATGGATTTATGAGCTATTCTGACATAGTCACAAATGTTTTTAAAGTTCAAAGAAAATATGTGTTGTATTTTTTGCAAATAAAGTATGTGTAAGTGAAGCAAATTTACAGTGTCTTTTTGTTCATGCTGAGCACTAAAGCACTTTACATTACTGCCACATTCACCCAGCCCCACCCACATTCATACACCCAAACTCAGATCCAACATGTGGCAGAAGAAAGCCAGTATTGAACTTACAAATTTTGGGCCGCAAGATTACTACTCTGTTGTCAAATCAAAAAGAAAGCCTGTGTTGAAAAACAGTCACACGTCTCATTTGAAACTTGTGACAAGCCATGGTGACGCGTGAAAAACATTTTTAACTTTTTATTATTATTTTTTGCCAGATTAAACTAACATTTTGGCCTATGTGCAAAACCAAATGTCAGTCAAGTTATCCTTTTCCTTTCACTTCGCATTCATGTATTGTGTCTGGTTGCATAGTTGTAACATGACTAAAGTTGAAAATGTTACAGAATTATGAATGTCCATTGGAAACTGCATTTTACCGTCTCCCAGTGTAATGTTTGACATGTAACCACAGCACACTTTTCATTTACATCTGTCCAGTCACAGCCCGTCTGCAGGATAGTTTGCCAACAGCAGAGTTTGTGTCAATATGACTGAAGTTTGACAGAGCAGTTAAAATGTTATTAGTTCTCCTTGACACAACCCAGCACACACTCAGGCCTGCCAGTGGCACAGGTGAGGTAAACAAAGGCCCCATTTAGCATTTTAGCCTTCAATCAACACGACAGGCAAAAAAGATAAAGAAATGCACCCACTGGGAGAAGGAAAACATACACACACTCCAGTTGGCTCTGACTCACACAGAGGGCCAAGTACAGATATCTTGGCAGGTGTGTGTTCAAGTGTTTTACACTATACAGAAATCTGAAGCTACATGCAAAATAAACAGTTCTAAATAAACAAAGGCTGATGATGACTGAGGAAGGATTTCAAAGTGAAATGACTTCAGGAGATGCCACACATAGCTAACTGAGTGAGATGCACCAGCACCAGCATGCATTGATCCCTTTCTATTCTTTTACATATTTGTTCTTAAATTTCTACTTAATCCTAAATGAGAACATCCTAGAAATATCATAACTATGCACATTTACCCTCAGGGACTTAGCTATCTCAAAAGCATATATTAAAACTGAAAAATTGCTCAATATTACAGTCTTAAAACCAGACAATTTTTTGTAACAAATTTCACTTTATCTAGGTGTAGCGAGATCTTGTGGCTACCATGCAATATTTAAACCCCAACTAAGTGAAATTCGTGACACGCTAAAATATGCTGCATCTGCATGGATATGACCATGTGGTACAACGAGCTACTGCAGAAAGTCTGCATCTATCCTTAAGATTCTTATTTTGATGGATGAAAGGAATATAGTTGTAGTCTGGGTTGACTAATAAAGACTGCTAGTGGGGTACACCAACAACAATCAGTCAAAAAAGCACAGAAGAATTTGCTGCTTTGAGATTGTGTGACAGAGGTTATCTTCCGCTTTGGCGTTTCATGATAGCACTAATCTTACTATCTGAGTCAAGTCTGAAATTGATCATTTGAAATTTACAATCTCCAACAGAGCAATGAAATTTGATTTAGTATATTTTACACGGAACAGAAATTCTTTAACACACAGTTTGAGATTGTTGTTTGGTAAAACAAAAAATGGAGTATTTATAATGTGTGTCGGGTATTCAATCTTAGACTTAGACAATCCAAAGTATACTGCACAGAGTAGTCAAACCTGGGTTGACTTATTCTATACTAATTAAAAATACACCATTTATGAAAACAAAACATGGGTAGTTTTATGGTAGTGCCATGTATGAAGGTGTATTGAAAAAAAATTGCTTTGTGTGTAATGGCAACGAAATTAGGGATTTTTTATGAAACGTGATTTTGAAGTGTTCTGTGTTTCTTTTGGTGCATTTTCATGTGTATATTGGAGTCAGTGGTGTGGAATTCACGGTGTTTTGCTGCTTCAAGTCTGGGTATGGAAATTTTGTTGTTCTATCACCGTTTTGTTTCATTTATTTATTTTTTAATCTATAAGAGACCCCAAGAGTTCAGATATTGTTTTAGCAAAATCAATCTTAAAGAGAAGTCATGTCATCAGTTTCAAGGATCCATCAACACCATTTAAAGAAAAGACATACGGCTCAAGAATGAATGTAACGTTTTGTGTATTTATCTTTGTACCAATACTGTGTGTGTGGTATTATTTTGTGAACTAGATGTACCATTACATCTTTAGTATACTGTCATGTCAGAAATTAAAGGAGACATGTAGAGCAGGGTTGAACATTTATACCTGACAGATATAAATAACCTTCACAAAAACTAGTCGGATCATAAAGTAACTAATTCTTTTCAGTTCGTTCTAAAAGCCAGAGGGAGTTGATGTGGTAACATGGGCTTAGCGAATAAAGAAAAATGTTGGACTAAAAACTGACAGATGGCAAAGCAGATCTGTTTAAAGTCTTCCTTTCTTGGTAACCACAAGCCTCATTTTACACAGTCAACTGCATTTTTATCGCTTTCTTAAACTCTAGATAGGATGAATTTCACTCCAGGGCAGATAAGTAAATGCTGGAAAATACAAATGCAAATTTTAAAAAAGAAGAAATCACACAAAAACCCCCCAAAAATAAATAGATTAAGACAGGCTGACAAAGCGTTTGATATGGTAGATAAAAGGGAGACAGCATTCATTGTGGAACTGCAATATTTATACGGTCTGCTGGTATTTGTCTTACGTCTTTTAAATGGCATGAGGCAACCTTTATCCCATGCGATTCCTCCCCGAAGATAATGGATTGTGAAGACAAAACCTCCTCCTCAAACATCATCATCTGCCCCTTCCTCACTTCTTATCATCAACAAACGCGAGCACACACTCAGCAGAGCACGCGCAGAGACACTCACACATCCACACCTCTGTCAACATTCCCCGAGGCAGTGGTGTTAATTCCTCTCAGCCCATTCTCAGTCACACATGGCTGTGGAGGCAGTCTCCAACAGAGCCTCACTGCTGGATTAACCTTTGCTCCCGCCACAGATCTGTTTTTCAGTGGGACCGACACTCAGACAGAGGCCATGCTTGGCAGATAGTAACTCATTGTCAGCATACTGTCAGCACCGGACCCTGCATTAGCGGTTTTTAAAGAAAGGGACTGTTGACGTGGGCAGAGTGCCAGGCAAGAGGGAAAACAGGCCCACTTCCCCACACAGGACTAAACTTGACCTCTGACCTCAGGATGTGGGGAAAAGTTGAGGTATTGTGGGAGTAACAGTGTGTGTTGTTGGATTAAATATGCACATGCATCTAGGACAGTGAAAGTAAAAATATTATGAGCAAGAGCGTCTTAACTGGTGATAAATCCCTTGTCACAAAAACATATTACGTTCTCACTTTCTTCTGACTTTCCTCTCATGACTTTCTCACTAGTGTACCATGTCCAATCCTGTTTTCTCTACTCTCCCCTGTGGTCTGTGTTACATTTACCAGAGGAAAAGGTCATATTTCATTGTGAATGTAATGAGTATGTTCTGCAAAAATACAGCCACTGGCACTCAAGCAGTTTAAGGCAGTTCAAGCATTAAAAACTGCCAGAATCCCTAAAAAGGTAAAGTAATTCATTAAATATACTTTCTGAAGTTTTATTTTATTAGTATCTGTCTTAAAGTAGCAATTGACCCATACATTTTACACTGATGGCTCAAAAATTGTGTTACAAGTACCACTAGTGATGCCTGTACTGCCATCAAAATTTTGAGAACGATAATTTACCATTTGCAAGTGAAATAAGTCTGAAATACAGCTTCTAGGTACAAACAGCCAAGAGCATGATTTTTTTTTTTAAATATGCCGATCTTTGTTTAAAATGGAAACGCAAAAGAAAAGCACATTGGGCAATATTGCAAGAGCTAATAACCATTTACTAAAGTGAACAGCTATGAACCAGAAAAAAGTGCTGGTGGGGACTAAAGGGGCTCTCCATTTACTTTGTAAATTTGGATTTGGATCAGAACTGACATCACATACTTTATAACTAGATTCACTACACTTATCAATACAAACTTATACCATCTTTCTCTGTATTAGTTTGCAAATATATATGTATATATATATTTGGTGTAATTTCATGGATTATCCAAAAAAATATCTGACAACACCTAAACCAGTGTAAAAGCTAAACTGCACACATATTTCCTAACAACACAGGATAAAAGACAAGTTAAAATCACCCTTAGTAAAAGTTCTGTCTTCCAAACATAATAAAGGGATAGAGGTGTGAGGCAGGTGAGTTATCTGTATTTTGATTTAAAATACAAGAAGGACAAAACAAATGCAAGCAGAACAGAAAAATACTATTAAAGAGTTTATTTTAACTTCCCTGTGTTCTTCTTATTGCCTCCCAGTCCAGTGTAACCTGGGTTAGTGTTAGTGCTCTGTTTTTTACAAGTGGTTAATGTACTCTTTAGAGCACCTTATCCACAGCTAAGAGGAGGTTAGGACTGCAAATCCAAGGAATTGAACTACTATTTACAGCAGGCCCAGCCCAGAAATCGAGTTGGCAGGAAGTGGGACTTGTTAGGCTGACAGTTGGAAAGCTAGAGTGAAAAAGCAATTTGGGTTTTAATGAAACCCTGATGAATGGGTCTCAAACTCTGGCAGCAATAACTCAAAGCACAGTCAGAGACACACGCTTGAAAGAGATAAGAGCCACACATTGCTAGTTCATGTCGAGGCCACACTGCTTTCATGGTTCTTAGCTGAGCTCAAGAGACGTAATGCGTTGTAAAAAGTCTTGTCATCAAAACGTTGAAACTAGTTCAGTGTTGATTTTTCAATAGTAATGAAGAAATACATCTCTTCTGCAGACATAATTTCTTAAGACAAGAACAAAATGAAATAATAAATATGCTGATATGTGTCAGTGCTATGTCATTTCAGACGGCTATGCAATGTACAGTACTTAAACAGAAAAGGAAAGTTTAACCTAGGACGAAATTTGGTGACTGTGTGCACTCTGATATGAAGTCACAGTGACATTTGAGAAATTCGGTCAATAAAGCTTATCTAGCCAACTCTAAGAAGGTCAAACTAAACAGGCGTCAAAGTGGCAAAGTTATTAAAAGTGTTTTCTAGAATCATGATGGATAGTGGAAGAGGTATTCAGTTCCAGAAATATGAATGTGAAGCAGGAAAAAATGCTAGTTTGTGAAAGAGAGAAGTCAACATAGACAGATATCATAATTATGTTATCTATATTGCATTATTCCAGTTATACCTTCATTAATTAGAGATTGAGTGATGGACATTAACTCATGTAGAAGGCCTGCAAACCTCAAAGAAGTCATTATTATATATTATTGATAACTCCAACTAAAGCATATTCTTGTAAACTTACAGTAAATTCAGATGTATAGCTAGTTTTGAAACTGAAAAGAAACTCAAGATTACCAGAGTGAGAACACTCTCTTTCCCTAAAAAATACAGATGACTTTGATTACTACAACCTGATCTAGCTGACTGCTGCTGCTGTATCTGAGAAAATGTAGTGATTATTATGCTTCGATAATAAAATCATGATTCATATTAATGAGGATATTAATGAAGCAGCATTTATGCAAGATTTAACAGATTATTTACCATTCACAATATTTAACATAGCTGGAGATGAATGATAATTTGATAATTTGCCACTGGTTTATAAGTTTAAAACGTCCTTGTTCCAATTAAATGAAGTAAACAACAGAACAAAGAGGAACCTGCAGCATAAAGAACTGTAACTTGACATTTATCTTCCTTATAAATTGTTTTTCATTTTATCTCGCACTAAATGGGACAAACAAAATTTGTCTGATGTTAGCAGTTTTAAAGAGAAGTTGTGAGAAGTCTCTGATAATTATCATAGCCCAGTTTTTCCAGTGTCTCCAAAACAAATCTTGGGCACAGCATAAGGATACCACAATGACCCTTTCAGATCCACTCAATATGCTGTGACCTTAGAAGGTTGATTGTGTCCTTTATTTTGTCCACACTGCACATTGAGTTGTTTTATCCCTAACCTTCTAATTGTTTAACTTTATTTCCGTACACTGAGTAATCATTACGGATTAATGGGTCCTTCCACCGTAGTATCTTCTGTAAATTTAATGATCAGGTTTTCTGCATGTGTAGTTTTACAGTTGTGTGTTCAAAAGTTATGGGGCAAGCAAGCAACCTTGAAGGGTCCCTTTGCTGAGCACCATGGAGTTGACCATGTTTGTTTTGCAATTTGGAGTGATTGTGGTCTATAAATAATGAAGCCCGGTATATAGAAACAAGTGGAAGTTTCTAGGTTAAGTAACGGAAGAATTTCTACTGGTCTCTGGCGAATAATGTCTTAAAAACTGAGATAAAATTGATGTATTTGCAGTCCACATGACTTCATACGGGTGCAGTTGGTAGCACTGTTGCCTTGCAGCAAGAAGGTCTTGGGTTTGATTCCCGGCCCGGGGTCTTTCTGCACGGAGTTTGCATGTTCTCCTTGTGCATGCGTGGGTTCTCTCCGGGTACTCCGGCTTCCTCCCAAAGTCTAAAAGCATGACTGTCAGGTTAATTGTTCTTTCCAAGCTAGCGTGTCACCAAAGTATTACTATTTTGGTGACACGTAAAAAATGTTAAAAAAATGTTTAAAAAATTTTTGCTAATTCTAGGAACACATCCAGCCACACTAGTCAGCCAAGAATTACAGAGACACAGTCTGCACACTCCTCCAACTGTGCAGAGAGAGAAGATAATCATCAAATCTGGAGCAACTTTCAGGATCAATAGTTAGTCTGTATAATAGACACTAGCTATTGCTGGGTTTCAGACACGTGACCCAGATGACGCGCAAAATTCAGATGGAGGGCCGGAAGGGGATTTCTCAGTTTCAAAACAAAGCTAAATTGATCACAACGGTACAGTAATGCCCTAAACAGATTGGAACAGACAAGGCATCTCGAAAAAAATATGCATATATTTAGGATATGATCCGTATTATCTCGGTAAAAAAAGACTTATAATCATGAGGATTTACCCGGTGTAGAGGCGATCAACATAACTAAATATTTGAAGAGCCAGAAGAAAGTTTACAAAAACAACCTTTTCATAGAAGGAATACAATTCATCATCAATAACTATTGAATTAAAATGTAATCTTTGGCCAACATAGTTTTATAGCTTTAAAAGAAAAAAAGTTCTGATGAAACAAAAATATCTAAATATGCACATACTTGTGTCACTCTCTACAGACAGCCAGTAATCTGAACTCACTTTTAATCATGAGCTACCATATGTCTCATTTGACTACCCTTTGCAGACTCACTCTGAGTCAGGCACAAGAGGTTGTGGGGAGTCCACCTGCAGTGGCTTTACACTTAGCATACATCTCTCGTGTGGAAAACTCTCCACAGTGGCCTTAAGCCAGTGCTCGTTTAGAAAATAGCTGATGGAGGAGAAAATAAAAAAATAAATAAATAACTTTGTGAATAATCAGGCTTCTGTAATTAAAATTCTCTTTTGGCTGCGCCATACCATCTTTTTCCTCCCTCTGTTCCTAATTTATTTTTTATTTGCCCCTTGCAATCTTATAAACTGATTGGTTTAAATAACAAAGCAGACTGAAAAACAGAAGGATAGTAGATCATACCAAGGCTTTCAGGGACTCAAAGTCAAACCTTGAGACCATTTGCTATGTAGACTTTTTGCCAGAAAGCAGTGCACATCTGTTTTGCATCTGCTCATTTCAGGTGATTAGTGATAAAATATGAAGTATTCCAAATGCTACATTGTAACAGAATTACCTGATTTCACATGACTTCACAAGCTTTTGCACTGGCTTTGCTTGCAAAACATGTTGAAAGCTTAAGCCCTCAAGTGACCTGCTGGGGATACTTTAAGGTGATCAAAATCAAACATGTCTGGTTTCTTCAGCAAACCTCACACTGGAATTCCAAGTAGGCTGTAAGATTAACAATAAACTGTCAGACATACACCCACACAATCTTAAAAATGACCCACAAGCATGACTGACTCAATAAACAGCCTACATAAAAATCTGGAAATTAGATCTGAGAAGCAGCATTTAAATCAAAATATGATATTTCACATCCTCAAGTCTCCTGTCATTTCCTCAAGAGTGTGGATTTTATCACCGATACAAGATGGGTGTGCAAAGCATCCATTCTTTAAAATGTTCCCCTAAATGACAAGGACAGAAAGACAAAGCAAGTGTGATTAATACTCAGCCATGCAAATGTCAAAATATCCACCAATGGAACCGAGATAATAAAGAAGAGACTAAAGCAAGCATTATCGATACTTGGCAAAATTGTGTCCATGTAGAGGAAATAAATCATGACAAATAAAACTGTATACAACAAAAAAAATAGCGTTGATATATAAATTCAAGGGATTCCAAATCGAGGGTCACAGAGAACCAATTTGGTGTAATTTGCAATTGATATCAGTGATTGAAACAATTAACTTAGCTTTGTTGTGGAAAACTATTTATTCACTCAGGCATTTCAGAACACACATAAAAAATACCAACTGCCAGACATGGACAAACATGCATAGATACATGCATGCTGGCAAACACTCATGATTGATTTATACTTCCAAGCATTTTCAAAAGAAAACTCTCAATACCTAAATTAATATTACAGCAATTGCTAACAGACATTTCAAAATCAGAACCATCTATCACTCTTCCACACCGCACCAGATGGAGGCCTGTTCACTCCTTTAACACATTATTCTTTGGCGTGATTTTTCTGTGTTTGATGTACCCAAATCGGCCGACAGACAGACCTTAAACCACATATAAAGCAATCCAACCCTTACTTTCCAACAATAGCTGCTCATCTATCTAGCTTATAGTCTTTCTTCTTGTGATCTAAATCTCCAATCTTTCTTCAGATGTGAACATTTTAAGCCAGCTTCAGATACAAAGGCTTTCTATAAAGACAATGCCACAGAAAGGCAGGTTTGAATATTTTTGTTTTTTACTTTATCCGCCTAGAGGTGTTCATACTGAAGATAAAAATAGAGACTGCACTACCTGTATTCTACATGCCAAGTGACTGTGAGAAAAAAAATGTTAATGTTGAAACCATATTTTGCCAAAATGCGTTACATAAAAAGTACACTTTTTTCATATAATGCTTTAATGTACTTCTGATTATTAAACACTTTAATATAATCTTCAATATGGAGATTACATTAAAAATACAAGGTATACAACTGCTCCTAAGTAGGAACTAGAGACACTGCTGATTGATATTATAATTACCTTGTTAGTACTATTCGTGTTGCAGAACATCACTTTTACCTCACAATGAGACAAATTCAACCCAGTAGGTGTAAAGTAAATAGTCTCTTTGCATCTCTAAACAGCTTGAGTTACAGACATGAGGGCAATTTAACTGATGTGCACAATTATGTTTGTTGAGAAGAAGCTTTGACACTTGAAGGAAATTCTCATTAGACAGGGAATGTACACTGTGTCTTACAGGTAGCACAAAATCTGGTGCTTTAAAATAAACAGTTCAACATTTTGTGAATGCAACTTTTATATGCCTGGCAGTCTGAAATTTTAACAACAGTTATGAAGGAAGAAATAACAACTGCCCCTTCAAAAGGTAACCACTATTATGACTCTGTTCTATATTGCTGCCAGGCAGATTTCATTAAAGCTTAACAAAGCAACATTGTTTATCTTTTGCATAGGGTTTTTGTGGCAGGAGCTAGCCATCTCACCTTCACATATAACTACCTGTGGAACATACTGTGTTTAATGTACTCAGGAACAAGTACATGTACATGTAACAATGCAGTATTTTTCCCCATCTCATTGGATTAAAATTTCTGGTTGCTCTACACACTGTGAGAAACTTCACTGAATAAAGGAAAAAAAAAACAAAATACACAGGATCCTGACACACCAAAAGTTGATGTTGAAGTGACATTTCTTGCTTGTACACAAGCTTTTATGATGATGTAAAGCCCTTTGAATTGCCTTGTTGCTAAAATGTGCTATATAAATAAACCTAATGCTATTTTCTTTACCTGCTGTGCCATTTACAATCATGTTCTAACATCCAGTTTATTTACATTGCTGACTAAGTGCATGTTTGGGATTTTTCTTCTTTAAAAAAAACTGATATGGAAAAGAGTTTCTTCTGCCTGAGTTACTCAGTACTTCATAATTTTTTTATTGAAGTATCATTTTACTCTTATTTGAGTAATTTCTTGTATGGGTATTTCTTAGTTTAACCTGTTTTTCAACTCCTACTTCAGTAAGTGTAAGATCTGTCCTTGCAGGAGGACAGATACAGCAGGCTGAACATAAGACCATTTCTCATGTCTTTGTTACTTAGGTGTTAATATTACAAGTTTTTCCTTTTTTCAGTGCAACATTGTATAAACTGCAGTTTTAAATCCTTATTACAGAATATTGAATTTTGTGTAATGGTACACATCTAACACTAAAATTTGTTTCAATGGTCTCTGAAAAAATATGTTAATTAATTTATTGGCTTTCATTACAAAAATTAACCTTTCAAAAATATAACACACGGTGATTTACTTTCATTTTCTAAAAAGTATTTTTTTTGTTATTTCGAAGATTTGAGAAGCACTTGCTTCCTTTCCACTGAAAGATTAAGGAACCTTTATACTCAATTTGACTATTCATACAACTAACCATCATAAGCCCAATTAGATTGAAAAGTTTTTAAATTATTGTCTGCCTTTTTGATCAATAAGAGGATTCAACTTAAAGCAAGAATGCTCATCTGAATTCAGCACAGCAGGAAATAATCCTGCATAGAGGTTACGGATACTATCTCTCTCTTATTTTCTGTTCATTTTTAACCCTGCCCATTCTCCGTGTTCACATTTCGTCTGCTAATCCCTGTCTTTCATGCCAACAGGAATAGGCGGATTAGGGGCTGGAAAGGAATCCACCAAGCGCACAAACTTCCTAGCTGAAGCTGTAAATCTTCTCTTTAACCCGTATAGAAACCTCTGAAAATTTCTGTTTGAGAACATGTTTGTTTGAAACTTCCAGAATTAAATGCAGAACCATAGGAGGCATTGCATAAATTTGCATTGCATAAATTTCCAACACAATATAGCTAAATGTGAACAGTACTTCAAAAATGTGTCTACTGTTGGTTAAATTATTACTCTATTGGGAAATGCACAATACACATTTAAGTACACAAGATCAAGCTTCTTAGCAAAGCAATGACACATTGGTCTCACTGACAAAATTCAAATACTAAAAATGAGGCTGCAGGCAGTTTTATGACTTATACTATGGGGGATGCTTTTACGTCCTTAAAGCAAACTCAAGTACCTTCAGTGCAACTGTGTAAACAGAATAACGATGCCTTCTCTAAATTAAACCACAAAAGGAAACACTGTAGAAATTATACACCCACTTTCCTGTTTGTCATCTTCTAATCTCTGAGTATTCACATGGCTTTGAGTTTGCAGCAACTTAAGAAAAAGATAAACACACCTGTTAAGAACAGATTTGGATTTAGTCATGGTCTAAATAGGGTACATTTTTAATTCTGTTCACTTTCCCCTGCTGTCATTGAGCTTGTGGATATACCTTGGACCAGGCAAGCTGCAAACTCATGCTACAGAATTGGCCTTGGGGATCTCTTGTGGGACTAACAGGCCAATGCAACTAATCTTTCACATATAATAGGGAATCAGAATTTATTTAGGTTGCATCTGCTTTTATTGACCCTGCAGATTCCTCTGAGCCATCTTCAAATGTCTGAAAAGACATGCCCTCGACACTAAAATAGATGTTATGTTTTCATGCAACTTCTAGCCACAAATGCTAGACGTTTTAGTGGTTTAAAACTCCCTCAGAAAATGCACCATACAAGTTTTAAAATTAAATAAATAAAAACCGTTTTAGGATGTCAATAAGTACAGCTAAGGATGCAAAATCCACCGAACAAAACCATGGCCATAGACTCACACACCAACCCGCATTGTCTTATTAAAAAGAAAAAAAAATAGATATTTCTTGTCTTCCTAATAGAAAAATACAGACAGAATGTTGTGGGTAGTTGCTGATCATTTCTGTGTCACTCCATTGGAAAAAGACTGTTGCTACGATTTTAAGATAAACAATTTTTTTTTTTCCTTTTTTTATTTTAGTAATTTGAAAGGTTGCTAGAAAAGAAATGGCAAAACAATCTCTTTGTGTATTTTGTGTATTTACTTAAAATGACATAAAAACAGTTTTTTTACATATTTGTTTCTTCATTTATACACACCAATGATGCTGAAAATATTAGAGCTTGAGCCACTTTCCACACTCGTAACTTTGACACTGAAGAATATTATCGGCATTACCTGGTAATGCTTAGTATAGTGCAATGAAAGTTCTGTGGTTTAGTTTCCAATTAGCTTGTGTTGGTGCAGAAAAGCAGAATCTCTGTCACAAGCTTAACTGAGTCCAAAAGATTCTTTACTGTTGTTTTTACTTGAGCACAAATTGCAAAATATCAGAGCAAAGACAGACATCTTAGCAGAAATTAGTAAGTTTATCGGACTGTCATACCATTGACAGCATAAATTGTATTTATTTTTCCTTTGAGCTAATGACAGCACTTTATTATTGGTGCTAATTAAAGAGACTAATGGATTTACCTCCGGCTGTTTCAGACAGTTGCCTAACTGTGATTTATGGTAGCGGTGCAACAGATTCTCAGTTGTTGAGTTGGAGGAAATCTTGTAAACTGCAGACCAAATGGTGGGTTTGCCTATGTATTAAGCCAATGCAAGACAGAGCAGCATTTAATTAACATTTAGAATTGTGCCCTGAAGGCTGCCTCAAATTACTGGAGGCCTCATCTACAGCTGATTACGTTGCAATGATGAGGTTAATGATGCTGGATATTTGGTTCCTTGGCAAACAGTGAAAATGTGTGTGCTGCACAGTTGATGTTTCCCTGGGTAACCTCACATTTAGATGTAAATGAACATGTATATTCATATCACTTTCTTTTTATGCTACCACAAAAACAGCCATATTCTGTTTACGAAGAATGCAATGCATTTATTTTATTTTTGCCACTTAGTCTGTAGTCACCAAACTAAATGACAATTCTGTAGGCAAGTGCAAAAACAATAAGCATATATTTTAGTCTTGCAGTTTTTTTTTAATCTGCATATATGTCAGACAATTTGTGGTAAAATGAGTCATATTCTAAATCCCAGTTCCAGCGAGTAGGTTTTTGCTTTACCCAGGAGATAAAAACTGACACAAAGTTGTTGAGCCACTTATCCTAAGCAAATTCAGTCAAAGCTCTAAGAATAGTGGGCTGTGAAAAAAAAGAAAAAAAAAAAAAGGAAAGACACACAAACACATACACTTGGGCTAAGGCACATTTCATCCCACCACACTCAGGTCATATTATTCTGCTTCACTGAGCTCACTTGACTTTCTGCCAGAATGACTGTAAAAGTCACAGCCCTCTCTTCCCTACTTCTGTCTACAATCATGTCCTGAATTTCCTTCCCATGTTTCATCCTTTTCCTTTTCTTTCCTTATCTCAAAGCACTTCCTCCCAATTAAGTTTAGCCACAGTGATCCAGAAAAAAAAAAAAACTGAGGGATGTAAATGGGCCATGTTTCATTGTTAACAAACAGTCAGTACAACAGGACAGAGAACAGGTGACAAGTACCAATGGAATTGGTAAAGATAACAGCTATAAGACAAGAAAGACAGTCCTGCTAACCCATAAAGAGACAAAGCGGCACCCAGAAATCTGAAAGCCATTAACTTTGATGTTGGCTTGGAGAAATGAAATCTGCAATGGCCTATTTCTGTAGGCTCTACATCTCATCAGACACTCTCACTTGTGTCCTCATGTTGTGTGATTTATTTCGCCTTGAAGTCTTTTTTTTTTTTTTTTCTTTTACATCAGTTGATTGTAAGTGTGTCCATGTGCAAGTCTTGTTTTGCAAGTCCTTCCCGTTTAGGTGTTCCATCACCCGAATGCCTCGAGTGCAGGTAATATAGATGAGCCACAGGTGCTTCAGTAGCTCCCAGGACTCATATGATGTCATAATGAAACACAGGAAATTTTGTTTATACTTGGTTCTTCAAAATAAGGCAGAGTATGGTTTAATGCAGAGTTTTAACAGAGCTGCTGAATAAATATTTTTATTATTTTATTTTTATTTTTTGTTATCAATTACTGACCACTGTCGGGGTAGTATTACAGTGAAGTATCCCAAAAACAAAGTTTCCGCAAATCATGACAACCGATCTATGGCATTAGTATTTTTGTTACTTTCTTTTGGCTACATACTTTCTCTTTCTGACAGATTAAGCCACAAGATGTCCTTAAATGTACCAAGATTGACCCTATCCAGGGTTTTGCTTAAACCCCGGATGGTATCTTTCACTTCAGGTGAAAGGTAAGCTATGTTTTAGCTTTTTTTATCTTTTTGCATAGTATAAAGATGGATCAATCTTGACCATTTATTAAATCAGAAAAAACTCAAAATCCAATCTTTTTCCAATCATTGTATGAACACATTTGGCTCTTGTTGCTGCAGGGCTATATGAAGTTTGTTGTTCAGGAAGCTAAACATTTGTTCAAACATCGTAAATTTCTGCATGTTCATGAAATCAGGATCAGTAACATCCTACCACTTTGAGATTTAGTTAAGCTCCAATACTGATGTTCTCCAATGAAAATATTATATCTGAAACACACACAACACAAACATATTGCATTGACTAATATAAACCATTAAGTTATTGTACACCGGCTACAATGTAAATTTTTTAATCTTCAATTTATTTTTTACCTTCACATGACCCAAAGTTGAGAAAAAAAAAAATTATGTTAGGTAGGACTTCCCTTTACACAGTAGTTTTCAAAGTAGGTTCTATGCATAACTACAACATACAGAATGAAATGAGCTATAATACTTTACTGAAATTTATCAATCCCAATTTGCATATATGAAGATAATTCTGTATAAAAGTTTCTCTATAAAAGTCTTCAGTTTCGTTGGTTAAGCTGAAGAAATGTTTAAATGCAAGAAATGCAAAACAGGATGCACTGTGTTCTCAACATCTTTCTGTCCTCAACTATAAAATTGGAAATAAGCATCACTGTCCACTAACCACATCAGGTAATGGATGGATTTATTATAGCAAAGTCGAAACTGCTGCAGTGCCAACTCTAATTATTTTTTTTTTCTGTGTGAGACAAAGCGAGAAAGATGAGAATAGAAAAAATAGAAAATGGAATTAGCTGCTAATATATGCAAATGAAGAATTTAGAGTTTCCTAACATATCTGTGTAATTTAGATTTATTTTTGCTGTAGCAAAAATATATATATTTTTTATTTTCCTCTATTACTTTTATTTAATGTACTGATTTAACTGTGACAAAATAAACAAGTAGACTGGTAAATGGGATGCTTATACAACAAACATCCATGCCTAGACACACATTCCCAGACAAGCCTCTCTCCTCTCTGTCAATCTTAAACTTAATTTGGATATTGAAAGAAAAGCTCTGAGTACTTGGGTTTAATTTAAATGCTTAAATACCTGGGTTCCCTAAGGTATTTGTAATATCAGGCAAATGTTGAAATATCAGCTGAAATACATGCAGGGTTATTTGGTTACTTTGCCTTAGCCTTTACATCCAGCATCTGGAAACAATTAAGAGCCCACTGCACTGAACCCTATTGAAAGCCTCATGGGTATTCCATCAGATATTAATTGCTGAACTCTTCCTGAGTCAAAACATTTGTATTGTTCTTCCTGAATGACTATGAACTTGTTTTCTGTGCATCATTTGAAGCCTGAAAGCACTGCATTTTCGGACCATTTCTCATTTTCTGCAAATAAATACTACATTTTTGCTTGAAATTCCAGAGACATGTTGTCAGTAGTTCATAGAATAAAAGAACAATGCTCCTGGTGTACTCTGCCACATTCCAAATTAGTTGCTATTGCTGTCTAAGAGCACAAGAATTTTGTTGAACATCACATCATGTTGTATCTTTGAAGTATGAGGCCAAGTGCTGAATACAGCATATTCACAAGCATCAAAAGTGCAGAATTTAGTTCGGCATCAGAACAGGTTACTTTTGCCTTGATATAACTGTCTCTTCTCACTTATAATTTTCTTACCAGTGTATTTTTTTAATACACTGGAAAACAATTACTGATAGAATGTTTCATAATTTCACTGAAATCTGAGTCAGAACTGCAAAGCATTCTGGAGAACGTAGGCAGAGGAGAGGCTCAAACTCTCACAGACAGCTAAGTAACCAACTCACTCATTCATGGGAAACAACTTGTTGAGTGATTTGCACAGCAGCAGATTCATTTTTCACTACGGTGCCTTATAACTGCTTCAAAGTAAAAAAAAAAAAAAAGGAGTGAAAGGAGACAATCAGTACAACAACAAATTGGGAAAAATTTGACCATAAAGCAGAAAAGGTTGTGTCACCAGTTTGACAGTATTTCAGATATTTAAAACAAAAACTAATCAATATTTGCTTATATTGACCGATATAAAACACACTGTCATATGTTGTTAAACCATATTGCCTATCCCTATTTCCTAAACTCTTCAAAATAAGGGCAAATAAAAATTTTAACAGAGACATTGTTAAAAGTCATTAATAACAAGAGTAGGTCCAAAATCAATCTTAGTTTCATCCAAAATCATATGTAAAATTACTTTCTTCCTCATTTTCGCACCTGGATAAAAAAAAAAAAGAGTAAAGCCTTCCACATCTTCCTTCTCCACATCTACACTTCTATATAATAACTGTTCAATGAGAATTACACTGCCTCATCTCCTCTCTGATAAATCAGTGCCCTCAATTTCTCCATAGCTGACCTGTTCCTTTCTCCTATCAATCTTAACTTATGCCACCACTTATTTTTTTCCCTCAATTTTTCTATCAAAATGTTCCATATTTCATTTAGTTTCTCAATAAATTAAACTCAGTTTGATTTTTCTCCATGCCACGCCTTGCTGTTTCAGGCTAATTTTTTTCTTCTTTTATACCCCAATATCTCCTGGTAACATTGATAAGACAAATGTATGGATGAAAAAAAGCATGATGAGGGTTTACTATATTTCTTCCATGCAGGCATAACCAGGACAGATGGGAACTGGGCCAACAGGCTGATTTTCTTTGCACCTAGCCAAATATCTGTTGGCGGACGCAGTTGTCTGTCTACAGATGGCAGACAAATGCATATTTGTCAGATGTGGGCAACAATAATTTGTAACAAGATATACTTTAACCCACTCATCATAGATCTTTTATTAAGTGTCAGTGTGTGTGTGTTAGAGAGAGAGTGATAGAGAGAGTGTTTGAATGATTGGTCTTTGATGCTGTGCTACGCCTTACAATACATCTTCTGTTATGGCAGGGTGACTGGGCAGGCCCCGTTCTCGATGGTGGTGTGGTATAAATCAGACTTCATCTGGCTCCCTGCCACAAATGTGTCATCTCACCCTGTTCAATGAGGAGCCAACAAATATCATACAGTGTCGGAACACGTCGCACTTCATAGATCCTCCAGATGGCTATAGTAGCTCCCTGACTTTCTGCAAAACAAGTCTTGTTGTGGTGGCCCCTTCATGTCCTTTCTATAGATTTGCTGCAAGACAAGTCATCGTTCTTCCATTGCCCTGTCAAACAAGTCTGTCTCAGTGCTTCCTCTGCATCAAAAGCCCAGATGGCTACAGTCAGCAGGAGAGGAAAAATAAATGCCCTCTGTGTAAACTGGAATTGAATCAGATGACATGCAACAAACTAGGTTTAAAATGCCATTGTACCTCAAGAATATAAGCGTGTATTTAGCTACTACACAGAAAGTCAGACTAATGTAGCAATAATGGAACGAGACGAAAATGGAAACTTTGGAGAACCTCTTTTGCTCAGAGCAATACAAACTACAAATGATAAGTTTTTTATGAAAACCTATATGATCACATTATTCTGATAAATTGTCTGTCACTGGCTGAGACAGTCTATAAAACTCAATTTTGAACCAGCAATACACCAGTTACAGGACAAATTGCCACCATTGCCCTTTAAGGCTCTTAAGAAGGGCAATATTAATTTATGACTTTGAGTCATAAATATAAATAATGTGTAAAATACATCCTACTAAATTAAACATGTTGGTCCTAATTTAAAATGAGGACCCGTATTAGCTGTTGTCATAGGTCTGCGACTTCAAGGAGAATACCAAACCACCTTAAGACACAAATGTGAAAGATGCCGCTAATATTTCTTACCAGGCCTACAAGATGAACCCCCCTTTAAAAAAAAACAGATTCATTTACAAGTACGTATTTATTTAGTATTTTCATAGAACCAAAGTATGCAAACTGGCAAAGTATCTCGCACTACACTGTGAGCCTACTACTGCCATCGGAAAGTTCAGTTCACAGAAACATCTGCTCTACAAAGCCACGTTGTTGTGTTTGTGTATGGCTGCTGTTTCGTCTCCTTTCTTTTTCCCAAACACTTTTCCAAACATCTTTAGAAAGGGTACAACATGGGAGCATTGTTTGTTCAGGCTGCTGTTCCCTTCCTGCCTCTGTTGTAGGACAAGCAGACAGATGCTGCAGCGGTGGAGGACTATTTTGATAACATGACAGGTCACCTGCTGCTCGCTGTGCCTCAGGAGAGCACAAACACACATGCCTCTGTCTCTGCCCTCTACCTTGTTCTCCTCCACAGGCTTTTCTACAATCTAAAGTTAACATGTGTGATGATGTTGGCCAACAGTTATCTTTTATTTGTTTAACCTCTTTTAGTAAAGTCACATTCAAGGAATCACAATGTATCAATATATCAATAAAAATTATTCAGATTCGTCATATGCTCAGTGTAATAGCAGTAGTTCAAATAAAAGTAGTCATTTAAGATTTATTTGGAAGTAATATGAGACTTAAATGAACATTAACAGAATTGGATGTAGCCTAATTTTATTTCATAAGTATAAAAAGCTTTCCACATGTCAACCTTGCATAGCTGTGATGCATCTTATAAGAGATAATGAACTCTCTACCATGAACTGTAGCTCAGTGAAACAGCATGAGCTTCAAGAGTTGTTTACGAAACCCACAGGCTTGAATATATAGAGAGTTTTACTGAGGAAATTTATTGGTGTCACTGATATATACCCAAAAGTCAACTGTTTTTAAATGCATATAAAATTAAAGATTAAATGATCTGTACTTCATTTTCCTCAATTAACATTAGAATTCTAAATATGAGCACTGATGCACACAGAAAAACAAATACCTTTTAAAACATCTCTTATTAGCAGTAGTCTGATAGGTTAATTAGCATGGGAATGACAGGGAGCAAAATAGCAAAAGATGTTTTTGTGTATGTGCAATGAGGACAAAGAAAAAACACAACACTTATGTGATGATATCAAATAGCTAAATTTTTTTCATCCTAATTTCTGTTTTTAGAATGTTCATAAGCAAAAGAAAGCGCACATACAAACAAGAACGTTACCTGCTTGAGCAATACTGGAAGCACAGGATGGAAAAAGATGTCGTTTGGAATAAATTGGAAGGGGAGGGGAGAAAAAAATTGGAGAGTCAGACATGGAACTCATTAACTTCTCTTTAATAAAGCACAACTCACAAGGGGACCCTTCACTTCCTTTATCTATCGACACACACACACACACACACAAATGTAGGAAACACATTCCAGCGCCAAATTGATCATCCTTAGATTACTGCACAAGCTGTGATCACAACCCAACTCAAAATCACTTGACTCACATCAGAATTCACTAACCAGAAGCTTAAAACATCACAGTGAGTCAATTCAAGGTCTTCAAATCCAGTCCTCGAAGGTCTGTTTCCTGCAACCTCGAGATATGTCTGCTTCAACACATCTGAATCAAACAGTGAGGTCATCACCATGTCTCTAGAGAACTTGTCTGCATCCTGAAGAGGTAATTCAACCATTTTCAGGTGTGTTGGACCAGGAACACATCTAAGTATTGCAGTAACCTGACCCTTGAGGTTTTGAATTGAAGACTCTGATATAGACCCTTTCATTGCCCTAAAGGCTTAGCACTGACATCATTATGGTTTATTTTAAGCAGCTCTTTAGCTACTGCACTTATGTTAAAACACTTTCCAATAAGTTATTACTTCACTTAAATACTTAAGGTCAAGTTAATAAAATATGACATGCAAATATGTTTTGTAGGATGATTGCATGGCAACAATGCTCAGCCAAGAAGTTCTGCAAACAAAAGGTCATGGAACATTTTATTCCCCATTACATCAAAAACTAAATAGACAAAATGTATCCCACAACAAATACTAAAACCATAGTTTTTAGTATTCATGCAGATTTAGTATCTGTGTAACTGTTGGCCTCTTTGTGTTGTTACTTCTGACAAATAATCTGACTCTAAGGTGGACGACTGGGATCACCGTATCTCTGTTAGGAAAGAAATCACTGACTGTCGCACGGAAGCTTCATCTAATGGAACATCCATGCCTTCCCCTGTAGGCCAGAAAGAAAAGCTAATTCAAGAAGCGTGGGCCCTGTCAGCTGTCATTGGCTATGTGCACTCATAGTCGCACTCAGGCATGCACACGTAGGCACACTTATCCAAAAAACACACATCGACCATGCATGTGCTCAACTGAAGCAGGGACCTAATTCCAAAAGTGTGGGCTTCTGACAGAAGTCATCGTCTGTGAGTTCAAAGCCAAGCGGCATGTTACACAACCTGGCAGGCTAATGTGTGGACGGTGGGAGAGAAAGAGACAGAGAAGGCGAGAGAGGGGCAATATTGATTGGCTGGCTAACAACAAAATAAGGGAAAGAAAAAAAAATCCTCCTGGCTATTATGGCGGGTGTTAGAGATACATCTCCGATAACATTGACGACACAGTGTTACCCATTAAGGTTGGGTAACAGAAAAGATGATATGAAATCCCGGTGTCTGCTACGTAAATGTTTTCTATTTAATAACATGTTCACGCACCTGCTTCCCAAACTCCCGCAGGTTATTTGCACATCTTGTACTTGCCAGCGTTTTCTGTCTGTAAAACCTCTAGGTTTGAGACTGCCTAATCCTCTGATTTGTGGCTTTTAACTCAGGGTTGCTTCAATGTAAAAGAACATAATGTAAGTTACTATACTGAGTGGTAATAAAAAAAAATCAATCCATCTACTCAAATCTTGAAGTACTTTGCATCAACTTCAAAACATGCAGACGGGAATGTGCATGCCTATACAATCAGAATGATGTTGCACAAGCATAGCTTTAAAGGGAGGCATGCAAGACAGAATTGTTTCCTCTCAAAGAAAAACAGAAAGGACATACTAAAATCAGCCAAAAAGATCATAGATCCAGGACTTCTGGAATAATATTCTTTGATAATATGAGTCAAAAAAGGACAGAAGAAAGGAGGACATGTTTGGAATGAACTTAATTTACCATTTTAGGAAAAATAACCCCATACTATCTCTGAATTACACAACTATGAGTAATATGGTTAGGGGAACCTTTGCAGCAGCTTGACCTTATCCGATGGCCATCATAGAATGCACCATGAATTCTTGTGCTTACCTGTAAATAAATTATTTTTTTTTTTCAATGATAAACAAAATGATTAGTCATCAAGTTATGAAAAATTATTTAAATCGAACTGATATTTAACATAGTAGCCCGATTTCCTTTAATATATATATTTTGTTGTTTGTTTGTTTTGTTTTGGGGTTTTTTGTAGAATTTTTCATGGGTGAATGCAGATCAGCCTTCCTATAAGAGAGGAGAGCAGAGATTTTGTAATCCATGGGCAATAAAATTATTGTGACATCAGTGTTTTAGCAGACATGTGAAGAGGACTTCAAAATGGACGTGTCAAGTAATCACCAAATGGAATGCAATAGCTACCACCAAAATAATTCATATGGTTGTGCAGGGCAATTTCTTTGTCGCTGTATGTACAATTCATTGTTGTCCATTTTATGACACACATTGTTGTGTCATAAAGTATCCCAAGATACCTCATGACACATATGCAGATTTCCATCTCATTGTCACTGCGTGCACCATTGCTCATTCACTGAGATAATACAAGTTAGGGTTTTGCTACTGAAACACATTAGCATTTTAGAATACATTAGCATACCCAAAACCATCTGTGGTAACATTGATTGCTTGTAATCGCATGCATTTCGATGTCGCTTTGCCTCTGATCACATGCAATATGCCAATACCCCTCAATATCCCTCCACCCCCCTTTTTTGAATGCAACCATGCACACGCATACACACACACACACACACACACACACACACACACACACACACACACACACACACACGCACACAAGTACACGCCATCGTAGCAAGGCACTCCCACCACCTGCTGTGTAGCAGGTGGTGGGAATCTACCATGTTCTCCATCTCATGTCAGTGTGTATTGTGTATGTAATACAGCTATTGTGTGTGTGTGTGTGTATGCGTATGTGCGTGGTACATTCAGAAGTGTGTGAAGTGGCACGGCCTGTGACGATAGCATGCGATACAAGCAGTCAATGTTACACGAATGAGTTTTAGGCCAGCTGCTATGGCATTGCAAATAACAGCTGGGCGGCATGCGCTAACTATCAGCCCGCTCTCGGTGAGTAACAGTAATTGCGCACGACAGCGGAGAAATGCGCGAATATTGCGAGCACAACAGTAACCGATGATGTAAATGGACAACGGCAGGTAACACGCTTGACTGGCGTGCCCTGTAACCTATGGAGTGGTAACCTTCGCAGTGACTGTGCATCAGCTATATTTTATTGTTGTGTCATAAAGTATCCCAAGATACCTCATGACACATATGCAGATTTCCATCTCATTGTCACTGCGTGCACCATTGCTCATTCACTGAGATAATACAAGTTAGGGTTTTGCTACTGAAACACATTAGCATTTTAGAATACATTAGCATACCCAAAACCATCTGTGGTAACATTGATTGCTTGTAATCGCATGCATTTCGATGTCGCTTTGCCTCTGATCACATGCAATATGCCAATACCCCTCAATATCCCTCCACCCCCCTTTTTTGAATGCAACCATGCACACGCATACACACACACACACACACACACACACACACACACACACACACACACACACACACACACGCACACAAGTACACGCCATCGTAGCAAGGCACTCCCACCACCTGCTGTGTAGCAGGTGCCGTGATATGATTCTATCCCCTCTTTTCAAGAATGCTGATCCCCAAGCATGCACACATACATATACATATCTTCAAACATAGAGCTGTGAAGTAGAGGTGACAGGTCTCTGGTTTGATGCCATCATCAGCAAATGTCGCACTAATTGATGTCCCTTCTCTGTTAGGGAGCAGAGTAGATTCAACATATGGAGTCATCTCCTGTTCAGAGGAATATCATAGGCAAAAGAGGACCAAAAGGTTCTAGCTTTGACATAAGTCACTGTGGTACATTTCTAAAGGTATTTTAAGTTTTCCCCTTCCACTGATCAGCTTCATCACATGATCTTGAGGTTGCCAGACAAGAACAGACGCATGTAGATGTTAGGCGTTGTTGGTGTGACAGCTGATTAGAAAGATGAGAGACTCGACTGTGACACCTCTAATGATCTCTCCGTCTGATTGACAGGCTAGGAAAAGCTCCAATTCACACATCTCACACATAACAGAATGTGGTCCACATACAGCAACAAAGGTCGCCATGTCAAAATCACACACTCCATACAGACACACAAATATGAGCGGTACACTGCTCCATTGCATGTTAGAAAAAGACTATTTGCCACCATAAATTCCCTCCTGTGGCTACCAGAATATGCCACTATTATGTTGGCCCTAGAAGGGCTATTTCCTCCCCAGTTAGCCTGTCATCAAGGGCATTGTACTGTATTGTCTGGGAGTGAGCCTAAATGGGACCCTTTCAGGGGTATTTTCAGGTACTTTCATGAAAGAATGGAGAGGATATTCATATCATATTTCGTTTTTTTTTTTTTTTTTTTCCCCTATTGCTGACTGAACAAAGCTTTAAAAAACACAGACAGACACACTGGCACTTCCTACACAAACCAAAATCACCATGTTAAGTGCATTCCTGCTGCAAGCAATTTCCTCCATCTTCTCCCAACAGACCTGATCAGCTTGTATCTTGTATCTCAACTCAAAGCAGCAACTGCTACATGAATTGCATTATGAATGTTCATGGGGACACCTATATACGCTTTTTAAGAGTTTTAAAGAGCAATAAAGTTTAGCTTCATAATAGCAAACTGAAGATTTTTACAGCAGCAAGTTCCCCTATTTGTCCTGACACTGATCCATTACCTGATTATTGGCAATTATCTGACGATTTACAATGCGCTGATCTTACTTTGTTGAAAGGTAAAGTAATCCATGGCTGTTAGAAATGATCACAATGCTAATCACATTTCAGTGTAACACAAGGGAACCTATATATTTTTGTATTTAACAGTGTTTTGTAAACCTGTACACCCCATTGTTCAAATTAGGATTTTTTATTTTTATTTTAAGTGAAAAAAATTACAAGAAATACTGCAAAAATCTGGTTGCAACAACTAAAAACAAATACAAATACTTTGAGTTACAAAGATACTTCCCTTAAGGATTAAATAAGTATTTTCAAAATTAATTAAAGTGAACTGAATAAACACCATAACACAAGAGGAAGTCACCAATGAATAAAGAAAATATGAGACAACAGAAAAATGTGAAGATTAAATGTCTCGCTAACACTGGTGAAAAAATGGGATAGGAACAGGTGGGGAAGCCTGCCAAGAGTCTGACAACAACACTGAAGAAGCTGAAGGAATTTCCCAGAAAGAACTGGCAGTGTTTTACATGTGACGACAGTCTCATGTATGTCTGATCTAAGGAGTGGGGCTAAGAGACCCAAATCTATTCTTTGCAGGAAAACATCTAGTTCCTAGAGTTTAAGATGAAACTCAATTTTATTTTTCAACATCACAGAGTGGTGAAGAATACATCAAAATTACCAAGAGAATGACTGGAAGAACTACTGAATGTATTTGAGTGTACTGAATGAGTTTAATACTCGCACTCCTTTACTACGAAGCCACACTGTTGCAACGTGTGCAGAAGGTTGCTTGGTATTGTCTGATATAAGATATTGCTTGGATGAGAGAAAATGTTGCTCCAACCATTCAGGTGCCTTCCAGGCATGGTGTCAAGATCGGTTCCTCCCAGGCCAAGACCAAGACTGCAACCTCCAAGGTCAAGTCCAAAATCAGACCTTCCAAGACCAAGTCTACAATTAATAGAATACCAGCAAAGAAGAACTACAAGTTCCAGTCACAACACTGGAAAGAAAAAGCAGGATTTGACGCAGACATCCACAATATTATAAAGTTATTGTGTTTCTAGATATATATTTTTCATTGATTTATTTAAGTTTGATGTAACCAGGTAGTCACCACTGTGATTATGCTGCTGCCTGTCTTTACCAGGTCTCCTTTAAAGTGAGATTTTTTGTAAAGGTTTTATTGGCTCTAGTGGCCGTTATTTGATAGTGAATTGAAAAGAAAATGGGTAATGAGACAAGGGGGAAGACATGTAGCGAAGGTCACCATGAACGCATGTGGGCTGTGCTAAACCCTTGCGCCAACACAGCACCCCCACAATGAGATTTTTAAGGGAGACCTGGCAATGATAGGCAGCAATACAAAAAAACTGTTACAAACATTGCATACAAATAGCATTCACAAAAATGAGTGCTAACTGAATTTTTGCGCATAAACATAAATACATTCCACTCAATAATTATGTGATTTTTTTTTATACAAATTACATAGTAATATATATAGTTACCCCCACCCATCCCAATATATAGTGATATAAATTTTATGCCATATCACACATCCCTACTGTCACCCAGCAAGGTGCCTAATTTTTTAAAAATTATTCTGGATCTGGAAAGAATATTCATGAACCACAGGTGAATTTGACACAGCTCTTATAAATATGACCCAAACTTCCGGAGCAAGTTGGTAAAGACTCCAATATGTGGAACTATTTCCTTTTATTGTCCTGAATAAAATCCATATATCCTTGACATGGCAAAAATAGTTAAGAATAAATCCTTTCCTTTTGGATAAAACACGTGAGCGATGACAAATCATCCTAATATGCATCAGACAGAGCAAATCCATCAGATGCATGCTTGCCTCTAAAATAAACAAAAAAAAAAAAAAACACTTACGACACGTGTCATTCCCTCTCTGCGCTGTGATCCATGATATGATCGAAACGCTCATATGTCTTGGACAAGGCGCAATCAATCATAGGAGCCAGGAGAAAAGAGACAGATGGAGGCCGCTTGTTTGCTTTTTATCTTTTCCACGTTTAAGAAGCACAATTCATCCATCTGACCATTTGTCGCACTTCTTTCCTTTTAGAAACTATTGAATGATGTTTATAAAAGAGACACCGATAGATTCTCAAAGCATTACCCAAACATCAAAATAGATTGAAAACAGAACTCCAAAAATGCAAGCGCTCGCCACTCTCCTTCTAAATTTCTGTCCATCAATAACAGCCGAGAGAAGGGATCCTCTCTCAGGAAGTCATTGACAGGTGTCTAAAAGACTTTTAAAACCAGACTGACAGATTTTTTTCCCCTTTTTTTCCAGACGATGAATTCACTCATGCAAGCATACGTAAAGACACACTCACAGACGTACACAGTGACCTTGTCATGAGTGATAACCATGACATGATAGGTGCTTTACACATCTAACTCCTTCTTCCACTTTGAGTATTTCCAGTAGTCCAATGTGTATTTCAGATATGCCATATAAATAAATGGGATAAAACATTTTTTTTTTTCTATGAGAAGTGAAAAGCATTTCATGGTGGAAAAAAGGTTGTCTTTTACACCTTGAAAACAAATTAAACATGGATTATTTTTAACAATAAAGACGATTTGTCTTTGTAATTCACTTACAAAGAAATAGGTCATTAACTGTAAGGCATGATGTAATCAGTAGACTGAGTCAGTTTTGTGAACAAAAGTAACCACAATTTCAAAAGCAACTGTCGTACAAAAGCTCAGAATGTGAACATATTTCTCACAATTCACAAGAAAAAAGAAGCAACAACCGAAAGGAGCTTATAAATCAGAGTTTATGACATAAAACTTTGTCACCTGTTTTCTAAATTGCTAAAAGTATTTTGAAATTTTATGCCTCTTCTCACATTCAGGGATTTTTTTCTTTGGGAATTTAAATGATAGACCAACATAAAGAAGTGAAAATGAATACAAATTTCAACTTTTTTTTTTTTTTTTTCTTATTTGAAAACATTTGTGAACATTTGCATTCAGCTCCACTGAATCAGTTCAAGGCTATAATTACCATTTTAGTTTATGTCTAATAGTTTTGCAAAATAGCTCAAGCTTAGAGTGGATGGATAGGATCTTTGAAAATCAATGTTCTAGTCTTGCCATAGGTTCTAATTTGGATTTAGGTCTAGAGTTTTTTTCACTGTTCTAACAAATGATCACTTTATGCATTGATCTTTCATTCCATTCCAGCTCCAACAGCAACACAAAATTATGTCAGATTCAGTCAATGGAAAGCAGCACTGACCCCTGTTGTGTTGCATAGTCTAAGCTTTATAAGAAATATGGTTGTACAGCTAATGAATGACTTTGAAGTAGGTGCCTAATCTGAACCGAGTAAAGTTGTTACTAAATACAATTTGAAATAATATTTTCCTCATTAGATCTTTTCTAAATTGAAATTAAAATTATCTACACGTTTAAAAATGTTTCTGTTATGCACAACACTAAAACTGAATAGATAATATATATTTGATAATGTTCCTGAGAGATGTCATAAAAAGATTCAGAGGAAGGTAAGGCTCCAGTAGGGCAGCATTCAGGCAAGAACAGCCAATGCTTGGTAACATAGGATTTTATTTAGGTGAATTAGATATTTATTTGTTAACAAATGTTTAAAAGCATGTGTCATTTTCCTTTCAACACATCAAAATTTGCTACTTTCTGTTTCTCGGTCAGATAAAATCCCAATAAAATAAATCTAGCTTTGTGATTGTAATCTCACTATCGTGTGCTTCCATCTAAAAATGAAGTGAGGGGGAATTTAATTAGTTTGGCCACAAGAATAAAAGTCTGAAAGAAAGCAGGCTGCACTCTGGATATTAACTGTAATTCTGCATATCCATATATGTGGAGGGAGATCTTCAAGAAATTCCAAAAACAGACCAGTTCAATTTTCTATATAATGTCCTCACACATGAATCTTAAGTGACAAAAATAGATTTCTGCAAAATGGCAATGATCCACACACATTATTCAGAGAGTTAGCATATAATCATACAGCTAGTCAATTAAATAGCCATAAAATTACACGCTTGCCATGTCTTACCTTGGTTGGGCAATATTTCTGATTAAACAGATCAACAAAGCGTGACAGAGAACATTTATAAAGGACATCGTGACATGGAGGCTTACATTGGTGGCCAATAAGATGTGAAAAAAACTGTTTTAAAGGTTTGAGGTAGCTTCTAGTCAAATTTCAGATATAGTCTGTACCACAGATTACCACTGTGCCAAACTTGTTATGCAGCGAACATCACACACTCAAATAAAATTTTAAACCATTTTAAAACCATGTTAAATAATTTGTAGAATATGCAGTTATAGCACACAAGTCGTCAATTTAAGTCTTTACAAATCATGGACTATTTTCAGTGCCTCTAGTAAAGTTGTGCAGTGCAGTTACATTGGGAATTTACAGATTTAGATTAACCTGCTCGTTTTCTGCTCTCTGTACCACAGATATACTTCTTGATATTAACTGAACTCTCTCTAAAACCACCATAGCCCAGTTGTAAAACATCTGGAAAACGGCTGTACGATTACATTCAGCTCAGCTTAGTGGGAGCGTTTATCATTTTGGCATGTCATCAGCACATAGCTACATGGCCGCGGAGGAAAAACGAGCACATCTGTTTAATACTTTACCTTATTTAAAAATACCTGACTGTGTGTCATATATGCAGACAGTGTGCAGAGACAGTTCATTTCTCCTATAGCTTATGGAAAACGGCCCGAGTCCTCGCAAAACATCATATATCAATTTATACAGAGGGTCTCAAACAGTGTGTGAAAGTTCGGATCACAAGTAACCTTCTTTAAATGCTCAGCCTTTGGAGAAAGAGCAGGTGATGAGGAAGAGAACAATTAGGAAGTGTTGAACATTTTCTAATGTTCTGTGAGCTTAAATGCAGAAGAGGTTTATTTGAGTGAGATTGATGTTGTAGCAATTCTCACAAAAAGGAAAATACACAACATTGATTTAAAGCACTGAACAGGTTTCTTTCAAACATTTCAGTCTTCTATATATAAACAGAAGTCCCTTTCCTCACAGAAATCCAAGGACAGGTACTACCAGAGGAATGCACTCTCTGCAGGGCTGTATGTGCTTAAGGGTTACCCACAAGAACCTCCTAATTAGCACATATAAGATTGAAGTCATGATGGCTTATCCTTATCTCTCTCTCTATCCCTCATCGCCTATACTTTTTCTTCTTAAATAAATCCTAGTCTTCAAGCTGCTCTTGGACAAAAAAAACCTAGTGACTGCACTGTATATACTTACCTAGGTCTGATTCTCATTATTTATTTGGATTGAACAGGAATTCACTGGGTTTATAATAAAAAATAATAATAAATGAATTATCCTTTGAAGTAGTGCAAATTATTGAAAAGTGAAGTTATTTCAGTTATTCCATTCAAAAGGTGAATGGCATAGTTTTATAATTTAATTTGTTTTTAGACAATTTTGTAATTATAGCTTAAGGCTAAGCTTTCACCTTATTTAGCCTTTCATAAAAAACATATATATATTTTTTTTTTAAATCACTAATTAATGATTTTTTTTTAAAATACAAGCATGTTAAAGGAAAGTTGAGTAGTTGGAAAAAATAAAAAACATATAGAAATAAGGTACACAGGTAACAAAAGTCTACAAAAATGTTTTAAACATTGTGAAGCAAAGCCAATTAAAGAGGGCAAATTCACAAAGGTTCCTGGCATCCACACAGACCTATCCTTGCTATGGACAATGTCTAGGATATTGTCCATAATACCACCTTCCTTTTGTCTGAACTATTAGTGTCAAAACAGTCTTCCTATTGCTGATAAGCTCTGTAAAGATCCCATTGCACTGATGTAGTAGTTAAAGCAAAAAGACTAACTGAGAGCATATATTCTAAAGTACGGTACATGGGCATGAAGACTTTGGACTTTATGTAGTTTTACATTTTTAGATAAACTGAATTTTGGATTTTCATGAGTTGTAAAGCATAAAAAAAACTTTGATTTGATGATCACGTGTATTGAATTTAAATGAGTTTCACAATTTGAATTAAATCACCAAGATAAATTACATTTTCACTAACATTCTAATTTATTTACAAGCCATCTGTATATGTAATAAAATAAGCTCTGGCTTTGTGTTTCCTCTCACATTGTAATGTTTTATTTATTTATTTTTTTAAGTCAGAGTACAATCAACGTTTAATTTGAGCTCAAGATGTATCAAGGTTTTCATAACTCATTCTGGTCTGTTTTGTTTCAAAACCACATAAAACAATTGTCCTTCATGTCAATCTTCTGGTTTAATGTCCTTTTAAGGGATAAAGTATGAAGCAGAGAGAAACACTATGCTGCAACTTGTAGCTGGCACTGCCAATCAGCTGCTAAAAGTATGAAAACAAAAGCACAATGTTTAGATGTTGAACCTGAATAAAGTAATCTGATTAGGCCGTCTTGAAGTTTTGAAGAAAAGTTTCTTTAAAACATAAGTTTTTAAAGATGTACTCCAGCCACCCCCAGTGGATTGAGATACTGTCCACTTATTTCCCATTACCCTCTGTGCTTCAAATCAATAATTAATTATCTCCACAAATGCTCTTCTTATCCAGTTACAGAAGTAGACAGCACAGGGCAGGTGGAAATTTGCCTGGCAGAGGGATTCAGTGTTACACAGGGTGAGAACTGTCCTCCCACCATTGCTACTTATTGGCCCATCAGTGTCTCTCTTGGAAGCTGGCATTCCATTTTGCAGCACCGCGAAGGCACTTCATTTTTCTCCACCGCACTACTCTCTCTCACCAACACAAGCAACCCACACAGAGAGACACAAGTATTCATACACAATTTCTCTGCTACGCTCTTGCTAAGAGACCAGTGTTTAATAAGTGATTACATTTATGGAGAGGAGAAGGGCAGCAGAGTGGTGAAATATGCCCACATGTCCCGAACCTGGATGAGGGGCTGGTACTTACTCATTAATAATGGGACAGGCTTCAGGCCCAGGCCCTTAGCTTCCCATCTCTGCTCATTTCCTTTCTGCACATCAGAGCTCTGTATATATATGACTGCAAGTATAGAGGTTGTACACATTCACATTTCCGTGCGTGCGTGCACGTGTGCATGTTTTAGTCCCAGTGAGAAACAGCCTGTGGAGAAGCCGGCTTTTATTTAATCAGAAGTGGAACAGCTTCCACCACCGCCTATAATTTCAGCCCTATTAACGTTCTACCGTTAATTCCTCCGAGCATTCAGACGCAGCATCCTGTGAGCTGCTAAATCACTTTACATTGCAAACTGTACCACATGCTTCTATCCGTACAGAGGGAATCTAAAACATTGCACATGTATACTTGAAAGACAAGGGAATAGTTCAAACAATATGCTATGTAGTTATCAAATATGCAGAGTGAGTTAACATACATTTAGAAGACTTACACCTTTCTTTCCTTTAGCCTCTCATCACTCAATGACTAACCAACCTACTTAAATATGTCCTTTAAGCCTCAGATCTAAAAGTTTTATTAAATCACTGTGTGCCCAACTCAAAAATACATATCATATGACAATCATAAAAGAATCTCTTTGTTCCTACAATCCCAGAACCCCAACCATCTCTTTATCCCGCTTCCTGTTTCTGCCAATGCTGCGCTTATTACATCTTTTTTTTTTCCCAAAGAAAGTCTCATGTTTCACTTTTCTTCCTTGTAGTGTTCCCAGCAATAGTTCAAACCATGCATCTGTTTTTAAACATAAAAATGTAAGGGGACAGCAGGTGAAGGAGGGTGGGAGAGAAAGATAGAGAGAGAGAAATTGGAAAAGGGATTAGTTGTTTCCAGATTTGGTTCAAGAAATTGGGGTGAGGTGAATTTGCAACTAAAATGCCTAACAATTGTCTTACTAACCCCTTAAAGGTTTTTGTACTATTAATACTAAAAATATTTTCAAAACTATGAATCGTTTTCCCTTTCACATCACATACAGTCAAAAACAATTGAACAGGCAACCGGGAACATTTATAAAGTATAAACAAATGGGTTCTGTAAACCCAGCCTGCTCGGAGCTGGTGATTGAAGGGTTGGAGTGTATGGGGGAAGGAGGGGCATAAGGAACCATAGGATGGAAAAAGAGAGGGTGAAATGGGGTAGTAAGTATGGAATCATCTAAAACTAGACTTTGGGAACAGTGGGAAAAAACACTCAATAATCAATCGTTTCTTTTCTCACCTCTCAATTCAACAAATATAGTGGCCGCTTCCCTTTCCTGCTGATTGAACAACTGTCACCCAATCACCATGAAAGGTGATAATGGAGAGAAAGAAAACCTCAAAACCATGAAAAAGAACAAGAAAAAGCACATTTTTCACACCTCCATCCTTGGGTAGTGGGGTTAGCCGGGTCACTGCGGCCAATCAGTGACTAGCGTTTCTATTTTCCACAATGCACAGCTTGGAGGGTTATCTCTTAGTTTCTGCTCCTGCGCGTATCAACTGTGTGTGTCTGCATGCGTGCGTGCGTGTGTGGGTGTGTGTGTGTTGCGTTCAAAAAAAAAAAAAATTGATGGAACTGGCTTTTGTAGCAAACAGATGACTCACACAGTTTGAGGTTGAACTGTGTCACAAGCGTCGCCGCTTCCACTCCTGCGCTCTAATATGTTATGTATGTTGCTGATGCAGTAGGTCTGCTTATCCCCCGATGATTGGACAGATAAGGCATCAGCACTCATCCCGCAGTCTGCCACCTGCTCTGATAAGCGTGGGGCACAGAGTGTGGCAGGTGGAACCTAACACCGTTGATAGCATCTCTGTGGCAAATCTCTGGACAGAGGAATGTCTGGAAGACGAAGGCTGACGACGTGGTAAACAACACGAGATATCAGCACGTGAGGAAAAGGTCTGAACAGAAAAGAACAAACACGCATTCGATTTGGCACGCCGAAAGCTCCGTTCTTTTCCCTTGATACTGCTCACTTTCACGCTAGGGGGCTACAAAAAAAGTGCACACGCAAAAGCTCCCAGTCTGTATCCACCATCTGGCCCTCCCAAGGCTCAGATGTCTCTAGGGTAAGGTGAGCTCCAAGGGGGACTCACTATGTGTTTATATGTGATATGTGGGGGTGTGTTTGCATATGTGTGCATGTAAGTGAAAGAGGAAGAGGCAAACAAAAGGGGTGAGAAAGCAGTGATCAAATAAACTGTGAGATAGTTTGCAGCATAAAGCCATATATAAAGAAAACTACACACAGATCACTGCATGCACGTACGACTGCAACATATTTACAGCACTGCAGGCATACCAAATGCTGGCAAGTGTTTGCACTAGGGTCGTCATAGCTGACTGCCTGGGCTGTCTAAAGTGTGTCTTAACACCAAGTAGTTGCTCTACTGTGGGCAAAATAGAGCCCCTATTATGAGATGAGGGCATGTCTGCTGGCCAATTCAGCCATAATAGTTGTAGCACCACACTGGCGACACATGAACACCCACTATAGTACAAACTGAGAGAAGAATTGAATTTTACTTCAGGTGGTCCCAAGTTAGCAGTAGTGCCTATGGCTAAAATACCCTCATGTGAGCACATAACAGGTAATTCTTCACGTCTTTTCAGCTGCATACTGTGTCCAGCCAGAGGACTAGGTTCCAGCTTTATTTTTCATTCGTCATTCTTACATCAGTTTGGAAATGACAGAGTGCCATAAAGGAACAGTTTTGCTTTCACATTCCTAGGAGACTCTGGTTCTTTTTTTTTTTTTGTGTGTGTGTCCCCTGTGCAGCTGGTGAACACATACAAGATACACATTGAGAAACGGAGCTTCTAACTACACCAGCCTCACAAGGCAACTCTACATTTATGCAACCTTGGCTGACACAATGAAATTACAAAGGTGGGAGAAATAAGTGGGGCGCACCGAAACCTGATCAAACATGCAACACCCATACAAGACAAGAAAACATACTACCACAAATAACAGATTTTTCACAAATGTGGCTTGTAGCCCAGCATGATTTTCTATTCCCACCTTTTGTTTTTCAAAGGTGAGAAGAAAGTATAAAAATTAAGAGCTCTAAATTATTGGTCCAGTTAGGTGTTTATGCATGGGATTTAATTTGGGAGAAATACAGAAAACCAACAGGGAAATAGTAAACAATTTTTTTTTCTAAACCATAACAAAAATAGCACATAGTAAATTTAACTCAAACAGATTATTTGATTTCACACTTCTTTAGTGTAATGATCCCAGAGTAATGTACTATATAAAATACTAACAATAAAATTTATATTCTTTTACAAAACTGATTCCGTGGGTAAGATGCCATCTTCCACTGATGACTTGATTGAAAATCCGTCATTATCTGTCCTCACTGAACACGCATCAGTCTGAAATAACAAGTTAACAAGTTCCCCGTTAACAAGAACTAGTCCTACATTCAGATCATGTGCTAAAACTGAATCACTTCATTCCAAATACAGCATGAATTCATTAATGTCCATGTTTTTGTGAAATACAAATAGAATTTAAGCAGTTTTTACATCATATGCTAATTAAAATATTGATTTTGTCTTTGCCCAGTATTTGTGTACCAGCATAGGTACACTTATTTACTTTTCTTTAATTTTGATCTTGTTAAATAATTTCATCAGGCTATCTGATGAAATTTTGACTCACATGTAATTAGAATTTATGTGTAATGGTCTTTTAGATACACTACTAATACCACTTTTGAAGAGCAAAGATAGAAGTGACAGAATGCAATAAGCTGCAGCTTTATTACTCTACTTGTCTCTGCTATACCTGGAAACACATACCTACTCACTCCCTGCCTGCAGCCAGCTCCCACGCAGTAACAAAACCAGGGTCAAAAACCCCCTCAAACAAACAGAAAACAAAATGCAGTATAATCTGTCAGTTTTTATGGATAACAAATTGGCCTTCAGAGAGGAAGATGCTGTTTTATTTCAGGACAATAATGGACAGTCCTCTTCAACTTTAACAATATGAATCATAGCTGTCTTTTTTTAGTAAATGACTGGTTCCACCATTACGTGCTATAGAATGCCAAAAAGAACAATTTCTTCTTGTGCTCATTATTATAGCTGTTGTTCATAATAATTCTTCCCAGGTTGAGCTAGGAAAGAATGTCACATTTTCCATTTTAACAGGGCAAAAGTATTCTCTTTTATTTTCCTTCAGAGTTACTTTAATGACAACAGGAGAGGTTCCCCTTGTCCTTCAGAAATAGTGCTGGTAAATTTAATGTTCTCTACTTAGAGACACTCTTCTGAATTCAAAAGGTCCACAGCATTCTAAACAGCTTATATATTGTTATGAGACATAATCCTAACCCTGGTGGGAAGTGTTTTCTTGAGATCATTACTTTGCAAAACAAGAGAAAATGACGGTTTAGAGCAATTCCACCAAGTGGATATTTCAAAAATTACTGATGTAATTTACTAATGTCAACATTTCAAGACATTCATAGCTCTGAAATAATGGAAAAGCTACATAATATACATCATTATTGCCGCAAAGCAAGTTCAAAACAACAGATCAGACGGACAAGAATCTCCTTTAGATAACAAGACACCTGATAAATCTACACTACAATATTATTTATTCAGGAAGCCGAAGTGTTCCCCGTTGCATCCTGTAAGGATAAAGCATTACAACTCTGTAATACATGTACACATCATCCAGTGGGACTGTTTACAAAGCATCGCGAACGCATTCAAATCCGGCTCATATTAAGTACAGACACTGTTTTACATCAAGGAGTAGCCTGACTTAGGGATGTACTGTCACTCCTTTTTTTTTAAACTTCCTTTGCCTTTTTTCTGTTTCAGTCTTCTCATTTGTAAAACATGCATACTGTTTTCCTTTGACCTCTCCTCTTCTGCCTGTGTCATCTTTTCATCTCCCTCTGTCCCTGCCTATCTTCCAGCCTCTATGATTAATCCCCCCTTCCTCAATCCCTCCTCCTCCCCCTCTCTCCGCCACCCCGTTCTGGGCTGTTAAATGAGCGGGTTTATCTAAGCCTAATTGGTTTAAGGGCAAACAGAAATAAGCAATGACTCTCCGAGCGGAGGAGAATGACTTCTGTTGCTGCTATCTGAAGACCAATCTATGCAGCACCATGATGGCAAAGAAGAAGCCCAGAGTCGAACGGAAAACCTACTGACAAAAACTGGAACTGACTAGGACATATGAAAGGTTTTCCACTTTAAAAATATCTAGAAGTTTACCCACCCAACATTTCTACACTTTTACTGCAGCAAACTTTTTCGTTAACCAAATTTTAACTCATATGCCATTAACATATTAAAGCTCTGAAGAATATTGATTTCTGGTCATTTGTATTCCAAAGTTGGATGTTCTATTAATATTGTCATTAGCTGTTTATGTGAGTAATGTGACTGAAAATAGAGGTTAGATAAATCAATTATTTCAAGCATCAATCCATACGGCCGCAGCAGCAAAAATATCCAGACACTTCGCATGGTTCTATGAATTTTTTGTTATCTTCATCTGATTTGGATTCATAATGAGATCAATATGAGCCAGGATGGGCCGAGATAATGGGGTCAGAGACTCCACTTTCTCTCTCGCGTATTTGAAAAAAAGAGAGGGGGGAAAAACAGCAGCAGCTTGGAGTTCGGATCAGTGAAGATTTTAACCTTCCCGTGGGGCCACCTACTTTCAATTAGCAACCCAAACAAGGAAATAATTTTAATCTTTGATAGGGAGGTAACCCAGAGGCTATCTCCATATACCCATCTGCTGCATCCTCATCATACATCCACTTTAGTAAGCTGCAAAATTTCACTTTTTTACTCTCGCATTCAGCCTCTCATCTCTGAACTGTTTGCAGTCATTTAAGATTGGGTAAACATCTCAACCTCAAAAAGTATCCCTTCCAGAAGAGGTAGCAATTTGGTCCCCTGCCTTGGTATCTGTAGCTATGTGTTAAAATGCGATGAGCAAAAACAAGAAGACTGAAGCCAAAATTACAGAGCATATCCCAGAGCTGGGGAGGATCCAGGCGCAAACTAGTGAATGATTAAAGAGAAAACCTGTGTGTGAGGAAACTGATTCTGATCTAACTCATTTATTAGGAAGGTGGATATAAACTAAAGCTAGTGTGTTCCTGTCTATGTTTGACACAGGAGGAAACAACATGATGGAAGGGAGCTGGTTTCATCCACCCAATAGATATCCTGGCTGAAGCCACACAGCCCAGAGTCCTGTCCCATGAGGTAAAGCAGAGGAAATGAAAAACATGTTTGACTGAGGAGATGCTGGCTACTGTACAACTGAAGAAGAAGCTGTAAAGATGAGTGTCTCAGAGTAGGAAAACAACAAAAATGCAAACAGGGAAAAGAACATTTTTACACAAGATTTCCCAACAGATCTATATTCAGAGTCCATAGGAGTTTGACTCAGCATCTGTAGATGCAAGAAAATTATACATGGGGGATTTACTTAATAATATATTATACATTTTCTTTATGAGAAAACGTGTAAGGAATCATGGAGTTCCTCGTGTCTTGTGCCACTCTGAGGAAAAAAAAAAAAAGTATAATAGCTCTTTGGATAATTTGCGAAAGTATAAAAAGAGAGACATCACAGCTCTTTGGCATTTACTATGCTTACCGTGGCAGTTATGCCTTTATATCATAAAGTTTAAAAAAATGACACAAACTTATGTAGTCATATAAACAAGTATCAACGGCGTTCAGCGCTGCGGGAAACTGTTGTTTCCACATAAAAAGAGAAGAACCAAAGCAATCCGCTGCGACCCACGTGTATGACATCCCTGAACGCCGGGGGAGATGCAGGCGCTGCCCAGCAGAAGAACCTGGACGCCCCGCTCTCCCTCCCACCCCCCTTCTCCAAAGACCATCACAACGCGCCCTGTTTAAAAGCCGCGTTTTCTATATGAATATAAATCCAGAATTGATTATTTACCTTCCATCGCAGAGGACGTGATGACCAGGACGGATAAAAGCGCAAGCAAATCCACTGACATGGCAGAAGGGTTAGTCTCCACAAACCTGTGTCCCCTCCAAAAAAATAATCAAGACGCACGGAGCGCGTCAAGAAAAGAAATCCTTCGCTTTGTCAGAGCGGTACTCCAGCAGACAGCCTCTGTTGTGAGTCACATTTCAAGCCGTAGTAAACAATGTGTGACAATCAGCACAAGGGGAGAAGCGGAGTATAGGGGCCGAGGGGGGGGTGGGGGTTCCAAGGAGAACGGGAGGCGGGGAGGGAGGGGAGGATAGGTTGTTGGGGGGGTCCGAGGAGTGGCTATAGGGGGGGAGACCCGATGTTGCATGCTCACGGACTCATTAGAGCGCCAGAACCAATCAACGACTTGTAGCTGAAACTCACTAACCAATGGCCAAGCCGCCGCTCCGCCTACTTTGCATTGTCAAAACACAAAACTTTTCCTTGACCTATTTGAATCGCCCCCCCGATACACTACGGGGACATGACGCCCCCACTTGGTGGACAGGTGTTACTGCAGCTCATGTTAAATCTGCAAAAAGGTGGTTTTTCAGTCAGCCGCTTGAAAGTAACTCAGAATAAAATGTGCAACACTTTATCACCGTAGGTATCTCCTATAGATACCTGCTTAATATCCTTCACTGCAAATGCTGCTCTTATTTCAAATTTGTATATTATCTTACCCTTGGCAAATTCCTAACCTGTGCAATCAATCTCACTTATAGAATGACTTATTCATTTAACTTCCTCATAGTTCACACAAGTACAGATCTATTTGCATCTCTAATAGCTTTGACAAATTCAGCTTCACCCCCTAATGCTATTTAACAGGCATTGCACATCAGTCCCATCCTCTCACCATAGACCTCTTACCCCCTTTTTTGTGTGTGCGTGTGTTGCAACAGATGGTCTGCACAATGGGTCTTTCCCTGCAGGGACACAGAGGACCAGACTCTGCCTCGACAGAGGAAAAGGCAGTTCCCGCCCTGTAGCCCAGAATCATACACCTGTCTTGAGCTAGAAATGTCCCCCCAAGTCCCCAGAGCTGAAGAACTGGAATGGAGTTGTTAATCTTCAGCCTGAATAGGCCTGATTTTACTCCCGGCTACTAATACTTCAATGCTGTCTCTTTGCAGCACACTGGCCTAGATAATTTTCACCTGTTTTAGTTGTTTGGTTTTTTTTACAAGCTTAATGAATGGAATAGAACTTTATGTTTTGGGTCCATTTTATAAAATGATTAATGACTGGCCAAATAGCAACATGTAAAAGTTTTTGTTGTTGTTGTTGCATTTTTTTGCACTTGAGATCTGGACTTTGACTGGACTATTAGTAACCTTTAGATCTTTGATTGAAACCATTTCATTGTAAGCCTGTTTTAATGTTGTTATCCTTTGAGTTCAACCAGCACCTTAGTCTCAGGACCTTTACTCTAAAAGATCTTCTTCCAGGACTGCCTTATCTGACCAAATTTTCTGTCTGTGTTAAGGACATCATCTTCACAGATGATGTTCCTGCCATTGTGTTTCACAAGAGAGTTGGTGCATTCAGAGTGATGAGCTATATTTTATTTTTCTTCCACTCAAAGTGTTTTGGATAGTGATCAAATCATTTTATTTTGTGTCATTTGAATATTTTTTCAGACATTATATCCTCCATTTGGCAAACTGCGAATGGGACTCGGTATGTTTGTTTTTTGTTGTGTTTTTTTTTTTTTCAACCATGGCTTTCTTCTGGTGTCTGTCATAGACCAGAACTTTCTTCATCTTCTGGATGAAGAAAGTCCATCCAGAGATACAACAGGTACAGATACAGACTGCTTCTCTGATGTATGTCTATCTAGCCTAAAGTTCAGGTGGAAATCCCAAACTGCGCCTGAATTTTTCCACTTTCAGATTATGGGGTAATACTAGTTCATGATATGTTAAAAGTTTGGAATGTTACTTTACAACATAGCCTTGCTTTACACTTCTCTGCAGCTTGAAGCAAAAGTTTGTAGTTGGGATATGGCAGAGCTTCAATACTTGTGACATTGTATTTCACACACATTTAAGGTCTGAAGAATCTAATGATGAAATCATTGCTTCATTACAAAATGCTAGAGCTAAAACCTGAAACACTATTTACCTTCTAAGCCAATCCAGAAGTGGCTTTATTATTCATAACATAAATAATGCAAATATCTCAGAGCATATCAAGGCTAATACATGCTTCAAGCATAGTTGGAAAATAATAAATGAGTGTTAATTAAAAGTCTTGTAAGTACTCAGTGCTTTAAAACATGTCCCAGCTAACAGGAGCCAAGGGCTTTTCTAGCGATCTGTCAATCACACTGTATATACAGTGCAGATGCCAGCCATGGAGAAAGAACTGATTAAGATTGAATTTAAGCTTTTGGTAGAGAGAAACAAGGTAATAATGAAATGTGGAAGACCATAAAACATTTCTGAAAACATATTTTCTTTATCAAGAGATCCTAATTAAGAAATCCAGGTTTGCTTTAATGTTATACTGCAATGATGTATACTGCATCGCTGAAAAGATGTTTAGAAAGCAAAGGTTGTAGGGAAAAACCGTCTCAAGATTAAAAACACTAAAATCTGCAGAAGACCTCTGCAAAGGAACATATGACATGTTCAGAGAGAAAAGTCTGAGCTATTCAAGTTGCCACAATTTTAATTGAGGAATTGAAGGGTTACATAAAGAAGGCTAACTCAAAACTTAGGGGTTAACTGATAATACAGAACAATGTTTTGTAGAATATCATAATTATTTATAAAGTAATAAACACAACTCTTTTAACAAAATACCAAAAACTTCCCTTGTCATGTAAAAATTCATTTAGAAAAGCCTTCTTAGTAAGGAAAATGTTTGAAAATCACAACATATCAATGATTTAGCCATTTTCATTCATGATTTCTTCAATAAATCACTTGAGATTTTTATTTCTCTACTACATTCACAAATGTGTCACTTCATTTTGGAGAAAACAGGGAAATTAACTTTTTTACGCCAAATGCCGATATCCAATGTGCAACGATTAAATGTGCTCAGTAGCTGTGCCAAATTTTACTTTAATGTGCAAAAAATTTTGCAATAGTCTATTTTTATTTTTGATGTTTGAAATTTGTATTATAAAGACTAGAAATTATAGCAGAAACCTTATTTAAGTAAACTGTTAGAATTTAGAATCTGTTTGGAAAATTATTATGAATATGATAATCATCTTTTCAATCATCTTTTAACATTTTCTCCTTTTTGTGCCCCTATGCGATTCAACTCATAACCTTACAATGATAGAAATCACATCGGGTGTATGTGAAAGATGACTCCCTCATAATAAATGATTGTTCCTGTTGTGGCAAACTGATGAACTAGGGCAGACACAGGGCTTCAGGAGCACCAGGCGGCAGTTGCTAACCTGGGAAAGCAGTTGATGGGAGCATTTGTCATTTTTAATGGTGTGGTGAGGAGTGGCACAAAAGTGAGGCATAGCATGGCACAGCACAGCATGGCCCCTGGTGCTGGCTGCTTCGTTGGCCTCTTACAGCCTAGCAGCCTTATTTTTCACCCACTGGCCTCCACAGGCCATCTCCACGTAGGCCTGTTGAGGAAGACTGTCCCTATTTGCTGTCCCCACCCAGGGGAAAAGAAAGGAAGGAAGGAAGAGCAGAGGGGAGCATGAAACAATAGCGCTTCTGCCGTGAGACATCCTCCATTACAATGCACGCAGACAAACAACCACATGATAACACATCCATTTGCAGTCGTTCACCTACACAGCCATTGGAAAATGATCCAAACAAAGCCTCAGAAGCACTTTCCTACTTCAGCTCAAGAGCTTCCACCTAATACCAACATTGAGCCCAAACACATCGCAGAGAGCCTCTTGTTCTTACTCTGGCCTAATTTCCCGTCTGTGTAGTTAAGCACTGCGAGAGCAACATCCCCCTTCTATTTTCATTCCTCTCTTGCAGAACCAAATTCACAGCATGGTTAACTGGTGACCTCACTAGCTTGAGCAATGTATGAGTTGAGTATGATTAAATGTGTTTTATGCATTACAGTCTGTAATGCATAAATATAATAATGGTTATCTGCCGTGCTCATTTGGTCTTCATGATCTTTACGTTTGCTAATCAATGTTCACAAGCCTCTGCCCCCTTTTACAGAATAGCTGCTTTTATATTGTAATTAAATTACACACATAACTTTATTTTAAAAAAATGTCCTTTCTGAAGCGGCAATAGACTTGCGACCTGTTCTACCTCTTGCATGGAAAGTTAGCTGGAAATAGACACCAGCATCTCCCGACCCCACTAGGGACAAGGGTGTAAGAAAATGGATGGATGGATGGTCCTTTTGGAAGACAGTTAAAAAGAAGCAGAAGACCCAAACATTTGCACATTTTTTGGTTAGAAAAAATACAATTAAATGACATTTATCATTTTACACCCACTTCACAGTTATGTACTACTTTGTGTTAGCCTGTCAAGTAAAATTCTGTTTAAAAGCACACGTTTGTGGTTGAAATGTAGCCAATGGGATATCTGAGTGCATAGTGGATAGAATATAGACACAGACTGAATACACATTGGGAGATTGTTGTCCAAATGAAAGGTCAAGACTCATCAGTGAGTCCCAGACATAGTCTGACTTTTTGGGTCACAGCTCAAAAGAAGTGTTGGAAAGTAGGTTCATCACAGTGGGACAGGGAATGCTGGTTAGGTTGCTTAAAACGCATTTTACAAGATGGGCATGGCAAAGGCCATGTCTCTTTGGGGTTACGTAGGAATAAGTGCAAAAAGTTTTAATGCAGCAGACAAATACTGTGCATGGAATGTTCATATCTGCTTGCCACTTACAACCAGACGTGAATAAAAAAGAAAATAAAGAAACAGGTCAGTGGTTTGCTTGTCGACGGCCACGGAAGAAACAAGCTGCTGTTTCTGAACCTTAAGAGTAGAATTGTTCTCCAGAATGACAGTGGGTCAGACAGAGGGGACTTTGCAGGAGCTAAATAAAGCTCTTTCATTAATCTGCCTCTGATGTCAGAACTGATGGGACCTGCACCTTGCCGTCAGCAGATAGTCACTTCAGTAACATTAACTGCACTTCTGTGAGACAGAGCTAAACACAGACAGACTCAAAAAACATAGAAGCAGCACCAGAAAACGGGGCAAATCGCCTTCATATGTACACAAAGAGAGGGCATGTTTCTGTGGGGTTAGAGTGATTTGCTCATACACGTCATTTGCTCATGCAGAAACATGCCACAACAGTCTTAATTGCCATCAATCACAGTTTGACAGATTAGAGAGTTTTTGCACACATTCTCACTATTTGAGATCAATTTGTTTTGTTACCATTAATCTAAGCCACACAATAAAGAGATTTTGCTCAGCATGAAAAAAGCAGGAGTGCCATGATGATCATTAAGTGTTTGTGTGGATAAGAGAGAGAGAAAAAAAACTCATTGTGGTGTTATGAGTTCATGCAAGCTGAAGAGGCTATCTCTCTAGATGTGTGAGAGCAAATACACATATGAGCAAGATCAAATGTGCCTAGTGTGGAGTGCCTCATTCTGCACAGAGCGAACCTTTAGTGACTCCATTATCAGTTTGCAAACTATTTTGTAAAGATTGCAAATTCAGAGGATAACTCTGGAAATCCACAAAACAGCACAAGGACATCCTTCAAAACATTTCACAAAGCCCACAACAAACCATTAATTGTTTTTATTTTCAGATGACCATAAGTGTACATTCATTTGCACATGATTAGGAATCTAATCATAGATAAGGTTAATAGAGTTCTGTTTTCTTTTTCTAGCGGCATTTAAGAAAACTTTCCATTTACAAGGTTTTCTCCTGCTTCTGTTGTGCATTTATCCATTTATTCACCAACTTTCTTCAGAATAGTTGGCTTGACAAAAATAGCTTTAAATTATTTTTTAAAGTGTGAAAGAAGTTATCATGGAGTTGTTAACCAACAGAGCCTCACAGGGATTTCTCACTGCAAAAGTATCATTTAGAAAATGTGTGTTTTAATGAGGAAAAACAAACTCGACTGGCAGCTCATCATTTTATGTCAGCTTTCAATGCCAGACCATCCCATATGGTTTTGTTGTGTTGTTTGTCTCCTACGGACACTATTAAAATGCAGTCCCCTGTCTCCTCTGACCTGTCTTTTTCTCTTCTCTCTGGCCTGTGACAGATAGCTGAGTGCAATCTATCAACTTCAGTCTGCCACAGTCAGGGTCGGAGCTTTGTAAAGCTGCGTATGGACAGAACGTCCACACAAGAGTGCTCACCTCTTAGACTGTCACACTAAATGGGATAAACATCTGGTGGAGGAGGGAAAGAAAAAAAAAGAATAAGGTGGAATCAATCTACCCTCTGTCCGCCATACACTGATCCCCTGTCACAGGTTGACCTCTGCAACAAATGAAACTCCTGTGCTGCATTTGAATACAAAAACTGCAGTGCTTGACTCTGGATGAGGGGAATAGAGTCCTTGTAATGCTCAGCTGTGACTTAATGATCATTTCTAAGTCTATAAACAAGTAATACAAAAGATAAGAATGTATGTATGTACATATAGTTCAGTGTTACAAAATATTGCGGTTAGGTTTTCGGTTTGTTACTTTACAAACAGAGCAAAACACACTGTAAGAAATTCTTGAAACTACCATTTATCTTAGGTTGAACAAAACTCAATCAAAAACCTCCAACCCATATAAAGTCAACTATAATTTGGCAGACATTGTATTTTTTTTATGGTTTTACATTTGCTGCCAATAATTGCAGACATATGGTGTTTTATTTGGCGGTTCTCCTTATCGGAATTGTGAATATTCAGCAACTATTAGGATTCCAGATTGTATCTAAAATTCCTGCTAATACAACGCATTTATTTTAGAAAGCATACAATATAGATTGTTTTGTTTCTCCTGTGATGGTGTGACTCTTGTGGACTCATTTATTTCACTTTCAGGGACTCCAAATTGAGGCTGTTTGTTTCACTTTGAGATTTTCTATATATGCTCTGTCGACATGGTGTCACATTACTTGATTTCATTTTTACGTTTACGTTGTTGAAACCATGTTTTTCCTACTCAGCTAGTTTGCAAATTTGTCCTGCATAAATCTTAAATCCTCTACAAGTCATGGTTAAGCTTCAAGGATCTCCCAAGCAAGCAAAGAAACGTGGACTTACATGAGTTTGGTGGTGCAAGGTATGACTATGCAAAGTAAATTAGAGTAGGACAAAAGGATTTAAAAAGATACAATAGCCATCAATAAATGTCATACCAGTGGTACCCAAAGCTTTTAGTTTGGACAGCTGAAATTTTAAATTATTCTTTGCTGTGAGCCAAAAGTGCCTTGGATATTTATTATTTGGATAATGACCTCATTTAGCATTTACACACACCTACACGACAGTCATGCAGTCAACTATTCAATAGTAAACAAACAATAGACTTAACACACTGACCTTTTCATATTAACACTGACCTTTGAAAGCAATCTTTTCTCCCAGCATGCAACGTCAAATCAATAATGGTTGCTGCCAGGTGATGCTTGGAGCGTAATCGGCCTGCAGTGAGCTAGGAGACGGGGAACGCTCTTCTATATATACGTGGTATAAGTCCATGTCTAATCCTAAATGTCAAAACTGTGTGCTGCATAAATATATATATACATAAGCTGAATTAGAAAAAAAAAACAACAAAAAAGCAAACAAAAAAAGCATAACATATTTTGCACTAATCCTCCTTTTTTTCTGTATATTTTCTTTTCCCATTTTCCCCTTGCAAATTCACCTATGACGCTTCCTGCATGAAAGTAGGCCACTCAGCCAACACTGTTCGATTTCCTTATCCAATCAGAAGCAGATCCCATTACCACAGTTTTAGTCAATGACTTCATTTAGATTAAATTTCCTCAGGTTTTTGGCACAACAAGGCCTTGATAGATGCCCTGTCAAATTTTGTACATTGTGTGCGTGTGTGTGTAAGTGTTTTAGCATTTCACACCTTGCAAGGCCAATTTTTCCAACAAATACTACATTGAGGGGACACTCTGCTCCTTAAGGGAACCAAAGCCCATGCCCCGTAAGAAGTGTGGTTTTTTTGGTCAGGTTGGGACTAAGGTGCACTAGGCATGAACTGACAAGGGTTTAGGGAAGGCAATCTGATTGGTAGATTTGCTTGTAGAGTTTTGTTAATTTGTTTTTATGTTAAGTAAAAATAAAATTTCAATAATATTAGTGTTGTCAATTGATAGCATTTTTTTAACCATATTATCCTCACTATGGTGCTCTCGTTGATCGCTATGCCATCCTTAGAAAGTTTGCAATATAAATATGCACGTAGCTGTGCAAGCCCATCCTGCCACACTCGACCAATGCAAGCAATTATTTGATTTTTCTTTGTACCAGAAAGCAGGTAACGTAGTACAACATCACTCAACAGCAACTAAGGGAAACCTTATGCTTATAAGTAATAGCAAACATATTCAGTGGTCAGAGATAAGACATAGGTTATTTCCTTGTTCTTGTGTGTCCCTCTTTCTGATGCCACCCTGGGCAACTGCCCCCATACCCTATATCAAAAACTGCCAATGTATGCCATCCACCATTTCCTTGTGCTTATCTGGGGTCATGCCATCAGGATAGCAACCAAAGTAGGGAGGCCCAGACTTCCCTCTCTCCAGCCACTTGTGCAAGATCCTCTGGGGAAATCCCAGGTCATCTGGGAAAAACATAATCCCTCTAACATGTCTTAGGTCTTCCTCTTGGCGCCCAGGAGGCATCCTGACAAAATGTCCACTGTTTGGTTTTCTAAAAATATTTTATAGTCAACTTGAGAGTCTCGGTTTTCTAGGCTTTTAGTGGCTGGTGAGTCAAAGCCATACCTCAATCTTAATTTTTTGGCAGGACTTGAAAAGGACAGTTCATAGCAGATTCCCACACAACCTGACAGAGCTTGAACAGTTTTGCAAGAAAGAATTAAGTAAAATGTTGTAAGTACTAAATGATTTGAAGTGGGTCAATATTTATGCAGTCACTTATTTCATGTAAGATACTGTATTTAATTGTCATTATTTTGTAGAAATCAGTTTTTACCTTGACATGACACAGGTTTGTAATCTTTTTTGTCCAGAGAATGCACATTTTATTGATCACTATTTTCTTCTAAATGTAATTAAAAGGTTAAAACATCCAAAGGGCTGAAAATATTTACATTTTTTGATCAGAGCCTAAATATAGTATTTTATTAATAATGATTAATGATGAATGTGTGAAAATTTATCAGAACTGTATACAAAATGTATGAATGGATATATCTGAATAGTTATTTTTGACAGATGAATGTTTTTTCCCCAACACATATAAGCAAATAAATGATATAATACTTAAGACTTGAAACAAAAAGTTACATTTTGCCTTGTTTTTTTTGTTTTTTTTTTTGTTGTGGCTATGTCTGATTGTCCCATGAGGGTCGGCTCAGTTTATTTCTCCATTTTCTGTAATTGGTTGTGTTGTTTTTGTTTGGGCTACTTTCCAGGTCAGACCTGCTTCAGGCACTTAAAAGACTTAATCCCCAGAAGTGTTGGGACTCAACTTATTTCTTGATTTTATCCATGTGTGACAATATCACCGCTGTGTTATATTTGTTGTGACAGCTGGGCTCACAGTGGCTTGTAATTTAGCTGCCTACACTTCTCCTGGGTTTCTATTAGGATGAGGACAAACTATATGTGAATTTTTCAGAGGAAATCATAAAAAAAAAAAGACATAAAATAAAAAATGTAATTGAATATTTATAGTTGTTTTAAAACACAATTAATTACAGCATTAATTGTGGATTGCTTCTTTATATTACATAATAGCAGGACTTCACTGCAACTCAGATAGCTCAAGGATTTAAGATAGTAACAGAAATATCTACTATCAGCAGAGCAGATGTTTAATTCGCATTGACTGAAATGTCTGTCTGCGACAGACTGGCGACCTGTCCAGGGTGAACCCCGCCTCTCGCCCAGAACGCAGCTGGAGATAGGCACCAGCACCTCCAGACCCCGTTAGGGAGAAGGGTGACCGGAAAATGGATGGATGGATGGATGGATGGATGGATGGATGGATGGATGGATGGATGGATGGATGGATGGATGGATGGATGGATGGATGGATGGATGGATGGATGGATGGATGGATGGATGGATGGATGGATGGATGGATGGATGGATGGATGGATGGATGGATGGATGAATGAAATGTCTGTTTCAGTCAATTGAAGAGTCAGTAAGAACTACAAGCCTTTTGAGAATGTTGTTAATAGAACATTGTTAAATATGTCTATGCATCTATTGTTTTCTTTTGAAGGATAAGAGAATGATGGTCAATAAAACATGGACATATCCCAGAACTTATCCTGTAGCCTGACGTTACTCTTACTGCAATATTGATGCCGCAGTGCCACCTGGTTATCAAGTCTAGATACTGCAGTTTGATGGGAGAATGCAGGCTATTGGCTGGATAGAGATGATAAATAATTTGGTTATAAATAAATAAATAGAAAAATAAATAAATAATAAATTAGATTTTCTGGGAAAAAAAAAAAACCAACAAAAAAACCCCCAATTAGAATATATCAACATAGAAAATACTTGAATGGCAGATTTCATCCATTTCATTAGAAGGTAATGCTGAGCTTTTTGCTGAGTTCAGCATGGCTTATAATCTGCCCCAGAAGACACATCAAAGTCATTTCACTGTCATCCTCCCAAATCCCACATGCATTTCAATGGACAAAGCACACTTGTTTAAGCACAAAAATGTTATGTTTTTACTCTCAAAGTCATATTATTGTTGTACGAAAAGATGACTTCACCCACCATCAATCTGTTACCTATGGATTATATGCAGGATTAAAATTCCTGAGCAGTTAACTCCCTGCTGAGAATAATCAAAGCGCACAAAGCCGCTCATTACCTTCAGGAATACACGCTCTGTCATAGCTGCACAATTAGCTTCAAAATATCACTCAGCAAGTGGGATTTACTCTGCACAACCTATTTTTAAAGTCAAAGAACACTGAAAATTCAATTCTATTCAACTTGTTTGGCTGATTCTATTTTTTTTTTTTCAAACAGAAAATTTGTTTAGAGAAGCAACCACATGATTTGCTCTAACTTATGAAAACCTTTAATTTAAGCAAAACATTGTGTAAAACATACTGACTACAGTAATTAAATTCAAAATACACCTGTGAGTTACTCCTATGATGAAAAAAATATCACTGTCAAAAAGCAACAAAATTCAACATTTAAATTGTAATTTCAGGAAACATTGCATATTTTTGTTTTTTAACTTGAAAATTCAGGGAAGCATAAAAAGCAAGCATTTGGAGAGTTGTAACTGCTATGCGCAAAATTAGTATTCTCTGATTAAAAATAAAAAAGCTTCTCTTAAGTGCTACTCAGCATTGTGCAACTGGTAATAGCAAAGAAATCTTAACATAAACATTTTATTTTTGTAAATCATAGTCTTGAAGCTACATTTCTAATCTTCTGAATGTTCCTGTAAGCAGTGTTGGAGCCTTAACCAGAAATTGATCAGAATCTGATTTCACAACAAACAAGACAGGTGGCCTTTATAAGATTTCTGATTAAGAAGTCAAAAGAGTAATCAATGTATTGTCGAGCTTGGAAATAGCACTTGTGGAAAACTTCAGAAAGTCCTGAAAAAAGTAATTACAACTTTTTTGATTACAATGTCAACTGCAATTATACAACTACAATAGCCACTGTACACACTCCTTGTGCAGTTCTTCACTGCCAAAGAAAAAGCAAATTGTTGAATGTGGTTTAGTCATTAGAAGCCAGAGCTTAATTGCACACTTCCTGTATTTGTAGGATGCACAGCCCCACAAAAAACTCCAAAGTTCATAGTTGGGAACAATATGGTGTGAGCTGTTCCACTTCGTTTAAGGAAGGATGAAGAGGAAGTGAACTGGGGTGAAATTGGAACTAGGTTACATATAGACATTTGATTTTGACCAGAAGAGAAAAAACAGAAAAACAAAAATCATTTCATATAGCACCATTGTTTGCAATGCTCATTTAACATGACACAGCCTGTCATTGTACGGTTGACCAATTGGAGGTCATAATTTGTCCCAAAGTACGGACCCCTTATCTGGGGGAACTGAACATCCCTCAATAATGCCAGCGTTCATCATTGCTAATGTAACATATATTACGTATGTGGATATTAAAATGAGTAATTATGAGTGAGTTAATAAAATCAGATCAGAAAAATTCCTGGTTCGACTGCTGGAGAAAGTGGTAATTTGTAAAAACACACAGACAACCAAATAATCCAAAATTAGTGAAATGTATTCAATGATATTTACAACACATACAGACAAGTTCTTCAAATAGTCCATGAAATTCCAGAAATGTTTTTTTTGTTTTGTTCCCCCCCCCCCTTATCTAAGCCAATATTTAATAGGTTGAACTCCTTGTTGGAGGTGAGAGGAATGATGGGAAAGGATCCAATTCAATTTGGTTCAGTCCAGAGTGAGGATGAAAGTGTGCTGTGGTCTTGAATGCCTCCTACCAGATGGCAAGGAGTTGACAGGATGTGAGATTTCTCTTGATTCGCTGTATGGTTTAGCTCACCAGTCTGGTCCACTTGGCAACAGACAATCAGAATCCAGGATGTGGAACTGGATCTGAAACTGGATCTGAAACTGGATCTGAAACTGGATCTGGAACAGAAACCTGGCCTGATAATCAATCCTGGGTTTTGTCAATATCAAAAAACATTTTATGATAATTTTTACATGCACATGTCTTTTCTTATCACTATTGTAAATAAGTTTATATTATTAAGAATTAAACTCATGGGAGTACTCTATTATTCATTCATATACAAACAAACAAACAAACAAACACTAGTTCCCACTTTTCGTGTGATCAGTTGAAGGTTTTGTTCCACACGTCTAAAAGATTAGAGGCATATCAGTGAGAGACAGCAATACGAACATATGCTAGGCATTTACAAACCTACCTGTGGCATCGACGGAGATCGTCTCCCACCTAGCCCGGTGAGCAGCAGCCATAAACGCAATGGAGCAGCTGTCTATTAAGACGGTTTGTCTTGTGACACCTCGCGAGAACACGCGTTTGTTTGTTCTTGTTTGGTTTATTTTTGTGCTTAAACAAAATTAAGTAAAATGAGGATTTTATTTTTTAATAAATCTTTAAATTAATAAAATAAATAAAAGTGAATCTAACAGATATGGAAAAAAAATACCCTGGTTACACTAAGGTGCTACAGTCATAGCCAATTCAAGAAAAATAATAGGTAAATATTGTCAAATGTTCTGAGTGTTGAAACATGCAATTCCCACAACCGTTATTCATATATATGTTTAATGGGCAGAATATTTTTCCAAATAGAATTTGGAAAAATGCAAGAGACAGATTAAGGCCTCCAGCTGTCCTCATGTCGAGTTTTTCTTCTTCACACTTACATTCAAAAATACTTTGTGCCCCTCATCATTCTCTTGGGCTTTATCGCTGCTTTCTTCATTGTTTCCTGCAAATAATCCTACAGACTTGATTTACAACTTCTTGGAGAATTTTCTTGCCTGTTGTCTTTTCCTAAGTAATACATGTCACAGTTCATGCATTGACATCCACTGCCAGAGCCATCATAACACTGTTTGTCAGAGAGGGTCAAAAGATGAGAAGTGAGTTTTTTTTCTGTATTTTGAACACATACATTCCTTGGCTAGGTCATGCCAATACTAATCAATACTCAACTTCATCAAATCACTGTAGCTCAACTCTAACAGAAGAATTATTTGTTCTTAAATTGCACTGTGAAGTAAAATTCAACTGCAATAAAACCCATCTTCCAGAGGGCGGCAGTATGCACAATGGTATGGAGTGGACTGAGGTTACCTTTGTAGGTCTGAGTCATCTACTCAGTCATCTGACAAAGGGAATTGATGTTAAACCCTTCAACTAAAATATAGTTATTGATGTAATAATTAGAAAACAAAACAATTGAGACTGAATCTCAAGTGCCTGAAAGGAGGAAAATCATGCTGTGGGAGGCATTAGTTTAATAAATAAATTAAAGATTTAAGAAAATTGCAGTATATGTTTAAAAGTTTGTTTGAAAAGTCTACATGTTTTATCTCTTTATTTTAGCATCTCTGTAAAAGTATTCACAATCACTTTGTTACGATTCACTGTGTTTTACAGTGATTATAGGCAACCGATTAATCAAAGATGTGCACAACTGGGAAGTGAAAGAAAAATTATTCATAGCTTTAAGATGTCTTTATGAACAAAATGTGTGTTTTTGTATGAAACAGCAGATGGCATTTTATGGATTTGGTAGGGATGAGCTTTTATTATACTCCTTCAGATAGTGAATAAAATTGTGCCTTGTTAAGTGTTCCAGAATTTGGAATAATGTTTGAATCCTTGTTTCAAATTCAACCTTTAAATTGCAATCACTAGCCTGTCTGTTTAGGTCCTTTGTCATTATGATGTCGTTTGTTCACTAATGCTTTCCAGTAAACCTCAGAGGCCTTCAAAGAACAGCTGTATTTATACTTAGAGTAAATTATTCACAGGTTAACTCTTTTAGCTTAGTCACTCATTTAGACAATAGGTTGCACTTCATTTTATTTGGGGATGTCTTCATTTCCTTCCATTTCCACATTAATTTACTATGTTTTTAGCAGTTGCACTTCCGATCTCAATAAAATCCCTTAGAATTTAAAAAAAAGTTCTAAAGGTATGAATACTTTTGCAAGGGATTCTACTTTAAGTTGAGGATGATTTCAGTGAGTCAGATGAACATATACTGCATTTGTTACAATGCATCATTAAAATAACTTCTTTAGGTTTACAAGATGGACTCTTGTTTCCATACTGTTGTGAATAATAAAATCAAAGGCATATGTGGTGAACTGAGATTTTATTGCTGTGTATTGTTCCTTGGTGTTGATATTTTAAACATGGAGGTCATGTAATTTTGTGAGGCAGTCACTCATAAAAATGTTGTGAACTAGAGGGCAAACTAAAAGCCAAAATGCTGAGAGTGAGCTGTGTATTTGTGCAGCAGAGTGTGAAGTAAGCAACAGAGAATTCAGACACAATCAATAGCTGAAATTGTGTATGTGCCTGCCTAAATGCATGACGACTGTAGAGTGCAGCAATAATTTAGGTAAAATTTAATTTGCCAGAGGATAATGTAATCCCACATGGATTACTACTGTAAGGGCTCCACCTCACTGGTCAAAATTATCTGTTTTGTGAGTTGGTGATTCCATTGACAATTTTATTGAATGCAATAAGGAAGGTTTTCATTTTATTTATTTATAATTTCCTAGTATCAAAAAAGGAGAGAGCACAAAAAAATAAGGATGAGGCAGAATAAGGATGAGGTTGCCCACAGCAGCATCTAAAGAAATCACCACTTCTCTGTTGCTCAGAATATAAAAATAATATAAATAAATCTTGATATTTGATGCACATGTAAGGGAGGATTAAGATAAATTAGAAAACATTTTTGTTTTATTTCCTCTTTTTCAAATTATTTAAAAAATGGGAGATGAAGATTGATGTCGTGATTAAGTAGAGATTCTGAAGATAATTAAAACCTTCTGTGGGAACTGGTTATGGGACAGTTATGAAAAACAAATCGAAAGAGCAGAAGACCTTCAGGGTACAACTGCTGCTCAATCATTAACCTCATGCATGAGTCATCAAAACTAATTTTACCCACATCTTCCTTGCTTATTTTAAAGGAAAGGTTCTGCAAATGAACTCCTAAACAAAGCTGATGCATTTTGAAATGCCTATCCTCGAGTCTGACCAACTTAGAATAGATATTTCTGTGCTGGGAGAACCAATCTAATGTGAAAAACAAATAGTACAAAACTGAAGGAAACCACAACTGTGCAGATGCTTCTTCAGTGTGGTTTGTAGTTCTTGGATTTACTCAGTTTCACAATGCCCTGTTTGTGAATGTCTCCCATATGATCACTGTAAAGTGAGCTTTTTTTAAAACCCAAGAGGTCTTATAATACTATTGTCTTCACACGGAAACAAGAGAATGCACTTAGTGAGCTCTGAGCATGTGGCCGCTTTGCAGTGTGACAACACTTGACAGCAGTTGTCACTTCTGAAGTCATTCCTGGAAAACAATGGCCTTTTCCAGGTAGTAGAATGTCCCACTGCACTCCAAGAAATTGACTCGAACAGATGGTGTGGTCAGTTCAATGAGCATCACACATTTTTCTTCTCAAAAGCTGTTCACTTATGCATTCATTCTGTCTCATGTAGGCAGCTAGTTTGAGAAAATGCAAGTCCATTTTAATAAATTAGAATATTATTGAAAAGTTGATACATTTCAGTACCTTAAGAACATCATATTATAAAGGTCTTTCTCTCACAACTGGATAGTTCCAGCATTTAGTACTCTGAGTGTGTTCAATGATTATAAATTAGAAAACATAAACTTAGAAATAAGCTTATTAAAAAAGGGAGATACTATATAAATTGACATTAATAACATTAAAAAACTGTTTAACATATAATGCTTATGAATATAGTTTACACCATCATGGGAAAACTACTTTGTTGAAAGTAACCTAGGAGTTACTGACAATCTCAAGAAAGAAACTTAGAACTTATCTTAAAAAGTTAGATGCTCAAATTGCTGCATTCAAGTCAAAGTGTAAAAAATGTGTACGTTTTAAAAATTTAATTACTGAAACAAATCTTTTTGGTGATTCAAGTCTTTACGATGCGCTTGCACATCCTCATATGATTCTACTTAAATTTTCAGGAGACACCCATAAAATTACACCCTTGATTGAAGAGACCAGACACAGGGAAGTTGAAAATCTTACAATGTATATAATTGACACAATATTGCAGGTACAACAGCAAGTGAGACATGTTATTGTAGATATTTCCCCAGCTCTTTATGGCACCTGTTTTCACCATAGAAACACTCTCAATAAATTTCTGATAACAATAAAATCAATGTAAATCTAAACCAGAAATAAAACATTTATTTTCCCCATATATTGGTAGCACTTTGAAACACTCTTCAAACTCCCAGCGCAAATAAGGACATTGTTTTTGAGATGGGTAGTATGGATTGCAGTTTTGCCACCTTCTGTGCATTGCAAAAGTGTTCATACAGTAGAGGCAAGTAGAAAACCATTGTTGAAAAAAAGCCACTTTAAAAACAGTTTTCCACAAGTTATGTAATGAACACACAGAGCAAGTGGAAATGTGTGCTCTGGTCAGGTAAGCACAATACTGAACGTCCTAGCCAACACGCAAACCACAATGTGTAATAGAAAACTGGCAATGTGCATCATCATGAACACACCATTCACACAGTGAAACATGGTGATGGCAGTATCATGCTGTGGGGATAATTCAGTTAAGCAAATAGTTAAATTTGGTCAGAGGAAGGATGGTGCAAAATGAGGAGCAATTCTCTAAAGGTCATCTTCCAGCAGAATACCAACCCTAAACATAGGACAAAAGGGTTTAGATTAAAGAATATACAAGCATTCGAGTGATCTACTCAAAGTCCAGATATAAGTCAAATTCAGAATTTGTACCAAAACTTAAAACTTCATGTCTCTATCCAATCTGACTGAGCTTGAGCTATGTTGGAAACAAAATTAGAAAGATGTTTAGTCTTATCTTGTTCTAGTATAAAAAATTCATTACAAAATTAATTATGTGATTCTGCAAATTGGTGCTGAATACATAAAATATCATACTTTCCAAAGTTTATTTGCAAAAAACAAACAGGCAAACAAAAAAAATGTTTCCCTTCTACTTGACATTAATGCGATCCTTTGCTTTGGTCTATCACAAAAAAATCGAAATCAAGTCTATTCTAATTTGTGTTTGTAAAGTGACAAATGGATAAAAAGGGGGTATGAATACTTTTGCAAGGAACTGAGCAGCGATGAATGAAGGCAGGGTTGTATGATACATGCTGACCTGAGATCAGTGTAAACCATTGTCAAGCTTCCTTTCACACTTTGGAGCTTCATGTTTACACTCTGTCACCGTCCTCAAACAGGACTCAGCATGCCAGACCACATCTATCTGCATACACACATTCCCAAATCAATAGTCATTTCTGGAAGGTGTTGACTTTCTCATTGATCGAGCACCTTGTGATGTCTTTGTGCAGACAATACCGTTTTGTGGCCTCATAAAAGTGCATGTTTTGGTAAATGGGATGGGAACAAGGAGAGCAAATTAATGAGATTAGAAAATGAATGAAAAAAAGGGTGAGGTTTGGAGGGGGTTGTGCAAATTTCAGCCAATGACATTGTGAGGGAGTCACTGAAATTGAAGTTATCGTTCTAAAGTCAAAGGGTTGTCTTTGAGCTGGAATGTCACCATGACAGTGAGTAATTTCTTGCTTTTATTAGGGTGTTCACATTTATTCTCAGTCACACACTGAGACCCTTGCAGTGTTACTAAAGGCTTTTGTCAAAATATATTGTTGTTTTTTTTTTTTTTTCCAACCAACATTGTACCATTTCTCTCTTTATATTTTTAATTTGACCTCAAAGTATCAAAGGCAGTCTCAGGCACATTTTCTGACCGGGGACAAAAAAAAAAGAAGAAAAAAAGGACATACACAGTCAAACAGAAACAACTCATTCATTAATAGAGCTCCTTTTTTTTCTAGAAAAAAAGAAATAGAAAGAAGACAATATAAGAGACTTTTCTATTATCACATGAAACAAATGCACTTTGGAGTTGGATCATTTCCAAAAATGTAGGTGCACAGAGAATATTGTTTTTTAACATAAACTTCCATGGACTGTCCCATCTGGAGCAGTGACACATTTTTAAAATCACATCAATTTAATTCCTCTATTTCAATCTCGTTGTCACATGCAATTCTGACAGTACAGAAGCCATTAATACAGAATGTGAGCTATTACAGCAGTAGTTGAAAATGCTATTTTTGAAAAATGGACGATATTAATCTCCTATTGCTGTCAGTTTAACAGCGCTCTGTCATACATTGTTAGACCGGAGCATTTTAATAGACCAGAACATTTTAATAGATTTCCTTTCTGTGCCATCCAAACAAGATTTATGCAGGCTCTTTTGTTTGTCCCCTCTTTGCTTTATCGGTCACAGACAAATACACACATTCGGATTTACGCAATGAACTCATACATAGATGCAAGCATTGTCCCTCATCCTGCATATGAATTCATTCAAAATGAGACCTGCAACACATCTTTGAATTAAAATGTGGTACATGGTTTCTCCCTAGCAAGCATTTTATCAGGAAAATGTATAATGTTTTCCCAAAACATTCCCTGGAAGGTTGACACATAACAAAGTACTGTGTCGTTGTCATCTTTGCCTCGACATCATGTACAAGCATGAAGAGAGGTCTTTATAGCTGATGAGCAAAAAAAAAAAAAAGAACAAAAAGGGAGAAAGGAGTCAGACCAGACTAAGAAGTAGCAGTCATATGAAGAAGTTGCATGGAAATAAGTGGCAAACAGATCATGTTAGACATACATCAGTGGGTGAATTAGTTTGATATTTTCCCCAAGAAAGCAAAAAAGAACAAACAAAAATATGTACACTGCTTCATCTGCCATTAACACAATAATAAATTTCAAGGATGTGCTTGATTTTCCTTGACTGTAATTGTTGTTACACGCACACATGAAGCCCACAGCACTAAAAGTCTGACTGCGTACAATAGCTTTGATCTGCCGTGAACATTGAAAAAAAGTACTGAACAACGTGAGGGCAGGAAAGTTGTATTTCTGCTTTTGCCTACATCTCTGCTCTCTGACAAGGGCAGCCATCTAACTAACTTCATTGTTCCACTCTCTATAAACTGAGACTATGTCCAGTCATGTGAGCACTTTGCTTAAACCGGAACCTCAGCTTGATGCTACACTGCCAGCAGGAGAAAGGGGTAACTGGGTGGTGTGGGATTTGGATGTGGTGTGAGCAAATGGAGGAGTGGATGGATGGAATGGAAGACAGGACATATTTCTCCCCAGTGTAAAAGGGACACGTCTGTGTGAATATTATGACAAATTTTGCTGCAGATAAGAGATAAACGGGCAGAAAGTGCTGACGGCATCAGCTCAGATCCCGCCACAGAAAAAAATAGATGTAATAACACTGCAAAGCCTAATACATCAACAGGTCTAATGGGTCATGTTGTTCAGATTATCCTTCCTGAAAGTTGTCTTTTGAATATCTAGTTTGTGTGTTTCTTTTTTTTTTTTAAACCAGTGATGTGAATAGTCTAATTATTGCTCTATTGATAACTTCTAATAAATAAATAATTTCTACAGATTAAAAGTGGAGATCAAATGTGCACATAGGGGCTACCACATTTCTCCATTCTCCTTCTTCCCATCATGTCAATATCTAAATTACTGCTAGCTGTACAGTCTTATAATGTCTTAGAGAACCCAAACACTAGAATCAAACCATTAGAGGATGCCAAAAGACCAACTCTAACAGTGTCATAGAATACCGACAAATAAAGAACAGGAGAAGAACAGAAACACAGATCAATACTCATGACTCCATTGTGTTTTAAAACCAAAAGTAACTTTTGCTTTTGTTTCTATTAATTGGCTTACTTTTGGCAAAGAAACTAACCCCTAATATTTCCTCCCTGTCTGTTAAAACTCTCCAGTCCCCCATGTCCCAAACTCAGTCCCAGGAAGAAGAACTCTCCCACCAATTATCGCCGCAGCAACAGGATGAGCAGTGAAAGCAAAAGGATGCTGAATGAAGGGAGACTTTGTGACGATGAACCTCTCACTTCCTTGTTTCTTGGTGGGTAGACATATACTCTGGGTGGTTCGGTCACTGGGGCAACAAGGCGTGGGCCCCGGGAACACATGTCATCTGCACACATGCCACTTCCTGATCCACTGACATCATCACCTATAAAGACAAAAAGGTGTTTCCGTGACTATTAAGCATGTAGTAATTACAATTTAAATGTCTTTTATATGTCTTTACATTAAGTTCCCCTCCCTAAAACTTCAAGGAAAAGGAAAAGACATATTTCACTGATTTTTCTTAACGTTACGATGCTACAAGAGCATTCTTTGAAAGCCTACCTTATGGATTTTCCAGGTTAAACAATGTACAAAAGCTGTCTCGTCGGACCTAAGTCTTGGAAATATTAACAACTTTATAAATAAAAGTCCATGATTTCAGTTTACCTTGATATAAAGCTAGTTGCATATCCACCAAGATTTGAGAAGATAATTATACAGCTGTGACACTCTTGAATATGTACCTTGTGTTTCAATTTTGCACAATGATAAGATGAGTGACAGTGTTACCTTTCTACGCAGCCTTTCTAGGCGACAGTGTTATCTTTCTACGCAACCTTTCTAAACCAATATGATTTTTTCCTAAGCCAAGGAGCTGTAGATTTTTTCAAGTGTTGATGTCATGTCACAAGCAAACATGGGGCAGCTGCCCATATCAAAGTATGCTGAATTACTATGAAATTAGAGTTCCATGTCTTCAAAGATTTTGTCATATTGTTTCTGTTATTAATGCGATGTCAGGGAAAGGGCATGTTTTCTCCAGTTGTTTATGTCATGATCTAGGTTGTGCATTTATGCCTGTGCATGTGTGCTTGCGACACTGTTCCTTCAAACAATGATTGGGCAAGGTGGAGCTTCTTGGAGACGATACACCTGGCTGCAATTATCTAATCACCAGCTGAGGTTCTTGAGGCGATCTTGAAGGATTATTGTCAACAAGCCTGATAAATTGCGTATTCTGGGTAGAATCAAGCCAGCAAGCTCTGACTATGAGCACTTTGATCTGTAGTTTCCTTTTAAAACTGCCTGTCCTGAGAACCTGCCTATTGCTTCAATATTCTGTGCTCTCCAGGTTGAACTCATTTCTGGCTACTTCACAAAACACCTCGCCGAAGCTCCTTATGTGAAATCTCCTCCAGACACTACCTCCTCAATCAACCACAGCAGCTTTGAAACCACCTGCCTGCCTGCCTGTTCTCCAAACCTTCCACTGCTCAGACTTCACCCTCACAAACCACTCACTCTGTGCAGCTCTGGGCTCAACTTGTACAAAGATCTGCACAGGTTGAATCTCTGCCCCCGCCAATGTCTATGCCACCTCACAAGACCATAAGCTGTTCCACAATCTCATTGTTTACTGCAGGTTATCACCCGTCCCTCAGTCTTTTTCTTGTTTTACAGATGCTGGTTCCAGAAACCAAAGCCCCAGACCCTCTGCCAATATTATTTTTAAATCGCAAATAAATAGTTTTCCTTTTGTGCTGTGTCTAGTCCATGATTCTGTATCAGAGTAAGAAAACCACCTGGACATATGATAATGCAGGTCATATGCAATAGCTGCACTGCCCCTTAGGTTGTGGTGAAGTGTCAGTCCCCTGGCTGAAAGAAAGCTACGAAACACTTTCCTTGATAACAAGAATGAGAAATTAAAATGTTTGAACATAACTTGTGACGAACAAGGAGAGACAAAGGCTTGGAGTAAAAAGCCAACCCACCAACAAAATTTATGTAAGGGCTACACACAAATATTAAAGCAATGACCTGATGACAGTACAATATACATATTTCAATTTCAATAGCAAATTAGGTTCTTTTCTAAAAGCTTTCTTAGAAAGTTTATTAAAAATCCTTATTAAAAGTGCTGAAATTCAAACTGACATATATTTTATGTTGAAAAATGTAACTATGAAATCATTTAGTAATTTGAAGTTCAAAATTTATTTGGTAAATGTTAAAGAATCAAATTTTTTCTATGTCACTCAAATTGAAAGTCAATAATTAAAAAAAATAATCAATCCCTCTTACTTAATTTTGCAAGGTTTCCAAAAAATGAAAGAAAGACATAAAAAGCCCAACTGCTTAGATCAGCATAGATCAGATAGTCTTGTTTCCAGACGATGGTAATGGATGGAAAAAGAGGATGGTAAAAACTATGTTTCAAATTACTCACTGGTATCTTGAAAATCCACATCCTGGCCATTAAGAGCATTCTTCAGCCGGTGGGTCATGGTTTTCAGTAGCATTATTTGCTGACGGATGTTTACGTCTGGTGTGGAGATGTCAATCTCCACTTCAGGATTGTTGACCTGATTGGCTAGGCCATCTCTAATCACCTCAGGCAGATACCTGGTAAACATAAACATTTCAAAATTGTCACTAACAGTTTTATATGCTTATTTGGATGACTTTATAGTGACTCTAAGGGTAATTTAACACAGCCAGCAAATGCAACCGAAATCAACTTTTTTCATCCACATGCAACCTGACCTTTTCACTGCAGGCTGAACATCCTACTTCTGCCTTATTGCACACCTTTCAAAAACAAATCAGATCTGTGCAATTAAATTTGTGGTGCTAATTCAGATGGCACCACGATTGTTTTCAAACATCTGCAGTTTGCATGGTCTTGTCGCATTTTATCTGGGATTTATGTCATTCATGTAAGAACTCTGTGTCAGAAGAAGCCAGATGCGGAAAATTTGGATGTGAACAACGGCTGATAATTATGATTATGAATTTATGTAAGATGTTGGTGTCACAGAAGCATCACATCACAATCTGACCTCCCTGGCTGTGGTCTACAAAAGGCCATTGCTATTAGTTGTGCTTTTTTTTTTTTTTTAATTAATTTCTGTTGTCTTGTTATGATCTTGTGACAATATTGTCAGCTCCCATTGCTAAATAAACTTTAAAATCTATCTGCAGTATAAGCTGCTCCATTCATTATTACCTCTATGAGCAATGCGCTTGTGTGTGATGTCAGCATTCCTCCTCTGCACATACAGATCGCTTTAGGGACTTAAACTGTTCACACAGAACTGTCATTGAAGTCAGATTTAATTTGGAGTGCAAATAACCAAGTGAAAATTATATATAGCCTATAAATGAGACTTAAAACCTGTTGGGTTAATATAGCCTAAGTCAGCTATGACATTTTGTCACTGTGATAGAATCACTGATCACCATTTTCATCCAGAAAATCTCAGCTTTTATCTGAGCAAATTTAGCCTCCTGTTCAGTCAGAGTGATTAAGAACGCAATGCAGAGACATCTGTTGAAAAAAAGTTTGGTCATTATCATTTCCTGTCTAGGAGGCAAGAAACTGACCACTATCAGGTGTTTTGTGCAAGGCTGCAAAAATCCCCCATTGATGCATCTTTGTACAGACTCAGTATGAAAACATAATCCTTCTAACTGTTTGGTAGACGTGCACTTACATACAAATTGTGTGTACTTTTTCTTGTTGGCAAGTAAAACACTCAAAGAAACTCAAATTCTTGTGATTCTTGTCTTGTTTTTTTCTTTTTAATGCATTTTTTTAACATTATGCAAACTCAAAAAAATTAATTTTTGTAACTTGAATTTGATTGAATTACAGAAAACTTTGCAGCACAAAAACAACCTCTAATAGATAATATTCAAACATCCTTCAGTGAAAAGGAAGAGGGTTATAATTAAATATAAAAGTCACAGAGTGCACACTGCATGGAGAAATATTTGCTCAACTATACGTTGTGTGACTGTTAAGTACCCGTCAAGTATAGAACAGGGAAAAGTGAAACATGAGGCAATTGGAAGACAAATATTTACAGTTAAACTTTACAAGATGCAAGGAGATGAGTTGTGGACTTGTACTTGGTGTTTGCTCTCTTTTGGGTTTGATAAATATCAGGAAAAACTGTCAGAAATAGTGAAAAATTTCACTAATAAAATATCTTATGCTTGAAGGAAAGATGGGGTGAAATAAAGTGGAATATTGTCCCACTTCTTTTGCTAAAAGTGATTTTCCTTGTTTTTGCAAAAATCTTGCGGGGGAATAACCCTAATTGCTGTACAATAACTGCACAGCGTTTTACATCTAATTATTCCCATAATATTAACTTTTTGTGAAAAAGCTGTTTGATATAAAGAAAAAAAAACCTCCATATGAACTTAGCATTCACAACAAATTCTGTTGTCATTCGTCATTACCTGGCACGACTCATGCCGTTCCAGCACTTGTCCTCAGCCCCTGTTCCACTGGCAACTCTGTCACTGCAAAGAACTTTTGGTAGGGAAATCCAATATGGTCGTATTTCTCTCAGCTTCATGTTGACGTCAAACACCTAAAGCAAACTTGATCATGAAGTCATTGACATAAACAGTAACAAAGCAGCGTCAAATAGAAGGGGTAAGGAAAATAATGGACTAGTCATCAACTGTGCATTTTCTGACTGATTTGGCCATCTAATACTTATCAGCTTCTAATCATTGAATAGTTGTCCACATAAAGCTGAGTTCACAAGCTAAAGGGGTTTAACTTCTGATGATGTCCATATCTAAACAGGCCGGGAAAGCTTAGAATCAGCTAGATAAATACTAACCGGCTTCGGGATTTGAGTGACTCTCCCTCCCAACCTGTCATCGACTACAACCCTTCTTCTGCTGGTGATATCTTCAAATCCGGAGCCGGTGGCTCCTCCTTCGCTGAGACTGCCACATGCCTGAAACAGCTGGAGGTGGAATCAAGAAAACATAAGAAAAGAAGAGGGTGGAGAAAAACATTAGAAAGGGAACAAACTAATGAAAGGGACAATTAAGCGCTCTCAGTGATTATGCAACATTGTAAGGGAACACAGCTTTTTGGTAGAAGTAGAAACAAACCTTATTTTTGAAAACCAAGAAAGACACATGGCACTGATTATTTGCCCAAAAATCAGCCAGTGCTTTTCATATATAACCTGACTCACAGCTAATTGAGTCTTAATTGTCTCCAAATTAGACAATATATTGAAACACAGACACAAGAGCAAAATCTCTGAAACTTCATGCACAGAAAAATGTTTGATTTGGTTTATTTATTTCAAACAGGTTTTTAAAAACTGTACTAAAAACTATATTCTCCCATATGTTTCATCAGTGATACTGCAGTACATTATTGTTGGGATAAAGTTTCGTGCCAGAATGAATGTCACTGAACTTTAAACACAGCACTTTCTTCAGAAGCTCACACTGTGTGTGGTTACCATATTGACACAGGTGAGAGACACTCCCTCCAGGCCACAGTTCACCCCAGGCCAGACTGGCCCTTTAGGAAACCTGAACAGAGGAAGCTTTGATTTTTTCTTCTGCCATCCACCTGGATTTCCAACTTCACTAAACAGCTCAATCAGTTTGTTTTGTACTATTGCCAGTTGCTGTTGAATGCCATATAGAACTGCTACCCAAACATCATTATGCCTGTAAATAAAAGCTTTCCCTGCAGATTGCATCATGACTCAAAACCATTCATTTTCAACTAGATGTAAAAAGCAGTACAATAGCACCAATGTGGTGAGACGCTTACTGTATTATGTAAACAAAGATTGTGGAAAGACTAGACATAAAAGACAGTACTTCAATATATATCAGACAGAGGAGACTTTTTATCCATGATGCTATTTTACATCGTTAGCAAACACATTTAACATTTTTAAAGCTTTTGAAAACTTTAAATTAGTTTTCAAGTAAGCACAGAAACCTGCAGGTGAAAATCGGAGTCTTATGAAACAGGTTTTTCTGTTTCCAAATCAATGGACTATGCTGTGTGACGCCAGTAGCTCCAACCTATTCATACTGTCCCTCTGTCGGGTTTGATTGAATGGGCCATTTTTACAATGGAATTGGACTAAATAGAAAACCAAAATACACTGAGCAGTGCCATGCTGCTCAGTGGAAACAAGACATGTTTCCACCTGAGAGGATGCAGGCCTAAGGACTCAAGAGAAGGCGATTCCATCACCACTTCAGAAGTCACTGTAATAAAGTAGTTAAATGATTCCTTGTCAGCAGTTTTGAAATGCCTCTTTAAAGTCACCTCAAGAATTGGGACCACACCTGAAAAGTGGTAGACATGGATGCGATAACAATTTGTAAGTAAGAGGACCAAGGAGAGTGCCCCATCTATGCATACCATACACCTCAGAATATCTGTTTGAATTTTACTCTTTGACTTTGACAATCTATCAAGTCTCAGATCCAGGAGAAGCGGTTCAGCTTCTGTCCTGAGAATTGAAAAGTAAACAAGATTCTTTTCCACCAAGCAGTAGCTCAGATATCCAGGTTCCTCAGGTCATGCTATAGGGGTTGCTGCAAGGTTATTCTTGGGAGCACTTTTGGGAGGTAGCATCAGTGGCACAGGAGAGGGAAGTCTGAGCCGCTTTTGCTAATGGTGCTGTCCCTGTGACCCAGACCCGAGTAAGCAGAAGATACTCGATGGATCAGAACTTTTTTTTTTTTTATTTGCAATAAAAACAGTCTTTGTAGCTGAGTAGGTATTTAAATCTCTGTGTGTAAATCAAAGTGCAATCTAACCTTGCTGTTGATGGTTTCCATGTTATCCATCATACTAAACATGGCTTCTGATATCTGATTTGGGAGGGAAAGGATCACGCTTTCCACATCATCCAAGCGGCGCTCTCCCACCTCAATCATTGTATCTGTAAACCATTAAAAAATAAGAAACAATGAAAAAATAACTTGTTTTTTAGTACAAAATTTTGGTCATCTGTTCAGCAACTTATATTAACACAGCGTCTTAATAAACAAACAACATCGTGAGAAGATATGCAGCTGAACTGAATCCTTGGTGCTTGAGTATCATACTGCGGAAGGTAAACAATTATATGATATATCTGCAAGTTAATGATTTGCAAAGTTTCACAGGAAAACTTTAAAGGAATGGGACATTCAATGTAGGCAAGTGAAAGACGTTTTGTCCCATTACTTCAATGGTTTTCATATAAAATTGGAAATGAACAGGAGTTATGTTATAATATTTTTTACAGATTTGTTTTGCCAGTGTTATGCATTTATTGCACCAAACACTTCAGAAATTCAATTGACTCTCATTAAAGCTGTAGGGTTTGTATTCCCCTAAATGATGGTGTTTATGTAATGCAAGTTAAGACTTCTGAGTCCATCACATACCAGATTTTAGTGAAAATTGGAATTAATTTAGGCTGCACAGTGTTGGTAGCACTGTTGCCTTGCAGCAAGAAGGGTTCGATTCCCGGCCCGGGGTCTTTCTGCACTGAGTTTGCATGTTCTCCCTGTGCATGTGTGGGTTCTTCGGGTTATCCAGCTTCTTCCCACAGTCCAGAAATATGACTGTTAGGTTAATTGGTCTTTCCCAAATTCTCCTTAGGTGTGAGTGTGTGTGTGCATGGTTGTTTGTCCTGTTTGTTTCTATGTTGCCCTGCGACAGACTGGTGACCTGTCCAGAGTGTACCCCGCCTCTCGCCCGGAAAACAGCTGGAGATAGGCACCAGCAACTCCCAACCCCAATAGGGATAAGGGTGAACAGAAAATGGATGGATGGATGAAATTAATTAAACTCTATTTTGTTTTGATACTGACATTAATTGTTGACAGCAAAATATACACTTGAGGTGTACATATAAGTGTTGTGTCAAGTTGCAAAAAGATGCTCTACTAGTACACTCAACACCAAATCAAAAGTGTACAAAAATGTACAAAAACATTTTTGTACAAACTTACAGTGTCCTCGCAATGTGTATGAGTATGTGTGAGTGTCCTCTGACCTGCTAGATGTGACCATTCTGTATCGAGGTCAGCCTGGTTGGCGAGGCAGCCCTTCATGACGTTGCTGCAGTAGTTGGCACAGGGTTTAGCAGTCGGCATGCCACGACAGTGGGGACAGTAAGTCATTCTCATGATAGCTCCCACGCACTTCTCGCTTAGTGGCACCTGTGGTCAGGCAAAGGCAAAAATAAACTTTGGTCCCATGACAAAAATATAAACACTCTTCTGTCAAACGTCTCACTTTTCTAAAGTGACAAGCTGAAATCAAAAGTTAATGAACCTGGACATTTGATCTCTTTTTTTTTTCTCTTTTTCTTGTGACACTTTTTTATTCTACTGGAGAAATGAAAATTGGGTTATGCAAAAGTAGCTTTATTTTATGTAATGTGGAAAGTATGGTTCTTGATGAGGCAGTAACAGCCACAAAACAGTGGGAGGTCACATCCTGTGGCGAACTTTGAGTTAGCATAGTAGTTTCTTCTAGCACTGTTCCCTTGGAAACCACAAAGTTAAAATGTATTTTTCTTTTTACACGTGATGAAAAGACCCTGACATTGATACAGGTATTCTCAGCCCCCCACTCTGTCCTTCTTGCCTCCTGCATTTCTCTTCTTATTCCACAAGGCCATTCCCAAAGGGGAAGAGGCCTTCGTGCGTGAAAAGTGAAACTGGGTTAATACCAGTAAGCTCTGTTCACAAGAGAGTACAGCTATGCATACAAAACCTCAAGAAGTATGGAGTGTGTGTATCTGTGCAAGAGGGAGAAAGAAGGAGAGAGGTGGAATGAGCCCAGCTACGCATACAAAGCTCTTCTAAGCTGACATCTGGGCCAGCTTGATGCTTTTACTGGAAACTCCTCCTCCAGCTGTAAAGTCCCAGTTAAAGCCACATTTGATCAAATCTGGAGTAAAAATAGGGCAATGATGTGTGATAGCGAGAAAAGACAAAGACACTTTGATCATTCTACAATATATGGAATGTACTTAAGTCAACTTTCCATAGAAGTAACTAAGGTAACTGAAAAAGACTGACTTGCAATGTTAGGGTATTAATTTAGATTTTCTTAAATTCGAATAAGTGGAAGTAACATGTCATTTATGATAGAGGCAACATAAAGTGCAAAGGAAACAGAAAAGAAAAAAAAAAAGAACACATTTCCATATACAATTTCAACTCATATGACAGATGAGTCACACCCTCATTCCTTCTCTCTTTTTTTCCATTTTTCCATCCATACTGCTGCCCTCATTAGCTAGGGATGAGTCAGATGATTGCTTTTAAGTGAGTAGAAGAGTTAGTTGAGTATACAGCAATGACTGGGCAGAATACCAAAAAGACACATGATCGGATGAAACAAGCAATGTGAGGTCAACTAAGGTTAATATCATTTTTGCTGACATACAACTGTGGATTAAACATGACCTTTAGAATAGAAATGATGGTAAAGCTGTGGTATATACTCCTAAAAATACTTGTCCTGTGTGATTAGTTGGTTACCAGTATCAAGTTACGCTCTGATCTTAAGCAGCAGCAATTTCAAACTTTGGCTTAAGGTCCTTTTTAAAGAGATGGCAAAGAAAGTGGTGGAATAACTAGAATTTTCCGTGACTTTTAATGTCCTTTATGGTGCAAAAAGTTAACTAGTGCTGTCCTTCCCCCACATTTTTCTGTGCATTACTCAACTGGTAGAGAAATTAAGCCTAGGTGCAAATTGAAGCTGGGAGACATTCTCCAGCCTCACCTGCATCACCCAATTACTTTGTCTCTGCTGCACCCAATCATCGCTCAAAAATCTCCTTATAAGCCTTGTCATGGCCATGGATCCTTCTGCTTCCCTGGCCGGCATCAACCTGTCTCCACCCCATCTCCACCCTCACACTCCCAGGATTTTCAGGCTCCTCTCCTTTCCGGTCCCCACTCCACCACCAGGGTCTGGGCACCGGGGAAAGAAGATCCTAAACCTTGCCCAAAGCTGTACATTCAAGCTGGTTGCAATTCTTAGCATAGATGTCTTCTGCTGGGGTCCGAGCCCCAAAGAAATCTACCTTTAGCCAAATTGCCTTATTGCTGATTTCTCTCTTTGTGAGTCAACTGAACAGTGTCTCACTGTTCAGTTGAAGAAGACAAACAAATGTCATGGAAACATTCAATGTGTATGAAAAGGAAAGAGTGCCATGAAATGCATTGCGTGGAATTACACACAAGTCCAAAATTCTCAGATGATTATCTTTATTTTGACTGGTTGAGGGGGAGCAGAAAGAGGTGCTCAGCCAGGATGCAATTTAATGCAAAAACTTCCACTGGACAATAATCACTCATCCGAAGTTAACATTATTTCAAAGCTAAATTTGACGAGCTATGGAATGGTTTGCCAGCTGTTCTAAATTAAAGCAAAAAATCGTTGACTCATTAGATTTTTGAAATTGTGTCACTTCCAAAATAATGAAGTAGTCACGATATTATGCTGGCCGAAACCTAGTTGCTACATAAAATATGTACTTACCGAGAGTGTTTAAAATCCGAGAAGAGGTCCAGAAATAAAGACAATTCAATGTATATTTTTAAAAGATAAATAGCTGGTTCAATGATTGCAATAAAATAATTTTACTGCAAATATTATGATCAAATTAGAATTAATGAAGGTATAAGTTCTCTCTCTATCCTGTGAATGATGATGAGAAAAAGTAGTCTAAGTTGAGCATCATTTTCACACTTCTCCATTCACACGGGTGATACACACAGGTACAACTGTCAAATGACTCTTTCTGAATACTCTCTATGGTTACATTGTATAAGAGGTGGTTGAAAGCTATTCAGTTTATGTTAATGTATCTTTTAGAGGGACATACTTTACTTGTCTCAGTTTCAACCTTACCACCCTTGCTACCCCACCTCTGTCTGACCCTTAGCTCAGTATTTATATCTTTCTCAGTACTTGTCTCTCTTCTGTATTTAGCACGGATATCTAAACTTCCCATTCTCATTGCACTACAGAGCGAGACAATCTAGCCTGCTTGCCTTTGGAGTCAGCTGTGCAGCACATGGCCTACTTCCAACATTCCCCTTCCCGAGGGAATAAAACAGTCCAGAGAAAGTTAAGGACAAAGCAGCTGGCATAACCTAGAGCGAAGGAAGGGTGGAATTAATGTGTTACTGGAAAAAGAGATTGCAAGTTCTGGCTCAGATCTGTTTTCTGTCAATCAACATTTATTTTAACCATCTGCCACTTAATTAAGCTTTATGTTTATTTTCCTTTTTCAGACACAATCATCTTTTACTGCACGCGTTTATTTTCTAATCAAACTAACCCCAAGCAATAATCATTTATGCCAACTTTGTTCGAAACAATGTCATTTCTTGTAGTCATGCTCACTACGAAAAGTTGCTGAACTATGTAAATTTTGCTTTAGAGCTCTGTCCTGACTTTGTCCATTTTAAAACCCACATATCTTCACAACTTCAGTCAGAAGGAATCAACAATATAAATCAATCAATAATTTGGGTTGGTCACAGTGAGTGAAGTCACAAGTATGTCTCAAGTTCCTCCACCCAAATCCTGAGTCAAATCACAGGTAAAGGCATAAAAGTCCCATGCTGATTTGAATGCCTCAAGGCACTAAAGTCATGAAATGAGTCAAAGTCAAATTCCTTTAATTTTGAGTTTTAAGTAAGAAATGATCCAGTGTGATCCAATAAATAATTTGAACAGTGTAATTATGCTGTGTGGCTCTCAGTACCTTCGTCCTGTGCCAGCAATACTATAAATCTCCAAGAGAAATCATAAAGGACAGAGAAAATTCCCTACAAGAAGTCTCAGTTGGTTTTTGTATTGGAATTTCTGGTTTCAAGCTTCTTGTATATTACCTTGTGATTTTTCATCAACAAACAATACACGTTAAATTCATGCCTTTCTTTGCTAAGTGCATGTCTGCATTCCTGTTCGGGTTACTTCTCTTACCACGCTCCTAATCCAGTACCTGACAAGAGATAATTTTAGCTGCAGCATCAAAAATGGCTCCCCCACAAAATGATTTCTTGGTCTTGCTCCAATCTTAACCTTATTCTTGGGTTATGTGCAGAGAAAACCATTTCTCTTGGGACATATTAACCCTCCCTATGTCCCCGGGAGACATTTTTCAGTTTAGAGTTGACATTAACTGGTGTTGCGAGGGCTGATGGTCCACACTGCAAGACATATTTTACAGAGTATATGGCTTCTACCAACATTAATCTGCGACAGCTTCATACTGCTCATAAGGAGTGGTAAAACTTGCATGAGTGAGTCAGTTTGAACTTAGCTGTGAGCATCTAACGAGACAGGCACACATGGATTTTAGCGCACTTAATAAAAATGTAGCAACTGAAACACAGCATTATTAAAAAAACATGTAGAAATTGCTTTTTCTCAAAAGCAGTGAAAATATTCTTCCAAGATGTGGAAAACAGGACTACTTAATGTAGGATCTGTAGATTTGAGAGCAGGACGTTTTACCTGTAACACTTTGCCCACGACTTCTCGACTAGTTTGCAGTCCCTGGAGGAACGCACGTGCCGCCACAAATGTACGAGTGACCTGTGTCGTCATTTTATGGGGGGCCTCTCCAAAAAGTCGAAGTGTCTCTATTTTCTTTGATACACACTCCTGGTAGTCCTCATCTGTAACAGGCAAGCATGTGTAAAACTTTCTGCATGTGTAAAACCTCTGTATTCGTAGAGCTTCACATAAAGCAAAGATGCATGGAATCCATAGAATATGATTTAAATTGACATCATCTTAGTTTTTCATGCACTCCTTGGAATAACTTTAAAACGACAAAAAATGATAAACATGCTAAATTGTTTAATTTTCTTATTCAGTTGTAGCTCCAGTTTATGGTTTGGTTCTGTGTCATTAACATAAGACATATTTTTGTTTTTCCAACCAGAAAAAAAGCAAACAATCAGTTTCAGTCCATGTTGCAATACTGTTGTGAAGTGATTCAAAATAAATTATTTTATGTAGATTTTTTTTTTCAAGAACCCTTAAGAAAACATGACTATATAAAACATTCTACCTTATTCTCATCTGATTAGAGCATGTTCTTTCTCATATTTGCTGTGCTCCCTTTATGGCTTGTGGTAAACTACAAACAGGAGTTCTTGCCTCTTTGTTTTACCAATGATTTTGTAGCCAATGTTTTACAAAGACCAGATTTGTGGAGCTTTCTGTTTAATGTCCTTTTTTTTTTTTTTTTACAGTCCAACAAGTTTGGGTGGACTCCCATGCCCATGTAGGTTTGCAATTGTACTGCTGTTAGCTACTTCTAAGCATTCACCATGCTTTGAGGTAAAAACGTATCTCTTGCTATGGCTAAATACTGTTCTTAATTTACCACAGAATATTGGTAAAGACAACCTCCTGAGATGTGGGTGATTCATGTTTTATTTAAGATGAAACAAAGCCCCACTAATAATTTTTCTTATTAATATTTTCTCCTTCCATTTTTGAAACATTGATTGAATATTGCTCTCTCAAATAATAAGAGATATTGTTTCATAACCTAAACTTGATTTTGATTTCTCCATAACTGTATCTCCTAACTGTATGGTGTATTTTTTGGTGGTAATGATACAACATTACCACCAAATGAATAGATTGGCCTACGTCATTCATATATGCAGAGCATGCCACATCACACAAAATAGGGCTTCATTTTCTGAAATAGCATACCTATTGAACTCTGCTTATTTGCTTGGTAAAAAAGCTTCTCCAGCAGCTTGGTCCAGAATTCATTCAACACCTCCTCCAGATTAACACTGGCACTCCGGTAGTAGTCCCTCAAATCCTGGTACAGGTCATGAAAGAGCTGGGAATTTCTGGTGTATAAAAAGCCCCATGTTGAAGTGAACGTATCCTGAAGGGTGGCTCTGGACCTATTCATTAAATCATCCATGTAGCCTGAAAAACACAAAAATAGGCACATTTAAGGTACATTGCCATAAGATATAACCTTGTAATTAGCCACTTTGTTCACCAAATCATTTTAGCTCAGAAAACATCACAACAGATAATGTAATTGGATTGAATTTGATTTGACAGACAAAACTTATTTGACTATTGAATATAGCTTATTTTATGTGGAGCCATGCTCACACTTTGTAATGGCAGAACCATAAAATACCTCTCTTATAAAACCTTTTTTATTTTTTTTTATTTTCTGCATTTAAGAATTTTCCAAAATGCTGCAAGTTTCAGAAACGAGTTTCAGAGGCGCTCACACATAAATGAAAAACAAACAAAAAAAACTCCATGGTCACTGATTACAGAAATAGAATCATATGAAATGAAGTTTCACTGTAGCAGAATTATAACACCCACATTTAAAAGAGCTAAAGTCAATCTCAGCATTCGAGTTACATAAGGATTTAATATGCTAAGCTCATATTGCCCCATCTGTGTAGCATAATTTAAGCACTGGCCTTGTTAGACAGCATATATCAGTTCTGCTTTACCCACTCTTTATTAAAAAGAACCAATATCTCAACTGCTTTTTGCTACTTCTAAGTATTTACCATGCTTTGAGGTAAAAACCTAAATCCTACTGTGGCTGAATACCATTCTTTACTTACCCCAGAATATTGGTAAAGACAACCTCCTGAGATGTGGGTGATTCATGTTTTATTTCAGATGAAACAAATAATTTTTATTAAATTTTCTCTTTCCAGAGTCCGTATTTTAATGCTAGTCTGCACCCTGGTGCATAAAAATGTATTGAAAAAAAAACAACAAAACAAACAAAAAACATCTATTTCTAATTTCTCTTGTTTCGATACATGCTCAGAACAATGTTAGTGAACACAATTTGTAACAATTGTACCAGGTTGGTTACATGTAGAACCAACCTGGCTCTATATGTAACTGTCCACTAAACTGAATAAACTGTGCCACCCTTGGAGAAACAGCTGTCACAGGCATTTGCAATAATTAAAGAGTAATTAAGAAGTATTTCACATCACTGTGGAAGAATTTTGGCCTACTTATGCACCAATACACAGAGCTGCTCTGTGGTTAAATCAAAATATTTTTGTTACAATCCAGCTGCTCATTTAAACGACAGCAGTGACGGGAGTATCTCAAGGCTTTAAAATATAAAAAGTCTTAAAAAAAAAAAAAAAAAACCTGCTCTACATCCCCACAAGAACCAAACAGAGAGGCAGCAATCAGCTTCAATGCACCACAAATCTGGAACAAACTTCCAGAAAACTGCATAAAAGCTGAAACATTGAGTTTGTTCAAGTCTAAGTCTAACAGTTTAAAGTTGCTTTTGAACCATTATCAATGAAACTTTGACCAAACTATTTGATGTGTACTGATGATTTTGGTGATGGCGCTCATCAAAATACATTTTTTGTTTCTGGTTATCTCAATTGTTGACAATATGATGCCTTGTATGACTTTGTATTTCTGTGTTTTTATGAAGTAAGAAGCAAAGTGCCTGGTTGCTAAAATGTACTATGCAAATAAACTTGATTGATTGAATGCTATTCAGGATTTATTTTATGTTTTTTGAACACAATAAACAGGCAGCTTACTGATGACAAAACAGGTAGGACCAATTTTACCTATGTTCTAGAAATAAAATATATATAATTTTATTACTATTTTTTTTTTTTTGCATACAAACACTTTTTAGAAAATTATCAATTTCCTTTTGTCCAGGATGTACACCTCATTGAGTCATTCTTAACTACTTAGTCGACAAACACATTTAGCAGTAAAACCTTTACCCACAGTAGACCACATATTGGCCAAAACAGAGCAATTAACTCCCACTCAGACCGCAGGGAAGAAAAAAAAAGTTTTATTGTTTACCACTCTGTATTGCATAAAGATGTCATCTGGTTACTTTTAGGTCACTTAGGAAAATAAGATTAAAAGACTTTAGACAAAGAATGCTGACAATTAAGCAACAGCAAGATGATACAACCAAATTAAGACATTTTTCCAAGACTTGGGTGAGGGGGGAAATAAACTTAAAAAATGAGACTTTTAAGAAATTCTAAGCAAATACTATATATAGACAGTTTGGGCTATTTAAATTGCCAACATCTCTATATGATCTCTGTTGCCAAAGATAATTTGGAAAATGTCTGATTGCATTTATGCTGTGCATGCAAACACAAACTGAGACACAAGATGGTTTGAGATTACATTTATGGAAGAAAGACAAATATGAATTTCCCAGAGGCTATAGAGCTAAAACAAGGATCAATTGGAGCTGTAGGTTAATGATAGGTAAGTATAAATAAACATAGAGCTTTTTTTCATTTGTAAGTGTGTACTTTCTTTTTCTTTGACATCATATTTTCTTTCAAAAAATTTGATTCTGTAAAATTCTGCATTGCATTAGAGACCAACCAACTTGAACAACATATTTTAAAAATTGGTACAAGCAGTATTTAATGAATGTAGCACTGGATAAAGGAAATGCACAAAGCGACAACCACATTGTTGTCTGAGCACGCATACACACACCTATAAAATGGTAAATGAGGCATGCATCCCCTAATGAATGTCTTCCTGAGATGAGAGTGGAGTTAATGCTTCCATCTGTTTTCACCCCACGCTTCATACCTATGCTCTTTGATATATAAAATACTCATTTTAAGTTTCTTTCTTTTTGCCTCTAAACTTTACCAAATACACATAGATTATCATTTAAAAGACACAAATCTTTACTTACCACAAAATGACAGGTTTTATATGTATGAAAATGCTCAGTTCTAAAAACCACAACTGTCTTTGTACAAATCAATACTGAGCTTTAAATTATAGTCAACTCCACATGAACTCTTGTGCATGGTTGCTTCTGTTGTAGTATATCTGTCTTCAGTATTTCCCATACTTTGAGTTTGAATAATAGGAAAGAAATTTGGGGGGACAAAATTTAGGTTGGGAGAAGCTCTTCAAGCTGCCAAACACTCTACTTAACCCCAAGATATTTCTCACTTGTAGATATGAACTGCAAACATGACTCAAAGAAAAATTATTGTAATGGGCCTGAGTTCTGGAAATATTTTGCTTAGTCAAAAATGTTCCAGGATATTCCAGATCTAATGAGCGTGCATTTTATATGTAAATGGTTCACGTCTGAATATGGCAGCTAAGATAACAACCAAAATGAAAATAGGATAAAAATGCAAAAAGACAACAAAGTTTAAAAAACTCATACATTTATTCTAATATTAAAGTAACAGTCTATGTGGCGATTTCTGAAGAGAATAAGTACTTAGAAAGATATTTACAGCACACATTTCTCAGTATAGATTTCTATTTTGAGAAAATCACATTTTTCATTATGGAAACCTATTTCAGACATTTAACATTACACTATCCATATCCTCTTATTCATGTTCCACTTGTTACTAAGTCAATCAGTTTATCCTTAACTACTTAGTCAACAAACACACTTAGCACGCTAATGTAAAAGCAAGAATGTTCTTTCCTTGTATTTCAACATGCATTTTTCCAAAATTATTACCATATTTCTACCAGTATTTGTTCTCTACACTCAAATGGATGGAGATTTCTGGAGAAGTGATTTTTTAATGGTTGGGAAAACATATGTATGAAAATAAGAACTGCAGTAATTGTTACTACTGCATAGTAGTTATCTTAAAGCCAAAATACACCCCCATCTAAACATACCAAGGATTGTCCTACTTTTGCGAGGACAACAAAAGAATAAACATGACAGGCCAAACCAAATGTTGTCTCTGTCCTGAGTACTGTCTATGGACAAATGGCTTTCTGGGAGTCATTAGACTGCTTGTGAGCCAGACTGACTCTCCACCAATGATAACACTTATCACAAACACACTATGGCCCAGGAACACTGCTAAAACCTCTGAGAGAATTTAGTTACTATTAAAAGGTGCCCTACATTAAACAAGCCAACACATCACATAATGCATGCCATTTATCACAAGCTCTCAATGGAAGCCTTTATTCCTTTCTGTTGTCCCTCTCAAAACATTCTCTGGCTGGCATAATGCACCGTTTACTAAGACCTTATTCTTCAGCTACCCATCTGGTCCCTTTTGCAACATCATTTTGTCTGTTGTTGTTATCTGTAACATTCACACAATTGCTTATTCTTATTTTTTTTCTCGTTCTTTTTATCTTAATTTGCTTCCCACGTCTTGCCCCCGTTTCTCTCTTCCTTACATAGGTACTTCTCTTTCCATGTTTCAGTTGTTCATTTCATCATTTTGTTTTCCCAAGGTGCCATCACTACTGAAGAGCAAAAGTGTATTTGGCATAATTGGGTCAGTGTATGCTGTGTCCCCATGGACGTGATTTGCATGCGGATAAAATGAGTCAATCAAGCTTTATGATAGTAGTTGATCACCTTGTCTTTTTCTGACATTATCAAAGGTGACCCCAAAAGCAGAAAGTTATAATTTTTTAGGTAGACTACTGGAGTGGATTAGCCTTTTCTTATGTTACATAGAGATTATTGACAGCAGTGTCCTATCAGTATGCCTACATTCATTTATTTGGAACATAACAGAAAGGAGGTCTTGATACAATCCTAAGTATTTACTGTTTTTGGCTTCCCGACTAAGCTTAACTCCTTTGAATGGTGTACTCTTTGATTTTATAATCTCATCAAGCTTTGGGCTCCAGTTTTAAAAAAATCAGGAGCCTGACTTGAAAAACCACATTAAGGGCCATGCATATGTAGGGACGGTCCCAGCCTGTTGACACCGTGGTCGAAAGAAAGAAACACGTAGAATATACGTCCACAAATATTAAAAAAGTTTAAAAAAAAGTAATTAAAACAAGATTTAGATTGCTGTAATAGCATAAAGTGTTCTTTTAACGGATTCTTGAGAAGTCTAGAAATAATTTCAATAATAAAACATATTTTTTTAATCCCCCCCAAAAATCAATTGTTTTGTTTTATTTTGAGAGATGCTTCTCTCATTTTCTATTGAAGACAAACATTTTGCCTAAATAAAAATAATTTACATTTTAAGTTCAACATAAGACTGAAGTTGGTTGGCGTGTTTCACATATTTCCAGTTTATTGCTCTTTAACTCAAAGCAAGTGAAATGAGCACATTAAAAACAATAGGGCGAGCAGAGACATGTGGGGTTGTTTGCAGAATTTGCAGAATATAAAAGTTTTTGAATGCTTCCATGCTTTGTCATAACTATGACTGTATAAAGGGTGTCAGATACTTGCTTTGTTAACATGGATCTCTCACTTGAACCTAGCACTGAAACAAGCAAACAATATTATTTTAATTTCAAATGCATTTGAGCAGTGAAGGAGAAATGCAATAGTGTACATGCATGTATACACACGTATGCATACACACACAAACACACCTTCTCTTCAAAAATCCAAAAATCACTAAAGCCAGTATTTGGCCAAATGCCATATATCAGGTTTTGGGCTTTTGTCTGACATACCTGGCTGTTAATATAGAAGACCGGGCATTAGAAACTGAAAAAAAAAAAAATAAAAATGCATATAAAACATATTTGCATGTTCACTTTTGTACAAACTTAATGCCCAAAGCCATCTGCATGTGAACATACTGGTCCTTTAATCTGTGGCTTTGCTGGTGCTTCTTCCAAAGTTCCTGGACTCAAAAACCCTAGCCATACTGGGTTGGAACAGTAACACCCTGCACTTAGCCACATGGCGCTAGTTAGCCCACACCCTGCTAAATACAGCCAGATGTGCAGGAATAGAAATATGGTACAATATCACTGCGTGTTTTTCTAGTCATATGAAAGAAAAAAAGTTGTCTGTTTAAAACTATTCTTACCCAACATCTTTTTTTTTTCTTGCTTCGCCAAATGAACATGACACTTATAAAAGGAACAGCCATTAGTCAACAACAACACATGTTTAACTGTTGGCTGAAACAGATGCAACTGGTTTCCTGTACAATCTTAACCTATTAAAAAACAGAGTGTCCTTAACAAGAAGCACTGTGACTGCCAAACTGTCATTTAAATATCAAAAATATAAGATATCACAGTCTATTTAACTCCTGTCTACGGCTCAGCTCTTTCTAGAAACAGAATAGACAATGTTCAGATATTCGCCTGAACAATAAGGACGTTAGTCAAACTGACAGGCTTCCGCTGAGAACAACACTGAAAATACCCTGTTAACCACTGTCTAAGAAAAAAGACAGCGTAGAACAGCCAAGCCACAGGAGCTCTAAGGTCTCCACATATTCAGAGAGAACACAGCAACTCCCTTTTCTTGATCTTGGGTCTTATGTGTGCCACATGCCTGTTTTCAGCCAAAGCCCCTCATTGTGCTGTAACTGCTGACAGAAACTCCTCAAACTCATAATTCCACAAAGGGTCACTCGATATATTAACGTTAATCAGGTCCAGTTTGTCTCTCTTAAAAACAGGAAGTGTGTATCATATAGGGTATGGATGATGTCATTTTTTATGAATCCAGTGTTCGATGGAGAATGCCGACAGATATGAGATGGACATTTTTTTGATAAGAAAGTAGATTTTAAATTCATCTGTGGCCACTCTTTCATATTTTTGTGACAGGGACGTTTGGATATGAAATAAGTAAATCTATGATAAATATATCAACCAACATTAGGTAAATTGGACTTTTTCACAGTCATATTCTATAAGAGTCAACCTACTTAAATTAGGATCAGAAACAAAATAAATGACAAGAGAGGATGATAGAAATTTTCTATAATATGCAATACACATGAGATTAGAACATTTCTTATGACCATTTCTGTGATTAACAAGTTTATGCTAACTGCAAATATTAACTGAAACATAATGGTTTATAGGTATGCAACCATACCTTTAGAGTTACAAATAAAGGATGAAATAGAGATGCAGAGATACAAAATAAGGGGAAACTGGCAAAGGAATTGACTACGTGCTATGGCTCAAAACATATCACCTACAACAAGGAGTTACTAATGGGCAATGTAATGACAGCCCTTTTTTAATAAATTAGTGAATTAAATTTACTGATTTGACAAACGGCATCTAATTTATACCAGCTCCCAATACAAACATCTCATAATCAGCCTGCTTCACATTAGCTGGGAAAGCGTGCTCAAGAGACATCTCCAACCTCAAGTCTTATTAGACAGGAAGCTGCCTAGTCTGTAGGGTTGCCAACTTTATTAAATGCTAAATTATTTTTACTCTTGTAAGATAATACACCCCAAAACCCAGATATACAATGACTTAACACACTTTAAACCTCCCTGCAAACTCCCAAGGCCTAAGGCAGAGAATAGGAGATTAAAGCTTGTAGCGGCATTTGTGATGAACATGAAAGTACAAATTCATTATCTTTCTATTTCAAATCAAAAGTAGTTATCATAAACTTGCACCTACTTGTCTGTCAGGGCTCTGAACAAAATGATCCCCAAATGACCTTTGAGGCAAAGCATGCAAAAGTTTTTCTTATATGTCAACCATTTTTTTTTCTTTGATTTTTTTTTTATTAAAAAAATAATATAAAACATGTAGCAATGAGTGCTGCTTAAATATGAGTTTTGTTAGGTTTTTGGTTTTTGCAGGTAACTGTTTTGCTAAATAGCGTGTTTAACCGAATAATGGGACATTTTGAGAACTCCTGGAAGACAAACTTTGAATAAAACGGCATATATCTGACAGGTTCTTGGCCTGCACGTATTATTGTGTAGTTCTGCTTTGGTGCAGTGACAGTATCCCTTTGGCACTGCAGCTCAGTGCTGAGAGTAAAAAGAAAGGGTCAGGAGAAAGAAGGGCACAAAGTCATGGAAGAAAAGCAAACAAGTCTCACTCAGCCACTAATCACTGTGCTCTGAAAAGGTCAGACGAACTAGTCAAGCTCAGCTCTAGCCAACAGAGCTATTGTCACAAACTGTCTAAGAGTAAGAAGTGGAGCAGAAAAAGCACCCTTCCATTAACTGGAGCAAGTCATTGGAGACATATAATTACCTTGTTGCATCAATCTTCAACAATGAAAATTACTTTTTCATACATTTTGAGTACAACCATCAGTATCCCTTTTGGACCGGATATGGATGTTACTAAACAGGACACTGGCCTATTCGTCAATTGGCTCTGTGTTGTTATATGTTTAATTTTTACTCAAGTCTTACTAAGACAGTAATGACCCATGTCATTATGCTGTATGATGTTAATTCTCAAAGTCTCTTACATAGTATGTACGAGTCGAAACATCACGCACCATCGCCACTGCTCATAGATAAAGTACTACCAGTGGTAGCAGAAAGCTTGCCAAGTCACTCTACTACTAAGTAATTTTGTACACCACAATACATTCCTAGATTTTGTGACAACAGTTGCATTCCAATGTACATTTGTGTTCTAACTTTTTTTACTGATGACAAAGCATTAAGAAGACAGTAAAACAGTAATTTGTTGAACATAAAAATCGCTAGAAAAATATCTAGCCTGTTAGTTTATGCTATGATTGACACCAGAATCTTGACAACACAATAGTGGGAACACTGTGAGGTGTTTTTTGAGCCATACTGCATAATAAGTGAACTGCAGGAGGATCCTTCCACTTTAACAATTCACTGAAATAATTTTCCCTTTTGCCCTCGATTATTATATTTTGGAGACAATATTATCTCTCTCCAGGGAGTGAAAAACATTTTATCTGGTCATGCCCTTACTGAATATATAAAGAGATGCATCACATGGAATGCTTTGCAGCTGCTTGCAGTTATTGTGAATTCTTATACTCACCATTGAAGGTGTTATAACTGTATGAAAGTGAGCTCTGTAAGGGTCGCTTAGCTTCTTTGAGAAGTCCTTCCGTCTCCCTGCGGCTGAGCATAGCCAGATTGTCCTCCATCTCGATGGTGCAGCAGGTGTAACCCTGGGGACAAATGCGCAGGTGCTCCCCTGGCAGAGGGACAGTGCAAGAAGTGGAGAGGTAAGAAAAAGAAAGAACAAAGATAAAATCAGTAAATTAGCATTAAAATGAAAAATTTGCATGATGCCTAGCTGTCATGTGAAAAAAAAAATCTATTCAAATTGATTGCAACTGACTTTTCTATGGTACTGCTGCATGCAGGTATAAAATGTGTCATTTAATATGGAAACATGAGGTGGATGAAATAGTCATATCTACATATTGGTATTCATCACTTTCAAGTTTTATTATAGATTTCTATCACACACTACATAAAGTGCCTCTGAATATCATAAGGAACACCATACTGGAAATTAATTGTCCAAGAAGATATTTGAAAGTTTTATGTATGATCACATCAGAAAAGGGGTTTCTTTGAGGGGGAAAAAAATAAGAAATTATTACTTTCCAAAAAAGACAAACATAGAAAACTGTAATCAATCCAATATTTGTATGGAATAACAAATGTACAATATTAATGCTCAGAAGGGAAACAATGAATCATATTGCCAGGACCTTGGTTTGTTTTGAGTTGTTTTTGAGCTTCATTATTATTCTGTGTTGTTTTACTTTAGTTCAGTTCTTTCTTAGTGAATCTAGTTCATGTTTATTTCTTGTGTCTAATTATTACACCTTACTCTAGATTTGTTCCTTATCTCTACTCATTCTTCAGTGTTAGTTTTATTTACCTAGTTACCCAGTTTGTATAGTCTCCCTTGCCTCCTGTGCTATTTTAGCTCTCTCTTTCCGTCTCCTCTGTCGGCCTTCGGCTCTCTACCCTCACACCTGCAACCTGTTTCTAATTAGCCATCTGTTCCTTGTTCTATAATCAAACTCCCCAGTAAATGTACTCATTCTGAGTCACTGCTTGCTGAATCCTCCCGTTACTCTCCAGTTACAGCTTGTTGTGCACCCATTTAATTTACTAGCTTTTTGTTCCTGGTTCCTGGTTTCATATACGAAGTACTGCTTGTAATGCAGGTTACTTTACTGCTATTCTGATTACATTATTCATCATTATCCATCCATCTAACAGTGAATGACATTTAAGTGTATTGTGACCTAACCTCTCACTAAAGATCTTTCAAAAACAAGCATAAATGCCTATTTAAGACTATGAGAATTGCCTGCCCTTTTGTATCAAGTCTAGCTTATATTCCTCTGAAATCCCAATGGGCAGTGTTGAAGGTGACCGCTTTGCCTAAATTGGAAGTCATATAAATTGACACAAATGTATATTTTCCCACTTAAGTATACAGACTAAGATTTTCCCATGAATGTTGACTTTAGTCTTGGTTGTTACTATGCAAAAACATTCTACATAAGTGACATAGTGGTGTAAACAGTACATTTACCTCATTGGGAAATGGATGAGGTTTAATAACAGGTTGAATAAAAAGCTAAGTGTGACAAGTTCAGGAACAAGTTCAAGGCTTTGTGTAATCAGAGCTTTTCCACTGGTACTCATCTAACACCGTTACAAAACATGAAACATTTAATTAATGTGTCAGCTCACATCAGATTTACTTTGTTTGCAGAAAGACACATGTACATTTGGTAAACACACATAAGTGCTTGATTAATGGTTTAACTTGTCGAAGCTGTAATTATTATCCACCTGGCTGAACATTTGGTAAAACTCTCTAGGCATTATTTGATGAGACATCATTGTTACAAATTCTTCTGCCATCCCTTTTCATGTCTGAAACTTGCTCAGAGAATAAGAAGGTATTTCTGTTTCATTGTTCTATAAATTAATCAGAGTGTGCCTTCACCATTTCACAAGGGTACCAAAATAGGGGGGCCATTGTGACCCTTCCACTTTATGGCCCTGTCCAGAAAAAAAAAAATCTTGTTTCCTCTTGTTTCCTTCCTGTGACTGATGTGTCTCTCCCTCTTTTTTCTTTATCTTGCACTTTTGCTGTCTAGTGACAGACAAGGCATAATCAAAGTTCTTAACATGCAGACAAGTAATTGTGCACTGTCATAATTCTGTGCATCTCAAAGACAGCTGGAGTTGGAAACACCAGGCACACAGATGGGAGGTCACTACGTGGAGAAAATGCAGGCAGAGGAAAAGAGAATTTATCTGTATCTGTTTGTGTGAACATCTTTGAAATAGCAAGTAAAAAATAATAAAGTTCTATGACAGCTGGTCAAGGTAATTGATTTATTTTCTGAATGATACAAAAAATAAGAAGAATTTAATGTCACTCAGAAAAAGTTGTCACATCATTTCTGGACATAAAGAATTTTTAAAGATTTCAACTTTTTTGTCCATTTCTCAGGGAAAGTTTCACAAAATGTATGTATTCTTAGCACTGTGCATCGGTGTGTGCATCACTCATTGGATGAATCCAAAGCCAGAGTCTGTGCAGTACTGAGACGAAACACAGACGGAATTTTTGGATAGTAGATATTTAGTAAAGGGTGATAGGTGGAAATGATCAATTGATGTGTTATATGACATACCTTACCGAAATAGCTAAATAGTCATGTTCTGTTGCATACACATTTCTGCAGCAGCGTGGAGAGGAGTTTTGTGCAGATTTTATGGAGAGGATACAGCAATCAAGGCAGGTAAAAGAAGGGGGAAGGCTAATCCATCAGGACTCAAAAGTTCAGCAAGCTCAAAAAAGAAGGGGAGTGCCAAGTGCAGAGATGGTGCTCTAAAAATAAAACCTCTGACATCTGCAGCAGAAGTTGTGCCAGGTGATGAGAGGGGGTCTACACCGACTGGAAATTGTACATAATTTTATTAGCTTCATTGAAAATAGCCAAGTGTAAATACTTAGAATAATATATTCTTACCACCCTTGTGGCAGTTCTAGCGTTTACCCAGAAAAAAAAATTACCAACTTGCTCCAATAGTATTTTTTCACCATTTTTTTGCAAATACTTTAGGACAAACAATATCCAATTCCCTTCCCGAAGAGTATTACCAAATGCAGTTTGTTTGAACAATAAAAAAAAAAACATTTTATTATTGTTCAAACAATAAAAAAATGGGCCTTTGTATCAGTCGTGTTATAAGGGCCAGGCAGTGAAAGTGCTGCGAAAGCACATTGTTTTCACACCGTTTCTTCTTATTACGCTTTTGTCAAATGAACTAGTTTTTTGGAGGTCTAAATCTATATGAAAACTCACCAAACTTGGTGGACGAATCAGTCCTGTGTAAAAATGACATATTTTAAGGGAGTCATAAAAGTCAGAACAAAACACCCCCGTTTTGACATTAATAGAAGAGGAAGTCATTTAACCCATTGAGGAAGAGAAAGGTATCCAAGTTTATGTAACAAAGCACTCTGCACAACTAATGTGCATGTAGCCACATCCATACCACCCCCCTCCCCACCTAAAACATGAATCCAGTGGTGAGTTCCTCTCCATCTAGAGCATGTAAGCAGCAAACAAAAATATCTAACTTACAGTTCTTAATGTACCACAAATTTGCAAAGGAAAGGAGGAAACTTTTTCCATAAATGCACCGAACTCAAAAAGTTTTGTATGGGCAATTTCAGAGTAATTAATTGTACATTTTAAGGCGTCTTTGGTCCTTTATCACCACTTCCTTTTGTTTTTCTTTAGGCAGACATGGCTACTAAATTCCTGAATCATTAGCTTATCATTGTTCATCAGGGAGGAAGGGTTCTATTAAACTGCAATCTCAAAAGGCAGAATAAGGTCACACACACTGTGATAAAGCATGGGAGAGACCAGCAGTCACAGGCTTTTAGAGATGGTGGGAAAAGCGGGAAGGAGAGAAGACAGGAAATTAGGAAAGCATCACTGCTCTGGGAGTCTGTGAAACAAAATTGGGTTGCTGTGCAGCTAAGTTACTTTTAAAGTGAGATCAATCTTAGGACTGTTCTTTCTGTCACTGCAATGTACAGTAATTATTTGCAATACTTATTTTTTTATTCGTATGTAAGATTGTCCAACAAGTACGACTAGATTAGCCACTGTTTAAAAAACTGTCAATGCTTTCAAGGTAAGCACAGAGGACACTTAACGAGCAGACTGCCCTCTGTGCTTAGATAAGCTCCCAACAAGCGGGGCAACATGTTATATCTAATTAATTAAGCTTTTCCTCTTTCTATTTTCAGACCACCCGTAGATTAGCTTTTATCATCTAGAATATATGATTGTTAGAAGCAGAACAGGGTGAAGCTGCATGGGCATTTATTGTTGCTTGTTTTCCCTGGTTTACTCTGCATCCAGCTCCGTTCTGTGCCATCCTGGTGCAGCTTCCGCAGTACATATGCACCCATTATTGTCTTCAGTTGAAGCTGCACGAGCACCGAAGTCAAAATCCATATTTTCAGAATAATTCACCAAAACAGACTATATTTGCCCCAAAACTAGTTATATTAATGAAAATATAGGTATATTTATACATATATCCGAATGTATCAACTATTACTATGCGTACACACAAAGCATGTGGCTTTAATTCAGAAACCTATTAAGTTTCTTCCGCAAGTCACAGCAGGCCCGCCAGTCAAGGCAAACAAAGTGGGAGACCAATGGAGGGAAAATATTAATTTTGGAACTTGAGAACTACAGTATTTTACATGACACCACTCATCCTTTTCATCACTGGCTTTAATGTACAATCCCTCATTTCCCGCGCATGCTTCTTGTTGCACCTTTGCTGTTAGCAATAAATTGGAGAGGAGAAGGAACGCCACCAGTGGAAATTGAGGGACTCTGAAACGCCTGCAAAATGTGCAATAGAGTGAAGCCAGATGGAGTGTAAATTAGGGGTTACACAGTGATGAACATCTGGACCTTAATTTCTTTCCTTCCTCAACAGTGTAAGCTACCTACTCCTCTATGTGGTCTACATTAAAACTACACCAATGATTGATAAATTATATATTTGAAATGTTGATTAGAGACACGTTTGACATTTAAATGGCACCGCCAAGACACCTTACGCTGTATTTCTCCTTCCAGATCACTAGATGGGGATCTGATTTTAACATGTCATCGAATGCATATACTCTTTTGACCCTTGGCTTCCACCTCACTAGCTTCTATCTCATCGTTAACGGTAACATACAGTATCTCTATCTCCCATGAAAGAAGGGCTCATATAGAACATTATATTTCTTATCAATAATTGTGTTAAACTTAACATAGTAAGTAGTACAACACAGCACAATGCTATCCACCATTGTTTGTATTGTTAGCTGCCTGGGCATGCATAGAATAAACTCTGCAACTGTGCAGCTGTTCACATCTGGAAAGTATTTCACACCTTTGAAGGTTACAGAAAAGTGTCATTCTGAGACATGGTTTCAAAAAGTATCGGTGTGAGAGACTCTAGTTACTAGTATCATGTAAACAAGCATTCGGATCACAGCAGAAGTTTAAAACGATTAAAACTATGTTTTTGTGCATTTTGTTTTGGCTTTCTCATATTACATATTACTAACTGTGAAGTCTGAGGCCAACCACACCACTAACCAAATAATTCTGTCCTGACGAGGCCCAAATTTTGGGTCAGGGTCTTGCCATAGACATAAACTCTAGCAAAAATGCAAGTTTTGATGAGTAATTTGATAAAGAAGTGGAACAATCTGTATATCATGCTCTACTTATGATCTGGTAAAACAAACAAAGTTATTTGGGAAGCGTAAGTACCAACTTAACTGAAGTACTTGTATTCTGTGTGGTAAAAACTGTGATTGGGAACCGCTAGTGGAAAACACTTGAAAAAGAGTGGAAAACTCTCCAAAATGATTTAACAGACTTAAAGAAAGATTATATAACCAAAACAGTAGAGGCTCCAGAATGGAACCCAGAGGAACTTGTTATTCTGACATGATCCAAAGAAGCTCCTTCCCATGTGATATCCAGAGATTCCAACCAGATCCTAGTTCAGCATTTTAGTAACAATGTTTTAAGATACATCATTGTCTGCTTATCAGGATGTTTAACAGTCTCAAAAACTGAAAAAAAATGTTGCAGATACATATTGAGCCAAAAGTCAAGATAAACTCTATTCTATATATACAACTAGTAAAGTCCACGTATCAAAAAATCAAATTTTACATTTGAAGATTTTATGAATACATTTTTCCTCAAAAACATTTCACAAAATAGCAAGAAAAGTATCACAAGGACACCAGAAATGGCTTTTGGTATTGACTGATAGCATATAACTGATGAGATTCAAATAACAATGTGCAATATATGTGAGTGAGTGTGTGTTTGCATGTAGAGTTGAGCTGTGGGACCAAAGGGATTAACAACCTAATCCAGCCAGTGGCCAGAGTGTGTCCACAGCTTGGTGGATTATTGCCTGTGCCATAGATAGCATTCATGCAAAACCAGGAATTGCACAAATGCTCACACCCACATACTCTTGAACAGTGGATTAGGGTTAAACACATGAAGAACAACAAGGCTGTTTTGCAGAGAAAGTTGACATAACTCATCCGCAAACTCCACGCACTGACGTTTAACACACCATTCTAACAAGAAGCTCAAATTAGATGACACTTTCTAGCTAGAAAACAGTCTAAAAGCTGAGCAGGGCTTTCTTTAAGCTTCAAATGTTCAAACACAGAAGATGACCCACAGGTTACCCCGTCTGTCACCTACAGACCCTGGATACTCAGCTTGGTAATGTGAGACACACAGTCACATAAATAGCTTTCTCCAACCAGACTAGACGGCAGCTATACAACATTTATAACACATTACCACTTTGGTCAGCTGCTGTAAAGCACTACGTTCTTCAAGTTCACTGTGTTTCTGCTCTGGTGAATGACCAGATATGTCTGTTTATATGTTTACTACAATACAGTAGCAGAGGAAATAGTGCTGCTCTGTATATTTATGCAGGAAAAGGAACTTTTCATTCACTTTAATAATTAATTAAGGAAACGTTTGTGTAAGTAATTATTTAAACTCGATAAGACTAAATGTGTTAAATGGTATTGTATTAATTTCATCAGTTTGAAAATAAATAGTACTGTTGAAGCGTAACAAGAAGATTGAGCAATTCTTGAAAAAAGCTATTCAAGCATCATCTGAAGGTGTAAAAGAAAACTATAAATGTGTATTGACTGTAAATTACAAGCTGTTGTGAACATGCACATGTTTCTGCTAAAGTACAGACCATATCCACCCACACAGATCTCATCAGTCTCATTTGAAACAAATTTATGCTGCGCAACACTTCAACACATCCCACAGAGAAAGTCTGACTTTTCAAACTTCAAAGGATTAAACTGTCATTTGCTTATTTAGTAAGCAACATTTGAAAGGTGCTAAATAAATTAGGCTTACCAATTATTCTACACTCAACAGTCATTTTACTAGGCGTACCACTTGTTACGCTGAGAACACACTTAAGCATGTTGGAGGAGGAGCTGGACCCCCCGGATCTACAGCAACAGAAGATGTGACTCAGTTATACCCCTATTAGCTAGAATAGAAAAGTGGGGCTGCAATTTACACTGGCTCACCGAAATTAAAACTGTGATGCCTTCAGTCAATCAATCTTGTATTGAACTGATTGCTTTAAGAAAGTACTTTGTAGACAGATCCAACAGCATAAAGTATGACAAATAATTATAAAATGTTCATATGTAAAGACATGTTTTCTTCTTGCTGCAACACTTGTGTTTGAACAAATAAATCTAAATGACACCAAGTTACTCCTGGATTCCTGTACATGTGATCACTGCTCATGTGACAATATTTATATCCGCATAATGTTAATAAGCCGCACTCAAATTTACATTCTGATTGTTTATTTTGCATCACAAATAGCAGGTAGTAGAGAAGCAGACTCTTCTGCTTCTGGTTAATAATCAGGCATCTTATTATTAACCCTTTTGGTGTTTCGAGTGCTTTCATTTAGAATGTGTACAGTAGAAAAAAAGTTTTGGGGAACGGATCAACTTCATGCATTTAAAATGCAAACAGACATGCAGATAATTCTCATGGTCACAGCCAATTACATCATGACCCTCCTTACTTCATGACTCTCAGGAAGAACGAATGACTTGTTGCCTATTTTCATAAGATGTGCTATTGCTAGATACTAATAGCAATAGCACATCTATTGCTATTAGTAGTGAAGAGGAGAAAAACAAATTTAAGTCTCTCTAATGCTGCTCCTATGTAGGGCTGTTTACTGATTGCCTACCACGATGGCACATTTCTGAGCTGCTTTACTTCCAGTCGGGTCTTGTGAGAACTGTCTATAGAATATCTTTGGGACGTGATAGAACAGATCCATGATTCACATTATGGACATGTAGCCAACAGCCAGCTGATGAGATGCTCTCATTCTAACATTGACCCACATTTATGACAGTATTGAATTTATTCAACAAAGAATTAAGGCAGTTCCAAAGGTAAAACGAGACCCAAAAAGATACATTTCTTGTGCATAAATAAAAAATAAATTTACTAAGAGGAAGCATAATATTCAAACTTTATGAATTATGCATCTCTCAACCTGTTACATAATCTTAAGTCACAGCAGATGTGAGCCAGATGCTAGAGCATCACCCTTGGGAGTTAGTGATACAATGTCATCATTTACTGAACAAATTTAATTGAAGTGGGCAATTTCTAATGGTGTGAGTAGAAGAATGTAACTGGGCGAGAAATAGCTTCAATCTAAACTGAAACTTTCTACTGCACTATCAAGTCCATGAAATGCATTATATAAATGTTAAGCCCAGAAGTCCATTCCTGCAACATTTCAAATGAGTCACAGGGTATGTGCAAAGAAAGCATCAGTTTTGCACCCTTCTAAAGGGAGTTGTAAAATACAAGGGGCATGATGGATTACAACAGGTTTTGTAATTAAGTTGGTATAGTCCTGAGATGCATGCTTGACTTTCCACTCCGATAGGACGTGCATGGAGTGACATTGAAACACAATTTTGCACAAATGTTGCAAAAGCCACAATTCTGGCTTTTGTTCTATCCCTATTTCTGAGACTCTGATTTTCTCATTCAAAAACACACCTAACCCAAACACAAATACACACACGCACAGACTGTGGTTGATAAATAACAGAACAGTGTGAATGTCACCTACATTAACTGAAAACAGCAGCTTGTCTCATGCACTTAGCAGGTACAAAGTGCCATCAAAGAGGGTCAATCTGGGATAGTAGTTTACTGACCAGAATATTAACTTATCCATCACAGTTTTGCCATCTTTATTGGCATCTTTATCATTTATTCCCACATATTTTAGTAAATATACAGCTATTTTTGCTTTGTGTGAAATACGAGAATTCACTAAGTTGAACTAGAATGCAGGCTTGCACTCTTTGCATCCTGAAGGTTTTTCGAGTGCTGTGATGCCTTCAGTCAATCAATCTTGTATTGAACTGATTGCTTTAAGAAAGTACTTTGTAGACAGATCCAACAGCATAAAGTATGACTATTTCCTCACGTTCCCTAGTTTTTTTACACCTCTAATCTAACCCACACTTCTTTTGCAAGTGGCAGGCATGCCTTAACCTGATCTCCCCAGTGTGTTATCTGACAGATTGATTGTCAGTGTGAGTGTAACTGCAAAAAAATAGGAGAGACTGGTGGGAGAAGGGGTCATTTAAAGTTATCTTACAGAAACCTAACTTCCTGATGTAGTGTAGACGTGCTATAACATACAACCTCTAAATAAATTGAATGAACTGCTGGGAGTTGACCTCATTTCTAGGCACAGAAGTTTTGTTTTTTCTGTTTTCAGGTGTACGTAGGTGGGTATTTCACTGATGATCCCTTAAGAGCTTTTGACAGTAGATCTCAACACTTGGCACATATCAGACAAAACATCCTGCCACATCAAGTGTAGAAAATAGACTGACGCCTCAGTGTAACTACACACATTTATAAAACCTAGAAGTCTGAGAAAAACAAGGAGAGGGAGGAGGATGTAAAAGAACTGACAGATGATCTTTTCACAAAGTTAAGCTGAAGCATCTCTGGATCTATAATGTGCTGTCAAAAACTCTGAAAATCACAAAGGTAACTTGGTCTTTAGGAGGCAACGCAGATGAGTTTTCCCGTTTCTGGCTTACTGTTTTTTTTTTCTCTAACTATGCAATAACAATGGAAAAACTCTGTTTTCTGATTTATCATTCATGTAGTTTGAACAGTAATCAAAACAGAAAACTTGGTAAAAAAAAAAAAAAACAACTTACTGATACCGTAAGTTTTCTACCAAGACAACTTTTCTGTCTATATGCGGCACTCAATTTGTAATCAGAAGTTGAAATGTCAGTGCTCCAAGTCAGAATGAAATTTGACAATACCAGAATGCTGTCTAGTGCTCAATAACTATTATCGCAGCAATATGAAAAAAAGAGAAGTATCAGTTGGAAGCTAAGAAATACACAAATATTATATAGATATTTGTGGAGTCTGTAAATCCAAGTTGTCCTAACAGTGCTCTGTAGGTTGGAAATTGATGCTCAAAGGAGAAGGCAAAGTTAGCTATAATTGGTATTAAAAAAAACAAAACTGTATTTTCTAAAGAGAAATGTCTTCTGTTCATTCAAGTTGGTTTAACTGATACTCTTAATTTTACTCTTTTTTATATTTTATTAGCAGTCTGACATTTGTCTTTCTTTCAACGTATGACCCCAGTTTTACACGGAATCCTGTCTCACACATCATGACTGACATTTCATTTGCTTCAAATAAATATAGAGAATATTGCAGGCAGACTTAACAGAACAGACCACAAAACTCTACTTGGTGCATCTCTAGCATGTTTGGCTAATAGTTGTTAGTTTGTTCACTGACTAAAGCAATTAACAAATCCCACTGGTTTTCTTACTTGCAAACTGAACACACTCAGCTCTGACCATTGGGACGAATTAAACACAGTACAAGAATTTCCAGCACCAAGGAAAATAGAAATACAACACACAAGAAAGGGTTATGCAAACTTCACACAGGCAAGGCTTCATGAATCAGAGACCTTCTTGCTTTGAGGTGACAACCACCAGCCAACCATTGTGCAGCTGTTGCTTTGAACTTGTCTTTATCAATTAAGCCCATAGTTCATCTTGTATAATGCTCAGTTCTATTTGAAGTGGGTTTCCACGAAATTACAGTCATTTGCAAGCTTAGAACTGAAAAAGAAACAGGCAGAGATGAATGACTTGAATTTAGATTTGCAGGAACTAATGGCAAAATTTCTCAGAAGATAATTTCTGTGTTTCATTCAGTAAAAATATTTCAAGATTTTTACATTAAATAAGTAAAAATCATAATCTGTGAAAATAAGTTTTTCTGTGGCTAAAGAGCTCAACTATTTAGTAAACAAAGTACATCACATAATTTTGCTTTAATATCATGATAGTATCATTTTGCCATTAGCACAATCTTCATATTAAATGAATCAACATGGCATTCTTATATAAATCTTGCAAAGCCTAAAGCAGGAGCATTATTTCAAAGCAGGAGCATAGACGAGGAAAATTAGCTAACAGGCAAAAACAAAGAAGCCACAACAATGTAAGGTTTGTATGACTGTGTGTAGATGTGTGAGCTTGTGTGTGTGGGAGAGTGAGAAAGCCTGGACTCTTATTCAGCTGCAATCTTCTTCTTGTGACAGGACTTTCTCCTGCTGGTGAAATAACAAACAAAGTAGCCAGTTTCCCCTTGCCCTATGATGTCCAGCGGTGGAGTAGCTGACACAGAGAAGTTGACCTGCTGTTGTCAGAGCCTGTCAAAGCAGCAACAGCTAGAACACATTTGGTCTGAGACGGGAACTTGGAGGTGCATGTTGGTGTAGCAGCAAACCGACGAAGGATGGGAAAGTGAGCATGTACAACATTCAATTTAAAAAAATTGAATATGGAGAGCAACCGAGTCTGGGAAAAGAGAGTTACAGAAAAAGTCATTTCAAAATAAACATTTTCACACATTTAAAAATGTTTTCTTCAAACCAGGTGTCTGTAAATACAGATTTAAACTAATGGATTCAACATTGTAAGAACGCCAATATTTATCAGAGCAAGTCACTTTCCATTTTACAATTTGCATAATTAAGGGTGTGGCTAAAGGGACTGGTGCATGTTTGTGCATTAAGATGCACATAATTACCACATCATTATTACCTTGCTTAAAAGATTGAGCAATGATGCAGGCTACTTCATGTTAATGAAGGGCTTCATTTACTCTTCACAGAAGTTTTTCTAGTTTCTAGGAGGTAAAATCTCATAGAGGAGTGGAAAGAATCAGCTGCTTTAAAAAAAAAAAAAAAAACTACATAATTCACTTCCTATCACATTTATCCAAAATCTTGAATAGCCAGGAAAGGGGTTTAATATGAATAAATAATTCACTAAATGGCCCTTATGCTCATTTAAATAACTTGGGTGTCCAAATTAGAAAATGACCAAGATCATAGATTCTGTGCAACATTTTGAACAGAGGGATGCTTCAGAATAACATAACATTGAAGATATTCTGAAAATATCTTCAAAATATCTTAAAATTTATATGTGAAGGTATGCTTTTCTGCTAAATTGGGGAGGTTCTTTCAAACTTTGCCAGTTCCATAAACCTTTTCTAATGTGATTCTTAAAATTGGTTATGAGGAAAACGATGGAAACATGGCACACAAGAGTACTGAGATCTAAGTACCGATAAAGGGAAATTGGGAGCACAAATGACACATAATATAACACTTGACTGCAATCCAGCGATCTGTGCATCTTTGCCACCACTCTTCAAAATCCATCAGTCATCGGCTTCAGACATACAAAAACACACCCCTGTTATTCTGATTTAAGTCTTTCAAAGCCAGAGAGAAAAGCTGTCAAATGTTTGATCAGGTCTTCTTTAATCCCAATAATGACTCAGATAAGCACTAAATGCTGGATGATCTGCCTATTGATCCTTTCTTGGAGAGAACATGACTGACTTTCTTTGCCTCACTCAGATCAAAGGACAGACTGCCGTCTTACTTCCTCCCTCAGTTCAGTCATCTTTTTTCTCTCTTCTCTCTGCATACACCCACCTCCCTACTCCCCCAACTCACTTCCCACACACACAAGCACACGCCATCTTCCCCCTTTCTTTCCCTTGCCTCTGGCTGGGAATCTAGCCAGTGAAACTGGGATTTCAGACAGCAAATCCACACTTGCCCAGATCTTCAAAAACTGACTTGTTTTATTAATGGCTTTAACTAGTCAACAGTCATTACCTTGGGGCGTTTCTCTCAATTATATAATTTCATGTCATCTGTCTAGCTTTAATATAGATCAAGATAAACAGGTGTGATCACCTGTCAAAGGCAGCAAGAGAGTTGAATTTCTTAACATTTTAAGTATGTAAATTGCATGTTTCTGTCTCTAGTATGTTATCACTATAGTAAAATAAACATTCATGAAAGGCTCAATCACAGCATAAATTACCAACACAGCAGCACATTCTTGCAAACTGACAATCAAATATGTAATGATGATGGCCCTGGGATTTAATGATCGGTCCCTCATGATAGCTCAGATGTCAGTTAACCAGTGACTCATTCTGAAAGTGTGATCTGAAAGAAGGCTTGACATGGGAAGTAAAACTGTACAAGGAAAGCCCTGTTTTGGCGAAGCTGCGTGAGAATAGCGTGCATGCCAAGCTGTCTATTTTGAAGTCAGGTCAGGGCAGGCTAACACTTTAGGCCCTCTTAGTCACTGTGAATCACTGAAATGTCTTGACAACAGACGGATAGGCATGGCTAACTGACACCAAAGAGACCGAAACAAACAGAAACATGAATGTCAGATGCCAAGACACCAGAGTGTGAGGCAGTAACAAGAGTTTGGCAGTCAAGAAAATAGAGCAAAACAAAAAAAAAAGTGACAGAGAGGATATTCATACCCAACGCACAAATCATTGGAAGGCAATTACCTCCCAAGAAAAAGATTAAGACATTTAGGGATATCAGAATATGGGGTTGATGTTTTCCGGCACTATATACAAACCACAATGACTCCCTATGAAACTCCACACAGCACCATTTCACCACAGAAGCTCATTTCAGTAAACCAGGCCACAAAATGATTGTTCTTACTGTATATAGGCCACCAGCCTGGATGTCACACATCTCCTGCATGATTCCAAACAGCATACACTTTGACCAGATACAAATTATGCATAGTGGGTCATTGTGTTTGTTGTGGGATAGCACAAGGCAGACTTATGGGAAACTGAGCCACATTATCTCCAAGAAGGCAGTGGTGCATGAAAAGTCAGCTTCTGTAATTTTAATGTAAATTTTAAGATCTGAATTAAAATAAAGTAAAACAATAGTTAGAAATGATGAAAAAAGTCTGAAATCCAGGAAAAAAAAACTTTTTAAAGGACTTGCTAAAAGTTGGGATGATGACATTGATAATGATTAAACCACTGAGTTTTTCTTTCCATCACATAATATAATCAACATTCTTTATAAGTTCAAGCATAGTAGAAGCAATAAACATAAATAGGTGTGGGAACATGACTGAGTTTGGCATATATATCATAAAGTTCCATCTCCATAAGCACACTATCAAGCATTCTATTAGGGCAGAGTACTAAACCAAAGCAGAATACTCTTCTCAAATCTTAGGGGGAATTGAACTGATGTGAATTCGGGATGCTAAAATGTTTAGCTGGAATGGATCATTTGGAAAAAAACTGTTAAACTACTGGAATTATGTGAGCAGTACACAGTGCAGGGATATGGATCTATGAGGTGTCATTTAAGAAAAGAAAAAAGAAAAACGGAAAATCATTCCTTCTCATTTAACCACAAAGCAGTCTTCAGTGTTTAATGTTTTTGTCTTTTTGTTATAGACAGCTCTGCAGTCCTGGAGAATTCAAAACCTGGCATATCGCCCAAGTGGGAGCAGCTTTATTGCAAAGCTCTGACAGGTAAATGCACAAGATGTGTAAAGGAATGTCTTTCTGTCTTTGACTCTGTACTACTCTGTCTAGTCCCGCTATCAGTCTAGGCTTGAAAGAGGGCTTTTCATAGTTTCTTCAATGAAAAACTTAAATGCTTGTCAAATGTGCACTCTGAAGCACACAGCTACAGCAGCAGCTCTTGGCTCTTCCAAACTAATTTTGCTCTCTTGTGCACCTCTCATCTTAGCTTTATGCCTTTTGCATTAGGTTTAGGTTTGCGGCTTGGATCAGGGATAGGCTGTAGAAATGAATGAAAAATGAATGAAAGTCAATGCAAAGTCCTTGTGAAGATAAAAAGACATTGTGTGTGTAAGAATGGCACTTTGTTTCCACAATCAGACGTTAGAGAGCTGGCCTGTGTTGAAAAGCTAGATGGTTATCCTCCCAGACTTGAGTCGAGGGGAGAGAAAAAAAGGAAGGAGAGAGTATTTAAAGAGGCCAGAGGGAGACACATAGGGCACAGGGATTTGCAGAAAGGGTGGATGGTTATCCATCCTTCTCCTAAGATGAAGGAGAGACTGAAAGAATGAAAAGGAAAATATATTTTAAAGAGAAGGTGTAACTTGAAAAGCTCTCTTCTGCTTTACTCCTCTATTAATCTGGTCTGACACCTGCTAAAAATATTCAGGGCTAAAATACCACGAGATGTGACAGTTTTAGGACTGATAAAACAGAGATACAGGATGATTTTGTGTCTGGTGAAAATTTCTCATGCTCAACAGAAGTAAATTTCAGCTGAATTGATTACATTTCCAGGGCGTGGAAGATGCCTAAACAGGTTTATTGAAAATTTATTTGCAAAATATGGATTCTTGGAACTGGTATTTCTAAGAATCCACAATGCCCTGCTGACTAGCAAGTTTCTGAAAGCCTTTCTAAGAGGAAAAGGTCACAACTTCATAGATCCCCCACCATAATGAACAAGGACCATCAAGTACTTTCCACTGAGTCATTCTGTTTCACTCCAGAGTAATTCTAGCAAAAAGCTTTGCTTCTTTTTATTTGACCAAACATGCACTTCAAGAAAGTTCAGCAAATTCTGCACATTCACTTTCAGCTATAGAAAAAACCTTTTTTTCCATGTCTCCAAAACAATTCTTTGGCTTGTAGATGCCTCCAGCAGTGATTGTCAGAGAGGCAGGGTGCACCCTGAACAGGTCCCCAGTGTATTACAATGAAGTACACTGTCATACACTGTACACATTGCGTACATTAAACATTAGTATTTAATTTTACATTAAACTTTAATGTTTAAAATTAATATTTAAAATATTTTAAATTTTAATTAAATTTGTATTAGTTTTTCAGCTCTCATGCGAATTTTCTAATTTTCAAAGAATGATGATAGAAGCCATGAATTAAGTACTCATAAAATGAGTAAATAACAGATACTTTTTTAAAATTTATAAAGCACATTAGAAATACAACAATATTCTGTGCTATATCACTAGCTAATTATTTTATCACTGCACTTTGCATGGTTTTCCTGCTTTTCGCCCTTTAAATTTAGTTACATAAAAAGGTGCTTTGCTCTGAGCTACAGACTTTAACACAAGGACCAAAGTCAGCACTAGTCTGACAAGCTGCAGCCTAGCTGTGCATTACACTGAACTACAAAGTACATAATTTGTAGGTCAGATTGTACTCTCCCCCCATGCCCATCTAACCATGTAAACTACACAGTTCTGAAATTAGACAACATAAAAAGCCCTTTTAATTAACTTCAGATTTGTTAGGCAGCTTCTGAATTGCAATGGGAGAACTGGTATGTCAGTTAATTTCTCATTTGATCTTTTTGAGGGTATTTTGATTTTAGTCAAAGCAAAAAGAAACCTAAAACAACGTCATACAAACCTTCCTCATTCTCATAAAAACAATTTAAAATACAAAAAAACAACCATGTAAATACAATGCCCAAATATGGCAGGTCAATATCAGTGTTTAACTATGTGGGAACATAAAGCATCGCACAGTGTGTAAAGACAAGAGGAGAGCAGTGCTTGTTTCATAGAGAAGCAGTCCTGGGTAAAGTCACTGAACATGAAAGCTGGTCCATGGGCAAGAAATAGGCAGCTCACAGGGTGAGGTCTCTACTAAGCATCTTTAGAAGTAGAAAAGGAACAAGGACTGCATGAAAGAGTAAAAGTAAAAAAGGAAGAAATAAAAGAGGCTTCTTTTTGCTCCAGAGAAAGAGACATGAACCTAGCAGAGTCCTGTTAGCGTAAATGTTTCCAAGAAGCACAATAGGTTCCCTTCACACACTGCTATACCAACTCCAGGGCTGTCGTTACTGTCGGGACAGACTTTTCTATCACCAAGATCTGTTGCAGTGCACAATCTTTTTAAGATTTTAGATATGCAGCAGGGTGGTTTAATTGCAAGGACAAACCTGCTCATAAAAGCAGATATTGCCTGTGTGTTTCTATACTCTGACACACACAGACACATGCATTTATTAATTTCATTCAGACTACAGACTAAAATATAACTCGGACACAATAGGTAGACATGCCTCCAGAGCTTTCCACAATGACAAAAAGGGGAAATTGTAGAGCCTTGAACTGAAACCATTCATTTCCGTTTTTATCCAACCAGACACATTTTATTGAAAGCTCACTACAGCGTGTTGGAAAGATTATGTCAATTTAGATAGACGGAGTAGTAGTTAAGGATACAGTGTGTCACCTGGGTCTGCTGGTGATAACGTGTTTCACTGGAACTGAAAACAGAATCACATTGAAAGGACTCAGCGGGTCACTTGGATACCAGGGTTCTGATTGTGGACATTGTGCCATTTTCATAAAACATAATTGTAATTATAGGAAATAAATCAAAGACATAGTAAATAAATTAGGAGTAAGCTTGAACCTCTTTGGCCTTCTTCTGTTTACTCCATTTGTCCGAATAGCAGCTGCAAAATGACAATTCTGTCTTTTCTTTGCTTGACATAAAAATAAATTTTTTGCTGCCTTTGCTGAAATGACATATTTGATGACATAAGATATGCAGGAAAAATTATTTCTGCCAAAGCCCATTTCTTAATTGCAAACATTATTGGATAAAAATTGAATCAAAACATACTGAGAGTATGATTTCAAAGTCTTAGGTGCAATCAGAATTTGTGAATAATTTTTTGGTGAAGATTTTATTTGCTAATTCCAAAATTAGCCTATTGTGATTCTTCTAAAATATTTTTAACATGAGAAACTATATTAAAAATAGTAGTGAAACTTCAGTTTTTAACTAACTTAATTATTCACATTGAAAGAAAAGGGAACATCACACAATCTTAACAAGAGAAGAGTTGCTATAAAACAAGGTCTACTGTTATTTTATGTTATTCCACCTTTGCAAAATACTGATCCAAAGGGTGTTTTTGATTGGAGTTTTGAGCCTCCAGGTAACTGTTACGGTTAATTTAAGATAAAAATTGGGCAACAGATAGTTTCTTGGGACATACTTAAACAAAATCCAACACACACATACAAGAACAATTTACATTAGTCATTTCCTTAGTGTATACACAAAATTAAAATAGAAACAAAATATTTACTCCGACCATCCCACAACAAAACTGCAAACTTGAAGAAAATCGCCCAAAAGTTAAGCTAAACATTGTCCATTAAAAAGTAAAAATACTGTGAATCACCACAAAAGAATAATTTTGGAAAGAGAGAATTATTTCCAGTAAATTCCTATGAAGATGGGTAGAAATAAAATAATAATCGCCTGGGAACAAAAGTGGAAGAATAGTCTATGAATAAAAAGCTTATTTATAGTGCATCAGTGCATTAGGTGCTGTGTTCTTAGGGGAGAGGAGACTCAGCTACAATTTGCAAAATGGGTGCTGTGGGTGTTGGAAACCTGCCTCTTTTAAGAACCACAGCACATTTGGCTCCAAAAGAAGTAATAGACCACTCTGCAGAATGCCTTTATGTGCTGCATGCTTTTACAGAAACTGCAAAATGACACTTCCTAAAAAGCCAAAAAAAAAGCAAACAACTTTTAGATAAAGTGTTACCATTAAAATGTACCTTTTATGTACATATATTTTCAAAAATAAAATGTCATAATTTTAAAATGCTCTTAAGCAACAACGACCTAAAATAGCATTAGGAACAGAAATACAGTACATGTTATCGAAATAATAAATAAATAAAAAATTTATACAATATATCGTGCAGTTTTTTTATTTGGAACAAATTGGGTGACTTACTACTATGCTGTTTCATAGGCCAACTTCAACAATGTGTTTTTGATTATTCTTTCTTCTGTGATGTCACAAATTATTATTATTATTATTATTATTATTATTATTATGTTATTTTACTCACAGGGCCCCCTTTATGTCTTTTAATCTTTCAAAGTGTAAGCAAATAATTAAACTATGTTAATATATGAATATTATTTCAAATTGAATGCATTTCTTGTAGGGAAACATCTAAATTTCTGTTGCTGATCTGGTTGTCATAACAAATTTTGTCAAATTGCTTCTACATGGCATTGTTGCATACAGCCAAACACTTTCTTGGTTGTCTCATTCATCACTGATTCTTTTTCACAATGAGCTGTAGGATAAACACAGGGAATGTCAGATGACTTGAGCTCTCATCCCCTCAGAGGAACACCTCACTTTGGTTTGGTCGGACTGCCTACGTACCCTGTGGGCACACATCACTGCTTCACTGATTCAGAGGAGTTAGGCATTGCTCCACTAACTGCAGTCACATGCATAGTGTTTTATGTATTCTGCCAAAAAAGCAGACAGAGCAAAGTGGCATTTGACTGGAACATAACAACTTTAATTTTCTATGCATGACTGAATAAACATTCAAAAGGATGCTTCTCAAATGCCCACTTAAGTAAACACATACACACAAACAGTAACTTAGGTACTACCTAAACATGCTCAGAAAAAGCTATCTGAGAAGACAGAAGAATCAGCTCCCTGTCCAAGGTTTAAACAACAGTTACTTACGTCATCCAAAATCAACACAGCCAGTGCCTGAGGAAGACAGCCAGCTAATTTATATAACAAAGTGAAAAAAAGGGCTTTGGGACAAGCAGACCAACAGTACTAAATCAAGACAACTGAGGCAATAGAGTCCGGTAGGGATGCAGAGAGGCTGAAAGTAGGTGGAGATGGCAGACTGGAGGAAGAGAGGCCTTAGGGGGAAAAAAGGGAATAAAAGAATAAAGACAAGGAAGTCTTAATTATAAACTAACATCTATAAACCCAAAGAGCACGAAAAAAGGGACTGACGGCTTAAAAACAGTAGCTAACACACTGATGAACATTTGATGAATGTTTGATGAATGAACATTCATTCATCAAAAAGGACACCACACGGACGACAAAACACCAAAGGGCAGAACAATCATGTTTTACTTGAGGTGGGTAAATTAGCAAGTAAAAATGTGTAAGCTTCAATTGTTCAAAATACATATAATAAAAAACACATCAAAATAATGTACACATGTGTAGACAGAAAGAAATTCAAAGCAGGATAACGTATCATTAACTGTTTCTTGGGAGACAACTTCTACTGGCCCAGCCACCTCAGTTCAGTTCATTCAGTCCAGTTGTCCTAGGTCATTCATCAGCAAAAATCACATGACACACTAGAGCCATTTATCCTGAGCCATAGTCCCCTTTGCCCGAAAGGATTTGTGATTCAATTTGACTGAGTGATGCCCTGGGCCTCATTGCTGCAACAGAGACTGCCTGGGTCTGCTGGAAAAGTAGCATGCAGGTTTATAGCGCACCATGGGTTTCACAATTGCTGACTCTACTGATCTTAGATCCTTACAGCCAGTTTGTTGACATGTAAATAGATTTGATACACACAGTACTTTTCTAGTCATACTGACCACTCACTTTACTCTAGAGATGCAGTTACATTTGTGAACGCACACACATTCACACATTGGCACACAGATTGGCAGGCAACTGCCTTCCCCAGGGGCAAATGGACATGTGGCAAGAGAATGCTGGAATCAAGCCCAGAACTTTCACATTGCAAGACAAGTGTTGGTCCCACTGAGCTCCAATCACCAAGATGAAGTGGTCTGATTGGTTCATTTAGTGTTTCATCATGTATGGTACAAAGAATAAAGCGACAAGTTAGCAGAGATTGACAGAAAAAGGGAAAGCAACACTTTCTGTCATCTCTCTCTTTTTTTTTTTATCTTGCCTGACTGCAGTGAATATATGAAAGTTTTACACAAAAGGTTTATTCAGATCTTCATTCCCTGGCACAAACTTAAATACAAAATAAATATGAGATAGAAAAATATTTGACAATGCAATTGCCAATATCATTACATAATGAAATGGTTTTAAGACTGTTGCATATGCAAAACCTTGGACAGGGATGCAACACTTCTTTAGAAAATAATTACAGATAGATCATTATAAGTAATGCCTCAAAGTCAGTCCTTTTCACAAAACACTTCAAAGGGGATTAAAATTTGTTTTCACTTTCTTAATGTTTCTTCAGAAAGGATCAAGCCAATGGGGGCTTAATTCAACACATCAGTCTTACACCCTTGATTCCCCAAGCAAGGTAGTCTCAGCTTTATTCTGATTTGGGGAAAAGATAAACTCATGTTGTAACTCAAGTGAAAAATGTAAAGATTCCAGAGGGCTGGTAAGGTCCCTGTTTAGTGCATATTTCACACACATGACTTCTTGCTATTAACTGCTATCGAATGAGGCAAGTTAATGTACTTTGAAACAAATCACTGGACTGGAGCCAGCTCTTGTTCTTTCAGTGGCAGTGATTGAAAATAGAAGAAAGAGATGGCCGCATATTTGTGGGTATTAACATGTATGGAACTACTGGTTAACATGGATAAGTACTTAATATTATTTCAAGCATTTTGGTAAAATAAAAATGTAATGGGGATAATAAATGGCATTATATAACTGACAAAATACATATGCATAGGTTTTCTGTGCAAATTCTCAAAATGAGCTGACCAAAAACAGTGTGTTTGTGCAGTAATGTAGCGAGACACTCGATATGAGCTATTATTTCTCAGAGATTCAAATTAACTCTCATACAAAAGGCCAAACACATTTAATACATAAACACATTATATGCTCTAAAGAGATGAGTCAGTGAAGCATGCTGTAAGCTAGGGTGACAGGGTTCATTTGAAAGATGTAAAATATTTATGTAGGAAGACTGCAGGGAAGGATGACGAAAAGAAAATTGCAAGGGAGAAACGGAGAGATAACAAATAACAAAACACATGAAACGACGATAAGTGGGCCAAAATGAAATACTCAGTGTTACAGCTAAACAGAAAAAATAGACATGCTTTATGAGTCATTGTCATTTTATGTTCATTAACTTACTGTGCAGTACTTCCACTCTTTGGTATGACCAAAGAGGATAGTGAGAATAACCCAATATTATCTCATCGAGTTGGTAAAATCCGTTTTAACAAATTTGTGTGCTATTTCCAATGTGGCCAGATATAAGGAGGACATATTATCCATACACTGCAAAAATGTCTACACACCCAAAAAATTCTCTTTGTAATACAGTCACAAACTTAAATAACTTTAAATGGATTTAACAAAACAGACTCATGTAAATGTATAGTTACATAAGAGAAAATTATATATCTTTTCAATTTTTTTACAATTCCAACAACCTGAAACTGAGTAAAATCCAGTGCGACCAATTGCCTTCAGAAGCCACCACATTTGCAAGTTTAATTTTAACATAATCTTTTTCAGGACGCCCAAGGCTTGTTAGATTAATGGACAACATCACAAAGGAGAAGAAACACATCAGAGTGAGGCTGTGAAAAGATTTAAAGCAGAGTTACAATATAGCCCAAGCTTTGAAAATCTTAAGCACAGTGAGCTAAATAAGGGTCAATTCTGAATGAATGACACAAGACTGCTGCAGACAGAACAACAACCCCAAACATACAGCCAGAGATTCAGTGGAATGGTTTAGGTCAAAGAACATGTAGACGCTTTCAAGGCTGGAAATGGTTTATTTGTAATGAATATGCAAGGTTAGGCACATATAAGCTGCGTGGCTTGCTATTTTGCAAGGAAGAGTGGTTAATAATTTCACTCTATAAATGTGCAAAGCTTTTAGCTTCATCCCCCAAATACTGTGGGTATAAATTGTTTACTCAGAATACAAATGCACCCAACACTTTTCAGGCTTTATTCCTCCATGACATTGAGTTACTCTGTCATATAAGATGATAGAGTAAAATTGAGGTAAAATTGAACATCTTTAAAGGGTTTAATACTCTATGAAAAAAAACTTAAAATGTACAATATTTAAAGAAATCCTTAAAAAAAATCTAGAGTTAAAGTAGTTGCTATAGTTTGGAAAAGTAAAAGGAGTGAAGGGAAAGTAAGAAAAGTGGCCAAACAGAGAAAATAAGAACAATCCTGTAACAGCAAACAATATGACAACTGACAGTAATTACAGATTTCCCTCCATAATTATGAAGGCCATTTTTCCCAAGACCCTCTGCTTTTGAGGCCTGGGTAATCATCTGGTCACTCCCGCACTTTCATTTATCTCCATAAGTAAATAGCAGGTCAAGCCAAATCAGCAAACCACCATCAACTGTGTGGGCTTTCCTTAGCCCTAAATAACCCCTGAGAAATGATGTCATAAACCTAGATCTCACTATCTAATTACAGAAAAATGTGCTTCCATAGAAAGACCCAAAGAAAGAAAATAAAGTCCAACTATAGACTAGTTGGTTGAATTGAAAGAAGGACGATGAACCACACACAGAATGAGGAAAATGAAAAGACACTAGTGCACAGCTCAAAGTATTCCCTTGGTTATTCTGCTTGCTACAAAAACCTGGAAGGAGCAAGAACTTTTAAAGTGTAACACAATTATACGGAAGCTGTCTCAAAAATGTAAAGGACACAGAGGCGCTCATGCTGTGCAGACTTCTAAGGCCTGAAAGAAGTAGGCTTGTTAAGTCGCTACGGTGGCAAAGGAATACTGTAATTACATTCAAACCAAGAGTAAAAGAAGCTCTCTTTGAGGTGGTTGGCTAAAACTATAAGAATGCTACAAAATTGTTTAGATTCAACAAACTTTTATAAAAACATGACATACAATTCACATTCACACTAAAATTCCTACATCAGACTGAATAGGCAGAGGAGTTCTTAGCTGTAATTATGTCTTATTCCAGATTGCCATACATAATTTTCAACTTATTGCAATATTGTAAAGTTTATAAAGGATTATGTAAAGTCCATGCAGGTTTTATTCTGTAGATTAAATCAGAATAATGGGCCATTCTTGAAGTTTTAAATGAGTAACAGAGAAAAATTGTTTTTGGAGAGCATCTGTGAGCATTTACTATATTTGCAATGAAAATAAATGAATTTGCAGTGTTCTCTGCAGCAGCAGATAAGGGAAAACAAGGAAGAGAGAAAATGAGAGATAAAAGTCTCATAAAAGAGAAAAGTCTGGAAGGACTAACAAAGTACCAAACAGAGGAACTGATAACCGAGCTGCTTATGAAATGGTTTATCTGGATGAGAGAGAATCTCCTAGAAATTATGAATGCCAAGTGAAAAAGCAATAATAATGTACTTGTGTAGAGACAGCTAAAATAGAACACTTCAATTAAATGACCAGTTAAACAGAAACAAAGAACCATAGATTTGGTTGAGCTGAGGAAACAGAGGCAACAGAGCTCAAACATAAAACCAGCATGAAAGACATTATGAAACGTTATGAAGTGTGACGTCAGAGAAGAGGTGGAGAAACATGCAGCATAGGAGCTATTTTAAAAGCCAACTATTGAGAAATTGAAAACAAATATTTCTTCTCGACATTTATATCCTCATGTGAACATGCCATAAAACTTTATATTGTAGATTATCAGTGTATTTTAAGGAATGTTCGTCTTTGAGCACCTACTTTTTTCAACCTCGGTCAAGCTGTACTTTTATACCTGTAATTACTTTACAGTTCAATTTATTACCTTTTAAATTAGCTAAAAATCATTCTCTTTAACAACAGTCTGTTAAACATGTTAAAGGCTGTTAAGTTTTTTGGGAGCACATAACATGTTGGAAGATTCAGCTCCCATCTGCAGCAAGCACAACTACAATACACGTACCCTTATAATAAAAACAGTTCCAAGTTACTGTTCTACCTAGTTACATTTCATGTTACCAGGTAGGACTTACATTGTAGTCATAGTTACTACATGGCAAAAAGATTCCTTATAGACAGTATTATCAGGTATACAAAAAAGCTGACACTAACTTTAAAATTTTCCCAACAAAGTGAAAACTTTGAACAATAAATATCACAGTGTTTCATAAAATGAATTAGAATTTGGGACCTGAACTGAAAGACTGAGATTTACAAACTAAACTTCTGGGAAACCCAAGGCCAGGTGGCCTCAACACACCTGAATCAAATGACTGAATTCTCTCATCAGCATGTCACTCAGGCCTGCAGAGGCCTGACAATGAGCCACTCATGTAAGTCAGGTGTGCTGTATAGGAATGTACCTAATAGATGTAGGGTAGTAGCTCTCAACCATTGGTGTTGGGCAACCTCAACCGTCTATAACTTGTCTTGAAGTGTGAGAACTTGAAGGCTCAAGTTGAAGTACTTAAAATTCTTTTACGTAGATTCTTTTAAAGGTAAAGGTAACTTTATTTATGTAGCATGTTTTCAGCAACAAGACAATACAAAGTGCCTTGTATTGTCTCCATATTCTATTTATGACTCCTATAAATAGAATATGGAAGACATATGATTTCCAGGACCATTTTAAGGCTCTCAGTCCATTTTTATTTCAGTAAGCTGCAGAAAAAAAAAATTTGCTTTTAATTGAGTAATAGTGATATATTACATATTTGCCACTTTTTAGTGACTCATTAACAAACTCTTTCCAAAATCAGTTTTCTCTAAAGAATAGACAAACAAGTGTGCGTGTGTTTGTCACTATAACGCTACAGCCAAAAGATTATCCCTGGCATGGGTCTTATTTAGGACCGAAACTCTCCAAATGAATATTGCACAGCTGCAGACAGTGCATACGTGTGTATTGGTTTAGGGTGTGTCACTATGTAGAATTCATACTGCGTGCGCTCACTTGAAATGCTCGGTGCCATCTTGGTTTGGATCTACACCATTTATCAAGCAGCAAGGGGCAAACAGTAGAAGTAGCTGTGCAAAAAAGGATGCTCATGCTGTGAGATGCTGCTTGTTACTTGTCAATTCAAATACCTACCTAGTCCACAGAGAGCACAGCTGGTGGTGACAAGGCATGCAGCAGCTTAATTTGGTTCACATAGACATTTACATTCTGAATAAAAGCCAGAAAAATATGCCGGCTACCAGAAAAATGCAAAATCTTCCTACAATGACAGCAAATAGGTAGCAAACTATTTCATAGCATTGACTTTGCTTTAGTTTAGAAGTCATACAGAGTTCAAACATCTGTTCTGCACACACACGCACACAAACATAACACACATGCAGTCACATCTGAAGTGTCCTAGACTCACAAACACATAGAAAAAAGATTTTAAAAAAGACCTTCCAGTAACAAAGTAATAATTCTCCTTTTGACATGGCCAATTCACCTGAAGTGAAATGAGGTATTATACACCAACACAACAGCCCTCGAAAAGAAACACACGCACGCACGAACGCACACGCCCACACGCCTACACATGCAAGCATGTCCTCCCATTAAAGGTTGCTCTGACTTCCATTTATTCTCCATTACCAAACCTTAATCAGTTTCCTGGCATCGAACCCCTTTAACTTGGATTCGGTTACTTCACCTTCTGCCTTAAGAAGGAGAACGATTGCCTGAAAAAGTCTTTCTTTGTACCCGGAAACATCCCAATGAGGGAAAAAAAAAAACAAGCCCAAGCACACACACAAGTTGGAATGACACTGACAACCCCTGTGCAGCCATAAATATGAAACTGGCCTTTGCTGTCATCTTTCTGTCTGCTGCTTCTGTGTGTTCTTGCACAGGGAGAGTTCTGTACGTGAACCCTTGCTCTCATATTAGTGAAGTGACACGAAGCAAAAGACAAGAGGAACCCAAGAGGAAAGAAGCCAGAGCAGAGAGTGAAATTGATGTGCAAAGCTGTACAGAATACGAGCAGCAGGTACATGTCAAGATAGAGCATTGCGCACAAGGAGTTAGATGAAATGTTGTGATGTGAAAAGATAGTTCTTGTCAAAGAGAAGCTAGTCCCATCGACCTCTATTTATTCAATTCGATATGAAGGTTAGTGCTTTAAACTTTTCCCTTGTTGAATCTATGTTTGAAGCTAATATTTTGAAGCAAGAAATTAAATAGTTTGTAGATGTTTTGAAGGCCTGCTTATAACACAACAACCCAACAAGCTTGTTGGGCTTGTTGGCAGTTGAAGAGGCCTCCATTACTATTTTTCCCAAGTACCATTTTTAGTACCCAGTTAAAAAAAACAACAAAAAAAAACCCAGTGATAATGACATATACGATACAAACATCTGAGAATAAGGCGACCACCAAACCTCAAATTAATCACTAATGTTGGCATCGGCACCAGTGCTTCCGATTGGTGCTACACAAAAGGAGTATTTCAGAGTTTTTAATTAAATAAAACTCCATCAAATGATTTCATCAAATACTGAGACTAGTAAAAATCTTAACTGGATAAGTCTAGACTGAACCATCCCAGTTGCCTAATCAGGAGTCAAGTATGTTGGTGTTGTGTTCATGGGTGATGGTGGGACGGAAATATTAAGCTCAGCTACACTGTCGTGGCGGGAGCTAAAGGACCCCTGAACGCTACAGACCGACGCTGAACATCGGAGTTGCCTAGAGACGATCACTACGCAGCCGCAGTGAGCTGCTATCAACCCGCGTCTTTTTAAAACGTCCTTCACCCGATTCCATGTCCTGAGAAGAAAAAAACGCTTTAAAAATACAGACGTGACTGGAAAGACGCACATTATCAGCAGAACAATTTCCGTGAGGATGGATACTGTGTACATCCATCGACAAAAAAAATGTGTCTGTCGTGACGTAGTTTGCTGCGTTGTAACAGACAGAATGGATCAGGAGAGGAACCGCAGATCCGTCAGAACCTAAAGAACCAGAAATCAGCGTCTCCAGAAATCATCTGCTGAGGCTGATATGATACAGATAATTTTGCTATGATTGGTTCAGTTTCTCATTGTGATTTTAGTTTGATCATTATTATTATTGCTTAGGATTTTGCATTTTGATATTTAATAAATAATAGCATTAGCCAAAATAAGTGGCCAGTAAAAGAACAAATCATACTAATAGATTAACACTAAATACATAAATATTTTCTACATTACTTAACTTCCTTTGTGTCTTATTCACAAATGTTGATATATTTTATGAATAGTTGTTCAGTGGTCATTTAATGTATTACTTCATTAACATTTGATTAATATTGTTTACCAGTTTCAATAACCTGACTTCCAAACAATGAAGAAAAAAACATAGTAAGCAAAAATGCACCAGACCCAGACCTGCGGGCCAGGGGCGGTTCTAGACGGGGGCCAAGAGAGGTTCTGAAAAAATTATACTAAATAAATGTCTTTTTAAAATATTTAGTGATTCGTATTTTTTTAAACCTTCACAATTAAAATCCAATTTTGTATATCATGTATTATCGTTTCCTATGAACTGGATTTATCATCAACACATCAACTTTGTCATGATGCTTTCATTTCAAAATTTAATAAAATAAAAGACTTTCTTCATTAATATAAATATTAATATGAATAAACTTCAATTTTATTATGCAATCTAATCTAAAAGCGAGTTAAAAGTATTTTGAAAAACATTAAATGCTGCCTCTGCAGGTTTGTTGATACTTGTTCACAAAATACCTGGACTTGAAGGAAGCTTCAAAGAAACATGTCCAAACAAACTGTGTTGCAGATGTCCACGTTTCCAAAAGGTCCAACAGTAAAGAGATATTCAATGAGACAGAATTTTTTTCTTAAGTAAAGTTACTTCACAAAGAATATTTGATACTTAGGACTTGTCCTCCTCTTTGTTGTTATAGACTGCCAACACTGCAAAAAAGGGAGCGCAAAACCAAGTCAGCCTAAGTCAAGTCAGCAGTCCATCTGCCCTGCTTCTTTCTCTTTACGAACATCAAACACATGTGGTCTGTTTCATGCTCCCTGTAGCCCTTTATAGCTTAATGCATCAGGAGCCTTCTCACTGACTTCAGCATTTTAACAACTTCAGTATATTCACTCACACACACCCGCACGCACGCGCGCAGACACACACAAGAACAAGCGTGGACAGGCTCCCAGATGCAGGAATTGACACTCATTAAACCACAGCAGAGTTATGGGCCTGCACACTGAGATACAGAAACAACTGTTGCTTTGGCTTTAATCTGTCTAAGAGGGGTGGACTAACAGAAGCACAGAGATTTTTGCTTACATTAACCTTCAAATAAGCTTTGGCTTTCATATCTTGAAAGCTATTAATGAGTTCCATTTATGTGTAATTAAGAGTGATCAATTAGTTAGTTTTTTTTTTTTGTTTTTTTTGTTTTTCAATGCATCGTTTAAAGACAGAACCTCAAAGTTTATAGGATGAATGTAGTCTAGTACATCAAATGGTTTTTTTTTGTCTGTCATTTCCCTTCAAATCCTAAATAGTATGTGCTCTATCCTGATAATTATTAATCTCTAAGATACTTATAAAGAAATTATTTGTAATAAAATATTAAAATGTTTCATTTTTCTACAGAGAACAGGTAAGGAGAAGCTGTTTTTATGCGCAACTGCACACATTCTGTCATTTTTAATTAACTTATATAAAATATGTTAATCCCAAACAAAGGTAAACAGTAAGCATGATAAACGTAACATTTTATTTCTTTGTTATTGGAAATCTCACATCTTCAACAAATAATTATGGGCTGTATTTTATTGCTAAGAAACGAAGTAAAGTTGCTCAAGTTACCTTGAAAGAGAAGCGGAAACGGAGTAGTGGTGCAAACGGAGTAGCGGCAAACGCAGTGAGATCGGGAAATTGATGAAAAGTTTTAATATCGGGACAATCGGTGGCATCCACTTCGTAATTTGTTTTTAGCTTAGTGGTTTTTGTTCTGTATATAAAGGATTATGTGAAGAATGAACAATCAGAATGCAGTGGCGCTCTGTTTTGAGCAGGAAGACGAAACGGGGAAACCCGCTAGCAAGTTTTTTTTAAAAGGGCAAAGAACAATCTTCATAGATTATTTTGTTATGGAGTTTGTGTTCTGTTTGTCCAAAAATATATTTCTGTAAGTATATTTGTTATTTCAACAAATTACAATTGTCACTGATTGCTTTTAAGCTTGGCCAATTACACTAGTGAGAGAAAAATCTCAGTACGTTTACTCTCTTAGCATGCAGGTACAGGTTTCAAAATGGAACTAATTGCTTTAATCGCATTTACAGAAAGAGATATAGTCATGGGTAATCCCAGTTTTCATTGTCCAAGATGTCTCTCAGGCAGCATATTTGTTTAACACTTAATTAGTAGTAACATACTACGCCAAAAGTTGAAGACATTTTGCCAGTACTTATTTTAACAAATAAGTTAAACAGTCAAAACCCGCTCTTTAGCATAAAGACTATATGCATTTCAAAGTCTAAATTTCAGAGAACCACTGAGTTCAAAACAGTCCCATACTTCTCACAGTGAGTTGGTATACTGATCAGTATATATTTAAAGCCACAAACCAGTCCTTAGCAACTAGTTCTTCCTTACAGGGCTGGGGAGCAGCGGCAACACTGTCATTATCTAAACACTGGTTACAGATGACACTCCATAGCATCACACAACTCAGTCAGTATGTAGCAACCAGCAATCAGCAACAACAAAAATACAGCATGGGAAAAATCAGTGCCAAAATGTTACCAGCCTTCCTGCAGATGTCTCACACAGCTTGCCTCTTTGTACTAGCCTATGTGACATTGAAGATCTAACACTCATTGGCTGCCAGCTGCTTTCAAAGACCCACAGACGCCTCTCTCTTTAAGAGCCGATGAGAGAGAGACACATAGAGATGAAAAATGTCATCCCCTGAAAGACAAAAAGATAAGTCATCAAGACTGTAATGATGGGGCGGGACAGGGAGGGTGCAGCGCAAGGAGGAGACGAATGACTGTTGTGAAAATCAATCTTCCATTTTTGGTAAACAGTGACAAAAAAATCTGTTTCCCAAACTGATTAGACTTTCCGCAGTCGAATCATCACGCTCATTCTAAAAGCATCCATCGGTTTACTTTATTCCCTGTGAACGTGTTTTTCATTTTTTAAAGCGGTGGGCTTATAATGCTGCAATGGGCCAGTAAACATTGCTTCAACACAATGATAACAAACAGCTTACCCTTAACTCAACAGCTTTCTTCTGTGGGATCTCTCCAGGGGGAAATTACTTAGAAATAAGAGGGCTATCAACAATGCTTTATGAGGCGTATCACTGTGGAAGCAATATCTGGAAATTGTTTCCTGTCACTTACGGAACATAATTAACCAAAGACTGGGGTATGATGTGGTGATGTTGAATATTTTTTACTTTTATATTTTGCTATAAGTTACTGAGAGTGAAAAAAAATCTGTTAATCAAAGCAAATAAAGCAAGTAACTTTAAATCATGAATCTTAAGATGCTAAAAGTGTTTTATTATGGACACTTTGTGACAGTAAAGGAAAAAGTTAACAGCCTCATGCGGTAATAGTTTCCATATTCGGGATTGAGCAGTCCAGTGGCTATTTAAATAGTTTAACTGGAAATCCCTTTCAGAGTTGAGGACCAGTCATCTTCCTCCCAGCCAAGACTGAATCTGGCTGATGCAGTTAACATGTGACCTTGAATCAGACTCAGTCAATACATTAAGTTGATAAAGCAATGGTGTCACAGTGGGAAATACCCTCTGCAGATGTCAGGGATTATCTACGCTGTTGACTTGGCTCACAATCTGAAAGCATAAAATTAAACCTTACATTTTTTACAAGGTGTTTATTATGCCAGACTACAACCAATGAATAACTGATGTTATTTCTGATTAAGAGCCAAGTAGCAAGAAGAACAGAAAACAATTGTCCCTGCAGTACTCTAATTTTGTAAGTTCTCATAGTAACAAAACTTTTTTTTATTTACAAAAAAGAAGGTGTTGACTCTAAATTTACTGATTGATGCTGGCTTTTGAAAGGACTTCTTCAATGTAGTCATTCAAGTAAACTATGCAATTCTTCTGCTAGTGATTATTATCCCTTGCAACTGGTACTTGTGACGATATAGTAATGTGAAAGAACAGCCTCGTCACATTTGATTCACTTTGTCAGCATTTATATTAAATTGTAGGGCTGGACAAAATGACTGAAAAACTTATGGTAAATAAAGGTAAAATAAAATTTAAAAAAATCAATGGCCAGATATGTAACAATCATTGTAAGTAAGATATACATATTCCTTTTCATTTCCAATATTGCACACAATAAAATGACCTATCATCTGTCTGTCTGTTTGTCTGTCTAACTAGGTTGCTAATTTATGTGCCCAGTGATCAAACTAACAATTAATAGCAATACACGGTAATATAGTTTTTCTCTTTGCAAACAGTCTTAAAAACTGTAACATTCTCAATAAAACAGCTTAAATTTAGAGTGCTTTCACTCTAGCTATAGCTACTTTGGTTTTGAGGCAAGAGTTAGAGTCTTCTGACTATCCCACAAAATATCAACTTGTAGGAGTCGCTGTGTTCATTTTTTCAAATTAAAATGTACAGACCTCAACCTAAAAATAGGTTCAAGTTCTTTCTTTTCTATTATTATAGCAAAACATGCTGAAAAAGTAACATTTTCTACTTTTACTGTGACGGGAATTGCTATAAAAACTTTCACAACCCTTCTTTATAAAGTCACTGTCCGCATGTGACTGTCCCAAAGGTTCACTTTCTAGTCTGTTCATGTGATGGATATTGTAACTGCAGAAACCTGCCGTAAACTGCATGTGTATGTGTTATTTGAAGAGCCAGAAAGCACCTCACTGAATTCCAAAGGAAGCAAAACTGCAATTGTACAACCTGCAAAAAGGGGGGTTGTGACTGACATCAGGCCATGGATGAAACAGTGAGAAACAATATATCTGCACAGTCACAGCACTGGGTTGATGGACTGTCTGGTAGTTTACAAGGTTGGCCTCCCTGTCATATCAGAATATATCAAAGAAGAGGTCAGGTTAGAGTATAGTCTAGAAGAGAACCTCAACAAAAAAAAAAACTCCTTTAAAAATGCGCAGAAAGCAAGGCACAACATCTATGCTTTGTGTTAAGCAAACAAAAGATTTTGCAGGGTTTTCTTTTTAATCAAGGATCAAACAAACTTATTTCCTATGGTGCCTCTGCTCTGTCTCAATAACTTTTCAAAGCAGTGTTTCATCTACTGAGCCTGCAGCCATATCTCCTCTACTTTACAGTACCATGTGACATCAAATGAGTGTGACAACAGATTTAAGAGGTGTAAAGACAGATTCTTTCCTTGTACTCTCATGCAAACAAAAAATAAGAAAATACTTTATTTTTCTTCGTTTTCCCTTTGAATATGATGCTCACATTATTAGTAGTTTTTTTTTTTTTTTGATGTTTTTAACTGGATACAAAGTTCATTTGTATCTAATTTATGTCATTTTTTTGTATAAATGGGAAAATAACCCACATGTAATGAAATGCAGCTTAGTTTCCAAAATGAAAAGATTCTGAAGGCGCTTACCTGACATTTCAAACTGTGGGACACCATCCTGGTTGAATCCCTTTCCGCCGTAAAACCGTTGAATGTCCGAACAAGTCCGGGCTTTGCCTTTGTCCCCAAAGGCTGGCGCTGCGAGAGAGCACAGCACCAGAGCCGCCAGGATGAAGAAATCCATTCTTGCTGACCAGTGTGGCTTTGGACTTGGGCTGGAGGAAATCCAAGCGACAACTAAGCGACTTAGTATAAAGCTGAAAGTACAACGAATTCAGGGCTGGTGCTGTGGTGCGTAAAATATCCGCCACCTTCCTTCTCCCTTACTCTCTTTCAGTGCGTCTGCAGCTTCTGTGGCTGTTCTGTGCGCGCTACTGCGCGGCACAGGAGCTATTCCTCTCAGCCCAGATGTCCCGTCTCTTCTTTAATCCACTTACGCCAGCGCAGCCAGGGCAGACGCTTATTATTTTCTCCCGAAAATATATATTTTTTTCTTTTGCTGAAAGGTTATTCTGTAAAAATCCCCGGTCTCACTCAGCTACCCGTGGCTGACCTAAAGAGAGACAAGCAAGAGATGCAAGAATTAGGTTACCCGGCTGAAATACGCTATTTTAAGTCACGCCAGAAATAAGCGTTGTGTTGACTCACGCCTGCCCGGCTTTAACGTGAGGAATCCGAGTACAGAGGTTCACACACCGGCAGATACCGCAGCTCAGGCGTTTCTGGACGATGATGTGCCAGCGCTGCCACTCTGTGGAAAAGGGAGGGAGGCGGGGAGAAGCAGGCAGACAGAAAGAGGAGGATGAAAAGGAAACAGAGCTCTAAAGCAACTCCAGCTATTTCTTGTTGCTTTCTGACACAGTCATGCTTATTTGATTTAAATTTTGTGTCCACATTTTAAGCTGCCGCGCCTCAACAGTTTGGCAAGTATATTGTCGTTATTGTGGCACACTGATTTGTAAAGGAGTGTAAACATACCTGGTTCCCAGGAGAGGGGAATGCTGTGTGGGTCTCATCACGTAAGGAATGTGTGCTTGCTGGCGGGGCTTGCTCACCATCAGCCAGGTGTCACACATGAACTGTAGGCTGGTCCCTTTCAATTCACAGCACTGGATACCTTCCTCTGAGAGTGTCTGTTGAGTAGAAGGCATCACTCTACAAGAAGCAATTCATGTCCAACAAATCAGCATCTGTTTCAGGTGCTTCCAGGTTACCTGTCACCAAATGAAAGCCTTCATTATCCACAGTTTCTTTATGTTTACCTCCTAAATCTGAGTAAACACCACCATGTGGACCACATGGTCGCTCTGCTAATTTTTAAATTCTTTAGATGTCAAAGAAAAAAATAAAATAAAATACACCCTAAAACCTACTCAGTAGTTTTATTTAAACTTAAATGTTGTGTGTAGTTGTGTATTTTTCATTGCCGCTTTTGGCTGTGTGGTAAAATTGCTTATTTATCAGTTTATCTGTTCGCCCATTCATCTGTCAAACTCACAGACAGAAAATTAAATCACCTTTATAGTTGCTGTTGTTTTTAAGATACATAGCAACATTTATTTTTGTTATGAACTATTTTTAACTGAATATTGATTGACCTGAAAGCAAAGTCAGACCAGTAAGTTTAATTTGTAAGACATTACTGTGTATTGCAGACTTCTGCCCAGGTCCCTCTTGAAAATGAGATCCAGATCTTAACGGGGTTTACCTGGTTGAATAAAGGAAATAAAAAAATAAAAAAAAAAAAAAAAATTCTGTTTGTTATATGAAAATAAAAATCATTCAGGAGTCAGGTGACTGCCTCTGTGGTTCCCGTTGCAGAAATCTGCAATCTGACCTGTGTGCACCCTGTTTCTAAATCCCTTTACAATTTATTATTTTCAATAGAAATGTTATTATTTCAATCAGTGATTATTTAGTAATCCAGACTGAGTTATTTTCTTGCACCTGACATGTGTTCAAACCCATACCCCAGTTTGTAAAATAGCTCAAATTGTGTATTTTGACCCAATTGGTTTTGGTGCGTAGCTTCATCATACTCACAGGAATTTCACACACAGTTTGTATTTATAACACTGTTAATAGGAGCATTAACTTCAGTTTATTTGTGCAAATAAATCTAGTGTGACTGTGAACTTATGACATAGGTTTATGATAGCAGCACACATACTTTTCCCTCAGTTTGAAATGTTACACTGTTATTCCACTCAGTGGGGTGTGAAATTTGATTAGTCTGTTTTGAATGGCATCATCTTTTTGCAAAAAAAACAAAAAAAATATATATAGACAGTTTTTTTCTTTTTTTTAAGTAAGTAAGATCTCACTCGTATGGTACTTGGGGAGTGAGGGGGAAGGGGCAAACTGCTGAGCTTGGAATGAAGGACAGTCACGAAGAGAGGAAAGAATGACAGTCAAGAAGAAAACCTTTTGGTAAACCGAGCCATTTCCTGTCCTCAAATTCTTCCATTTCCAGAGTCAGATATTGTTTACAAATACATTTAAAAATGCTACACCATAATTAGCCTTTTCCTCTTGACTACTGGCTCCAAATAACAAGGAGAGTAACTCACATATCAGAAGCTGAGAAATGGCCACTCTTGCATCCTATTATTACATCTCTGAAATGAGTGAATGAATTATACATTCATTTGGGAATGTCAAGTGTCTTCATCATTTGCGGCCTTTCTTTGTGAATGTGCATGTTTTTGTGTGTGTAATGGAGGAGCAGGGGACAAAGCTGGCAATACACCCACACAGCAGCTTTCCAATATTGAAATATGTAACTTTGAAAAAGAATTAAGAAAAAAAAAACCTAGCTTGCCTTGCTTTTCTTCCTGCTATGAGAGAAATTGAACTGTGTTAAGAACACGCGGTGAGTGGCTACCAGAATAAGTGGACTCAACCCAGGTGTGTGACAAGACATTACCCTGCATTGCAGATAGATCTGTGTATGCATGACACATGTGCACCTTTATGTTTTTTCTCAGCAGCATTTGGTTTGTGAAACCTGAGTTTATGTGTCTGACTGTGTTCCACATGTGGTCATAGGTCGGCTCTGCTGTTGAAGGACTGATTGGCCCTCTACTGTCTGGTATGGAGATTATATAATTAATGCTCAATAAAGCCACAGAACAGCCATGTTTTCTTCCGACTGCTTCTCATTGAAGTTTTATTGCCTGTGACCATGAAAGGCTTCCTAATGAGGAGCAGGATGCAGGGGGAAGTCAAGCAGACCAGCAGAATGGTAGCAAAGACACAGAGGAGTGCTGGGTGAGAGGCCATAAATAAGCAACAGTCAGTTTATTGTACATGTGCAATAATTATGTGGTAAGCATTTTTAGGGCATGGTGAGGTTTCCAGTGAAAATTACATGCATGCTCAGTTCCTATTGCATAGTAAGTTCGCAGCGAACATGTTTAGAAAATAATGTGCTTTTGAAAAGACATTATTTGTTCTTGTATTTTAACACAAAATCTATGGCAAAAAATGGTAAATGGCTTAAATTTGCATTGTGCTTTATCAAGGCTAAGAACTCCAAAGCATTTTACACTGCAGTCATTTATGTACACTTTCACATACTGATGGCAATAAACTACATTGTAGCTACGGCAGACTGACAGAAATGAAGCATCAACATGCAAAGTGGGTGTTGTGTCTTGCCCAAGGTCACACCTGGGATGAACAGAGTGGGGGTTCAAACTGGCAACCCACTGATTACAGAACAAATCCCTCCGTTCTAAGCCACTGTCTCCCCTAGCGATACAACTTTTATGATGACAAGAAAAGCAGAATGCAATGTTTTCAAAATGTTATTACCAAGTGTGGATTGTATTTGTTTTCATCCCCCCTTACTCTGATACGCTTCAACAAAAATCCAGTGGAACCAAGACACCTGAATAAACAAACATAATATTTATGGAAATGTAGGCCAAAGCAGCCACTTTTGAAATAAATGAACAAACAAATAAATATATACAGGGACCTTTTTGCAGAGTGCCACAAGCCATGTAGTGGACACAAAAAAATCATCTGTAAAAAGGTGCTCCAAAACTGAACCTTTTAATCTATGCAGAAATAACACAGGTCATAAATACACTATACCTACAGTGACAATTTATGATGACATCATAAATAATAGCATCACCTGCTATGGTGATGCTATTATTTATCAGGGACAGAATTGAAGGAAAGATGGATGAAGTTATAAACAGAGCTAAATCCACTATGAGTTTCTTAAGGTGCAGGTTCTCCTTCCTCCTGGCTAAAATAACATCTCTGATGGATAATATCTTCCACCCCTTGTTCCAGTTCAAGCTGCTACTGAACTGGACAGCTCCTTCAGTGACAAACTGCTGCATCCTAAATGCATAAATGAGTGTTACTGCAGATCCTTTTCAGCAGTTGACTTTGTAACCATCATAGCTCCCAACATAAACAAAGTGTTTATATCTATGCTGGTGGAATCACCTACTCTTTTTACTCATTTTGAAATAAAGTGTTCACTGTTATTGCACTGCTGTTTGTCTGCATTATTATGCTATATTGTAAATAGTCTGTATATATTTTTTTTATTTTGTAATGGTCAGTGCTCATTACAGTGCTTTGGAGCGTGAGTCTGATATGTCTATTTCTAATAGCTGCACAGTATTTTTTGTTAAAGTCTTGTACAGTATATTACTATGATTATTGTTAATCTTGTTTTCATATGTTGCTTTTAACAATTTAAGAACTTTTATGTTTGCACCTTTATATTTGTTGGAGGTGTTGCTCCTGATTTTCCACATTTGAGGGACAATAAAAGCTGAAACTATTCTATTCTATTCTATTCTATTCTATTCTGTTCTATTAATGATAAACGTGAACATGTTTTTATTAAGCTCACATTTCTGTAGGAAAGTTTATTTTTAATCTGTTATAATGTTTTAATCTTAAAAGTTATATTTCATTATCTGTAATTTAAACTTCATCAAGGTTAAGAGAGATGCAGGCTTGAAAACATCCATTTGTGTGCATATAATGTGCTTAATTTTTCAAATTAGCCTATTGATTTAAGTTGACTTTTAAATAATATTCTATTTTATTGAATTGGTCTGTATATATACAAAATGTTTTGCAAGATAGGTATCGATACAGCCCCATATTTTTGTTAAAGGTCAAAATTTATGCAAAGACAAAAGTGGTTCCAATTAAAACATGCTTAAATTGTTTTAATATGGAACATTGCAGTAGACAAGCACAGACTGCTCTCATCAAACTCATGAATAGAGTTTTATGTGGATATCAAAGTGAGTCCGGTGCAGTCCAATCTGATAGAAGACACACAAATTCAGGCACAAACTCATTTTCCCTACAAAATAAAAGTGATATAGTGAGCATGCGGCAGGACTAGTTAATCTACAAGCTCCACTGCTGAGCCTCAGAGTTTCTCTGTAAATATCAGTGTGTTGTTTCAACAGATGTAATCGGCCTTTAGAGGGAGATCATCGTGTCCTCTCCCTAAAGCCAGTCTCATCCCATGTTCTTGCAGATACCATCGATTCTTCATCCGCTCTGGGTTTTAATGTCAACCATTAGCCAGGGTTCAGCACATTCATGGGAGTGCTTAAGTGTCACACATTACTCACCAGATCTATCTTTTCTTTTTGTGTTCGTTGTCTCCGTTATTCAGTCCATTGCATTTAAATTTTTTTTTCATAGTGTAGAAAACTCCTTGATGTCCTCTTCACATCCTCATATTAGTACTACAGAAATTTATCATCATACCTTCATGTTTATTTTTGACGCTATTATGCAAAAATGTAAGTTTTTGACATCTGCTCCTGTTCCATTTTCCTTTGTCATGGTGTTACACTGGAAATGTGTCTCTTTCAAGAAAGGACACTCTCAACTGCCAAAGACAAATGATCAGAGGAAAAACCAAATACTTTCTAGTACTTGCAGAGGGAAGATATTCTATTTTAGAAAAAAGATAGCATAATTGAGGAAAACATTAAGGGTTTGCTGGGAAGCGGTAGCGTGATAGGAAGGAAGATAACATAATGAGGGATGGCCTGGGGAGAATGAAAAAGAAGAAAGTTTAAGAGAAGAAAAGCAAGTTATTCCTGAATAAAGTAAAAAATAATTTTATAATTTTTTTTCAGTTAACTGTAAACTTTGTCACACACATACAAAGAACCTACCTAATTTCAATTGGCATATTTTATGTCTAACATTTACACACCATCCATCCATCCATCCATCCATCCATCCATCCATCCATCCATCCATCCATCCATCCATCCATCCATCCATCCATCCATCCATCCATCCATCCATCCATCCATCCATCCATCCATCCCTTAAAAATCTTCTGTTGTATCCAGATTCAGGTCAATATATATTGCAGCTGACCTTTTTTTCCCTCACAGTCTGACATTGAATCAAACTAAACCTTTACACTTTTAGGTTAACTACAATTCCCATAATTATTGAGTTCAAGGTTTGGAGATGCAGAAATAATGTTTCATAATATGTTTTTTTTTTCCTTAAGAAGAGATGAATATGAAATTCTGAAACTGATCCCAAACCTTATGTAAAATGTAATTCATGCAAATCTGATCTGGGGTCAACTAACTTAAACTCCTCTTAGCTTCTTTTTAGTTCTGTGACATATCTTTGTTCAGGCTGGCAACACCTCCCTCCCCGCTGGCCTCGGGAACAGTGGGAGGCAGAAACTCTGTGCAGTTCTCAGCCCCCTATGAGGAGTCCGACATTATTTTCCCACTAACACTTAAGATTATCTACACATTCCTTCAGCATTCCTCAGTCCTCCTCTGCACACAAGGCGCTTTATCACATGACTAGCACTCTCGTCTTCACAATTTGAGATTAATGAGAGAGATGTCAGGAAAAAGTAGAACCCATCAGTGCCGACTACATCTGATCACTGGAGACAGAATAACTGTGTCAGTGCTAATTCTTCCCATCTTAGTAAACTGACTTTGATAAACTGACTTTTCTTTTTTCAAAAACCAGATGTTGAAATGCAGCAGAGGAAATATATTGGTGTTTTCTGAGCTTTCTCATTTGTTTCTAATTGGAAATTATCATTTCGATGGATTGTTCATTAAGCACTTCCTTCTTATGGTGTCATAAAATGAACTGCAAAACAAATTTCACTTGTTATTCTGTCGGTTGTGAACTGCCTGAGTATGGGTGGATTTCAAATGAAGTTGTAATGCTGTGTTAAAAATGAGGAAAAGCTATGTGATGATGCTGATGGAAAACCCCCTGTGCTTGGCTCGTGATTCACAGGCAGAGTGACATTACTGACTGAATTGCATTTATAGTAACTTTGTCTCCATCAGTGGTTTTAGAGAAGCTATCTTTTTATTACCTGATTTCTAGCAAAAAAAAAGTGTCAGGATTTTAGAAAAGTGCCTTCTAGCAGAATGAATGGAGTAGCATAGAACAGCATATATTTTATTGATCCCAAAGGGGAATTTGCTTATGATTGATAATGCTTGTAACTTAGGAAAATAGATAAAAGATCTACAATAGTTCAAGTTCAGTCATATGCAATAAAATGCTAATTTTTTATAAAGGTTTCTTATGTTATGTGAGATGGTCTAAGTTCTATTCACTCACTCAAAAATGAAGTTTAAAGAGAATTTAAGGAACATTCAAATCAGCAGAAAAAGTTTTTGTCATCACTGGTGCCCAAAATCACTCAGGCATGAAAAGTGCAGGTTATACTATAAGAATGAGGATGAAGCCCCCAAAGGCCCAAATAATGGATTTCCACTCATTCATAGTCTGCAGAATTCGTTGATGACTTGCACTCCTGAATATGTAATCCAAGCCAATCGATGACACTCATTTATCTTGAGTTGTATACAAACTCTATATCCAACAAGTCCAGCAATTCAAATAAAAGATTGGCTTAAGGTTTATGCTCCATCACTAAAATGGGAACTAGTATAACACGTTCAGAAGCCATGAAGACAGATGAAACTATTCAAAGCGAAAGTAATTATCAAATAATATTTAGGTTTAAACTGCTACAGATAGACAGAAAGGCAAAGGGAGTTGAGAAGGTGGAATGGCACCCATAGGACCCATGGAACATTCACAGCAGTGTTCATCCGTCTCCAGGATAGGAGAAAGAAAGCTGGCTGTGGCATGACAAACAGAGTAAACCTGAATGAGAATTCTGCTCTACATGCAGGCCACCCTTGAACATATGTGACATCCCTGCAAAAAGACCTACAAACAATCACACGCATGCCTATGACTCAATTCTCAGCCTCCTTAATCACAACTCAAATTACAGTAACACCCACAGAGACCCCACTGGCCTAATTGGAATGGGGGCTCATGCTGGAAGGGCCACATTTTTCTTTAGCTGGCCTTTGTCATGTGGAGACAGTTAATCTGTTTTCTTAACAGCCTGACTTCCCCATTGACTAATGTTCAGGCCCACTGCTGTGCCTTATTAAAGCACAATACATTCCAATGACACACTCAATCTAGTCTTTTGTTTTGTCCACCGGGCCGTCAGTAACTTTGTGTCTCTTGTGGACATGCACATGGCTGAGCATGGACAGTGTGTATAGAAAATTATCTTATACAAATCTTACTCATGTAACCGTATACCTTGTATTAAACTACAGTTGCATAGCTACATTTCCTAATTATGGAATCTGTGTAGATTTGAGAAAGTTACATTGTTTTTCAAAGCAATGTAACTTAATGCAACCTAAATTGATGCGAAGCCAATGAGAAAAATTATGTGACAGACAAGCTGAACTTGAAAAGACCAAAATTGTAAAGGTGCAAAAATTAAAAGGGTGAAATAACCGACACCTTTTTTCCTATGTGACAAACCCATTCAACTGGGTGTGAATTGACAACACACCCAGTTGTCAATTCACTAACCATGCATTTGAAATTTCTGACAACCACATACTAATAGTTATACGTCGTATTGGGAAATAAAGAGCAAGATGTAAGAACCAAGCAAGAGAGCAGTTCTCTGTTTTTGCTTAGTAAGAATTAGGTCTAAGTGTTTATAACCACATAAAACTGTTCAAGACATCGATATGTTACCATGGTGAATCAGAGGACAATACTAAAACAGACAGGATAGACAACTATGTGTGCACAGCTTCAAACACCAGGCAATTTAGCGTGGCCAATCAACCTGACACTCTTTTGAAATTTGAAACCAAGTCTTTTTGCAGCAATGCAACATTACTTAAATCTGCATCCCATCTCATTAGATGGGATACACCTAATGATTCACATTTTCATGCCATGCCTCTTGATTTCATGTTTTTGCCTTGCTCTCTGTATGTCAGTTTATTGAACCCACTTGCGCCTTGTTCTGATGATCTACCCGCTTCACCTGGTTGCTGTAGCACTTAAGCTCTTCACAGCCTCTGCCTCATTGCCAGATTATTGACTGCATGAGTGAGTCAGAAATCCAGGCTTTTTTTCCTTGCCCCTATTTGGTCTCCAAGTTTCTGACCTAATTCACTTCCCAGTGTTTTATTTTTTTCTTTTTTTTTCCTATTTTGCCTATCCCACAACTGACTTCTGTAAACTTTGTGATCAGTGGATCATGACTCATGCCAAACACAGACCTCTGAGGTTTGCTTGCCCCATTGGATGAGTTTTCCAATATCTAATTCTCTCTGAATGATCATTGCACCACTGTTGGATTGTGGACTGGGGAAGGTTTTTGTGTTCTTCATGTTAACAGGCAGAAAAACCCACAAACTACATAAAGTTTTTGAAAAGAAAAAAAACATCTAAAATGCCAGCTTACTTTATTAAGTCACTTTGTCACTTTGAGCTCCTAAACTTTCACCCTTTTTCTAAAAACAGTGCTTCCTTTTTTGCATATGAGACATGTTTGCCCTGCCCTCCTCTTCTTTTCTCTGTAAATAGTAAAGATAGTTCCTTAAAATGTGAATCTTTCTCAGCAAGAGATTGAAAATGGTCTGAGCCAACTGCTCAGTCCTCTGGCGTGTGGTATGATAGTTAAAGTCTGTCTCTATTTTTCTTTCATAAGAGGAAGAATAAGTCCAGGATCCTGAAGGATATTCAAGTATTGCAAAGCTGAATAACTGCTCATATTTGATGTAGTCCATCAAGAATGACTTTCTGGAGGCAGTAATCAGCAAAGGACAAGATGACTGGTACAATATGAAGACTTTTCCATTTACCATACATACTGACAGACATGTATGGTACATGTCTGTACCATACATGTTTGCATGGTACAGACTCTCTGACCTTTACAGGACCAAACTGATGGGAAAAAAACATTATTTTTCCCTGCAAGAGTTTGAATCACAAGTAGACATAACATTAAAAAAAATAATAAAACAACAGATAACATGTTGTGCATAATCTCTAAAAAACAAACTGTTTTTTAGAGATTTAATCCAAGTCATAGCTGAAAATCATCTTGACATTTTTCAATAGTTTATTTGAATTAAAATGAGGGTCACAAATTTACTTAATCTAATGTTAATCGGCCACTAGACAAAAATAACAGATCAACAACTGAATATGCTGCCTTTGTTACCCTGTTGTAAAATTTGATTAAGCTCTGCAGCGGGAAATGGATACATCTGATGACTGAAAGTCAAGCGGGAGAGCTGTGGTTAGGAGGTGCCACAGGACTCTCTTCACCCAATTGTCTATCTTTGACAAGCTATTTCTAGTGCCGTCTCCTCTCCATTGCCTCTTTCATCCAACCCAAGCTTGTCACTGTGATCCCTGTGCTGAAAAGGTAAGACAATCTGGAGGTATGGGGTGAAGGGTGGTAGATGAGTTCCTGGGGTTGAAAGTGGACTGCTCTGTTTTTACATTGCTTAAGCCATGATCATCCACTGGAAAAATGTTCTCAAAGCTCAGTTTAGAGTCTGTGGTGTGACATCTTTTTGAATTAGTTTTAGATCTTATCCTTTTGAAAAGAACCAAATTTTACACTGTCTTGCTCTCGTTCCTGCTCTCTGCATGTGAAGATGTTTTGGTGTGCATGTGGCTGCAAGGACTGAAGCGCTGATGTATGGCATCGTTTAAAATAGCCCAGACATCTAAGCAGCTGTGACCTCAGATCCCCCAAACTCTCAGTTAAACTTAGTGACCTCTCTGGTTCTCAAACATAAGTGTCTGCATATTCCACAACATTGTTTGAGCTAACCTCAGAAAGAAAGTGAAGTTGATTGACATATATATATATATATACTAATATTGCTTCTGTTCCCCCCTTGTAGACTTTGACTATGCTATGGAAAATGTGTTTAGCTTATTGGTTGCCAATGATCTAAATAAGTAGAAGTACATGACATATTGGAAACTGATGTATCCCCTCACCTCCTAAAAAATGTTACAGAAGATGTAACTTTTTTGCCTCTGTGTTCTAGGAAATCGAATACTGCTAACAGGCAACCCTCCCTTCAAGAGAAACCATTAAATCATTCACAGCCAATTCAGTCAATGCTGCTGCCATCATGACTGGCTTTGACTGTGCCAGAACTATTAATGTCTCCTGCACTAACACAATCTTGGTGCAAACACAGCATGGTATGTTTAGCAAAATTTCCCCTTGGTGCAACTGGTGAAGGACAGAATGAAATAGCTTGTCCTAATTGAACCCTCATAACCTATAATCTTCCTCAGCACTGACATCAGGAAGTTTGATTTGTGTTGTCAGATATAACACCCTGCTCAATGCAGCTTAAAATGTGATGCATAGATATAATGGTTGCCTCAGTGGGATGTCTTCTTAAACAGTAAATGATGAAGTCATACATTTTGTGTCTGTAAAACTTAAGCATATAATTTACAGGAGTATGATAAGAATAAATTACCATGATATGAATTGTTAAAAAGTCTAAAGTGGTAAAAGTATTTGCACATCTAAAATATTAAGGTGCAAAATAACTTGATGGAGACTTTCTAAGGCAACCAGTTGATTAAACAGTTTCATAAAAGCCCTTATATTGATAATTTTTCTATGTTGAGTGTAGTCTAGTTCAACAGTGCATACAATTAAAAAAACAAAAAAACGAAAAAAACAAAAAAGTCTGTGGTTTGTGAGTTGTAACCTTTAAGAAGAGACTAGTCGAAAGAGCAGAGCACTTTTAATAGAGCTCAACTACATTGTATCTTAATGATACAAAAATGACAATTGGAAACACAAAGCAAAGGATGAAAACTATGTACATTTATACACATTTGAAGGCATGAAACAGCAAGGAACAAACAGATGCATTTACTGCTGCTTTGAAATAAAACCTATTATGATTAGAGCGCATAAAATGTTACACATTCAACTTTTGAAAACTTAAGAGCATCCCAATTATTTTCACTTTGTTCTAATTTGACCTTGAGAATTCATTATGTAAATGCAGAGATGTTATAAATATGCACTTCAGTTTTGCATTGTCAGGTAGGATGCCATTTCTAGTCCACCTCAGATAGCTACAGCTAGGACGAGAAATTCACATACATTGTATAAAATGATACTTTTTTTTCCCCCTTTCTGACTAGGACAGTTCTGATTAGCGAAATAATTTTATTTAGCTAAATGCTGGAATATTTTCACAGAACATGTACTAAGATTCTAAATGTTTAATTCATGGTACGGATGAATTAAAGGTAACAGGAAACAGAAGCACACCTGTGGATGTATTTTAAGGCATTATCTGAACATTATCTTAAAAATATTTTATTGATCCCAAAGTGAAATTAAATAAATAGGTAACATTCTATCTAATTTTAAATGATAGATATGTAAGCGTTTATACGTTGTAGGTAAGTATTTGATTCAAACCTTATTTCTCTGTGTCAGTGCCAGTCAATGCATCAATTTTGTCTGCATAGAAGAAAAACTGGCATTAAAAGGAATTCAAATCTGGACAATTACAAAACTGCAAAAAAACAATTTGTGTTTTTTGGAGTGTGCCAACACAGTATGATTGAAACACATTTAAATTTTTTGGAATTTGTGGAAAAGTAGAGGAGGAGGGGGTCATGTAAATTGTAGAGACACTGTATTGTTTTCTGATTAAACAGTATCTGCTTTCAGAAGAGAAAAAAAAGAAAATAGAATTTTAAAGGAGAGAGGTAAAAAAAAAAGGAACTGAGACTCTGCTAGAAAGGGCCATGACAATTTTGAAATTTTGCATTTCATATGTGCAATAATGTGCAATTCATTAAGCAAACACACAAACCAGGATGCACAATAAATATTAGTAGAGCCAACATTACGTAACTTTTGTGGAACATTTTAAAACTCTCCATTCTTTAATTACTTCACGTGGTAAATTATGGATATTTTCCCTTTTATTTTTGACATTGAAACAATTTTGACTTTTGTAGAGCTGACAAGCATAGCCCATTCATGAAAGAAAACAAATTAACATTCCATTCAGCTCATGTCATACATTAACTCAAACCTCTGTACCTATATACAATTGCTTGCTACAGTATTCACACCTAGTTTGTCTGCTCAATATGTTCAGCCGTGCAAAGGAGCTTGTGATGTACCTGTGAACTCATTACATTCTAATCCCTGCAAGGTACACAGTCATTAGAGCATGTCAAATCTGCTGTTTTGGGCCAGACACCTGGGATGGATCTATCGATTTTTCATGCATTCCTTAATTCCGAAGAAGAAATGAGTTACATTTATAAAAGAACAGAATTCTTCCACCAGGGTGGCATTAGTACAGTGCTGTGAAAAGGTTCGTAGCTTAGATGATAAGTAAAATCAGCGGTAGAATTAGAAGACATCTGCTACATGTTACTTGATTTATGTTTGTAACTAAGTGTTTACAGTTGTAAACATTCTTAAGAATGATTTAACCCCTTTCTGAATAACAAAGGTTAGGTCTGTGCAAGTGAAGCAAGAGCTGCAGCCCTCCTTTATAATATCTAAAACAAAACAGTATAGTGGAAACCGCAAGGTCAATCTTTATAAACATTCACAATAAAGATCCTGTGGGACAAGACCCTGCATTTGCCCACTCATTATGTATTCACACTGTTGTCCACACACTGACCCACTCTTCATTTCTGTGTCGCCCTTAGTGATGTCTATCTGTGCAGGATGATGACAGGAGTAAGGAACATATTTGTGATATGTTTATGATATGAATGTCATGTAAGTTCCTGAAGGGGCAAGGATGAGAAGAGATTTTTTTTTTTTAGATAGTCCTGTCATCAGATCACCAACCACTTCAAACAATGTCCAGCAAAAAGCAGAGCAAGGCACCAAGGTTGCTGCCAGCTTATGGGTGGAGACCCGCCGACCACCTTCACAGCAGGGGGTTTGGGGGGGCTTTCTTGAGTGTTGTCACCTCCAGGCTTTCCTCCATCAGATGTCTTCCCATTGATAATATCTTTATGTGACACAAAAAAAGAAAGAGAGAAAAAGACTAGATTTTAGACTTCAACAATGTAAATAAATAATTCAGAATTTTTGAAAAAGGACAGTGAATGAGCAATCTGTGTTCATTATGAATCCAGATCAGTTAAGGTGAAAGCTGAGGGCCTATGACCAAAGTGGGCTTCTGCCATCTTAACACAACTCCAGTCTCAAACACAGTTTAATATCATTACGTGAACCTTGAACTTCAGGGGCACATTTCATACAATAATTGATCCTCCCACGTGAAACATGGACAGAGTAGAACAACTGATAAATTGAGATAAACGCCAGGATTAAATAAGTGTTCACTTCTTCCTACTTCTTTCCAAACAGAAAAGTAGTGGTAAACAAATTATTTTGGTCTTGGTTATGTATGCACAAGTTTCTCTGTCCTACTTATTGGTTGTTTTCTTGTTTATAAAAACTTGTTTGAATAATAAATCTAAATCAAATCAAGTCATCATGTAATGCAGTACAACAAAAAGAAAATATGATTGTGGTGTCCATGAATGCTATTTTGCAGACTTTTACACAGTCTTACCCTCTTAGATATTTAATCCTGCCGCAGTCTTAAGAGATGGAATCATTTATACTCCACGTGTTTTTTACTGCGTGCATGGTCCAGCAGGGTCGCACTGACCCTGTGTGCAATTTTTTTGTTTGTGGTTGGGTCTGTTTTCGGAAACTGCCATTCAGACAGAACAACCTCCCACTTCTCCTCTGTACAACTGTGACATTTGCTTAAGAGAATAGAAAATGTTTTACATGTCCTCTTCTTATCACATTTGTGTTCATCCGCTTTCTGTGTACAAAAAGGCATAATGTAAATGGCAGTCTGAAGGCTAATAAAACAGTGTTCATATGACTTGAATAATGTTTATGAGACTGGAATCGATTCAAGATAAAATGGGAAGCTTTCAGTCATAGACTCAAGCTGTTGGCCTTAGCCGTCAGGTCCATCTAATCTAGATTTCTGCTAAATGAAGACTCCAACAGAATTATCTACTGCTTGTCAGACAATAAATGAGTATAAATGCTTCTCACTTCCAAGTACAGCAAAAATGCCTTTATGTCTTTATACCTTCATCGACTATATATATTCATATAAACTCAGACACAAAACTTTCCTGCTGACATCAGTGAAATCTCAGCTCAGCTACACTTTCATCCTCATGTCAGTGTCATCTGTCTTTATTCCTCTTTACCGTCTGGCTGATGACAACTTGGAAATGGATTCCTCCTATTCATTGCCCATCCCTCTCACCAGTCCTCAGTATAAATTCCATCTCGACCCAACCCAACGCTGCTAGGAAACACAAGTGCACTGGAGGCAGCGTAGCACTCTCAGCACAGTAGGATCACACACACCCATAGACAGAAAGATGAGAGGGATCTTTTTTAATGTCTCAGTGTGAGGTGCTCCCATAAGCCTTGTGTAAGTATAAAAAAAGATCAGAATCAACATAATGAAAGATGCATAAATAAATTGGTTGCAGATGTGGCTAAAGATGGAAAGACATGGGATTTGAAATGTACATTTGAAGAAAAGTATTTTATTTGTTCTAAAACGGGCACATTCAGCAGTTATTTAAATTGCAATCTTTCAACCAGGACATGGCTTTTTCACTCCTCCAAAGTAGGACAATGTATGATAAGGTCATCAAATATGTTCATAAAATACAAAGATTTCTTTTGCAAAACAATGGATCTAAATCTCTTATTTTTAAAGTAAAAGAGAAAACATTCATTTTCTTGAGTGTCCAATGATTTATTTTTTCTTTCCTTCAAGTGTCTCTGAATTTACATTCTTTTGTTAGGCTGAGCAGAAACAACTCTTCCCTAGCCATCCCTTTGTAAACAGGGCATGGCAGGGCTTTGGAGAGTGGAGTGTTTCTTGTGCCAGTGATTTTTGTTGTTCTGGTAGACAATAGACAAAGACATCATTTATCCAAGTTAGATTGCTGTTATTGCGTAATGGCAGTGGGGTGTATCTCATGGCAGAGATGTCAGAAAACTGAGTTTTAATGGAACAAGTCAACTTGCATCTCCACAGGCCTGTTGAATGAAAGATTAATGAAACAGATTATTTCAAATGCAAGTTACAACACAGTTTGAGAGAACTGCCAAATAATATCATATTGTAGCACTTTAAATGATGTCTTCATCCGTCCACCCCGTGTGAAAGTACAATACCTTATCCTTACAAACAAAAGGATAACAACTGACTGTTGTGCTTTAGGAGTTATATACAGTAACCAACGTTCTGAAGGTGATGTTGACAAGATTTTAGTTTTTCTTCCATGCTTTAACACATCTGATCCAGATGAATGCAGTGCAGCAAAAGACTAAATCAGCAATCATTTGAAATCAAGTGTGCTGAAAAAGGAAAACACCTAAAACATACAAACAGGGTTGGGAAACAATGTTCTATATGATTTTACTTCACTGTGATAATTTGATTATTTATTTCTAAATATGAGCTGCACCCAATTTCCTTGCAAAGTACCATACAATCATTCTTTGTGATTCAGCACTATTTAAATATGACTTTTTACTGAATCCAGCGCTCATTCGGTAAAATGAGCACTAAATTCATCTTAATTGATTGGACTTTCAAAACCAATAAAAACTTGCAAAATCATTTGTAAGATTTTAGCTTCATTGAGTTTCTCACTCACTCTTGTCACATTTTAGAAATAAAATCCTATCAAAAACACCTGCATTTAAATATTGTCTCACAATATTCAATAACTCTGAGCAATTGTTGAACATGGTAGAAACTTGAAAAAACAAACTGGACTGAAGCAGCTTAGAACATAAAACAATCCAAGATGAAAACGTAATGTGATTTTGTTGTCATAATCAAACAATGTTAGCAGATAAGCCATTCTTTATAAGCTGGCTCATGTGTAAATCCACCAAATATGAAGGGGGGGAAGCAGAAAAGATCAAGGAAGACAGAAAAAACAACGGGTGGGAGGGAGTGGGGAGGAAAGCAGTTGGCCTTTTAAGTAGAAGGATGGATATCCTTCATCATTCCTATCAAGACAGATGGAATCAATCACTTTACGTCACATCACGGCTATGCAGGGGGACAAGGACATGTGTCTTCCACTAGATTGTCAATTACTAAAAGACAAATGTCATTTAAGTAATAAAAGCGTTACACAATGAATAACGATGAAAACTAATAAAAGAAGGTCAGAAATAATAAATTAGATTCAACAATATGTAGTATAAAAAAACGCTAGCTTTATATTGCTATTTAGATCTAAAGTAAACTACAAAGACAATTGTGTAACTTTATAACTGACTATTCAATATCAGCTCTGGTAAAAACATACAGCTTCAGGACCTTGTTGACCTCAGTGCTGGCAAAATGTGTGAGAAGGTTCATAGTGTCCTTTGTCACTAATGCTTTCCCAGATGTGTTAGCTTGTGTGTTTAGAGAAACAATTTCCCACTGGGCAGGGAGAAAACACAGCTGCCTGTAGCAAGTCTGACTATAACAATAGAGTAGCTCTGGCCAAGAGGCAAGGTAAATACAAATACAGGATGGAACAAAAGAAAGAAATAAGTATTGATCATCATTTCAGAACATGTTAAATGAGAACATTTATTATTTTATTTTATTGTCATCTTTATTGATTTCTAAACAGTTTCTTTAAAATATTTGTAATGCTATGTTGGCTGCATACAAAGCATTACAAAAATTGATAATGCTGGTAAAACATACTACTTCTGCCATCAACACAATAATCTCGTCAGTGTGTAGTTTATCTCAGTTGCAAATATTCCCAGATGAATAGGCATAATGTCTCCCTAATTATTCAGTTTAGCTGTCTGTAGTAGTAATTATGAGACAAACTGGCACAACTCTGAATCATGGTTATTGATCAGTCTATCACCATACATAAGTATGTGATAAGGAAGAGAAACAAAAAGAAAGAGTGTCATGTTCCTCATTTGCATCTTTCCAACTTTCTGTTTAGCTTGGTGTCAAGTAAAAATATATCTGCTGTCATACAAAAGAAGTTCTGAAAATTAAAAGAAAACATAAACATGTCAAACGCATCTCTGTCCTAAACTGATTTTGTCTAACTCATCATTGTCCTTCAATCTGACACAAATAATAAACATAAATACCATACAAAGGTAGGTATATTTTAACACTGATCTAGCCACATGATATTTCAGTAATCCATAAAGGAACAAATCTGGTGAGATGTTCCTAGAAAACAAAGTCAAACCCGTAGGTATACCATGTGTTTGACCCTGTGCATGCCTGCACATAAACCCTGGGTGAACCATAACTGTGTTCCTTGAAGGAAATATGCTGCTGTCCACTCAGCCTTATCACACTATTTGACTTTGAGTTGACAAAACAGCTTTTCCAGACTGAAAACATACTTGTAGTGACTACAAATATTATAATCATATTTTTTAATACCAATGAATGGAATTCACTCAGAATAGCTTATTAGTCCCTGTATGTATTTAAGTGTAGCCTTCTGTTGAGCATTGCAATTGAAATGTTCACAAAGTTGAATATGCCTATACTTAACTTTGACATTTTTATAATAGCTTTAAAGCACCTCTGCTCTGCTTTCAGTGTGCAATTATAGGGCAGCTGAAAGCAGAGGAAAGATTGATTCCGTATTAAATTTGTGTTGTGGAAGTTGATGGCATCGGTATCTTGCTTCTCATCATGCCTTATATCTGTTCCTTCCCCTCTCTGTCTTGGCTCCCACAGCTACCTTGACCTTGCATTGCCCCTCCCTGTTAAGTAGTTCATGGGTGGCGGATGCAGTGGTTGGGGACTTTAAAGCAGCTTGTGAGTCTGGCTTTTGACAAGGCCACCGAGTCTGCTGCATGGTGAGCTTTCATTAACACCAGTGACTTCTGACACAGTTTTTACTCCTCACAAAGCCAGCCACATACATTTAAGCAGGCTCAAAACAGGGAGATTTATGAACCGGGAGTTCTTGAATGTACATAAGAATACATGCCAATATACTCTCTGATGAATGATGTGGGTGATAGATTTTCATCCTGATGTACGCATACTGCCGGTACAGTATTATAGCGATGGGAAGAAAAGTAGTCCAAACAGTGTATTGTTATTTAGTGAAATAACAAGGGCAAGTTTTGAACCTGTCTTTTTAAATCTTATCAATTATTCTGCTCACTGTTGATGTAATCCTTGCGCATACATGCCAATTCTGGAGGAAAAATGGAACAACAAAAAAATACATTTTCTCCTAAAGTCATACTTTGAGAGGGTTTTGTCTTTGAATTCTTTTACAATGATTTAGAGGTTATCCTGACCTGTCGTTACGCTGCTATGCACTACTAGGCAACATACTGACCACTTTTTCTCACTTTGCTATTTTCTCCTAATCCTCTTTATTTATGCTTTATTTCTGCTTGTTTGTTATTAATTTTCTGCTGTCTCTCAATTTATTTTTGTGATGGAAACTACACCTGGTCTCATGTCACAGTGCTTAGCTGTGACTCCTTCCTTGAAGGAGCCATCTGGCTGAGTTATTGCTGTCAATAACTTAATTTCACTCTCCACAGATCACACACTTGGTTTGTGTGATCTGTGGAGGTTTTGGTTTTGTCTTTCTGTGTTTGACTGTTTTGCATCCCACAGATTGAATTGCTGCCTCAAAACTTACCTGAAAAGATTTGTGAAAAGAGACATTATATAAACACAATTATCTGTAATCACTCATCACACACTTAGTGTGTGTGATGAGTGAAGCAGATTAATGTTCTTTACATTGACATTTTGACAAGTTCTATATCACAAATATTAATATTATATAATAGTACGTCAAGAAATTGGCGACCTTTGCCGCATGTCTTCCCCCCTCTTCTAGCCCTCCTTCCTGTCAGTCTACTGTCAAAAATGTGAGCCACTAGCGCCACAAAAACTCTTCGGAAGGAAAAAAAAGAAATTAAAATCATAGTGATAAGACACAGATGTTCTCATTACTTTCCTCTACGCAATGAGAACATTTGGTTGAGAAGTCAAAAAAGAATAGACATCTAGTGGTCTAATTGTAGTCCAAAGGTTGCTTGAATTATTTAAACGGGTTGCGTAAACTAAAAGAGGCTTAATGTTACAGATATTGTTTCGTCTAAAGCAAAGCAAGTGCTGGTCAACTTCGAAAACCTTTTAAAAAGGACATCCATGTGTTTCTAGTGTTTTCTAGCATCGGTCTTGGAAGACTGCTGTGTCACCGAAAGTATCTGATTCACTTTTGGTGTTTTGTGAATCAGATACTGTTCACAGAATGAAAACGAAGTCTCGCTGTCACCATGTCACATGAGTAAATATCTTTCCAAGAACTCACACAGCGTCTTTTTATTGTCTTTCACTGTAATGTTAAAAATGTACATGAATGATGTGGAGAGGAGTGCAAGATGAATTTACAGACATTTATTGCTCATCTAGTTTGCTGTTGTTCATAGCTGACATTTTATGCTACTGTTATTTAGTTCTAAAAAACAAACAATGACACTCACACACACACAAGTTCTCTAGATATTTTGTTGAAGTCTGAACATTTCAAACAGTAAAAACAAGAAAGCTATTTCCTACCTAGTGGGAAAAATATAGGAGCAAAGGAGTTCCAAATACTGGGACTACAGTGGAACATACATCTTAGACAGGATCTACCATAGCAACCAGCAATACAGTGTGACAACTCCAGAGTAGAGGTCACACTAAAGCAATCTGTCAGGACTATTGCAATTCCTGGACAGAACAAAATTTATACCCCTAACACAAACAAAAACACATCTACATAAAATAAATTGGCATGTGGGCCTCTGGGAACACAGTGACCTGGACTACTTATAGTGACAGATATGCAAGATAACTTGAAAACCTTCGAAGAAAAGAACCTATATATACACATCAATTAAATATACAACACAACTTTTCAGTCTCACATGCAAATGCAAGCACACATATGCACAAATCACCACAACAAAGTACAAATAATACACACTACACCTGTGTGCACTCAGACACCAGATGCCTCATTGCACTGGCAGGTGTCAGGTTGTCCTTGCAGACAGACAAGCGTGAAGGATGCAGAAATAAACTCGCATTCATTCTGTTTTACTCTGTCTTTTACCATCTTACATTTGCATTCACACATTATCATCATTCATTATAGTCAAGCGGAAGTGTATATGTGCTACCATTCAAGAGATTTTGTCTGTTTTTTGTTTGCTATACTACACTCCACACAGTCTCAAATTATATGATTTCCACTAACTTCATGCCTGCAATCTTCATATTTTACTGCATACATGTTGGTTTGGTTTATAACATCAATAAAGTTGCTTAAGGTATTACCAATGTCAACTGCATACAGCATGTTTGCTCAGTCCACTCATGGTTTATAAATCTTTTCAGCAGGGCCTGCAGCAGTGTTTGAAGATGTTTTGGTTTTGTTGACATGCTTCGGAGTAGTTTGCAATCAGTTTTGAAGCAGAAATGATAAATTTACACGTCCTAAGTTTGAGGTCATTGTTCTTAATCAGAAACTGGTGGATTGCTTGCTGCTGGGTTGGGGGTCAATCACTTCTTCACCGACTCCGTTCATGTGTTAGGGTGTTTGGATGCCTTGTTAACAAATTCACAGGTGAAAGTAGCAAGGAGAGGGAGAGGTACAGGCAGATTGTGGTCTCATCTGGAGAAATGTGAGTGCTACTCTGATGTACCATGAATAAATAGATTAGCCAAAATGTCAAGCTCTCTATTTACTGTTCAACCTATGTTCTGACTCATGAGTGCTAATGAGATTTCAAACATGTCAGAAAGAAAGCAATCCCAGATAAAAGCAGCTAAACTGTGCTCCTTAATACAGAAGACAACTGACGGAAGAATGTTTTCTGGTGATATTTGCTTAGTGACAAGCATCATGAGCCACACACAAAACTCAGTGCAGAAATTAGAATGCCCCACTCTGAGTTGCTCCATGTGACTAGTCTCCCTTGAATAAAACTACTTTAGGTGATGCTTGCCATCCTTACTTCAAAGTGATTTTAGATATCTGTGAGGGTAAGAAGAAAAAAAAAACATTGTGCTGTGATGCTATAAATGTTTCATTTTGTGTGGGTGAGTAAAATACTTTGATGTAACCTCTTCCTCACTTACTCATTGCAATTTTATGTTTATGCAACATGCATAGAATAACATGTCAGTGTTTCTTTCTTTACACAGTAGTTAGCTAGTTTGCTGTGGGGTTAAACCCTTCCCAGTCCTCCAGTTCCAGGTTCAGCTCTAATTAATTAGTTATAGATAACAGAGAATGTCTTTGTCACTTTGGTCAATAGGATTGACCTTTAGCGAAGGGATTTGCCTTCAATGTGTCTGTCATTTATGCATAATGCCTCTACTTAGAGTCAGCCAGGAAGTAGTCAATATACAAATGGGTTGATTGCCACAATCATTCATGGCCTAACAAAATATAAAGTGGTAATGTACAGTCACTATCTAAACCTGTTTAGTTCAAACCAAATGCATCATCCTAACTTCCTCTGCAATATAGGGGCCCATTTTTACTTCATATCTCACCAATTTATAATGTACTTCTCCCTGTCCAGTTGTTTTGAAATGAGACCCAAGGAATAATACTAATCCCAATACAACATCCTGTAGTTTTCAACACCATTGGTATTTCCCTTTCGTTACTCATTACTGTGTAAAAATGCCAGTTTATCTCTTAAAAGAGAGGGTAAGCCAAAGCCATGAGAGACATACCAATCAGTCCCTCATGCTATACAAATAAACTATATGTTCATCATTGCTCATTACTCATCATTGTAGTCCTCAGAATTATTTAACCTTGACTAAATGCTCTAGTGAAATAGATGAAAAAGAAAGTTTGCCCTAGCTCTTAAAGCCTAGGTCAAAATATTTCTTGAAAATCAATTAAAAATTTGGTCGTTAAAAAAAAAACTAACAGCAAAATCAATGCCAGGGTCAAGGGAAAAGAATGGTGCACAGGGGTTTCATGCACATAATAAACTTCAGGTTATGTGCATTGAATTTGCAGTTTTCAATAGAGACCTTTATGAATCTGGTAAGCATGTTTTAGGATCCCTAAGATGTCATTTACTGCCATGTAACCTGCAAAAGTCCATAAAAATTTATTGAGATTGTTGAATATTGGTTCTATGTCTGGTTCTGATGTTAATGCTTTCATTTGTATCAGAGCACTGAGTCACTGACATTCCTCCTGCTTCTGCTGTTTAACTTCTGTGCAGTCAGACAAAGTTCTGAATTGTATGGATCATTTTCACCAATTTCCGTGGGTAGTTTCTCACACCACAAGCCTCTGTTTTATGGCCTGCTGCTACACCAGAGATTCTTGGTTTTGGTGTGCTGGGGAAGCTCAGCCATAAAGGACCCACAGATACTGCTTTAAAAGGAAATGATGATGATTGCTAATGGGAACTATGCTCCTCTGATGAACATCGCCTTGGGAGCCTTTCAAGTTAATATAGTCCAAAAAAGTGCAATAAAAACCAGAGGCCAGATCAGCCATGGAAGAAATAGAATTTCATAAAAAGATAAGCAGTATCAGGGTTTAAACAGCATGACAGGAGACAGATATAATAAATATAGGAAATAAATATTGAAAAAATCTAAATAAATGTGCTGATTTGATAATTACAGGTTAGCTTTAAAATGAAAGTCTAATTAATTCCAATTTCAATAGTTTTAAAGTTGCATTATCCTAACTGATTTTTTTCTTCAGATTTAAATAATGGAGCCAAAACTTAACAACTATGTAATATGTTTTATAGCTTCTAATGAAGAAGACGATAGTATTTTAATGTGACTAGAAATGTAATGAATTCCCACCGCATCTATTTGAAAAGCAGGCCATCTTTCTGTAAGTTCAAAGCTGTTGCAGATCCTCTTGTTCCCTCTTCCACAACATAGCTCTTACCGGAGGAACTTTCTCTGAGCCCGGAGAGCTCTACATAAAAAAATAGGGGAAATGGCAGCCCCACTAGTAATATCCGCACCTGGGACTCAGCCACTACATCTGCTGGTCAGCCAGCTTCTATGCACGCAGTCTCAAGAGGGAACCTTGGCAGGGGAAGATCCAGGGTTAGCAGAGTTATAAGCAACCAAACAGGGATTTCAAGCACCAAAGCCATATTGTATGTTCCTAAACCTCCTCTCTCACGGTAGATTGAGTCATTGATTTATACAGTGAATTTTTGTTCTCTAATGTTTATCCTTTTCTGTCTCATTTAGCTGTACCTTCATTTCATAATTGCTTATTTTGATGTGACATCAAGTCAAAAAGCTGCATGGTATTAGTTCTGCATTGTTTGCACTGTCTGTGATGTTTTTATCTCCACCTTATCTATGGCTGTGACACTGGGTACTTCCAACCTAATCTCCTCTTTCTGTTGTAACTTTTCTAAAACCAAAGGCAGATGTGTTCTTGTTTTCGCCAGGCTGTTCTGAACTTGTGATTATTTTGTTATAGAGATGTAAGTTGAACCAAGTCGTTCTATGACTTGGTCAATAACTGTGTCACCTTTATGGATTTGTGTGTTTTAAACACACAATGGTGAACATTGATATCGACATCAACATGAAATAAATACTTTGGCTTGCAGAAGTATTCACCTCTTGAACCTTACCTCACTTTGTATCACTACAACCACAAACTTTGTTGTTTATTATGGATTTAAAGTGATAGATCATCACAAACAAATTTCCCTCTGGGATCAACAAAATATATTGATTCATTTGAAAGAGCGAATTGGGAGAAATACATGATTTCATAATTTGCATTACAAAAAAAAAAACACTTAAAAATAAAAGCCTACCTATGCCTTAAGTCTTTTGTAGCTAACATTGTTTTTCCATGATAGTCTTGTATTTAGCTTCTTTCATCCTTCTATCAAATCAGCATGCTGTGGGGATTCACAGTAATCCTCAGAGCATGAAGTTGTCACCAGATGTTTCACCTGAATATTTATTTATTTATTTTTTTTTGTGAAATGCAAGTTTAGTTTTCTATTAAACATGGTGTTTTGCATACAGGCCCATAAAAGTTCAATTTTGGTCTCATCTGAGCAGAAGAACGTGTTCTGCATATTTGATGCCTCCTTTTTGTGTCTTTAAATTGGAAACATGATTTGGACAGCATTTCTTTCAACAAGGTTGTTTTTTTACCACTTTTTCAAAAGGCCAGACTTGTGGCTGACATGTGACTAAGAGCTGTCATCAGATTCTCCCACGAGTGCTTTATCTCTGGAGCTCTTCCTGAATTATCTTGGGCCTCTTGGCAGCTTCTGTTTAGCAAACCTCTGAGGCCTTCATAGAACAACTGTATTTATACTGAAATCAAAAGTGTATTAAAAATCAACTTTATAATACATTTGCTTGCACAGATTTTGTTTTGGGGCCTCCGAGTAAAGCTGAATCCCTGAATTCATGCCATGGTGGAAAAAAAAACATAATTTTTCTTCGACTTCATTAAGCTTTATATTGTGTTAATACGAGTAGTTTAGCAACATTTCTGGCTATTAAATGTCAAAATATAGAATGAATACTTTGTATCAAATACTTTGCTAATTTGTCTTCAGACAGTATTAAGTATAAATGTATCTGAATTCACCTGTGTATTAGTGAGGGGTTGAAACTAATTAATTACTACAAAGCATGCATTGTCCTTTGTTGCTTTTCAGATGTTCCACCTTCTATTAATATGTGCATTTTCTTGCTTCTCAATTTCTTCATAAACACTGTCCTGGCAGATGTTGCTAGTTACCAAAGGAGAATTGTGTTTTCAAGGTTCACTGATTCATATAATAATGCAGAGCATAAATCTTAAGTTCAGTCCCCTGTTTACCTCCTTTCCTCTTATGTGATGCATAACCAGCTTTGCCATTTACATACTTGATCAAAAGACTTCTCAAACCCCACACAAATCCTAATGTATCTTGGGTAGGACATCATTTTAGTTTCTGAAATATCTAATAGATCTGTTATCTCTGGTTGTCTCCCATTCTGCTTATCTGTAGCATTTTGGCATGTGCATCACAGCCCTGTTCTTTCTTCTTTTCCTTTTTTCATACGCCATCTGGAGGAAGTCTATCGAGGGGAGCATATGTCTGAATAACTAAGAGCAGGATTTGTGCAAATGCAATGCCTGGGGAAAACATAGGTTAATGTGTAGACAAGCCAACATTTCTGTAAAGTAGGCTTAATTCCAAAACATTCACAGTAAGGATAATATTTTCCTGTTCAAAATTTTGACAATATGTCTTTCTATTCAAGTTTTGAATTTTTAACAAACACTGTGATTTTGGGGCTTTTCTAGAGGCTTTTGGAGCTGCTGCAAAAAGCTCACCACAAGCATAATATCTGTCATTGTGCTCTGTAGAATATGGAGCATTTGGGATTGTAAGTCAGGTTAGAAACAAACACATCAGCATTTTCACAAAAAATAAATTTTTACTGCTCATATGAATATGCAAGGGTGAAATTTTCACATAAAAAAAAATCATATATATAAATATATTTGGGCCGCCAAAAACGGTTCCAGGTGAAAAAACTTCCCCCATTAAAAATAAAAAAAATAAAAAATAAAAATACTTTCCCCTGTGGATGGGGACATATTATTTGTATATTGCCTGGGATCTCTGGGAGATTCTGGCTGTCTTTTTTGCAAACTTGCAAAAAAAAAAAATAATAATAATAATAATTAACTACGAGAACCCCAGACCACGCTGTTGGTCCTATCAGAAAAGGCAGAAAAACATCTTGATCTGTCAAGATTTGAAGCATCCCTTTTCCTAATAGAAAGATAGTGGTCTAGAGTATAAAGAGAAATATTTTGGAGATTAATGTGTTTATGAGCTAATGAATAGCCCCTTTGGAAGCAGCTTCATAAATGATCCCATGGCTAATGCGGTTAATAAGCCTCGGTCACGCCAGAAAATGTAGTACAGAAGAGGCAGTCATAGCCCCAGAGAAGAGGGATAATATGGTTCATTAAAGATATGCTGATTTATCCCCTTTGTACATGATTTTTGCAATGGCAGTTTGTACATGACCAGACCTTGTTTAACTGGCACAGAAAGTAGACCAGCATGTCCCTTGGCAAGAGGAGCAAGATCACAGCCAAGATCAAACATGCAATACAGTAATACAGTGAGAATGCACTTTCTTCAAGAAAAAAACACAAAAAAAAACAGTAGACCATGCTCATAGAGATTTGTTATTGGAACTCTTGAGTTTAATTATATGAACATTCTGTTTTCTTAAACTTGTCCTGCATGTTCTGAGGGCTGAACATCTTATTCACGCTATGGCAGAGCAAGCGACTGCCGGCCTCCTTAACAACTCTAGAAATTGTTCAACTTTTCTCTAAGGAAATCTGCAATGTTTCCAAACTGTAAACTGCTGGATCCAAGAGACACGCTGGATTTAGTTATTGTAGATATCACACCTGGAAGGTGCAGTAGAGATTTGTGTTATACATTCAGGTTACACATCTGGAGACACAACATTTGGCAAGGAGCAGTTCCACCCTTTCTGAGTGATGGGCGATAAATTAAGTCTGCTGATTAGAGCTGTTCATTAACTTATAATGAAGTCCTCTGTTTAATACAACAGAAGATGGTTAATCATTGAATTGCATTGAATCCACATGCTTCATATTGTGAAACCTCTCTCCCACTCCTAGACAAATAAATAAATAAACTACATTCCAAAGTGAAGAAAAGTTGATACTCAAGAAAAATAAAACTTTTTTTCAGATTTACAACTTTACACTTGTATTTGTGGAGCTTATTTAGGATTAACTGTGACAGCAGGCAAATTGATCAACATCAGAAGAAGGTTTAGTTGTTCATCACAAAACATCTTGTTTGCTATTGTATACAATAGAATTGTTTGTGTCGGTGCTCAGAAAGGTATCTGGGCTGACTATGTGCAAAGTAAAGTCTTGATTGATTACATAATATCAGGAAAAGAAGGTTGAAAAAAGTAAAATATGATAGTGACAATTTAAACCTTAACTCGACATAGACTCTGGATATCATGTGGAATATAAAAATTGGAGAATTCTTGATAGTATGTGGTCGTTGAGGTGGCATACGCCCAGGTTAATATGTGACTTACAGTTTTGTTCGTCACCATCTCCTGAGCTTTGGCAACCATCTTCATCATCACAGTCTGCGGTGCTTCCTTGCTCTTCCCCACTGCCTAGTTCTTCCCAGACCTCAATTTCATTAAGATTTGGGAACTTCTCCTGGGTTTCCTATGGAAACAGATAATACAAAGAAAAACATAGAAGAGATACATTTTCATAAAAACTAAAAAAAGTTGCAACACTACTCATAGAATGAGTGAATAAATAGTTTGCTATGATATGATGATTCAAATGATTGATATTGTGCAAATATTTAAAAGAACAAATCTAATGTTTTTAAATTAATTACAATATGAACGTCAATATAAAGCAGGCATAATTAACAAGGACAAAATACATATTTCTAAGCAGATTAAGATAGTGAAATGGTTTAGAAAACATGATAGACTGAGGGTGAAGAGACAAGACAGGCAAAACTCAATTTTCTTATCGTGAGGGCGAGAGTAATAAGAAAGTGAACAACAGGGAAGAGACAGTAAAATAGGTGTTGTCAACCTGATTGACAACCTCAAGTATTACAATAAATAATATTTTGAAATTGGAACTTGTATGATACTTTAAGTTTAGCACGGTTCGTGTCAGAAAGGAAAGAATTATGCTTTGTTAGTTTTCTTGTGAAACATTTCAAGATGAAACATGACCTACTCTGCCTCGACGTATCAAGTCTTGTAAATGTTGGCTAGAGCTCAAAATATCCTGGGGTAGATCAACATGGGTGGTGCACAATGGCAAAAGGCCTTAGGTGGTAGGATTATGTGTTCCATTTTTTGTCCAAGACTGTTTCTAGAAAAACATTTACTTAAACAAAAATAGTAAAATGTGTGTTTTCTGCACACATCATATTTGTGTTTGTTGCCATATCATTCCATACTTTATAAGGGGATTTGTTCTACCTGAGGGATAGTGGCAAAAAACGTAATGATTTCAAACCATTGAATGTATGAAATCACAAACGCGTTTTTGATGCTATGTTGTACTCATCTCCATTCATATGCACTATTATTGGTGCATAGTAATAAAAGAAATTCAAGCAGAAGACATATTGACTAAAAACAGGCTGATAGATGATTGTAATGAATGTAAATAGTAATTAGCGTTGAGGGATGACAAATATCTTTGACACCAGACTTACGCACCTGCTCTAATGGTGATCTGTTAAATTTCCTACAACAAAACCTATACAGTGGTTCATACTAAAGTAGTTTTTAGGAAGTTATTCAAAGTACAATTATGGAACAAGATCAGCAGGTTTAATGCATGTACAGTATTTGATCAAAACCAAGAGTCCAAGTTTTGTTTAAGGGTTTGTATTCTGGGCATATTTTGACTCTTTAGAAATTGTGAACTGATATTCTGTGTTCAAAATGAAATAACAATGACAGATATCATAGCCTATTATTAACGGCAGACCTTGTGTGTATGTTTCTAATGTTAGACAGCCAATTGAAGTTTAAATAAAAGGCATGGGAAAATCAAACAGAGCCAATCAAAATATTTCAACGCCAAGATAAATATGTAGTGAGAAAACATCCCCTAAAAGAAAGATGAAAAACATCTTAATCTCATGATGTCATCTTAATAATGATGGTGAAATCTATGACATATCTTGATTTGTCATAAAGACATTGTTTATATCTAAAACAACATAAAAAAAAATTACAATATGTTTAGCAATTATTTCCATTTTTATACAAATTTAAAAAATAATTGACATACTCACTACCTCAGTAACATGACAGAGCATTATTTTAAAAGAGTTAACTGAGAAAGTAGGACTGTCCTACAAATTATACAATGTTTGACATGAAGGTAAATTGTAAAAAGTGGATCCATGGGAAAGAGAAAAGCTTATACTTTCAACAGTATGTCATACTGTCAAACTATGCTTTTTGACAGGTGCTTTCAGTTATGTAAGATGGTATGGATCCATGAGAAAAGTGTTTGAAAAAAGAAATTCTAACCTTTCATTACTCTGGCATCTCAGGAGAATTGAGATACTTTCAAAAGACTTGATGAAATAGTTTGCTAACTAATTCTCCCCTCTCTTTCTTAGAATTATTCTTCAGTCAGAGGATGATAGGGCTTTAGAGCTTCCAAGGATAAATTGCTGCAAGCATCCACAAAAAAGCTTGCACTGAAAGAAAAAAATCACTTGCTTTCAGAATATGCACTCCTTATCGCATATTTTAAGACCAGTTGAAAAATGGGAAGAATTCACATTTTGCACTTTTGAAACTACAGAAGATTCTAAGATATAGCTTCACAATATAAAACGAAGAAATGTGAGGGAGCAATTTATTGCAAACCACCATCAAACTGAAATAGGCTGTTCATCACCTGATCAAAAATTGAAAATCACATTATTTAAAAGACCAAAACTTTGCAAAAATGTGGACTCAGTGTTATATTCTCTCAAGTATCCACAATGTCATGACCCATTACTGGGAGAAGTAAGAAAGCTTTGTCTTTGGAACAGCTGAATTGTTGAGTTGTATCATCAGGGCCTCTTGCAGTCTGCCATTTGTTGACTCAGTAGACAGTCATTTTAAACTTCTTAAAAGATCTTGAGGGTGATGGAAAGGTCAAGTGGCAGACCCCAAGAAATGTCATTGGCCATGAGCTGGAGGATCCAATTTACTGCCTGTTGAGATGCACACCCAAATTAAGCTTGTCACTGGCGCCAATTGCAGTGACATAACCACCAGATAACATCCGCAAGAGAAGAGTTTTAAGAACAAAAACCTTCCTCTTCAAAGGCCTCAACTCCTTCAGTGACATAACATTACCTGTTTAGAGTTTGTACAAGAGCACCAAAGATGGGACATTAAAAGGTGAAAGAAAGTTTTGTTCTCTGATGAGAAAATTTTTTACCTTGATGTCCGCATGGCTTCAAACATTACAGTTTACTATTTGCTTTCTGTAAAATGGTTACCGGTTCTCTGAGTTTTTGGTCTCGCTCACACTTTTTTCTTTTTGCATTTTGAAGTTCTATTTAGAATCTTCTTTAGATCCAACAGTGAAAAATGTAAATTTTTCAACTGGCCTTAAAACTTTGATCAGATCTGTATCTAAAAGAGGCACAAACATTTATATTTAAATCCAGTTTGAATTTCACTGGGAAGTCTAACAATATGCAAATCTGCAAACAAGGACTCCTACTCTAAAATGGAAAAATATGGTTTCGGTAAAAGACGGTGAAAATAATCTATTATTGATGTCATCTGATTCTCTACAAATGGTTTAAAATACAACTGATGAAACCTCAAGAAAGACAGAATATTAAAAACAATCTATAGGGAACAGAAGAGAAAAGTGGCTATCAAAATATTTACCATAAAACACAGTATTTACTAAGTCTGTTTTATTCAAACGTTTGGCAGAGTTAGATGTGAAATTATTTTAATTCAATTAATAAATGTTTCATATAAGATATGACAGCTGTGTCTCCTAAAAGATAATAATGTATACAAATATATATATTTCATTTACTGATTTATTAAAGGTAAAGAAGTAAAGAATATTTATTTCAATATAAGCAAATTGGTTTATATTTTCAGTGCAAAATAAATCTAAGAAAATAGAAATGTCCCAAAATCAGACCATAGAAATACTATAATGAAACTAGTGATGAGCATTCCTGAAATGGATAACCAAATTTTAAACAATAGCAGATCAACACACCCCTCCTCAACATGCTAGCACAAGCTGATTGTGTTACTAACTGCTAGTGACACCTTATTGGCTGTGACCTTCTATAACACTCGTGACTCATTCACAGCAATGAATGAGTCACACCCTGCACCTTTCAGAGACTCGCTGAAGCATATTACGTGTGTGTACAATGCATGTGTATCATAGTAAACTTGGACTTACGGTCGGTGAATGATAGACAACAGTTGGGCCGTTAGTTAAATTTTTTTCTGAGCATGTTTCAACAACCGCTTTGATGACAAAAACTGTGAGAAAATATGAGACTGCTTTTGCATTGCTGGGAACATGAAATATTTCACACATCAAACTGAGTTTCACTTGTTCTCCAAGGGAAACAATTTAAATGGTTTAAAAAGCAGCTCTGACAAGGTATCACTTGAGGTCATTTGACAGGAATGCCCATTATAATGGTAATAATCAGCCCACATGCAGGATTCATGAGAGCAACCTTCACAATGTATGTAATTTCAATATTTCAGTTGCCCCCAAAAGAAAAAAGTAACCTACTTTCCCACTGCCAATAAATTGGATCTTTAGTCCTTTAAAACAAATTTTCTCTTTTGAGATTCATTGAAACAATAGAAGCAACAAAGGCATAAAACCCTTTGCAATAATTATGAAAATATGTATTTTATTCCTGCGCAGATTCAAAAACTTTGAATTTCTTAAACTACTTTCTGATAACTTAACTTAAAAAAATAGGTAACTTTTTGGGTGCACTTTTTAACTTTCATCTCCAAATTAAAGTCCTACATTTAGATCTAGGCAACAAACCTTAATATGTCAAAATGTGTTGTAATAACTAAATTTGTTATATTGAAACTTAACTATGCACACATGTTTTAAAATGCAAACAATTACCTGATGGCTAATATAGACTGTCAGTATCTCATCCAGGCAACAGGCGTAATTCGTGCATGTGAAAATTTGAGCTTGTATATGCCAAAAGAGCATGTGCACAGGTAGATCTATTAATCTGTGTGGTAATATTAGCCCGTTAATATTTTCAGATTAATTGGATATGCTAGCGCATTATCATTGACAGTCCTAGCTTCAAGATATGAAACAATGTTGTCATTGTTGTCTAACTTGGTAATTGTTTACCAATGCTGGACAATTACCACCATTGGTAAATGGTAAACATTTTTTTTTTTTTAGGGTTAACACAATTAACGTTTTAATTAGTGGAGCCCGCTGCTGATCAGCAAAAGCTTTTGTTGTTGCTGGCATGAGATGTTGGCAATGAGGTAGCAATTGGTATTGTGAATTTTAAAATACCTTGTGATGATTTAGGGCCATTTCAACTCCAAATAATCAAATTCTTGACAAGCAAATTAGATTTTCATAGCTATGAGCCACCACTAGCAAGTTTTAGGTTTTCTAGATGTCAAGACTTATTTTATTAGTTTTACTAATTCATTCATTTTTTAAGGATTCATTGACTCTAGTGGGCTTTACTTGACAGCGTGTCGGTATGGAAGTGGACTGTGAGAGAAGGGGAGGATATGCGGCAAAGGTCAACAGGCCGGGACTCAAAACTGTGATGACCGCAGTCGTCTATGAGACCTCCAGACGGCCTCAGGGTAAAGCGCATGGATCATGCGCTTTACCCCTGCATCACTGCAGACTTCCTTTTTTAATGATGAGTTGGTAACCCAAAAATGAGGCAAAAAAGTCACATCTGGTGGGATATTTAGAAGCTTTGCATTAAATTACAGTTGTAAAAAAATGTTATGATCAAATTACAGTCTGGCTTCATAAAGTTTGGTTGCCAGGCAAAAACACAGGACTGTGTAGCCAGACCTGTTACTGTATTGTTGCCACAGCAGCAGCAAAAAAGAAGCAGAGCTCCTGTGAAGACCATGTTCATCATCTTTTTCAAGTGGAAAGAATTTGTCCCCTCCCTGTGACATGCTGCCAGCTAACTCCAGGCTCTTTCTTCATCCCTGGGCCCCAGTAATGCTTTACAGCTCAAACCCCCTTAGACTAAGACATAAAAATCCATTTAATGCTGAAGTCAGAAAATATATTATTGTTTTTGCTAAATAGCACTGGAATCAGAACAGAAGTACAATGAAGTATATTTAATTGCTAAGATGATTGATCTCAAACGAAGCTTCTCCAGTGTGGTAGCTCATTGAGCTGTTTAAGTAGGACAGCAAAGCGGTAGCCTGCCTAATCAATCACCCAAAATATTTCTCTCAATTTAAATTTTATGCTCTGTATTTTTAAGAAAATCCTTAAAGCGGTGTTCCGACTTTTCAATTATCCCGACTTCCGCTATTTTTTTTAATGATACTGTCTGGGTTTGTACATGTTGATGTTAAACTGTGAGTCTGCGTGTCACATTCTATTTAGAAAAGAAATGGTTTTGCACATTCACAAATGCTCTGACCTCATGAGAACGAAATGAGCATTTTTAAAGGATCCACACCCATAAACAGCTGGACTTAATGTTATTAATCAAACGTGCATTACACAACATTTATTGTCCACTTTAGCAGTATTTACAGGCAGAGAAGATAGTGAAATAAAGAAGATAGTCAGGGGAGATAAACATGGGTGGATTCTGATCTGACTTGGTAAATAGATCCTTTTATAGAACAATGTAACATTAGGTTTGACATTTGTGTGCATGTGTTTTTTTTTCTGTTAGGACGTCATTTATAGTTTCTAGTTTCAGAAAAAAAAAATACGGATTTGCAGTGGCGTTTTTCTGCATTCACCACATAAAGCTGTCAAGCACATCACACAATCACTGTGAGAAACTGACACTTGTACTGTCTGTCTTATGTTTAAAACTGCACTCAAACTCTTCTCTGTGCATATGCATAATAATTATTTTGATAAATTTGAGGTAAATGTATGTGATATCTCAGCAGATTTTTTTGTTTATATAACAAACTTAGAGAGCACAGCAAGAAAACATCTCTTCTTGCTTTTCTTCCTCTGTCTTTTCAAGTTTTTTTCAATGACATGGTTCAGTTCAGACCATTTTATAAACTTTATGTTGTATTGTGGAACTTGGAATTACAGTTCAAGGACACAGCATTGAAAGTCAGTCATTCGAGCAGCTACAATCATCTGTATATAAAATTAAAGAGAAAAAATCCTAGATAAACAGGCCTTGAAAGTAAACACAACCTGTGAAAACATGTTGCCATTGTTCAACTTGCAAACCTGCCTATCCCATCTGTCATCAAATGAGAGGTGGGGTACACTGTGTCTAAATGTCAGACTGTTACTGGGCCAAAAACAAGACAAATGGGACCAATGATTATACAAAACCACGAAAGAACAAGCAGACAATACAAACTTTATGTTCAGGTACAACAAATTTGCAGTGTATTGTGTACAGTTATTTTTGTTCTCCCACTCAAGCAGGAAAAAAAATCTTTGTATGATGACTAATGAGGGGTTTCAAAATAAAATAATAGACTATTACAGTAAATTAAAATGTTCTTTTTAAATGTCATTTTTCCCTGCAATTATGTTTTTTGTCAGTTTTGATATTGTTTAGTCAGGCCTGCATTTCAGTTAATTCTACATTACTCCTCAGAAATGACCAAAACTCAGATAAGGCAAGAGGAGATTATTGCTAAAATAGCAGAGCTTCCAGCACGTCCTGGTATAGTCCACATAAATTCTAGATTGTTAGTGCTTAGTCAAGAAAGATGCCGTAATTAATTGAACTCCTACTTTGCCATCTGTTTTATGCATTGACCAGTCTCTTCACTAAGTACACCAATTCCTTTGCTTGCTCAAATGCTGAATCAGTTCATTCCATCTCTATTTGTAAGAGCACTTTAAAACAACCACAGCTGACACGATTTGTTGTACACATAAAAAAGAAAACTCCTTAAAGCAATGTTATTGTCCCAACAATGCAGGACAATAACAGTGTGGGAAATGTTGCCTATTATGATAAGTCTTCATTTCAGCTGAACATTCAGATAGTGAAAAGAAAATTTGGCATAACTCATGTGAAAGTGTGGTCCATTCTGCCTTGCCTCAATGTTTCAGGCTTTGTTGATGGTGAAATGATATGGAGGATATTTTATTGACACGCTTTGAGTTTGTCCTGTTCTGTAGAAACTAAAGGGATCAAAATATCTGTTGTTAGCTTGCGATTGACTTTGATAACCTTATCATGTGCTGCGCAGTTCGGTGTGTTTTGGTTCCGTTGGCACTAAAAGAGGACAACCCACACACCAAGTCATCAGTAGAGCAGGTGTTTAAATCAGCTAATCAACCACCGCTGTATTCAGGTGAAAATATATTAATAATGACAATATAGACATCAGGCCTGACAACATATTGTAACAGATTGAATTTTCTATTTTGGGGTTTTTGCATATTTTTTTTGTGTGGGAAATATTTGTCTTTGGTATTGATTCCCCTGATAGGATTGAAAGTTATCTCTGCTTTATCTGCTCATTGAGCTGTTGTCTGTCGGTTGCCATGGTAACGGGTCCATGCGTAGGGTAATGTCAACACAGAGCGAAAAAAAAGCAGAATATATAAGGTTTTGTCTAGTTTTGTTCCTCACCTGTTTATCAGCTTTATTGCACCTGTACTGCGGCACACTGTAGCCGCTGCAATTATTAAAAGTTAAACACGCGACAAAAACTGAACTAATTCCCTCTGTTCGTGAAATGTGGTGATATTTATAACAGTCATCAAACTACGGCTCCTACAACATATTTAAATTAAAACTCTTGACCAATATAAGGGAAAATTGCCCTTTCTTGCATCTTGACAGAACTAACAGAAACCAAACTGTTTATAGATTTGTATCACAGAGAATTTATTTATCAAACATTAGTTTTCTCGGCTTTATTTTAAATTGTATTTAATAGATATAACTGATAATAAATGATGGCGCTGCTGATATTTTTGTGACAGATTTCTATTCGTCCTGCATTGGAATAAAATGGTTTTCTGGACACAGTGCCTCACATAGCGACTAATAGGCGGTGTCCAATACAGCTGTCCAACACATCTTGGTGAAAGCTTAGCTGAATGTGTATTCAATTTATAAAAAATCCTGGTCAGCATATGCCTGTTGGAGACAAATTATTCAGAGAACATTAGCCAGTCTTTCAACAATTTAAAAACACCCAGAGTCTTTAAAGAATTAGCAATGAAAGACACTATGGAAATTACACCATATTCTAATATTTAGTTAAACTGTCAAATAACTACACTTGCAGTTCTAAAGTGAAATTCAGCACATGAGGTGAACAGTGACAGTAAAACAAAAAAAAAAAAAAAAGGAAGCTTGTCTCCAAGCTTCTCGGTTACATTATGAGAGTGTAATGGTATTAACTAATTCTGTTGAATGAGGATCTAATTCAGAACAAAATCCCTTTGATCTGTTATGTGGGAAATGCTAGAAGTAAGGCGCAGTCCAACACAAAAAGTACAAATCGACTTGTTTGATTTCAGTAAGTACTATCAACAGTAGTAGAAGTAGTATTTAGATAAGCATTTAATTATTATTTTTTATATTGGCAAGCCTTACCATTATGTACATATGTAACTGTAGTTTTGCTTAAAACCTGCATGATTGCACGATCCTATCCTCTTATCTGAAATAGCCATAAAACTCTGCAAAGCTCTGTCACTTGGTCTGGATTCAAGGTACACTCTTCAACTCTCTAAATGTCAATGGGACACCTGCTCAACTCTGCATAGTTTCCATGACAACAAGGTACTTGACAGCTGCAATGCACAACAGGATGCTGAAGTTTAACAGAAGTGATCTTGAGCTGTCAGTGGCAGACAGGCAGACAGGTTGACAGGCGGACAGGCGGACTGGGAGATATGAGTGATACAAGAACAGGAAAAAAAAGCATTTGTAAAAAAAAAAAAAAAAAAGACTGAGATAAAGGTAAGAGAAAGACAGCAGATAGAAAGGATCATGATGATATCAGTTCAAATAAGCGCAACAGAGAGGCTCAGTAACAGGGAGAAACAAAGACAAATGAGAACACACAAGAGAAGGTTTCTTTGATGTATTAGAAGCATGAACAATCAAATAGACATAGGCAGAGTAAAATAAGGGGAAAGAAAGAGAGATCTACAGATATAGAGTGGGCAGTGACTGATACTATTTGTAGGCATAATTTCAAGGGCAACAAAAGGGCAGTCAGGCAAAGGGGAACAAAATCCTTGTCCGTTTGTCTCCTCAAATGGCCTCTAGGGAAGCTCTGAAATGGGCCTTTTCTTCTTGGTCCTTTTCAGCTCTAAGCCCCATCTACATGACAAACAGTGTCACTTTGAAGCTGCTTGTGTCATCTATGCCTATCTGTCACTCATTCTTGACCTTTTGCTCTTCCCTCTCATCTCTTTCCTTTTTTTCTTTTTTCTACAGTAATTCCACTTTTTTGTCAGGGTTTCCTTTTCTCTCAAAATCCTTTTCATTTATGTTTGATTTTGGTCTGTTCAGGAAACAAGTCTGTCATTCAAGTGAAAATGACAAAGATAATTCAGTAGATCGGCATATCCCTGTGTTACATGGATCTAAAAAGTATTTAAAACAAGAATAAATGGGTTCCATAATTGTTTACTGCTAATACTATTGGTAATGATAGGTAACTCTTGATGCTGAAAAGAGTCGTATTTATTCAGCAGCATAAAACTGAAATAGTGAAAGTATCTGTATTCTTCAGTGGCACCCCTACGCCAATCCTTGTATTACCAGGATGAAACACATATGCTTACTTTTGAGGAAAAAGACAATCGCCATTGACAGATGTCCGAGTGGTAAGACAACGGTCTCCTACCTGGTTGAAGTGCTCCAGCCTTTTCTTGAATTCAGCAATAGTAGGATCCATGGTGCGAACTTTGACCTCTGGGTTTTGCCTCTGGGCATGCAGACCATTTCTGACGATTCTACCGAGATAGCTGGAGGAAGAAATATAAAATCAGCAAGGTTATTATTACTTACTTACTTACTTTTAAAATCAATCAATGTCTTATTTATGAATGAATCAGTTAAAGGAATGCAAGTTGTTAAAAAGAGGAAAACTGTACAAGCTTGGGAAGTCACTCCCCTTACTCTGCACTACAGAATGGATTAGTGTTTTGGATGTATTTCCAGCAATATGCTCTATGAATCCAGTACAGAAATAAGGCAAACAGTGGGAGCAAAATAACAGCAAATTCATAAAGCAAACACATTGCTTTATGAACTACCTTCCCTGTATGTTACTATAGTACTCTTTATTTTTATCTTTGCATGTCTTTGTAACATTGTCTGAATTATTTTGAGATTTATATAATAATATAAATTATTTGTGAACTTAAAAGGACATTAGGGGATTGACAGGTACTGACACTGAATTAATTGATGCTTCCAGCAGCAGCGCTTTGGTGATAAAGCGATTATGGATGGCTATAGTTGGTGTGTTTATACAGACATGTTTATGGGTATGACATGCATTTGTGGTTTTGCTTACTCACACGTCTATGTATTCATGCAAATTTGAGTGGAGGAAATCATAAAAGTGCTGAACCTGAGAATTTGTGGCCTGTGATCTGAGCAATGTGTTGATGAGGTCTGCGCTCTATCAACTTGCTGAAATGGCACTTTACTGATCGGGCCAATAAAAATCGCCCCTCTTAACCCTGTCAAGCTGCACATTAACTTTACATCCCATTGTTCTTTTTTATTATTTATTCCTCAATGAATTGCTTGATTTACTTTAGTGGATTTGGAAAGCTGAATTCCAAGTCTCCCAAGGCACACACACAGATAACCGTATCTCTGTTTTGACAACAGCTAAAGCTCTTATTGCTGCCAACTGCAAGCCTTTTCAGGATGGAAACAATCAATAGTCTTCCAGCATCACTCCACAAAATAAAATAATAAAATGTAAAATCAAACATCTGTGGGTTTGGGAGTGTATGCGTGTCTGTCTCTTGGCTTGGCTCGCGATGACAGTACTGAAAATTATCACATCAGACTGGATATTAGAGAGAGAAAAAGATGTTTCATGGTGAGTCTGGCACAGTGTTAGGCTAACCACATTTCATTGGAGTAACATTTGATAGCACATAAGGGACATGACAAATGATGCAGCAGGATATCCCGGAATAATTACTTCATAGGAAATTTAGTGTGCTAAACAGTATAATCCAGCGGTTTATGGCACAGATCAGACTTCAGCAACAGCAATTAAATGCTTAAATCTTTACACACTCTGCCTTACTTAACAAAACACCATTCTGCTCATTTCTCTCCTCGAGTCAAATGTTAAGTGTCAGCAAACATTGCAAATGATTACCTACACATGTATTACATTTGACTCATGACTCTCTGGCTCCTTTTGGTGAAAATGTAACAGTCATCGCTGAATGCCCCATTAACACACACTCTTAAAGGCTGCTTTGTCTGGATCTTCTCTCTGCTTAGAGCACACAGTAGCAGTGACCTCCGCTCCCTGTTTTCAACTTCTAACTGAACTCTCTTGATCTTTTAAAGGCCTGCAGGAATGCGTTTTGTGTTTGAAGCAGAAATCAAAATCAAATATACATCTTCAAAGTGGAGTGGGGAGACAGCAAAGTAAACTTGCACCTCATTATTCTGATTCTGAAAATTTTCATGTATACTTTTTATAGAGTAATGTCTTTGGTTAAAAAAAAAAAAGTGGGTGTATTTAAACGTGGCTTATAGAGATTGTGAGTTGTATCAATGATGTCATTCAACTTCATCCATCCTAAAACCAGATTGGATCTGTGTTTGTTATTGTTTTCCTGTTGGAACATGCTTTTATGTTGGTTAGGTTGTTGAGGAACAGCCGATGAATAGACAGACCCATTGTAAATTTTGCAAATTGAGCCGAAATTCGCACCCCTAAACTGGAGAAACTGAACATCGGTGTTCTGGCGAAATGGCACATATCGTCAGATAAACCATAGCTGAGCTAGCTATGTTCAGTGCCATGTAAGGGTATGTCTACCTGTCAGTGCCACCTTTCGAAAACCGGATGTATCGTTAGCTGAGTCAGCAGCTAACGATACATGTTCTTCTGCACAAAGGTAACTGGCATTAAACATCACATTTTTTGTCATAACAACACTGATTGATAGTCAATCAAAGGTCTGTAAGTGAAGCTAGTTATGTGTGATTTTATGTGTGTAATTTCCATTGGTAGAATGAAAGCATCTGCTGCAGAAACTGCTATTTACATGTTAGAAGCTTTTCATGCTGCTGTTTATTTAAAGCATTTTCCTGACCGCATATTTTCACAAGCCGGTGTTATTTAAGTTATTACTCACCAGCTTGTGAAAAAATGCGTCCGGCACAGCTTTCATATTGGCATCAAACAAGACTTTGTGCCCCTCATCATTCTTCCTCCTGCTGCTTTTAGGTAGATTTCTCAGTTGTTTCCATGTAAATGACTTTAAAGACTTGATGTCTTTGCCTCAGTGTTAGCTGATAAAGCAAAAATGACTCAAATGTATCTGGTAACACATTACAACACTGTTTGTCGGAGGTTTCCTCTAATTCCGCTTGGGGTGGAGCCAGCATCATGTCAATGAATCATGTTATGTTTGCATATATGGTAAAATTGTGTCATTCACTTTGGTAATAAATTCAGGTATTAAAACATAGAAAAAAGTCATAATAATAATTATTATTATTGTTATTATTAATAGAATTGTTATAATCACAACATGATTTTGTGTATAGTGCTTAATAAAGAACAACATGTATTTAGTAAGTGTTGCCATCTGCATCATTAAAACCATGGAACACTGGAAAAGCTGCAATACCGCTATTTCTTCCTGCCCTTTTAAGAGGAAAGCCTGAAGTCACAAGTGAGTCCAGCAGGGAAAGCAAGGGAGGGGTCTATTGGATGTCTGTAGCCAGCTAACTTTACGAGCTGGGCTTGGACATGTTGAAATAGTCTGAACGAGAGGTTTTGTTCTGAAAGGCCAGACTGTTCTCACACACTGTGAGCCTACGAGTCTTTTGCTGTAGTACAAACACTAAAGGAACTGGTGAAAGCCACTTTACAAACATTTAATCAACGTAACCTATGAGAACATGCTGCCAATTACAGTGAATATAAATATGTCTAAACATATACAAACACTCTGCCAGAGTGCCGTGCCCCATAAACACGTACACATGACACTGAGACCTGCCATAACCTCTAGAATTGTAGATTTGCTCTCATGAAAAATAAATATTTCAAACATCAAGCTAAAAAGAAAAAAAAAAAAAGAAAGGAAAGAGAACATTTTGGTTGCTCTTATTGAAGCTGTCTGAACTCCTGGCAGTAAGCAATACAGCATGCTATACTTCAAAGGCACCAATATTAAAGAGGAAATACTTGGATCACAAAATGTGCAAGAAGAAACTGCAAGCAAAAATGAAGGGGTCATCTGCAGGGCAGTTAAGCTTAAGCAGTCTCCTTTTTATACACTGCTCTTTTTCTCTCACCCATTCTGCACTCCACTCCTTTTATTTTAGCTCCAAGATGATCTCTCCAAGTCAATCCTTTGGTTCGAAGTTCAAAGGACCTTTTTTTTTCTTTACTGACTTTATCACCTCTTTTGAAGCTGTCGTTGTCCTTGGCATGCTATGTGTAAGGTGAAAGGTCACAGACCATACGCCATCAATTTAATTCTTTAATTTTTGTATTCCCAACAATTTCGGATTTTGTCAGGTTTAAAAGTCTTCTTCTAACATTTATCCCGATATCGTCAAAAAGAAAATTATCTTGATAAATGTCTTCACTTCCAACTGATTAGTATCAACAAAACCTCTGCTTTGCTGAACTTTAGGGAACCTTAAGTTAATCTATTTAATAGGTAAGTTAAGGCTGCCATGTGATTCTGTGGTCTTAGCTGGAAGTCCAGAGAGCCTCCTGTCATGTGTTTCATGATGTGATTGCTCAGATGTGTGGGAAGAGTCAAGCAGAGTTAGAAATATGAAGATCTGTACAGGGAAAAAAAAAATGTCTTGGCAACAACAAATGTCATCGGAAAAGATAGCTGCAGAATTAAGCGATATAATATTTTCTGTTGAGAGGTTGCTTGGAATTTGTTTTGATGATTTCATTCTGACTAACCCCTTCTTGTGATGGGGAGTGTCTGCATGACTAATCAGGCTCTGGTGAGAAACTCAAAACTCAGAAATCTTGTCATTTGTAATAATTCAACCATTGCTCAGCCAACACTATTTCTTTTAAGGAAATCTAGAATTCCAAGTATTTCAAGTGGCTTCAAAACTTTTTGATTTTTAACTCCCTGGATCAACATTGTTTTGACAGATGTCTGTTTTTTGGTCTTTTGCAATATCTTTATATATAAGTCTGTAAATATAAAGGAGGATCAGATATAACATAACCTTTAAAGCTATATAAGAATAGCTACACTGTGTTTATATTGAATCTATTAAGATTATTTTTCACAAATCATTTCATGTTGGTTGTTGAGCAATTGAAAGGGTTTTTTTTTTTTGGTTTTTTTTACTCTCAACTCCAGGTTGCATCATTTTAGTCGAGAACATGCATATTTGTCCATGATGTTTACATTAGCAGACCTTTAATGTTAACTTCCTGAACTATACCTGAGGCAAATCATGGCAAATCATGTGTGTGGAGCTGGTGCCGTGTCTATCTGAGATATTTCTCAATGAGATATGGGTGTTTAAGGCTTTGTGGTAGGATTGGGTTTACTCCTTCAGAAGGGTTCCCAGGTTGATTTGAGCAAAACCAGGCTGTTTTATTGAATGGTTGCACTGCAACAGCTATATGGCTTAAGGTCTTACAGCTCAAATTACTAATGTCTCACACACAATAAAAGTGTGGTCTCAGCAGTGCAATAAAAGCTGTAACTGTGCTTACAAAATGCTCCCTTTCATGGTCTACTTTCTAGATGATTTTAAAGCCATCAATTGCCTGTGCCTGGCCTTTTATTAGGTCAAGTCAGGTACTTCCTGATTTTCTTAAACATTTACTTTTGCACAAGGACTGGCGACTGGGGGGGATTGCATCCATTAGTCTCACTGTGTAAAATTTTAATTTACATGGTCAATCATATATGTCAGATTTCATGTAATGCATCATATAAAGTCTTTTGCTAATATTTTTATACCTCAAGACCGTTTTCATATTTTGCCACAATACAGATGCAAACTTCAAGGAATTCTTTTATTTAAAGCCATGTAGGATAGTATCACAAATAGCACATAATTGTGAGATAGAAGGGAAGTGACAGATGGTTTGCAAATATTCTTTTTTTTCCAAATAAAAATCTCCAAATCGTGCCATCCATTTATTTTTAAGGCTCTGTGAGCCAATGCTTTGCAAAATACTGTTGGTTGTAAGAATAGCTACAAATCTTTCTGGGTTATTTGTCTTTGCATTTGCAGTTTAAGAAGTGACTTTTTTTTAACAGTTCTGCTATGCAATATAGTTGATGATTAGTCAGACAGCATAGGAGTATCTGTAAACAGTCATTTTCAAGTTTTAGGTTTATACTCCGATTTCTGTTACACATTTTTTTAGCCTCTAACAGGTTTCTTTCACAATTTTTTTTTCTTTTGGATTGCTTATTTCAAAAATAATCTTAAAAGCATTGTTAATTTTTCTTAATCTTGAAAATAAGATTGAGGAAAACTACTCTTGAATGTAATTGTGTGGTCTATCACAAAACTACGTTCAAGATTATAATTGTAAAATGTGAGTTTTAGGGGAATAAATACTAAGTACTTATGTGAAATAGTGTACAAATTCATCCTTTAATTTTATATGAACAGAGTACCATGTGTTGCAAAAAGGCATTGTGCCTGTCTCTTTTTTTCCTGTATAATCAGCCATGTGCTGTGGTAGTTGTTGGCTGGGTGTGTTTTCTTGGTAGATGGAAATGAAAGCTGACCCCAGTCCCTTCCTCTACAGCAGACCATGGTCTTGTGGTGATGTGGCCTACATCTAATAACAAAATGAAATGCTCTTCAAAGATGAGCTGTCCATTGAACTTATGGCAAAATTGGTTAAGGAAAAAACTGATTACAGACAGATTTGCAAGGGAACGTTTGAAGGATCTGCTGGTGACCAAGGTCACACATCCTGCATCCAGAAAGCCTAACAGATAATATTTATTATATCCCCTAGCCATTGCTTGTGGAAACACACAAGCCCTGGTGTAAGTTATCCAAACAAAAACTTTTTTGTTTTTAATTTAGCCCTTGTCTTGTCCTTCCTTGGAATGTGCTGAAGACCACTGTGACCTGGGCCAAACCAAGATATTTGGAAAGCTGGAACAAAAACTGAGCCACAGTGAACGCACTGAGTCTGAAAAATAAAAGGGAACTAGTTAAGCATGTAGCTAGACACTCCAAAATATTTGCACATATTTACAGCTATCTACGTCCTGCTAGCACCATGTGTTATGATTACCTTGTTCCTAAGAAGTGTTTGGTATCTATTCTTTTACTCATGTCTAACTGCAGGTCAGGTGAGACAATATTTAGCCTGGCTCATCATTAGCCCATTACAAGCCTGCATTCAACAGAGCATGTCTCATTTCTTCAGTACTCCAGGCTAATGAACATGTATCGATTTATCTAATAATTGCAGCAACTGCAAAGCAACTGCTTCTTTTTTTTCTCATCCTCCTGTTTCTCTCACTTCTAAATGTTTGTAAGAATGTCATATTACCTTGACGCTGGTTTAAGGAATATATCTCTGGGCATACACAGCTCATCTAATTCAAATCCTTCTGAATTAGATGAGCTATGAGAAAAGTTAACTATCAGTTGCCTCCCAAGAAAGTTTTCATTTACTTTATTTTTGCTTGAACAGTCTCTTTTAAGTGGGCAAACCCTCTGATATATTCAGTATAAACTCTTGTCAGCTAAAAGATAGTGGTATGACTGGTTATTTAAGCTGTAGTTTCTATTTGAGTAGCTATGAATATCTAATTAAGAGATGTTTCTGTGGTTTTTGTAAGGAAGCTGGTCTACCTACCTATGTCTTACCATCTGTATTAACTGCTTATAAATAAGATTATCTGACACTGAAAAGACAATATTCATAGAGTTAGTTTATGTGAGAACTGCAATGATTTTAAATACTCTGTAGTTTTCTTCCCATATGATTTATGAAATTCATTATGTCATACTGAACTCTGTCTGTTAAGTACATCTCTTTAACAGCATCATTGGTAACCGTTACAGTTCATGTTTAAATCCTGTTTTTCACTTTTAAGTCAGTCTCTTGTAATTCATAGGTTGTTCCGTATCGTTCTGGTGCCTTAGGTTTATTTATCTTACTGTTCTTGTCTTTCCTCCTGGTTACTGTGGTGGACAGATCTTTCAGTCGTTCTGCTCCTTGCCTCTGGAAGAACTTTTCACCTGACATGTAAAAACATATCTGCTTACACTCTTTTTAGATTTTATTTCTACATATTTTGATATTTTTTTATGTGCCTTTGTGTTGCACTTGATTTTGGATCATTTTAATACCAACATGTCTCTTGAGTGTTCTTGAGGATACTAATAAATAAAATGTACTAAAAGGACGAGGTTTTGTTGTCTCACAGTTTATAGTGAATATGTTAAGCCTTTAGTATTTAGTCAGTCATAGCAACAACATTGTTGACGCTGATAGAGGTGTTAGTCTAAGAAAAACTGTGGTTATACTGCCTCCATGTGGTGAGTGCTATGAATTAAAAGCATACTATATTCAACATATAAAATCAATGGTTAAAATTCAAGCAAGATCACTTGAAAGAGATAGTTTATGCAACTGTAACATATTTTATTTTATTGTAATAATAACTATAACCTGCTGAACAATGGCAAAGTGTTTTCCCAGAGGACGCACAGCTGTCATCCCAGCCTTTTCTTACGTACATTATACACTAATATTCAAGTAAAATATAAAACTATCTTTTCATAGAGTTTCCATCTGAATAAAACCAGTTATAGTCTGTTGACATTCTGTTGACAAACTGAGTTTTCTCAGTTTGTTGTGAATTGCAGCTCCATGGTCATTGAAAATCTAATCTAAACCAAAGACATTTAAACTGACAAGTTTTATTTGCAGCTAAGTGAGGGAACCAACCATTCTCCCTTCCCACAACTACAAATTTATGACTCACTGGGGACATGAAAGTTAAACAAATTATAAAAAGAAATTTGTAAACATTTTCCTGTAGTGTTAGTGGCAGAGTAGTGGAAACATAAAATATGGTCATAGCATGTTTAAAGTTCTAATAGTCTGTGATGGAAATGAGATCGATTAAAACTGTAATTGGTCCGTGGTTTGCTTTGAGGACTTTTCCAGGCCTGGCTGCCCTAACCGTGTTTGTGGCTGGGTGTAACTTCTCCCCACCTCTGCGTCGCCTGCATTAATGTACCAGCAGACATGCTGCAGTCTGGGACAGCAGACCACATAGACCTCTAAAGAAAATAGCTGAACTGTTAGACGTTAGGAACACAAATGTAAAACCCAATGCATGCACTTACAAAAATTTATATAAACTGAGATAGATTTTGTCATAAATAGAGGACTTATTTGAAAAAGGGACTAGTAATAAGACTTCCATCCATTTAGATAAAAACAAACAAACAAAAACACATTAGCCTAATCTTTTTTTTTTTAGAATATGTGCTTGATCTGAGCCAAATTTAGTGATTAATTTCTAATAATTTATTTTCAACTTCAGGCCTTTTTGTGAGAATGAATGCAATTATCATTAAATAATTTTATTTCTAATTTTTTGTTCCATTCTGTTTTATATCTTAATTATTCAGATTTTCTGGCCGCACCTTTCTGGGAGCAGACCCAAAATCCCATGGGGAAAAAGGAGAGGATCCATGATCTGGCCTGCAAGTAGAATGAATTGATGGATGGACTGAAAAAAAAAGGCATTAAATGGCTGTTTGTCCTGTGAAATACTGAACCAAGAACACTGCTAACTATAGTTGCTAGTCTAAATCAAAATATTCTTTGTATTTGATCATATTAAATTGGTTGTGAAATACCTATTGCAGTGATAAAATACTGCCACTAAGTGGCAATATGGGTGAACATAAAAAGAACAGCTGGATGTAGGTTGGACGGAAAGAAAGAAGGAAGCAAGGGAAGAAGGAAAGAAGGAAAGATTGAAGGAAGACTGGAAGCGAAACAGATATTAAACCCTAAAACTGAATCTCTCCTCAAGCCACATGCCTACATGCCGAGAAGGGCATGGATAACTGAGGTTAGAGGTCTGGGGGGAGACAGAGGGACAGTTGGTGTTTGGACGGCAGACAAGGGCAGGCAGGGGCAGAGCCAGCAGAGTAAACTATGCCCGAGAGCACAGCCGGGTGGAGTGGACTGTGATCTTCTGGTGTGGTGCAACCACCTGTTTGCTGGTCTGCTTATGTTTAACTGATCAAAATAACATGAGCTAATGCTAAAGGTTGACATTTTTTATATAGTAAACTGGCAAAAAGTAGTCAAAACATGCTGACCTGTTTTAAGATGAGAGCACAGTGTATTCTAGTTTATATTTTTATTCAACCCACATACATAGGACAGAGGCTCTGTGAGGGTGTTGAGTGAGGAAACTAGAGTTCAAGGTCTGCTGCTGCAAGGAGGTAGGGGCACATGGAAGTACTTCTCACACTTGTCCTTTACCATGAACTCATGCAGACAAATTCACAAGACAGACCAGCCCCAGAGCACACTTATGCATAAGAGAAATGACTTTACAGACACATAACCACGGATGGTCCCCTGACACTCAATGAGATGAACATTTGCGAGCACATTGCACATAGATGGATTAGGAGTCTGCTTTAACTGCAGCTACCCTACGCAAGAATAACATATATCGCATGATGTACTACAAACCTGAAATCAAAGTGGAGAAGAGAGAGAAGGTAAAGAGAAGAAGGACAAAGGTTGGAGATTTGTTATGCAAATTTAGGCAAGCAGATGGTAGGATTGATAAACATGTGGACAAAATGGCCTTCTTGGCGGAAATCCCAGTCATAGCTATCGTGCTTGCCATGAGTAGACATATCTGTCAATCCAGAACAGGTTGGAAAATTGAACACATGACCATAAGGTAGCCAATAAGATAAATTTGAAAATTCCAGGTTAAGGCAATTGGTTCTTCACCAATTGAGTGATTTATTACAATGTATAAAATATAACTTGTCTAATCAATAATGGAATATAATCAACTTCTTTCATGAGTAACCTTTCTCAAACAATACATCACTAGTAAAGATGAAGACAATAATTTTTGTCTTAGTTTTTACGTCAGTATTTTGTGTTACTCCCTAAAGGACTTTTCCAAATTTACTCTGACATAAGGATTTAGCATATTGTTAATAACATTTCTTTAAAGAAGAAAACTACAAATAGATATACCCTAAGGAACTCTGCTCCAGTGCCTTCTGTGATGCCCCCCAAGGGATGAAGATGTAAAGGTGACTCTCAATGAAGTGAAAAACATTATAGAGATAGAGGGATGAATTAAACACAGACGGATGCTTTTAGGGCTTTATTTCTATTAATTATAATAATTTTCCTCTTACAGATAATTAGAACACAGTATTTAAGAGTAAAATATTACGTTAGACCAATAAAACATGTAGATGCAGAAATGAGGACTGTATGAAAGATACTTTTAATATTTACTATTAGTTTCAAATAATTGCTATGTTTGAAATTAACGTTTAAGCTGGCAAATGAGTCTCATCTGGGAACACATATTAAAATTTTTAGATTATAAAGCTGCATTCATGTTTTCATGTCATCATACTTTAGATAGAACAGACTATTCTCTTGTTTTGTCTACATACTTTGTTACAGTGTTAGTTTACCCATGTTCCAAACATTTGCAAACTGTGGAATGTTTATCTTTTTTTTTGGTGTTTTTTTTTTTTTTTTACTTGGTAACAAAGTTAATGATGATTGCATGGCAAAACTGTTTGGACCAAGGCCTGAAACATGGGCCAGAAATTGAGCCACAGCAGAAATAAATGAAGGTGCTTCTTTTCTAGAATGATCCAAGTACACACCCACAGAGTTTAGTAGAATCTGGCAGCCATGTTTGAATCAAGTCCAGTAGAAATTTAGAGCTTGTATGTGTGATACCTTACCCACAATCAGACAATACTGGCTTTAATTATGAAAATATAAACTTTTTCTCACAATGTAAAGACTATTTAGGCTGTTGGCTTGCTAAGTTTTTACTGCGAAGCTTTAATTTGGCTTGTAGTACCTTTGTTTGATTAAGGAACAACAGTAATTGTAGAACTAAATTGTTCCGTATCTTTATTATATTTCTCTGTTCGACTGCAGGTCTACTGTGCATAAATGGATGAAAATAAGGCAGGGGTTTCTCTTCATTTTGCACCCTAAGCAGAGGCAACATTCCCAGCACCACTCAGGGGGGCTCCATTAAGCAAGGCATGATACCAAAACCCACCCGGAATTCAAGGAACGTTTTCCCCGTGGTTTCAGGTTACCAAGTCCACACGTTAAACACAGATCCCACACACACGCATACACACGCACACATATAACTGCCTACACAGTAGCACTGTACTTTTTGTTATTTCGACAGAAGTTGAGTTGTTGGCTTTTCTTCTCCCCTCCCATGCCTGTCATTCATTTTCGTTTTAAAACTCACATTCTTTTTCCTGTGGGTTGTGTAAAAACTTGGACTTGAACTTAAAACGTCAGCTTGACCCTAACCACCCGCCTGTTAAGATTCTCACTTTATTGATAAATACCACACAGTGAACGTTTAACCTTATATGCACATTTACACTAAAAGCAAGAACCTTGGCCAGAGATCACCATTAGCCTCAAATTCCAAAGTATATGTAAACACTGCATCCCTCAATATTCAACAGCTTTTGGGTCAAAAATCTGTCAACTCTAAATCACAACTCATTTTCATTCACTGTATCCATCAAGAAAAGGAATGCAGGCTCCTAAAATAAAGTCGGAGCAGAGATTTGTAAATTAGAAGTGTTCACACTGAGTGAGTGACTGTACAAAGTCAGATCTCAAGGGTTGGTGTCCTGCATACTTTGAATGTTTCCCTGGTTCAACACCGCTGAATCCAATGAATGGTTCTTTACCAGGCTTCTGCAGAACAGGATTGCTTCCAGAGAATTTTCAAAAAGGTGGTCAGATGTATGCCAGTGATAATCTTGATATACATAACAAAAACTTAGTCTTTAAGGCAGATACTGATGTAATTTGTACAGAGATTACAGGCAGAGCCAAGAAATTGTCATAGATATTTGGGTCAAAAATAAGAGATTGAGATCTGGACATCAAAACATCAAATTATTTAGATGTTTACTTTGCTCAACAAAAGGCCAACTGTATGTTAAAATGATTTGACAAGAGTCAAACATGCAAATTGCTCTCGAGGCATTCTCTTTGAACAAAGGGCATTTTTCTACTTATAGAGGTGCAATGACTTTCATAGTTTTTTTAAGTAATGAATACAGCATCATTTTATGATACATAGATGTAAAGCTAGTGAACAAACTGAAACACTTAAAACATCAATTAAGAGACCAGACATGCAGAGACAGTTTTAATTCATGACAAGCACCATTGACTGTGGGCCAAGAACCAGCAATCACTTCACCACATAGCTGTGGTGGTTCATCAAATATTTTCATCCACTGACAATTCAGCTTGAAACTCTGCACATTATCAGCAACAGATATTAAGTGGGGCGCATATGGAAGTGTTACTCTTAGTTTATTGACAGAATGCGTAACAGTGAACAGAAATGTTTAGAAGGCTAATACACACCTCTCATATCCAGAGAACATTGATATACAGACGACCACTGGCAGGCCACCAAAAGCTAAAAGACTTCAAATAGGATCATCGAGGCATAAAACCACAAAGAAAGATAACTCTTTTAAAACTACTACTTCCCCTGCCGCAGACATACATCTCTCATCTTTTCCAGATTTTAAATTAGCTTTTTTTGTTTGATTGACAGTTTTATTATCCCTCCTGTTCCCAATTGCTCAACTTCCCATCCTCCTCTTCCAATTTGAGTTTGATGTCTTTCCAGTGGGCAGCAATTGGTGAGTCAAGTTTACCTTTTCCAATATAAACTGCTGTCATAAAACATGCCAGTCTATTGTGGCACTTTAATTATATGAGCTCAACCCACTCCACCGTCTAAGGACACAACATTATAGGAGAAGTTGGAAACCTTTTGCTTGCACAAATGAGATGATGAGAATAAAATGAGCTAGAAGGCAACCTCACAAAAATGTGCAGAAAGGCATAAACACAGGGAAACTGAAATACACAAAACACTCATTACTGAGAGAAATGTGACAAGTAACACATTTGCAAAGGAGTGCATAATGGGGCACGTTGCACATCAACAACACAAACACATCTTTTGCAATCATTTTTTACCATTTATAAATGTCATAAATCCAAACTCACAGTCCAAACATGTTAGCACTGAAAATAAATAAGTCAAAGACTGAAATGTGATCACTGCTATTTTCCCCTTTCTTCAATTACACAGACAAACACACGCACTCACACACCGGCACACACACGCAGGCACACACACATACACACACACAGTCCAAGAGTCCAATTTGGAGGGTTAAACTGAGGCCCTAAACTCTTGTGCAGGGTTATGGGAAAGGAACTGGCCACAAATTCTAATCCAAAACAAGTCTAGGAGAAATTTAGAAAGGACAGACAAAAAATACTGAAGAGGTTAATCATAAAATTAAACAAAAAGGGGTTGGCTTCTGTCCTAAAATGTGACATATCATGTCAGCTGCTCCTTGTTCCAATTCAGTGTTTTCTTTTTTTCTTTGCTCAAGTACCTATCTGACCTTTCGGACCGAGCAGACGTTTAATGTTTCAAAATACAAGAAAAACCCTCTTAACATTTTGAGCGTTAAATGTTTTTTCTCCCACAAATATACACTAATTTATTATCCTTTCAACTTATGCAAGCCATTTTGATGAATTCTCAAAATTTTTAACTAAGCTCCTTTCAACCCAGGAGACTGAGGAGACTGATAGAAAAGCCGGGGGAGACAAAACATATGACTTGACAGAACAGAAGGGAGTGGAGTGTGAGGGGTGCCCAGCGCACCGTTCTTCCTGCTTCTCCTCACAATGAGCAAAATAGATTCCAGATGTTGAAATGATAAACAAATGGACTGTCATAACCTTATAAAAATGCAAGGCATTCAGAAGCACTTGCAGTACTGTATTGTCTGTGGACCATCTCTTTGTCTTAATCTCAAGTCTTTGGACTCAACCCCAAAGAGGAGTGCTGAGTTATTACTTTTTTCATGTGTTCTGAAGATCACATATGTGCAACACACCAGAATGTACAGACCAATCTTGGAATAAATAAAAATTCTACATGGTTGAAGTGTCAAATTACTCTAAACATCAGTCTCACATTATACACAAACATCAAGAAAAAAAAATAAGAACATTAAAATAACCACTTGCTAATGTGTGTAATAAATGATTCCCCCTCACAGATCAAAATACTCAGAGGAATGTAATCTACTGTATTTTAGAACTCCACCATTTTATAAGTTAGCAGGTTATTGGAAAAAACTCTGTTGCAAATTTTGTTTTGACTCTCCTTTTAAAAAGTCGTTGAAACTGAGAAATTGAGCAGTTTGAAGGAAGAGTCTTGTCTCTACTTGCTATTTGGACTATTGTTATGATGAAAACTGTTTGTTTGCTTGTAATAAACTATTGAGAATACTGAACAGGAACAAGGAGAAGGAGAAGAGGTAGAGAGGTGTGCGTGTGTCTGTGGGGGGGTTAAACCATTCTACTGATCATAATGGGTATTGTTAGAACCTGATGTTAGATCAGCTGGCCTCACTCAAAACTGGTGTGTCTCAACGAACACCGAAAATGGGAGAGGAAGAGGAGGCAAGCAGCTTCAGCGCAGACACAGCAGGTCTGGAGAAATTGAATGATGGCAATTTAAAACTGTGAAAAGACTGAGTGTTGGATCCCGTCACCTGTCTCACTTTTTCATGCGAGTGTCAAAATATGCCCCAGGAGTGCGACACCCAGAAAAGCAGAAAGGGAAATGGTAGTCTGGATAATACCGACACATTCTTCAATATAATCAGCTGAGGAACAACCAAAGCCAACTTTGTCCTCTCTTGATCCTGAGCCTTCCTGTCATACTTCTAATGATTTATCTTTAACCACAGTCAAGGATAGTTTTTCACTCTGCATCTTTGTCTTCAATCAAATCACCAGATGAGCTGGGGGTCTCTTCCTCTCCCATGTTTTTTCTGTCTGTCCCAAACGAAGAGGTGAGATTCAACCACAACAAGGCTGCAGGTCCAAAAGGTCGGGGTCCCATGTGCTCACAGCAAATATGAACAAACTCTTTGGGATTCTGCAGTAACTCTTCAACCTTAACATGAACCCGGTGAAGGATCATGTGATTTGGAAAACATTCTGCCTTTCAAAACACTGACAGAAACACCTCAGGGGATGTTACTTTCACAATTTCTTTTCACTCTGTGCATCTCAAACATCCAACTCAAGTAAGTCATGTTATCTGGAGAAATACTCTGATGACTGTACATTTGTATCAGAGAGGGGCAAGCAGCCAAGTGCAGAGAACTTATGTGGTGCCATAGTGTGGGAACATTCATCGCATCTTCCACATCAAAGAAGATGACTGCAAAATTCAAATGAATAACTTTCTGATTAGATACTTTTGGTAATACTTATCGATCAATCAATTAAATCAATCCAATTTTATTTGTATAGCACTTTTCAGTAACCAAGTGCTAATTGGGGGGACTTTCAGCCTTTTTATGTCAGTTCATAGTTTAGCATGGAAAACAAAATGAAATTGTTATTCTGCTTAATGTTACTGCAAAAGTAACATCTCCTGTTTGGATACAGTAAAAATTGTTAGTTTTGCACAGTTGCCATGCAAAAGCAGTATGTGAAATGTCATCTCATCCATCCAGAGTGACACGCATAGTACTTCAAAGCTGAAACGGGACTGAGAAAACTGACAAAATTTTTAGATCTATAGGATTTATTAAAAATAAACACTGTCAGTACCAAAGTGACTCAAAAAGGTAGGAACTCATTCAATTTATAAGTCGTAATTTGTTCCAAAAATCTACAGAATTAAAAAAAACAAAAAACAAAATAAAAACCTGACGAATTTAAAAATTGAATGTTATTATTTCGATCCTGATTTTCCTGAAAACATGCAACACACACAAAAAAAAACCTATGATGGTGTAAATGTTGAGAGATGTCAACAGATGTCGAGATGCCCTTTACAGCTGCTGGCACCCCGTTCACAACTCTGTCATCAAATGTTGAATGAAGAGAAGAAGGGGATTTCAACCTCAAAAGTCTTTCATGTACTTTGAAGTTTAAATTGTGTGTCTGTCTGCGGATGCATGCTCCTCATCTGAGCCCTTGTGAATAACTCCCAGCTGTTCACAAGCTTATGGATCCCATGTGGATTGATACATCTCTTGCTTAGGGAAAACCAGCATGTCATTGGAGGACTGGTGTGGACTCACACCTTTGCATCTCTGCTTGGATCTGTTTCCGCTGATCTCTCTTGTTAATCTCTGCTGCATTAAAATCTTCCTAATGTGTTTCTTGTTTTTGCATAACATCACTGCTTCTTTTGGTTGTATTACTGCCGTTCTGATGTAGCTTTCCCAAGAAAGGTCCAAGCAGTGGGAGAAGTTATGGCAGTGATGTCCAAGTCTTTCCCATGCAGACTCATAGGAGGGCCTTTGTTCCCCCTCCTTGCTTTGGGGGTCTCCACAGCGGGACTGTGCCCCACTCTACTGACTCCACAATGGGTCTTTATGTTGCCAAGGCCCCCCTCCACACTTTCACTCCAACATACTTGCCTCATCAGGGGCACCCCAACGCAAAGGGGGCACCACGGCACCAAAGTGACGACTCTTTTATCATGCCCTGCTCTGTCCTCCTTTCTCTGACATGAATGCCAACAGAGTCAGATACAGGGAAAGAGAGTAACTGAAGGAGCAAGGCTCGTGGGTGTTGCCAAATGTCTCAGTGGGGCACTGTTTTCTCATTCAAACCAGAAACACTTGACACCACAAGCAATGACCTGGCAATCAGCAGGGAGTGTGTGATAACACACTGTTACAGCTCTGTAGTACAGTTAATGAAAAATCAACACACTTAGGAGTAAATGACATAAACTCAATTCACAAGCGGTTGTCCAAAAAGACAAAGGAGGGAACTTGCTGTATTTCTCTTTTGCAGAAGTTGATAAATAAATGTAGATGCCCCATTCTCCCTTCTTTATAGGTTTTAAAATTATACATTTCCAGCACAGATATAATATTTTTATCACTGTGTACTAAAATATTGCCACAGGCCCAGTTAACTGGTAGCATGTTCAAATAGAGCACCTTGCAAAAGTATATTTGCAAGGTGCAAAATACCTTGCAAATATACTTTGCAAGTATATTCTTCATTGCTATGAAGATGCTTCTTCATAGTAATGCTTTTTCTTTGCTATGAAGATGCAAAGAAAAAGCATCTTCCTAGCATACTCTTGCCACCAACATACTTCACCACTGGGATATTTTTTTTTCCCCCATAGGTCACATAATTACTTCCCTGAATGTTCTTCTTTTCAGGGCTGTTAATTTAAGTAGACAGTCGTGTTTTGGTAAATCTGTGATTGTTTGTTGATATTATTTCCATTTTCAAATGAAGGATTGAACAATGTTCTGTGAGATGTCCAAAGATTGAGATGTCTTAAAGCTTAACATCATCTTTAAAACTTTTCAAGACTTTATTCATGTCCCAAATAATATGTTCCTTGAACTCCATAATGCTGTGTCCTCACTAAACCTGTTTTACAAACCACATAAACCTAAGCAAAACAACATTATTCAGGGGCACCAGAGTAAAGGAAATGATAAAAAAGGCCAAGAGCCATTAATACTTTTGCAATGCATTGGGTATCTTAAAAAGACATCCAATGCTTGTTAAGTGGAAGAGAATGAAGTGGAAAGGGGAGATATTGTAACCAGTCACTAAACACAATAAAAACCAACATCCAGTGCATCTCTTGCTGAGCACATTGTCTTACCAAGTACATAAGTAAAGCCAGGCCAAACCCGGATGTCGAACAAGGGCAAAATCATAAAGTCACACACACACGCACACAAGGGGAAAATGAATCCATGGGATCTGTATGTTTTTCTGTGTGTTCTGGCAGTACCAATTGAACTGAAGTTACTGTGGTTGTTAAAAATTGGATAGCAAGACCTTGTCATAGCTGTGGAGGTAGTTTCAAGAGTGTTTAAGAAACTGATCCAGAATTCAGAATCAATTACAGATTTGTGTTGGCTCAGTAATTGGCATAATTTTCTTCATATGCTGAGTGAGAGGCAGGAGAACCACACACTGAGAAAGCCCTCTGGTCTCTTAGAGATGCACCCAAAACCATCAGCAGGAAAACAGTTCCAAGGCTGTATCTATAAATCAGCACAAAATAAAAATCTCAGCAGAAAACAATTCAATCACTGACACAAACACAAAGAAAACCAGAGCCTTATGACTTTTTGTCCTGCCAGCATTCAGTCAATAGGGAGATGGATAATAATAACTTCCTTATTTGCACAATGATTAACAGCAGCCAGTCACACTGACTCTCAGCCTGACAATTTTCAAACCTTCCTCCTTGAGCTCTCAAATCAATATATATATTTAAAATATATATATTGTCACAGCTAGCTGTTAAGCATCTAACTTTTAAGAAAACTAAATCATTTATTAGAAGTTAAATGTTATTTTTTTGTGTCAAACATAGAAAGTAGGTTTGTGCTTTGTCGCTGAAAACACAAGTTAATCAGTGATGCAAACAATGGAGACAGTGGAAAGATTTCTCTTACCTTTCTACGACACCATCACCGCCCCAGCAGGTGGAGTCGTCCACTACATACTCCCCTTCACACAGCGTCTCTGGCAATGCATTGAAGAAGGATTTATAGCGATGCAGTTGCCCTAAGAACTCCCTAATGGAAAAACAGAGACTCAATATAATAATAATAATAATAATATATTATCATATAATGATTATTATTCCTATGTAACAATAACTTAAAATTTTAAAAACAGAATTGATAAAGCGTCATCTGCAAGATTATACCACGAAGAACCTCAATATCTGCCATTGTGCTCTGGAACAGTTGAAGTAACAGCAAACACTAGTTTAATATTTTTATGACAAGGCATGCATGTGATAAATACAAGTGATGATATTGACAGTGGCAGAAAGCACAGCCCCTAAATGTGACTGCATCAGCACATTTTTTTAGTTGCACTGTGTTGTGCTTCACCAGATCTGCCAACAGATGTTATCAATATAGTTACTGTCATCTTTTGCAAAGCAAAGGCAGAACTTTTTGACCTGACTCAGATTGTCTAAGCCCATAATGAGAAGCAAAAATGATGGGTTAGATGCTAAGGCAGCCAATGAAATGGTTTTAGATATGATGTGTTTCAAAATTCAAGTCATTTTCCTTGAATTTTTTCATAGTTTATATTTCAAGTGGGAAGTCTGAAGTGCATAGAAAATGTTTTCTAATTATTTTACTTTTGTTTCTATTCTCCACTACTGAGAATAGAAACAAATTATGTGTTCCTGATGGTGTTTGTTCATAATTGCACATGATGAACTCTTTAACAAATCAAGAAAACTTCTCAAGCCAATTGGTTGCATTAAATGTTATGTAAGGGTTTCAGGGTTACTGAAAAGAAATGCATGATTCATGTTTTTCATATCGTTTGTGATATGAAAAAACAAAATCAAAAACATTTTATCTGTAGAATGTAACCAAACTGAAAAAGTTATTTTGAAAGAAACTGCTTCTATTGTATGTTTCTCATAATATTGAATAAATAAACGAGGAAAAACATCGCCTTGGGTTTATGCTTACCTAGAGAGTGTTCTCAGATTAGGATTATTGATCTTGGAGGGCTTCAAAGGGAATGGACTGGGAATAATGGGAATTGGAAGCAGGAGGATGCAGGGAGGTGAAAAGGGGGCATGGAGAGATAAACAAGAAAAAAAGGTTGGCATGATGGGATGAAGGGAAGATGAACAAAGTGCACTGAGCTGACTGTGGTAGAAAATGATTATTTATGTTATGCACATGCAGAGACTTGCCAAACCAAATATGAATTAATAACCAATTTCAACCAAAATAAAACTGAGAATGGAATATAATTCATATTATAGTCACCAAATACACTCAGACAAATATCAGCACATGTGCAAACAGTTGAAAGGCACAATTAAGACAAAGTACTGCTGGCTGTTTTGATTTATTTTGTATGAAAAAAAAATGCTAGGCTCTATCATCTTTCACATTTTCCAACCATTATTCTTCTTTTGGTGCTGTGGCTTTGAAGTCTTCAGGGCTCACACGAGCTCTGGTCGGAGCTGGCAACAAGCGGCTGAACTGGATTGTGTTGCTATGAACGGCCGTGGCAGTGCCATGCCAGCCATGACAGCTAGGCTTGGCATCAGTGCAGCGATTCACAGAGTGGGACGAGGTCAAGCACTCAACAGTGCTTTAGTTCATCTGTGTGTGCTTTCCAATGCGGCACTGGCTGGCATGCAGTGCTGGTGGTGTGGTCGTCTGGGTAAACAGGAAATTGTGTGGTCTGTCAAGATTAATCTTACCAAGGCTCTGCCTGCCTACCAGCTGCTGTGGGCACACGATGGTTGCTCCAGGAACCAGGTGGGGAGTATGGGTGGTGCTGGAGAGCAGTTACTTTGTCTGTGTGTATGCGTTTGACTCCAAATAAACACTGGAGAACAGTGTGAAGTGACAGAAGCTGTAATAGTTTCGGATCAATGATATCCAACCCCTCAATCTATGACTAACAGTACAGTGTATATAGACATAAAGTAGATAGTCAAGAATTTCTTAAGTTTGTTTCACATTAACTCAAAGCTTTTACCTACCTTTTTAAGTGGGCAAACCTGGCTAGCCTCTCTTCTGGTAAAATATGTGAGGCGGAGGAGGTAGATGGAGAAGGTGAAGTTAAGGTTGTGAAAGAGGTTGTGACCTCTGGTCTCATAGACCACATGCCTGGGGGTTCCTGTGTAGACAGGCCACACACCTTGTCCACCTGTGAAGAGAGCACAGCACACACACACCTGCTAAGCAAGGAGAATGTATGAATGGGTGGGTGAAGCTACAGGGTGGCTTGCAAATCCCTCACTGACACCTACAAATATGAAAGTATTAAAAGCAAGTGAACTATGAGATATTTGGGATCTGTCTCATATAGAGAATGCTATTTTGGTTGTCAGATAAGTAACTAAAGTAAATGCAAAGGTGTACATAAAGAAAGAGATGTGATGAAGTAAAAACAGCTACAATGAGTGATTTAGTGCCTGAAGGACTGATAGTAAATTTAGAACATTCCACTACATCATGGAGGTAAGCGCACATGTGCACATTTGGCAATGGTAACAAATATCTCCTGTGAGCAATTAAACCTTGCAGCAGAGGGGAGGTGAAAGCAGGATCTTTGAAGAAAAAGGGACAAAAATCAATGGCGTCTCATTGGCTTAAAAGCCTTGAGGCAGTGTTGTTAAGTGATCTTCAATTAGCTAAAGAGACAGATTGTGATGGCTTTTCTGTGCTTGACTGAATAGGTCCTTAAAATGATCAGTGCCAGCACTGCTTTATCTACAGAGATGAGTCATTCTACCATGTAAGAGCCAACTGAACTTCACAATACTTTTTTTTTTTTTACCTCTGGTTTGAAATTCATATTGTAACATACAAAAACAGCAGTCATGATGCCAGTCAGTTTAATTAATTCTGGTAAGCACAATCTTTGCAAATTGTTAGATGAACCTACAGTTTTAATATAATAAATACTTAGTAGAATAATTATTAAATAGCAGTTCAGACTTTATTTTGTTTTTAACAAGATGTTTTTTTTATATATATTGAAACAGGTCTGTCCTGAAAATGAGAATTTAACTTGAATAAAGATTAAGTAAATTTTATTTGCAGCTTTTACATGCAATGAGAAGCTGCTGAAACACTGAGTTCCTTTATATCAAGGCTAAAACCACATTTGTTTAGAGTTTCTTTTGATTAGACTGAGGTTAATTTCAAGGCATGTGATAAGTTTTAATATATACAGCATATTTATAAAAACTAAAGGTAACATAATTTCTTGACTGTGCTATAAAATGACACTATGCGCCAGGGAAATGTATAATGATAGCTCCTTACCATTTTGCTATATCATTATATGGTTACTTCAGTGTTCTTCTTGACATGAGATATTTTTCAGACCACACTTGCCACCAGTGGATCACGTCACTTTTTTATTCTTTGGAAATTTAAGTTGACAGTATTTCTCAAAACAATTCACCTCCAACATTGCGGAAAAAAAAACAACAAAAAACAAAAACAAAAAATCTTGACGAGCTTTAAGAGTTGATCAAAGTAAGCAGGATATTTAAGAGCTTATACATTGTTTAGGATATCATTATAAATTCACTTTCTTTCTTGATGTTGCTGATTAATTGTTTCTTGTAGCATGCAAATAAAACTTGTATAAAAGAAACTGCATGTCTCAGTGAAAGTCAGTGGCTTTGAAATTAGAACTCACACCATAACAACCTAAACCACTGAAAAAAACTTCACCCTTCACCGTAGCCGTTTGCTCTAAACCTTTTCCTGACTACATGCACAGTAAATCCACTCTTTAAGCAGACACTGGGCACGAGGAAGGTTGTTTTACTGCATTAACCTTAACTCCCTCTGGAACCATAAAACACACTCACATGTGGTAGAGCAGCCCACAGCCACACATGCAGACAGCCACACATGTAAACACAGAAGATATATCCACACACATATACATTTCATTGTCCCTGGAAAAAGAAATAAGAGTACAGCAGCTGTTTTGGCTAAGTAATGTGAAGAGAGAAAATGTGCCTTGCATGAGCCCTGATTTTCTTTGTGCTTGTTTTGCAGACCTCTTTAAGGTAGTAAAACACAGTTTAAATAAGTGGAGGTGCAGCTTTTTTCACACTGTTTGAAATAATGGAATCAAGAAGTAAATATGACCAAAACTGTAAATGTAATAAAGAGAACGAGTACATCTATAATAATTATAAATATGAAAAATAATTTATTCCATCGTCTTTCCTAAGCATTTCATGTATCTCCTTTGCAAATCCAATTCACCCTGCAAAAAGATAGGTCCATCAGATTCCAGTGTGATCGGTCTACAATTTCATTTTGCCCGTAGAGTGAAATTAGGATTTAATAAATCAGTGAATTATTGGTCACTGTTTTGGTGAATGAGTTTTCTCTGTAATGTGATATTTTTGTGTTGACTGCTGTGGTCACTTATTCTGAAATATATTGTGGAAATAAAATCATCTCTGTATAGTAATGATAACAAACAACTGTCTGTTGCATGTTGAACAACTTTTACCTGGCCTTCTGAGGAAAATACAGATATGTGGAGCAGCTGGCAGCTAGAACCCAGATGAATCTTTAGTGAAGTTTCTCAGGTAAAATCATCAGTGTCCTTGAGCTGACACTGAGATCATTCTACTCAAAGATAACATTTTTTTTCTTTACTTTTCTCATGCTGCATATTACCTTAAATAATTAAGCTACTCGAGAGTATGCAGCATATATTTTAACAAAAATTATGCACAATGAAGTCTAGCTTGGCAAATGATCATACCGGAGGAGAGGGTAAAGAAATAACCTTAACACCAAAAATGTCTATATAATAAGATGTAAAAAGTAGATGTGTTAGGGTTAGGGTTAGCTATGCTTCTAGTTATGCTTCTTGAAGTTCCACATAATACACATGTACTAATTTAAAGAAAAAAAATATGCTTATAAGCACCATACAAATAATTCATAAATGTAAAAAAATTAAGCAAAATATAAGGTTAATAAACATTGACATATAACAATGTGTAAAATCTAAAATGCAAATACAATTTGCATGAAAAGATTAGATACATTTGCTATTCAATTTTATGCAAGTGATGTATTTACATTAATCTTAAATATATACTAATAAGTTGTAATTTAAATTCAGCAAAAAACGTGTTTGTTCTAGGATACTATTTTTGTTGTAAAAAGAAAAAAAAATAACAAGGAATGTAATATTTTCATGAGACTAGTCTAGGCCTCCATTTAGACCAATACCATTTCTCACCTTCCATTGTCTGACACTTTGCTATTCTAAAAAAAGACAAAAAGGTAAACATGAACACGCAAAGGAGGTCGCTCTCAGTTCTGTTTATATTACACCATTATTTTTGCATGCATACCTCAGAGAAAAAGTTCAAAATCACAGGACCTCTAAACAAGCCAGAGAAGATTGGAGAAAGTGCTTCATTTCAAAACAATAATGATAGTACAAATTGTTCTTTTGCTAACTAAACAGAGAACTGAGTAAACAGCATGCAGAGTCTTTGCAGGGAAAATAAACAATATCCTCTTGAGAAAATGAGACGTGTCCTTTGAGGACAGACCTGCTGACCATTGAATCTCGTGGGACAATCTCACAACATGCTGAATAATGACACGAACTAAATCATAGCCAAATATCTTCTAAAGCTGATGATGATGTGAGCCTAAAAATCATATCTGGGCTCAGAGTTCCAATTTGAATTATGTTGTGTACAGTGTACATGTGTTTGGTCACCAGTTTGCTGTTTTTATTCCGTCCCTATTTCAACTATTTTGTACAACATTCCTTGTATTATTGCTTAAGGACTGAGAGTGATGGAGGGAGAAGATTGATGGGATGTGTGCAATCCGCAGGCTAGCTCTTTAGGGAATTACAAGACATGCATTTACTGTGCATTTGAGCTGTCAAATGAAACCCGACTTTTACTGCAGTCTGCAGCAGATACACGATAGATTGCATCTTTGTTTTATAGGTGTAGGTATTCTGTTTTGCAAGACAACAGAATATGCATGATGTATGCTAAATTTAAAGGAGTGCAAATGAGTAGATGAAGCAGTGTTCCCCTGTATTCTGATCTAAATATGTAGTGTGTGTGCGTATGTGTGTGTGCGCGTGTGTGTGCGCGTTAAATCTTCCTAAGGCAGCAGAATCCAAAAAGAACACAGCAAGACAATTAGCTTCATCTGGGCCAAGCCCTGGGCCATCCCTTCTCTAGAGGAGTATTGGCTTACAGATAGCAGCGGTGGTCTTTCCTTCCAGTTTATTTATCAAGGGATTGCCCAGTAAAGCCAAGGGAACTTTCTCAGCCCCCTGTCACCTCAGGCACTGTGGGATGGGGTTCCTGTGGAGCTTTTTTCAGTCCCAGAATATCTAGATAATCCACTTCATAGTTTGAGTTAAATGTGAATAAATGAACAGATGAGGGAAAAAAGTGTGGGTACAGGAAAAAAAGGTGTTATCTGAAATAAAGTTAAAGGAGACTATGCTAAGCTGCACCTCTGATTGTTTATCATGGTGACATAACTCAAATTTTAACTTTGATTATTAAATGTTTCACATTTAATAATTAAATGTCTCACAGATACTGTTAATTTACAACTCAAATTAATAAATCTCTGTTAATTTGAGTTTTGTCAATGTTCTTCTCTTATGGCATTAAAAATCGGTGCTTCATAAGGTTTCAGAAAGCAATGTTATTGCGATTAACATTTGGCACAAATGTTCCTATAAGAAGAAGCAAACAAACTGAACAAGATGACTAAATAAATAGCAGTTCATAGATTTATTTGGTATTCATTTTTGCTTTTGTTTCTAAATAAAAGAAAAGAAGGAAAAAACTCCAGTAGTCAGGCACGAGAAAATAAGAGCTTAGAATTTCTCTTCCAGATTTGCTTTGGCCAGTTTGTTGTTTATTACATTTTCCAACAAGAACTCCATGACAGCTTGTAATTTCACTTCATATGTGGAGCTTTTACTGCTGTGTGCTATTATATTTGTGTAATTGTGCAAAAAATTATTTCCACTCCTAATTGCAGGATGTCAAAAGTCCCATGAAGTAACTATTTCCACTTCTTTGTATTGCCTTTAAGTTAAACTGAACATATCACCAGCATTTCAGGGCCAGTTTAGCAAGTAGATGAATCGAAAAAAACGTTATTCATGATTTGTTCCTGCAGGACACAAACACTGGAGCTTTTGGTCACATTAACTTTTATCTGTAGGAAGGATAAAGCCAGAGAAATACCTTTTGTCTTTATTTTGGAGGAGCAGCAGTGTTGTGGTGGAGGCCTTGAGGTTAAACAAGCAGACATGTGACTGGATAGTTGCCAGCAGAAATTCTGGAGCATCTGGGAGAATTTGGGTGCATTTAGGGAATATGAGAATTTATCTGCTTCCTCAGCAGCACTGTTAGGTTATGTTTTTAGTTTAATCATAGAAGTGTGGATTAAATGTTGACTTTTTTCAGCCACTGTGGGAAACCAATGCCATTGTACCATTGTACTTTTTTTTTTCCTTCATCCAAATGACAGAAAGGAAAATGTATGAAAAAACTATTCTGATGAATGAAGAAACTGGTAGTTGTCGAAAATGAGACAATTATCAAGCAGATTAGTCCTGGCCAGTGCCTGGCAAGAAACTCAACAATCCAATTGTATTTTCTGATCAGCAAGCTCAATGTCCTGCCAAAGAAAACACTTTTCAAAATATAATCAAAGTGAAGTCAGAGGACACTCAGAAGGTGTAAAAGGTTTTAAAAGTAAACAATTTTTTCAGCAATAAGGTGAGACAAGTCTGTGATTCATTCAGGCTGTGACAGAGAGAGACAGTTTTATTCATTTGATCTTTCAACCTCTGTGTTATGAAACATGTTGGATTTGGAAATGTTTCCAGCATTTTTGGAAATTTCAGAGGTAAGATAACGATCCAAGGGAATGAACAGAGAAATTGGTGTTTAGAATTAGCAATGCCAATACTGGATGCTAAAAACATTGTAATGTGAACTCCAAAAACATGCAATCTTTCTTTACAATAGTACTGCTCTGTCTCTCACACAGCACACACACACAAACATTCTTAGGGCAGACAAACTAAAAATAATCTTTTAAATGATGTTTTTGCATCACTTTACTTTTAATTCTTTATGAAAACTCTGAGAAACCAAATGATGATGCCTATAGATCAAAGTTTGGCATATTGTGATGGGTGCATCTCCAATAACATGACCACATTTTAAATAGAATATATTTTAAAGTTAAACAGGGATGCTTTTAATCACAAAGGTTGTCTGTTCTAAAAAATATAACTTTTAAGAATAAAGATACTATAGGTGGAATTTAAGTGAATACATTAGCCCAGAATTTAACTTTACAGGACAATTAAAATCTAGAGATGGGACAGTGAATTTTATTGTACTGCATTAACTGCAAAAAAACTCAAAAATTAAGTAGGCCACTTCATAAAACAAACATCTAAATGCCTCAATCAGACTCAGATCACTTAATCAGAAAAATATTTATTGCCTCTTCTTAGTTGGAAAACCTTCAAGATTGGAGTGTAGACAGCTTGCAACATCAATCCTCTGGCCCTTTATCCCCCGTCTGTCTCTCTCTGACATTTCTTCAATGTTGCCTTTTTAGAGTCTCTGTCATTCTTTCTAAATTATGCTGTCTGCATCACTCTGTCTCTGTCAAGCAGTCCTCCACGCACTGCCTATTTCTCTCTTCCTTCAAATAAAGTCAGGCTAATTAAAGAGCACTGCAGCTGCCAGTATATCACACTGGGCAAATTCCGATCTGCAAAAAAGCAAGCCGAGTTTCCTTCACAAAGCTGACGCTTGTTTATCCTGATTAAATCATTTGCAGATGATCAGAAAATGCGACCACTGGGTATTTCAAATATGGAAGAGACGTATAATTTTCATTCAGTTTTGTAAATTTTTTGGAGTGAAGATCATTGAAAACAAAACGATCTTTTTGTTACAATGATTACCCAAATTACCTAAAACATTTGGGTAATTTCAAATGTTGGGAGAATTGTCTCAAAAAGAGAGGAACAAGGGCTACAATGAAATCTGGTTTGTCTGGGATACTGCGGAACATACGGGTGTAAAAAAAGAAGTCCGTGAAGAGAAGCACTGTGAATCCATGCGATCGTTTGAAGTCTTCCAATGCACCAGCAGTTACCACTAAAATCATAACACAGATGTGTTAGGCATTTGTGTTAACTTTACAACAGCTGCCGTCAACATCATCATGCCAAGATTAAAGGAGACTTTTAAAAAAGCATTTTTCTCATGCATGACAACATACACTCGGGTCGTTGAAGCCCATATAAACCAAAAAAAGGAAGAGATTACCCTATTCCTTAAACAGATTGTTGTTACTTTTCCAAGTCAAAATCAAGTTATGCATCCTCCTCCTCATATTTTTAACTTTGTCCTATTTTAGCTGTAATCCTTTCCCCATTCAATACATGCAAGTAGAAGTTTAAAAGTTATTTTTTTATTGGTTTGGTGCTACCTTCTTCCTCTTAAAAAGTAAAAATAGGCAGTTGTCATAATTTTGGATCTATGTGCCCTAATTTTTACGCTGCAATATAACAAAGTTCAGGTTTTGTCATTGTGCTGTTTCAAGAAATAAAAGAATTGTTGTTATTAATTTGCTTCAGATCCACAAAAGCATCATATCTGCTCATTTACGACCTTCCCTTTACTTGTCTCCTCCTTTTATGTGAAACAACAGTTTTGTATTACACAACTTCTTGTTAGATCCGAAAACAAATAGTGTAAGAAAAACTGTGGACACTCTAATTAAGGGCTCCTGCATGCTATCATAATATTCAAATTTGGTCAGGCTAGAAGACATAAAAAGAAAGGTCAGATCAGGGACAAGTGTGTGCAAGCAACCGAAGACATCAACAATCATTAGCTAATGGACTGATAAGTAAATCTCCCTGGATGATTACCATTGGAACTAAATGTGCAAACACTCAAATTAAACATTAGGACCTCAGTGACAAAATCTGTATGGCAATTAATTTATTGACTTTTTCTCTCATTTAGTTAAAACTAGATCAGCCAATAAATAAAGTTTACAAAAGTAATAAAGTGTGAGTAAAGTGCAGAATTCCGAGATCTAGATTGTCAGTGTTAACAAAATATTACTGGTGTTGAATCACAGGTGGTTAAGTTTCATAGCTACAACGGTGCCTATCATGAAAACTCAACATAATCTGTATTTTTTCAGTAGCTGCTTCATTTTTTTGTCCTCTGTGCTTTCTTAAGATGAGCAAAATGAAATGTGAATTTTCTTTTGTAATGATCTGCTTAGATGTGTTTCTCTTCTAGATGACGCTACTAAAGAAGGAAACTTAATTGATGAAAACTTCAATGAGGTTATTATCTGTCCAGATTCACAAGTACACAGGAAGTACTTGTGAATGTGTTTGTGTTTTTTCTTTTTTTGTGTGCGTGCATGTGTGTTTGTTACTCTGTCATCTCAAATTCCCTGTCGATTCTGGCAGATGGGTGCTCACACTCAACCAGATTATGGTGAAAGGTTTTCCTTTCCGCTGTTGCTATATGCCAGTCCATGAGTAGTGAATGCTGCAAGTCACTGAATTGATGCAATCTGCTTGGTTGCCTTAGGTAGAAAATCTTTTGACCAATTTGTAAAATAAACTGAATTTACTGCATTGCTTTATCAATTTGGAATATATTTACTTGATTTTTGTCCTTAGGAGCAAATACACTGCCTATATCAGAATACTCACCCTTAGTAACAAGATCCTCAATCAAAATAAAACATACAGCTAAAAACTCAGTAAAACCTGTCAAATCAAATAAACTTAACTGGACTAATTTTAGATGCCCTTTTATGACCTGGGATCTGAATGCTATTGACGACCTAGGAAAGATCTCAAAATTGAAGTCTGCAGATAGTTCAATGCCTCTATTTTTATTTCCGCATTGGACTATAGTGAAATGATGTTGAAGGAGTGGAGTACATAAACCTGGCTATAAACTCCTAAAGCTGCGCCACGATTATGGTTTGCTCATAAGCACACAATAACTAAATGAAACTACAAGAGAACGTTTTCCTCCCATATTAAAATTTTAATATTTCTGGCAATCTTTACCAAGCATATAATATTAAATTTCCTTTCAGGTTAAATAAGCTATAACATTTTTATCACCTTGTCAATAAATTGCGGTCTCTGACCTGTCAAGCACAGCAAATAGAAATTTTGTAAAATGAATTCAACAAGTCAGTATTCATAGAAAGAAAACATAGCTAAACACCATTTCCACCAGGGCCCAATAACAGTACTTTTGTTACTGGAATCTGTCCAACTTTCTCTTAATTGTGGCAACTTGGCATAATCCGGCCCCAGGCTCCCCAAATATATATGGCCACGTTTCTTCTGTCTCGTGCTCATGCTCTCACAGCAGAATGAGTTCCTAAAAGCAAATGATATCCAACATTCTTCATAAGCCTTAAAATGTAAAGAGCACACATAAAATTGTTTTGAAGTAAAGCCCTACAGTAAAGCCCTTGTAGTATAAGTTATCACTCTGCAAACCATCAAGTTAACTAAAGAATCATATTTTCTTTTAAACTGATGTCTGCTTTATGCGGATTCTGCTTCTTTGTGTGTAACTTTTAGAAAAACTGCATCCTTATGAAAACATTGGAGTACAATAAAGCAATTTCTTTTGGTTTGTGATAACCACAAGAAACCCGCCTGGAATGATAAACTTTTCAAACGATTTACAGGTATCACATTTTTAGTCTTATAAATTTGTAGTTTCAAAGATAATGATCTAAAGATGGATGACAAATGGACTTAAGGGGTATGTTTTTCTTTTTCTGAGTTATTGTTGGCACGTAACATTAAGTCATATATGAGAACACAAAAAAGAGGAAGCATCTGTTTCTAAACACTCGATTACCTCCTTTGGCTGCACTGACTTTTTTGTTTTTTAACATCACACTAAATCAGACATAATAAATCTAAAAATGTATATTCCTAACAACCTAAAATTTTGTATTGCATCTGGTTTAGAAAATACTACACAAAATATGCTGGTATATAATTTAAGATGAATATGGATGGAAAGTTATGGCTGATGAATTGGTGTAAAAAAGAAACAGCCAACTTCAAATTGATTTTTTTTTGTTTGCTTATTTCTATAAACCATGCATGGATATGAATCCAGGATGTATTGTTAAATAAAAAGCACAACTTTCACAGTGGATTTAACGGTAGGCTTTCCATTGCAAGAACTGTCTTCATGTGAGAATGGGAACAATATAAAATATGAGTTATAGGCACATATAACATAAAGCATATGGTTGCAATCACACCATGTGAAATCCAAAAAGTATGAGGTTTGATATTTGAGTCCACTGCATTTTTCTTAATGACAAATAATATTGTGCTTGTCAGAACCTAAACAACAATGATGAATTTAAGATGCATTGCCAATTTTGGAACACTTGGCAAAGTGCTCTGTTTGAATAAATATTATTTTTCTTGGATTAGTTTCAGCACCAACATTAAGGCAGTGTTCAGGTTTTTTTGTAAGACTTGTGGACAAAATTCTCACAGACCACAAGTAACCAAAAATATCTTTCTAATTCTTACACTTAACCCTAACAAGGTAAAGGGATTAAACAAAGAAGTATATTAAAAAAGCTTAGTTGCTTTTAAGCTTTTTTTGATAGATATTTTATTTGTGTGTACTTACCGTAGCAGTAATGAGTGGACCATGGCTCTGTGCATAGAGCAATGCTTCATTAACATGCCCTCTGACACCCAGCATGGCCAGCTCCAGGCTGTGGTGCCCAGCCATCGCAAGAGTTAGTTTCTTCAAGGAGCTGGTATATGTTCTCCAAGGCTGATCGAGCTCTGCCATACTTGCTAAGCAGCCCCGCATAACATTCAAGCAGTAGCCGGCACAGGGCTTGATCAATGTCAAGCCTCTGCAATGGGAACAGTACACCATCTTTGCCAGACCTTTTACGCATTCTCTACTAAGGTTGGCATGTTCTGTTGCGTTAATGACCTCCAGTCCTTTATCCAAGGCAAGACTCAGTTGCCTGCCAGCCTCCAACACCTCAGCCAGTTCCTGAGCCACGGCGACAGGATGATTTCCGAACGGCTTCACATCCTGTCTGATCATACGCAGACAGTCACCCATTGTGCTACTTGTTGTCACACTTTCTTCAATGCCTGGATTTATAAGTCGTGTATACACAAGAGGGAAGAGGTTGTTAAAAAACTTGTGAATGGTCATCTCAACGGAAATGTTGGCTCCACGTAGGTATAGCGAGAGAGAAGAAAACAGTTGATTCACATGGGGTAAGGCCTGACGGGACAGGGATGAGTAGGTTCCCTCCAACAGTGAACTTAGGTGACCTTGAGAGAATGACAGGAGGTACTGAAACATGTCTGCAAGGAGAGGAGAAAATGAACAGAAAAAATATGTAAGACGAAATTATAAACACAAAACATTTCATTTTTAATGAAAAGTATTGACTCATATTTTTAAGAAAGAAGCTATAAAGATTTACATTGCCTGTATTGCAACAACGAGTAACTTCTTGCAAATGAATAAACCTTAACTGAACAGACGAACGGACTGAACACATATTTTGTCTCACCATTTAATACATTAAAACGTCAGGTCATAACACAGTCCTATACTTTATTACGGCACTTTATTTCATGTAGGTTTGATGAAGACTTTTATTGATCACTGTGAAAATTGTCCTGAAGTAAATTTAAAAGAATTGACCTGAGTGAGTCCTGGCATTGTGTTCTTGGAATACACCTCAAACCACAGGAATATATAAAAAAAATATTACTGAGAGAAAAAAAGCATTATTTAATTTAATCAAATTTAATTCTGACCTCACTTTTGGACACATAACTTTGCTTAACTAAAACATGAGTGAATGCAGAAAACCTAGGTCATTCAGGGTAAGTCATGTTTTTTATCCCAGGCAAAACATTTTCACACTTTTCTCACATTTCATGCTTTACCGACAGACTCCATTATTGCATCTTTCTGACTCTGCCAGGATAAAATGTAAATTGGTTATTTCACATTGCAATTCAAAATGACCTAATATGAATTTGACTGACCACTCAGGCTGTCCCTTCCAAACATCCCATGCTTTTATGCCCCTATAAACTTTCTTCTCTCCCCATGACTCACTGTGTCTACACTTTATGCCATGTTTCCGACATGCCACTTCCCATACATTCTTCCCTGTGCATATATATACTCATGTAAGTTTGTGTATGCATGCGCTAGATGCAACACTGCTCTCTGGGGTGTGATGTAAGCTTGAAAGCATGACAGGACATGAAGGAGCAGCAGCAACTGTACAGAAACTGAGACCTGAGAACTCGGGTGCCAGGACACACACAATATTCGACACTATGAACACACACCGACATGCACACACCCCGACACGCACACACGTATGCATGCACACACATCCACAGTTTGTCCTTTTATTTTCACTAGGATTTTGCATTAACTTGCATTCATTTTTTATACATTCCTACAGCTTAACCCAGACACTTAGGTTAGGTTAATCCTAACCTTTACCAATACATGCCTAATCCTAAGCCTAACCTTAACTCAATTCATATCCTAGTCCTAAACCTAAACACTAACCTAAAAACAGCACCTCTTCTTATGGAGCCTGGGCTTTGGGTCCAAAAGTAACAGTAGGTTGTCACAACATAGCATTTGTTGGAAAGAAATATCAAGTATCAAAAACAAGGCTACATTCACTCATGTATTTCTAAAATAAGAAAATACCTGCACTGACTCTCAATGTTACATGCAACAGCGTACTTAAAAGGATTATTGATGTGCTCTTGAATTTTTCAGATTGTCGTACGTTACATTCATTCATGAGAGAGTCATTCCAGTGTAGATTCTACTTCAGCTAAGAGCTTGTTAGCAAGTGTGTGTGTCTGTGTGCACGGGCATGCGCGTGTTAATGCTTTTGTGTTTTTTGCATGTGCCCTGCCCCTCCCAGGTCACAGACAGAAGGATAACAACAGTCATGTCCCCATGAACAGCTGCACTAATAGGAGTACTGTCTGTGACACTTAGGGACTCCCCAATCGCCAGCAAAAGGCACAACTTATGTGTAAAGCTCCAGAAAACACCAAGGAAATTTGCACTCAAAAAAACATGAGATGGTAATTGAAAATCGTGAAGGCTAGGGACAGATATAAAGCAAATCCATGTGGAAAGAAAAAAGAGCAGTATGGAATATAGGTCACTCAGAGAAGTTGAAGGGGATAAAAACACCAGAAATATCGAAGGTGAAGATCAACAATAAAAAATAAAAATAAAAAAAATGTTGAAAAGATATTTTCATCCAACCTTCATGTCTCTTAATGCCCCGTGGTGTCTTTAGGAGCATTAAGTATGCTACTATGTCTGAAGGTCAAGGCTGCAAGGGTGAATGTCTGTTGTTACAACACATCAGAAAATGGTTAAACGGGACTAAGAACATGTAAGCTCCAGATGCTTGTTTCATTTTGTTTCCGTCCTCAGCTATTCTGTGTTTCAACTGTTTAATCAAAGAGAGTGGCACATATGTGAAAAATGAAAAAAACAAAAAAGTCAGAGACAAAGAAAGCCAGGAAAATAGAAGAAAAACCCCATTAAACTTTTTAAACAAGGAATGACAACTACTGTACAAGATGTCTCCACCTTGTGAACATACTGACATCTGGATCCATTTGGCTCTTGGCCTGGAGCACTTCCCCGTCTCTCCATGGATTTTACTTCAAACATGTACTTCTGAAGGAAGGACATGTTGTTACTTTAAAGATTTAGATTTTCTTCCGCTTAGACACAGGGGAAACAAACAAGACATAGCAGGTTCCGACAACAACTTCTGCTCTCTGCAGTTGAAGAATGAGGCATAAAATATAACACTGCTGGGTGGCCTTGCTGAAACACCTGTATTTACACCTGTTCAGACACACACAAGCTGACGGTGTCATCAGAGACATCTTTCAGTTCAATGGTAACTCTGTTAAATGCTCTGGAAAACTGGGATACACCATATTTTCCAGGGGGGACCACAGGCCTTGCCAAACTGGTCAGACTACTTAAAAGTTTTACATTGTCTCTTGGTACAACCAAAAACTTCAATGTATTTTTTTTTAGGAATTTTATGTGATAGTACAACATACAAGTAGCATGTAATTGTATACAACTTTCTAAACTCTTTTTAAAGTACTATGTGTGGTGGAAACTAACACTGCTCATTATCCTGAATGCACCATGCCCACTGGCAAAATTATATTGCTGGGAGACTTTTCAAGACTGCTACTCAAAACTCATGGAGAAATGGATGGAACCGAATAAAATAGTCAGAGTAGAATAGGAAGTCATTTATATATTTTATTTGACCTTTATTTTTACAGGTTGTCTCATCGAGGTCCGAGATCCTAGAGACAAGTTTTGAAAAAAACAAACAAAACCACAGCAGCTAACTAACTAAGGAATTTGACTGAATTAAATAAGCTAATAAAGTATTAGCTAAAAACAAAAACAAGGCTCAAAAGATTTCTCGTTTTGTCTAAAATAAATCTGAATCGTCCCAAAGGACAAAGTGGATAGTTTCAAACTCCTGGAGACTTCAGATTGTAAACACTTCGTTTCCCCCTCCCCGAGTTCTGACCATGGTACTGGAATATTCCTTGATTGGACTTTCAGAGCAAAAGGTATGAGGACAAGTAAGGTGGAAACAATCCAAGAATAGTTTTATAGAAATGATGTACCAATGCTTGAGTCAATGCATGAAACTGATAATTATGGCCAGCTCACCTGAGAATATAAATTACAGTAGCGAGTGAAAGATTTACATCCTGTCACGTACCCTAATGCACCATTGTAGACAGTATCCAACATATGTAGACAGGTGACAGGTGCTTTCATATAAACAACATGACAGTAATCTAACAGGGGAAGCAAGGTCATTAAACAAGGTGCTTCCTAGCACTGAAAGAAAGCCATGCTCTATTTCTAAAGAAATTTGTTCCTCACTATCTTAGCAGCAAAGTGATAAGCAAACCCAGCAAAGCACACAAATTAATTTAAAAACAATACCAAAAAATAACTATGCTAAATTGTTCAATAAATAGATAAAAATTACAGGAGACAGATGTTAAAAATACTTTCATCCTTGTGGAAACATAAACATTGCACAGAAATGTAACAAAAGAATATGTTGGGGTTGTTTTGTGCGGTTTTATTTCGCAAAGTATTTCTGTCCTGCCCTCTACCTGACTCACAAATCTGACTTGTCATTCTGAAAGTCAATTGAGAGATCTCCTAAACATTTGTTTGAGATTCTCAGTACCATTGTACGAAAGTCAGTTGGCTCAGATTGTTCTCTCTGACCACCATGCCTAAATTTGGATGTGACCACATTCAGTTTAGACAAGCATTTGTTGGTGGCTATCCTCACATTTTATTGTTTCCCGTCTGTGTTTCTCTTGGGAAATGAAAGGCAGTTCAAATGTGGTCAGGTGGCATGGGGCAATTTTCTTTCGTTTAAATGAAAGTCCTAAACACAGAAATTAAAGTCACATAACTGTAAAGCAGAAAATGTTAGAAAAATTAGAGCTGCCTGCAGTTGTTGTTCCTATTTGATTGGAATAAACAAGAGAAATACGCATAACCCATTCTGTATCCCATGGTCCTGCAATAGGCTAAAGTGAGTACAAATTTATGACTATGAAATTAGGTATTACACAATATCTTTCCATCAGTCTAATGCCAAAATTATTCACTGAGAACACTTGGTTTAAATTACAAAAACCCAACTTTGGTTGACATTCTGCACAGCATACCCCATTTTTAACTGGCACAATTTAACTTAAGTGTCACCATAGTGAAGCTGCCACAATCAGACTCAAAATAAGCATACCAGCAGTAAGTCTGTGGTTTCAGTCACAACTATAGTGTTTATTGCCTTTGCTGTGATTGGCTCTGATTTCTCCACAAATACATTATATTCTATGACTAGTAAAAAAGGCAGTTGTAATAGTAGCAGTTTCTGCTGTTGCAGCAGCAGCTACAATTACTACTTGGAGATGTTTAACACTCTCATGTGAATACTTTTCTGCAAAGAAAACAGCTGACTTTGCTGCACTTTTTTGGTTCCAATAGAGAAAGCACTTGGTACACCACAGCCATGTATATGAGGAATCAGCTTCCTTCAGTGCAGTGTCATATCTTTTCAATGAAACAACCAAATGTTACTCCGAGTACATTATTTTTGTGTCACATGTATACTTAAAATCAAATGTTTACACACACTGTATAGAAAGACAGAATTATGTTTTCTCTCATTGTCTGATCAAAAAAAAAAACAAGCCTGTTTTAGGCAAGTTAGGACTACCAAAAAACATTATCTGCTTTTTGTCAAGTACCAAAAGATTGACAAATTTATGAGATTGCATGTTTTTTTTTGTTTTTTTTCTTTTTCCCCTTTCTCATACTACAATTGCTATGCATTTAAATATTTTGGGATGAATGTAAGCTGATAGTAAATTTACAATCATTGACTAAATTGGCAAAACCCCTCTCGTTGAATTTTAAAGCATATGTCAATCCTACCTTTTATTATGTGTTATAAAAAAAAAATAAAAAAAAACTTAGTCAAGATATCAGGAAGAGAACTGTGGACCTCTGAAACCCTTATTCATCCTTTGGTATAATTTCCAGATGTCTAAAGGTGCTATGGTAATCTGTTCAAACAACTGGCCAAAATTTTTGTGAACTATTATGAGGGAAAATAAGTCGATGTAAACTTATGTTCGACACAGTAATAAAGCATCATCTCAAAGTATTTTTAATAGCAGTGGCATTTAGCAAATAGAAATATTTTTGGCAATCTTTAATGACCTAAAACAGGAAATACTTAGTCTCAGTTAATGTGACACAGTGAGAAAAGAAGGCCATGTGTATTTTTATGCAGTGTATGAAAATTTATGTTTTAAATGCATCGGGAGGAGGCCCCGGGGAAGACCCAGGACACGCTGGAGAGACTATGTTTCCTGGCTGGCCTGTGAACGCGTTGGGATTCCCCCGGAAGAGCTGGAACAAGTGGCTGGGGAGAGGAAAGTCTGGGCCTCCCTTCTTAAAACTGCTACCCGACCTCAGATTTGCTGAAGAAAATGGATGGATGGATGGATGGATGGATGGATGGATGGATGGATGGATGGATGGATGGATGGATGGATGGATGGATGGATGGATGGATGGATGGATGGATGGAAAGGGTTAGGTGGGTGGGGTTAGGATCAGCCATTTCCAACTATGACCTATTTTGCTTATTATGATTGGCGTTATTGTTTTTATGGTTTCAAAGGACCCCTTAGAAAATTAGATGATACATCTCAAGGGGTAATCTTTGAAACAAATAAATAAATGTCAGCAAATCACTTGATCATGGACATCCGAATTTAAAACCAGGAGTGCAAAGGCTGAATATTGTGAGCTATCAGTTTAGATACAGAAAGATAATTTTTTTGACTTCCAGAAGGTGGGAAAATGAGGTATGGTAAACGATCCCTAGGACACGCTCCCTTTAGAGATTTTGCAGTCCACGCTATATTTTGTTGTAGCCCTGATTCCTGCAAGAAAATTGCTACGTTTTCTTATAGGAAAACTTTGCAAGTTAAAGCAAACTACAGTAATACTGGATCCTACAGAGTTGTTTTCCTTTTTCCTCAGTTTTTACTGCCATTGCTTCAACAAGATAAACTAGGCATAAAGTACGAATGGATGAGAACGTGGCCCTGCGATTTCAACTTTGCTTGCTTGTATATGTTTGGAGGTACAGCAATATTGTGATAATGAGAGAGGAGACACTGTTCTCATACCATAAAGCTGTGGGACATTCCCATCCTGGCAGTCTGTCCTGACAGTCCTGAATGAATCTGACCAACTATCATCTCAGGAAAAGCATTTTAATCCCTCTGCTGGCTTGGGTTTCCAACGGGTCACCACACAGATATGTGTCATAGTGACACATGTGAAGATTACATATCCTTGTTTTAATTAGCAAAAGGACTGTGTATCTACACTGTCTTCTCCGAGGCATTGGGAGTCATCTTGAGTTACAGCCGAGAGTTCCAGTGTCATATAATCTCCTGCTTTAATGGTAATAAACTATTATTAAATTCTTGAATCAATCTTTTGATTCATCTTGCTTATGCGACTCTTGAACACAGCCTGACCAAGTCTAAAGAAGGAGCATGAGTCATCTGTGAAACTACATGCACAGGTTTGCTGCTCATGCAAGCATGTTGACCTGGAAAACTGAACTACCAAAACAGTTAGGTAACCACTGCCACCCCCAGCACCCAATGCTCACCCAACAAAACAACTATGAAAAAACCTAATTGTTTTATCTTAGTGCAAGATGATATCTTGCACTAAAAAATTATCTGTGCACCTTTCAAAAAGTTTTATTTTGACTTTAACAAAATATTGCCCCAAAAGTCTGAGTCTTGGCCATTAAAGCAGCAGTATGTCACTTTTATAAGGAATATATTTTTTACATATTAGTTAAAACTGTCACTATGGTTAATAGATAATCTATGAAAGAAAAATCAAGCTCCTCTGGCATCAGATATCATCTGAATAAATAAAGAGCGCTGTCAATAACAACCAATGAGAGACAGGAGGAGGGTCTTAGCACTGTCACTCACCCTAATGTAGGCGTGGGTGACATGCTCTGATTATCTACTATGCTACAGCTGGTTCAAAACAACACAGGCTGCCATGAATGCTCAGGTTAGTTAGCATGGGCACCAACAACAAAGAATAAACAGTTTACCAGGAACATACCTTGCAGTTAATATGATAAAAATTTCAATTGTGTCCCACCATTTGATTTGACAAATGGGACAGTTATTTATTTATTTATTTTACTTAGGGCCAAGTTGGTTTCTCTTAATAAGAAAATTCATAATTTAAAAACGTTTTTTGTATTTAATTGGGACCGGGCTTTGTCTAATGTTAAAATGTGTTTAATGCATTTTGGGTAAATATTGTCAGGATAATTTAGCCAGTGATTAAAAATGGAATTCAACACAAAAACTAAATTCTGGAATATGAAAAACTGTCATAGAAACAAGCATAGTTTATTCCACACTGGCACAGTTTGAAATATAGTGGACGCTATATCAGAAATGAGAACACATTTCCTGTTGTTTGCAGAAATACAGAAACATGATCACAGGTGAAGAAAGGAGGAGATGAGAGAATGATGGGAACAGAGAAGACTGGGGGTAGGGGCAATTGCTAAAGGAGTCAGGGGGGTGTGAGTGGATGAGATTGTTGAAATGGCTAATAGGGGGTATGGAGGGTGTCTGCTGTAGACTGCTGACAGGCTGATGGACGGCACCTCTAGTACTTAGTATCAAAGGGACAAAGGTCAAAGTGTTTTTTCTGATGGTTTACACAATAAGTGAGCTAATCCAACTGGAAATTCTGAATATCCTAAACTTCAACAATACTAAACAGTGGGCAGAAATGCAGCTTATTCTTTTCACTTACTATTTTAAATCAGTAGTCCTTCAGTCGTGGAAATGTTCATTAGGTGACAGAAGAATGATTTTGTAATATTTTTTATGCATCTCTGAAGTTTCAGGTCAACGTCCATCACTACTCCTGGATTTCAGATCTCATCTCTTGTTCCTAACTGTAATAACTGAAGCTGCAGCTGACCCTGTATTGTTCCTCTTTAGGTTCAAAGATAATAACATCACTTTTGTTTCTGTTCTGCTGGAGAATGGTGTGGCAAATCCATTTATTTGTTTCAAGCATCTTTTGGTGCTTGAATGGGTTCCCCTGGTTACATCGTAATGTAGATCTATATATCATCTGTGTAGGGTAGCTAACCTTATTATTTGTTATAACTTAAGCTATCGGGCGCACATATACATATATTAGATAGAAGGGATCCCAGGATTGAAGCATACGGTATCCCACATGTAACTTCTGTCCGCTCCAAAGAGAAGTTATAAATTGGCACAAAGAAGTTCTTGACATTAGGTAAGATTTCAACTAGTTAGGCATTGTGTTATAGTTTTCCAGTTCTCCAGTTGTTTCAATAATATGTCATTGTGAACCATGTCAAATACTATACTGAAGATCAGTAAAACCAACACTGTGGTGCCTCCACAGTCTGTATTTATATGAATGTCATTGAACACTTTGATGAGGGCAGTCTCAGTACTGTGGTGAGCACAGAAATCAATCAGAATCTTGCATGTTTGTTCATTATTCATGAATACCACAGACTGGAGGCATTTTCTTCTAAATAGTTATTCCAAACCCAAAGATTAGGATAAACAAAAGTATTCAAATGTGACAGATGAAGATATTCAACTGAGTCAAGAAGAGTAAAGGCACTCAAACGTTTTGTTGGGAAAGAATTGGAAACACACAGGGTAGCACATGGTTAATCTGAAAGAAGATTTTTGTGTAGATCCTGGGTGTGGAATGAAATCAGAAACTAGTGAGGAATTTACCACCATAAAAGGTGTGGTTGGTGTTTTTTATTAATGAGCTTTATGTACGAATAGTGATATGTTGGGGTGGACACTGAATGCATAGCTTAAAGTTGGGAACTTAACTACCATTAGCAGTAATAAGGCAAAACAATAATAATAAAAATCCTTGATAAAAAAAAAGTAGCAGTATCTAAGATTTTATAAAAATAAATTTGTCTAAATAAAAAGATCGCTGAGCAACATATTACACTTCTGTTTGTTTGGCTTAACACCAGTTTCATAACAGTGGACCAAATAAACACATCATGGCTGGCCAGGTTCAGAACATCATTCATGATTGTTATTTTTGATTCTTATTTTTTATTATTTTTTACAATTAATTGTACATTCTGAACTGGAATACACTGATCTGTAACAGGATGATCAGTTGATAAAATCTTAGAGATGGAAATCTTTACGATGCACAAAGGAAAGAGAGAGGAGTTAGTTGAGTTGAATGTGGGAGTAATGAAGTGACTGATGAAGGAGGTGAGTCAATCCCAGCCCAATGTGGACTGAACCAACAGTATGACTCATAATTCAGAAACTTTGATATTCTTTTTTTACTTTTCCATCAAAATCATGTGTCCCAACCATAACTTGATATTCCACAAGCACTGCAACACTCTTTACAATACATCTCTACCAAATGTGTAGTTTTGCTCTTCTTTTACCTCAAAATACATTTCGATAACACTCCCTTTATTTTCAAACTTTATATGGGTCAAATGCAGCACCCCCACCCCACTGCCTTACTAATGTCTGCTTTTTCTCAACTTTCACATTTCTAATATCAAAATTCACTGGTGTTTTGCTGATTATCTACCAGAATTTAATAAAGTTGTTGATTGGAACTTTCAGATAAACATTGCACAGGTTTTGGAATTTGCCGTTGAACCATAAGGGAAGTTAAGTCAGACAGGACACAGTAAAAACAGACATACCAGAACAATTAAAGGCAGTGCAGTAAATTCCCAGCGGCAAGTTAGACAAACTCCAGACAGGCTGAAATCCATTGAACAGAGAAGACAAGCTGAGAAAATACAACTTTGACAACCAAGGATCTTGAGGAATAGTTTCTGTGCTCATATACTTTTCTGTGAGGAGAAGGTGTAACTTGTTTGCTGTTGACATTAGAACAGTGCTTCTCAATTCTAGTCCTCAGGCCTCCCTGCTCTGCATGTTTTCGATGTGCCACTATACCGGAACAGCTGATTCAAATGATTGCATGACTTCTTCTGTAGCTGTCTAGTACTGCAGAAGCCCGTTAATCACCAAAAGATTCAATCCAGGTGTGAGGCAGAAGGGAAACACCTAAAACATGCAGGGCAGGGCGGCGTGAGGACTGGAATTGAGAAACACTGCATTACAGGGAGTATGTTTCATAACAGAACTGCAAAGAATTTTTCCAGTTCCACATCTGAGTGTTTTCTGATATCGGATTGCTTTTCTGGAGGAATAGCAGTTTGATGGTGTCAATCAAACTGAGCACTTGTGAGGTAAATTACATCTTTGTCTTTAGTAACAATGCTTTAGTGCTACATTAAGTGACATGTGAAATGGAAATCGCAAACAAGGGGTGTTTTGTTGAATGTTGAATTGGCTGCTTCCGATTCAACATTGGAAAACATGTAGCACCAATGGGTAAACATAACAATCAAGTGCTCATGCACTGACAATGGATGCTTTTACGAAGCCTTCCTTTTAGTCTTGACCAGAGTCTTAATCTAGTATTTGTCTTCTTACTTTCTGGACTGTTTCATAATTCTCATATTAATAAAGTGGAAACAGGTGCTCGTCAAAGACACAAGCAAGAAGTCAAGTTTAAAGAAACTTTATGACTAAAAAAATTTTTAGGTTTTTCTTCTCCCCTCCTTCATTCTCTTGATATTTTCTTTTATTCTCCAAAGAGCCAAAGTTTCTTGAATTCAGGGGAAACAATGCTGTCGTTTTTAATCAAAACTTCTCAAGAGATTTCTATGAGCACAGTAACAGCACAAACAACATTCACACAAAATATGTGATATTCTGAATCTACTGTTAACTTCATAAACACATTTCCCCTCCACCCAGGATGATTAAATAAGACGTGTAGGGATAGATTCCGGATATCCTCCCTAATTTGAGAATGAGCTCATGGTGCAGAGAAATATCATACTGTGTCCAAACATCAGTCTCTAGAGCAATAACCCTGTCAGTCAAAACATCTGCAGGAAAAAAAAAAACAGAAACATGAAGTGAGAGGACAAAAATGTGAGAGGACAGGGAACAAGAATCGCCTAAGATGAGCAGGAAGTCTTTTAGACAAAAAAAAGATCGTAATTAAGATAAAACATACTGAATTTGATGAAACAATGAAGACAATATGCAGCAACAAAGTGAGTTATTATGTCTGCTGCTTGCAAATGCATAGAGGCATAGTTTGGAATTCATAAATATGCCAACATGACAAGTAAAACAAATGCTTGGAAATTCCCGCATGTTCATTCATAGGACAGGTGCCCTTATGGAAGTTGTGTTATCTGGGCCACCTAAGATGATTGTGACAGCTTAAATTAAGAAATCAAAAAACATTTCCATCAAATATGCTTTTAGGCTACATATTCTTGTTTGACTGCCAATAAACTTCTCTGACATGCATAGCTTTCACAAGCACGGGTTTTTCCATTGTTTCTGAAGGAGCTTTCTGGTCAAGGTCATGTAAAGGATCAAACAACAATTTATACTGGCATCCTACAAACACTCTGGAGTAATTTGTTCACTTTATTAGGTATACCTTGCGAGTAGTGGGTTGTCCCCTTTTTGTCTTCAGAACTGATTTAGTTCTTCATAGCGTAGATTCCCCGAGGAGTCTCGAACATTATTCAGAGATTTTGGAAAACATTGACATCATAGCAAGTCATAAGAGCTGAAAATTCATGGTGGAAATCCCCCCATTCCACTACATCCCAAAGTTGTGCGATTGGATTGAGATCTGGTGACTGTGGGCCAAGGGATTATGGCGAGCTCACTGACATGCTCAAAAAAACAGTTGCCAGCATTATACTGCTGGAAGAAGTCATAATAGGTCCCCATCATTAACGGATGGACATGGTCAGCATTTAAATTGCCTATTAAAATATTAAAAGTGGGTAAAAAGATACCAACATTGCCAGTCTGAATGGTTTGTTTGAGGTAGCATTACTTTCTTAACACCAATAGCTACTTTTAACAGTTAGCTAAGAGTTACCACATGAGATGTAAAAATATTATTTACTTGTTTTATATATGAATATACCGTGATACCAGACATATTAAAGTAAAAGAAAACCTATTGTAGTTCCTTTCTTAGGGGGACTTGTAACTCTGGGAGGAGGTTGCTAGTTTCTCATAGGCAGGATAAAAATATGCCAGTTCCAATAGATCTAAAATTTGGTTTGATGATTTTCATGTGAAAGAATGCAGACTATAAGGAAGACCCAAACAGCATTGTAAAGTTAAAAGCACGTCTTTTGAAGTTTTTTCCTCCAACAAAAGGCTCCAAAGATGTCGCCTTATACCACATTTTGCACTGGGCTTTATTTAACGTCATGTGTAAATCCTCATTTTCAATAGCAGAGCTATCTAGATTGAAAAAGAACATCTCAACATCAATATTTCCACTACATGGGAAATACAAGTTAGCAAAAAGTTTGTTAGCAGAAAAGGCAGTAAAGTGTCTCTCAAACTCTATGGTCAGGGAAAGATGCTGGAGAGCACCACACAAATTTTTCTTTTATATTTTACAATGAATTTTATTTTATGCAGTTGCCACCAAAGGAGCCACAGTTTAAATACTTCTTGAAATAATTTGTCTCATTTGATGACAAATCTTTATTGTGATTATTGTGACATATGCTGCCAAACAAACAAGGTAATTAGTCCAATTTTGCCGCTTATTGAAGTTTCAGTTACGGGTTCAGCGCAACAAAGTAAAAAAAAAAAAAAAGTGAACTACTCAAAATTCTTTGCATGTTTTTTATTTTTCTCCATTATCTCCGCACAGCACACCTGTTGCTGTCCCATCTGACTGCTCCGCAAGCCAAAAGAGCAAGAGATTACATTAAAAACACAGTCGTTCCATCTCAATGTTAGTTTTTCAAGCTTTTTGTTACTTTTGTAATTGTTAATAAGTGGTTGCCTTAACACAGTGAAGGTTGCTAAATTAATTTAAACAACTGCTCTGCAGAAAGTCAATCTGGGTTGCCTTTGCTATGTTAACTGTACTAAAACAGAAATTCTCAGAACTTTGTTGAAATAATAATTACTGATATCTTTATTTCGTTGGGTAATTTGAGTTTTGAGTTTTTTTGTGTCTTTAATAAAATTCAAAATGTTTTGGATGTTAGTGAATCTTTTGATTTGAACAAGACAGACATACTCCTTAAGCGTTCAGTTTGTCTGCTGAAGATGCTTAAGCTGATATAAATTTTTGTACTGAAACTGCTTGTACACATTTTCAGTACAAGCCTTACAAGATTTGAGAAGAAAGATATGAAGTCCTGCTTTCAAAATGAAAATGTGTGCACTTGGATTATGGCAGAAAAGTTCCATATATGATTTTGACCTTTCATGGACAAGAAAAAACTTGCAGTAAAGTCAGATGAAGTGTGTGTTATACAAACAGTACCCCCACTCAAAAAAAAAAAAAAAACAGATATCGGTTTGACTAATTGTGTTAATGTTTGATGTACCATGAACCTTGGATATATATCATTAAACCTTGCAGTGGTGGATATCAGTTCTTTAATGAATCAATCTATTCCACACGTGATTTTCAGGTGTTTAGAGTAGTGGAGATATAATCCTCCCTCTTACAGCTGTTTCAACAAGTACCATAAGTGTGTTTGATGAGTGTATCTGCTACTTCTCTGTTTTATCATAAATAAGATCCTTCCCTTCTTACGTCATGTCTGAGCCAGTCTGGACAATGATCATCAGCCGTTGCACATTTTCAGACTAGTCAAAAAGGGAAAAACAGAAAGGAGCAACAATAGAAACTAGGGTGTGATGGTGTTAAAAATAATGACGTCACTAGTTCTTCCTTTTCAAGGCCTTCTAAGGACAGTCTCTGCGCTGTCTGAGTGCCTTGGGAGGAATGTGAAGTAGCAAGTGGATCATGCTGCATGAAGTAATGGCATTTTGATTTTGGCAAGTCCAATCCTCTTTTGTATCTGCGTTACTTCCAACCATAGAGAAAGTTAATTGAAAATAGTGAGCTCTTTAAGACTTATTTCATACTGATTTCATGTTAATTTTTCTTCAATTTTCTTTTTTACTAGACATTTCATTGTATTGTGTGTGCCTGTGTCTGCCTGCGTGTGCATGTATTTCTCTGCACTGTTCCTGATTTCATTTCTTGGCTGTGCAGCTGTAGACAACACCATCAACATAATTAAAGTTGGTTGGCGTGGTGCCTGGTCTGAATCACCTGACATCAGATGCATTTAAGGGCATGCTAATCCATCCAACTGGCCAGTGTACGGGTTTAAAGAGTTCAACTGTGCTATGGGCATAACACTTAACTGCCATAGCCATATTTGCAGTATCAAACCCCTCCTTCAACAGCTCGACATTGGATGTGCTGTGTCTGTGTTATTCTATCCTCTAGTTGTTCTACACCTTCTCAAAGTCACTAAAATATTGTCTGCAATTCTTATTCATTGTTCATTTCAGTCTTTAAGCTCAGATCTGGGACCAAGATGGCATCCAATTTCAGCACTCTCCAGTTTAAATTGGCGTTGTTTTGTTTCTAACCACAGACAGTCATTCAAGCCATCATTGTGCCAAAAAAGAGCCTAGTTTAGTGAAGAATAACTATAAATAATTGCTTAAATAATTCCTCATAGTTCCTAATTATAAAGAATGAAATAGCCAAATATCATATCCCTTCTGCTTGTGGATTTCTGTTTTTGTTGTTTTCTTGGTTATTTTTCTTATTTCTTTCAGTTTGGTCATGCTTGAGTTTTGTGTTTGTTTTGCACTTTGCATCTTCTTGTTCTAGTTCATTCCTTCTGTTAGTTTCTCTTGTAGGTTTATCTTTTGGGGTTAATATTGGCAATTTCTGTTATTTGGGTTCCAGGGTTCTCACTGAAAAAATATCCATGACTTTCCATGATTCTCCACGGCCTTCAATGTAATTTTCCAAGACCCACACACAACAGGTTCAGAAAGAAAGGTGTATGACTGAAAGACTAAAAGCTATAGTGAACATGTAAAAGTTTGGGTCAGGCAAATAGCGAGGAAACATAAATGACAAAAATGTGAACATGAAGCCCACACAAGCAGGTATGATTTAAAAAATGCCAATACATTGACTAAGGAATCATATGATAATAGTGTCAATACATAAACAAAATCAATAACAGTAAGATTGTAGATGATATACATACTGTACTGCTTCTACAAACGTTCAGAACAGACAGGCACCACACCTCTAGTCTTCAGTTGAAGGCTTATTCCATGATTAAATAAATACATATTTTTATAATTATAATAATAACAGAGTATTTGTTCACTTACCCTGGAAGGTATCTAACTGACTAGACAGCATATTTTCCAGTTCATAGGTGTAGGTCTCAATTTTTTGGAGGGTTTCTCTTTTCACAGCAGCTTGGTAGGATTCCTCCATCTTCTTGTTGCAGCAAGATGGACCTTGGTGCTTACATATCTGCAGATCAGCATCTGGGGAAAGCAAAAACAACAAATTCAACAATAATCACTTTTTCTTAATTAAAAAGATGGATTATTTATATGGTGGGAGGATAAGCAAATAAATACAGTGGTTCATTGAAATTTTGCAGCGGCTGTATTTAATAAAACATATTTCCGACTCCGCATATATCAGTTTATGATCATACACTGAAAGAAATATGTTACAGTGTATCTAAAGTTCCTGGCTATGAGCACAGACAAGTCATAACTCCTCTGAAAGACAGAAGTGGCACCATGTCATGGTGAGAAAGTAGACTGAGTATTTCATCCATGTTTAACAGCTATAAATACTGTCTGAGCTAAATATATGATCTTGCCTCAATGTGATACGAAGGCACACATGGTTGTTTCATATACTGAGGTATGCTTATGCACGTAATGATAGATTTAAAGGAGATTTAAAAAATACATGGATAGCCATTTTTTTCAAAGTATCCATGATCATAAATGCATATTTATTAATAATCACGATCACTTGATTTTAATGGGCTGCAAAAAAGCACTGCACAACAACAATATTACCCCAGTAATTAAACTTCAACCAATATGATCTAACACAAAGTTAACATCAGATGAGACTTCATCTCACCTGTATCAGCTGCCTTATGCCATTGCTGAAGTGAGAAAGTGACTTGGGAACAAATCAATAAAAAAATGTATTATGCAAAAGTCTTACATCACTCAGATAACTCATTTTACATGGGGAAAGGCTGGACAAGGATGGCTCTAGGCAGATGTTGTAATCAGAGCCTAAAGCATGGTGTTAGGCCAGACCACAAGACCAGCGCTTCACTGGTCAAATCCCTCCATGAAACACAATAGGGTTACATTCTGAATCTCTCTTTCACTCTCTTCTCCCTCTCTCCCATTTGCTGGGCATATCCTTGTGAGGCCTGGGTGTCTTTTAATTACCCAGAGAGACTGCATTTGTTTCCATCCCAGAGCCAGATGAATGAAGTCATGACTGGCTGTCCTCCGGCTGTTAGCTCATTATCTCTGTCTCTGTAGGGGTCTGCTTTTTTATTTTGACACTTGTCTGTTGCCTAATGCTCTGCCTGTCAGATTTCTGCACTGTCATCGTAAAAGCAATCAAGTTACCAGAACATATTTTTATTTGTGAACATGTTCAAATGATTCATTTGTACGGATGTAATCAGTTTATTCTTGATTGTTTTTATCTATCTTTTGACACAATCTTGATCCTTTTGATTTATACAAGTTAATAAGCAGTCTCAAAAAGAGTATAAATTTTAACCAAAGAACATTTATTATAGTGGTTGAATTGTAAGGTTCTGTAGTGTCTATAGTACAAAAGCTTAAGAATGGTTTAAAGCTTGATCATTATCTTTTCTCCACTGTTTCCATCCCGTCTGCTGCTGATCTCACTCTCTCGGATTGATCCTAGCCATGACTCTTTGTCCTATCCATGTAACTGCATTAAGCAAGTGACGCATAAGCAAGGTGTTGTTTTGAGTAGAAATATTAAATAAAATGTCTATATTCATTAGAAAAATTACTTAGTTTCTTCCATAAAAACAGCTTATAACTCATCGGCTTCTTTTATCAGTATCTTTTTAACACCTACATTCACCAGACACATTATGAGATTTACATTAAAACCAGGTTGCTTCAAGTGAAGCTTTAATAGTGATATAGCTTCAAAATACATTGACGCTATTAATTATAATCTGTCAAAATGTGATTTTTGCCAATCACTTATTATCCAGCCACATATTTAATGTGTAATGGGATTGTTATTTTTTCAAGTTTTTGCATTACATATTTTTCTTTCCCTTTTCCCAAGGATTAAAACAAAATCTAATGTCCCTTACTATGTGTAATTAATGCCCTACATAGACTTTTGCTGCTTGGTAAAACTTTAACAGTCCACATGAGATGCCAGTTCTGATATACATTTAATTGTTTTCAGGTAACTAATGCCTTTGGAGTAACTTGCCCCAGTTCAATGGTCTTGTCAAAAATTCAGTGTAGAGAAACTCAACCACTGTACAATTCCTGTAATCCACATTCCAATAATGATGTGCTAAACAATGACAGCATATGAATATGTGCTTTCATCATTAGTGATGTTTCTCCATATGAATCAGGTTTTGAAGATAAATACATATGTATACAACAAAATTTAAATTTTTGCACCTTTGTAATATGATCTGTGTTACGGAGCAGGTTGCAACATAATCTGACTGTCAACATTCAAGATATGAGGTATATTACATAGGGTAGCATTGTGCACCTCAAACGATATTTATGTGTTGTTTAAATTTTTCAAATGAGGTATGGATATTTCACTCTGATGTTCACTAATAGTTGGGAGACTGGTGCTTTCTAAGGCTGCTGTTTATTTATATTTTTCCAAGAACAAGAATAACTTTGTTAAAAAGTACGCTGTTAATTTGGTTTGCTTTCTGCTGCCTCGGGAATTCTGTACCCTTTGAAAATTGAGGATATTTACTCTGCAAAGATTTGCTGGGCTTACTACAGACCGGGTTGAATGAAAGCACATCTCAAAGTGGTCTTTGCACATACCTGAAGTTTTGGACTACCTTGAAACAAAGTTTCAAGGTTTTCCCAGAACCAGAGCTGGAACTGCATTTAGTGATTGGCATGGAGTCCAAAGCCACATCAGAGGCCAGAAGTTGGAAATACAGATCATAAAGATAGATGTAAGGTTAGTGGGCAAATAGACTCAGACCTACTGAAGCAGCAATTTACTGGAAGGGCATTAAGACACTATTACTTATAGTATCTGTTACAACCCATTTAACAGCCCATGTGTTGACTTAGAAATGCCCTAATACCCTCCGGTGTTCTTTGTATTGGTGGATGTACATTAATCTTTATATGTAGACATTTCTATATGATTTAATAGCAAACATACACTTAGAGAAAAACCTATTCCTCTGAACAGCCAGGGGCATAGAAAATCAGCTGAGGAACAAAATTATGCACCATGTATATATGATGTAAATACAATGACTATATGAAAAACGAATACACTGTATTATGAATATAACATATGATGAATAAAAACAAACTAATAGATTAGCTAAGATTAGTCCAAAACACAGATTGTTGCATGTGAGAAGCTAAGCATGCAAAAAAAATGCAATACTTTATTCCTTGTATCTCTGGAACAGATATTAATACATTATTCTTTATTATTTAGTGAATTTAGGTCTTGTCTCATCAAAACAAGCTTATATATTTGTATATGAAAAATATCTTAAATTACCCCATAAACATAACCGTTTAGATTTTAGTTTAACTACAACTAAAATCTAACTCAAATACCAATCATAAATTAAAGCAAGAGCATCCATTATAAAATCAATTTAACCACTTTCCATCTTCCTTCTATGGCAATTCTTGATAAAATATTTTTTTTTTTGCATCTTCATTTTGAAGACAGGAATGTCACTCAAAGACATAAGTGTAGTGCAAGAATGCAGTTTATTTGAAATTGGACCCTCCAAACGCTGGGTGACACACTCCTGCTACTTTGTAAGAAATCTGTTCACAGCACATAAAGCACAGCACTGTATCCTAAGGCAAACATCACACTGTGAGGAAGGCTGAAGCCCGGCCTCTTCACATTTCAGGAGTTGCTTTTGTTGGCATACGATGTGAAGACTGAAGAAAAGTTGCATCATTATATACACATAATTCTTACACATGTTAAATCTCCCATTCTCAGAATCAGTTTCACCTCTTTGAGCTTTGGAGATATAATTCAAATTTAGAAAGTTTAATCGGTAGGTGCTTTTTTTTTCCTTTCATCACTCTCGTCTAGTCTTTTATATGACGCATCCAGGAGGCATATAAATATATATATATATATATATATATATATATATATATATATATATATATATATATATATATATATATATATATATATATATATATATATATATATATATATATATATATATATATATATATATATATATGAGAACATTTTTGAGAACATTTTTAAATCTATGTTCTCAAAAATTGAGAACATTTTTAAATCTAAAATTGGTAGAATCCATTTTTTCAGTGATGATTTTTGTTTTGCAGAGAGCTTGCATTATGAGGGCCTTTTGATATCCACTCTTACCTCAGCTGCTCCTCCCTGATTCTGACTGCTAATTTGTGGGGAAGCATGACTGACATGCCTTTTTCAATTGATGAAGTTCTTCAATTATTATCACAACAGTATTTAGTGCAAAAGAGAATAGTGGGGAAACTAACACCATTGTTCATTGAAAAGACAATGACAAGAGTTAGTTTTGAATTTTTCAAACTCCAAAGGCTGCAACTTTTCTGTCAAGAAGGTGACAAGTAGGGTCAGAAAAGTTTTGTATAAAGTTCTGGAATGTTTGTGCTGAAAGTTGATTTACAAATTACAAAGATCTTAAACTGTGTGGTCAAAGTTTAGGATTTCATCCAGTGCCTTGCTAATTTTGTCATCCACTTTTCCTAATCAGTGGAGTTTCACATGGTTTGAATGATGTTTCACTGGTAAGCCAATGCTATTCTTTAATGATTTCATGTTATGTTCCTCATCTTCAGTTTCAGGAGGAGCTTATAGACATGTCCTTTGCAGATCGTAGCTGCAGGCTAAAGTTTGTCTTTATAACTAGAACTACACTGGGTAATGGAAATGATATACTGTTGCCAATAGTAACGCTACATAAAACAAACATATCAAGTGATTTAGATGCACCTCAAACTATGTTTCCCACTCCACTATCTATTACTCTTCTTCCAGTTACAGCATGCAGACTCATGCTGGGTGACACTTGACCTGAAACCAACAGGTTAAACTACTGCCACAGTAATCTCAGTCTTTATCAAGTAGAGCACTACTCCAAAATAAACCATAACCTTAAATACAACCACCATAAAAAAATGACCTCAGGATTACCAGTTGTAATACATCATTATTCTCAATTTAATTAACTTTGAAACAAAACTGTAGTTTTAAAACAAAAGAAACAACTTTTCTTATTAATTTAAAGAACAAACATTAAAAAACTTGGGTCTCACATTTTTACATCCAATGCTGATAAATTAGAGTTTCCATACAATTTCAGCAGTTGATCTAGAATCTGACTGTGTAGCCAAGAGTAACAAATCTTAACAATATAGCTACATCAAGACTGAAGGAAAGTTACATGGGACTCACTAGTTGACTTCAGTTGAATATCACTGGCAGAGTGATAATATCTGATAAGCAAAGTTTTAGCAAAATTTGGGGGGACAGTTTCATCCATTGTTTAATAACATTAAGATGGAGATTTACGACCTTTGGTCTGAAATCACCAGCAACCTATCATGATAAAATGACAAAGGGTATTATTTCATTCCAAATTAAAATGAAAATCTAAATATGACAAAAATGGTTATCTTAACACTAAACTCCAATCCACACTAATGGGAAAACTGCTTCATCTATCCTTGGAAAAAATTATGTCTATAGGATCTGAAATGTTGACTGTGGTGGAGAAAAGAAATTGCCAGAATATATTTAATGTTTAGAGACAGGAGTGTGGCTTACGATGACCTACTACTTGGGAACTGCATTGAAAAGTAGTTGTAATACAAAGAGTGAAAGTCAAATATAACAAGTTGTTCCAGTATCTATAAGAACACAGTGTTCAGTTGGGAACAGCTGCTGACAGAGTGATTTTTATGGCACGGTAGTGAAGAAAAATCATCAACACTACAAGTGCAGTAGCGCTCTAATTTATACTTGGATATTGCCTCAAATTATTCTGCTGAAAATCTTGGATGGGTAAAATATTTAACTAAATATTTCATTTTATGTAAAAGACTCCAATTAGTAAATACGAAGTGAAGAACAAGATCATAGACATCACACCGCAGCTTCTACAGAAGCTGTAGAGGATGACGCCGTGTATGAATCAAATTTAAAGTTGTTAAGCAATTCATGAAACTGTCACCCCAAAATCTAATTTAAATATACTTTGTTGTCTTTCAATTGATTCAAAATGTCAGCATTTCTTGCTTTAGCCATTGTTTACATCTGGATAAAATGTGCCATAAGCTTTCTGACTGAAGATTTTCTTTAAAACAATGTATCCAATTTTGAAGCATATGGAAGTGGTACAAATCAGTTTTTTTTTTTTGTGTGTTTTTTTTCTGTTGGCTATGAAACATATTAGGGGAAAAATCTGGTTTGGGTCGCAGTTATGGTAATGACGTTAACAAGTTTGTTATTTTACTAATACTATTACTGATCAACATATCAAAAGCTCAAATGACAGTAAATGTCAACTACAGTCCTACATTTCAGAAGAGTTGAAATAGAGGCAACATTAATGAGCACCCAACATTTTTCATATGGCTTGGAAGTTGAAGTTGAAGTAGAAGACGAAGATGTCTTCATACATCTGCTTCAGCAATCCCACTGACATCCGAACAAAGCAGGCAGCACTGTTTTCATATATCCAATGCATTTAATGCAATTCAGATTTATTTGATTTGTCAGAAAATCCAGAATACTCAGGTGAAAGCCTTAGCATTTACCTGGATCAGTGACTGCCTGACAAACAGGCCACAATTTACCAGAAAAGCTATATTGTTAAGATGGAAGCATCAAAGAAGACTGTACTCTCACCATTCCTTGTCCTTCTGTCCACATCAGGCTTCCAGTGAAAGACATTCTTTTCATCAGCAGAGACACTAACATGACTCTGCAGTGCCTGAGTGTATCATAGGTGTGCAAGGATCTGAGTTGTGGCATGGTCTAAAAAGTATCTGACTTGAATGTGAACAACCCAACTGAGATGATTCTAGCTTTTGGGAAAACCAGGACTAGGTCAAATGCTAAATTAATTCCAGAAGAAGAAGAGATGGTGAAGGAATATAAATATAACCATGACAGCAGCAGTAAAACTGTGTACAAGATGGGACAGTGCAGACTGTACTTCTTGAGGACACTTAAACCCTTAAGTGTTTTTGGGAAGTTTTTGGATGCCATTTATACATGTGTTGTGGAGAGAGCAATCTCTTCTGGCGTATTCTGCAAATTTAGCACCATCAGTCAGTGACTTTTAAAATGCTCAAAAAACAAATAAGCAAGGTTTGTTAAGTTCTAGGGACTCTTCTAGAGTATTAGAGATGATCGTGCAAAGAAGGATCCTTCATAAAATTATGAACATAACAAACATCCTTAAACATCCTTTGCATGACACTGTCCAACAACAGTAAATTGATACATTGGGACAATTTAGAATGAACCTGGGACTATCACTGTGGGGATGGATGGATCCATTTTGCAAAATACTATGGCAGTGCAATATTCCCTATTGTTTTCTAATTAACAATCCACACTTGTAGTCTCTGATTAGTTCCAAATCAAGACATGATTCCCAGTAATCCTTTTTGAACATGTTCAATTCAGCCTCAAACTAATGGACTGTCGCGCTCCCAATGTATGTTCTACTGGGGATTCTTCGTAATAACAAGAGGATGTACTGTAGCATCAGTAAATTTCCCTTAATCTGAAATGTTTTCATGTTGTGACTTTGATTTAAAAAAAAGGATTCTCTTGTCCTTATGTTTACTAAATCATACAGGTGGTTTTGTATGGCTTTTGTGGGTTTCTTTCTTCAGTAGATAAAATTCCTAGAACAGTTAAAGACTTTTACAGGTTAAGAGCTTGAGAGCAAGAACTGCATAATGGTCACTTTCCATGTCATTTATTCATGACACGCACCTTCATTTCATGAATTTACTGAAATAATAAATAAATTTGAGTTGATGAGAACAGAACATGCACAATTGTTATGGAACGTTGACAATTATCATAAGGATAATCTATGCTTATCCATAGATTAAAATTAAGAGTATTATGAATTTTATGAATTATGTGAATGTATCATGGGCTACAGAGTTGTTGTCCTACAGTAAGAAGGTCATAAGTTTAAATGCCGACTTGGGGTCATGGAGTTTGCATGTTCTCTCTGGTTGTTTGATTGTTTGTTCGGTGTATCTGTCACACGTACTCCATCTCTTGATTTCTATGATTTCTAAGTTGATGAAATCATAAGTAATCAACTTATGATGATGACATATGAGATGGGCACCTCCCCACCTATAACATCCCTGCAAGGATAAGCTGTTTTAGATAAGGGAGGAGAAGCTGAACGGATGACTATATTCTCATTACATTTACTAATAATATGAACATGCAAAAAAATTAAAAGAACATGTTGAATCTCAAACCAAAAAGGATGCAGAATGTTATAACATGTTTGGCTTGCAGAGTTTTTGTCAACCAATGTTGTCATTGTTATGCCAAAGCCAAAACTTGCCTAAATGGAATTCTGCTTGATAAAGACATTGAAAACCATTTGAAGCCTTAAAAAGCTTCGTTTTGGTTGATTTGCTGAAAGAAGTTCCATGCCACAAAACCTTAAAATGAGGTTTTGGGTTTTATTGATGCAATAATAATCAGAACAAAAGGCTCTTAGAATACTACTAACAAACATGTAGAATAAGTATTAACTGCGATTTCTTTACAATCGCAGTCGTAAAAAGAAATTTTCAACCATCGGCTTCTTTGCAATGTTTCAGTTTGCTGTGATGCAGACTGATCTTTATTTTCATCATTTTTGTTTCATTTGACTTGAAGTTTTCTTATGTTTAAGAAAAATGGAATAAAACATGTGCGTGTAAACTAAGCACCACCACAGGAAAACCTGTGTTCTAGCATTTGAAAGTTTGATTTACCCAAATGCATGAACCAAGTCATATATCCTATTTATCAGTTATTATCGTGACCACTTTGACAACACAGATTAGAATATTTGTATAATCTGAATTCCAATAATCAAGCTGTTACTTGAAAAGGTTGTCTCAGCACTACGGGCAAGTGGCATATTATCAAGGAGTAATGTAGCTCTGGCTTCAGAGTACGATATGATTTCTAAGTTGATTAAATCATAAGTCATCAACTCATGATGATATATGACATTATGCATTAACCAAGTCATATATATGATGTCATATATATGTCATATTTTATGATAACATCATATATTATGCTGACAAATCTTATATGATGACATTGATATGATAACATTTTGTTAAATGTTAAAAACAAAATGTTCAATTTAATAAGAAAAGTATTTTTCACTGATTTGTCAGCATGCCCTGGCCTAAGGAAATCACAATACGAGACAGTCCCAGTCATTTAAAACATCCATATATGTTGTCTAGGTGCCCCTCTCTCTTAGCTTGTGCACTTTTGACCCCTGCATATATATGATATTAAGAACACAAAATTTTTACTAAGGCTAACCTAGATAAGTTTAATCAAACCTATGGGTGTTTAGATATATTTGTTTAAATAAGTAAATAAAAACCCCAGCATGTGATGCCACTTACTAAATGATGTTTGCATGTGCGCCCGGTGAAGCGTTCGTTTCCTCCACCAGACTTACCTTTGTATGGTTTCTCCGGCACCAGGTGAAGCGGTCCGATGTATCGCTGCTGGAAAGCGGCTCTCACTTCATAACAGCTGTGCTTATCCGCCTCGATTGCGTTCACTGCTAAAATGACCAACGCCAAAATCCTGACGGAGTCAAAAGAGTTGACGCGTGGGCATATTCCTCGGGACATTGCCGCATCTCACACCAGGTATCCTCGCAGATGACCAGCTGTATAGTCTGACCGTAAGCTGTCTGACGGTGTTGAAAACGGAATTGCGAACGTGAAAAGCGTCGGCTCGAGTGAACATCTGACAGATCTTTCTAACTGAGTCTCACATTATCGGTTGGGATGAGAGAAAGCGCCGCAAAGACAGGGGAGGTTTGGTGTCGTACAGAGGAGGAGTGGTGTCTTCTGAAGCCAGTCTGTCCCGCGTTTGGCACTTTGCAGTAGTTGGCTGCATGTCGGCTGTCCCTGTTTCCAACGTGCTGCGCACATTCCCCTCCCTGTTCTCTGTATCTCAGCTGAACGTTCAACACTAAATGGTTCAGTAGGAGACTTGTGGAACATTTCAGCTCATGGATATTGGATATGACATTTGGAGGGTAAAGGTAAACCTCTATAATACAGGAGAAAATGTTATGTGGTTATTGTAATGTCCGCAATCTCACTAGTAACTTTCCCGGCATTCACTTTACCGACATCACTTACCTTCTCCCCCTCCCCTCTCTGTTATGAGAAAAAATTAAAAGTTTATCAAAGTAAGCACGCTAAACTTCATTACAAATTACTTTAAAAGGATTAAAATGAACAAGAAAAGAACTGCAACAAAAAATCTTTAAGCATTCCAGTTATTTACCCTGATTATGTACGTTATTGTAACATTAATTCATCCTTGGGATGTAATTAAATCTATGGAGTTCGAGTAATTTTTAAACCTACTGTAAACTAATTATTTAAGATACAATGGCGCCACCTTATGGACAACGAGTATTATGACATAGCGTGAAATGCCTGTATTGTTTGTGATTTTGGATGATTATGGCTTATAGAAAAACCCAAAAATTTAGTCTCATAAAATAATTTTATTACATGAGATAAAAAAAAAAATTCTAAACAGAAATGTAAAACCTCTGAATGTATGTACATTTCTTAAAACGTAGATGGGTCTCTTTTAGCATCAATCACTAAGTCAATGTGACTTGGCATGAGGTTTGAAAATGAGAGTAAACCTTTGTGACTTAATAAACTGAGTAGGATATTAATGACTTTCTTCTCTGAGAAGACAGTCATGAAAAAAAAAAAATACTGGCGTTTTGAGTGTGTGACACCATGAGTTTCCAATATTTAACCTTTTCATTGGGGCCATGCCATAGCAATGCATAAGGAGAGCAGTTACTGACTGTCAAAGCAAGTCAGTAACTGCCTCCATGCATTGCATGGCAGCCACCTATTAATCTTCACCCAATAGAATGCCTCTTTATTGGGGCCTGCCATAGAAATGTATGGCAGGCACCTATTGTTCTTCACCTCAAAATAACTGCCGCTTCCTACTACCGTTAATGAGGCCGATACCGCTGCGTGCCCCCTCATAATATATATATCAAAACGTGCGGCTCGGTCCCGGCATTGGAGCTATTACTTTTGTTGGCATTTCGAGTAAATGTGGCATCATAATTAACAAAAAACGAGCCAAATTCAAGTTAAAACAAAAGACTAACTGACACAAAACAGAATCAGTTACAAGTCGGGAGACAGAATTTTATCAGTTAGAGTCTAACTGATAAAATTCTGTCTCCCCCTGTCTGAGTCACAGCTGGAAGAGGATCCATTACCATAGCAACGGAACACACCATGGCCAGCTTATTAGGACCACAAAAAACGCATCACTGTAGTTTTTACTATGGCAGAACTCTGAGGAAGGATTGACCTCCTCTTTAGAACTACAATTCCTGAAGGTTAGGACTAAAACATGGCGGAACTGTCAGTTACTACTGAGGAAGAATGAGCTGGCCTTTAGAATTACATTGTGTTTTGGGCATTTTATAACTGATTTTAACCAAGCATTGTTACACACAGGATTAATATGTCAGTTTTAAATTAAGCTTGATGAAAATTTCTAAATAAAAGCTTGAATATTTCTCTCAGGCTTTTCAGAAAAACTAACTGCTTCAAGCATTTAGAATTAAGTCTCCTTGTGTGTCACACTGCCATGACAGTTAACCTCCTCTTTAGAACTACAATTACTGCATGTTAGAACTACAATATGGCAGAACACTCAGTGCCTACAAAAGAGCTCAGAGCTGATTCTCAGAACTACAACATGGCAGAACTGTCAGTTACTACTGAGGAGGAATGAGCTGCCCTTTAGAATTACATTGTGTTTGGGCATTTTAAAACTGATTTTAACCAAGCATTGTTACACACAGGATCAGTGTGACAATTTTAAATTAAGCTTCATGAAAATTATAAAATAAAAGCCCTGATATTCTTTTATATCACGTAATTGCTCTCTTCGGCATTATGTGACTTTTTTAACAAAACCACTGTTACACTTTGGATTATTTTGGACATTTAAAATGAAGCTGACTGAAAATTTCAAAATAAAAGCCCTGAAAAGGTTTACATCAGGTTATTGCTTTTTCAAGCATTCAATAACTGATTTAACCCAATCACTGTTACACATGGGATTAGATTGGCCATTTAAAATCAAGCTTTCTGAAAATTTCAAAATAAAAGCCTTAAGATTCGTCTGTGGCTAATGCAGCGCCACAGGCGCTGCAATGACATTAGCTTGCATTATCATTTTGTCTAATGCAAGCTAGACAAAATCATCTAGCTTGCATTAGACAAGCTAGATCATTAGCTAACAAACATGTTAGCTAATGTTTGTGCTAATATTAGCACAAACATTAGCATTTCACTGCCCCCACTAGTGCACTGTCGTAGGCAGTGCAGTAAGATTATCCAGCATAATCATTTTTGCTCAGGTTAGGGCTCTGCCTTGGCATTAGCCTTTTACCTTAAATGAGGTATTAGCTATTTCCCTTACTTATTACCCATGTTTAGTGTACTGAATGGAGTAAGCCAGGCTTGTGACTCTCCACATGCTATTGATTAAATTGCCGCTTTCTTTAGCATTGATGCTAATGTTTAGCATCAGAACGCTGGGTCCGAACCGACGGGCACACTTTGGCAGCGCCCCGGTTAAATTTCTTCAGGAATTTTTTGTTTAACATATAAGAGTATTAGCCAATATAATACGGTGGGCCACTTAAAGAAAAAAATCATATTAACAGAGTAAATAAATACATATCGTGAAGAGAAAATATTTATTTTGATAAGCCACTTACTCGATACTAATTGTGAATCAGTGACCTGCTATCAGGAAATCATGGAAATATAATATATGATGATAAAATAATTAATATTGCTATTTTCACCCTGTGGTTTGTACTTTAAAGTACCGATTTTTCATTTAGCTTGACCAATTCCGATTATTCTTCAAAATTGCAGAATTTGGGACTGGGGTTGGGTTTGGGACTGGGGATGGGGTTGGGTTTGGGCTATGGTTGTGGTTGGGTTTGGGACTGGGGGGGGTTGGGGCTGGGGCTGGGGTTGTGTTTCGGACTGGGGTTGGGTTTCGGACTGGGGTTGGGGTTGGGAGCAGTGTCTATATCTCACCCTAAATGAGGTTTATGCTAGTAGAATGTCCACAAAGGGAGTTCCAGAGACAGCTGGAGAGTATAAATAGCTCAGAATTTTGAGTGAGACAATGTTTCATAAAGTCATCCTCCAGGGTGATGTGACATTGGTCTTTCATAATCACTGATTATATAAAATAACAAAAGCATTTAACTAAAGGGCCCCAAATTAGATTTCCAGTGTGTTCCTGCTTTGTTAAAAGGAATTGCCAAGAGTTTAAAGTCTACATTAACTTTGTTAAAGATGTATATTAGAACCAGAACTTAAATCCAGTTTATAAGAAAATATGTACTAAAAACTGCTCAACAAAGTGTTTACAATGACACAGCCTAAAAACCTGATCCTCTGTTTGGCTTTGCTGTCAGCTGACATAAATAAGCTCTACATCTAAGTCTTGTGACACAGGAGAGAGAATATTTGTGAAGTTACTAGTCAGACCCATGTAGATTTTAGAATGGAGGAAAAGAGAAGAAATTAAATTAGGTATGGCCAGTTTGATTTTTAACATCAAGGTATCGCAGAGGAAAAGCTTACAATTGATCAGTTTCAGTTTTATTCTGTTGGCCACTCATATTTTATTAAACAAATTGCAGGTGAAAAATTATTTATCAGGGCATAAAATGATCTGTAACCGAAAAAAATGTTTACCATTATCAAAGTAATCAAACCCTTCTCATCATTGCTGACTGTATTTTGGACATTTTGCATTGGTATTTTGATGCTTTGCCTTTGTGGATTCTCATCAACCTAAACTTTAGCTCTTACAGTGGAATGGAAAGCAGCTCTCAGCTGCCAGCTCAGTTCCACTTAAATTATGGCACGTTGCAAACCCAAGCATTAGCCAAAGGGTTTTACAAAGCAAGCTAAACAGAAAAGTAAAAGAAAGGATATATTTTGTTCATCCTACAATATTTCATAATATACTGAATACTTCTTCATGGATTGCTATTCTCACTTTCTTTTCCTGAATCACAACTGCTACAGTTAACATTGGGTTTGTTTATTTGTGTCTTTGTACTCATGACCAAGTGTGTTTGCGTACAAAATCCCACAAGAACATAAAATCAAGTCAAGCCAAGTTTATTTGCAAAGTACATTTCAGTAACAGGGCAGTTCAAAGTGCCTTGCACGATACAAAGACCTGCAATTATGAATATTTTCAAGTTCCAACAAGTTGAACGAGGTCATATCTATTCCTGAATCTACTTCTGCTGAAACACTGGAATAAAAAATAAAAAATAAAATTGGCTCAAATGATTTACAAAGTTGTTTGGATATGACTCTTAAACCTAACACGTGATAGGTCACTGTGGCTTAAACTGGCTGGCTGTAGTTGTGTTTTGTAAACCCTAGTAACCTAAAGGACGAAACAGAGATTCCAAAGGAATTTGCTTGCCTGAGCACTGCACGGAGACCAGCTATGTGATGAACATGCCAATCACTTTTTCAGTCAAACATCATACACTTTTTACTGTGTTTGGTTTAATCTACAAAAGCCTTAATTTGAGTTGTTTTATTCCCATACATTTCAACTGGTTGTCTATTAATGCTAATAACTGATTGAAGTTAATGCCAGCTTTGCAAAAAGTACTTGCTTGACTTGCAAATAGTGTGCACCACTCTTGTGTTACACAAGCTTTTATCCCTTGGTTATATACATAGAACCGGTTCCTGGTAATTTCTCAGAATTTTTTCAAACTGTTCCAGAAAAATCTTCCTGTGTTTAGCATTCAACTTGTAATACTCAAACTGTTTCCAGTAACCTAAAACAGAAACTTTTCTAGAAGAATTTACCAGAATCACAGGTCTCAAGTTCCATGTGATTCTGGAACTTAATATGTGTAATATGAATATGGTATTCATATTATTTTAAAGTGGAGATAATATCAGTGTTCCAGCAGTATTTATTTGTATACTGAGTAGAAAGAAGATCGTCTGTGAAATTCTAAACCTGCAAGCACATCCTCAAACTTAAGTTACATTTCAGCAGCTATGAAGAAATATACTTTTTTAATCAGAGTGCTAAAGAAGGGAAGGACATAGATTAGTACATTATATTAAAATAATCATTACTGGAATTTTGAAATAAAAGTAATGCTATTCAAAGCACCAAGTTTTTTTTAAGATATAAAATATAAATAGCCCTTATGCATTATATCACATATCCATCCATCCATTTTCTGGTCACGCTTCTCCCTAACGGGGTCGGGAGGTGCCGGTGCCTATCTCCAGCTGCTTTCCGGGCGAGAGGCGGGGTCACCCTGGACAGTCGCCAGTCTGTCGCAGGACAACACAAAGACAAACAACCACACACACTCACACCTAAGGACAATCTGGAAAGCCCAATTAACCTAACAGTCATGTTTTTGGACTGTGGGAGGAAGCCGGAGTACCCGGAGAGAACCCACGCATGGGAGAACATGCAAACTCCATGCACAAAGACCCCGGGCCGGGAATCGAACCCAGGACCTTCTTGCTGCAAGGCAACAGCGCTACCCACTGTGCCACTGTGCAGCCCATATCACATATCCATCTTTCTCATTTATACTGAAAGTTGAATTGTGAAAAGGAAGCGGGGCAAGAGTATAAAGTCTTGTTAAAATAAGCCTATTATACTACTTGAAATATTATTCTTGAATGAATGGCAACTTTATTAGAATGGAGACAAGCCTTTAAGAAATCAATAAATTAATACATTTATCTGAAAACAAAGCAGTGCTTCAATAAGCTTCATTTTGCATAACTATACAAATTTAAACTTTGAGTTCTTTTAACAAACGTGTTTTGGTTCAAAGAAGAATATTTGTAAAAATATAAGCTGATCCAGAGTAGAATAGAATAGAGAACAGAAAGATCTAGTTCCCTTTTGGGAATCCATCAACACCTATGCTTCAGGGCTCTTTAGCCGTGACATATTTAGTAGGACAAGCTAATCTTAAATTAGCTGTGACTAGACCCAAGACTAGAAACATGTTAAGAATGAAAAATATATTTTGAGAGTCTAGCGCAAAGCTTTTCTATTAAGGCATTTTAATTTTAACTTTGAGTTCTTTTAATCAATAGATTCTTTTTACATTTAACCCCCACCATCTGCCTCGTTCCATCCAGTCACTCGCTCGTTTCATTTTCTGGGCTCTGATTGGTTTAACATTTTAACTGACGGATCAATCAGCCAACAGGGACGAAAGGAGGAGCGATATGATCTGATCTCTATTGAGATTACCTATGCAAATATTTTATCACTGGTCTTCTTTTTCTTGTCACAGTTGGTCACTGCAGTCCAACCAGCATCTCTCATTCTTTTTATTGCAGCCAGCTTCAAGTTACTTCCAGGTGATTTAAGAGCAACAGGGCTCTGAATCTGGCAACAAACAAAAAAAAACATAAAAACAGAACACAACAAAATTAAGAAATGGCTCAATTCTTTTCTCTCGTCAGCTCAACATTATGATATGTATGGTATCATAATGTGACACATTATTATGGTCATATTTACCTTTTTGAAAATTTTATCTTTGTGCTGCAGATCAGAATCACTTGGTGCTGGTTCATATGTACACGTCTACCAGAAAAAATAATATAAATCAATTATCTTTGGAATGTTTCAGAAATTTGCTAAACAAAGAAGGCTTATGACAAATTCCAACAAGCAGCACTCACAAACAAATCAATTTGATCAGAGCTGTCAGACTTGGAGTCAAGTTCAAAAGTGTTCTTTCCCCACTGTCCTGCATTTTCACTAGAAGGGGGTGTTCTTATTCTATACGACTGTAAAAGAATTTTCAGAGTAAATGTCAGGAAAAAGGCATGCTTGTTTTTGTTCCTTATGGAAAATGTCAAAAAGATAGAGTGTATTACTTTCATCTTTGATATTCCACCAATCCTATTTTTATTACTTCCTGGAGTCTCAGTATATTCTTTGAAAACAGGCTATATGGCAAAGTCAGAGGAAATATGATGTATTGAACATTTTTCAGAAAACTGTTTACTGTCTTGATCAAATGATTAAGAATTTTCATTAAAACCAGACAACTAAGTAAATAAAAAGCATTGCCTACCCTTGTCTTTGCTGTTGTTCCACTTGGTGTCCTGGGTGTTTTAGAGGCTGACACCTTATTGAAAATTCAACACACATCTTTATACAAATATAATAATAATTTCTGCTTGATTGAGGTAAAGCAATTTAAAAAATTTGGGAACTGAAAAATTTCTATTATTATGTATCCATTAGTCAAGAATCGCAAATCGTTAATAATTGAATTTCCTGATTAGCGTAACAACTAAGACCAGTTAAAAACTGAAAAAAAATATACTTAAGTAAATGTGCTGGAAATTAAAACTTACAGCTTTCCTAAGAACTGCAGGACTCTTGCTGGAGGGGGTTTTCTTGCTAAAGTCAAAAATGTATCTCTTTATTGAGCCTTCCACTGGAGTTTGAGTTTGAAGATCTATCTCTTTTTCAGAGTCAAGTTTAATTGACTAAATAGATAAAAGATTATTCATTGGGTAAGTGCAAATAATAACAAATCTGCTTACCTATGCCACACTAAGTGCTGAGATTACCTGCTTGTTTGCTTGTGAACATTGCATGACCTTTGTAGTAGAAGTTTCTTTCTTCAAATCAGTTACTTCTTTTTGTAGAAGTGCCTTAAAATGACACACATAGTTACATGTAAAATCTTTCAGTCTTTTAAACTTTAGTTTTCAAGGCCAGAAAGATATTTTATTTAATTAGGGGTCTACCTTTTCTGTGTCTTTTGTCTTCAACTTTTTCTTTAGTTGGTTATTTTCTATTTTCTGTTTTGACAAGTCCAATTCCTTAAGTAAGATTTAAAATATATATATTTTTCATTAAAAAGAAATTATAATTCCTTAAATTATATAAAAAAAAAAAAGAAAAATCATACCAGTGATTTTGCACGAGCAACTGCCTCCATTTCTTTCTTCTTGTTTTTATGAAGCTCCATGTCCTTCTCTTCAACCATGCAGTCATACTGGCTCTAGCAATGACAAATCAAACAACAAATACAGCAACAACAAATAAGACTATTATAAATTACAAAAGCAACTTTAATTATATCATACCTTGTGTTTATCCATCAGTGCTACCATATCTGCAATCTTATGCTGGCACTTGAGCTCTGCATCTTCTTTGATCTTAACGGCTTCTGCTGTTGTTAATTTGAGCTTTTGTACCTGTAACATAAATTTTTATCTTAATTTTGACACTGTCAATAAGATCAGAAAAGAACAATACAATAATCCTGTGACTGACCTCATTTTCAAGATCTGCTGTTAAGACTGATTTTGACTCAAGATCCTTAAGTATTTTCTGATAATCTTCCTCTTTCATTGTCTTGTAGTCCTTGGACTCCCTTTGAAGCTTGTCGATCTAAAACAACAACAAAACAAAAAAAGACTTTTTTTTTTCACAAATTGAGAGTGCATTAACTTGTTAAATGAACAATAATACAAGTTGTTTCTGATGACTAAATTTTGTAGATTTAGCAGTTTCTTTTGCAATTTGTTTCTTGAGAATTTTATTCTGAAAGTTAACAATGAAGACAAACTTTATAACCGTGCCCATTGTGCTAACAACCTAGAGTGTCATGGTTGTTACATACTTCGTTCTTGAACTCTTCCTGCACTTTAAATTTCTTTTCAAATGTCTTCCTGAGATTCTGAAGCTAAAAAGGAAAGGAGTTGTTAGTATCAGAATGAGAAAAGGTTTTCAGAATTAGTATTTTCTTTATCACATTTGCTTCCACAGCTTCTATCTGTTTCTCCTTTACTGCAATCTCTCCTTGCAGATGCTCCCACTGTTCAAAACACAAACACAATCAATTCAAAATCACCATACTGAGAAGTGCTGACATTTCTACTCCATAATACTTTAGATCAAACACTCACAATTTCCTCAGCATTCTTTTGCATAGTGTCAGTTTCTTGGCATGTCCCATTGACTCTCTTTTTAATTGTGCTTATTTCATCTCTATTTAAACAAAATATAATAGTCACTTCAAGGCTATAAACTTATGGAGTTGTTTAGATCCTCTACTGGAAACTAACCTTAAACACTTGTTTTCTTCTTCCAGTTTTTGAGCTTTTCTTTTGAGTTTTTCTATGTTCTCCTCGCTTGCCTGAATAAAGTTTTCAGACTGTGTAAATCATTCAGTGATGGAGGTGACATATGGAAATTAGAACTACTTTCGGCAACAGCACCTGTTTATATATGACAAGATGTCTTGGTATGTATTACCTTCATGTTTTCCTCAGACTCTTTAAGTTTGGAAAGTCCATCTTCAAACTCTTGTTGAATGGCCATGTTTTCAAACTGCAGCTTATTAAAACTAGACAGCAGCTCCGCATATTTCACTCTTAAAGATATGATTAAATTAACAAATTACATGACGATATGAGCAAAGGTACAAAAGCAGATATAATAATGTAATTGAAAAGCTGAACCCACTCATGTTGCAAGATGCCTTCCTTTATCTGCTCCATCTGAAAGGTGCATTCTTTATTTTTCTTGATCTCAAGAGCCAACTGCCCTTCAAGTTCTTTCACTTTGATCTGTGTACATGATAATAATATTATAAAAACATTTTTCATGTTAAAATTTCACAATTTTTCAGGCTCAACCTAAAAGACAAACGTGGAAAGAGAGCAGAAAACACATGAAGAAAATGAGAACGGAAGGACATAAAGTATGCATAAAGACCACAAAAAAGAGAATAAGGACACAAGGAAAGACTCAAGGAAAACCATAAGAAAGTAAGGTTTGAGTTAATGACGCAATAAGGAAAGTTTGACAGGAAAAGTCAAAAGAAAGAAATTTAAGAAGGAAGTGTTTTTACAAACCTCTTTAAGATGACTATTTTCATCTAATGCCATCTCTTTTTCGTTCTGTCATCAGAAAGAAAAATGGCATGTCACATGTGTTAGGAATACATCTTAGAATAGTTATTACAAATATCCCTGGTATTTGTAATATTAGGAAAACATATTTTTATTGTATTACCTTTAACATCTGAATTTCTTCTGTTTTCCTTGATAGCTCAGAAATAAGTTCATTCACTCTGGCTTCCAAAGTATCAATGTTGAACTTCAACTGCTCAGTGGATTTTAATTCCATCTCCTACAAAAAACAAACAACATTTGAAGCCAACGTCTTAGATTTACCAAAGAAACATTTTTTTCTTTTTTCTACAACTTACTAGTTCTTTTTCAAGGGCTTTGATCAGATATTCTTTTTTTCTTACTTCTTCCATGGTCTCTCCTGTAGAGTAAATAATTTGTCTTGAAAAACATCAGGTAAATTAAACCAAATATGTTGCGTAAATATGCATACTCTTAAACTAATGATCCTAGCATCCATCACTGATAAGGCTTACCTAAAAGGTTTTCATTCCTTTCAAGTTCACTGGTCTTTTTCATTAGTTTGTCCTCCAGATCTTTGACCCTTTAGCAAGTGTTAAACATTTAATGACACAAGTTGACATTTATATCAGATTTTCAACATGCTGTAACTTTTATAGATTTTAGTAAACCTTTGTATTTCCAGAGCCTGGGAATTCTTTAAATCCTTGATTGTTGTTTCAATCTTCTCCAGTTTTTCTGCTTGTTCATTTGTTACTCTGTTGAGGTCCTGTATGTTCAGGTCTTTGTTTTGGATGGCCTCTTCATACTCATTTTTACTTTTTTCCAGGGCTGCAGCAGTGTTTTCCTCTTTTTTCTATTTTTTATTTTGCATTATTATTGTTTCAACCACAGCAAACATAATTCAAGAGCCAAGTTTCATTATCAGTGACAAATACAAACCTTAAATTCTTCACAGGATTGTTCAGCACTTTTCAGGTTTTGAAAAAGAGATTCCTTTTCAGTTTTCAAGCTTTGGAGAAGTTCAAATTGTTGCTCTGTGAAGGTAGAAAATATGCTGTTTGGAATAGTCTATTAGGGTATGTGCATTACAGTCCAGCCCAGAAAGGCAGCCTGCAATAATGCAATTACAACAAAGAGTTTGGCTATCTCATTTCACACTTCAGATATTGGTTAATGCTGCACTCAATGCTGCTGTCAAATTTGGGAAATAAAACAAACACATGACCCCCAGTTAAATCCCGTATTTTTTCTGTCGAAATTGGGTATATCTTTGTATTACGAAAGAAAATGTTACACTTGTTTCTATATATTGGGATAATTAAGCAATACATCCATAGACAGTCATGATCTTACTTGTTGAGTCTTGGAGTCGTTTGCAGTGTTTTTGAGCTTCATTAAGGTTTACCAGGGCTTTCTGGAGCTCATTTTCCTTGTTCTCAAGTTTTTTCAGAACCATTTCATTCTGAAAAAAAAAAAACAAAGCATTCAAATCTTTAACTCATTTGATTCAAAGATTAGTTCCCTATTTTCCAAAAATGTGGTTATTCCATCAACTGAAATGAACACATTTTTTAACAGACCTCTTTATCTTTCATTATATATTTCTGATGATATTTCTCTTTCAGATCTTCAAACTGCAACAAGTCTTCTTTCACTGTGAAGAAGGGACAATAATCAATTGTTTTAAACTGTAAATAATGTCATGATTGTTCACTTAGTATTACTATATAAAAAGTTTTTTATGGTACTGTAAAAAGGTAAACTGCTCTTTTACCTTTCTGCATCTCTTGTTGGTCGGCTTCTACTTGAATACGAAGGGATTCAAATGCTGAAAGTAGTTTCTACGATTAAACAGAATGAAAGAAAGGATTTTTGGGTTCAGACAGGAAAAGTCATCTAAATATGTTGCATCACCAGCTCCAATACATAGTAGTAATGTACCTTAATGTTCCCACTATTTTCCATGAAGAGGTGATGTGTTTCTTCCCTTTCAGATTCAACTACAAAAAAATCAGTAATGTTTCAGTATTTTGTAAAGTTTTAATATCAAAGCAAACAAGAACTTTCTAAAAGTTAAGTTGAATGTGTAGGGGTTTTTTTTTGCTTACATAAATGCATTTTCTCAGAAGATCTCTGAAAAGTTTCCTTAAGTATATTGCACAAGTTCCTTGTTGTATTGTTCCTGTATGTGTACCAAAGTATTTTAGTGTTAAAAAACAGGCTCAGAAATGATCAACTTTGCATTTATTAATCAAACTTTCCTGTATGATTAATAAATCAAACACAATTTATATTGCAAATATTAATATGTTGCATAAATGCAACATATTAATATTTTGTTTCATCACCCCTTGATTTAGTCCCACTGACTGGTATTTTTGGTACCACACATACCATCACTGATAAAGAATTAACCTTAGATCCCAGATTACTAGTTAAAACTGGTTGAGTGACAACAATCTTTTGTATTGGTGTACACATATATTCAGTACATCCACATTGTTACAGCTTGTATAAATTTATATTACAATATTTTAAAATCATTTAATATAACCTCATTTTTACATCACAAATATCTGCCATCTAAAGATGTTTGTGTGGAATTTTGGAAGAAATACAGACATACTTGCTTCTTAGGTCCTCATTTTCAGAGATTTGCTCCTCCAGCTTTATGCTTAAACTTTCATTGGTAAACTGTAAAGATAAAATACTTAATGTTAACCAGCTCTAAGACAAAACAAATATTAATGGAAACCAAAAACAAACAAATGCTCTATTTCAGAAAAGGTAGACTCAATCAACACAGAGGACTTAATAACATCTGCCTCTAAGATACACACCTGCAGTTCCTGAATGGCTTTTCGTTGGGTTTCAATCGTTCTTTTGTTATCCTGCAGTCTTCTCTCTTTCTCTGCAGTGTCATTTTCAACTTTGACCTTCCAGGACTGTATTTTCTCTACTTCATCAAAGAGCTTGGAATAAAGCTCACCAGAGCTGGAATTATTCTGGGGAGTATTCACAATGGCAGGAAGTGAATTGACACTATTAGAAGTAAACAATTCAGAGGTGAAGTCTATGCTGAGTTTATGTATTAATACTGCACATTTATGTACAATAAAAATAAACATGTAAACAGCACTTTTACATTCTATCAATCATATTACAATCTATTTTGAACCAAGGATTTTACCAGTATTTTTTTGAAACCTACAATACAATGACTTGTGATGGCAGTAACATTATGGACAAAAATACTCTTTTCGCTGAAGATTTGTGTATTACAGTCTTATACAGACTACTTAGTCTTTGCTTCTTAATGTGAACAAAAGCTTTTCTATGTATTTTATCAGTCTTGAAGTTTCATCTGGTTATTTTGCAATTAATTTCCAACCAAATATGTCCAGAAAATGTACCTGTTTTAATGAAGAGGCTACCTGGTGCTCTGAATTTAGATGGTTCCCTGTTCCTTCAGGTCGGACAGCATTTATTCTGGGAGGCACCAAAAGTTTAAACCTAAAACCCCGATCTCTGTCCATCCTGAACTGAGAGAAACAGCACAAAATAAGACAAAATACGACAAGGTTCTTTATATATATCTTTATATATATAAAATTTGAAAATATATACACTTTTGGAAGACAGAGACGACCGACGAACTGCATTAGTGCAGAGGTTAGCTTGAATTCGGTTTTTAGGATCGTTATGGATTTCACTTGATATTATTAGAGTGCTTGCAAATGGAGGTTAGACTGGATGTATTTCTCACTAAGAAACATCCAAAATAGTCATCCAAAATAGTCACCAGGGCAGGTCGTAGTTTCTAAACAGATGTCATGAAAGTTTATAACTGCATAACATTAACAGTTACTCTTACCTGCTCAAATGGTAGCCCCGTTAGAAGCCTCTAACGGTTTCTAACCGCCAGTTCTGCAAGCGCGTGACAGACTTCTGCGTCACGGATGTTATTGGCGCTTGGAAAGCTGGTTAGAAGCGTCCATTATCGGACAACGTCGTACGTTTTGAGAAATTAATTAAGCACAGGGTAACAAAAATAATCAAATATATCCTTGCATATGTTGGCAAAAACTGTGGAAGTATGTATTTGATCTTATTTCATATTCTACAAAGTCTAAAGTAAAATTGTCATGTTCCGTGTTTTTCTGTTGTGTTTATTTGAGTTTTCTGTGACCTAAGTCTCCTCGTTGTCCTGTCTTCCCCTTGATTGTTCCCAGGTGTGTCTTGTTCCCTTGATTGCCCTCAGTGTATTTAGTTCCTCCTGTGTCTTTGTTCCTTGTCGTAAGTTGTCGTTGTCAGTTTCCGTTTGTCTTTTGAGCCGCCTGTGAGACCAGTTGCTACCGGTGTGAGTCCTGGCTTCCGCTCAGCCGTGCTGCCTGGCCGCGGACTGTCTGCTGTTGTTTTTGGACTGCTTTTTGTTAATAAACCACTCATCATTCATCTTACGTGGGCCTCCAGCGTCTGCCTCACCACCTCCAACCACACCATTCCATGACAAAAATTTCAACAAGTTACATAAGTCTGACACTAATATTTAACGCTACTTGACGTTTTTAATATTTTATCATATTCCAAATACAGATTGTGATTTATTTTGTGTAATGAAGGCATAATTCTGAAGCAATTTTAAGCAAGAATTCTAATTGTCCTCAAGTGTGAGTCTGCATGTACATTCTTGTATTATACCCTATACGACTTTGTGTTGCCCTGTGATGGAGTGGTGAAATTTCCAGGTTTTACCTTGCCTCGTGTCAAACTCCAGTCCTCGAGGGCCACTGTCCTGCAGTTTTTAAATGTGCCACAGGTACAAAAATTAAACTTCAAAAATCTGCTAAAAGTGGGGTCTCCTGACAACCCTTTCATTTCTTTGAGAATTTATTCACTTTTGTACAAACTCATGGCACCGTGACATCTTTCTACTGCAGGAAAGGAGCAGGAACTTGTAATAAATTCACATTTTAGAAATCTTGGCAATTTCTTCAACCCAGAAAAAGCTTTTCTCACTGTAGAGATACAGTGAGATGCTGCCATGTAAACTTCTTTTTGTATTCCAAAGGTGCTTTCTTGTTGGACTGAAGGGAATCACTACAAAGCTAATAACCTGACCAGGTTCTTTCAGCAGCACTGCTTTGCTGGTGATTCCTGTGTTAAACAAATCTAAACACAATTTTTTGTCTAATTAATTACACCTCTGGGTCAATAAAAGAGTTTAAGATTAAGGATACAGTTCCTGGTCTTACTTTGTTTTGAATTGCTCTCTACATGAGTTCACTGAACTCCCAGCCACTGATCTGAACACAGTTTCTTTTTAGAGGTGATGAATAAGAGTTAAACAGCTTACAGTATTGTTTACACATGGGGGGGGGGCAGCTTACCTTGGCAGAAGCTGTAGAAAAAGGATAGATTCTCTGTAGAATAACTCTTCAAAGGCACATTAAAAAGTAGACATAACTGAATATGACTGAGCAGATTTTGATATGGATGAAAAAGAAGAAAAATTAAGATTCTCCACAAATGTTTGACAGATTTGCCAGAAGGAGTCTGTGGGTCTGTATTTACTATGACAGACCAAAAATTGCCAGAGGCACCTCACCGTCAACTTCTATCTATTTCCAGTGAGTGAAATAAAAGTTAAAAACTGAATTCTGTTAGTGACTAGATCAGTTGATCTGGACATTATAGACTTATTTATTTATTTAGTGATAAATAACTCATTAATTAAATAAGATCTTGCCACCTCACAGTGGCAAGATCTTAGGTGTAAATTTTGGATAAAATGACCTTTTTTTCCATGCCTGCACATCTAATAATGCTCTATTTGTTTTTAGAAAACAATTTTTTTTTTCACAGAACATTTTATTTAGTTTAGTTTCATTTAATTTTATTTAGTTTAAAGAGTGGCTTTGAGTAGTTATTTTAAATGTTAAAAGATACTGTGTACACCAGAGGGCGCTGAATGTTCAACTTTTTACTCAGATTACCCTGATTGTCATTGTTTTTGCTATAGTAATTATGAGGGAAAAGTGCAAAACAAGGTCAGTAGGAGGGGACATAGGGATGTTCACACTGTAAAACAATATAAGATGCATTTGTGTATTGTAAGCTTAGGATTAAGCTTATATTTGAATAGGTTCACCTCAGTAAAATAAAACATATATTCAAAATGCATACTATATGATTTAGCAGAAATCAAATAGTATTTTTTCCTATGCAGCTTCAGCTGTTTAGAACTGAAGAGCACTATATTGCAAGATCTACTGTATATCAATTTGAATATGTGCAATTCCAGTTTTAAGGGTAATTGTCAATGAAAATACTTTGATGGGTGTTATAAAACAAGTCATTATTTCTGTCCGATAAGTGGAGCTTTGGAGGGTCTATAAACTCCATGATCCTGTAGAGAGATCCTGTAACAATTTGCCCAAGTCATGTAGTTTGCATCCAATCTGCAGGTGCTTTAGTTCACCAGTTCTGGCTCTATAAACTGGAGATTTGTAGATCTACAATTATTAAGGCCATTGGTGGTCTGTTAGGGAGATTGCTGACTCCAGTCTCTAATTGTCACCTCTCTGACTTGTTGGAAGCACCATGAAGTGTGAAGGGTGAACATTAAGGACATGCCTCGGCTTAGCATCTCAGGAGAGAGGAAGCTGTTATAAATTAGAACTTTGAAGCTTGCAGCTTTCTAGGGAAATTGTGTTTCTTAATGATTCTCAGTATTAAGATAATCATCAAGATGCCATTAAATGTTTAATATTTTTCATTTTTAGCTTGAGTAGGCATTCATGAATCATAGAGTGGTCAGATTTCTGCAAACGGTCAGTCAGACCAGAAACCGTATGTTCCATCTCTCTCTCCAAGATCTGAGGAAAGGAAGCAAGCCATGCTGCATCTTTAATGAGACTCTGACATCTGTCTCACTATCTGTCCCATCAGCTCCTTATTCATCTTCACCTCCACTGGACTTCCAGTAAACAGAATGCAACTAAGCCTCTAAAAATACCTTTAGGAATCTCCATTCTGCTGAGATCTCTGTAAAAGTGAATATCATTAACAGGAAAACCTATGGTATGTGTCAGCTTATTGTATTCAGATCTTTCCCTTTAAAAAACAAATGCACAGGCATTGCTGTATTAATAGGAAATTATTTTCATCTTTGTGTCATTTGATTGATTGGTATAAAGTTTTTATAGACTCTTCATTAGACTGTTAGAGTACTGGATCAATACAACATTGCAACATGCATGACTGAATTGAGTACCACATAGCATGAAGATAATAAAACGTTATAACAAACAATTGCAAACAGCATATTTTGCAGCTAAAGCAACACTGTGCTAAGTCCATTTGGTCCTTTTCTTAATCTGTGTTAATGTAACTCTTTAACACCAGACTGAGTAATTTCAACTGTGTAATTGAGTAATTTTAACTGTGGAGAGACTGGTACAGCTGTGAATAGCATGATGTAGAGTTCATTCAAGGGTAAGCTAAGGCCATGATCAATTAATGTAAATGATATATAAACTCAAACATCAGATCTCTAAGCACAGCCTTAAGAGTGCTGACTCTGGCTGTCACAAACATTTCAATGCATTTGCCCATGTTGGTCTTTTCAGAAGTACTCTCAAAGCATCACTGTAAGCAATCTGAAATCTTCTCAGAATTCCCTTTGTGCACATAATCATTAATTATGTGCACACATAATTAATGATTGTGAAATGATATTACTCTCATTTTGGAACTTTAACAATTCAAGTTAAAGTTCCAAAATAATTTTGAATTGAAAACTGGTCATTGAGACTTGATGAACTCAACTTGCTGCCTCTTTGCCAGTGAGTGCTGCCAGTTATTTTTTGACCTGCCTTATTGTGCAGAGTGTTCAAATTTAATGGGGGCTCTTGTACAGCCTGCTGCCATATGGTAAAGGAAAAGGGCCTCTGTGTCACATGATATTGATACCTCAGATCAACAGAAAGTCAAAGATAATTAATTAAGATATCCTACAAACCATCCTAAAATACTGTATCAATCCTTTTAAGTTACATATATTTCAGTGATTGTTGGGAGTACTAAAAGCGATGTTGTATGATGTTGTTAAAAATAACTAATTTCTGTCCTGTGATTTTTTTTTTAAAATTTTGACTTAAATATAAAATTAAATGTTTCACTTTTTTGTGTGAAACAATGGTTCTACAAAAATTATTAATTTTAACAGTTTTACCTTTCTTTCCAATGGGACATTGAGGATTATGATATTCAGTCTTTATATCAAAACAATAAGTCAGGAGGGAATTTTAGAGTAGATTTGTAGAATATATACCCCATTCCTATTCCCTAAAGTTGGGCTTGTAAATTCTAATAATAAACATCTAGTCATGTCATGGTTCATATAATGACACAAAACATACAGAAGGTTTAATCGGCCTTGATGGACTGACACAGTGCAAAACTAAAATTGAAACCACTTTGATTGTAGCATGGCTCTCAAAGCATTTGAATACAGTCAAATTTGTGTTTTGATGTCTTTTTCATTGAATGCAAATTTGTTCCTGCAAGGCTACATGAACTAAAAAGTTCCAGGAATTGCATTCTGTTTCACCCCTTGTTCTGTCCCAGAGGGAGTGTACTCTACTGTTCACAACACAAACTACTCTTGTGCACATTGGTGGAAATATTTATTTAACCCCTTTTGTCCCTGATGTTTTCTTTCACTGTCTGTTTTCGTCAAACTCCCATGGGCTCTAAATGTTCCCTTTGCGATGGGGTACACTGAGGTCACACTTGCCTTTTCATAAATGAACATGTGGATGCGTGTGTGTAATGTGCCAGTATGGTCGGACTAACTTCCTTTGTGAAAGATCAGTCAACCATGTCCTTCACAATAGGCATACAGAGGAGTTGACTACCTTGTGAAAGTGTATTTTGATCTCAATGAGATCACTTCAGCTGCTTCTTTTGCACCTGGTTTACTGATATGAGTCAAAATGGGAGCAGAGATATAAGATTATATTCCACCCTGCCTTACCTCTGTAATTATTAATATGCAATCAAACACACTTTTTGGATCACGGTGCCTTTGCTATGTTCTTGTAGCTCTTTTTATATCACCTTGGGAACTTTAATGTCTTTTGACTCTTTGTTTTTCAGTTGATGCTGACTACCATTATTCCAAAAACCATTATTCCAGACGTTTTCAATAGTTTTTGACGTCTTCAGAAACTTGCTTAACCAGCTTTTTTTTGAAGGGACACCCAGGAGTTGTTCAAAGGGTGGAGTGGTGGTGGAGGGCTGTGGAAGGGTGAGGGGTGAATGATAGTAGTCAAGAGAAATGGAGGGAAGGGTTGATAAAATAACAGATCTTTGCTTCCTAATCCTTTTGTGTCCGTGGTGTTAATCCATTCAGACAAACCCAGTCCCCTCCAACCACCCACCCATTTTCAAAGTATCCCCTTACCCCGTCCCTTCCTCTCCAGCTTTTTCACCAGCTTTTGCATCACATACCCCTCTCTCCCAGCACATAGACAACCAACAGCTATGTTGAAACCCCTACCTGTCCCACAGACAGTTGTGCAGTGACATTCCACTGACAAAAACAGCAACTCAGCTTCAAATCTACGTTTTTATTTTATCTTTTACCTATGTAGCCCCAGGGACGCATTTGGAATTAGTCTGTTTGTTTTACATGTTTGTGAATTTAATTACTAATCTAGCACCAGCCTTTTCATTTGTGCATGGAGGAAATTGCAAAGTGCTGCTGTTTTGCTCTGAGTACTTTCCTTATTCCTCATTGTTTTAACCACAACCCAAGATGGCACGAGAGAGCAACACGGTGTATTCACAGCAAGTGTTTTTGTGTCATGGTCTTGTTTACGAGCTGCAAGAGAGGAACAGGAGGAGGAGGCATCAGGGAGGGTAATCGCAGTGGTTGCCAGGGAAAGAGGAGGTTGTATCAAATGAGGTCACACCCTGGCAACCCTTTGACTCCTCCCATCTACCCCTCCTATTCTCCTATCTTTGCGGTTGTCCCACTGTGCCCACCCTGTTAACTCCCCGCCTTCTTCACCCCATAACAGGGAGAACTCTCCGTGGTGCTGACAACAGAACAACACATTCAAGCTTCCTCTCAGCTGCACAGGGAAAGGCAAAAAACAAAAACACGACACGAATACTTGCGGAGAGAACCTTGTGTATTAGTGTGACAGAAATCTTAGTTCAAAGGGACTCAGCAAGAAAAAGAGCTGTGGAAGAAAGAGATGGACACCGAGCAAGAGAGAGAGGCTGACGTATTAGAGTAAGGTGGCTACAGTAGGCAGTGGGCGTGTTCTTCTTGTTTTGGTGTATAGCTGGGAAGCCCAGTGTCATCTACTTAAGCACCGAGGTACTGTGCTGAACAGGACAGAGGAAATCAGCAGGGAATGCAAAAACCCTTGGTCTACCTCATCCACGAGGGCACCACGGATGTGGATTCCCTTTTTTATTACTGTCGTGAGATTTTGATCTAATAGAACGTATAAAGAAACACTCCAAGAAAGAAGAATCTGAACTGGACTTTAAAGCCAATTTGGCTATGCAGCTGTGAGAGGACTTTGATTTGAGAAGATGTGATGTGCATTTTTGCAATGCATGCAGTGGCAGTTGTGTGCTGCTTGTTTAACGCACGCACATGTGCGTAGAAGTGAAGCTCTCACAGCTGGCTCGGAGTCTGGCAGCATCTGGATTGGAGGTGTACTATATTTGGCCCAGGAGAAGGGAACACTGGGCAGGGCACCTGATGGGCCAGCTCCCTTCTAGTTCCATCTTCATCCTGGGTCACTGGGATTCCTTCTAGTGGGACACAATCTGTTGAAAAAAAAACAAAAAACGATGGATGGAGATCTATGTGGATTTAAGTGGAAGAGTGCATGGATCGTTCTGCATAGGTCAGAGTTCATTGTTGCACCGTGGACTCAGGGAAAGACAGAAGACACTTTGATTTACACCACAGTAAAGACAAAGTCCTATTGTAAGTATGCATTATAATGCTTTTTTCTAAAAAAAATTATCACATAAGACATTAGGCAGATTAATATCTACCATACTTATTTCATGCATATGCTCTTTAATTTGCCAGGAATTTCCATTTAGAAATTAGCTTGATACATGTGAAAGACTTGTCAGTTGCTGGCATTTTGAAAAGTAGAGCAACTAAAGGTTAGCTGAGGTTAACTGCAATGTTTGTCTGTATGTGTGTATTCATGGACAAGCACCCATGCATGAGGCCACCATACTGCTGGCCCTGAAATTCTTTTGACATTGTGTCTTTAGAATATCCACGGTGGCCCTCTCCGGTGACATGGTTGCCTGGAAACAGAAACGATGTGCCACCATCATTTACTTTTAAAGCAAAGTGCACCTCTGTTTCGACTGTCATTTAGGGCAAAAATGGGAAGAGGAGGAACTGAAAGCAAGAGGAAATCTAAATGAGACAAAAGGAATTCAAATATCTAAAAACAAACAAAAAAAAAAACTGGTTGGAGAATTTATTGATTTTGCTGTAGTGAAAAAATACTATAATTGTATATCAGTAAGTTTTTGGAGGGCAAGCCTTTGTAAAAGGCCAGTAAAAACACTGTGATAAACAAGCCGATTCCAGTGTGGGCTTCTTTTGCAGGCTTACAGGATTAAACCGGTAGGCTTAATTCAGCTCAAACACTGTTTGAACAGTGCTTTCTCATCTCTGCACTTGTGCTGGTGTACCTCATTTCTTTCTTAAATGAAAAAAACTCACTTCTAATTCACTTCTATTTTCCCAAACCACAGACTTATACACACATGTCTGTCTGTACACTAGTGACTAGATCTAGGAATCAAAATACATCAAAATTGTTTGACACCATTCTTCGGTGCCCTAGTATGAACTCTCCTATCTCAAACAGTAATCACTCCACAGCTATCTAAAAAGATGGGCTGAGGAGTCTTGAGGATGCCAGAAGTGGTGTGGAACCTACAGATAAACCCACTGACCTACCCTGTGTAGCGATGCATAGATAGACATGGGATGCAGAGATGCTAAGGATGACCAGACAATGGTTGCCCTCCCTGTTAGCCGCGCAGTCTCCATCTGGCTGCCCTCCAAGACCCCCCTCACTGCCCTAGCCTCCCTGTACACACAACATACATGTAGTCATCGCAAAGCCCCTTCCCCCCCTCTCCCCAAGCACGCTCCCACTCAGTGCTTCTCTCATACGTAAACAAGCAGAAGTCTTCGGCGGATCTGAAAACACTGACCTACATAAAAGCATGCACTGTCTTCTCCTCATCCTATTCTAGACTCTCTAAATTCAAGTTGAGTGTGTTGCATATTTTATATATAATTTTGTTTGTGTTATTTTTTTTTGTTTTAGAAAAATGCATCCAGCACATAGATGTTGTGTAAGTCTTATATGCTTCTGTGTTTGAATATATGTAAAGAGTTTTACCCAAAGCTAATTATGGTTTTAAAAGTGAATTGTAATTAGCTGCATCATTGTTTTTGCATAGTTTTGGGGCAACAGAGAAAGAGTTGTGAATCAAAGCAAACAACAGCAAAAAAAATAAGTAACTAAGAATAAAAATTAATCAATAGTATTTGTATATGCAAAGTTGTGCTTTTGTTCAATGAGACTGCTTTAATTTGTTTGTGCTGATCCTTGTTATCCCAGGAATGCCGTATCTCAACATCTGAGTCCAGCACATATTATGAGCATGGGGAAATGAAAGCTATTTTTTCAGATTTGCATGCTCTCTTGGTTAAAACCAATCATTTCAGGCTGAAAAATGTGCGGATACAACTGAGAAAATGAGCCTGCTATTAATCAACACTCAAACAGGAAGTTATGTCTAACTGTAGTGTGCTAGTTTTGGTGTGTGAGAATGTTGAATGAAACATGATGCCACCCTCGAAAGATGAATTATACCACAGCGATGCAAGACTCAGCAGCACCATACAGCTTCTATTTGAAAAGAGCCGCACCTCATTACTCAGAAATATTAACAGATACACTGATCAACTCAGTGTATAAGATTTGTATGAGGCTTTTAGCCTTTTTTTAATGGCTGGCTTTCTTACAATCAGAAAATAAAAAAAAAACTATGCCTTGCACAAGTTAATTGTAAAAGTAGTAACTGTAAAAGTCCACTGTTCTGCAGAAAACTGAACTTCAGACCCAAAAGTCTTTTGCACTCTTGAATTGGTTTTCTTTCAAGAACGCTGCAATTATCTTCCATGATGTCTAACCAGCACTCATTTTCCTTCTCACTGGATGAAAAATATTCCCACAACTTAATGCTGCCACTGCTGTTCACTGCAGGGATTCTTCAAGAATTAACAGAGACTTCGGAAAGCAATTGCTTCCACTGATTTAAAGGTTTTAAATACTTTTGTAAGATAATACAACTAATGACACAATAAAATGCTTACTGGAAAGATCCATGTTACTCTTTATTCTGAATATACTGTGCCTCCATAAGGTAAGTGATTATAACTGTTATTTTTTCTTTCAATTAGAATGCAGTGCAAAGACTTGAAGAATGATGAGCTCCAAAGAGGAGGAAACTCTCAGCTTTTTCCAATATGTTGAGGAGAATGGGCTGAGAGCCTACAACAGCCTGTTGGCTCAGAACTTGGACCACACCAGGAATGAAAGAAACAGGACATTCCTGCAGGAAAAAAACGAGAAGAAAAGAAAACAGGAGGAAGCCATAAGGAGGTAGGAAGGCAACAAGCCACAAAACAACAAACAAGAACCATGAGCATAAGTGTTTAACCAAAGAGGACACACAAACATTTGGTTTTACCTTCATCATTGATTAGATGTATCACGCCTGCTACAACTCTGTAACATCACAGATGTGAGAGAGTTCACTTTAGGTTAGAGAGAATTGGGACGAGTGGAAAGAGGGTGCCTGTGGGGGTGGCAGGTTGTTTTATTTTGGGGTTAACAAGTGTGGACTGATGCACCCCATGAACCTATGGAGGATAATTCATTTCTCATTTAGACTTATTTAGGACTCGTCCTTGCAAAGAGGTCACTGATGCTCTATTTTTAAAAAACAGCAAGAATGAGGAGAATCATCTGTGAGAGAAAAGGCTTTTGACTGTGAGGACACAAACGTGAAAGATGTAGTGGAACTATTTTTATTCTGTTTTCTGGTATAGAATACTTCTGTCTATGCATAAAATCTGTTTTGTTTAAGTATATTCAGTTATATAATGTGTGGGATTAATTTTGTCTGTCAGGGACAAGGAATTGATTACATTTAAATGCTATTTTCACACATTGGTGAAGCTAATTCTAGCTTACAAAGGTTTTCAACAGGAAGACCAACACCATTTCAAGACAAACACACATTTCCTAATTTCCTAATTGTGAAGATAAATGACTTACGTTGACCTAAAAACATTTCCATGTGAAACAACTACTAGTTGGGTTAGCTGCTCTCATATTGTTAAATTTTGCTTGATTTTAAAATGCAGTGACTGGATAAAATACATTATCTACCCACAAAAAAGCACTTTCACTTCTCTCCTACTGGTAATCGGATCATTTTCTAAGATAAACTGCTTCAGTTTGTGGCAGGAGTTTTGAAAAAAAAAAATGCTACTCTGTGTTAAAATGGAATAAATGCTTTTTTTTTTTTATCAGTCTGTGAAAAACAAAGTATTTGAGCCCCTAGTCAAAGTTTTATCTTGTCATCCATGCATTACTTTGTTCCAACCCTGGATGGTTGAATGTTAAGTGAGCAGATGTTGTTCTTAACCAGAGGCATCTGTAGCCCTGTCACATTCCTGTCAAAGGTCGTGTAATTCTAAAGATCTCTTCCTCTTTTGTTGTTGTTGTCCTTTGTGTGACTCTTTGTGGACAACTTATTCCAGAGTGGCTACATTTTATTACGTTCGCAATCAAAGCTGATTTAGGCTTGTTAATGATAATGCTTCAAGCATTTTTGGAGGTCATTAGAGTTGGAAATCCCACAAGAAATCCTTCTCTGTTCACATCAAAACATTTCCCCCCATCTCTATCAGTAGTCTGATGTAATCCTGTGGAGCAACTTCAGGAATTAGACACAGGGGATGCCTGAGGAAACTGACATTTGCTTTCTTTTAGATTTTGCCAGAGCAAGAACATTTATACATTTCCACTTGAGGAGGAGCATCAAATTTTGAGATTTGTTTTATGAGCAACACAAGTAGGTCAATGAGATGACCTATTTTTTACAGTAACTGAGAGAGAGCTTTAGAATTCATAGTGCATTATTGTTTCTGTGAGTGAATAAGCACGTGCATGCTTGTGCATGCATGGCCTTGAACAACAGGTTGAAAGAAAAGAGAGAGGGTTGGAAAGAGTGGGAAAAAAAGAGCAAATGGCTTGTAAATCATGTTAGACTAACTCCATTTAAGAGAGTGGTGAAGAAAAACTTGTTAGAGAATGATTAAGTGTGAGTTCAGTTACAGGGGATGTGTTCTGCCTGGTGACAGCTGGAGGAGCTACTGTCCAATTGAATCAGCCTGTTAGATATGAGAAAGGCGGGCCTTCCTGCTGACAGTTTCCTCACTCAGGGTCTCTTCTGTTGTTTTTCACCTTTTTGAAGAGAAAAGTCATACCCATAGCTTCACAAAAATATTTATGAAAGGGCATTTATGACCATTTGTCCCTCCCAAACACAAACTCATAGCAGATCAAACACATGTAAATTTTTCTACATTTACATGGGGATGCAAATTTTAAACATCTCCTTTCCCTCTTCTAAACCCTTTGGAGCATATGTGCATCCAATTACAGGCACTCATTTTGTTTCTTTACTCAGTATTTTTCTTGTTTCTTAAACAGAGATATTTTTATGTATTTTATTTTAAACATTGTCACAGAGAAAAGCAGAGTTGACCAACAGTAAGTCAACTTCATTTGGTCCAACTGCACCTGTGGTCTGTCCTCTAGCCAATCACTGGGCAAATATCCTAAAAATAACTCAGCCACCAGTACTTCAGTCACACCAAGCCACCTACACACATGCGACCCAGGCATACTGAAGCTGCAATGAGATGCACACCCAAAACATATGGGAAGGACAAACAATTTTTTTCAATGACAAGTGTGGCTACATCTGATAGGTCTAATCTTTCTGCTTTGTTTCCATATAAAATGTTATCCCCAAACCTTAATCATGACTATAATAAGGACATGAAAAAAACAAACAAAATATGAAATATGCGTTTGTGTTAAGATTTTCTATTCTTCGATTTCCTTATTTGCGAAACATGACATGACAGTGACATGCTAATGTTTGCTGCTGGCATCTTTTTCTTGAACCACCTGCCTAGTTTTTAAGCAAAACTGCCTTGATAATGATGCAGCCATGTGTAAGTGTTGCGTTGTGCACATGTACTTTGTTATTGTTGTGCCGGGACAGCTGGTTTTGTGTCTGATGTGTATATGTACCCTGTTGCTGGGCAAAGCGGAGTCGGAGCAATGAACCAAATCTATAGAGCACCTTCTGTTCAGCAGCTGGCCAAGAGGGAGTCACTGTCAGCAAAGGAGCATGCACATTCATGCTTTAAAGACATATGAATTCTGATATGTGTCATTTTTGTAAACATGTACATATTTCATGTCAGCTTATGTCTCCTTGATTAGCTTGCAATATATGGAATATGTAAACAATTCTAGCTTGCATGCATAACACACACAAATACACACACTGTATCCAATTAGTGTTCCCCTTTTGCCCATCATTAAGGCTCCATTCAGGCCAATCATCCATTTATAGGCATTGATTGTTTACAGGCAGGGGGAAGGGGCGCGCGTTGTGTTTGTGTGACCAGTGTCAGTCATATTCAGGGTTAAGCTCAAATCAATAATGTGCCTTAACTCTGGTGACTTTTATGCTGTTAGTGAAACTCACATTTGTTGATGCTGACTTGATGCCCTTATCAAACACACACAAACATATAAACAAAAATGTTTCTGAGTTTGTGTTATTTTTCTGATATTTTATCAAAATTTGCATGTTTAATTCTCCATCTTTAAATCATTATTATTTTTTCACTCTTCCCCTCACCCCCTTTTGCTGCTTTCAGAACTGGTGAGGATATAGCAACAGAAGGCAAGCACCTGCGTATGGGCTCAATAACCATGCCCGAGCCCCAGGAGCGAATGCCCTTGCCCCACCTGCACACTATCGCTTGCGGGCAGGGCTTTTCTGTCCGCTCCCAGTCCCTCCACTCTGTTGGTGGCGGTAACACAGGAGGAGGAGGAGATGAGGAAGTGGGGAGTCCCACCTCTAGGAAGCAGCCACCACCTAAGCCTAGGAGAGACCCGGCTACTAAGCTGAGCATGTCGTCTGATGCAGTGGACCACAGTGCGATGTCCACCTGCCGTGGGGAAAGATGTGACGGTGAGTGTTTGTGGCACTTTGCTTCACATTGCTGCAGATATCTTTAGCTGTTCTCCAAGAAACACATGACAACTAGTTGTTGACAGGATATGAATTTATTTATATTAAATTACTTCCTTTGATTACTTCTGGATAATGACACATTTTTAACTCCACTTATTGTTTATAAAGTGGCATTTTATCTCTTCTTGTTTTGCTTCACATACCTGTAGTTAAGTAATACCATGATGGTAAGGTGGCAAATCAGAGCAAGTAAAGATAAAACTCATACTCTGATATAACAAGATAAATATTTTATCTTGTTCCCAATGTTAGCAAGAGCCCATATACATTGAACTACATATATTTGATGAGTGCAATTTTCAGTAAACAAAGCAAAAAACCTATTACTCACAAATAATAAAGTAATATGTATAGTATTATGTGCATGCATCACCTCCTTAAAAACTGTTGCTTTTACAAATACCATTGTATGCAATGCAAAAAATAGCAAAATGCATGGAAAAAAAAATCTCTGAATTCTTAGCAATCTAATTTCTAGACTGGGGCTTATTATAGCAAGAGAAGCTTTGACTTCTTTTTCATTGGTGTCCTTTACTGCCAACACGATGTTTAGGGAGTCATCCAGCCAGGCTCAGATTGGTGGGGATCTCTGTGCACACACAGATCTTCCTGGGCACCACGGCAACCATCCCACAGAAACAAGACCCCCTGCAACCCAGCCAATAACAGCCATGCATTGGAGCTTGGGCCAATAGGATTACAGAGATTCTGAGGTCTGAGCTTTGTCAGCCAATCAGCGACAGAGTGTAGGGGTGTCCCTGGCTAAGGGGAGGCTTGCATGCTCCATTGCTGGTGCTTTTTGTGGAAAAGGGAGGAGCTTGTCAGAGTAAAATTCATTCAGGAGGAGCGAGTGACCTAGATTTGTTTTTCCCTGGAGAAGAGGGAGGGGGAGGTGCTGCGGGTAAACACATCCATTACAGGGGGAGGGGGAAAAGGGGAAGTAAGAGACAGTGGAAAAAACAGGCAGTAAAGGATATTTGAATGGCTGATTTCGGCATCAGCGCTGGTACAAAGCTCAGCATTTAACAAGAAAACCTTGTTATGTGGTAATGCATTTTGTTGTGATAGAAAGAAAAATATTTAAGCAGTATTGCATGCACACATTCATATTCTAGTAAATATTCACACAAAGAAATATGAGGCATTCTCAATAACATGGCTAATAATACTGGTCCAGTTGCAGCATCTTCTTCAATGCTTTTGTCAGTGATAATAAGGAGAAAAGAGACACATGTCTCCAAATATGAGCAAAATTTGATATCAGCATCATCTAAACATACAAAATGAGTTGCATATGACTGCAGAACAACAATCTATGCTTACATGACCTGATATTTGTTACAACAGTAAAACTGAAAAATTAACATGTAACATCAACAAAAAGTAAGTACACTGTTACACTTCAGCAAGAAATACTTTCAAAGAAAAGTTAGCACATATGGCATAAATTGTTTTCATGAGGTTTTCAGGATGTGCAGTGTGCATGCACTGGTTTGCATGTACTGCAGTCATTGGTGGTGAGTCATACAGTTATGAGAAATATGCATGTCTGGGGCCATCTGGTATCTGAATTATTAAAGGTCTAAAATCTGCAGTTTGGAAATTTCAGCTATGATTCATTTCTTCACTAAGCTCATCTCTCACTTCCCATCCTAGGGAAAGGCACTTCTATCCAAACATTTCATCGACTGACCTAGAAATAAACTGTGACACAGAGCAGTGAATGAGGCTTTAGCGCTGTGCTACTTTTATACAGTAGTATCTAGGAAATACTAACACTGTACCAAAGCTTCTCTCCACCACCTCTGAAGAGATTCACACTGCAATACCACGTCATCACTATCAAAAAGACACTCCACAGAGTGTGTGACCCAAATACAATATTCTCATATTGCTTCCCTGCTATATATCTGACCTAGAAACATGCATATGCATCAATTGGTCCCACAACTCACATGCAAGGTATTGCTCACAGTGATACATAGTGACCTCTGGCTGGCCCATAAAAATTCAGAAAGGTTTTCTATCCACAGTAGTGTTTTGAATTCAATGTTTTTTCACACAAAAAAGTTTGGTTTAACTTATTACAATTTGCCAATGCTTTTTTACGTGCAAATGTAGAGATTTTTTTTTAACATATTGATATTCTACTTCTTGTTACTTTTTGTCTTGCATATTTCTTTCAGATTCATGTAGAAGTGGTCGTGCCTTTAAAGCTTTCAAAACTTTCTGATGAATCCACACAATGTACCGTATAGTTGTGTAATAGCAGGATTATTTTTTCTGCTTTTTCTTTGTTTTCACAAATAAACAGTAAAAATACCCACTTACTCTGGAATCCACTACAATAAATTGCCTTTAAATTTGAAAGTAGAGTTTGCCTTGAGTTTTTACATTCAGTATAAGTTCTGTATTGTGACCAAATACCATTATGAATTATAATATATGACCAGACGGTCATATATTTTTAATTAAATAAAACATAATAGAGTGAAATGATCACTGTTCAGTCTCTTCTGAAAATTGTAATGAAATATAAATATATTTTTATAAATATAATATATATTATATTACTGAAATTAATGAAATAGAAAACAGAAAAGTCAGATTTTGTTTATTTGATCAATTTTCTTTCCTTTGTGTTTTAGCAGTACAAGGATGCAATGAGGACTGCAGAAGGGTGCCACCTCCAAAACCCAAGAGGAACCCCAACACACAACTTAGTGTTTCCTTTGACGAGTCCTACATTAGGAGTCACGGAAGCAGTGGTGTCTGCCCGTCCAAACACCTCCACCACTCCACATCCCCATGCGAACGTAACCCCTCACCTCCACAGAGTGACGAGAGTCCCACAGACGAGTGTGAGGATGAACCTGTCTACATAGAAATGGGGGGGATTGACATAGGGCCACGAGAACCATTGAAGATTGAGGATGAAGAGCCAGGAGAGTCTGTGTACGAGGAAATGAAGTATCCAGCCCTGGATGATATGGAGTATCGCACTGATCCTGTTGGATGTCGTTCTGCGTGCCCCACCCCAGCACCCTATGACCCTGAACCTCTCAGTCGCTGCTCCACCCCTCGAAACATCCCCCTGTGTGACATTCCTGCACCCTTCCCTAATTTACTCACTCACCGACCTCCGCTGCTGGTGTTTCCACCAGCACCAGCCCAGTGCTCGCCAAACTCAGATGAGTCACCCCTCACACCTTTAGAAGTAGCCAAATTACCAATGCTGGAGAACCAGCCCTATAGCAAATCCCCAACCTCTTCAAATGAACCTCCTTCTTCTGCTCACATCCGCAGGGAGCTCACTGCTACCCCAACACTTACAGTTTCTGGCCGCTCCTCCGCACCTCCACTTCCCTGTACGCTTTACAAATCCTCCTCATCGTCATCCTATCAGCGTAGTCATTCTGCCTGCCCATCACCAGTCAGCATGGGCCGTTGTCTTACTCCTCTGAGCCTAATGCGTACACCTCCATTTGATGCTCCAATGCCTTTTCCCGGGGGTCTTCCTCGGAGTGCATCTGCAACCCCTCATGGCAAAGGTTCACCACCTCAAGAAGGTGTCGGACGACTCCATGGCTCTATGCAGAATGTGTCAACAGGTCGTTCACGGACACCCACTAGTCCACTTGATGAACTAACAAACCTGTTCACCACAGGCAGGAACATGCTGAAGAAAAATGCCAGTGGAAGAAAATCTAAAGAACCTGGAGAGAGTAAGATATGTTTTAAATATGCTTTTTCGTTATAAATTAATGTTGTTCTAAAACCAGCAATACCAAAAATACAGTATTCTAAATTTAGATAGTTTATAGGTGTGGAAAAGAAAGCCCTTTAACTTACAGCTGAAAGTCCAAGGACTTCTTCAATAGCCATAAACTGATCTGTCAGTCGAATAAATTACAATGCAAGACAAAATCAGGGAATATTGATAATCTCTTATTTATAAATAGCACATACTATTCTTCCCTGTTCTAAAATTAATGTTGTTTTGGGGATAAAATTTATACCATACTAATTTAAGATGCTGTGTAATGTGTGCATCTCTTTTTACAGCATGGTGGTAAAATCTGCAAATTTTTTTTTTGTTTAATCTAGGTCCACAAAGCCAAGTCAGATACAGATCGTATAATTTAATCTGAGGAGATTAGAGACTAAAGCGGACAGCGGGCCTCTCAAACCAACTCATGGCATTAGGCCATCAGGCAGGATTACTTTTAAATATGTAAACATCAGATTTAAATACTGATATTCATGCCACATTCACTCAAGGTGCTGCCAAAATCTGTTCGTCTGCAGAGGAAATCACAGTCTGCTCAAAGACAGGTGGATATTTTTCACTCTATAAAAGGCATTAAAATTGAGTTAAATTATAGTTTATATTAGTCAGCAGTATTATCAGTTTGCTGGTAATATTTACACATACATTTCAAATGGTTAAGAACGCTAATGGTTTATTATCAATAAACTGCTGTGTTGATCTTGAAGATAATGCACAACTAATTAAATCTATCATGTTGAAAAATACAGTTTTACACACCACATCCCTATGAACCTCATATTACGTAAGAGGAAGTCTCAGAAATGTATAAATCATATTAAGATTTATACAGATTTTTTTGTTGTTGTTTTGTTTTTGTTTTTTTAACTTGAAATATACAAGATTACCTTCAGATAAACATAAATGTGAGATGAATCTTCAGAGTTTCATTCTTCCATTGAGTGGTCTATAAAATAGTAATTAAAGAAAAATCTATATGTTTTAAACCTACACATGTTTATGGTTTCACTAGGACCCCTCTTCTCCCATAAGTCATAAATTGTGGTGAAATTGCACTGATTCTACACATCCATCCTCAGTTAGTTTTCTTAGCAACTACAACATAGCAACAGAGGAAGAAGGAAAAAAAATCCCTGTTTCTTATTTGCAGATTTCCTTCCCGTGGGTAATGCAGCCAATCACAGCTCAGGGCATGGTGGTGTACAAATGAGTGTTGAGCAGCTGACAAGGGTGGTGATGTCTCACAACTCAAATGTATTTTGTCCAATCAGCACATACCTTTCTCATGGTTAAGCCAATAGGGCTGCTGGTGCAGATACGCAGTGGAAAGAGCAGAAACAATGTACATTGGGTTATTTATACTTTTAATTGTAATATAATTGGCTTGACTTAAGGTTTTCTTCTCAGAAATCTTATGCACATTTGCTTTATTTAGGATTTAGTTATGTTTTTTTTTTAATTATAACAATTACTCAGTTATTTTAAGAGATTGTTAAAAAAAAAATCATGTGTTTCAATCAGGTCCATAGAAGTCCTTGTTTTTTAATAAATAGGAGTAGGAAGCAGTGTTGTTGTTTTTTTATTATTATTATTTGTTTCTCTCTGATTTTTTTCTGGACATAGTGGTACTCAAAGAACTGGCCTTTATTTTACATTTGCATTCTCTAGCAGTAGAGACCATATCCTGACCCACTTATCAATTTGTTAATCACATCCTTCCCTTTCATATTATATACCCCCATAAGCAAACACTCATGCATGCATCTGTACCTTTTAAAATGGCTTGTGTAACTCATCATAATATAACAGGCTACATATACAAATCTTACTTTATTTTCATAGTTAATGGATTCAATATGTAGTTTATTAGAAAAGCTTAGTTAAGACCTATGTTGTGTCTGCGCTCATAAATTGTGAACACTGAAGCGAGTAATGGGTGCCACCTAGTGGTTATTAGTGGGTATTGCATGACAAACCTATTTTGTCAACTGTTAATTGACAGTATGTTAATAGAGGTTTAAAACTAAGAATTCTAAGCATAACATGAATATTTCTAAATATTTTTAAATATTAAATAATTATGTTTTTTTATGTTCTTCTGCAGCTGAGTCTAAGGTAAAGTCTCACAGTGATTCCAAGCGTGAAGGTAAGGAACGCCATAGCAAGGATTCCAAACGTGAGTCCAAAGAGCGCCACAGCAAGGAGTCTTCTCATCGAAGAGACAGAGATAGAGATAAAGACAAAGACAAAGACAAAGACAAAGATAGGGGTGCCAGCAATACAGAACCTCCGACCCACAGACGGAACAGTCGAGACCGCACTTCCAGCAGTACAGATGTGCCCCTTGTCCGCAGGGATAGCAAGGATCAATCCTCCAGTGGTCCAGAGCCCATCTCTGGGAGACGGGACTCCAAAGACAAAAGCAGCAGCTCCTCAGACCCCATACCTTTAATTAGAAAAGACTCCAAAGAAAGGTGTTTTAGCAACGGTGAACTAATTCCAAGGAAAGATGGCAAAGATCGGGGTGGAGGACATGCAATAGAGTCTTCACAAAGACAGGAAAGTAAAGACAGAGACAAACTAATAGATCAGCAACATGAGCCCTTATCAAAACAAGACAGCAAGGAAAGGGCAAGAAATGGTTTGGACTCAAAGCAAGACAGCAGAGACCGAGTAAGTGAGCTGCTGCCTCGTCAAGAAAGTAAAGACAGAACTAGAAATGGACCAGAATTTAGGCATGATTGCAAAGACAATCGTTCTGATTTGTTACTTCATCAAGAGAGTATAGACAGAGAAAGATGTAGCATTGAACATAAATATGAAGGACGAATAGACCAGCCACCTGAAACGCTGCTGAGACAAGAAACATCACGGAGCAACAAGGTTGATTTTAAGTATGAAGGCAGAGATAGGAATTGCCACAACGGAGGGGATCTTCCTCCCCCTCTTTTACCAAGGCAGGAAAGTAAAGACTTGAGTAGGACAGGCCTTGAAGTGAGACGTGACAGCAAAGACAGAAGTCTTAATGGCTCAGAGCAGCAACTTTATGATTTCAAATGCAGCAAGAGTCCTCCTGCAATGGAGTACAAGTGTGACAAAGAGCGTGGGCATAGGTCAGATGGTACACCGAGGCGTGACAACAGAGATAATCACAACATGGACCAGTCGAAAGCACAAGAGAGAAATGGCAGCACAATTTCAGGGCAACATTCATCCACTACTACACCCACTCACCACGGGAAATCATCCAGTAGCCCACCTTTGTCTGCAGGAACTGGAAATGGTGAGAGCTTACATCTCTATTCCCAAAAATTTTAATTATAACCTTGCTCTGGTTAAATAATATTTCTTGAAGGAAAATACACCGAAACTGTTCCATAACATACAGCTTTGCATGTTTTTTTTCTCTTCTTTAGATTTGAAAACTCCATCCAAGTATAGTCGTTCCGCTTCAATGCCCAATAATCCTTCCCCACTTGGAACGCCACAAAGGAGAGCTGCAGAGACACATCAAAGTCAGGTATGCACTTGTGTTATTTTTCTTTATTATTCTTTAACTTCGGAAAACAGGCTCTCTGCTTACAGTTGAATCCTTGTTTGAACAGTGTAGATAGTTTATTTTCACTGCATCGTCATAATTTATTTTCAGATTTTTTCAATCCTCCTGGGTAGCTCAATATCAAAGCTCTCAAAAACATTCTATCACATACAAAATAGATAGCAACACCACTGCCAAAAGAAACATTGCCATATAGAGGAGACCAAGCATAAAAAAAATAACTGAAGTGTTTTCCAATTTTTCATAATTGCTTTGATGCAGTTGTCAGCTCAGACTCCACATTTTCAAAACAGTTTACACGCATGCCTAAAGAGCAGCACTCATCGCCAAAGTCACAGATTTTGTTTGCAAAAGGCTCTAATCATGCCAAGTCTTTAAAAGTAAGGAACGAAAACAAATACTTCCTTCAAAACAGCATAGCTGATAGTCAACGGTATGAACTCTTCCTGACAATCAATACGAAATTGACAACAAAATACAGCACTTGCTTGTTAATGTAGTCCAGAGGGTTGACAGCTGCCTCCCTGAAGCTACATTATTGCTGCTATTTCTGTAAACTTTTTTTTTCTTTTGCTAAACCATAAGTTTTATTCATATATTAAACTGGTGTTTAGGGATTTACTTGCTTTTTATTAGGCATAGCACCACATAGTATGATGCTGCAGTTGTTTTGTCATTTGCAGTACTAAATGTATGAGCTACTCTGATGTCACGACGGTTCATTTAGCTTGATGTAAAACAACAACAAAAAAAAAACTCAGATTTTGGCAGACAACATTGTGGCAGTGAAGCATCTTAGGATACAGCCCATGAGAATCTCAACTCTAAACAATCATGATTATACTTTCTTCTTTTATTTTGCTTGGCTCAGACTCTAACTTCTTATTCTCTGTAGCCTTCGGTTCTAAAACTTCAATATTTATATTTTTGTCAAAGGCTTGGTGAAGATAGCTGAATGTAAACCGTTATTTTTACTAATTTGTTTATTTTGTAATGTCACATTCCCATGAAGAGCTCTGGCACCGTCCTTGATGTAGCCCATTACATTGCTTTCATCCAAGTACCATTTGTTATCTTTCTACATATGCTGTCAAACTGTCCTTCTTGAAAAGAATTGGATTCGTGCAATTTTGTGTAACTCAATATGAGTTGCGCCCGTTTGTGAAGTGCCATCAGGTAATATTTGCTACACTTTGACACTATGTAAATAAAACTGAGTTTAAATTCATTCTGTCCCTCAGATGCTGCAGATGCCATGGATCTGTGGAGACACCACTATGCTAGAGCAGATAGAAAGAAAACGGACCCTCTGTGCAGAGATCCTCTCCAGACAGCATCCACACTTGCAGAGATATCTGGAAAGGCCTCCACCTCCTGACAAGAGTGAGGACAGGCACCTGGGGCGAAGTCAGTGCAAGCAGGAAAGTGTGTCTGTCCTCACTGGCTGTGGAAAGAGCAGTGGAACCAAGAAGATCCGACCTCCCCCATACCCAACACAGACAACTGTATTCTGGGACACAGCCATCTGACATAAAAACACAAAAAACAAAACAAACAAAAAACAAGTTTATCCTCTGTACCACATAACCCTCACATTCTCACTTCTTCTCCCTGCTTGGTGGTACTGGGGCTCCCCCTGCAACAATGCTTCAGGGTGATCACAAAGAGCACTAGGGGGGTGATAATTGCTGATGTCAGGACCATAGTGGTTACTACTGCAATATTTCTGCTTGTTCAGGTTGTCACATTTTCTTATCATCACTGGTGATATTTGATATTTTTCTATTTCTTGTGACTGAACTCTTGTATATTGATAAGTAGAGTAGATATCCAATAATGAATAGATATTTTCTAAATAAGATGATGGGGTACAAAAAGCATCTAAAATTATTATTAAATTAGATTTCAATGCAATCTAATATTTGTTTCCATGTACATTTTTTGTTTAGTTTATTTTACATTAAAAAAATGTAATCTATCAGTACTTTTACTGTAGTAGCATAATTTTTTTATGCCCAACTTTTTGTGTGTGTATGTGTGCAAAAGCACTTAAATGAATGAACTGTTCAATTCTATCTATACTCTTCACATTTTCACTGTTGTACTGTAAGTCAAAGAGTGAAAGTTAACTTGCTTTAGTTGCTAGCGGGCTCTCAAAGCCTTTACAACTATGTTCTAGAATGTACAACAGTAGGTCCTAGAACAGATTCAATTTCACTTTTGTGAATCATGGTTACAAGCTGTGTGCTCACAAACTCAAAGCCTTTCTGAAGTGGTTGAGTCATGTCGGGTGGCTTGTTGTAACAGACAGAGAAGTGTTATGAAGTAATCTTTAAAAAGAAAAAAAAAAAAGCTATGAGGTGATCTTTGATAGGTAGCAAATCAGAACGTCCATTTGTTTTTGTTTTTTTTGTTGTTTTTTTAAGTCTTATACAATGACCAACCAAAGCCTGTTGACATGTCGAATCTGCAGTGCCGGTTTTAAATAAGGGCAACAAAGGGAGTTGTCCTGAAAAGAAGGTGTATTAGAAAAGAGGGTGCATGACAACCAGATAAACAAGAATAATACTAGTAGTGCCATTCTCAAGTTTCCTATTGCTTTTTTGCAGGAGTCCTCTGCTTGAGGATGAGAATAGGGAATATGCTTATCTGCTTTGTGTGAGACTATCTTCAATTTTTCAAACCCAAAATATCAGATAATGTTCCATATTTAAACTTGTTGGGTTGCCGCAGCACGATAATCTCGCTTAGGGCACCATTAATGTAAAAACTGCCACAGCATATTGGTGCGATTGCATTCAGATGGTTGGGTATTTGTAAAACAGTTCTTGGCAGGAGCCGGTGAGTAATGTCACCCTTGTAATGCCGTGGACAATGTGACCATCATAATAGTGTAAATACTTGATACCAACAGCTAGCCCGTACAATCAAGACCTAAGCTTTTAGTGAATTTTCTGATTTTACAGCAGATTATTATAGCCATATGCACTTGAAGAAATCTTTCAATGTTATGCTTATATATTTTTTGGTAAAAGTTAAGAGTGATGAGTTGTACCATGTATGTTTTAATTTATTGGCTGGAAAGTAAAGCCTCAGGAGTCTGGCTGCGTTCGACATGCAGTCATCTATATTTGGTTGTCACTGACAATGTTCCCAGTCCAGAATTTGTTGGCAACCATTTAAGAAATATAAGATTGTTTAAGGACCTATAACATTGCAGTCAAAAAGACAAGGGATTGCACAATGGCCTTTAAAACATTTGGGCTTTTTTTTTTTTGGAAAAGAAAAGAAAAAAAAAAAAGCACTAAAGATAATTTTCTAATACACAGAATCAGGCTGGTTACCTATATGTCTTTCCTTCCCTATTTCCACCCTCTACCTCAGTCCCTGTTTTATATCTCAATTGCGATTCCTTTTGTACATTACATATTATGTCAACATTACCAAAAGCACAATTAATTTGACAAATGAGCCAGTCCTGAGTGTATAAGTGCAACAACCCTCTCTCGGGTGAGGATTAAAGAAAACCAATACCTTGTGTTGTTACAGTACGTGTGTAAGGGAAAAGGCTGTGTGTGTGTGTGCATGCTATGAGAGAGTGTGTGGGGGAGTGGAGGGGTTGCGTGTTTGTGAGTGTGTGCCAAGCTACACAAGTTTGCAAGTCGCAAATTCAAAATGATTGTTTTAAAGACTTTCACTTTGCTATGTCATGACATTGACGGGTGAAGGGTGGAAATGTATTATTAACGCTGTACAATCTTTTTGTGTGTATAAACATGCACTGTGAAAAGGTAGAGAGAGCACCGCACTGTCAGTCCTCTGTCTGTATTGCACTGTGTTCTCGTTTTGCGTTATATAAAAAAATGAAAAAGGAAAAAAAAAGTACTGTATTCTGATTGTCACTTGGGTTCTGTTGAGAGAAATAAATAAAGATTAATTTCAAAGCTGCTATGGAAACATTCATTGATAGCACTACAACATTGGGCTCTTCATTGCCAGGCCTGATGAAGAGTAAATAAGTAATCAAGACAAATGTTTATTTAGTTTATTTAACTAGGTAATTTTCCAAAATATACAACGTCTCAAAAAAGTAGAATATTCAGTAAAAGTGTAACATTTCTTGCCAGTCATCTCAGAAATTTACTGAAAAAATAAGAGCATGAGGGAGGACGTATTTTTTGTTTTTTTTTTTTGTTTTTTTGTTTTATTTTACTTTCTGTTTGAAAGTTAATTCCCTCCTTTGAGGACAGAGAATTTCCAAATATCACTAGAGAATTAAATTGCAATAGGATTAAATTATTAAACTAGAAAATTCCTGAAGAAATTTAACCGGGGCCCTGCCAAAGTGTGCCCGTTATTTGGAGCCAGGGTTCTGATTCTATACATTACCATCAATGCTAAAGAAAGCTGCAATGTAATCAATAGTCACAAGCATGACTTCCTCCATTCAGTATACTAAACATGGGTAATAAGTCAAGACAGTGCCCTAACTTGAGATAAAACAATAATGCAAGCTAATATCATTGCAGGGCCTTGCGGCACTGCATTAGCCACAGACAAATCTTAAGGCTTTTATTTTGAAATTTTCAGAAAGCTTGATTTTAAATGGCCAATCTAATCCCATGTGTAACAGTGATTGGGTTAAATCAGTTATTGAATGCTTGAAAAAACAATAACCTGATGTAAAGATTTTCAGGGCTTTTATTTTGAAATTTTCAGTCAGCTTCATTTTAAATGTCCAAAATAATCCAAAGTGTAACAGTGGTTTTGTTAAAAAAAAGTCACATAATGCTGAAGAGAGCAATTACGTGATATAAAAGAATATCAGGGCTTTTATTTTATAATTTTCATGAAGCTTAATTTAAAATTGTCACACTGATCCTGTGTGTAACAATGCTTGGTTAAAATCAGTTATAAAATGCCCAAAACACAATGTAGTAACTGACAGTTCCACCATGTTGTAGTCCTAACCTTCAGGAATTGTAGTTCTAAAGAGGAGGTCAATCCTTCCTCAGAGTTCTGCCATAGTAAAAACTACAGTGATGTGTTTTTGTGGTCCTAATCAGCTGGCCAGGGTGTGTTCCGTTGCTATGGTAATGGATCCTCTGCCAGCTGTGACTCAGACAGGGGGAGACAGAATTTTATCAGTTTGAGTGTAACTGACTCTGTTTTGTGTCAGTTAGTCTTTTGTTTTGACTTGAATTTGGCTCGTTTTTTGTTAATTATGACGCCACATTTACTCGAAATGCCAACAAAAGTAATAGCTCCAATGCCGGGACCGAGCCGCAATTTTTGATATATATATTATGAGGGGGCACGCAGCGCTATCGGCCTCATTAACGGTAGTAGGAAGCGGCAGTTATTTTGAGGTGAAGAACAATAGGTGCCTGCCATACATTTCTATGGCAGGCCCCAAAAACACGTAGGAAATCTTTAAAATGTGTCATTCATCTCAGAAACTTTTATTTAGTGAAGAAAGGAAAATGATGTGATGGTCAAGCAAAACACATTCTGTTTTACAGTCAGATTGATTTATTGTCTAGTTAATTGTAAAACATGTTGCACTAAAGTTAGAAAGCAAAAAAAGGACAAGCAGGACAGTTGGTTGGCATCTGGTGGCTGTTAGACAGTGATTTTAACTAGAGGTTGGCCTTAAAATGAAACCTGAGCTTATGGCCTTGTACAATGTTGGGTTACCCTAGGTTTTAAATACCTTAAATATCACAAATGTGTTTAACATCACTATAGTTTCAGCTGGAAGTCTACAGAATCATTAATCCCGAAGGCAAACATTACACCGACTTGCCTTGTACCGCTGCTGATCAGCTGCTTTGATGGTACCAGGCTTTACAGGGACGAATTCCTCTCTATCTCTTACAATAGTTAGCCAAAAACTATAAAGATTGGAAAAGTAGTGACAGGAACCCTGTGCACCTTGACACTCAATGAAGGGATGAGTTCGAAAATCTCTGAGGCAGCTACCAGAAGAAGCCAACGATTGTCCACCACCCTCATCACCTGCCCCTGTGTGCTATAAAGCAGTAATGTTAGATAAGAAAAGTTGATCTCATAAGGTATTTATAAATACATTCAAGCTTTCTATGAGACTCACCAGAAGGAAAGAATATCCTGTCCATAAACTCTTCCAGCCATGTGGGCAGGGAGGAATTGCTTGGTCTTGACTATGAAATGGCACTGCTGGTGAAAAGGTCTCACACACAACACAGCGGCTAATGTGGAGGCTTATCTCCTGGCCAAAGAGTGGCATCATTGATATAGGAGCAGTAGTGGAAAGCCAATAGGATTTGTCATTGCGACTTGAGTAGTAGCATGCGTCTTTGTCGCAGTAGGAGAAAGGCATGGTGGAGAAAACGGGGAGACAAGAGCCAGGCTGACCTACATGAAGTTGATAAAAATGGAGTCAAACACACTTTTTTTTTTATAAACTATGTTGGAATACTGTGAGGTTCTGTGTGTAAAATAATAAAATTGTCTTGATGACATTAAATTGAATTGATGACAATGATGTGGTGATTTAGTTTTTAATAACAGAAACAACTGATTTCATTTTTCAAAGTCATATTGTCATTCATTAATTTATAAATGTAAACGTTGAAAAGTAAATGATTATTTAGCAAGCTAAATAGTTTACAAACAACATTGAATTTACGGATCTAGCTTGCCGGCTAAATATGTGAAATATGCAAAAAACATCCAGTCACTTCCTGATGACCAGAAGTTGACTACAAAAACAGAAGTTGGATCTCGTGGACCTACATTCCTGCTTGTGAGATTGAGTCACTTAATTTTTTGTGCTAAGAAATTTGCTCCGATCATATTGCAAGCAAGGAGACAAATTTTAATACAGTAAAATTTGAAACAAAATGCCTTTAAAACATATGTCATAATTTCAGGGAGATGGCAATATTTAGATTTGTGCCAAATATTATTTTCGCTAACTAAATATGTAGTATGTAAACTAAATGTTTTGCTTGTTAATTAAATATTTAGTTTGAAATTGTGACATTTGTAAATGAATAAATAACATGGCAAAATATGACAGAAAAATTAATTCCCTTTTTTCTGTTATGACAGGCTAAAAGACCCAAATAATTGCTATGAATTTTTGACTGTGTAACTTTACAAATTACACCTCATAGAGGACAAGCAAATGATATGGAGACTTACCCAGATCTTGTGTGTGAGCCTTCTCTTGTCCTTCCAGGTAGATGAGACTGTATCCCACCCACAGCTGGTTGCTACCTACGGGACACTGTGGTACCTGAACTGACTGGCTGTGGATAACCAAAAGAAAGCCTGAACTATATTGCCTTCTATGGCCAGGCTCCCCTGCATCACCAGGAAGACCAGGGGCACCTGAAAAGGGAGGAGATGAATAAAGAAAAAAGTATGAGCCAATGAAGTGTCTCAGGACACTCTTCATTGTTTTCCAGTTTGTTTTAGTTGTACTCTCAAATGTTCTTACGGGTATCTTTGGGATGGGAACATGATAGCATGTTGTTTACCTTGAGGCCCAGTATATCCTTGCTCACCAACATCACCTGGGTCTCCATTGAGACCATTTAACCCAGGAGGCCCTGGTATGCCGGGAAAGCCCACAGACCCTTTAGGACCTTTTTGTCCTGGAACAAAAAGAAAAACGAATGATAAAATTAAAAGTGAAAATACTTTACACACAAATAAATTATAAACTGATAGAAAAACAGCTAATAAAAAACATTCTCACCTGTTCGACCAAAAGGACCAGGATGACCCACATACCCTTGACTTCCTACACTTCCTGAAACACCTTTTGGTCCTGGGACTCCACGGGGAGGAACCCTTAAATCTACAGTGATTAAATCACCAGGTTGACCTTTGAAACCTAGAAGAAGAAAAGAATGACTTTACTGAAAACCAAATCCTTCAGTACATTAGTTGTCATAGTTTATAAACTTGTCTCTGTTATTCTGCCACAGTGCCAACTACCTGGATCTCCAATTGGGCCAATTTCTCCCTTACAACCTTGAGGTCCAGAGATACCCTGTTGACCTCTGGGTCCCAGAGGGCCCCTTGGCCCATTAGGACCTTTCTCACCTATGAAAGGGAATCAAAACATTTAGTTCTGGTCACTATCACCCTGTAATGTTCTTGGTACCAATCCTGTATTTAAACGTACCCTTTGGTCCTGGAAAGCCACTGCGGCCATGAGGCCCTGGAGGTCCTGGATCGCCTTTTTTCCCCCTATAACCTGGTGGTCCATGATGGCCGTCTGGTCCAGAGTCTCCTTTGTATAAAATGCTGCCACCTGGTGGTCCAGGTGGACCAGGAGGACCTGAAAAATCAGTTACAAATCCCAGATGTGAATTCACAGCTTATATTAAGACAAAGTTCATAACTTGGGAATATAACAAGCGAAACATAGTAACCTGAGGGTCCTGGGACCCCATCATAGCCTCTATCTCCTTGAGGTCCATGAAGGGGGTTTTGGCAGGTTTCACCAGATCTACCAGGTGCTCCTGGTACTCCTGGAAAACCTGCAGGAGAAAACACACAGTCACACTCCTGAATCATGATAATAAAGGAAAACTATAATCTATAATCTAAGTTATGTCACAAGTGAAATAACTAATTTCACAACTCAATACTGACCTGAAGTGGGTGCATATTTATGTAATTGCTTTCTTCATGTTATGCGTCTTGTTTATTGGCATTATTTTGTAGAAATCTGTTTTCACTTTTACATTAGAAGATTGTTTGTAATTATTTTCATCATAATCAATTATTGTTGCTCAAAATTGATAAGTAAAAGCAATCAAAAGATTAAACATTCAAAGGTTTGAGTAGTTTTTAGGCACTATAAATACAGTATGAATTTCAGACCTGTGTTCCCAGGTTCCCCAGTTTGGCCTTTAACCCCTGGAATCGCTGCCCCCGCAGGTCCCGAGATGCCCTGGACGCCTTTGGCTCCCGGTAAGCCATTTTGTCCACGAGGTCCAGAAGTGCCTTGACCTAGATTTTAATAAGGCCGTTATAGCATGGTATTTGTATTTTGAATTTTGATTTTGAGATTTACTTATCATTGAAAAATACAAATTTTAATATACATGAGCTCTTCTATTGAAGTGTAGTCTTTATCAATTGTTTCTATGTGTCTCATTCTTCTTACCGTCTGCTCCCTTCATCCCCTTTGGACCTCTCAGCCCATTCAATCCATCCAGACCTGGTGTTCCAGGTGGACCTAAATAAATCACAAGGGAACATAAACACATGCTGTTGTGTGTGGCTGGCACTAAAAATAATTTCCCTTTCCATTAAATGCAACAAAAACTTATTGATGAACACTATGTTAGCTTTTCTTTTCTTTTACAGCATTTACTTCCTATCTTCAATGGAATCCTTGTCTGAATTTTATCGAGAAGGAAAAACAGATAACACTTCAGTACTTTGTTGTGATCTGTATTTGGCAAAAAAAACTTAAAGAAATTACATGATGGCCACAATAAGTAATCACAATGTCTGCATTCAGTGTGTATGCATGTGTATGATCAGTTAGTGATGCTTTTTAAAAATTACTGCACCTGGATTGCCCCTTGGGCCAGGGGGGCCAGGTAGTCCCACAACTCCTTCATCACCTGGAGGACCTCTAACGCCTTGACGCCCCAGAAGACCTCGGGACCCAGGAAAGCCTAAGGATGCATATATAATGACAAGGTCAAGACAGGAAGACAGAAAACAATCTGCAAGATTGGATTTTTGGGGTTGTTAATTTTCTCTTTAAAAACGTGCATAATATATGGTGAGGACCAACACAATCAAATATATTTTACTTTTTAAAGTACAATGCATAATGAATTAATGCATTAATGTTTTTATTTCATGTAGAAGGGAAGCAAGGAAATAGTGACATCTAAGGTCACAATAGAGAGTTTTAGATATCACCAGTATTCTTTATCAATAGGATGAACAACTGAGCATGAATGAAACAAAACAGGTCTGTTGAAAGAATTAACACATGTAATTGCAAGGACAAGAGCACACAAATGTAGAAAGTGTTTACTATAACACAATTTTTTATCATAGCACCAACATTGTTTAATGCTGTGTTATATAAATTCTTATCCCAATTTTTAGTGGCAGTCACCTGGCCCTCCTCGTCTTCCGGTTTCCCCAGCAACCCCTGGATGTCCAGGTTGCCCTTGCCTTCCCCTGGGTCCTGGGTCACCTGGATCCCCTGGACTTCCTCTAAGCGCTAGATAAAATAAACTTGGTTTTAAAATGCAATTTTGTTAAGTTGTAATTATAGTTTTTAGGCATTCTGTTTTTTAGTCATGGATTTACCACTGGGCCCAACCTCCCCAGGTAATCCTTTGAATCCTTGTGGGCCAGGTCTTCCATAGGATTGCCCTTTATTACCTAAAACAGATTTATTAGAATTATCTATAAGATTTTTAGGGATGGAAATACGCTGCATCCGTATAACTATATAACCATTTATGATTACTAGTGTGATATGTATAGAGGAATTTTAAAAAATTAGAACACATATTTTCTTATATCACCAATTAAGACACTAATATTGCCCAGAAAATAACATATTGCAATAAATTTATCTTTTCTTCACAAAATGAATTCAATTGTAAAGACGCCACCGCTGAATTAGAGCACATAATCTTAAGTCTTACCTTTTGCACCAGGAAATCCTGCCAGGCCAGGGCTACCAGTTTGTCCTGGTGGCCCTGGATCTCCCTACAACAAAGCAGGAGCAGGTCATTTAGGATACGGTATATTCTAAATACTAAAATGTCTAATATTTCAAAGAAATCTGTATTTTATTGTGAAGTTGTAGACTCAAGCCTTAGTGGCCCAAGCTGTGGGTTCCAAGACATGATTATCCTTATCGTCATAATCTCATAAATTGCCATTTTCATATAGCCTACGTACTGTGGGGATGAACAATTAAGGCTGAGTGTTGGCTTAGATAAGATGCATGTTTGGACTGACATTATGAGAAAAATAATTGCTGGCATACTAACTTGATTTTTCTAGAAGCTCACTGCTGATGATGTAGTCAGAAAGTCTCAAAAGTCAAAAGCTGAACCGTGCACTCGTGTTGACAGATTCATGAACACATAATACATGCAAGCATATTTTCTGATTTGTATGCAAACTACACTACTTGTGTAGTTTAAAACATGTAAATTTGACAAACTGCTTACACATATGTCAATTCTGAGGTACGCATTCATGCATGGTATAATAGGTTTATGAATTATGTGGCACACTTAGAAATCTTCTTGTACTTTTGTGTATCTCATTGTACGCATACAAATCTCATTGTATGCTTTGTGAATCTTTCTGAGACTAATTTAGCTCCATACGCATAAAATATTAAAGTCAGCAATACTGATTGGCCAAATGTCTATTATTTTTCCCTGGCAACCGCACATGAGTAGCTGGTTAGCTGCATTTCTGGGGCACAGGTCAAGCACCCCAAAGGAGAACTTTGAACAAATAAATAAAATAAAATTTTAATCTTGTAGATTATTTTAAAATTCCTGCCCCCACCCCTTCCACATCAATGAAGGCAGTACCCCGTCTGAACCAGCCGCCACTGGATACTGTAACTTAAAAGCCCATTATTCAATTTTTTAGATAATATTGTGTACCTGATCTCCAGTATTCCCAGAATACCCCTTTGGACCTGGGAACCCTTTAACCCCATGAAGTCCACGGAGTCCTAATAATCCTTCTCTACCTGGAATACCAGCAAATCCTTTTAATCCTTGTGATCCTGGCCATCCATCAGGCCCCAAATCACCAGGCGTGCCTTTGCTGCCTTTGTATCCTGGAAGAGATGTAACATATTGAAAAAATATGTAATGTGACACAGGTTGAAACATTGGAGAATATAAAATATTATGATAGAAAATATTATAATTAAAGCTTCATTGCCTGCAAACCCTGTCTGACCAGGAGGCCCCCTTCTTCCAGAAAATCCAGAAGGACCTTTTGTCATGTTGACAATTGAACATAATCCTGGGAGTCCCACGGGTCCAGGTGAGCCTGGGGAAATCACAGACCTCATAAACAACCTCTGATTTTTCAGATTATGTAAATAAAGAGCAAAACTAGAACTAAATCAATGTTATATAAAGATATAAAGAAGGGAAGAATGTACTGATGTTTTTTTCTTTTGTTTTGGTTTACCTTTTTTACCAGGAAATCCTGGATCGCCTGTATTTCCATAACGACCAGGATAACCTCTTTCTCCCTTTTCACCTGGTTGCCCTCGAGGCCCAGGATTGCCAGGCATACTTCTAGACCCAGGCTTCCCAGGCAAGCCATTTTCACCTAAATAAACAAGCAAAGCATTTTTCTAAACAGAAGCATTTCAAAATGTTTTAAAGCTGTTTATTGTTTGGAGTAACACAAATCTTGTTTGGATTGGGTTACAATTTACATGGAAGATAGGATTTGCGGAAGAATTACAAGCCAATGAATCACTACTGATTTACCTTTCTGTCCCTGTAAGCCAGGAATACCGGGGTCTCCTGGAGGACCAACAACCCCTGGTGGTCCAGCTGGACCAGGAGCCCCAGGAATACCAGGGTAACCTTTTAAACCCTTCTGACCTTGACCAGGTGGACCAACATCTCCCTTCACACCTTTCTGACCAGGGTAGCCTTTATAACATTTCAAAATGTGCAAAAAGTTAGGGAAAATATTTATTTCTCAAGATCATTGATGATAACCATCATGTGCTCACCTGGCACTCCTTGTTCACCAGGGCGGCCTGAAGGTCCTGGAGGTCCAGGCGCACCTACTAGTTCACACACAGTACATGGTGGACCTTGGGGACCAGTATCTCCAAGGTCTCCACTGTCCCCAGGATCTCCCTTGCGACCTTGGGGTCCTGGTGGGCCTTGTAATCCTGAAATTCCATTCTAGAATTGGTCAAGAGTTCTATTGTATACAGACAATATAAAGTTTCACACAAGTAAATATTTTTCTGAAATTTACCGATTAAAATGTCTAGTTTGATGCAGGCATTATTGTATTCCCATGTATGGCACAATATTAGGGCCAAAATTAAGATTATTGCTCACCCACTGCCTTGTCCAGGAAGCTATATCTATTCCAAAACCATTTACTGATCTGATTAATGATGGATCAGCAAAGGAAGCTGAGCAATTGGCAGCATTTACTGAGAGGCTGACACTGGTAAATGAGAAGGAGTCTATTCATTTCCATAAGCATTGGAGAGGCTGGTCACCTGCATTGGATATTTACTCTGCTATCCATTAGGACAAATAGACTCCATTAGCATTGGATTGTCTGATGTCAGCACTTGATGGGCTAGCATTAGCATCGGAAATGCTAACCATGCTAACTATTATTTGCTCTGTTAGACACATACTTTTTTGTTTAAAGAAAACGTTATTAAGAAAAATGGTTGACATGAAATATCTGTGAGCAACATATTTTGATAAAATTTGCAGTAATCCAAATTACATTAAGACCAAACATAGACATTACAGTAATATATGGAACTGAAGTTGGTTTTCAATCACAGCTTCTTATTTTGAAAAAAAACTATTTGTGGGGAATAACATTACGTAAAGGTTTCACAAGTCACAAACTTGGGTTTTGAATATTCTACCATTTGTATAAAATAATCTTAACCAGGCCTGAAAAGTCTAAGATTAAAGATGCTGATGGTCGTAAAACTTCACTCTTAAGCCATTTCCCAAATCAGAAGTTGTAATGGGAAGCAAATTTCATATTACAAAAATACAATATGATAATACAGTATTGTGTAGATATACTGTATGTGTTTGTATTTGATGTCACATTGGATCCCAGCAAATTCTATCTAATGACATCTCAATGCATCCAATCCATGTTGCTAATAGAAATTTTATGTTGACAATTTTTCTTCATGAAGTTTTCTTTAAAGAAAATTGTACATGTGTAAAGTGGATGACCAGCCAAGGAGTCATTAGCCTCTCCAATACTAACACAAGTGATTTGTTTCCTTCTCATTTGATTCCACCACCCTGTCAGGTACTGGCCTATAATTAATCGGATGAGTAGATGTCTTTTGAATAGCCCCTTGAGACAAGGAAATAGCCATCTTGTCTCAGGACCCACAAAAGATCTCACCAGCACTCCTGATACGTGTCTTACCCATCTGGCTCATTAAATTACCTGGTGATCCTGGATGTCCAGGGATTCCAGGAATTCCATATGAACCCACAGCTCCTCGCGGTCCAGGAGCACCAATTGGACCTGGCAAAGCTGAAAGGATGTGTCCTGGGTCTCCTTTTCTGCCATGGGGTCCTGGTAACCCAGGTAGACCTTCAGGGCCATCCAGGCTAATGCCAGGGGGACCAGGATCCCCTGGATCTCCATTTGCACCAATATATCCTCAGGAAAAAAAGAGCCAGGTTCAATAAATAGTTGGCAAGGTTGTGATTCAAATACTTGTCATTTCAGACTGATGCTTAAACTTCCAAAAAGCTTAAATTGAAGTTATTTTCATATGAATTGTACCTGGTGGTCCAGTCAGAGTTTCTCCATCATCTCCTTTTATACCTTTAGGTCCTTGTTGACCTGGAGTTCCTACATAGCCATCTCTTCCAGGTTGACCTCGAACACCTTAAATTTTAAAATTCAACACAAGTTTAAGCTTTGAACATTAATATTTTTTGTGGATCAAATGTGATTTGATTCATTGTCTAGAAAAAAAGTGAGAAACAAAACATCCTGGTACTTCTGGCCTTAAATTAAAAAATTAATTACCTGGTAACCCCGGAGCTCCCTTAGGCCCTGGAGGTCCAATTCGGCCTTCATGACAGCATGGCTCTGTTTCACCTGGTGAAATAAGTACAATATTCATGTAGAAACTTTGGCTATAGTAGAAATGAGAGAACCATTTTAGCACAACGTAAGATCTGACCTGGTGGACCTGGTCGTCCTGGGATTCCAGGAAGCCCCGGAAGTCCTTGATTTCCTTGAAGTCCAGGTACTCCCTTTAGGCCAGGAAATCCCGGACCTGGGGGACCAGGGAGGCCAGGGAAACCTTTGGGCCCTGGAGGACCCAGATAACCTTTGGGTCCAGGACGTCCCACATATCCAGAACCCTTCAAACATATAAATTTGCACCAAAAAGGCGACACACTGTGGCTTAAAAAATGGCATTCTTTTTTCACGTTATTTAAAAAACTTACAATAATTTTTTTCTTGAATCCATTGAAATAGTACTATTTAGAGTAGAGGTAAAAACAAGAATTCAGCAGAGAGTAATCTAAAAGTAGCAAAGCCCTAGAAAATCACTACTTATACTATACATCAACGTTTGAAACAGATTTATACTTACCGGTGGACCAGGTTCTCCCACTGGACCAGGGAAGCCATCTTTTCCAGGCTCACCTGTTCTTCCTGGAGGACCAGCATATCCTGGTTCTCCTTTGTTCCCTTTTGCACCTTCCAAAGACAAAAGTATATCCAGTGGTTGAATCTGCATGAAACCCATTGTACCGTACCTATGATTTATCAAATCTCACTTGAAATAACAGGAAACATGCTGTGTTTGCCTTCCTATATCTGCTGCATTCAATAAATTGGAGGAAAAAGAACTTGATATACACATGAACATCAAGCACACTCACCTTTAGTACCACTCACATACGTGTCACCTTTCTCACCCTTTCTTCCTTTTAGACCTGTGAAACCATGTGCGCCCTGCAAGAAAGATAAATATTAAATATTTTTCTATGATTACGAAATAGAATATAATTTTTGACAGAAGATTTGGTGAGTGACGAATGTTATCCTTACATCTGGTCCTCTTGGCCCATCATTTCCCCTCAGACCCGGGTCCCCCTGAGGTCCCGGAGCTCCTGGAAATCCTGGAGATCCTGGATAACCAGGTGGACCAGGTGGCCCAACAACCCTCAAACCATGCACACATTTACATTCCCCTGGACAACCTGCAGGATTGAAATGACAAATCAATAAATACTATGGTGTGACAAAAATCTCACCCAAGGTTTTTAACAATTTCTTGGTGCTTCATTCCTGTTCTTCACTGTGTTTGGCTTGCTTCTGTTTGTTCTGTTTGTTTTGCAAACAAGTCTCCTTAATTAGCTCAGTTAATTCTGTGCTAATTAGGGAAACAGTTTTGCACCACCATGTCTTGTCAAGACATGTGCTCTTTTTGGAGTCCATGTTGCTTCATGTCCAGAGAAGTTTGTACAGTCAGTCATGACTTGGGGGGCCACATCATCTGCTGATGTTGGACCACTGTATTTCTGCAGTATACATTCAACCCAGCCATCTAACTAAGAGTATTGTTTCCTGCTGACAAGTTTTATGAAAATGCCAAATTATTTTTTTCAGCAGGACTTGGCATCTGCCCACGCTGAGAAAAATAGCAAAAACGTATTCACTGACCATGATGTTACTGTGCTTGACTCGCCTGTGGAAAGGCTTTACCTAAACCCTAATTCCCATATTTGGCTCTGTTGCCTTTAAACATACAGCTTCAGCTATGTATAGCACACTCTGCACACACATTCCTTATGTGGCAGCTTATAACCCTGCATGTCTTTAAACTCGTTGAAATTTTTCTTACTTTTTTTCTCTCACTCTAAGTGTAAGGCTGGAAATATCTTCCTGAAGAATTGAGATAAGAAGTGCAGTGAAACACTACATCATAATCATCGAAGTAACAAGAAATAAAGTCCTGAAATATTTTATTCCATAAGTAATAAGTTTCATTTTCTGAAATGACAGACACAAATGTTGAACTATTTCATAATATTCTCTCAAACTGCACTTATATGGGAGCTAATTAAATCACACTTTTACAAACCCCACAGACATTTTTCTATCAGACAATTAATAATTTTTTTAGATTTCTGTGATAATAGGAATGAACAAACAGTAAAACACACTCAAACATACAGATGACAGCACACAGCTGCAATAACTTCACTTTAACATGCACTCTGTGTAAAATCAACCAGAGGAAAGCAGATGGCCTAGCAGGATTCTCATCCCTCAGGACAGCCTTGTCCACACTTGCCTTCAGTTGATTATAATTATCTCAGTATGTAGAAAAAATATGGTTAAGATGCTCCCGTGGATATCATCTGGTGACATTAACTCTTCATTGCAGAGTGTTTTAAGAAAGCCAATCTCTCATATATTAGCTCTGTTATACCTGCCAGTTTGGCTCAAGATTGGTTTACTGAGAAAAGAGTTGAGCAAATGATGGATTAATCTCAGCTCTCCTGACAAACACTTGCATGCAGCACTCACAAAAGAATGTTGTTTTGTAGATTTTAGCTTAGCCTTTCACATAATCATTGTGCACAAATTGGGTTAAAATGAACCCATATTGCACTATTTTTTTCACTATGTGCATGAAATATGAACTTCAGGAACAACAAACCACAGAATGTTTGTACAAACATACAAACAGGCATTAAGGTGGGGAATAAGCACATTTACTGTCTTAAAGTACTAAGCATAAATACTCACGACTGTAAATATATATAAATACAGCAAACAAATTTTAAATGAGTATAAATGTGTTCAAGAAAAAAAAGTAGGGGAAAAAATGATATATTGTTTATGTGAATGTGCTGTACAACCTTACATAAATGCTAAAGCAAGATAGTGCATAGATTTAAAAATGGCCAGGGTTTGTGTTCCTTTTATCTGAAGTGGCAGAGCATTCAATCATTTATGAGTAGTGACTGCAAAAACTGCTATAGCTTCTCGTATTTAATTTAGAAGCTGGATTTTCCGGCTGCAGTGAAATATTGACTTCCATACTCATGACAGAAAATAGAAAGATACTTCTTTAGTGTTTTAGTTTTAAAATAGTTTCTGAAAAAAAGCAAAGGAAGCAAAGCAAGAGGAACAATCTCAACAACCAAAGAAATACTGATGAATTTCCAAAAATCAAAGCACACTGAGATCTGGGTCATCTGCATATTAATTTCTTACCTAATTGCTAATAAAAAAATTAAGCTTATAGGAAAACTGTTTTTTTTTTTTTTTTTTACAAAGAATATATATAGCATTCTACCAATCTTACTTCTCTAAATGTTGTGATGTCAGCATGTTCAGCAAAATGACAGAAAAATGCTCCTGCTTCTGTGTACATGCAGAGAGGCAAATTACCTTTAACTCCTTTTAGGCCTTTGTTTCCAGAAAATCCTCTGGGTCCATCTTCACCAGGTTCCCCTGGAGAACCAGGCTCGCAGTGATAATCTGAGGAATTACCAAATAACACATGTTAACTAACATAAATTATGTCCACAGAAGATTTATTTATTTATTTATTTATTTATTTATTTATTTATTTATTTATTTATTTATTTATTTATTTTATGACTTGAGTATTTAGTATTTAGAGGAATTACCTCCACATCCTGGTCAGTTCCCAGTGTGAATATCACACCATCACCACAAACAAAGTAGAAACAAAGTTATTTAAAATAATGACTCACTGAAGGTTTTGCACAGGAATTCATAGATATAAGATCGATGTATGTAAGGAGTTTTGAATACCTTGTGGACCAGGGCAACCATTGGGGCCTCTTTCTCCTGGTTGTCCTTTTACTCCTTTTGGTCCCGGAATTAAATGTATTTCATTTGGATCATATGTCCCCGGTTCTCCCTTGTCACCCTTTTCGCCAGGGTCACCTGGCTGACCAGGTCGGCCATGTGCCTCTAGAGAGGAAAGGAACATTTTGTGAGACCTCACATGATGAAAGCCCGACCTTCGCAGTTTAAACTGTTATTCATAGGACAGTGTTTGAATTCTTGACCAGTAATGGACTGGTGACCCGTCCCAGGAGTACCCCAACTTTTCACCCTATTTCCGCTTCAGTTATGTACCAAACCCCCCACCCCACACCTTCTCATCCCTGTAAGGATAATTGGGTATAAATAATGAATGTATATTTAAACTCTGACCTGGTAAACCTGGTGGGCCTGGAGGGCCAGGTATACCCATGTACCCAGGCTCTCCTGGGAACCCAGGTGCACCTGGATATCCACGGTCTCCTTCAGGACCTTACATGGTTAAACACAGAACAAAACAAATCTGTTTTTTTTAGTCATCTGATATGGCAATCATCAGTATTTCTAATAAGACAAAAATGTCTTTCAGTTTTATCATACATATGAACTCATGCTCCAATGTAATTACTTAAATTTGAAGTTTTCTTTATATCATTTATTTAGTAAAAATCTTGGAGAGCACAAAAGAGATTTCCACGTAATTTTCTTTGCTGAGTTAGAAGACCTCTATTAGTGGTTTAAGTCTAAGTCTGTTGGCTATTGTAACTTGTATCTAATCTTATGTTAGAGCAGTATTTCTCAATTCTGGACCTCAGGGACTGCTGTCCTGTATGTTTTAGGTGTTTTCCTTCTGCACCACTTGAATAAGTGAATGATTAACAGGCTTCTGCAGTTTGTGACGGCTGAAGAGGAGGCTATGCAATCATGTAAATAGGGTGTTCTGGAACAAAGACGCATCTAAAATATGCAGGGCAGTAGTCCCTGAGATAACAGTTCGACCTACAATCAGTGGGTTGCCAGTTCGAGCCCATGCCTCATCCATCTCTGTCGTTGTGTCCTCGTACTCTTCACCCAACTTGCCTGCTGAAGGTGGTCAGAAGAGCTGATGGCACTAGTAGAGCAGCCTTGCTTCTGTTGGACTGCCTCAGGCAACTGTGGCTACAATCCAGTAGCTTGCCAACATCAGCATGTGAATGGGAATGACTGGTGTCTTTGAGTGTCCTAATAAAGTATTTTATACTCATTTAATTCCAAAACAGCTTCTAGGTTCTTTCTCTTCTGCCTGCAGTTTTATCATCAACTGGATCTTTGTTGTTTTATTACTGAGTATAAGCAAATTGCTTTTCACTGGATTTAAACTGAATCAAATTAAGCAGATATGATGAATACGATATGATGATTCCGCCGTCATGTGTCGCCCGAAAGAATTACACTGAACATTATACATTTTGACCAAATTGAATAAATGTAATCTGATATGACTCTGAAAGAGCCAGCAAGTTTTTCAATAAGTACATACAAATTACTTGAACTGAATTGCATTTTTCAGTGAGTCATGTCTCAAATGGGGATCCTAAAAAGAAAACTGTGAAGACAAAATACTTTATATAACGTATAAAAATAATCTTTACTTCACTAAGAATATCATTTTACTGTAGATTTTTGTTGCATCTGGATACTCTTATAGGAAAAGTCCAAACCAGGTCTTGATCTGGTCTCACCTCTCACAGCATTTCCGTTATGAAATTGTGGGATACCAGGCGGACCTGGATCCCCTGGCCAACCCTGTAGACGACATACACACATGAAAGACATTACTGCTGACTTAATGGGACAATTGAAAAACGTTCTACCATCTAGGAATAGACGGCTATGCTGTTACATTTACACTGTACATTAAATAGGTAGATAACTAAATACCCACCAGAGGGCAGTACATGACAAAAGCATGTTTTCTTCCTATTTTGAAGAAAACATTATTAACATCATTAATTCAATAAATTCTCATTGATGGGTGAAAGCACCTTTTAAAAATAACATCCTTTAGTGAGTTTTAATCATTCTTTTCACTAATCCCACATTTCTGTAGACTGACAAAATTATTTTACAACTGCACAGCAAACTGATTGGATGTTTTATTTAATTTACCTTTTCTCCTATTCTTCCAATGAGCCCTGGAAGTCCTTTGTCTCCAGGGACACCCTAAAATCCAAAGCAGTGCACAATAAAGTGAAACTAGGCTTTATGAGGGTCTAATAGTACACCAGGTGTACCTCTTGTCCAGTCAATCCGTCTCCACCAGACCGTCCAGGACTACCCTAAAAATTGCATCAAGGTTTTTAAATAGATGTTTTTTTAGGGTGGGGTTTTAATAGCAACTAGAAGTATGATCTACTTGACTGACCCTATCCCCTGGAAATCCCAGGATTCCCTTCTCTCCTTTAGATCCAATTTGACTAGGACTGTGGATGTCTCCTCCAATACCCTAATTTGAAAAAAAAAAAAGAAAAACAATTTTTTGTTTTTCACTTAACTAACAACTAAAAGAAAGAAAATGTAACACTCACTCGAAGCCCTTTTGAGCCACATGGTCCAGGAGGACCTTTATTCCCCTGAAAGGCAAAGAAGTACTGAAATGCAGCTATAAGATGCATAATTTTTAAGTTTCTACAAGAACTATTCCACTATATAAAAGCTACAATGAACTTAATGGTAAAGTTTGAACTTTTTCGCTACCTTCTCACCCTTATGGAAAAAGTATTCTGAAGGATATCCTTTCTGTTCCTCCGGTCCAGGTGGGCCAGGTGGTCCAGGCGGGCCTTGTTCACCCTGGAGTTTAAAGTAAAACATTAGTGCATGCATACAATATAATCAAAAAAAGCCACTAAATAAACGATCACCAAACATGAGAATGATGTCTTACAATTTCACCTCTAGGCGATCTTCCAGGGTCACCCTGCATGACAAACAAATCTTTAATGACAGTTTATTTGTGTAAAGTTGTAAAAACCAGACATAGATGATTGGGCTACTTACAGGTGGTCCTTTCACACCTTTAGAACCCTCTACACCCTAAAAGAGTCAAATATCATTTTATGCCTGTGCAATGAAGCACTGAAGCAAAAAATATGACATAAACATGTAAACAAAGATGTTTAACCTGAGGCCCAGGAGGTCCATGAAGGCCACGAAGACCCTTAGGCCCAATATACCCTGGGCTTCCCTGAGTTCAGCAGACATATAAACAGAAGAGATTTAATCTGATGCTAAATACACTGTAATTATAAAATTAACAGAAAAACAATACCTAACCTTGGAAAGTTGTAACGTTACAGTAAAATTATAACCTACTGTTTGACCTTGATCTCCATCGCGACCTCGTTCACCCTGTAACAAGAATAGGGGAAAGCAAATGAAAAAGCAATTTGGAGTGGAATGTAAAAATCTGGACCTTGTACTGTAAGTGACTTACAATATAGACTTTGAAGCTAAGAAAACAAGACTTCTGACAGAGAAAAGCTAATGCTGCTGAATAGAAATACTCACAGGAGGACCTGGAAGAGCACCAGTATAATTAGGCATCCCTTTGCTTCCCTTAGAACCCTTTGGTCCCTGATGAGAGGACAGCAAAAGCTCAAATAAGAAATACTCATGTTTCAGAAGATAAGGAAGAAATGCATGTTGTACATAGTATGTAATTTTTTGATGCCTGTCAGATAAACTCGGGATGCTGAAGTGAAAAAAGGCATATGCTTATTAAGATGTCATAGTGTTTTTTTCATTTGTTTGTATTCGTAGTATGCTCATGTTGCTTCTCTAATCCTGCCCTTACTTAATAATGAGATGTACTCACAGGTGGCCCATGGAGGCCATCCAGTCCAGGCAGACCATCTAGTCCTGGTTGACCTCTTGTTCCATTACAGCCATCCAGTCCTGGTAAACCAGGCTCACCCCCTGTTCCAGGGTGGCCCTGAAGAGCAAAATGAAGTAGTGTTAAATTACAATTAAAAAGCTGTTGAAGTCATATCCAAGGCCTAATTGGCACTAAATAGGAATGCTACAACATTTACTTTCAGTGCTGTGTAGAGTATGGTTGCAAAAATGAAGTCTAAGTCTTGGCATATTTATGAGCAGTGGAGAAAATCAAGTTGACAGCATTTACTAAGTGTTCTTTACAAGTTCCCACTAGAGGTCGCAAAAACACTCACATGAACCAGATCTGGATTAACCATGAACTAGGCAGGGACTGAAAACACCACATTAGATAACAACAAGCAAAAATCTCCACCACAGTAATCAAAGGAATAATCTAATTTCATTTTAACATAAAGAGGAAGTAAGAAGCATTCAACTCGGCAAGAACTAATATAAATTTTGAAAATTGTCTCCATGCTGCTCATTTTGAAGGGTATTGACTCTTGGTAGTGGTAAGCACATGAAGAAACAAACTCACAGGAAATCCTTCATGTCCTGTGAAACCAGGAACACCAGTCAAACCCTGAAACATATAATTACATTTTTAAAAACAATATACCTACATGACAAACCTATTTTGATAAATATTTGCAATATCGCTGCTAAATCTTGCATCATTCAGCGTTGATTTCTTGGCCCCTGCTATTATAACTAAAACGTCAGACTTCCATCTGAACACTAACACGGTCTCCTTTTGGCCCCTGCAGGCCGTGTGATCCTGCTGCTCCCACGGTTCCCTTCTCCCCTGGAGGCCCAACTCGTCCTCTTTGTCCCATTGGACCCTGAATGCCTTGCTTTCCTGGCTTCCCTGGAGGTCCCTACAAAATAAATAAAATGCATCAATGTTTTAATATGATAAATTAATGCATATACAATGTGTGCAATATTATATGTACATCAGTATGAAACAAAATGGGAATTGTTTTAGTTTGGTGAGGAAAATCATTACCCTTGTTTCTTACCCTTGCACCTTTAGCAGGATGACACACACACTGAGAGCAATCTCTGCCTTGACATGGGCCTTCAATGTTCCCCTTAAAAAACACAGACAGTTTTTTGTGAGCCGTAAACTTTGCAGGTGGAGAAGTCCTGACTGTGGAGTCCTCCACTATCAGGAAACATTACAGATAACACTCAGATACATCAGTGTTCCCAGACATACCTGATTAGATACGAGCACACTGACCTTGCTGCAAATTTCTTAGTGCTAATCTTTTCATTCTCCCATGTTCACAAATATTCCCACCAGCACCCAGGTGTGTGTGTTGTGGGAGTTTCATACAGGATAGATATCTTTGCCACAAAGTTTTCTCAGAAGTTCCTAAATATTTAGGTGTGTGTATGCCACCTGCAATGAACAGTTATTTATAAATCTTTTAACCATTTACGTTTCCCTTCAGTAAGGTGACGCTTTGTTTTAGATCTTTACAGACTTTTTCAACCTGTCAAGAGAAATATTTATTGTTAGTTAGTTATTCCCTTAATTTCTGAAGTGATTTTATTTTTTAGATAATCAGTTTTCCATCTAAAGGGCACAAAGTCAACATGAAGAGTTTGCTGAGTGAGAAACTGAAGTGAATCACTTGCACACTAGCATTATTTTTAACAACTGCCTGTCTTTGTCACAAACTACTACTCTGGTAAGTATGCAATAAATTAATTTTATTAAATGTCTCTTACAATTACAAGAATAAAATAAATTATTGGTCTACTAATTTGTCACTTTAGTTTACTGTGCTATTATTGATTCTACTTTCATCTGTAGATAAAGCCAAGCGTAACTTAAACACAATAAAGTTATGTAGGCAGACTAACGCTTACATTTACTAAAGTAGGGAGAAAAAAAATACAAAATTTATGCACAGTCAAATTGCAATAGCTAATTAGCATAACCCACATGTTTTTAGACAGTGGGATGAGTATAACTGTAACACTAGTCAACCAGCTAAATAAAGATGTTTGATTTTAAAATACTATGATTACATATTCTATTAGTACTTTAATAACCAACTAAATATTTATAAATGGTACCCATCCTTTATCCATAAAAGACTTGCAAATTTACAGCATTTTGTGCTGTAAAAAACTCTGAATTTTGGACAACACATGTTAGAAACACATAAAAACTCATACACTGAGTACAGGCCTTTAGGTGCATCAGTTGCACCAAGGATTCTTTGTGCAAACAAATGATATAAGGTTTAAAAACAGCTATCAGACTAGGAGAGAGACAGTATGCGAAGCAGAAAGATAAATAGAATTAACATGAGTCCTGCATGTATACAGTTCAGTAAATAACAGCGTTCTTTTGTGTCACTGTGACAAAATGTTGTTTGTGAAATACAAATGTAAACTTTATTCTGGAAACTGCAGAGACAGAAATGGGAGAGATAAAGTGTACAGAAAGTGAGAAACAGAACTTTAAATTATACTTCTATGCAAGACTCATATTTAAACCTAGACAGCTAACTACTTTCAATACTCAAATCAACATTGACATGTTTTTTGTTTTACATACAGCACGGAGGTTAATCGATTTTCAGTTTGAAAATACACACTATGGATTATTATAGCTGATAAAAATATATAACAGGGCCAAATATGACTTTATAGTATGTAATGAATACACTACTTTGAGTGAAACAGGACACACCTGTGTTCTCCAATAGTTTACAAGCAATCTGAATTTGAATTTCCAAATGTAAAATTATATCTGCAATTTTTCTTATCAAACAAAATGGCCAGAAAACATATACAATTAAGTAAAAATGTCACAAAAATACAAATAGTCTATGATTATTTGTTTTTTTTTATCATAAAATTATTGGACATTTTTACAAACAAGGTAACTACACAATCTCATTGACAAACCTATTTTAATCAATATTTGCAATATTCCTGCTAAATCTTGCGACATTCAACATTGATTTCTTGGCCCCTGCTATTATAACTAAAACGTCAGACTTCCATCTGAACACTAACACGGTCTCCTTTTGGCCCCTGCAGGCCGTGTGAGCCTGCTGCTCCCACTGTTCCCTTCTCCCCTGGAGGCCCAACTCGTCCTCTTTGTCCCATTGGACCCTGAATACCTTACTTTCCTTTTACTTTTACATATTAAAATATTTAAAATGTACATAAAATAACTGTTAAGTTATAGAATCTTACTGCTTTGAGCAGCTGCACATGGATGACCAGGAAAATGAACCACCTGTGAAATAAATCAGAGTATAAATTAATCAATTTAGCAATTATTTTTATTTTATTTTGTAAAATTGTATCACTGTCTGTTTGTCTTTGTGTAAAATTAAAAACAGCTGAAAACACTACAGTACAAAGCTCCTTATTCCACCAATTTAAAGACTACATGCCTCTGTAAATCAGCTTATACTATTACCAATAATTGCTTTATTTTACTTATAGAGGCACATTAAGCCAAGGTAAGAGATTCACAATCACATAATTCCAATGTGTAGTTTAGATCCAGGCACTTCTGTATTGTGTTCAAAGAATATTAACATGTGCTCTATTCCTTATGAAAAAGTGTCTCACAAAAAATAACACACAAATCAATTAAAGTGACACAATATTTGTGCAGTAAAATTCACTAACTACAGTCAAAATGTTGTGAACGCAAACAGCTGCTTTGCATGTACCTAAACAGGATTTGTGAGCACAGAGTGGCCTGTTTTAATAGCAAGCAGATGTGTGGAATATCTGAATAAACAGACCAGAAGATTGTTTGTATCTAAGTAAATAGACCTACAGAACATTTCACGTAAACAACCCGAAAGATTTCAAATGTGCTTGCTGTGCATACTAACTTGTCTGAAAAGTTACATAGGGGTATTGTGACCTACAGTGACCTGTGCGAAAAAGTGAGGAACTCACCCCTAAAACAGAGTGCCTACAAAAAAATATCCACACCTTTGGATGTTTTGCCCTTTGTATTGCTTCAATAAAGCACTTATGATCAACAAAATTAAGTTTTTGACAACAGATTTTTGAGAAGTATAACCTGGTGGATAGATACAAAAAAAAATCTAATTCTTTGGAGTTAAGCTGAATCTATGATCATAAAATGAAAGAAATATGACCCATGTCAGGACAGGTACATCTGTCCTCTGCTCTGTTTTCACATAATGGTATGATCCAATATCTGCACATGATTAGCCATAACGCTGTCATCTTGACAACTGAAACAGGGTTCTTCCGTCAGCAGGGCAGGACCGATGAGAGTAAGAACTGAACAACAATATGAAACAAAAGTGAAAACTGATTCTTTCCGGATTCACTACTTTTAGAGTCATTGCTTTTGAGTATGATCCATCACTGTTCCTTTAAAGAGAAACCGCTGCCTAAGGACAAAACCACCAAAACATAGCTGTCCTCAGAAACTGACAAGTCAGCCAAAGAAGAACATAAATAAGAGATGCAGCCAAGAGCACCACAGCTCAGAGGTTGCTGCTGAGATAGAAAATTTGCCTCGGGGAGTATGTTGACAGGAAACCAATTAATCATACGCCATACAAATTTCAGCCAATATTACAACTAATGTCATTGCTGAAAAAGTCCAGCTTGCTGTTTAAATTTGCCTCAAGTAATATTGGGAACACAGCAAGCATGACAAAGAAGATGCTCTAAAGAGATGAGGTCAATTTTCTGGCTGTCACACACAAGGGAGAGTTCATGCTGAGATGCATCATCCTGAACACGTCATTATCACGGTCAAACACAGTTGTGGCAGCATTATGCAGTGGGATGAGCTTTCTTCAGCTGAGACAGAAAATTAGTCACAGTTGCTGGATGGAGATTTAAATAATTACAGCATGACCTGAGAAGAAAACATGTTATCGGTTGCAAAATATTTCAGACTGTGATGGCTGTTCACCTTCCGGCAGGACAAATCAGCTCTCAAATACCTATTGGACAAATGCTGATTAAAGCAAGCTATGTGTCAAAATGGCACAGTCAAAGTTCAAGCCAATATAAAAATGTTACTTTATGAAAAGACTTAAAATTGTGATAAGACATCGTTCATCCAGTCTGACTGAATTAAACATATTTTCCAAAGAATATATATAACACATATAACGATAATCCAATTAGATAAAATAAAAAAATTAAAATGCAATGGGCTTACCAGGAGGTAAAAAACATCATGAAAGTTATTTTGAATGCCATCGCTCGTCCTCTTAGGCTGCTGAACAGTTACTGAAGGCCTCAGTGCTGCCCCCTTTGGTAGATAAAAAAGAACATCATGCAACAAAGTCAAGCAAGCCACTGGTCACGTCATTTGAACTAATGCAGTAATTTAAAAAGAATCTAGCATATCATTGACTTTTGTTTAACATGAAAAAAAAGGCAGATATTTCCAAGAGTCTGTTAACCTTGTTGCCTACAGGTTTTCATTCACCCTTACAAATATTCACAACTTACCAAGCCACTCAAATTATTCCAGTGAAGGATTCAGCAGATCCCAAATAATCCGTCTCACAGCCAATGAAAAGCCAAACTGCCACTGTTTGCCGCCGGTGGGAATGAGATGAGCACAAGAATATTGTTTGGGGTAAATCTTTTCAGCAAGTGCATACCACCTCCCTTCTTCAAGGTCCAGTTAAACAACTTCCTTTCAGCTTTCTGGCCTGTATCAAGACACTTGAAACCAACTTAAACTGTGATTTCACTGCAGGAATGATCCACCAGCATCTAAAGTGTTGCAGTGGACAGAGGAGGATGTGAGACCTGATTCCAGAGGAGGACCATAAAAACAACATTCATCGCCTTTGAAGAACGTCGGATCTTAATCAGGGACTGACGTGAATAAGACGAGGAAAATCATGAGAACACAAGTGATCATAGTTTTCCTGACTTTCTTTGCAATGATCTCGACGTTCACTGAAGGAAAAAGTGTAAGATGTTTTTTTGCTTTTGTGTTTGTTTTTTCTGTGTATGATGTTGATTTTAATATTTATGTGTCATTCAAACTGTAATCACATGCAAAAGGTAATTCTTGAGTAAAACTTATATTTAGCTTTGATTTATTATTATTATTTTTTTTTCTCATGTTACATTACACAGGCTGGGCTCGTTGCTGAATTTTGCTTAACACATTGTAGTTTGAGGTTGATTTATCCAAGTACACAGATGTCTCAGCAGTGACAGTATATTAAAAGTTGTATCCCTGAAAGTGGATGCTTTTCTGAAACTTTAAACAGTCCATCTTTACATTTAACTTGTTCAGTGTAATTTGTTTAACTGTTTGCTATATCATAGTTTATCTTGAGTAGTACCAGTCGTTTGCTTGTATTTATTGCTGTTTTAGTGTGGATATGGAGAGCTGTGTTTTGTCTGTAAGTGCATTTTGCTTTTGCACTTTGCTTTACTTATTCTATCCCGTATAAAATTGGATATTTTTGCAGATGGCAATTTGACACACTTCTAGCATGTACATTTTATTTCAGTTGTCTTTTAAAAATCTTTAATAAGATAACTAAATCATTTGCTAAATAATAATAATAATAGCAATTATTATTATTATTATTATTAATAATAATAATAATAATAGTAATAGCAATTATTATTATTTAATTTAAATTACTTGATTTATAAGGTAACGATTTTGAAACTGAATTTACCAAAGTTACCACTAAATTTATTTACTGTATATAGTTTCTTCTTAGCAGCAGGGATTGCCAAAGCAAGACATTCTGGTGTCTAATTATTTTCATCCTTTAATCATTTTGCATGCCCACAATAAACTATAAACTGAATTAATTACAGTGAGTGTAAATGAACCAGTCATAGGGTTGAAAACTATTCTTCCTTCATTAGTTAACTACTAAACTGAAAGTCTACACCTATCAAACCATCTCCAGTTATATTTAGTTGTACCACACCGCAGAATTACAGGTCATTTTTAGATCATTTTCTAAGTACAACACTGACTAACTCAAACCGAGACATTTTCTTCAGTGACGTTCAACTTGAAAACGAAAATAAGAGAAAATCTTTGAGGAGTTCTTCTTTTGCTTGATATTTGATGTTTTAAAGTTAAATACCTTTATTTACTTATTTATTTGACAGTGTGTATGCAATGGAAAATCAAGATGCCACTGTAAAGGAGTAAAAGGCAACAGGGTAAGTTCAGTTTGTGGTTTTGCGTTTTTTTTATTCTGCATTTTCCATGTTTTGTCAGGGTTGAAATTTACAAGGAACAATTGTAAAGTAAAATCAGCTTCTTTGACTCTTGATTTAAAGACATTCTGAGGAAAGAGAGAGACAGATAGACACTGTCCAATCCTGATGCTACATATGTACTAATTGACTGAACTCTAATATAAATCAACAAAGATTAAAAAATGCAGGCAGAGACCACATAAAATATTTGGATATCTATATATTTCATTCAAAGCAAATTATTCATACTTTCATTTTATTTCTGTCAGCTGTTTCATATTTGTACAGCTAATGGATTTTTTTATAGAAGTTTCTGAATTTAACAATTTCAAGACTCTTATTTCACATAACTGTCAAGTGTCCCTCAGTTTGAAGTAACTCAATATAACAATATAACTGCCTGAATGTTACTATGTTGCTTTAAATTAACTTGCGCACGCATGCAAATGCTTTTATTTAGTTTTACATTTCTGTATTTTTTGTTTGCTCGTTTGTTTGTTTTGTTTTGGGTTTTTTTTGACAAACACTCATACATTAAACACACAGGGAGAGAAAGGTTTTCCAGGAGATCCAGGTCCTCCAGGACCAGAGGGGCACCCAGGATCCTTAGGTCAACCTGGACTAACAGGACCAAAGGTAGAAATTCATCTACACTCTAATTATTCTGCCTCCTTCTGACGCATCGTGGTTGTGAGCTGGCCAGAGGTGGTGATAAATTGTACTTTTTTGTGACACTTTTAGCAACATGTCTTTCAGGATCTCTAAGATTAATTATGTGTTTCATTCTTGATAGGGCAGTACTGGGTCCGATGGACCAATTGGATCAAAAGGCGACCCGGTAATATAATTGCACTTCACAGTCAAATGAGTTGCTGGTGTTGTCCTTAACACCAGAGTGTAATGTATTTTTCTTTTTCTTTTTTTTTATTCCAGGGACCAGATGGCAAGGAGGGATTTGCTGGATCTCATGGCTCACCAGTTAGTTTCCTCATGTGTTTCTACTGTACAAAACTTTACCCTCTGTGTTCTGCAGTCCATACACCAATTTGGCCTTTTAACTTTTGCTAACTTTATCTCATAGGGTGTTCCAGGATTACAGGGGCCTATGGGGCCCCCAGGTTATCCAGGCTGCAATGGAACAGATGTGAGGAAAATATAAATTCTCTACACATTTTTCTTCATGCACTTCTTACTTTGACAAAATAATGTACTCATAGGGAGACCCGGGACGTCCAGGTGTTGAAGGAAATCCTGGTATCGATGGAAATCCAGTAAGGAGTAAATTCCAATACCTTCTGCATTGGGTCTGCATTGGGTACACTGTTCTACCTTGATGAATATTCAGCATTTCTTTGTATCTTTTTGTTTTACTTTACAGGGACCTCCAGGTCCGCCTGGTCCTAAAGTAAGGCATGCTGTTCTAAGCTCTTTGTTTGGTGCTTTTTTATTCATGAAAGGTGAAACAGCAAATTTGCTGCAGAATAATTATCTTTTAGGAGTTGCAGGGTCTTGAAGCGCCATAAAAAAACAACATGATGCAGCACAATTACCGTCGCTGCTTCCCCCTGCTCCCTGAGCTAATTTTGTATCAGGCCCATATGAGACCAATAACTTCTTTTTTTTCTTCTTTTTTTTGAAGATTTTCCTCTTCTTCTTTCTCCATGCTTTTTATCCCATAAGTCTGTGTTTTCTTCTGATGCATCAAGGCATTTGTTTATATTAAAACTTTACTGTAAAGTGTTGAGCAAATGCATAAAGATGATTGAATAGCAATTTTTTTTAAAGCTTTTTGGTAATTTTTGTGTGTTTTCATGTTTTGGATCTACAGACTATACAGCTTGTGTATACCTAATTACCTGTTTTACATGTGATTCCATATATATTTTCAAGTAACAGTTGCTGTTTGTCAACATGATTTGACTTTTTGACTGCACCACTGAAACACTCCTTTCCTCCAGCACTTTTACACAGTGATCCTTCTGGGAAATGAACCAAATTCAATATATTCAAGATTGTGAGTTTGACACTGTATTAGACCCCACATAGGGCCACTTAAAATTCAAATCTTTCTTCTTCCTGATTCATCAGAGGTAGACAAAATAGGAAGAGAATGAATGATCCCTGTATATATTAAAAATAAAAAATATAATAAAAAAATATAATATAAATGACATGTATAAAGTTTTATGTTAAATGGGCCATGTGAATATTTGTGTCTGTTTGTCAGGGTGACTCACAGACAACAGCTCACTCAATACGAGGGCCACCAGGACCACAGGGAAAAGATGGAAGACCGGTAACTTTATAAACTATAGTGTTATACACTAATAAAATAGAAATATTTTTGTTGAGCCACATTTTAATCAATCAAAATATTGAATAATGAAATGTAGGAAATTAAATCTTCATTTATTTGAGACATGTAAAATGTTTTGTTCTTTTTGTTCCCCTTGTATGTAGGGTTCTCCAGGCTTATCAGGTGAGATTGGACTACCTGGGGACATTGGACTAAGGGGTCCTCTTGTAAGTATCTGTCTATTTGTCTTTCTTTCTTTCTTTCTTTCTTTCTTTATGATGTAATGGTTAATCCAAACTTTTCTGTTTCAGGGGTCTCCTGGTAATGTTGGAGCTTCTGGCTCCAAGGTATGCATAACTATACATAACTATAGGCATGACGATACACGATTTTCACAGGCATTTAAAATCTACAGCGGAGTACCTAAATTCGGGATGTGGATGGAGTTTACAATATGTGACTGTTATAAAACAAACTTCAAAGTCTTGCATACATTTTGCAGGGCCAGGAAGGAGCTCCAGGAACTCGAGGACCAAAGGTAGTTTCTGTTTCTATGATGATCAGAATCATAATCATTATGTATTATCATGATCAGATATCACTAAAATTCATTTTTCTGATGTAGGGTTTCCGAGGCCCCCCAGGCCCACCTGGTCCTCCAGGCAGGACTAAAGACTTTTTTACCGGCACCCTGTCAATAACGGTATAGTAAAAGTAATTTTTCACTTATCCTCAGCATAATACTGTGCTGTTCCCTTTTTGTAGAAAAAACAAAAACAAAAAAGAAAAATTGCAGATGGGCTGATAAAACTTACAATGTTGCAGATGTACATGATATAAAAGGCTTGCCGTCCCTTTTGGTGTTCCATACACTAAAATAAAAGTAAAATTAAACAAAAATCCCTTCACCAGCTCTTCCATATTCACTAGTAGCAAGTAACCACTACAGTTTTGTGACTTCTTCAGGTAAAAAAAAAATATATATATAAAAAATGCAAAAACATCCTGAAAAATAATTTTAAGAAGTAAAAACAACAACAAAAAATAAAACTGTTTTGAAGTCAAAAGGACATTCCAAAACTGCCGATCTACAACCACTGTGTTGTTGTTTTTCTTTCATCTACTGTTTTATATATTTAAGCTGGTGTTTTTCTTGCAGGCTAACTTCAGTTCTCTGTGTTCATTAGGATTTAAAAGGAGACAAAGGTGATGCAGGAGACAAAGGATGTAAAGGTGAACCTGTAAGTTTCTCTCTAGAATTCATAAAATTGTTCATCTTTGCTTGTAGAACTTTGGAAATATCTGACTGTTTTAGAAATATGCAACTTTCATTATTTGTGCCTCTGCTTAATCCTCAGGGAGATCCAGGGAGTCTCTACCACACAAAAGGGCAAAAGGGAGACAGAGGAAACCCAGGTCCAGAAGTGAGGATAAAAATGTGTTAACATGTCTTTCTCCATACAGCTTGTTGTCTAACATGTTTTCTTTTTTGATCTGAAACGCGCCAGAAAAAAGTATGACCAACAGAGGGCAGCAGTGCAGCATGTGCCTTTTTATTCAGTTCTACTGCTTTAGCAAGACGTAATTCCTCTGCCTCGATTAGATTACACACTTCAATTCCCTGCTCATCACTGGCATTTATGGTAAAATAAAATAAATAAATAAATACTGTCAACTTCCAAAGGTTTAAGGCACTTCATCGAGCTTCGTTGGGTCAGTTTTTCACATTTTCCAAGTTGATGTAGAGTGAGGTTTTGTGCAATTGAGATCAGTTCTTAATAATTTTAGAACATGGAAAATATTAGATATTTTTATATATCACATCTTTGTGTTTTGTAAGGATTGTACTTTCTTTTTATCATGATTCTATTTATTCCCCTTAAATGAAATAAACATGAGCCGGCATTTGACTTGTCTGTCGCTACAAAATGAATTAATACATTGAATACAAATGTACTCAGTTCTGTGTGAAGTCACATATGATGTGGAAATGCTTCAGAATCGATGAGTAAGGCTCCCTCCCATTCTGATGGACAAATCTGTTTCAGCACATTTTAAAATTGCTATGCATTTAAATTACAATGTAATCTATGTCGGCTGCTATTTGTGCGAACATAGCTTTTCAATACAAGGGTTCAAAGTTTTATTAAGTTAAAACATAGCTCAATACGTCCATGTTGGTATGTATAATTTACAGGGAAAGCCAGGAAAGGACGGTGAACCTGGAAATCGTGGATTCAGGGTAATCACTACTTTAGTTTATGCATGAAAAAATGCTTCACTGTTTTACCTGTATTTTGCAAGTTTTGAATACAATGCAGTTCTGCTTAGGGAAGACCGGGACGCAAAGGAGAGCCAGGACATCCAGGTCCACTAGGAAGAATGGTTTGTCAGTCTCCATCCATCCATCCATCCATCCATCCATCCATCCATCCATCCATCCATCCATCCATCCATCCATCCATCCATCCATCCATCCATCCATCCGTCCATCCATCCATCCATCCATCCATCCGTCCATCCATCCATATTTAATTGCCTTCAAATATGTTATGATTGTATCGTGTCTTTTTAGGGTGAAAAGGGAAACATGGGTCCATCTGGTCCACCTGGAAATGTGAGTTTTTACTGATATTCACATTTTGTGCATATATATTGTGCACAATAGTTATAAAGCTTGTTCATGCTCATTAAGACCTTAAAAATTCTATTTCTATGGTAGCTTGGCTTTCACATTTGTTGTTTTAGCATTATGAGAAAACAATCTAATATTGGAAACCTTCAGACATTCTTTCTGTGTTGCTGTTTTCAGATACTTATGCTCGAATCACTAAAGGGACACATTGGAGATCCTGGCCCTCCAGGTCTTCCTGGTTTCCCTGGGATCCAAGGTAGAGGAATATAACCAGATGACAAATGAGCAAATAGAAAAAAGACATGTGTCCATTTTGCTATTTCATCTAGTCGATCCCATCCATTCATTGTGCAGAAACACAGATTATGAGCAACGTTATTTCTGCACTGCTGTGGAGTTAAACACTACAAATAAATTATTTTTGTAGGTGTTACAGGGTTTCCAGGGCCCCCTGGATCTCCAGGTGTGTGTGAGCAACAGATTATCTCACTGTTGACATTAGCTGCAGTTACTGTCACATTCAAATTATCTTCTTTTTCTTCTTTTCATATTGTGTTAATGTAGGTTATGCACTTGGGATTTATGTACCAGGTGAACGTGGTTTCCCAGGCCCAAAAGGGTACAAAGGAGACCCTGGGGATCCTGGGAGATTTTCCATGGGGCCTCCAGGGTTCGATGGTGATCCTGGTGATCAAGGGCCTCGGGGACACCAAGGCAAACCTGGACGCTTTGTAAATGGAAGTAAGTAAAAAACACAAAAATTGATCTTAAAAACAACATTTGGTCTCTGAGTAATATTAACCAAAAACCCAGAAGCTAGAGAACAATGTGAAAACTGTTTGCCCAAAGGGTGCCATTCTCTTTTGTGCATCATTTAAGACCATTTTATTTTCAATTCCAAGGGTCCTTGCTAAGTGGGACCCTTGGAATTAAAATATGTTTGATGATTTGAGTCTCCAAAACAAATCCCCATAAATTCTACAAGGGGTCAAATACCTCTTTGCAGGATTATGAGAGTGTAAATAGATTCTATTTAGATACATATATATATATATATATATATATATATATATATATATATATATATATATATATATATATATATATATATATATATATATATATATATATATATATATTTTTCATTGATATTTAACAAGGCTTTGTAAACATTCATGCAATAACATTGCTGACCAGCACAGTCAACTCCATATGGATGACAGAATACTTAAATATTTTGTCATTAAATTGAATAATTTCATTTTCTTCTCTTTTGTGTGTCATAATCCATTTGCAAATCAGTTTTCATTTGCATTAATATTATACAATATTTACTGATCTGTTCAACATCTGTTCTGATCAAATTGAATGAAAACATAAATTTAAAAGTGCTGATAACACTTTATTTGATGGGTTGTGAATAAGACTGACATAAATATGACATTACACCTGTCATGGACATGATTAACTCTTCATGAATATTTATGACTGATGTCTTAAAGTGTCATTGGGTAAATCATGACACTTTTAACATAAAGTTGACATTATTCAAAATGTCTTTGTTAACTTGACATTAACCAAGAAATTCTGATCTGACATAAATTTGTTACAGTATAAAAGTGTCACTGATTAAACTGTAGCTTTAATAACGTAAAGCTACATCATTTTTAAAGTTTTATGTTAGATCATGAAAGTGTTGCCAAAATGCTTTTGTGTGATTACAAAGCTAATGAACTCTTTATTTTTGATCAACTTTTAGCTGACTGTGTCATTAAGGGTCTCCCTGGGATCAAGGGAATTAAAGGTTTACCAGGACCTACAGGGAATAATGGGTATATTGGAGATACAGGTAAGAAATTTGTTTTACTCATTAATCAATAACAATATTGTTTTGCTAGAATGTTGAGTTGTATCATTACCAAAGTGGTAAAAAAGTTATATTAATAGAAATTAAATCATCGTTTCCTCCCACTTCCTGTACATAACAGGAGAGAGAGGGGAGATCTGTTATGAGTGTCAAACATCGGGACTTTCAGGACCAGCAGGACTCCGAGGTCCACCTGGCCTCCCTGGTACAGTTCTTTACTTCACACACAAAAGGACACACTTATATTTTTTCTCCTAATAAAACCAGAATATCTTGCATGAATCATTATTTGAAACATCTTTGAAAAACTGATATATGTGTGTCCGCCTTCACTCAGGCACTAATCAAGGTCGGGGTGAAAAGGGGGATCCCGGCTTTCCAGGTCCTTCAGGTTTACCTGGGCCTCCAGTAAGAAAGTGCATCATAATCACATTGCAAATTTGTTTGTTATATATTATGTTTTTACTTAAATACTATGTACACAAAAGTACTTTTAACCCAAAGGGCTTAATATAATGTCTACTACTCAGTTGCACATTTTTTTAAGTTTGTAGCATTCTGTTTTCAATAATTGCATTGTGTTGTAAATTAACCCTTACTGCACAGTAGGTTATTCTTAGTTCTGTTTTTACATATTTATTTTCTGTGACTCTACAGGCTTCCATTATCTGTCACTTTGTCGCTGGTACACTTGAATTTTCTCGCTGAGGACAAAATTCTACCACAAAGTTGTCTCAAATTGCCCAAATTATCTTGCATCAAATACATATGTAAATAAACAAAAACAAAACTAAATGAAATACAAATAATGTTTTACTATTGTACTGAATATGCAAGATTTATATTTTTTATGCAGAATGATCCACTGGGATGATTACCTTGAACATAGGATTTATACCTAAGCCTTAGAAACTTAAGTTGCAATAAGTAAAATTAAGCTTATGTTTTAGCTGCTGCTTCCATCACGATTCTAAATGTTATTCCAGAAACTCTTGAGTATGAAAGGCTTTTCCCTTCACTAATTTGGTGAAAGTCGACTCATTTGTCATTGCTCCAAGGCCAGTCGTGAACAGCAGCCTGTTCACGACTGGCCATGGAGCAACGTGCCAGTTTAAGTACACCCAGCGGAAAAGAGGCATTTGCCCAGGCAACTGCCAAACCTTGACACATCCACTGGATTGAAAGATGGAGAGGCATGAAACATTACTTGAGAGAACAAGTCTCCACTGCCCTGTCCTGTAGGGGGATGCTTCACACAATACCAACAGTCCTTTGCATTGCATAGAGTGACACAAGGCTTGTGGGGCTCAATGTGCTCTCTTCTTGAGCTAATCTGAAGCTCACATGAAGTTTGACAGTTTTTAAGTATTGCCTCTGCACTCTATGCTCCAATCATCTACTGTCCTTACACCATGATTATGTTAACCTTAGCACTGTGTGGGTTAGTTGCTGTCCCTCCCCTATCACTTGAACTTTGTTGTAATACCAACAGTCAACCGAAGAAAATTTAGTTGCTAGAAAATTTACAGACTGTACCCAAGTTGTATCCTAGTGTGATGTCTTCGTACAATGTATGATCAAATGTTTTGGGTTTTTTTTCTTTTCGTTCCAAAGGGGCCTATAGGTCAACCAGGATTATCAGGCCAGCCGGGGCAAAAGGGAGAGTCATCTAGTAATGTCTCTCCAGGGCTGAAGGGGGAAAAAGGAGAACCAGGACCTCCTGGAAGACCCGGTCCAAATGGTTCTCCTGGATCTCTGGGTTTACCAGGAAGTAAAGGCACTACAGGGCCTCCTGGAGAATTGGTGAAAAAAATTATGATGGTCTTATATGATTTTCGGTGCTTCCAAAATTGTGGGCCATCTGGAAACACTATCTAACAAGGTTATTTCCCTCACTTAGTGCCAACGCCATGAAGTAGAAGGAGATCCTGGGTTTCCTGGTCCACCAGGACATCAAGGGAAAGAAGGACCCATTGGCTACCCTGGACCAGCAGGTTATGGACCTCCTGGACCACCAGGGACCAAAGGAGACACCGGTGTGCCTGGCCTGCCAGGAAAACCTGGAATACCAGGTGGGAAAACAAAGGTCATTTCAATATACATTAAAATCAAATCACATAAAACTCAGCTCAAGTTTCCTTCATTTTATTTGTAGGCCAAAAAGGGGAATCTAGTCATTTTCATACCCAAGGCCCACCAGGACCACAAGGATTACAAGGGCCGCCTGGCTTTGAAGGAAGTCCAGGTAATCACAGTCAACTATCTGACTGTCTGAGTGCATAGCTCGGGCTTTCACCATTTCCACTTTTACAACAGAATATTTAACAGCTTATATTCTGACAAAATAAATAAATAAAAAAACTCATCCAGGTGTTCAAGGAGTACCCGGTGTCCCTGGAAATCCAGGCAAGGCAGGACAAAAAGGCGAAAGAGGGGACTTGATACTTAGTGGAAAGCCAGGACGCCCAGGGCAGAAAGGTAATGCACCGGGGATTTACAATCTGCTCACATTTATACTCAAAAATTACATTTTGTTATTGTATAGTCCATAATTTTATTTTTTTTTGTGATATTCCAGGTGATAAGGGACTGCCTGGCCCTCCAGGTATTCCAGGTTGGGGTTTACCTGGGCTGTCCGGTCCTCCAGGCCCTCCTGGTGCCCCAGGAGAAAAGGTCAGGAGTCTTCAGTGAAAACATACAGGATGGAGTTTGTTGTATAGAAGTAGACAGTCACACTCTGAAGAATTCATTAGGTTTTTAAGGATAAGAAACAAGAGGATATATATTTCCTAGATCATGATTGAAGCAGGAAGCCCTAAAGCTCTAAAAGATTTAGCAAGTAAGAAGTGGAAATTATATGTAATGTATTTATTTTCTTTAGTGTAGCTGTTTGATTCTACAGTGTTAATTAAGTAATTAGTCATGGAATTAAGTACACAATTTAGGGTGACAGTGGCCATGGACACCCTGGTCGTCCAGGTCCTCCGGGACCACCTGGTGAAATTGGAGCTCCGGGGCCTGCCGGCGATCCTGGAATCCCTGGTCTTCCAGGAAGTCCTGGAATAATTGGAAAATCTGGGCTTCCAGGAGAAAAAGGTAATTGTAGCTAAGAATTTAAAGTTTAAAAGTACAATGATGGGAAGGACTTCTTGAAGCAGACTAATAGTGTGTTTTTTTAGATTAGCATTTATCTGTTTTTCACATTATTTCATTCTTCCTATAGGAAGAAAAGGTTCTGTTGGTCCTCCAGGACTTCCTGGTACCAAAGATTCATGTATTGGTTTGCCTGGACCAGTAGGATTTCCAGGACCGAATGGACACACAGGACCTATAGGTAAATCTATATGAACCTGGAGTCCTGTAGTGAAACATTTAGACAAAGGTAATGTATAAGATGTGACAAACACATGAGATGTCTGGTTTGTAGTTGTCGAACCTTTAAATTTAGATTTCTGTAAATAGTAGTCATTTTTTTATTATTCCATTCATTTCCCAAGGGGCTAATGGCTTGCCTGGAGAGAAAGGTAATGTGGGTTTTCCTGGATTTGGTTCTCCTGGCCTTCAAGGCAGTCCTGGACCCTCTGGATTGTCAGTTCCGGGTCCACATGGGCCTCCGGGGCAGAAGGGATCTCGGGGTCGAGATGGCTGGCCTGGTCACCAAGGTAATATGATGGTTTGTTTTGTCTTAGACTTTCTATCTATCCATTTCTCTCTTTGAATATGCAGGCCCGGTCTGTTGTAAGGCTATTCAAACTGCTTGGTTTCTAAAATTTTTATTTTTGTGTGATATAGCAAAACAAACATCTGCTTAATGCTCTTGTTAGGAAAAATAGACTTTTTATTATTTACAAACAATATGTTATTGTATGTTATTTCATATATGGGTGCTTGATCCATTAAAGTACTGTAGAAAACACAATACATATAAAGCAGAGCTATTGCACCCATTTTCACTGACATCAAAATGTATTTTTAGGACAAATAGGAGACCGTGGGCCTGATGGTATATCTGGACATGGTCCAGATGGAAAACCAGGGACTGCAGGACAACCTGGACCAAGAGGTAAGTGTTACGCATTAAACGCAAACATTCATCAATCAGTCGTATGTTTAGGTTACAATGTTTGATGTGCATCTTCAAAATGTTGGTAGCGATTTGTTTATGGTTCACAAGTTAGATTCAGTCAAATTGCTTGTGACCATTTTACAGGGGACCCGGGCCCAGACGGAGCAAGAGGCCGACAAGGACCCCAAGGCATGGTGGGAGATCCAGGTGACAGAGGCTCTCCAGGACTTCCTTGTCCGACACGCGTCTACACTGGACCTCCAGGAGATCCCGGAGAACCAGGTTCTCTTATTATAACTTACTATAAGACTTTCTCCTCAAACCATAATTTCACATCCAACTGCACTTTCAAGATGATACTGAATAAAATATGGTTGATGTGGTGAGCATATTTTTTGTAGAAATCTGTTTTTTCAACTATCTGAATGTTAAGAGTATTCTTGTTCTATTTCTGTTAGGGCATCCTGGTTTACTTGGTCCAACTGGTGATCCTGGAAGATCTGGACCAAAGGGACAGAGAGGAAGAGCTGGACCACCAGGGGACCCGGGGCAGAGAGGTTCACTATTAATTGCCATCGTTTCATCCCAAATATTCTAACACACTGATTGGAGACCTGTGGTTGTTTGTGAGTACAGGTCCTCCTGGTGAACCTGGCATTGATGGTCAAGCGGTATCTGAAGCGAGGCGAGGACCAGATGGAGCCCCGGGAGATCCTGGTCATAGGGGTCATCCTGGTAAGAATCACTCCATGGAAGGAATCCTGCCTAATGTGACATATTAAAAAATGCAAGCCTAGATATATATTCTCATGAATATTTCACCGTTAAACCAAGAAATGTCAAGAATTGCCTTGTTTCCTAAAGAGGTGCAAAAACCAAAAGAAACTCACATGACAATTCTCATTTCACAGAATAATGGATCCATAAAGAATTTATTATTTGCTGTTTCCTATAACAGAGTGAGAGTAAGATCACCTGAATATTCTGTTATCTCTACCTATAAGAGTTATTTTATTGTTCTGCTCACATTTTACATATCAACATAAAAACAATCTCCCTAAGCAAATACAAAGGATTTTGCAAATTTGATCCTTTCACTAGTCAAATAAAGTTAGCAGCACAATAAAGTCCAAAACTTAAACCAAAGCTAGTAGAAGCAGAAATGTGCTGGTTCCTTAATGCGTAATAAAATATAAATGTCCACTCTTCAGTAAATAACACCTCTGTTGCGACCATAAATATTCCGCTCAATTATTTCTTGGGCAATACAGAAAGATCTAAACTTCTCTCCTAGGAGTAGTTGGTTTGTCTGACAATTTAATATAATGTTATATATTTTGTTTTAGTAAGAGGAGTAATACTGTTTTGTTTTTTGTTTTGTTTTTTGCTGCTGCTGTTATATCAGAATAGCTGATTGTTTTAATTTCCACAGGGCTCAAAGGAATGAAGGGAGATCCTGGAATTCCTGGAAGGCCAGGACCAGATGGTGTTCCAGGTCCAACAGGCAGCAAAGGAGCTGCTGGAGAACCAAGCTATGTGTACGGACCACCTGGACCACCTGGACAAAAGGCACTAATGATTTAACAAGGATTTTCGATGATGATGCATTTAGTTCTGCTTAGTATAAATATGCAGCTGGACATAAGCCTAAACAGCATTTGTGGGATTTTGTTGTTTTTTCCTCTTCCTCTATGCCAGGGTGAATCAGGGTCCAGGAGTGATGTCATGCTCAAAGGACAAAAAGGAGAACCTGGGATTGGAGGACAAGTAGGTGTTCCAGGAAGCCCTGGACCGAAGGGGAACACAGGACCTGAAGGAAACAATGGTTATTTAAACTGATTTTTAATACTAAAGGGGGGTTATTATGTGTTTTCCAGCCACATAGTGCCGTATTACAGCATAATTAATTAACTATGTCAACTTTTGTTGTTAAAAAAATTCAGTATATCTCAGCCATAGCTTAACAAAAAGTTGACTTTGCAAATTTTTGCCTTGAAATCGGCTTGTGTCTCTTTAGGAAGCTCCTGCTCTTTCTAACACTCCACCTACAGATCATAATGCTACTCCATTATGCCGTTGATAGCTTTTTTTTAGGAGCTTTGCATGAAGAAGTAGTTTGTAAGATAACCTCAGCAGATATGGAGTTCTACTTTGTGTTTTCTAATTGCTGCTGGGACTCTGGTGGAGATGTGTGGAGAAGGTTCTCTGAGAGGTGAAGATCAGCTGGGAACAGCAGCTCCAAGGAAGACCTTTGTGTATGGCGCTGTTTTGTGGAAGCAAGTGCTTAGACACCCCCGAATGGTTGCCACGGAAATTCAAGGATTCCTGTAACATGCATGAAAGGATAATAAAAGAGGCACTCCAGGTCTGTTTTTGATAGTGGAATAACATTAAAATAAATATGCAGCCAAAATGAAGTTAATTTTACACCTTCCCTCCCGTCTGTAAGTAGTTTGTGATAAATTTCACTTCTTCTTATTATTTTTGAAAGGGAGGATATTATGGAAACGCAACATTTTTCATTTGATATTATTTTAATAAAACTCATACCCCAGCATCACTCATCAGAAAGGGTTGAACATTCTGAAAGAGACAGAGGCCATATATGGAAAATATTGTATTTTCATAACAACTGAAAATAACATTAATTTAATTGTGGCATAGATTAAAATACATAATCCCCCCCCCCCATAGTCTATTTTGTTTTGCTTCAAATTGTGGTCGTATCTTAAATAATTTTCCTCTTCTTTATTGTCATTTATTTGTCTTTCCCATTATATGGTTCAGGTCCTCCAGGAGTTCCGGGTCCAGTTGGTTCTGATGGTCCTCCTGGAATAAAAGGACCCATAGGACCTATTGGACGACCAGGTACCCTGTCATATACCCTCAGGATATGACAATAACACAGATGTCAACCAACCTAGTAAAATATATCTTTGCTTGTATTTTACTGGAAAAAACAAATTATTGCAATTTCTTTAAGTCAATGAAGAAAAAACTGAAATAATTAGCTTTGCAGCAGAAAAATCTATTTAAGATAAAGAATATTCTTGAGTCTCTTAGTCTTTAGGCAAAAATAGCCAATCAGAAAATTTACCAACTTTACTTTTAAAAATTGTCAGCTGGTTTGAGCCTGTCTCAGGCTTTTCTTTTGTCTTGTCTGATTATTGTAATGCACTCTCCACTTGTCTATCCAAAATTTCCCTGGACCTGTGGTAGTCTATATTAAATCTTCTCATGCGACTCCATGATTATTGGAGCTACATTTAATTACTGTGCATTTCATAGTGGACTATAAATCATCTGACTGGGTTCCTTTAATCTGCTTTTGTTCAGTGTGCTATGTGTGTTCATCCTCTGTTTGTACTTTTTGCTTTTAATCTTGAAAGGTGCTGGTTCCTTCCTTACTTTTGTTTCCTCAGGCATTCCAGGCCCAACTGGCCATACTGGGGAATATGGTATGAAAGGAAGCCAGGGACTTGATGGTTTTCCTGGGCCACCGGGTCAAAAAGGGGACACTGGTAACAAAATCCGTCTTTAAGACTCTTTCTTTCACCGGATAGAAGTTTGCTTCATTTGAAGCTCAATCTTGATTCAATTTTTCCCCTTGCAGTCATAATTGGAGGAGCACAAGGAAGACCTGGCGATCCAGGTCCACCAGGTGAGTTACAGGTCAATGAATTAAATCATTTCAAAATTTTCCATTTAAAATATACTCACTCTGCCATAGTTGAAACGTTCACACAGTAGCATGCAGTTTTACTTGTGGTTCATTGATAAGCTATGGTTAGATTCCAAAAGAATCAGAGTGTTGCTGCACTCTGCACTCTTCTTGCCTTATTTATTAGCAACAGTACATAGACTACGAATAACTGTAAATATTTGCTAAAGGCAGTAATTGATAAAACTATTAATTCAGATGAAGCTACCAAGTCGGAGAAATTTTAAAGAACATAGTGGACTAAAAGGTCAGTTTCAGTTAGTGTTTTTAAAGGTTTTAAAACAATTGTTGACGTTGTAAGTCAAGCACTGATGTCCGTTGAACATCAAGATGCCACACGTGTATAGAATTAACACAGAAGACCTCACTCCAATATATAAGTGGTTAAGAGTTTAAAAATTCAACCTTGCAGTTAAATACTTTACTCAACAAATTCACTAAGCTGGTAACATTCAACTAAACTACTGACAGAACAATAAAGTGATTAAACTAATAATCACAGTTAAAATAGGAAGAAAACCAATAAAGTGGTTTTATTGGTTTTATCAAAGAATTAGTGTCTTTACTAATTCAGATTGAAGTAATGTTTTCTGAGTCTTGACTGAATTAGAAATCAATAACCAATATTTGATTTTTAATCTATGCATCAATTATTGCAGTAATGACTATTTTAATAATTTAATTTAATAATTCAAGGTACCAACAAGGTGCCTTAAATGAACACAAAAAAAAGTGATGTTTTGTTTTTTTTACTATTTCTTTTAAGTTCAAAGCATTGTAAATAACCATATTAACAGCTGATGAGTGTCAGTGGTTTGCCTCAGCTGTTTTTTTTGTTTTGTTTTTCTTTTCTTTCTTTAACTCAGGTCCTCCTGGCGATATCGGTCCACCTGGTTTGTTCAGCAGAGGGAGGCCGGGACCAGAAGGAGACAGGGGACTTCCAGGTCCGCCTGGACTTCCTGGTGAATCAGGACTACCAGGAAGAGAAGGGACTTGCATTCCAGGACCTAAAGGAGATCGTGGTTTCCCTGGTAACCCAGGAAACCAAGGTGAGTGTGTTGAACTGGAGAATTTGACCTATCTACATTTGTCAGTGAAGAGATGGCATGTTTGTCCACAATCTCTGTGTTTTACACAAATATCACTTCATTTTAATATAGGCTACCCTGGTCCACCAGGCCCTCCAGGCCTCATAGCATCAGGGTTAAAAGGAGACAGAGGAGAGCCAGGGTTCCCTGGAAGCCCAGGTTTTGGTGGGCCCCCAGGAAATCCAGGCCCTCCAGGACCATATGTAAGTGATAGTAACATTTGCTTCATCACCAGACAACAAACTTTAATTAAAAATGTGTATACATAATAGATTTTTTATTTATTAGATTAATGTAACAAATACTTGTGTTCCTTTATTTTTCTAAAAGTCCAGAATATGATGGAATATGCTCCATGTATTCTGCTATTGATGAATACCTTACAAGGAAGGAAATAGTAACTAAAAGTATTTCTTCATGACTTCAAGTCTAATCTTTGACTTTTTCTGTCTCATAAACCTTTTTAAGGGTCCACCTGGTGTATTTGGACTCCCAGGACCAAGAGGAGACCCTGGTCCCTCAGGGAGACATGGCCCCCCTGGTAATCTATCATCTTTCAATTGCAGACAAAAGTGTGATCTATCACTGCAAAAGAATACTGGTGCACAAATGATTTATGTTCCAACAACTGTGATGAAATGGTTAGCGCTTAAAATACTGGAGACAAAGACAAAAAAGATTTATGAGACTTCATTTTTGCTTTTGTCTGCAATATCTACTTAAGTGGTGTTTACGCAGGAGGTTGTGAGGACAAACTAACTCTTTGAAAATCTTGTCAAATTATATGTAATAGGTGACAGAGGAGATCCTGGATACAGACCAGGTCCATGTGGTTCACATGGGCACAAAGGTTTTCCTGGACGCCCGGGTCCGTCAATAGCCTTCATTCGCAGAAAGACATTTACTCAATCTAATCTTCCTATAGTACCGCTCTCGGTGCTTTTTTTATTTTCTACAAATAACTTATTTTCTCCCGCTGTGTACTCGAAGGTCGCAAAGGTGAACCGGCCTATTTTGACAGGACATACGAACCAGGACCTCCTGGATTACCTGGTCCTAAAGGCAATCAAGGACTTCCAGGAGCGATTGGGCCACCAGGACCAGCAGGACCGCCAGGTGAACAAGTTTATAATTCTATTGTCCAGTGAATAAATAAATAGTGCATCTATTTTTACGATGTTTGTTTATTTTAAGGGGTGAAGAATTATGTAAAATCAACTGTTAAATAATATAAATAAATATGTATTTCAATAAATAAATTGAAATACGTTCATCTCGTCTACCAGGACCGCCTGGCATGAAAGGACTACGCGGCGTGAGCCCTCCTGGTCCTCCTGGATTCACAGGCCACAAAGGAGACAAGGGAAAAACAGGATTGCCAGGTTTGTTTGTAGAACAGGGTCCAGCCTTTTACTGTCAGTGTGACCTAATAAAGTGATTAATGACTGTATTCACGTTCTTTTAACTCCTCTCTTGAAGTTTAGCTAACTTTATTAGATCATGATATTTTTTTCTTCTTTTTTTAATCAGGTTAGGTCCAGCTTGTGAGGACAAACTAACTCTTTGAAAATCTTGTCAAATTATATGTAATAGGTGACAGAGGATGAGAATGTGCACAGACATACATAGAAAATGCTTAAAGTTCAAGCCTAAAAAGTTTTCAATTAAATGAACTCTGGTACTTGAATATGCTCCTTAGGTCAAGTCGGCGGACCAGGAATTCCTGGTCGAAAAGGACCAAGAGGTTTGCCTGGGAGAGCAGCTACACGTTACACAGATGGTTTTCTGATTGCCAGGCACAGTCAGAGCATTAAGGTCCCTGACTGCCCTAACGGCACCAGCCTCATCTACTCTGGCTATTCCCTCCTCTTCATCAATGGAAATGAGAGAGCTCATGGCCAGGACCTCGGTATGAACATAAAGATCATCATAACCATAAATAATGTGTACTTCACTGATCGTAGTAATCTGTGTTTTCACTTGAGTCACAACAAAACATTTCCTCGAATGTTTGTTTTTTTTTCTAAATTCTCAGGCACAATGGGAAGCTGCCTCCCCCATTTCTCCACCATGCCCTTCCTGTTCTGCGATACAGAAAATACCTGCCGCTATGCTTCTCGTAACGACTATTCCTACTGGCTGTCCACTGATAAGCTCATGCCTGCCAACATGGTTGCCATCACAGCTGATAAAGTTGCCCCCTACATCAGCAGGTCAGACAAGAGTCTACACACACATTCAACACACCATTATTCTGAAAAAATATTAGTTTTCTGTTTATCTTAAATATGTAGACTGTGAAACCAGAAGGTTTTCTATGCTATAAAACAGCACATGAACTTGCTTTCTATTATTTCAGACTAAGTTTTTCCTCTTTTAGTTGTGATGACCTAATTTATTTCTATTTCCTAAATGGTAATGAAGTTCATTTCAAAGCATCTTTCTTTAAGTGTCTAACAAAAGCTTTCTGGAAATTTTTATCATTCCTCCAGTCAGAACTGGTGTAACTTGTCAGGTTTGTAGGCAGCCATATTTAAATACACATTTTCTATGGTGCCCTGAAATGTTCAATCAGATCTACTTAAGCTTCAAAACTGCTGACTATTTAGTGAAGTTTGTTGTTTTCTTTTATGTCATCCCAGCTTTCCATTTTCATTTATGATTTAGGTGCTCAGTTTGTGAAACAACCTACAGAATAATAGCTTTTCATAGCCAGAACACTCTGATACCTGAATGTCCCAGAGGTTGGGAGACCCTGTGGACCGGTTACTCATTTATAATGGTAAGAAAGCAAACATTTTTAGCTCCTGGACTGATCGATCCCATAAGACACCATATTCAGTTTTCTTTAATTATTATACCTTCTAGCAAACTGGAGCAGGAGCAGAAGGATCCTCCCAACCCCTGATGTCTCCTGGGTCATGCATGGAAAACTTTCGCCGAGTGCCTTTTATTGAGTGTCACGGCAGAGGCACCTGTAATTACTATCCTGATTCCTACAGCTATTGGCTGGCCTCCCTTGACCGAAACAACATGTTTAGGTAAACTAAAACTTATTACATTTTTTTCTCTTCTTGCCACTTATTCTGACAATCGCAGTACAATTGAACTTGAACCTGTGCTAGCAAATTTTCTGCTTTTTCAAGTAAATTATTTTCCATATGTGTCTAATAATGTTTTTTGTTGTTGTTTGTTTCTTTTCCACTCCTGTAGTAAACCAGTTCCCCAGACTGTGAAAGGATTTTCCCTGGAGAGAGTCATCAGTCGTTGTCGGGTCTGCAGAAAATCCTGAAACCGTGGCACTGGTGCAAACTGGAGAAGATGTTTAAATTCACAATTTGTGAAATAAATAGAATAATTTTAGTAACATTTAATGGTTGTACTTTTACATACAAATGTTCATTTTACATTTGTATCACCATCATCTTTGGTGATAATTTTGTATATTCTGGAAACGGACTAAATCTTATAATTCTGTGCTTCAGCATTACTACCGAAATGCGTTTTTAGTACTCTTTTACTTTTACTTTATTTTTCATTTTTCCTTTTCTTTATATAATTTTTATAATAGGTGTTACAGACGTTTTCGACAAAACAAACCTAAACTTTGACAACTTTTGGCATATAAACCCGATACACAGCCTATGTTGTAATTTTCATAATATGTTAATTGATTTTATCATGTTTTTTCTTTACAATAGCACTTTCACAATTTTAATAAAGACTAAAATTTATGCTGATAAAAATATCCTTCCTTATTATTTGCATGAATTATTTCATATTCCAGCTGTGATATATTTTAAATCACAGGTAAGGTAAAGAACATTTTTCTTTTAATATGAAAACTGTTCTTTACCTTCACCTTAATGTGTATTTTCTTTGATGCTGTTTGATTAATTCCCCTGTTTCCTGGCTTTAGATGTTGTTGAAGGAACATTTGAACCAGCACTGATCTGGGAACACACACTTATAATAATATCTACTGGAATTTTAATAACTAAATGTGAAAGTGCAGATTCTAGTCAACTAAATAAAAATTGACAACCAAACAGTAACACTATCAGAAAAAATAAATTCAATTGCTCAATATAAATTCCTTGAAATAACAACTAGATAACTGTAATTACCTTCATGACATGTTTTTGTTGCCGACAAGGATGGAAAACTCTGGTAACTGCTTGATGTCAAACTCACATGGCTCACCATAAATGACACAGATTTTCCTTTGATACTTAGATGTCATAAACATCACATGCTTGCTTTGGAAATGCTATGTTCTTGCTTTTTGGTGCGCAAATATGATGTAACATATACCCAGACTGAAAGCATTTCTTTGAATTTCAGCTTGTTAAATGGAGCATGGAATATAGCTACCTTTATGACTCATGCTGCCTGCAACTCTCTCCGATGCCTGTTGAAAAATACTGATGGCACAAAACCATTTTAGTCAAAAATACTGTTTCTGACTCTTACGGACAAACAAATGTAATTTCAATCTGCCGGTGAATATTGCTTTTATTTACAGAAACCGCCCTTATCTGATACCTTTAACATTTATCCATAGATTTCAAATTTGGCCTAACAGTACCTATTTTAATATGACTGTAGCTTCCATGTAATATTTCTCTACAAATTTTACACATGAAAACTATGACTAAAGTGGGATTCCAATGCCTCATTAAGGCACTGTCCTTCTTGTTGATAGATAGATGTGAAGTGTTAGAAGTAAGATGGCACAATACATCATCAGAGACGTCTTTGTTTAGCACTCCTCTTTGGCACAGACATTTTTTTTCTGCATTGATTGAGCCGTCAGAAAAAACAAACTGCCTCATATGTTTCTTTACAGAAAAAACAGTGAGCACAAGACCGTAAACTGAAAATCTGTGATGACCAGAATTTTACACTCACCTATATTACGATTAAATTTTGGCATAGCGTATCAAAGTCCTTCTCTTTAAAATCTGTTTCAAAAATTTTGAAAGTCTCACCTCTTGCTTTGGATTAATGAGATTATTCTGCGCCCAACAGCGCACTTGCTAATTGTTTAAGCAGTGTGTATTAGAGTTCTACACATCGACTACAATTGGGATAAAATGTCAATTTCTTGAAAGGATAATGCACCTCAAGGTTGTCTTACACTTGAAGGGCACAGTGCTTTAACTTTTCCCCGCCCACCTGGAAAGGCATATACCTTTAATATTGCAAGCCCTCACATACAACACTCAGTACTGGTATAAATATTGGAAACGTGTATAAGTGTATGTGAGAATATATTCAGTAACTTCTTCATTTGTATCAATGCTTAGAAAAATTTCTAAGGAGGAAAATAAAACAGTATCGGACAGACAGGAGCTGGAAAAATTGCAGAGTAATGTAAGGAAGAAGATGGAAATATGAATCCAGTATCAATCATGCCTTGGAATATGAAATATTCCAAGGCATTTAGTTATTTTTTATTAAGTACATCATACCATAATGTGTGTAGTCCAGCTAAAATAATCCTGTCCCTGTGAAGCCTGTCAGCTGGCCTGCATCTATAAAATCCCATTAAAATTCACTGCAGTTTGTGGATGTAATGTGACAGAATCTGACAATGTTCAGTGTTTTAATCATTCTGTATGGCATCATACAATATGTGAACTGTAATATGTTTCTTTTGTAGCATCAAAAAGATTAAAAGAGCCTCACACATCAATGAAACACGAAGTTACCAATTTAAAGCATGTACCGTGGCAAAATCGTTGCACCCTTTGACAAATATGGCTTCGTTTAGTTGCATCACAACTGTAAAGTTAAACAGAGCAGAAATTCCATTAAAGACATCGCCAGAATAAACTCACCAGGGTGCAACTAATGATAAATTGACCTCTATGACCTTTAGATGTCCAACTGCTTCTGCACTGCTGTTGATTTGACTTTATTGTGGAGAGACGATGACAAAATTATTGTTTCCTTCATCATAGTGTGATTAAAGTGTTATCTTACAGGAGTGAATGCAGCACTTTGCATACAGGGATTAGCTGTTAGATATTTTTAAACATTTTGCAAATTACACTGACGAAAAAATCCGGATGACCTTTAGTAATATGGTCAGATTCCCGGGGTGTTACGTAGACCATAGCACAGACAAAGAACATGATGGTAAAAATGTCCTTATTTAGAGTTTTTGTCACCCCTCTAATGGCTGTCATAAATTACAGAGTATGCGCTTCAGTGCGTTGATAGGGTGGAACAGAAAGTTAAAGAAGCTTCTGACGCATCACCTGCACTACACGCTTCTCCTCCCTTTATTGGGCTTGAGCTCTATAAAACACAGATCTTGCTGTGTTGTGCATGAGTTTTAAATTTTGCGGTGTCTGGCTGAGGAACCTGCCTTCACAAAGGAGAAGCAAATAGATTTTTCAGTTTTAAGATGGCCTTCCTTCTGTGTATTTTTGCTATTCTTTTTGCATTATGCACTGTAGAAACTAGAGAGATTGTGGAAAGCCTACAGCTTCCGCAAGACTCGCTGCCACCGTTTGACAAACCACATGACTCTCTGGTAAGGCATCTGGTTTATTTTTCTTCCATGTCATGTCGCCTTTTAATTTGAGTTTTAAGTTAAAAAATAAAAATGTTTTTCTTCAAGAAGAAAATCCTAGCCAATAGCTTTTGTCCCAATCAAATTATTTTCTGACTGTTAAATATTATTTGTTACTGTCAAACTGGAGGTTAGAAATTGGTCTCAAATAACTTCTGATCCCTCCTTCTATTTACTGTACAAACGACTGCATGATGTACGGATAGCTATTCATCAAGTTTTTGTTGTTGTTGTTGTTTATAGGAATCTGTGAACAGACTGAACCTGTTGAATGTGATTCATGAACTCTCCAAATTCGAAAATGGAATTTTGCCTCAAGAGTTCAAAGAAAAAGAGGAACAGGAGAAGACTGAGAAGCGTGAAGCAGAAAGTGACTTGACAACTCGGAAACCCTGCAGAAAGTTCTACTGGAAATCCTGGGCTGCTTGCTAATGTCCTCCTTGTTTATTGCCGTGGCTCAAAAATTGGATTTCCACAGCTTTTTTTCTGAGCTGATAACTTAATTTATTTCTGTTATATGTCCTGGAAGGAAAACATGTACAATTGACCAACATTTAAAAATGACTGCCACCAAAAATTAAAACAAAATAGCACCATTACAATCTATGTGTGAATGTTTATTATTGGTGCAACAAGTGTTGCTTTTCTATTGCCATGAATGTTTGAATTCACATCTAGTTATAAAATCTCACCATAGAGATATTGCCGTTGGAACTCAGGAAAACAGTATTATGTGGGTCTTCTATTACAGTAGAGCTTAGCGACAAGACTAGTTAATAAGACGGGAGTGATGCAGAAAAGAAAAAACTGTTTCTGTCATGCTGACCTCAAGATGAAAGTCTAATTATTGTGTCAAGAATGTGGGGGGTCTGCTGAGATGTTAGCTCCCTTTTTCCAGACTCTAGACCTTGACTATTTATTTTCAATTCAATTCAATCATATGGACAGATTCAAACTCAGCTACATATAATTCAATCACAAGTAGAAACAACACAGCCATTTCAGATCATTAAAACATTGTGTGATTGCATGTCAGCTGCTATAGAGACTAGTTTGGACTGATGAAAGCTACAGGCAGATAAGTTTGTACTTTGGCTTTACTTGCTTCACACATGTGATATTTGCATTTGACCCAACATGGTTTCAAGTGGGTTATTAAGGCCTTTTTTTCACCATTGGAAAAAATACATATTCTTCATAATTAGCAGATGTTAGAACATAAGGTCCAGAAGCCCCAGTTCTACAAATGAAGCTCCTGCATTTGCAAAGGCTTAAGACAACATTGGATCCGTTATGTATGCACGCCAAAGATTTTTTGGTAAGATTGTGTGTTGCCCCTTACACCAGAAATGTGAAAGGCTTCTGAGTGATTTTGATTCTTTTACAACACTTCCAAATTCTTAACATTCCTCCTGAAACGTGTTATGCTTGCAGATGGTTGATTTGCAGTTGATCTTGATTGTGTGTGCCTGCAGTGTTTAGCGTAGAATTTAAAATGATCTAGAAATGAACAGTCATGGTGGACGTGTTGCTGCAAAGTCCTGTTCGTCCTGCCTGTGTGAGAGACCTTATTAAATGAGCCCCCACAGAGAGCTGAAAACACAGCAGGCTTTGTTGACGGCCAGCTGTGCTCTGCTGACCTACAGGCATACGTGATTTCTTTAATCGTGCATCTGTTTAATGGAAAATCAAACAAAATATGTAATTTTCATTTAGTGATTAACTTACCAATGCATGTTTTTGCCATTTTTCTCTGCTCTGATGCAACTGTAGACCGTTTTGCAAAAATAAGTCATTGTTCTTGTAGAGCCCTGAAAATATCATATGAATGTGATCATGTTAGTTAGCAGGTATATTGAGTGTATTGATCAACCATTTCTTTCATTCAGTAATTGGTTAAAAACAATTCATTTTTAATGCCAGAATATGTGCTAAAACTACTTCATTTTTTTTTATGGATTTCAGACATGATAATGTCTCTTTAAGTGAGACGCAATGCATGACGGGAGTTGAAAGTTCATGACTACACATGCTGTATATTTGAGTCTGGGGTTATGGTTGCACAACAGCAACAATGTATGTGACTTTTGGAGTTTTTGGGGGTATTTTTTTCCAAGGGTGCAACGTTCTCATTCATGTGGTCACTAATCATTTTAAGCAGTATCTTTTATCTGATCTTTTTACGAGATTTTTATCAAATCAAGAAGCAGCTGCTTTAAATTTGTTTTGTTTTTTTTGGCCTCAATATGGTCCTCAGTGTCATTTAGTTAATTATAATAAATCAATTCTTCTCATCCCCTGAGTATTTGTGATGTGTTATAAAGTTACCAGCCACATCTAAGCATGGCATAATATACACCATGTACAGATGGATCATATACATATTCATACATATTGCTAATGCATTCTGTTTCTTGATGTATATTCTTGCCTGCATTGAACTGTCCCGTAGTTCAATGCAGTTATTCTTGCACTTACAATAAATGCACATGAAGCTCAGCAGAAAATAATACACCTTACCACATTTCTTTTGAAAAATGCCCTGATCTATGCTGTGTCTGAGCTGTGTACCAATGTAAAATGAAGATGAATTTGCAGAGAACTGCAAAAAAAATCATTAACATGAAACAGATAAATTACTGAGAGAGCATTTAATGAAGAAATCAGAAGCAGAATGGATGCAACGTGTTTAAACCAGAAGGCAAGTTTGATGTATTGTGAAGCTGGACCGGGAATAAAGACTAGCAGAGTGAGAAAGCAGAGGAAGGGATGAGATGACAGGCATAAAGAGGATAAGTGAGGAGATGAGAGAGGAAATTATTAAAGGAACCGTGTTGGAGCATAACCGCAGTCAAAGCTTAGCTTGGCATCCTTTCTGTCTTGAGGCTACAGGGGTTCAACAGGACACTTTTCCTGCTACAGGAACCACTTCCAGCACATGCTGGAGAGCTCGTTTAATAAATTAATAGCACATAAGTGTGAAAAACACAGAGCTTGTTACACTGTGAAGAGGTTTAGAAATCTGTGTGAGCGTGGAGGCTTCTCTATGGTCTGAATAAGGTGAACCAGCAGAGCCAGCAGGTTCAGATTCAGCCCTATTAAAAGTGAAAGCTCATTTCATTCAGACATTTATTATCACGGCTCAGGCATTTGGATGGGAAATAACGACCCAGCTACATCAAAGGAGCATAACTGAGTCTTAATTGAACACAGGCTAATTATTTTTAATGAGCAGCGCTGAACGCCCTACTTCTAAGTAGGAGTTCCCTCATTCAGATCCAAGTAGTGTGAGAAAAAACACAGAGACAAGTGGGATCCCAGAGGCACCGACAGGCACATTTCAAAACAAAAAGCTCAAAAGAAGAAAGCCAGAGATGGGAAATGAATGTTTTTTTTCTGCACACTCACGAGGCTTTAGAAGACAAACAAACACGTGTTCAGAAACTGAACAAGGATTTCTGTCATTGTATCAGTCTTGATGAAAGCAATATCCATTGCATTTTCTATGAAGGGTAATTGGTCATTTGTATTATGATGTTGTACACACAGCCAGAAATGAACAAGATAATTACCTTGTGAACTAAAACCATTCACACATAAAATCTAACCTCTGAAACAGTAAACTCGACAGCTTTCTGGAGAAGGGATTTTATTGTCACAGAGAAGTTGTGAAATGTGTCAGCTTTGACCTTTGGAATCCCAAAACACTTAGGCTACAAATCTGCCATGTTAGCACAGTTGCTTTACAAGAACAAGGAGAATATAAACTTATATAGAACCACAAAAAGGGACATTTCAATATGAACAGAGATATTTTCCAAGTAGAATGTTTGTCATTTAATATTCTGAACGTTTTTTCACTTATATGACAGATGTATAAAGTTGCAAACCTTCCATCAGATGGTCACAGTTTCTAGCAGTGGTGCCAGGCAAACAAAACAAGAAAAACACTCTGACACTGAGGGGCAAGAAGACAAATCGGCCAGTTGAAAAAGGAATTAAAATATTTCACATACATTTTTCACAGACCTTGGAAAATTGTCTACATTGATGTAAAATGTCTCCAAAAATGTAACTATTTCTCTCAACAGAGCACTGTTGAGAGAAATTGTTTGTTTGTTTGTTTGTTTGTTTGTTTGTTTATACTAATTTAAATAATGAAATGGCCTTAACTGCATTTTTTTAAAATAAATATGATTAATTAGAAATGTAGGTAGCTGACTTTGAATCTGTATAATTTGATTAAATAAAAGGTTTTTGCGAAGTGCCTTGTGAAGATGTACCATAAGTTGGAGCTGTAAAAATAAACTAAATTGAAGATGACAATACAAAAACCGGATTATCTGAACTTTGATTGTAGTATATCTAGTTTTTGAAAGTATCTTTCACATTTGGACAAACCAACTCAATGCATGAGGAAGGGGGCCATCTCTAAACTGCTCCAGAATCTTTCTGCAAGAAACGGCTCAAAAATGTCTTGGTATGCCAAAATTAATTAGAAGTGTTAATTAGACAAGTCTTGTTCTCCTGGCAACTGTCTGATCTTTAGATTGCCATTCAGAGGAGCATTGTTTGTCACTCCAGGGATTTTGGTAAATAAATAAGACGTTATTTTATTGTTACGTTTTGCAATTAATTTTTTTTCACACATTGCAGTGTACAAAAATTTTTTGTTGCATTAATTAGTAAATATGTCACGTTTGTTTGAAACAAAAGAAAAAGAGCAGTCGGTATTATATTCTAAATTACTGCCCAAATAGGAGAAGCAAGTACTGAATGTGAAGAAGCATAATACAAACAAATTGTAAATTAAAGCATATTTGAAGGGGGTAAAAAAGCTAAACAACATTTATAAACTAAACAGCAGTTTCTTTCCAACTTACTCTTGTTAGGCTTCTTGTTCACTTAGTCTCTTTCTCATTGAGAGGAGACATTGTCTTTCTGGATGCAGGCTTGTACTCGTCTCTGCTCTTTGCAGTGACCGAGGGAAACTCCAAAATAGAAAAGAACACATCAACCTCCCTCCAACAAACACACGCGCACACACACACTCCTGCTGTTCTGCACTGCAGCCAACATGCAGGAGAGAATACGAGAGACGTCCGAAAAGCCAGGGGAGCATTCATCCTCCTCCTCCTCCGTATTCTCCTTGCAGAAGACACGAAAGGTCTGTTTCCATGACAACAGAGTATTTAAGGGGGAAGGAGAGCCATCCCAAAAATGACACATTGGATTTTAGGGTTGGTGAGAAGATAAATCCTTTCTTGTGAGTGATACAGGTCACAAATTGTATTTGCTGAGATGTTTCCTTTATCAGTGCAATCAATGGAGCTGAGCTGTAAAATAAAATATATTAATGTGTGGCGTCGCAAGGAAAGCAATAAAATGTCTCTGTGCGGTGATTTATAGTTCATTTATTTAAAGGAAAGTTTGACTAATGTTTAGATATTTAAATAATGTGCTGATTAACATTTTCAAGACAGAAAAGAACAAAGTTTCTTATCAATTAAAGCACCTCATTGTGTCACAGTGTTCAGTAATTACAGAGTCAAATCCATTGATTTTAAGCCATATAGCAGCATTTTCTACATAATCTTCTTTAAACCGATACAAAAACTAGGAAACAAATCAAAAGTCAAGCCAGGGGTTTGTGATGCATACATGTGATGCTCGTATGTTTCACAGATGCAGAGCGATTTTGACTGGTGCGATTATCCGGCTGGTTGGCTGTTGTGTTACTCTGTCGGTGTGGTGATGTTTTCCCAGCCTGAGCAAGGTCAGTGAATGATTTGTGATAAAACAGTGTCTTAAAGATGGATCTTCACCAACTGTACTTGGCTGAGGTGCAGACAAGTGAAATGCGTGTGGAATTAAACTGCCAGTCAAGTGTTTTTCTCACCTTGGTTTGTCTGTTTCTGTATTAGTTTTGAAGTGTCAGGTTAGGTGCTTTGTCTTCTTTTCAGTGACAATAATGTCTTGCAATGCTAGCTGGTGTCCCGATTTTACACTGAAAAGTAATGCAAAGTTGTGCATCTAATGCCAAATCTCCTGCAGGAGAGGGATGGCGCATGGTGTCTTTGAACCGGGTAACATTTGAAAGACAGACACAGTAAAAAGATTGTGACGCATCAATAACTCGCTGAATCAATCACTCAGAGGGTAATTTTTTGATAACATAATCTTTATTCTTAAACAATCACTAACTTCATTCTGAATTTTATAATCAATGCATATTTTTTTATCTCACAATTCATAATGCATACATGAGTGTGTCTGAATGCAGTGAAATCATCTGCAAACATAAAAATATTAAATCATCTTCAATATTTCAAACTATTTCAATGCTTTTGTCCCCCTATCATACATCAATAAACCCACAAAAAAAGTGCTTCGCTGTTTCTAACCGCCTTACTCACTCCATTCTTTCACCAAATCGGCCCATTCTGCTGTCGGCTGGCAATGTGCATATCCAGTTTCATGCAGTACTTTAACTCCACACATATCTCATATACACAATATAAACGTCTGTAAAAAGATACTTATATGCTGGTCTTGCCTTTTGACTTTCAGTGTCACATTAATTATAATGTACGATTCACAGTAATGCAGTATTGCAGGAGGTGAAGTGGAAGTTGAACTAATCTACCATTAGCTCTTGTTGGTGTCAGATGTCTGGATTTCAAGTGGAAGACCCTCCCAGATCCATGATGATAACTTGCCCACCACCGCTTGCTCTGTGCAGCTGAATGTGTGCTATTAACTGTACAAACTACTGACATGGCAACCAACAGCTTCCTCCCAGATGTATATATATATATATATATATATATATATATATATGAGTGTGTGTGTGTATGTATGTATAAACCTTCACTAAAATACTGAAACAAGTGTTGCATATAAAATGTTTATTTAGACATATTCCCAAAGTCAAAATATATATATATATATATATATTTTTAGATCTCATTTGAAACTTAAAGAAACGTTTAAAGTCATGTGATGGTCATGCTTTGTATTTGTCTGTTTTCTTCTACCAGTGTTCCTAACATGACTACGTTCAGCTGTGCATCAACCACCTCCATGCCAAATCGCCCTGCTTTGTGCAATGAGAGCTGAACCATAAGCAGCCATTATTTATTAATTTTTTTTAAGTCAGGCTCCATCACCGAAACAACTGCGAGACTTCCTGAGATAGATAAACTAAAAAAGGAGGCTAGGAATGAGTGTAGCAGCGTACACAGAGTATGAGGTGTACCAGTCAGATCACAGCCCTGTAAGTGTGTGTCGATGTATGAAAAATAAACTCTTCGTCATAATGCAACAAATGGCTCATTTCGTGTTCGGTTGCTCAATCAAACCTTCAGTTTTCACTGTGACTGAAAAGCAGTAAAATAATTGTGTTAAAATATTTGCATGACAGATTGTTGATTTATTAAACAGTCAGGCACCCTGTCCATCTGTATTAAAAGATCTCTAATGATTTCATAATGAACATAAAGGGAGTTCTGGAACTTCAAATTCTTGAAAGTTAAGAAATTCACCACTAGGCCTGCTAAATAAAATGTTACTTTTCTGTCACCCTATGCAAACAAGATAAAATCTCCTGTCAGAGAAAACGTCTTGATTTGTCCAATAGCTCTTAAGCAGTATATGGAGTTATATCTTTGTGATTTGTTACAGCTAACAGCATCTCTTGATAACTGATAAGGTTTATTACTGGCATTTCAACTTATGGATGGAGAGAAATCTATCCATCCATTTGTCCATTGTCTAACGCGCTCATCTTTGTATGGTCGCAAGGGATGCTGGGGCCTATCTCCAGCGGTCAACCCTGGACAATTAGCCAGTCCATTGCAGGAGAAATCTACTTTGTTTAATGTTGTAAAGTTCACACATGACTTTGCACAAACGCTACCCGTCTTTCTTATCATGTTATAACTGTGGCAAGATAGTAAATCCCTATTCTTACATTTACCAGCTTATGCAACTTTCTTTGTCAGTCATTTGTACAGAGTAGTGCACCAGCCACAGCAACGTGTTGTCAGTTTGCTATTGCAGTCCTTTAAAAACATTCTAGATTGCCCTTTATGATATTGCTTGATGTAGTTCTGTCCTACTACAGCAGGAAAACAGGGGAGTTCATTCCCCGTGAGTCACATTGGTCTAACTTACGGTACACACCTGAGTAAATTACATCCCACCATTTGTAACTTTCAGCCTTGACCTTTGACCTTGCAGTCAAGATACTCTAGTAAGAAAGAAAAAATACTCATGAATAACTGAAAAAAGGTCAAGAGAACTGAACCACTATTAACCTCATAGTAACTGGGATCCCACTCAATAAAATAGTAATGATGGTTATAAAGATAATGGCTTGGGATATCTTTCACAACAACAACACAATAAAGGATAAAAGTGAAACAATGTTCAGAAAAAAAGAATGAAAAAATGAACATGTATTAAAGCTTGTTTTTCACAACATAGAATAAAAATAACAGATAATTGAATATATGTAGAGACCACAAATCCTTTGTTTTCACAGCCTTTTTCTCAGTTTTGCATAAAATGTTGGTCAAGAATATATATATTTAAATATATATATATTTATATATATGTAGATATCTAAAACATTTTCACAGGCAAGAGTTCAGTTTTGTTTTTGTTGTCTTGGTTGTACAGTAATAGCTCCTTGCAGCTGTCCCACGCCCTCTTTTGTTTAAAAAGAGTATGGAGGTCCAGATCTCTCAGGGGGAGAGGTGTGGTTTATTTTTTTCAACTTGGCCCCTTCTCCCTCAGTCAGGATGAGGTCGACGCCTACCCCCAGCTGGAAGTCCCTGTAACTGGTGCTATGTGGAGTCTTGATTGACAGCTTTCCCTCCGTTCATGGTGGGAGTCCCTGAGCTCTTCCTGGAGCGGTGCTTGTCCTCTATCTCATGCAGCGACGGCTCCCGGTACATACAAACTGTGGCAGAAACGCAAACAAAAGGGAGGAAAGAAAAAGGACAAAGATAGGAGGTGATCAGAAGGGGACGGCGGAGAGCAGATTGAAGAGATGGGCGTGCAGACACGGACAAGGTCAGGTGTGAGGTTGGGACAATTATACCAGGCTGAGAGGGAAAAGACAAGGGAACGAGGACACACTGTCAGCACTTTTTTTTTTTTTATCACACACCTCGACAGGTTCTCATGATAAGACTGATCTCCAGAGGGAAGCACATCCAGCTGATACCACTTAGCCAAACTGTGTCAAAACAGTTTGGCTAAGTGGTCTTAAAGTGATTCTTAAATCTGTTTTTTTGTTGTTGTTGTTGTTGTTTGTTTATTTGTTTTTAATATAGTGTATACATGTAATAATAAGGCTACATTCTGAGATTTTTAAACTAGTAAAATTTGTTACATTTTAAATAAGCAATGGAATAGGATTTATAACATAATGTAAAGTCAGACACGCAAACATTTTTGAAACAGAAATAAGAAAAATATGATTATGCCTTATTTCTTGGTGTAACAACTCTCAGACTCGCATTGTGTAACTCTAATATCCTGAATGCAAATAGAGAAATTACTCATTAAGCTATTTTAATATTCAGGGAGAACCAATTCTCCTGTAATCCCCCAAAAACCTTTAGAATAGTTCAGTCAAAGAGGTGCTGTAGTTTAAGACTGGGCAAAAAATGAGAACAAGCTAAATATTTAGAAGCCCACTTTAAACACTTCCATACCTTCAATAGGCCTGGGCACAAAGTGAGATGAGGGCTTAGTTTTCTTGACCCGATTTCCTTTCATGACTTGTCCCTCCTTCGTCAGGCCGAGGAACCATGCCCTTCCCGACTCTTGCTGCCGGTACACAGTGGACGAGTAGATCACATAGTAGTTTTCAAAAACTGACTCCTTAAATCTGCACTCTGGTGTGAACACTTCCTGCAGAATAAAAATGAATCACAAGCAAGGACGCAAAGATCAGCAATAGAATCGGGATGAAATAATTGTACATCAGCTCACTCAAAAATCTGCTTGAATTCACGTCAGCATCAAGATTAAGTGTAAAAATAATTATCAGCATTTGAGACAGAAAGCACTTATTGAGAAATGCGTTGTTCATTTAGAACCTCACACATACACACGCGCGCGCGCGGCCGTGGGCGTGTGCACACTACAGAGATATATAGAGAATTATGCTATTATTGGAGTGTTAGAAATGAGAAGATTTTTATCTGGCGATTTTATTTCTCAGCCACAACTCGAGGGGAAAGAGAAAAGGACAAAATAATGAGAGGCAACGGTGAAAATAGAAAGGATCTGATACTGGAGAAAGTGTCAGCCCGGAGCAGAACAACAGAGCAGAACACTAGATCACAATCATGACAGTGAAAGAGTGAACGAAACAATACACTTGACCATCAACGGTACAAGATACTGTAAACTGGGTCATTTATAAAAATGTAATCAGGTTAATGGTACCATTTCATTTAAAGTTTGCATCTAAAACGAATCCAAAACAGAATCTTTATTTACTGGGATACATGTTCTGATTAATGAATGCTGATGAAGTGGATCTTAAGTAATCCACTAATAGGGATGTCCCTGCTCCTCCATCCCTATTAGTGCCTTCGGAACAAGCGAACGGGGCTGAATCATAAACCAACTCCAATCGGTTTTAAAGGAGGCGAAATGTGTTTGTCCAGTATAGGGCGGCTGATGCACATCAGCTAGTTTAGAGGATGTTGGACAGTCGGAGGTTTGGCAGACTTTGCGCTCTGTGTGAGTGTGTGTTTAGCCGTGGGCTGTATTTTATTTATTAATATATCCTTCAGGGCTCTGTGCCCTTTCACGGTTGTCTGTTTGACTGACAGCCCAATTCTGCTTCCTGCTGGAGGTGACTGTGCATCTGTGATCCAACTCCGGCTGGGGGGAGATAAATCTGTTTACTGTCATATTATTGGGCCCAAATACAAGCCTGCATCTTTTATTCTCAAATTTAGACCAAGTTGCCCTCAAAGAGATAAAAATTATTATCACTATGATTTTTTTTTAAGAATGAAAAAAAACACAACCTAGATTACAAATTCTAATCATGTCCCCTATTCTCCTCAGAAAGCCCAATCAACACATAAACCTCAGTTGATCGGATTAGCATTCTGTAAGATTATTCTGAACTAACATGGCAAACTGGCTTGATACGGTAAGTGTGTTGCTGCACATTAGCTTTCATTTACATCCATTAGTTTCATACTATGTTGTGTACAGTTCCTTACTCGGTGCTCAGATTGGATTTTTTAATGCAATAAACCAACATGAGCAGGAAACGATTATGAAATGAGAAGGAAATAATGAATAATTTTCATAGTTTGTCAATAAAAATCTTAAAATTGTTGCATTCATTTATGTTTACCCTCTTGTATTATGTTTTTGTGCAACACTTGCTCCAATTAGAGTTGCAGGGTTTTTTTCTGTGTCTGCCAGCTTTTTTTGTATTTGCCCATTTTTCTAGTTCAGTCAGATTGGAGGACAGTGTTTGTGAACACACCGTTCCCCAACAAATTCTTAATTGGATTTGAGCCAGAAGACAAACTTCTATCCTATTCTAGAGTATTCTACCACCCACATCAGGTGTGGTAATATTGACCTTTATGCATGTAACTCCATTGAGCTCACCATCTTCAAGTTTCTCTTCTCAAGCAGTAGGATTTGTGAAATACATAAAAGTTGCTTAATGGACAAACATTCCTACTTCAACTATAGATATCTACACATATGTTTGGAACATGAACATGATGTGAAAATGTTCAAGGGGTATAAATGCTTTTGCAAGGCACTGCGCTAAGAGGTGCAGAGCAAAAATGATAACCAAAGAGTTATGAGCAAATTGGCTCGCCTGGACCAAATAGTTCAAATAGCAGCAGCAGAAGTATAAGGTTACAGCTGAAACTGCCACATAGGTGATAAATGAATCCAGCCAGAGACACGTAATTAGAAAACAAAGGTTGTATTTTTTATGAAATCTCAATTTCTGCTCAGTCACACTGTTGTAAGTTCAAAATAAACCTCGGTCATCAGATTATATCTACGAGTCTTATTTTTCAATGCGCAATGTTTTTAAAAAATGAGCCAGTGTGGTCTCGTTAGTGACAAACAGCAAAGGTGAAGCTCTCAGTCACATGGTTGCAAGTGAGAAAATGTCTCACCGGTCAGCAGGAGGGAGGACAAGCTCTGCAAAGACCTGGTGGTTCAGTTAATCTGGACCTGCTGCGAAATGTCGGCTGTCAACCAGCCAACATTTCGCACACCGGTGGAGCTTCAGGGGTCACATTGCGCCTGTCTGACCACACGAGTTGGAGCGTGAACATATGTGTAGAGAGGTTTGGCAGTGATCCATTACATGGCAGCAAGCTGTTGTTTCTTCTTCAGCACACACACACACACACACTCATAATTAATACCATTGTAACCTTCATGATCAATCATTTGGCTTCGCAGACAAGCTTCAGAATCACCAATAAAATGTGTCCACAAGGACAACCATGATGACTGCTCATTACAGAGATAGATAGACGTATTCACTCATGGACTTAGATTGAGAATAACTCAATCAAAACATTTGAGCTTGTTTTGAAATATTTGTAATCTCATGTTTAACTGTGGAGCTTTGTAACACCAACTAACAAGCTTCAAAAGTATCTTCAGATAAAGACTCAGGGCAAGGTTGACAAGAAAAAGCAGAGAAGTTGAAATTATTCCATGTATTTTTAATAACATATACTGTACATGCATTCTTCTTTGATCCATTTGAGCTTGTTTTGAAATATTTGTAATCTCATGTTTAACTGTGGAGCTTTGTAACACCAACTAGTCTTACTAGCACAAACCATTAACTGTGTTTCTAACACGAATATTTACTGATTACAGAAAAGCTTATGGTCTCATATAGAGCTACAATAGATGTATCGTTTGAAGTATTGAACATCTAAAATGTAACGACGAATCAAAGGTGTTTTTTTTTTTTCTCAATAATGAATTTGGACGGTGGACTTATACTGTATACAGTATTTTTCTTACTGTAGACATTTTCATTGTCTTGTGGCACAAGGCCATTATACCTTGTGTCACAGGAGGGTGTAATGGTAACATTAATAATAATAAAATCAAAATACCCTCATTATCTGAGTCTGGGTCACTGGAAATATTCTGCTGACTACATCCTAAATCCAGATTCGCTACTTGCTCCTTCTACTGAGTGAATCATTTTCTGATTTGATAAGAAGGAAACAAGCTTCAAAAGTATCTTCAGATAAAGGTATAGAAGGGAAGGTGACTACCTCCGTTTTAATATGGCACTAAACCCTTGTTATCTGTGAGGGATTTAGCCCCTCTGACAATCCCAGACCTCACATTGAACTCCTGGGAATTGTATTATTATCCTTGGCAAGATTCAGTTCAGGTTTGTGAAGACATCGATTCAAACAATAGAAACTTTATATCCTTCACCAACACCTTTCAAGTCCATACCTGAATCTTTTGTCAACTGTGTTGTAAGTTTAAAAGTGTTTCCTTGAAAGAACGAGACAGGCTACGGCTACAAACCAGTCACAAAAAAATTATGTAAACAGAAGGCTTGAGCGAGAGTTAGAAATACACACTTTAAACCAGGCATTTGGGTTCAATGACTCGATTCGGTGTACGGGACAAAAGATTGTGACTTCTGTAGCTTTTCCAATTGCAATTGCTTTGAAGACAAAACTATTAAGCAGTACAGGATATAAATCACAGCTGCAGTCAAAACAACAAGCACAAACATCTGCCAGACATTTTTCTTCTACAAACAGAGGAAGGAAAAAGAGACAAGTCACGGAAAAATACTGATTACCATTCGTCACTCATGATTCGTTCCCTTAATTTCCTCGCTTAGTTCTGACATTATCAGTTTTACTATGATTTTTTATTGAAATTAATGAGTTTATGTCTAGATAGATAGATAGATAGATAGATAGATAGATAGATAGATAGATAGATAGATAGATAGATAGATAGATAGATAGATAGATAGATAGATAGATAGATAGATAGATAGATAGATAGATAGATAGATAGATAGATAGAGAGATAGATAGATAGATAGATAGATAGATAGATAGATAGATAGATAGATAGATAGATAGAGGTAATCTGAGATGGAACAGTGGTTACTGCTGTGCAGTAAAGTAGGTCAAATTGTGTGTTATAAATAATGGAAGCAAACACTTTATTGTAGATGCTCAGCCCCCACGCACTTCATTGCTAAACGCTCCACATAAGCATTCTCACCCAACTCAATGAGCAACAGCCCCGACATCGAGCTCTAAACTCCAAATACAGAGCAGTAAGCCACCCACCAGTTTTACTGTGTGCAGCCCATTTTATTGATCAAACACCAATCACCAACTGAACTTTAATAATCAACCACATACATAACACCTAAAAGGACTGCAATGTTGCTTGCAGTAGCAACTTAACAGCAAGGATGTAAGCAATATGGGCCTTTAACATTCTCCCAATAGGAACAAACTGCAAAGCTAAACTTAAAAGCAGGAGTGTGGGGAAGGGAAGATTTCTCTTTATAATTATTTCCCTGAAGGGAGGAGAGAGTGAGAACAGCAATAAAATAATGTGAAACAAAACAGTATATAAGAACAGATCAAATTTAGGGAAAAACAGTCAAGACAGGAGCAAACATTATAGGTGGGAAATTATGATAGGTAAATCAAAGTGAATGGTGCTCATAATATGTGAACATGGAGCAGAAAAGCTCCTCTTTGCTGTAGTGTTTAAGACTTTCGGTAGTCGTTCCAAGTAACACGTTGAAATATTTCATGGTTAAAAAGCTTAGAAACAGGCAGCTTTTTACTCTAGCCTTGCATTTTAATTTAGCTTGTTTATGAGTATCCTGTGTCAGTCTATGTTTGAAAAGCCCCTAAATGATCCAACCTAACTCCCACATATGCATATTAAAGCGTATTTTCCTCTGCTTTGCATTTTTCAGCACTGCTCTGCATGTGCTTGGCCAGAAAGTGGATCACATTGAACTGTCACTGCAGAAATGCCCTTCTTTTTCAGAGGTCAAAAGTGTGCTCCTCTGCATAAAATATTATCAGTCAGAATGTTTTTCTGAAAGCTGCTGTTTGACAGTATGGCCCTTATCTGCTTCTAATTAATAATAACCGCATGACTCTGATGTGAAAAATGATTTCATGAAGCAATGAACTGTTGAGGGTCATACAGCATCTCTTAGAATCAATTTTAGAAATGAAAAATTTCTCCATCTAGTTGTGATTAAACTTTCATTAGGCTTCTATGGGTGGGTGTTGAGGTGCTGTTGTCGACATTATATTGAGGCTGTGAATTGTGGGTTTTGTTTATGAGCTTGTAGATGTAAATGAGCTCATCCACCTGTGTGAGTCTTTACGGCACTGGCTGAACGACCGTCTGTGTGCTTGCAACTGGCTCATCCACCTGTCATGTTGTGCTGGAGTTGTGAAAGTCGAGAAATTTTGCTGTGAGTCAATTATTATATATTTATGAGACTTTGCAGTTTGAAAGATTTAAACAAAACGTGCTCTAATTCTTTCACTTACTTTTGACTTTGGGTCTCAATAAAGCTTTTCTTGGTCAATAAATTCAGGGAGGCAACAAGACAGCAAAGAGATTTACTGTGTCCTTCAATTATTTATGAGTGGGAAAGGATTGTGAATTCTGACTCTTCATTCTTCATGGCTGAAAGGCATTCAGAAAACCATGACCAAGCTCCTCGGCTGAGGTCTTCAAGCAAGGCAGCCTTCTTCTTCTTTGCTATTCAGAAATACTTCCTTTATTTGGATTAAAAAAACATGTTACAGGTTTCATTTAGGAGAGCTGTGATTGTTTTCTCTATCCTTATAACGCTCTGTTTGCAGACAGTTTATTCTTCCTCTTATTCAACGACCAGATCTACTCCCACTCGTTCTTATGCTATCCACACTGTTCCATATGGGCTATTTGTGTATTAAGCTACAATTTCAAATTTCACCTAATAATATAATACCTAACTTGGCATGGCCAGTTAGAAAGATGCCAGAGAAAGCAACGAATGCATGCTTCTCCCACTGCTTTAAGCTTGACTATCGTGCATTCCTCACTTTAAACTTAACGATGCAAGCTGAGGCCTCATGCCAAAACCATTAAAACAACCAGTCTAAATGAGTTTTTTTTTTTTTTTTGCACACAGATTCTGTCATTGCTTTGTCACTGTGAAGATGCCAGCAGAGACAAGAACAAGACTAAAGCTGCAGCTTAATTAATTTTGACACGTTTAACTTTTCTTTTGAAGAATGTCAAGAAGCAGAAATAACAGTACAGAATTTATTTTTCTTTACATAAATGATGATTTTTGTCAGCTAAAAGGATTAAACAGAAATGTTTTTATTTTGTGTAGCCTAAATTTCACAATGCGGTCTCGTGGACTCTTGTATTTTTCGATGACAATTTTCCTCTAATTCCTTTCTGATGATGACAGCATTGCAATCTGCCAACAAGTGCAGCTGTTCCAGGAAAATTGTCATAATAAAGCAAAGTTTATGTAAGCAAAAAGAAAGATAAAAATTAAACAGATATAAATTTGACGGCATGGTTGCAAAGGCAATAACATAATCATGATGAAATGTGAAAGATTTTATGACTTCTATATATTTTAAAACTTTCTTTCAGGGAAAGAATAACGAGAGTTAGGTGATTTCACAGGAACATTAATTAAATAATCTTAACCTGACTGGTCTGAATTTAGACTAGTTAGCCACAAATCATGGAAAGGAGGATATTTGGCACCCCAGATAAATGAAAGAACAATAATTTGTATAATGTTAAAAATATAATTAAGTTCTATGTACAGACGTAAAGCACCAGTGATTTTCATGTCTTGGGATCTTTCTACCAATAAAATAAATGTATTCAAATTTACGGTTGGATTCCTCTCTCTTCTCAGTGTAATATTATTTCACTTTAGTAAAATATAAATTTTACACATAATTTCCAGGGGGCATCAATAAATATGGATGACACCGTGTTTAATAATGATTGTGCAGTGTAAGAGAAATTTTGAATAGAAATGAAAGTTGAGCAATTCAATAAAAAATTGTGTTTATAGCTGCCAGTGTAGACTTTTAATAGCAGCCAGTGCAAGAGACGAGAATCCCTTATAGAAAAGAAGCACAAAACTCAGCAGTAAATTAAATGCAAAACATGTGCTGTACTTCTTCAAAGACAGTGGGGGAGTAGGTGTTTCAGAGCAACACAGAACCACATCTGAGAGGAGCCACTGAACTGAGCAGAGATAAAAGGCTTTGAATAAGCTCAGTATTTACAGCAATGGAATATTAAAACAGACAACGACCAGAACAATATAAAACATGTGTAAGTGAATGATTACGCGTGACGGAGACAGAGAAATTTGCACAATCCAACAGCCCAACCGGAGCTTACCGAGCTGTAGAGCATGCCCTCGCCATTCATGGCGATGTAGAAGCCGCTCTTCACCCCTTGGATGGCCACCACTCTCAGACCCACGGGAATAAGATTAAACAGGGCTGCAGAGCGGAGCAGATTGAAGCAGAGGCAGGGAGGCACAAAGAGGCAGAGACAAAGGAGACACATCAAATACAAAAGGACAGAACAGAACAATTGAGTTTGAACTTAACTCTTGACTGTACATGCCTTGATCTGTGGTTTTTGGCTATCCGTCAGCAGTGGAGGGAACACGACACGGATAATAGGAACACCATCACACTTTGCGGTGAAGTGTTGGTGGTAAATCAGAAATCTGAAGGTATACGGTGACAGCTAACGAACAGAAGGACATATTCCATGCTATGGCATCTCCATCGCATTTTATCTGGCTGGCTCATTTAAACACTTGGGAGAGGTTTAGATTTTAAGCGCAGTAGCCATCTCATACAAATTTAGTACAAATCTGTAACAATGTGTAAAGTAAATTATTTGTTCACTGCAGTTGCATAATTTCACTTAAGGAATTTTAGAAAAATATGTCCTTTAATTTGAGTGCATTTATTCATTAAGTGAAATGAAATGACCAGAGGTGGAAGACGCCTCTTGTTTTGCACCATCACAAACGTAAACATGTAGAACTTGCTAAGCTCCACTGACACTTCTGAAAGCTTAATTACACTGTGGTGAGGTATGTAAATAAGTCTGCCTGTTGCTGAAGTTGTCGAGCGTCATTGTCCCACAGCTTTCAAAGTTAGGCATCAAGGTTAGGCAACATAGACAGTAGGGGGTGATTCTGACTTGGCTTCCAAATTCAGAGCAAAGTTTTGGACAAAACAAGGTGGAAGAAATCTTGATAATGTATAGTCTGAGAAATTGAAATAAATGGAGGCACTACATCACATGTGACTGTTTTCTACATTGTGACAAGTTGATTTAGAAAACAAGAATTTCTATCATTACTTTTTCATCCTGGTCATCATTGTCCTTCATTTGGTTGATTGCTACTTGAGCTACACCGCAACACACTGCCGCCATGAATACCAGTGACACTGGTCTATTTACACTGAAACAGGCATCCATAAGCTCTCTGATTAAATAGGCAGCATTTCTCAGTGTGACATAATGCCCTTGCGATGTTGGACTAGCTTGATTTATCCATTTTTTCACAACTTTACAACATGTTTCACCAACTTTGTCAGCATCTGTTTTAACTAATTAATGCAAGTAATTTTTCTTTTATCACGGTATAGGTTGGATTTCTATTAGGTTGTTCTGACTGAGGAGCTGGCACATAGTAAAAATAAAGGTATTTCTTTAGTAGTCTATAGGAGCAGGATGACGATAGTCATTCTTTGCTTCTCTTTGCTCTCCTGACTAAGCCATGACTTTGACGGACATTGGCCTGGTGAAGGTGTGAGGCGCTCTTTACCTACAGGGAACTCCATGCATAGCTGAAATGATTGCTCTGCAAGTGCCGATGGAGACTATCAGATAAAACTGGCAGGGAAAAGCAGAGACATGCCAACACAGGTCAGTCCTCTGAGCTGATTCAATTTCACTCAATAAAAATCGACATGCTGCTTTTGCCTGCCAATGGTTTAAACCTGCCCTCGGGCCACTGCAGACCGGCCATTCATAAAACCCTATAAGTGAGCAGAGCTCAACTTTCAATTTACTTTGTCGGGCTCAAGATTGTTTTTATTTCCTCTCCTTATAATTTCCGTAACCATTAATTCCTCTCACAACTGACAGAGCCTGTAAAAGGTGCCATTCACAACTTATCCTGGCTTGAAAACACATGAAATATAGCATGCTGCAGAACTATTGTACTTTAGTTCTGGCCCATTGTTCTTGCACTAATTTGTCATCTAAAAACATTTATTGAATTTACAGGAGTCGGCAGTCGGCTATCATTTAAACGTCCGGCTTTTCTATTTTCAGCCACTGATTGATTTCATTATTACAGCAGCACTGACTCCTGTAAAGAGTATCTGATGTCTATCCTGAAGGTGATTCTTCTTCTTTAATACCCCCTCAGACAAAAGAGAGAGGTCTGAATGGCACGTGGAGCATTTGAGAGATTTCTCGGGATCTTCTTTTATTAAAAAAATAAACAGGAGATAAAGCAGGTTGAAACGCATCAGTAAAGTAAAAATCCTTGGAAACGGCAAATCTTCCTGCAGAAAGGTAATCTTCTTGAAGTAAATCCTGCAGTTAGGCTGAGGAAATTTTATTTAACGTGAAGACTGCCAGCATAGCAGGAATCACTCATGAAAGGTTCAAAAGGACATCCGGCCAAATGTGAAACATGAAAAGCATTTGCTCACACCCAAAAATAAACTCCAAATCCAGATCTGGCTGCTAAATTGTTTATATTGTAGTAGTCCTGTTGCACTTGTGGTTATTAGATTCTATTTAATTGGACCGAGGAAAACATTTTGTACTGCGATCAATATAACAAAATTGGTTATTTCATTCAACCTCACTGAGGGAAATGTAAGGGTCAATATAACAATGCAAATTTAACACAATATAAATACCTATTCTATGTAAAAAGCTTTTTTTCAATTTTAATCTGCACAAAAGCCCAAGTTCTCATTAATATCCCAAACATTAATTTCAACATCAGTTTCTCCAAAGAGAACTGCCAGAGACCACTAATAGGTGCTGAGCAAAATTTCCAGTAGGGAGCCTGATTTACACCTAACAGAGGATAAAGTCTTCTGTTCACTTTACAAGTAATCCTGGTGACGCCTCGAAACTCTGAGATATTAAAGTTCTGGTTAACCTAAAGTCTAAGTTAATTAAACTTAGATGTAAGCAGCAGAAATGGTGAAATTAGCCTTGACGTATAATGATTCTCATAATTTTCAAATTATGATGGTTTTTGTTATTATGTATGCAATTGTGAAACTGTGATGTATGAATTTAGTTGTGGTTGCAGTGTTAATGACTCACAAAGTTTCCAATGCATAGGGCTTTCTTGACATCAATTTGAGTGTGTGGTATTTTCTAATTTACCTTAGCTGCTATTTTAGATTTAAATATTAAAATACTGTAAAATGCCAACATATACTATTGCAAATCTCACTTATGTTGGCAATGTGTTAAATCTCTCGATTGTTTTAAAGGTTGATGAGGTGGGTCTGTTTGATGAGGTGCTCCCTCTTTCACAAGATAGAAACATTCACAAGTGTAAAACAGTCAGACGATTGGATAAATTTATGTTTAATGACCACCACTACTGACCAAGGTTAAATTATTGGTCAAGGAGTAATGGTAGGGAAATAACTTGAGGTTGGGCAACACATTATTTAGGGTTTTGATTTACAGCTGAACTGAGACTTGATGTTAAAAGGCTGCTGGGAGTGTTATCTCAAGAAAAGGTTTATGGGCATCAGTGGTACATGCGGCATTAAAGACTAACACTGCAGGTATCTCATTATCAACAGTATCTTAGAGTCTCAGAGTGTGCAGTTAATTTCTAAGTATGATCAACTGATTAATTACTGCTCAAAGGGCAGTTTGTTTAATTAATCATGTTTCATTTCAGTCATTTTGGTGGACAGTTTGCATGTAAGTCAGACTTCCACTAAAACATGTAAATTTACTTCATTTACTCCAGAGTTCAAAACAAAGCAAAACACTATGAAATGAGTCACTTTTCATTATGTTTGTGCAGAGCTTCTGCTTCCAGAGTAGCCACCATGCTAGCAGCAGCAGCAATTAGCAAACACCAGGTGGAACTGCAGAGCTTATCATACAAACCATTTCTCAGTACAACCTTCCTAAAAACATTGCTAAAGGCTTAAGGAAAGAGCATTGTCGATAACATGCTGCAGGCAGAGTGTCCGAAAGAGTAGGAGCTTCTTAAAGAGACAGAGACCCAATTTCAAAGTGTCAAATTTTGTAGTCAAATTTGTGTTGACTACAAATTTGTCGTATTTATAATAGCAGAAGGAAACAGTTACTTGATTGTACATTAAAATGGCACTATGTGCATGTAAAGTACATAATATCGCCCCATTAACCTAACACTACTTTAACTTCTCCATTACTTAATCTTTAGTAGCAATGAATTTGATAGTGGGATATCAGAGTAAACATGAATGTTGTATCAATTATTTTCCACTTCACATTTATGAGCAACTTTGTGTGGCTCCATCACAAAAAAGCCCAATAAAAACCCATTATACCACATAGTTTGTTACTTTAATAGAAAAAAAAACTTCCAGTCAATACATTACAAATACTTTTGTGGGGCAAATTGGTGTAATGGCTAAACAGTTAACATAATTCTGGTGGCTACAAATAAACAAATGCACAAAAAATAGGTTATGCATAATTGGGTATCATCAGCTTTAGAATTCAAAACTGCATTGAAAATAGTATCAATTTAAATGTACATGTCTATGTGACATTTACACTTGGAAAAACAAAATATATGTCCTCCATGCACCACCAGTCGCACTCCTAGTGAGTGAAATTGGTTGGGGGTTTATTTGTCACAACAAACGGTTTTGTGCTATTCTCAGCACAACCATCCGTTGTGGGAATACAACAAATAATCAAAAAGTAAATTGGGTTCAGTCTGAGCTCATGTTGTGCAAAGCATGCGGACAGCACGTGCTGCCTGGAAATAAATTACTATATTCCATCTGCCAGGGCTGAGGATGCGGCAGGTCAGAAGGTGATGTGGTTCAAGGGTGGGGGTAATCTATTATTCTAATAATCCACCCCGGCAATCAATGGTTCACTGCAAAGAGCTGCATACTAAATATTGCTGCTCCATTTTAATTATTTTTCGGTTGTGTTTTGCATTTATATATTCTGCTGAAAACACTTTGGATTTGTCTCGCACAACCTATGACTCTCTGCTGCTCCTTCTGTGTCTTCCTTCGGACTGTGTACAAGCTCGATGCATCTCAAATGAAGAATTATTCATTGGGCACAAATGGAGGTGGTATTTTTAGTTTGCTACGACTGAATTATTCACTGCATTCCTCCAGCCAGGGGCCAGTGGGACTGCTTAACTAAAGGATTACCACAAGGTGGGGAAACCCTCCAGAATACAATAAAATTCTGCACTCCAGAACACAATCGACGCTCCTAAAATATCAATAAAAAAGTGCTTCACTTGCACAGACGAAATGCATTATGTCAATTTTCATTCCCTTCTTATGCTGTAATCTACCTTGTCCTGAAAACCTTCATTTGTTGTAAATAGCTTTAACTCAACCAGCATCCTCATCGTAAAATATAAAGTGACATTTGACGGGGAGAGGTTGTTTTTTTTTTTTGTTTTTTTTTTCCACTACATGACTGCTGTTATCCCGCAGCTCTGGCTCCATCTTCCTTCAAGATTGGCAGGATGTTTTAGAGAAGAAAGGTCATGATTAGTTTCCTGACTGGCTTCCATCCAGAGTGGTAGTGTCATCATTATTGCTCCGATGACCGTTCTGTAGCATCCCTGTACCATCAGGGAATGTTTATTCCCTGATGCTGCATGGGAAAGTCTATTCAAAGAAGCAACCAGCAGTTTAAGGTAGAAGAGTAGAAGATTTTTTTTTCCCTCTGTTTATTTATTTATTTATTGCTCTGCAAGTAAATAAATAAATATTTATTTATGCAAATATTTATTTGTGAGTTTATGAACAATGATCCATTTTCTTACATGGATCATTGTAAAAATGCTTTTGCAAGACTTGGAAGAGGTGGCTCAAGGAAGGATCTTTGTGGCAAGAAATTCAAGGGAAAAGGAAAATGGTTTCCAAATTGTCATTTGATCATCTTAAAATATTTTCTTAGGCAACAACAGATGTGGTACTAACACAGAACTATATTAATGCAAAATCAGAAGAAATATTGGGATTCATCTGAACCAGAATTTTGAAAAATCTCAATACTTTTACGCTGTGGAAAGCGTAATGTTGTCAAGAGAAAGTGAGAGCTCTTAAACCATTGAATAACCATTTGACACATTTTCTTTCCCTGTGATTGCATAACCAGATGCAGGAATGAGGGCATGCTGCGCTGTGAAGATGACTGAACAATTCCCTTCAAAACTGCGAATATCAGAGGAGAAAATTCATTTTAGGAAGGCCCTAAACTAATTTTGGAGCACGTTAAGCTGCCCCCCATGTACCAGTTGCATAAGAATGATGGTTAAGTGTATATAATGTGTCAAAATGTTATGTAACCAGCTGACTCACAAACCGGTAAAACATTTGGAAGCAGCAGCCTCTGTAATGCTCCACTCACTGTTGTCGCTGTTCTCGTCCTTGCTGCCGTCGATGGTCCCATCCGGCTGCATCTGCAGGTAGAAGCCCTGCTGGCTAAACAGTCGCGTCACGATGCCTTTCAGCTGTGGCTCTGAAATGCACAAATTCACGCACGCACACGGGCAACACACACCGCACGCATACACAACCACCAGAGGCAGAGCCACGGCAGCATCCCCAACAAGAACATGTCAGAACAAGAGTCGCATGATAATGGAAAGCATATTACTTACAGCACTTTCACACACAAACGATAATTCTGAACTATTTGAAATACCAAAATCACCACAAACAAATCACGGAGGGAAATAGCAGTATCATTATCTACAACAGAGTGCACAGGCTGTGGAAGACGGAGTGTTCAGATAATAGTGATTAAATTACATTTAATATATTAACAGTTTTTGTTTTTTTTTCGCTTTTTTCTCTAGACAGCTCACGCACTATTACTGGGATCCCTGGTGAAGATGTAGCCTTAAAACATGTTGTCTTTGAGACTTGCTGATCCCAAGATGTCACACTCAAACTGACTAAATGTTTTTAGACTTCCTGACCCCGACACTCAATGAGCATGGCCACTAAATAAACCTGCAGATTTGGCCAGCTTTGTATATTATGGATTAAAATGTTTAAATGTCACTCTGGGTACATTTTTCCACTTTTTTTATTTAAAGCATAAATTACAAATAATATTGAGTTGTGTTGATTTTATTTTATTTCCCAGATTAAATAAATGTGCCTAGGTTAAAGGTTAGGTTTTACTTTCTTTCAGTGTGGAATTATATAAAAGTTGTATTTCATTATTTCAAGGCTTTTCTGCACCAGGAGTTGAAGTATTTTATTGTTTAACCTCTGAAAACAGCTGCAAACTTTTTTTTTTTCTGTGAATATATTTTATAAAAATCATATTCAGTTTTTTAAAGACAGAGAAAGACAGGTAATCACTCCAAAATCAATCTCACCTTGACCGAATAAATTACTTAACCTCACAATCCAACCTCCACAGCTTTCACAATTTAAAAATAACTAATAGCACTAAACATTTCAGCACATACATTTCAGTCTTACCAGCTGTTGAAAGGTTTATGTCATCTGCCGCATCACTTTATGAAAATATAAATGGTTGCACAACTGGTACGCTTTAGCAGTAGGAGAAAAATCAATAAAAATGCACTTATTTTTCTGTAACTTATTGCAGCTAATGCAGGAAAATGGATATTTTCGACCAGTTGGAGGTGTTTTCAAAACTAAATCTCGAGTAACTGTGGTTATTGAGTGAATGTCACCGATATCTAAACTTGATCCTCTAATTTCATAGGTAGGTTGTTTGAAGTGAATGGACACACTGGTATTTCTTGATGTTATAAAAGTTGTTGCAGCACCTTCTTTAACATTGCAATAACCCCCAAAACGACCTCTATCTTTGACTTCCGGCAAGTTGTCAGATTGCTACTCCGAGTTCTTTACACAGGTGAGCAGGTGGAAACGAAAATTAGCTCAGGGCAACCAAAGTGTCAAGGCCCCTAGCAATGCCAGAAAAAAACTTGATGTAGAAAACGATGTTTATCCCAGAGATTCCAGCGTGCAGTCTGTCCCCGGTTAGAAAAGCTTTTGATTTTTGTGTAAACGTAAAACACCACCATTGGGTGGAGGTTTTGGCTCCTCACAGGGCTGTGGCGGAAAACTGTGTAGATTTTGTTGTTTTTAAAACTAATTGTCTGGAGATTTTTTTGACTTGGTTTTAAGCAACAATATCCTTAAAAAATGGACAGTGATTACATACTTTTCTAATGAACATTACTAATTTTCATGAACGTTATTAGCACTTTCAAATGTCTTTAGCATCATACGTTTGTGATTAGTAAAGACCACCATCAAACTGCTCTTCCACAAAATGATTTCCACTGGCAGGGAAGACTGGGCAACTTTTTTTATGAGCACAACATAGACACTGAACTCTGCAGCTCTACCAACCATTGAATTTTTCTTCTTGATATTTCAAATCGAAATGTCAGGTTTTTTTAATGTTCAGACATCACCCACATTTTGTTTTTGTCCTCCTGTTGCATCAGTTACTGCATCTGTATCGAACGGAGGTGATCTGCCAGTGGTTCTGCTGATGGCCATATTGTTGAAAAATAATTGGCTTAGTGTCTCTCATTCTTGACAATACCCATAGAAATTTTGCGAGGTTCAAGCAAGGGTGACTTTGCAGGCAAATAAAGCACAGAAGCAGTATTGTCACTGAAACAAACATATTCCTGCTGGAAAATGAAATCAGTGTCTCTATGAAACGTCTCCATAAAGCAGGCATGCAGTGCTCTGAAATTTCCTGGGAGACGGCGGCGTTTACTGTGGACGTCAAAAATATTGGTGACATGGCACCTTAAATCATCACTGACTGGAAACCTGACTGGACTTCAAGCAAGATGGATTCTGACTAATTAAGCACTTTTTAACGATAAATAATATTGAGCATCTTTTCACATTGATGTAATTTTTTCCAGTATCCAGATAAAAACTGTATTGATTTGAGTGCTAAAGCAATATTTAAGCATACGACTGTTATCTTGCAAGTTATACAACTAGTCCCTGTGTTATAAATGTATGTAATATATACATGCTGAACTTTCTAAAATAAGTGACAAAAAAATTAACTTTATCTTATTGAACATTAAAACTTTTTTTGATGCACCTGAAAAAGTGATGGGTTAGGATTGGACCAAGGAGTGCTTTAATCAAGATCTTTTTATTTTTTTTATTTCTGACTGGTCTATTACTGGTCAGAGCCGAAAGCTAAAAATCACCTGACTTCAGCTACTGGTATTTATTTAAGGGTTGCTGAAAAGTGTGACGAGGAATCATACTTTACGTTCACATGTATCTGACGTAACGTCACAAAGTCCCTCAATGTTTGACGTATGTGTGTATTTGCTCTAGAAAATGAAGAATATAGTACGAATTGCCCAGACTGTCCTCCAAGGTCACAAGAGTTGGAGGACATGCAATTAATTTCAGTCTGGTTAGACACAAAGTATCCTAAATGATTTAGCAAAAAGGAACATTCAGAGACTTGCTTTCTTGAGAAAGAGAGATGGTTTCAGCCCGATCCTAATTCAACAGCAATAACAGATGGGATCTGCTCCAAAGCTGATTGCTCCAATAATTACAAGTGTGTGAGATTTATTCACATTGTAAAAACAGAGGCACAAGCGAATGGAAAGGGGGAGCAAGCCGAAAGAGTTAGCCAAGTAGTGACCCGGAGCGAGAGAGAGTTCACGTCTGCTCAACTGTACATCATCCCTGACCATCAATTCCCAACTCACCTACCCCTGGGTTAGTGCCATCAATTCCTAGGACAGGCCCTTCATCATCCGTCACGGGCAGGTTGAGGAGAGTGAGAGTGTGTGTGTGTTTATGCGTGTGTGAAAGCACATGGGAGTGTACACATCAGTAAATCACATGTGATAACTACGCTTCCATAAATTACGGCAACAGTGCAGCCCAGAGCAACGGCTGACGGCTCATCAGTTCCAGTCATTTAGCAGAGAGCGAGTGTACAGTACACATGTGTATTAGTGTGTGTGAAGGTGTAAACAGATTCCTGCAGCTTGCGTTTGTGCATGAAAAATGACTTTCAATGACAACAAAAACTTGAGATCATTGTATGAGTGTACGGACCATTAGAACGACAATAGATTTACTTCATATCAATACAGAAAGACAAAAACATTCAGGTACACTGACAAATGGCATCATGACCATGGGATGGTGAATGATCACCTGCTCTGACATCGTATTCCACAAGAAAGAAACACATCATAGTAATGTACACCAATATACACACAATATCAATCTGTACTCCACTTACACAGTTGTAAGCAACACAAATTTACAGACACACAACGAGGGACGAGAATAAAAACGGAGTCAACACTGATTGGCGGAGAAAATGAGATTGGAAATGAAAAGAGGCAGAAAGAGAAAGAGCAACAGACGACCTGCTGAAGGATAACTAGAGCTCGGTTGCAGGTGTGGGGGGGGAAAAAAGTACAAAATTAAGCTTTTTTTTTAAGAAAATAGCCACACAGAGGGAGAAATGAAGAAAAAGAAGAAGATAAAGAAGGCGAAAATCAGCGAGGGAGTGGGTCGTCGGCTGTCAGACAGGTGTTGAGGCCCCCAGCCCTCCATTCCCCATTTGTTTCTTCTCACAAACACCCAACCCCTAACCACCCACCACCCCTCCCTGGCCGAGGAGGTTGTCGACATGGGCGCGAGATGGAGTGGAGACGAGGAAAACACAGCAAACACGGATGGAGGCTGAGCTACTGACCTAGCCTGCAGCCCTTATGGGACACCTGTGGAGGTTTCAAGGGTGCATCTTACGAAGGGGGGGGGAGGGGGAATAAGAGGAAAAACAACAGTCTTTTAAACAGGCAGCATTCATCAGTTCTCCAGTGTATCTGCTATTTATGGCAATGCATCAGTGCAAATGTAAGGATAATCAAACATAAGACACACAGCATCTTTGCCTTTCCTGCCTCCCTAATCAGATCTGAGGAATTACCTACCAACCAAATGATATTGAGAAGCTTGACTAATTTGCTCTATATGTAGTTACTAAGATTTAGGAAATTTGTGGCTCCATAGGCACAGATATTGTTTGCTGAGGCTCCCCGGACGACATCGTGTTAGTCTGTCTGGCTTTAAGTGGAGGAAGACGGGTTGACTGCATCTGTTGTCCTCTCATTCTGCCTTAAAAATTGATGTCTGTCCGCCTCATCCCTCATCAGTCTGTCCGCCTCATCCCTCATCAGTCTGTCTGTGGGACTCTGAGTGGACCGGGCTGTCGTTCGGCTGTCGTTCGTCACACAACAGAACTACCTGGATGAATGGGGATGTGGGGGGGAGTATAGGGGGGGACTAGGTTGCAGGAGGGAATGGGAAGAGGAGGTGGCGGTGACTTGCAAGACTAGGCTGTTATCTGTGCACCATGCAGGGTAGAACCAGAGGAATCAGACAGGGAGAAGGCTGGACCTCGAAGTTTGGTGGGGGAACAGAGGCAACGAGTACATCGATACGGCTCTCAGAGGCAGAGGGCTATTCCTCCCTTCGCTGCAGTAAAGCTCCCTGTCTGCAATAAACATTTACCATTAAAAACATTTAATCTCAAAAGAGCCTTGGTGCACTGCGGTGCAGCTTATCTTCCCTCTGTTCCCCCAATCTGCATTAATATTGAATTAGGTCATTTAAAGCAGCTTCCTCCCCCCCTGTATATTCAATTTGCCTTTGTATTTGGGTTTGGAATGGGGGGCGAGGGTGGGGTACAAGAGAGTGGGTGGGAGCCTATGAGTCTATATGTGTGAGAGAGCAAAACCTTCTCAGGTTTTATTTCAGGTTTTATTTGAAATCTATCGTGTTTGAAAGCAATTTAATTTCAATGTAACTAATTATTCCTAATGGAGTTCAGCGAATAACTAGAGGAATAACGTCACGGGAGGCAGTGTTTGCTTTACATTCAGACAGCTCCTGTGCTTCATGTACAGGACGGACAGATAACAAGAGGACCTGCGGTAAAGAAACAGGTGGATTTTTCTAACGAAAAATCAACCGTCTCAGATTAAAGCCCCTGACTGCAGTATAATGTTTCTCCTACTCAAAGAGGGGCGGGTTGCGCAGGGGGTCTGGATGGGTAGAGGGTGGGGGGGTGTTTCCTTACACACACACACACACACACACAACACACATCTGTAATAAAAAGAAAATAAAAAAAAATAATAAATAAATAAATTGTCCCCACTGACCTGGTCGCCGCCGAACGGGTCTTTTCTTGCCGCTACAGAAACGGACTTTGCTGAAGACCCCCAAGAAATGCCTCTCGCAGAGAGAGCGGGGGTCTTTGCTGGGGCTGGGGCGACGTTTCGAAGTGGAGACGCGGTCGCTGTTGGATTCCCTCGCCTGGCGTTTCTGCCGGATCAGGGAGCTGGCGATAGCAGCCATCTGCCCGAACCCGCTCAGCAAAGAAAGAGTCTATAGTCGCCGCCGGCAGAGGTCGGGTCTGGATGCGCTTCCCCTTCGCGTGGAACGCGAGCCCACGGGACAGAATATAGAACGTCGCTTCTGGGTCTCGGTCCGCCGAGAGTTTTTTTGGGGTTTTTTTTAACTAAATGTCATCCTGCTCAGAGAATCCTGTGAGTCCCGCGCATCGTTTGCTTGCATGCCATGCACCGTCTTTGAGGAGACAGTTGCATGTAACTGTTCTGAGTTTCGGTCGCAGCCGAGGGGGGTGGGGGCGTGAAATCAGCACTTACCGATCCAGGGACATAAACCTACGGGCAGGGCCGCCGGGGGCCGGAATATGAGGCGTGAAAACATGCAACAGTGTTCGGAGGTCGGTGCAGCTGCGTTGTCATCGGAGAGCCTCAGGTATTCCAGGTGAACGGCGCCGCGTCAAAAAACGAGCACGAATCCTCCTCTGCACAGCAGGTCCGTCCTGAGGATCCCTGACGCCTCTTTAATTATGCGTGTCCACCTAAAGCCAAGTAATGCGCGCCTCTGCGTGCGAAAAATACGAATAAAAAAAGAAACAAGGTTGTCCGAACTTCCTTTGGTCGTTGTTTCACATCGTCACCTCCGCGCACACTGAACAGCGAGACCGTCCGCCGCCGGTTCAGACAGGAGCCCATATGAGCCCAGTTCTCTGTTCTGTCGACGGTACCTCTAAACGCAGTCTGAAAAAAAAAAAAAAAATGGAATCGGCAGCAGAGGCTTTACTCTGCAAGGATGCTGCAGCGCTGGAAATGAAGCCAGCGGGGAGCGATTTGTGTCTGAGGAGCAACAATTAGTTGTAACAAAAGTGCTTTTTGTTGTAGCGCACAAATAAAGGAGGGTTTTTTTCTCTCTCTTCCAAACGCAGTCGGTGAGTTACATCGCCGACGAGGGCTGATGGTCCACAGTCTCCCCCTTTTCTGCCTCCCTCTGTCGCTCTCATTTTCTCTCTCTCTCTCTTTCTCTCCTCTCCCTCGCTAACTCTTTTAACGCAATCATACGTGATTGAGGTTCGTATTAGGAATTCACAGGGATTGTTCAGGGATAGACTGATTATCTCTCGATGGCAATATAGAACTGAAAAGCAGATCAAGTAGAAGAAAAGGGAAGGGTTAAATGCTGCGTGCCTTTTGAGTTAGTATAGAATTTGTGATGATGCCAGCTGCAAATCAATTAACTAAGACTGGCACAATTACATCTAACTAATAGGAAAGCATATTGTGGGCTTTCACCTACATCTTCACCCCAGATCTTATATATAATAAGATCTGGGGTGAAGATGTAGGTGAAAGCCCACAATATATATATATACAATATATATATATATATATATATATATATATATATATATATATATATATATATATATATATATATATATATATATATAAAAGAGAAAACATGCTTAACATACTAGTTTGGTTATAAAACTCCATGCAACAGTTTTGGGCAAACAAAAGGTATGAATGGCCAACAATGCAAAGACTAAACACATGATTAAATGATAAATGACCTGAACGAAATGCATAAATCCAATGTACTGACATATTTAAAGATGAAAACGTTACAAACTTCATCATGCACATTTAAATACCTCTTGGTTCAAGACCACACCGCTCCTCAGTTTTTCGGATATTCAACACAGTTCCTTTCAAAAGTATTCATACCCCATACAGACCTTCAAGTTTAGATCTACAAACATCAATATATTTTATTTGGATCTGATATGATTGATCAGAACACATTACTGCAAAGGAAAGACATGGTTTTAATTTACTCTTTTTAAATTAAAAACGATGTTTTATTTAGCGTGTTGCATAGGTACATATGTCCCTATGTGAAATCCAAACTTAGCAGCACCTAAGTATTAATCAGAGTCAACTTGTGTGTTCAATCAGCTCTGTTCTCCTGGTTACGTCTGCAGCTTCTTTCTCTTAGTATTTGCCCAGTTTTGGAGTACACTCACCCTGAAGGAGACCAGCCACAATAAATCACAGTCATAATTTTACTGTTGCATCATTTTACATGCAGTTATTAATTGCAACAACAGTATGCAGCTTTAAACAAAAGAAAACCATTAAAAAGAAATCAATACAAAAGCAGCAAAGGCTTGCTAAATGATGCCTACTTCAGGAGTGATTTACTCCAACCAACAGTTTGTCTACTAATCTAATATAACTATTTGAGGAGAAAAACTTCTGCAGACTTTGAGGATTATCTGTTTTTTATTCATCTCCTCCTCAATAATCTTCTCAATAAAGCAAAACCTGACATGATCATAAGGCTCAGTTTGCTTTGAAAAGTCAGACCTTTGTTTTTAGGTGTTTTCATCAAACATGTAAAAGCAGCATGTCTTATGCTGACAGCAGTTTATGTGATGAGTTCTAGCTCTCTATTGGACTCCCCATTGTCACATTTAATTCATTGCACTTGAATTCATGAGAGTAAATCCCACTTAGCCTTAACTTTCTTCAACCAAATACAGAGAAATACAATGAAGGTTAGAGAATTGGTCATTCCCGTTAGCTGTGGACGCCACAAAGAATTGTGTTCATGGCACCAAAATGGTCCTGGATCCACAAAACACCTGGACTGAGCTGCTCTCATCATCTGGGGTATTTAATATTGTAATTAAATGCCCACCTGGTATTCCACCATGTCCTCTGAAGGGAAAGCTTTTGTAGAAACACAGACATGAGTGGGAAGACCCACATTCCCTGAACAGCTTCTGTGAGGATTAATAATATACACGTTTTTCAAATTGTGCCAGTGAGTGAATTTAGTGGCGCACGGTGGGCTGCCTAATGTCAGACAGAATGGATCAGGAGAGAATCACAGTAGACAAGTAAGAACGCAGAAAACTCAGCTTTCAGTGGTACAGTCCTTCATTCCGCAATCAACTACTGAGACAGATATGGTGGCACATTATGTTGTGATTGATTCAGTTTAATATTGTAATTTTAGAAGAATATTATGCATCACATCAGGCAAGAAAGCAATAAAAGTGAGGAGTGGAGGGTGGGTTATAAAACTATATTCCAATCTACAAACATCTTAGAGAGCTCTGCTTCAATCCAAGATCCAAACATGAAAAAACAGTATGGCACAATTGCAGACCTAACCAGATATGGCAGTCCATTTAAATTATCAGGCTGGGCAAGGAGAGCATTAATCAGAAAAACAGCCAATAGACTCAAAGTGACTCATGTGGAGCTGCAGAGGTCTAAAGCTCAGGTGCTGCGCTTCGAAAAAATGCCATGTATAGAATAGTGGTTACAAGAAAGTCATTGTTAAAACAAACAAAGAAAACAATAAGAAGTACTATTCTAGTTGGGAAAAAGGTTCTATAGAACAGAATTGAACTATTTGTGTTCAAAATGCTTTGTGTCATAGAAAAGAAACATTGAAAGTTATCCTTTGCAAGACATGGTGGTGGTGGTATGATGCAGTGACGATTATTTATCAAGGCTTTGGAAGTTAGATGAAGCTAAATGCAGGTTGATTCTGAATGAAAATTTTCTATGGACTGCATAGACGAGAGACAGAGATGAACTTTCCTGTTCCAACTGACCGACACAGCTACAAAGGAAAAGTTTATAGCAAAGCATACTTTCATTAGAATGTTCAGGTTAAAGTATGGAACGAAATTCAATTCAGAATTTTGGCAAGTCTTCCAAAGTGACCTTAGGGAATAATGCATGATTTTCTGCATGCGAACATTGTTAAGAAGCCTGCAAACATGTGCTTGAAAATAGATTAGTATTCAAGATAGAGTAAAAGCTAAACTGACAAAGACCACTGTCTGTTTATGAACAGATGCAAAAATTGCAGGACAAAAACGCAAGAGGTCAACAAACTTCCTCCATCCCTCTGATGAAACAGCATGAAACATTTAGAGGATTTCTCGGTGACTCTGCCTGACATTCTCTACTCAAACCAAATCTGTTTCGACAGCAAGATCCGGGAAAACGTATTTCAGATTGAGCTACATTGGATATGGATAAGAATATGGCACTGCTTGGTCTTTTGGCTGATGTTTGATGTGAGTGTCAAATATAGACAAAGGCTGACAAAGACAATGAAAAGATAAGCTCTTTCCATTCCATGACTAAAATAAATGGTCAAAATTTTTAATTAGAAACGAGCAATTGACTCAGTAAGATTCAGAACAAATACTCATCATTAGGCATTTCATTATGCCTAATGATAGGCATACCTCTCATCATTATGCCTGATGATGAGAGGTAGAAATCATTATGCCACTGCGGTATTCAGAAATATATCATCAACATTAATTGTTGTATATCGTGCTGCTGTGTGCAACAGCATTCAGTGTACAGACAGGCTGTGGTGTGAAGCACAAAGGGAACATCTCAGAAATGAGCGGGACCTTGTAGAACCTGAGTGCTACAGAAGTGGACATATATCTTTGTCAGAAAAAGATAAAGTATACCGTTTCAAGAATCTGCTTCGCTTCCTCATTCCACTGCAGACAACTCGTGTTCACTTCCTAGAGAGATTTGCACAACAGCAGCGAAACGGTTCTGCACACGATTAATACATGAGGAGACATATCTTTTTAATTGGTACACTGTTTGTTTGTTTGTTTGTGGGAATTTTTTTAGATTTAAGCTTTTGTTTCATAAGTGTGCCATATAATATTGTTAGGGTTTTGCTATTAACTAATAATTTCATCAGTCCAAATTTCCTCTGTGATGCTTCACTGCAGCACATAACTGAATGAAGTAAAGCAAAGCTAAGCCTCAGCATACCTGCCGTTTAGAACCAAAATCGCTTGTTTCTGTCTGCTGCCATCTTGTGGTTAAAATAACTAACCACAGTGTGATAAGAGGAGAGAGAAAAAAAAAAAAAAAAAAAAAGTCTACGTCCAACTTTCAAGTTTCTCACTTCTCAGTGTCCTTGAAATACCTCGCAGATTTGTTGACTCACAACAGCCGGAGCAAAATTTCATAGCGTAATGTCTACTCAACTTTCTCGCTGAGTCTGTAGGAGGCTGAAGTGCCGAAATGTGAGAGAATGAAAGCAATCCCACCGCTCAGACTGCTTGTTCAACACACTTCTAGTATCGACAAAAATCATCACATAAACGTGATAAGTTTGTGCTATTAAAGCGCTGCCCCACTGTAAAGGCGAATCAAACATTTAAACTACTGTCTGTGCAATAAACAGTGAGGCACATCATTAAAATCAGCGTTTGTCCTGTGTTTAAGTATCTGAGTATAAGTATGTTACTCAATTTAAAACTACATTAGGATTCACTAAAGCCTGGAAACCAACCATGTAACCACCAATCAATTCAGTCAGAAACCACTCACAAACGTGAAAATAAAATATTTATTTTTTAGTGTCCACCAGAAAACCTTCTCTTTCAGTTGGAGCCTTCTCCGTTTTAAATTTTGAGTTGTTACCACCACAAAAGTCTATGTTTTTCATTGGGGTTTAATGTGAAAGACAGGCAAAAACCATCTTATAATTGAGCGACACACTCATCCCACTTTACTTTGATAACCCTAAATGAAACCCGGACTAAACAACTTCCTTCCTCCACTTGGTAAAAAGAGTCCACTTGTATGCAATTTAATCTCACAGAGGTCTTGTGAAAGAACACACCAGCCATATCAGGAATAAAGCTGTGCAGAAGATTAGAGCAGGGTCAGGTTTTAAAACTATATCTAAACCTTTGAGCATCTATCAGAGCGTTGTTCCATCTGACACCTAAAATGAAAAGAGCATGATGAAACTAAAAGTCTATCAAGACATGGTTGTCTGCATAAACTCAAGCAAAGAAGCTGATGATAAGATAAGAGGAGTTGCAGAGATCCGCAGCAGAGTTGGGAGAATTTTTCATTGAGGAAAATATTCCTAAATATTCCTTTTGTGAAAGACTAAACTGGTAAGAAAAAGGCATTTATAAAAGAAAGTTGTTGTTTTTTTTGTTTTTAAAGGAAGTCCAATTAGCTGGTTGGATTAGCTCCGGTCTTGTTTGATGAGACCAAATGTGAACATTTTTTGGCCTGCACACAAAATTAATACTGCACATCATTGTAAACTCATCATCAACACTGGTAAACATGGTGGCAACTGTGTCATGCAGTGGGGATGATTTACTTCAGCAGGAACAGAGTTAACAGAAAGATGAAAATACTGTGCCAACTTGAGAAGAAAACATGCCAAGTACTGCAAAAGGCTGGACCAAAGGCAGAATGACAGCAATCCTAAACATACAGCCAGAGCTTAAATGAAGTGGTCTAAATCAAAGCATATTCATGTGCATGACACAATGATGGAGTAAAAGCGAATGCAGACCTGAGTCTGATAAAGAATTAATGGTAAAACTTGAAGGTTAAGGATTAGAAACATCCAATCTAAGTGAGTTTTAGTCATTGTTACATTTATTTTGTGTTGATCGATCACATAAAACCCCAATAAAATACATCAGCATTTGTGTTTGTAACATGACCAAACATGAACAAGTCTTATGTTGATAAGCTAATAAGACAAACAGAATCATAAATACATTTCTGAATAGTAGCTCCTGCATTTAAATTCTTCTAAATATGCTGCAGTCAGCAAAATGAGATCCTCAGATTAATGTTTGCAGAAAACAACGCAGGTGCTTGACTCACACAATAAGGGAAAGCAGGTGCAAACATTTATGCCAACTCCAAAAGCCCATTCACGAAAACATCTTGAGGTTAGTTTTTTTTCATCCTGACTGAACACATTGATAAAAAAAAAAAAAAAAAAGTTTTCTCTCTTCCTTCTGCTTATTATCTACTGAAAAGGTTTGCAGGGAAAGTAAATAAAGCATTGCGGAGAACAATGTCTGTTGAGAGATCTTCTTCCAAACAAGCACAGCCCAACTTTACTGTACCAATTATTTTTCAGCACTTTCAAAATTGCTTAGTAATCAAACATTCCCCAAATTATCATGATACACAGTGGGGTCAGCGGTTGAACCAGTACCAGAACAACTCCCAAGTTCAACTTCAAAAATTAAAAAAATATATATTTTGCTACAGTTTGCCATGTCTTACTCCTTCATGGCTGCACTTGCACACCCGTCTGCAAGTTAAGAAAATTAATCAATTCAGCAATATTTTAACTTCAACTTGAGACAGCTGCTTTAGGAAAACTTGTGGATTTAAGGATTGCATCCATTTCTGTCAACACCTTTGAGCTGACTACTGAAGTTTTGATTGAGGTCACCCGGTTCAGGTAACAGTGAGCTGAGATGCAGGAGAAGGACTTTCAGTTGGAGCCCTGCAGATCCCAGTGTGCGCGCTGCTTTTGGTCCAAACTACCTCGAAGGAATCAGCTGTGCTTAATGGAGTTTCTAATTATCTGCCCTGAATTTCACAAATTGAGAGGTGGCAAAAGGAGGCCCTAGGGCGAAACAATGCAGAGTTTTCCTTGTGTAAACACTGGACCGTTTTGGGGGGTTTTTTTCATGCCTTTGAAAAGAGGAACAGTTATGTCACAAGTGAACAACTGTAGCAATGCAGTCGGCTGCCTCTGAGATGACTAAAGGACATAGGAGTGATCTCAGGCTTTTTGCCAAACAGGTAAGCGGCGGTTGGGTACAGATATGTGTGCATGTGTGTGTGTGTGTGTGTGTGTGTGTGTGTGTGTGCGTGCGTGCGTGTGCGTGTGCGCGCGTGTGCACGCGTGTGTGCGTGTGTGTGTGTGTGATTGCATGTGTTGATATTACTCGATGTGCATTTGAAAAGTAAGTCTGATTATGACACATTCATTAAGAATGTGTCATAATCCAATCACTGAATGACTAAAGTCAAAGTGAAGTCCATGGGATGTTTTTGTTGTTTTAAGAGTCTGAGCAGTAGCTACACAAAACAGATTTTCAGAGATTTTCTTCCAACTAAATGACTGATTTTTAAGTTTGGTTGAGCAGTTGATCAGTTTGTATGAGCTGAGCTCTTTAAAACCAATTCTGACGTGAAAAGTTTGAATCACTGCCCTGGAGTGCGTCTGCTATGGCTCTATCCACGGTGCTGAACCAGGCTAGTTTTTTAGGGGGCCCTCTAAGGAGCGCTTTCCGGGCCCCTGAAGTTTAATAACTTGATCCCTGCATAGCCCCCCCATCTCCCTTTTTTTTCTTTTTTTTTTTTTCTTCTTTTTTTTTTTTATTGCCTCGCATCAGACGGAGCATTGTAAATATAGAGCCCGGCTGGGGCGAAGTATCTGGAGCTCTCTGTCTCCTCTTGGTGCCGACTGGCAGAAGCCATCTGCGGCGGGCGCAGACTGCACACAAAACTCGGGACAAACGCGAGGAGCGCAAGGAGAGGAAAAGGCTCTCTCTGCTGCAGACTCGGAGGATGTTAAACACTCGAGTGTTTAATGAAACCTATCCACCCCGCCTCCTTCTTTCCTCATTCGCATCCTCTCTCCTTTTTTTATGCCCCTCTTTCTTTCTTTTTTCTTCTGCCCCCCCCTTTCTGTCACTCAAGAGAGAAAGCATGCAAAGCAAAGGCAGCTGTTGAAGCTGTGTTTTTGTCTCTCACCGTCGGTGATAGTGGTCGACTTCGATCGTTGTCCACAGAAACACTGCAGCATATGCGCTCCTTTCTGAAGGAATGGCCTCAGAATCCTCATTGATTTGGGTTGGTGGGAGCCTTTCCTCAATCCAAACAATCGGACAGCGCTATCACAACACGGAAGGGTCAGGCAGCATCGCGTAGCCAGCCAGCCTCTCTCCGTAGGCTTCGCGGCAGCCCCTCAAAACGCCGGAAGGGCACAGTCTGCGGGACAAATTACGCTAAAACGAGGCATCTTGAGTGATTCCTCCCCACACCACCACCACCACCCACCACCCCACCATCCGTCTCTCTCTCTTTCTCTCTCTCTCTCTCTTCCCTTTCTAGTGCTGGCTCACTCTCCCCACAAGTCTATCCACGGTCATTGGCGTCCTCAAACTCCTCTTCCGCCACGGCAAGGCAACGCAAGGACGTTACAATGTGCTCTTTTTTTCTTCTTCTTCTTCTTCTTTCTTTCTTTTTTTTTTTTAAATTGTAGCTACATCCTCTGCCTCCGCGTCTTTCCCAGCAGCGGACGTAAAAAGCAGGAACACGAGAGGAGAAGGGAAGAGACTGCGTGAAGGAGGGAGGGAGGGACGGAGGGAGGAAAGGAGAGGAGAGGAGAGGGAGAGAGGGAGAGAGGGAGGAAAGGGAGCACACACGCCAAAGTTAAACTGCAGGGGTAAAGTGGCAGGCCGGACACCAGTGAGGTAATGCGGAGCTAAGAGTTTAGAAGAGCCGCACAGATGTTGGAACCAGTGATCCAATGGGGTCTCTCTCTCTCTCTCTTTTTTATTATTATTATTATTATTTTTTTTTTTTTTTCACAAATCCACTGGGAGCAAAACGCAGAGGCTACGTCAGCCGCAGTCAGATACCTTAAAGTCATCCTCATTGTTTGATAGTAGCAGAAAGTTTCTGTTCTCTGTCGCTGCCTTATGAAAGAGCCAGCAGTTCATTACTGCCCTTCAGATTCAGTTCATCTTCACACATCAGTGAATAAGTTGTGGGCCACAAAACAATAAAATCCGATCGTGCATTTTGCATTAACTCACCCCCTCCCCTCCCAACACACACACACACACACACACCCACACCCACACACACACACACACATCTACAAATATGATTAATCCCTAACTGTAACATTTTACATGACTTGTTATAAGACTGTCATGACACCGTCATAAACATGACATTACGCCTGTCATGAACATGAGTAAGTCTTCATGAATATTTATGTCTGTTGTCATAAAGTGTCATTCGGTAAAATTGTGACACTTTTAATACAAAGTTGACATTATTCAAAATGTTTTTAAAATGATTAAACTTTAGCTTTAACAAATTTATGTCAGCTCATGACTTCCTGGTTCATGTCAAGTTGTCATAAAAACATTTTGAATAATGTCAACTTACTCACAACCCTTCAAATAAAGTGTTACCTAACTGACCACTTATTCAAACTAATCAGTATGTTTTTTTCTTCCTTCCTTCCATCAAAACAATGCTCCCAATACTCAACCTGAACTTTAGGATTTTGGTCATTCAGCTCGATATGATGCAGTCCATCCAATATATTATGAGCAAACAAAGCCTGGAAAATATTACAACCAATTACTAATTGAGTGTTGCAGTTCTGCACATATTATTACTGTAGTCACGTTTGTTGTGCATAAATACCCGTACAATTCATCTTATGCAGGTATTTTAGAAAAGACTGAATTGTTCATTAAAAAAGAGAGCGCCGAGGTCAAGGGGAAGTTGGGACAAAACAAGAGTTTAACAGAAACAAAAATTTTCTCTTTTTATGTCAGAAGGCAGACTTATTCAGTATTATCACTTTTAACAAAAAATAATAGTAATGGCAATGATTATGAATGGCCTCCCTTTGTGTGTTCAGCAAAATCTTTTAGAAAAAGTTAAAAGTGATGTTTTAATTAAGAGTAATGACTGAAGGCTAAAAGCTCAAGCTCCCGGATCGAGATGTGCATTTTGACCTATGATGACAAGCACTATCCTGTGTTGCATTGGTGAAATGAAGCCAATAAGAGAATTTTACCACTAGAGGGAGATACAACATAAAATAGTTACTGCTCAGAGGCAAAGGATGGGTCTAAAATTAGACGGCAACACAAGAAATGGACACCAAACGCAAACCCAAAACAGTGTCAGAGCTCAATTTCCGCAGTACTTGTTCTAAAACTGCAGCAAATCATATACGTTTTCGACGATGCCGGCTTCCTCTTGGTGGTTGTCAGGCAACACCGCTCCAGGCACAAGGACAAGAAATTGCTACACAAAATACCTTTAGAAAATGCTTTAGTTGTTCATAATAAATAATGTACATTAAAGAATACGTCAGATCAGCAGAAAGCTTTAACAACAGCAGCCATGCAAATAAGAGGTCAGAGAGGAATAACGAGAAGCCGGGTGCAGCAGTGGGGAAGGGGAATGTGGGGACAGGTCTGGCAGATCCCAAACCTGTCCCACTGCAAAGCCACCTCTTGCAGGCTCTAGCAGAGAGCACCTCACATAGTCCAGATGCATTAAAATACACAATCAGATGCATTAAAATACACAATACACAAAATTGGGGATCAAATATTTAACTTAAGACTTTAGAGTAATCTAAACCTTTAAAGTTGTTTGGAAAAATATAAAAATTTGATTTGTGTAATATTTGAAGAAAAGTTGCCACATCAGCGTTGTCTTTCTTTTTACATCCCAAATACCTAATCAGTAATGCCTAAAGTTAAACAATGTAAGCCTAAACTTACATATAAGGGAATGATAAGAGAAAAAGATATGTTGTACAAAGACTAGTTCCTCTTCTTAAGGAGCAACCTCAAATTAAGTGCAGAGTGGTCAGAAAATGACCATTGCCTTTCTCAGTATGTGTCGCCATAGTTTATCTTTTCTTTGTGTAAAAAGTGATGTTTTAACTGTACCTTTGCCATAAATTCCAATATATCCAATTAAAATCATATAACTGCATAAAGGCAATGCATAAAAAGGCACACAGTCCAATTGTCTGAACACATTTATTTCTATTTTCCATGACCCTGCCAACTTCTGTACTTCACAGTTGGGAAGGTTTCCTCAGGATGGCACAATTCAACTTTTTTTCTCGTGATGGAAAAATAGTCAAGCTTCGTCATACCAGACTGTAGAACAAGCCTCTGATAATGAAAGTTTCTCCACTTACAAACTGTAACCGGACACCGAATGATTTTTCAACCTATGCTAGTACTGAGTTTGTTTCGGAGTAAATAACGACAAGCTTTTCACAGTTTCAGCAAGAATCTTCACAAGTTATTCTGTTTTGGTTCGAGGGTCAATCCACCCATTTCACATCAAAACACATTGATTTTTGGGAACTGAACTCATGCAGTGCATCAATAATTAACCATTAACATAATCATCTGGGTTTTACCATATAGAAAAAAGGCATAATAATCTTACTGTACATAAACATCGTCACTGTCGTTATTCTGACGTTTCGCAAAAACAAACAAGTTTAGTCATCGTAAATGGCTTAAAACAAAAAATCCTGCTTTAATGTCAGTCAGTGAGAAAAAAATTACTTGACTTACTATCCAGCATATGTATAAAATATCTGGTTTCAGCAATATATAACCTGTCTGCATTTGAGCGAACTCAGGTCTGTGTTAAATGACACTACGGAAAGATGCTAAACAAGCCATTAGTCATTTCACCTTCCTAAATATGTCAGCAACAAGGAGGTTAAAATGTTCACCTTGAAAGGCGACACTACCTTTGTTTGAAGCGTAATCAAAATTTATTGTACTGTTAAAAAAAAAAAAAAAAGTAAACACCAATATAAAATATTTATTCTGGAGCTCCAGTCCCAAGTGGCATCTATTTTGGAATGATCTTTTTTAATGATAACATAGACGGCATTAGTATGTTTTGATGCATGAACAGGGACAACCTTGTAAGCTCTTCATTTTTACTAATAGATTCTAAGCTGCGAGCTCTATCATGGACTACGCAGCAATTTTTTCATCTTCTCATGTCATCCATTGAAATCAAACAAAATATGCACAAGTGAGTTCATAAATGAGATGTCATGATCCAAGTGATAAAGCTAATAAAGTCAATAAAGAACACAGCTAACACATCTGAAGATAAAGCCCCCCTCGCAGTTATGGACATATCCTCAAAACCGTTCACAATCCAGAGCATTTGAGGTTTTACGCTTGAAACTAAATAAATAAGGTCAAACAATTTATGACGCATTCCAAAACCAAAATGAATCACATTTAATAGCAACTTAAGTCTGTTTCTCACAGAATCATAGTCCTAAATTAAAATGACAGCATATGGTGCTACCTGTAAAGAAAAAAAATAGTAATAATAATTACAAGTGTATGGATGACTCAGTTGTTTGTAAGTGTTAAGAGCAAAGCTGCCCACAGTGGGGCATGCTGGATGAGAAAAACAAATCAACAGTTTCACCTAATATCTCTAGTGCATAAGAGTCCTAGAGAACACAGGCTGGATTTGCAAGCATGATTACAATGTATCCATTCAGACCACTGCACTGCAGCACAGAGACAGATGTATTTTTTTAAATTTATCGATAAGCTTACCTAACACCAATATTTTTCCCAGTATGCTGAAACATTTCACAATGTCTTGCAACTGCAGTTGCTCCTTCACACTAGATGCAACTTTTTTTTTTTCCACGGTTTGTTCTGCTCCAACCACAAACATTAATGAATGTGATCATTAATGAATCTAAGAACAAAGCATCACATCATTTTGAAGCAAGAATTACAAACTAAAATGATTTATGTTTTTTTTACACTGATGATTACAAACAGATTTCTGAAAAGTATTGAATTTCTCTACAATTAAACGTGGAAGTCTTTTAGGGTTTGTCTCTACCAACTTTGCACAGCTAAAGACAGATTTCTGTCTATTCTTTATTGAAAAAAAAACTTAAGTTCAGTCAAATTGGATGGAGAGCTTCAGTGAAGATAAATCTTTTGCAATAAATACTCAGTTGGATTTAGGAATTTATTTTCTTCTGCTTTTAGAATTTTATATTTTAGAAATAAACACTCTATATTAACGTGAAAAAGACTGATGCATTTTGATTCAAGTCATTGATAAACCAGCCTTGCTGTTTCCTTCAAAATTCCAATTAAGCATGGGTGTACAAAGCTTTCAGAAAGGATAGTTCATAAATTAAGGATTTAGTTTTTCACTTTGTAATTATTCATGATTAGTGGCATGGCAGTATACTGCGCAGCACTCAGGTCTGTCCCACACAGCTATTGGTGGAGCATCACCAAAACGTGGCCTAAAAATAACGTATGGAGCGGATCCAGGTTGCCTTTCTACTCGGTTCAGATCCAGCCTGGATTTTGAGAATTGCCAGTCCAAACTATGTGATTGTGGATCTGACAGTCTGAGTGGAAGTCTCAAATTTTTTCAGAACTTTTAAAGAACTTTGGTCTTTGTTTCTACCTGTGACCAGCTTCCCTCACCCTGCTGAAGAAAAGCATCTTCAAGATATTATCCTGACACCACATGGGGGTGGATTCTGGGTTCATGCACAGTGCTGTATTTCTTGCACACATAATGTTTCATGTTGACCAAAATGTTTAATTTTTGTCTCCTCTGACAAAGGCACTATCTTTCCCACATCTTCTGTGTCCTTCGCTTGTTCTGTGTGAATTTCAAACCGGACTTCTTATGGTTTTCCTTTAGCAATGGCTATCTTCTTGTCAGTCTTTCATAAAAGCAAGAGTCTTGCTGTGCATGATGAAAGTTTTCCTGTCAACAGATTCTCCCGTCTGGGCTGTGGTATTTTCCAGTCCCTCCAGTTGGATCTCTGAATAATGAGCCTTTGCACAGCTTGTCAGTTTAGGTGCAGACATGTCTTGGTAGGTCTGCAGCTGTAACGCAGCCATGCAATTTTCAGACCATTGAATGTTTTATTACCTAACCCTGCTTTAAACTTGTCCACACTGTTGCACTATTACCCCAGAGCTATTCACTGTTCCTTGGTATTCCAGATGCCATTTACCCAACAATAAGCTGCTTGTTCACTAATGGTTCCTACCAAACTTTGGAAGCCTTGATAGAGCTTCTGTTTAAATACTAAATTTAAATGACACACAAGTTTGGTACCAAATGTAATTTTTTTTTTTTTTTTTTGGCCCATCTTCTTCACAACATTTTGAATGCTTTGTTCTTGTGACATTTACAGTAAATTAGCATGCATTTGAATTTGAATTAAAACGATGCTGATGCAACATCTCTCTTTCTCAATTGCATGTAGAGAAAAGTAAATTAAAGGAAAGTGAACAGGCAGGTATTTGTATATAATTTCTGGACAGACTAATCTCATTTTCTCTAGTAAATTTGTTTTTCACCCAAACTGCCCGTGATAGATGTTTGAATATATGGAAAATGTCATATGAAAGCCTGTTTTTTTTTTTAGGTGGGAAGGGGGGGGTTTACATCAAAAGGGGGTATACACTTTTGAGAACCAATGCACTTACAAAGTGTATTTGCTGTTTTTCCCAAGTTAACATGAGATCTGTAATTGCATTTTTTAATTAATGATGCATTTTGGATGTTGAAAGTTAATTGCCTCATTGCCCCATCTTGTACTTGCTGCTCCAGAGGGACGTGTATTTATGGTACTGTTCTCTGACTGTTCAAACTTTTGACCTGACAAAGATTCAAGTTGGATCATAACACTGTCCGTTCAATTATTTCAGCAGGATTAACTCTGCACACTGTTCTAAGTTTCTCTTCGCACACAGACTTTGAGGCCGTTCTTTTCGTTTTTGTTTGACCTTCTTCCTTCTGACATAGGGAAAAGGTTCTCATGGGTATTTAACCTCCACTCTATCCACAACCCCATAACAGAAAAAATATATATATATTTAAACACAGTTATCATCACACAAAATACATATGTATTGAATGAGTCACTGAACATTTTAACCTTCACACAGAACATTAAGATCCTCATATCAGTGTAGATACAGTGGCTCTGTAAGGCCTCAGAGGTGAACAAAAGAATAATGATGATGAAGTAACACTCCGGACAGGTCAGGGATAAAGTTGTGAAGATCTTTGAAGCAGGGTTAGTTCATAAAACAATATTCCAAGCTTTGAAACATTTTACAGATATCTGTTCAATTCATCATCTGAACATGGAAGAAGAGTGGCAAAGATGCAAGCACACTGAGACACGGTCATCAAACTGAGCTGATAGGGACAGCAAGGAAAACGTTTATTACAGAAGCAGCTGAGTTTTAAAGTGCAACTCTGAAGGAGCTGCTGAGATCCATAGTTCAGGTTAAAAAAAAGAAATCTTCTAAAAAGACAATCAATTGTTGTGAACTCCTCAAACCTTTCTTTCTGACAGAGTAGAAAGCAGAAATCTATTGTTGAAGGTTTGGTTTGGATTCATTGAAATGTGGTTTTGTAAAGTCATTTTCAGTAATTGTTCTTTTAGTTGTATTAAAAATATACACAAAATCTTCAAAAAAAGTTAATACATCACTGAAGGTGGTGAAAGGTGACAAGCTAGTCAGCAATATATCATATCAGCGTTTGGAATCATTTTCAAACAGTTACAAAACATGGGAGCGGAGGAACATACCACATGGATGCTGACGTACGACTGACCATGACATCACAATATCACAACTCCCTGAGTGTTGTGATATTGTAAACCAGAGGCATTCAACTCCAGTCCTTGAGAGCCGGTGTCCTGCAACTTTTAGATGTCTCTCTGCTTTAGCACACCTGAGTCAAATTATTACATCATTAGCAGGACAACTTGACTGCCTAGTGAGGAAGTAATTCAGTCATTTGATTCAGGTGTGTCCACATCTTTCAGATGAGACCAAAGTTGGACTTTTGTTGCTTACATTCTAAACGAACTAATGACAGAAAACCTAACGCTCCACTACACCTTGAACACCCCACAGTTCAACCAATGAGAGCAGCATCATGCTGCAGGAATGCTTTTCCCTCGACACAAACATTGGATCTAGTCAAGGTAAATGGAAATATTAAAGAACTTAAATACAGAGTACTGTAAGAAAATCTGTGAAAGGGTCCCTTAAAATTAAGAACTTCACAGATGCTCTCTCACCAATATGACTGAGCTTGAGCTTTGTTTGTAAAGAAGAATTGGGTGGAAAATAATCCTTTATCTATTAAACATAATCACAGAGCAACTTGCTGTAATAAGTAAAGCAAAAAGTGGTTCAAGCATTGACAAAAATGCTCTTCACTTTTCTCAGATTTCAATTTGTAAAATATGTTGAATGGAGTCTGCTTGCTCTCCTCATGCATGTGTGGGTTCTTTCCTGGTTCTCCGGCTTTCTCCCACAGTGTAAATACATGGCTGTCAAGTCAATTGATTACCGAGTGTGTTCGTGCATGGGCGTTTGTCCTGTGTGTCTCTGTTTTGGTCCGTGATGGACTGGCGAAAAGTTCAGGGTGTATTCCGCCTCTCGCAAAATGACCACTGTAGATAGCTGCCGGCAAATGTATAATTTTCCCTCCACTTTCCATTTATACCATATTTTGTGCTAGTCTACCACAAGAATCTGACGTTTGTAGCTGTGACATGACAAATCGTGACAAAGTTCACAGGCTACAACTATCCATGAGAGGCATTTAATATGCTATAAAGTGTTGGCACATACCTGCATGACAATGCTGAACAGAGCTTAACTAAAAAGGTCACAATGTTTTGCCACACATCAATCATAGCCCCACAGTCCACCCATCTAACATGATGCGAACACTGAGAAGGAACACACATTCCGGTTGGAGTAAGGGCTTTGTATCCCTTCGGGAATGAGACCATGAAAATAAAATCCCAGGGTGGGCTTAAAGAAGCCTGATTGCCTGTGATATAGCAATGTAAGGGAAAAGGAAAGTGTACACAAGACAAAAACACAAAGTCACCTTATCTCCAATGACGAGGTTTCACTGCAACTTTACAGAATATCAGGGGCAAAAACAGGACAGAGCAACCATAACAGGTTAGCCTATTTAAACAAGGGCACTCTGCCCGTTATCTAAATATACTGTGCGGTTAATGTGTCTGATCTGTGTTTGGAAATCTCTGCCATTGTTGTGTGACTCTACTGCAGCATCTAGTTTTTATTGTGTGTGTGTGTGTGTGGTTTTTTTTGTTGTTGTTTTTTTTTACTAATGCAGCACACTTTCAGTAGCTGCAAAACACGGTTCCTTTAGCCATTACTGGCAGAGTTGGAAAGCTTTGTCAACATCAGGCGTGCTGATTGCTGAGGCCACAGCGATGCTCTGCTCTGGGAGCAGCACACACACACACACACACACACGCACACGCACACACACACACACGCATTCACATCGCAGCAGTGAAAGTGGAGAGGCAGCACTTTTCACTAGATCGGCTGACAGGACTGACAAGAGTATGAGAAAAAGCATGGAGACCGAATCGTTTACGATGCAAAGAACTCTGTGTGAGGGGAAAGCAGGGATCCTCAGACTCGCACAAAATGGTCATTTGAAAGCGGGGATGACTTCTGGCGTGCGGCGTACAACACGGTACCCAGGTAAGTGCTTCTAAGTGGACAGAGCAGTTTGCAGCAGACACCCAGCGGCTGCAGCAGCACCGCGCTGCAGCATCCTGCTGTAACTGCCTCTGATCTGCTCGTATACATCACAGGTATTTATTTATTTATTTTTTTTATTAATCACTCCTTAATGAATGCACCTTGGATTTGTCTGCGTGTCACTAAATAAAATGAAACGCGAGTCAGGATTTAAAACTGAGAGCCAGCTGCTCCTGCAACCAAGGCAACCTAAACCAAATTGACTTTAATCATAAAGAAAAGCTCTTTCATTCTTACCGGCGTTTTTATCACTCATGTTCCCGCGCTTTGCAGAAGTTAAAACACCGCTGGCTCGCTTCTCGCTGTTCAGTCAGGGCCGCTGATGCAGGTTGGCCCGTTTCATGCGACGTTCGGCCGAACTGGACTCCTCCGGGACCCTCTGCTGGTTTCGCTGGACTGTCACTTGATGCAGAGCGGCTCTGCGTGAACTCCTGCTTCCTTCACTGCTGCTGTTTCTGAGAGTTTCTGAGTGAGGTGGACTGAGGGCTCAGGTAAAAATGATGTAGAGGGGAGGGACTGCGTGCGTGTGTGTGTGTGTGTGTGTGTGTGTGTGTGTGTGTGTGTGTGTGTGTGTGTGTGTGTGTGTGATTCGTGGGGTTGCAGCGCATGCAGCGTGTGCATGTTATTACACAACAAATGGAGAGTGAAACGTAAGAATGCATGCTACTGTGTATGCATGATGATAACGAGTACTGAGGTTGTTAACTTTTACTGAACTTTTTGATTTTTTTAGCAGGGGCGCTTCTAGAAAGTTTTCAAACGGGTGGCCAGCAGGGGCCTTTCAGGTTAAAAGCCTCAACACAAATATTTGGAACAGCAAAAATGTGTGTTCTGATTGCTTTCATCAAAATTGCAAAAACAATAAATATTCAGATTGATTCATTTGTACAGTTGTGTTAATATACACTGTATAAATATCTACTGCTGCTTTAATATGAAATGAAAGTTCACTTGAACTGAAGTTAACAAGAAATACGTCTCTGTTTAAATTCAGAAGTTAAATATATTAATGAAACTTCCTACTGTAAAATGATCTTTCACACTAACACATTTAGGCTCAAAATGTAAAATGGGCCATATTATGTATGTAGAGTTTAAGAGCAGAAGTTAGTAAACGTTACTGAATATGTCTGTAATTTTTTACAGAGTAATATAATAATAATAATACTATAATAAAGTTATCAACATTTATTAACATTTTTTGGGGGGTTTTTTTTACATACACAAAGCCTTAATCAAAACACACAGTGACCGTACATATTTTTAAATCACAAAGATACGACAATAACGGTGATGGAGAGCCACTTTTTTTGTTTTGCATGCCATTTGTGTTTTTTTTTGTTGTTGTTTTTTTTTTTTTTGTGACTAAATACATTTCCAAACAGGAAACTTTTGTGATTGTAGCCAGTTAGACAGCTGGCCAGCAGTATGCAGCATCTGGTGGAGGGTGGGCAGCTCTGCGTTATATATCTAATTCACACTCACTGTTGCTGGGGTGCAAAACAAGAGTGTAGACTCTACCTGGCAACTGTGTGTTACCACATTTTGGCAAGTAAATCCACTTTTTTTGAAGCCTTTTCTGCATAGCTCAAATTGCATTCACCAAGTAGAAAGAACAGCACAATCAGAAAATGTTCATTTTCACTGCCACAGCCTTCTGGTGCACATCCCTCCTGCCACCTATATAACATACATTTTTTTCTCTTCATCTCTAAAAATTGATTAAAAAGAATAACAGCAAAAGAAGGGCAAGAAACTTTTGATGCATTCAAAAAAACTCCAGACTTGTTTTCTTGACTTCAGGAACAGTCTAAGCTGACCTAAAGCCTTGCTTCAATGATGTATTAGATACCCCAGTGAGTGCAGTGAAAAGTCACCACACCTGCTGACAATGTAATTTATCAAGCATTTTTTTTTCTTTTTTTTTTTTTTTTTCTTTTAGGAAAGACATATAATATTTTGCTGAGGGACATCAATATTTAATATGTGGATCAGATCAATAGTGTGTTCTGAGCATTTGATGCTGTATTGTTCCTGTTATTTGATTATGCTGCAGTGGAATTCAGATACATATTGAGCTCTATATACACAGTGAGTGTACGTTGGAAATAATTGTTCGCCACATGTGTAATCAGTTTGTTCAAAAAGCTCTTGGGACTTGCTTGTGTTGAATAATCAAATTGTGTCAGCACAGACATACACGATTTTTATGAGTGTGCTTTTTTTCACATAAATTTCGAGTGCTCCTTTTGTTACACAATTACCCTTTTTTTCATTTGAAATGAAAAATGATTGTAAAAAGTGTTCTCCCTCCTCGTGTTTATGTTTATAACTAACATCAAGATTCAAATCTCCGTCTGACGTCTGTCCAAAAAATCACAATCATGCACTGATCCACAGGATGTATGCAAGGTAAAACAGAAAGCAAGCGTGGTATTATCTCACAGGCCCATTGATCACTGTCGCGGAAACTGCCCCGTCAGCACACTAATGGGACGCTATGACAACAGCTAGAGTTTCCTCTGAAGGTATAAAAAGAGTGTGCTGCTGGTATAAGATGTTTCTAGACTTTGGGCTGAAACAGAAGCCTCAAGGCCAAACGGCATTTAGCCTCATGAGTCTGTGGCTCTAAGTCTTAGAACAAATGCAAGAGAGTGCTCGAGCCGCCTTTTTTACAATTTAATCTGCATGGATACGATTGCATTAGGGTGAACAGATGTCTAACACGACTGACAAGTTGTTCTTATTGCAGGCATCATGCTTCCTGTCACATGGGCAATGACGTGCCTCCCCCCTTTCTTGTTCCGAACACAGGCTGGCGTCAGTTCGCCAGTGAATCAATGACGGGACCTGAAAGAAGACACCTCTGCGGGGTAAAATGTGAACTGCATTGATTGAAAAACGACAACAAAAAAAAAAAAATGAAAAGGATGCTTAAAGGTCCTCCAGAATCTGACAAAGATTAATCAGTGTGTTGTTTTCAGCTACAGTGTCTCTTTGATATGCATCTATGCTTCCTTACTTGTCTGTTCCTGTGGCCTTCCCACCTCAACCTCTCCCATGTTTGCTGTTCTCACTCCTGCTCTGCTCATCCATCCAGCCTTTCCTCTCCCACATATCTGTGTCCTCCCCTTGCCCCAGACCTGCACCCACAGGATATCATCTGACTTCGCAGCATGTCCTTGGTCTATACAGTGGCAAAGGCATATTGCTCTCCTTTCTTTGTACTCTGGATCTTTGCCCTGAAACTGTAACCCCCTCCTCCTCCCTCCACCCCCACCACCACCTTCTTTATGGGTTCGACTGTATAATGCTCTGTTTAGCTATGGAAATTAGATTGTATTCAAATTTGTGAGCGGGATGTGCTGTCTAATTCTGTTAAGATGAATTGCTCCTACTGGTATATTCTTCCCCCTCCTCTGTCACTGCAGTTTTCGAAACAATTCTGTGTGGAGCGATACAGCTATGCAGAATTTGCATTGGAGTTGAGCCCTGCTCTGCAGACACTGCAGTGCAGCTTACTCACTGCAAATTCTACCTTTTTTCTCACCTATTTCTGGAGTCAGTGGGCAAGTAAGCAAGAAGTTTGTGGAAGTTGTCCAAATGCCAATAGGAGCTCCCAGTGCCATCAATACAGCCCACCTAGTGGCCAAGACTGCTACCATTCTGAAAGGTGTCAGAACAAACCTGCATAAGAAAAAGGATCAGGGACTATTAACTGCTATTATACGCAAGGTAGTGTGTTTTTATTTTCTAAGTTTTGCCTTCATTATATTTTTTTGAATGTGGCAGTAAGCTAAATATGGATGAAAGAAAAAAAAAAACACTTCTGGGTTTGACCCGCCTCATTAAACTCCATTAATTGATTAGTCTTTTACTTACCAAAACATTTGTCTGAAGAACAAATTCTTCTTATCAGTTAGCTGACTATTATATATTTCAAACAAGGAACATGTAACCAAACATGTAACTGAATTACATATTATCAACGATCATAAATGAAAATGATAAGATCTATTATATAATATTTTAAAGAATTCTGCAACCAAAACCAACATATTAACAAATACAAACATAAAAGCATAAGAAGGCCAATGATATAAGCTCTTAGTTGCATTGACAGTTGATCAACCTATAAATACGTACAACTAAATTCCACCCTTTCTGAAACCTTGAAACAAGGGACCAACAAAACAAACAAACCATAAACAAGGTAACATCTAAACTTAGAAAAGTTTTTGACAGGCTGACAGGCTCAACTGAACATTAAAAATATTGTCTAAGCTAGTTAAAGCTGAGACAGCTTCTCATCAGAACCCTTCACAATGAAAGAATGAGTGCCTTGGTGGTCTTATTCTAGCTATTGCTTTACTCACAGAACTTCGTTTGGACAGCCGCCCACCAATTTTCACATCCCATTTCTAAACTTGGCCAATGGCAAAATCTTTGCATGATCGCAACCAGTCTGTGTGACCTTCAGCTGTTCGGTTGCTGTTCACTTGAATGGGAAGGCTTTATTGATGCCTTACGCAGTTTTTCACTCATAACAAGGCAACAAGCCCTAATATGTTGACGTTTTAGGACGTTGTCGCGATGAAGGCATTTTAAAATTGACATGTTATGGTAATCGTGTAATGAGTAAGGGGTGTCCTGGAAGCCCTGCGAACAAAATGATGGAGAATAAATTGTTTTGAAGCCACAGTGTCAAATTTATAGCAACCATTTAAATGAATTAATAAATAAAATGGGTAACACGATAAAACAAAAACAATGATTCCTAATGTTGCTAAACTAATTTGACATATTACTGAAGTTGTCAATGTAAATCTGTACCTTATTGCTATGATAATGTAGATAATAGCAAAGACTTTTTTTTTTCAATACTGCTGACTTGCATGTCTACTTAGGCGAAACGTCACTGAGCATCACAACGTAGGTTTTCAAAATAAAAGTACCATAGACTCATATCTAAAGAACTGAGGAGACTATATTCATGTAAAACTGTACAGCTGTGGATCAAGAGACCCACTGCACTGAAAACATCATGGTCATTCCACCAAATATTGATCTCTGAACGCTTCCGGAGTCACATCATTGGTATTGTTGTTTCTAAATGAATGTGATCTTGTTTTCTTTCCATTTTTTTGAGGTCTCAAAGCACTGCATGTTTTTGTTGTTGTTATTTTCTGTCAATAAATATGACATTTTTGCTTGGAATTTTGGAGACATGTTGTCAGTAGTTCATAGAATGAAATAAAAATGTTTATTTTATTTGAGCATATAACTATAAAAAGGAAAAATCATAGAAACTGATCGTTTTAAGTGATCTCTTAATTGTTTTCAGAACCGTACGGACTCTTTTTTTTTTTTTTTTTTACAAGCGTCCGTGAAGGCAGCATCAGCGCGAGTCTGACAGGGGGAGGGGCTTCGAGCAGGAGGTCACAACAATCATGGCGTGCAGAGGATTTATCATAAAATGGGGCAAAACAGAGTTCTCTAGATCGCCAAATACCTTTCCCAGATGCTCCAGGTGAGCAGTAAAAGCGGCGTTCAGCTTCAGTCTGTCTGAAGAGGATTAACCCTGACAGGAGACGTGTGTGTCAAGGTTTTTCCTCTCGTCTCGTCATGTTTAGTTACCTAACCGTTCTGGCATTGTAAATGCAGCTAACTTTGTTTGGGGTTGGAAACCGGGCTCGCCAGTGTCATCGACAAATATTACTATGTTATTATTACTAATTTCTGATGATGGCCAGTGTTATTCCACTGCGGTTGCTTGTTTGAGGCTGTGCTAAACGGGCTGAAGTAAACACACACGCTGCATATTATGCAACCCGCATTAAATACTTCATGTGGTTTTAACCCGAGGACATTTAAAATGTTGCCATTTAGTTGTTAGGTTTTGTTACTGTACGTAAAGGCTACAGTACTGGGTCCCCTGTTAGAGGTTGGACACAAAACTTGGCATAGCTATTTCAACGAGTGCTTAGGGACTGTCAACAAATAGCAACACCTGGCTATTATCTAGACATAGAGCTGGCAGATTTATTGCTAAAATGAAAATGTTTAGTGTCACCAAGCCCCAATGTTTTTGTTTGCTTGTTTGTTTCTTGTTGTGTGGTTGTGTATTGTGTGGTGTTGAATTCAATTAATTGATCATTAATTCAAGAGTAATAACATAACACACTTGGCCATTTTACTTAGGTAGTCAGCTGTTTAACATAAATGGTGCAAGTTGTTGAAAATGTTAGTTTAAGAATAGTAATACCTCATAGAGGTTTCTTTCATTTCCATACCATGACTCGCCATTGTTTTCATAACTGAAAATATTTCCAAAAAGCTGAATTTCTCATGTTGTAAGCATGGGACGTGTAAGTCAGGAGAACGTAGTGCCCTTGTTTCAGCCAGCCGACTGTGACTTTTAACCAGCACTTTCTCTTGCATCCTCTCAAGAGGATATCAAACTACAGGAATGTTATTAGGGAATAATATTTAGCCTATTAAACACTTCACTTTTTCAATCTTTACTATGACTTCATACCAGCCCATGCCGCAGATAAAAGGTTTTACTTGTTTTTTTTTTTGTACAGGCTCAACCCTTACCAGCAACAGAGGAGTGGGTTCCGCCGGGAAGCTAAAAGAACAGATACCAAAAAGGGAAACGTCAACCAGCAACAAATCAAAATGTCACCCCCTGAGGCTGGCACACAGGGACCCCCGCCTCCTCCCAAACTCCGACGGCCAAGGCTCTTTAGACCCCTGATGTTCACAGTAGGGGTATGCTGATGTCTGAATTATAACTAAATCTGAATATGAAGTATAGCAAGAAAAGAAGATCCATTTTTTATTATCTTGAAACACAAGTCTTTTCTCTATTAGCAGCAAAGAGCAATTATAGATGACTAGGGAGTAGGGAATGCCAGTTCCTGTATTGACTCCATGCCAGTTTGCAGGTTGTTCCTTTGGTGGGGCGGCCATTTTGCAGTATGAGACTCTGAAAGCAAGAGTTCAAACTGCAAAAGATGGAGAAGATTTAGAAAAACTCGTAATGGTAAAGAATTTACAAAACTGTTTTACTCTGTTTACCATCACTTTCAACTTTTGCTTACTGTTCAGTTAACAATCAGCTTAATTTGCCATCCTTTTGTCAACCAGGGTTCCCAGGACATGGCATACTGGCACGACTGGTGGAACCAACTGTCAGGCTTCCAGCGGCAGCTCCTTCTCCTGATGTCCATGGTAGATGACTTCTGGAGAAGCCTTACAGAGGGACAGAGGACCGCTACTGGTAGTTTTAACAGCAGATATATTTTGGATCTCATCAAGTTTGGATGTCGGTGTGTTTGCAAAGGTTTAAAAGCAATGCAATTTCTTCTTAACATCTTCCAGGAATTATAGCTTTAAACGCTGCAGTTCTGTGTTGCTGGAGGATCCCGGCGATGCAAAGAACTATGATTAAGTACTTCACATCCAACCCAGCCTCCAGTGAGTGTGGTTGTTTGTTGTGGAAAGTTAAAAGAAGTAACTCAAATACAACTGTAAGGAGTTAATTTGTTTCCTATGCTCTGCTCTTTGTCTATATGTGTTTTTTTCTCCTACCCAGAAACACAGTGCCTTCCCATGATTCTGTCTTCCTTCAGCCACTACTCCATTATCCACATGGTGGCCAATATGTATATCCTGTGGACGTTTTCCTCTGGTATCGTCTCCCTCCTCGGCAAAGAACAGTTTCTTGCAGTCTACCTCTCAGCTGGTAAGTGGAACCAAGCACTGAATCAATACTGGCCAAGTATTAAAACAATAGAGCAGTTTTATTTTGACCTGAGATAAGGTCTTAAGTCAAAATAAGATTTACTTACTTCTTATAATGTAATTTTTTGTAGTTGTACAAAATCCTGATATTATTGAGAAAATATTTAATAATTATGTAGAAAAGGTAAGTCTGGTATTTTTTTTATTTTATGTTGTGATAGTTTTGTGATTAAACTCGAGGTTTTCATATGTGTAGTCGATTTAGATTAGGCTGATTCAAGATCCAATACTTTATGAACCAAACAGCAGCCAGGAGTTTCTCTTTCGCACTTTTCATATTTCTGTCATTGTACTGTTCGAGCTACTGTGTGACGTGTTCGGGCAGCAGGACTCTCCAGTTTAGCCACTAGATGCCACAAAAGCATAACTATTTCCCTTTAATATCCATTGTTTAAAATGTGGCAATGTCCACGGACAAAATTGGTTTTGATTTACTATGCATCTTTTTTTAATGACTGAAAGTGTCTTCATGAGAAACAAGAAGACTTCAACTGCATCATTTAGGTCGAAAAACTAATATTCAAGATCATGTTATCCTCTGACTGGAACTGGAACTCAGGTCCATTATGGGGAAAAAGTTAGATTATATTCCCTTTTCTCATCTTTTTAAGAAATATTTTTTTTTTTTTTTTCTTTTTGGTAATTTCAGGCGTGATATCTACTATGGTCAGTTATGTTTGTAAAACCGCCACCGGGCGATTCTACCCATCACTTGGGGCGGTAAGAATGTTTTTAACCTAACATTTTCTTATGAACGGCGAAAAGATCGTGATCCATGACTTCGTTTTATTCACAGTCAGGTGCTGTAATGGCTGTACTCGCTGCAGTCTGTACGAAAGTACCAGAGGCCAAGCTCGGCATAATCTTCCTTCCTATGGTCACTTTCACTGCCGGAAATGTACGTTTCATAAATTCTACTGTTTTCCTGTCCTCTGTGTGTCAAAGGTCTCTGGATGTTTGCTTTTTCTTACATTAAATGTGTAATGTCATTCCTACATTGTGTTTTTGCTGCAGGATAAAGATTTAAGTCTGTGCATGAACAAAGCAAACACGTGTATGAATGTGTGAATGTGTAAGTACGCATGACTGAATGCACAGCATTCAGCAGTGCATTGTTTAGATTTTTAAATATCTGGTTTTTATTTGTTTTTAGGCTCTCAAAGCTCTTGTGGCCATAGATACGGCGGGGCTGATCTTGGGGTGGCGGCTGTTTGACCATGCTGCTCACCTTGGCGGAGCTCTCTTTGGAGTGTGAGACCCTGATCCTTAACTCTCTTTTCAGCTTTCTTTTAATTTGCATCAATCACATTTAGCTTTTTGATTGATGCAAATGTTAGCTAGAAGGGAAATCTACTCCTTCTGTCTCATTTCAACCATCTCCTGTTTTGTCTTACAGCTGGTATGTGGTGTATGGTCACAAACTAATTTGGAGAAGGAGGGAGCCTCTTGTGAAGGTGTGGCATGAGCTTCGCTCTAAGGGTGGCAAGGGATCGAGACCCGGCGGGGGGCCTGAGGTCAGAGGTGGCGGTGGAGGACAGTAGTAACAGTAACCATCAACCAACCCTACCTAAAGATCCCTGGAGTTCTTTACCAACAGCAATTCTCTGGTCATGGAAAAGATCTGGATGTTTTCAATTTGTTGAAATGGGTTGTTATTTTTTATGAATAAATATAAAAATATGCAAACATCTAATCTGTTCAGTTTCAACAGTGAGTTAGTTTGTTTTGATGGGGCCATATTGGCATTTTAGGTGCTTCCTTCCTAAAGCATGGTACTACCATTTATTTCATTCTGAAGCTTTGATATAAGTTTTAAAAAGGTCATTGCTGTGTTTAAAAAAATATATATAAAAAGTATCATCTCTGATGCACAGAACATTCATTTTTCTTGTTTGGATTTGTTTATGAACTACCAACCATAGTTCTGCCAAGTCCTGTGAAACAAATGTGATTTGTTTTGGATCGGTTCTGCCGTCTTTATTATTAGAGGTCATATTCGTTCTGTGTTGTTCTAATTATGCTGCCAACAACCATCTTGTGGACAGAAACAAAAATAACGTTTCACGTTGGGTAAATTACCATTGTACTTCAAGATTTAACTAGACTTTTTGCTACATTGTGAATACTGTCTTAGTGTAATTTATCAGAAGTGGTATTTGCCCAGTTTTAATACTAAGTCCAAACAACATAAATGTTGCAATGTTTTGACAAGTGAAATCTTAGATCTGAAAAGGATGAACTTTCTTTTTACCATCACTGAACGCAGACATTTGACATAAAATTGCTTCTAAGTTGTAACAACCAACCAAATTGTCCTCTTTTGTAAACCAGATTTTTTATCGTTATAATTTGCTATCTCTATTACCGCACTACGACACAATATATTCCTAATATTCTGTGTGACTTGCCCCAACTAAGGATGAGCGGCAACTTTTTTAAAGTAACACTGCTATTTTGCTATATACACATATAGCAAATGGCTGCAACCTAAAATTCTTCATACCTTTGGTAATCGTTTTTCTTCACTGGATATACAGTAGCGTTTGCAAGTAGAACAATTAGGGTGATAGAAAGGAGGCCCACCAACTTCAAAGAATTGGAGCTCATCACCAAAGGTAAATCATGAAAATGGCAATGGAAACTTTAAAAAACTTGTTCAGTAATTATGAGGAGTTCCTCATTGCTGTAACGTCAATCAAGATTTGTCCATTGATTATTGAGAAGGGGAATAAATCTCAGGCTAACTCATTAAGAGTGAACAAAGTATTCTTTAATTGTTTTTAACTGTCACAAATAGGACAGAGTCCTTAAATTGGGACATCATTTTTTTTTTATTAAAAGAAAAACCAACTTAAATCATATTCTTTGAATTCTGAAGATGTGTGTTTCTTAGGGTCTTAGTTCTTTTTCTCCATCTTTAATTTAGAAATAGGTTAAAAAATAAGCCATATGAATAATTTTCTGGACCTGTATTAAATTTCATTTCTTAAAAGAAAAACACCTATATACTGTACCTGTATATGAATAACTTACGTTTTTAAACCTACTATTCTCTCTGAATAATTGCAGTTCAGCAACTGATTCTACCAAGAAGACATTTTTACATCTGACTCTTCTGTGTTGTCATCACCATCTTGCGATGAGAACTACCTTCGAATCACATGAGACTAAAAGCATCAGCTGATTGTCACGAGGAGCATTAACTAATCAAACAAGTCTACCAAAGTCCTCAGCCGTCTCATCTCTTACTTTGGCCCAAATCATCCACTTGTAACTTCTTCATCCCCTACTCTTGTGATTGGCATAGCTTGGGAAACCAAATTGGGAAACCATGAGGTTGGAGTAGCAGAGCGGCATGAAGCCATAAATCTGCACCAGCCGGTTCAAACAGTACGATCTCTGGAGAAGGTGCTGAGGACGATGCCACATTCCCTGATATCCACTGCTGGCATCTTTCTCAAGGTTGCGCAGGTCCACAGGCTTGACAAAGATCCCTGAAGGTCTGTGGACTGTGCCTGAATTGGAGTGTTTTCTTAAATACAGAGCAACGGCAAAGTTCACAGCGATATCGTCACAGTTTTGGGTCTCGTCAACTAAGGCGTGTACTTCTTTAGGCTGATCCTGGAACAGTTGTAGGTAGCGATGATGGAAGAAGGCAGCGCCGATCAGAACCATAGAATACCTGCAGGGAGAACAGAACTAAGTAAGAGCAAACACAACAAGGACCCCAAACTGAAGACAAATGCAAGGGCAACTTACACGTCTCCTCCAGCTGCTTCTGGATTCTGCAGCTCAAAGCTGCCATAACTGTAAACTCCTCCAGCTGTTGAGACGTGTTTCCGAGGAACAAATCCAACAATTTGGTCTGGAAATTGCTTCAAGACAGAAATGTAGCGCTCAATTATATGACTAACATAGTGAATACAGTTATTTTACAAGGCCTCAGTCGTAAGACTGGAAATGCTGCTTTAATTTAATAGACAATGAATCTTATTACCTTCCACACAGAAAAAGCAAAAGTGATGTCAGGAACACTGACAAGGGTGTCATCATCCAGCATTAACACAGCTAAATGGTTGAGAGAAAAAGAATCAGAAGGGATCAAAAGAGAAAAAAACTCAGGTACTTGTAAAAATTGACAAAAGTTAAATGAAAAGTAGAGATGCACCAATCAACCTTTCCTGTCAGATTTCCATTTTTCTTCAAGGTCTCTAAATGATCAACTCCACTTTTTTTAAATAAAGAGTTATAAAAGAACATAATGTGCAGGAGGTGCTTTGATAGAATTAGTAGTTTACTATCCAACCAAAAATTACAAAATTCAAGAATTTCATTATGCACGTCTCTGACCTTCACGTGATATAAAAAGTGCATCAAACTGCATCCTGTTGGTTGATTGAGTTCAAAGTTTTATTATATAGTACATACAGGAAAAACTCAAGATTTTAAGTGTTTGTCTTGCCAATAATTTAATAATTGATCAAGCAAAATTGGCCTAATTCCAGTCTCCGGTCTGTTGAATGGCACAACTCTGGTTAAAAAAATGAAATAAAAGATCTATGAATATTTTACACATTGATGTAAGTTAAAAATGCACTGACCATTGGTGGCAATCTCAGAGAACGGCTGTAGCCTGTTGCGCATTTGGTTGCTTGCCTGTTCTTTAAAGACCACCCGGACTGGATGAGGACCCAGGGATTCCCACAGCTTTGCCGGAGTCTGCTCCCTGATGTTATTCCAAACTATGATGATCATCTGAAGATGAGGCACTGCCTGGTAATGGTTCAGGAGTTTGAGTAAAATGTCTGTGCGGTTGTAGGTTTGGATGATGATGGTAAACTTCTCTTCTGGGGCATCTGCAGGTTGACCCTGAGCAGGGTTTCCCTTTTGCGGCGCTGCTCTGCGCAGCACTCCCAGGAACCCAGCGACGTCTCCATGCTCCTCGGCAGGGGGCAACAGAGCCGTCAAGGCAGCGCCGACCAAGAAGATCAGCAGGAGTGGAAAAATGACACACTTTCGCCGAATTCCAAAGCAGCAACGCGTAAGCCTGCGAACAAGAGGAGACATACGCTGACTTTTTTTTTTTTTTTTAGAAAAAACAATGCAGTAACTGAATGCTGAGTTTGATTTGAATTGGTAATCATGTGCGGTACACAGCTTCAAACATAATTTCCTGACCCTTTTTCATCTCACAGAAACGAATTGAAACTTGGCAAAATACAATTTTTGCCCAGAGGCAACTATGTGTCATTATGGAAGAAAAACATTGTCTTCAAACAAAGAAAATACTGATGCTTGCAATAAGGTAGATATTACACTCTGTAGTCTACAGGGTCTAATGTCACACTGAATTTTGCCAGTCTAATTTACTAATGAAATGGACACATTTAGTTTATGTAGAAGATAGAGCAGACAATCACAGAGAAGAATTGATTTAAGAGCAACTTCTCTGCTAAAGACAAAGCAATGGTATATGCAGCAGCAGCAGCACATTTACCTCCTTCTTGTTTAACTTGCACATTGCACGTGATATTGCAGGCAAGAAACCACAAAAAAAGTTTCAAAATACAGTTAGAATACGTTTATTTGTAGCATTTTAAAAATAAACAGACTTGTCATTCCTAATCCCAATCAGCTATATTATAGAATATGGATAAAACAGTTTTCCTTTGTTGTTCTGGGACGGGTCAAATCAATTTTAAAACATCAGAGTCTCGTGCACTGATTTGAACAACACTCCTCGCTATTTGTTTTCGTGACTCCTCGTGTTTCTCTGCTGATGCTGTGAACTTTGTCCGGTGTGTTGCAAATGTTTCTCTCTGTTGAGTTTAGTTTTTTTTTTCCACATATCACTAGTTTAGCTTTTCTACTCCTTTATTTATAACTCACCTCATTTTGTTTGCGTTGAAATCATCTCGTTCTGCTTACTGCGGCGCCATATTTGTTGCGTAGCTATGACGTAACGAGCTGGCATGTAAAAAAAAAAGAAGAAATCTCTCCTTTCTCTGCTTTTAGAGTCAGACGTGAAAAAGTGTGTTGAGAGTAACAAGAAATTGGGAAATATGATATGGAGAAATTAAAACTTAATAAGATGTTAATTAAATGTAAAATAAATAAAGCAGTTATTACATTTTTGAAGGAAACAGGATTATATATAATTATTTAAATTAAAGGGAGATACTCTGGTCCCACTCCAGCACAGTAGATGGCGATAATGCATATTAACGGTAGATGTCACCCGCCAGTAAAAATCAGAAAGAAGAAGAAGAAGTGGGTCGAACCACACATTAGAGCTAAAAGATGATTGGAGAAAAAATGTGGGAGGGTTTTTTTTATGCAAGTATTTTTAAGAGAACTCTAGAATCTGTCTTGTCTTGGTTTGTGGGATAATACCGGGAAAAGACTCCGCACACCTAAATCTGTGCACAGCTTAGTGTATTCAGACGCGCAAGTGTGTTTTTGACATAAGAAAGGTAAATATTAACTCTTTTTTTTTTTTCGGATCCAGGATTGTTTAAGAGAAGCATGCCGTTATTTCCAGCCTTGAGGTGTCCCACAGTCCAACTCGTCAATGGTCTGGAAATCCCAATACTTGGATTAGGTCTGTATTAGGCTTAAAATGTGACAGTTAAACTAGAAAGAGTCAAAAGACAAATGTTTAGAATATGTTCTCATGTTAAATTGTCGTTGTGGGGTTTTTTTGTGTGCATGTTATATGATAATGTTTTCTAATTTGCTTTGAAAGGCAAAGCTGTCGCTTTCTGTTCAGTATTATGTATGTGCATGTTATACTGCAATTGTCCACTGGGGGCAAAGAGAGCGAGAGCTTTTCTGTAGGCAGCACTGTCCTGAAGAAGAAGAAATGGAACCTGTGAATTATCAATACAGTGAATACAGCTACTTGACTAAAGAATATGTGTTCAATTGTGAATATGACTGCTGAAGACAAACCAACAAAAATGAACACAATTTCAGAAATAAGTTTATTTGTAATGTTCTAAATATGTACACGTTGTTTGCAAAGCCAATAAATACACTGGTCCAAAACAATTCCTCGGATCGATACTCATCCAGAATTGTGATTTTTCTCTGTGTTTTAGCAACGTTTTTGCTGAAACACATGAGGGTGTTGGAACAAGTTCACTGTGCTAATGTCTGAATTGTAAATCATTGTCCAATGTGCATTTTGAGGGAAGCTTGTATTAGGTTTTTGTCAAGGTTATAGAATTCATAGCACAACTACAAGTAATTAATTCACAACTTAATTCATTTTGTGATTATTTTTAAGTGCCACAATTAAAGGATCTGAATGTCTATTATAACATTCACAGTAATGTGTATACTAAGTGTAGCTTTTTGTTCGGGTCTTTTTGGTATTGGTGTGATGATTTTTTAATTTTGAAGGGGGGTTTTCTATTGCTTTTTCCTAGAATTTGCCTCATTTCTAACAGCTTGACAACCATAGAATAGTATTTTTACACCAAGACTGCAATTCCCTAAAATTTATTGTCCTTAAGCTAGTACTATAGTGCGCTTTTCCACCTGACTTGTGGCAGACCAATGGGAGAAGTCCTTGTTTTTGATACTGTTGTGCATCGCCATCAAGAAAACTTTGTTTAAAAGATTAACATTAAAAGACTGTAAGTCAAAGACAGTCAATTCTCAATAGTATTTCTCTATTTTCAAAACATTTGAGAGATTAAATCTTCATTGAATGCCACAATGTTCTGTTGGCTCTATTTCTTCAGGTGCATGTTTGGGCTCCTCATCAGACATTTTTTTTGTTCTTTGACTGGCAGGTACATCTCATCATGGCGGATACTCACATGATGCCATCCTGTACGCGCTCACTGAATGTGGTATTCGCCACCTTGATACGGCAAAACGGTATGGTTGTGAGGAGGAGCTGGGCAAAGCTATCAAAGAGAGTGGGCTGCAACGAAGTGAACTATGGCTCACTAATAAACTCTGGCCTGGGGACTATGGATACACAGCTGCAAAAAAAGCTTGCCTGGACTCCTGCAGAGCAATGGGGGTTGAATATTTTGGTATGAGTATGATGAGGTTTTGTAAAACAAATGTAATAGTCAATGTGTTGTCACAAAGCCTCTAAAAACCAGCCTTTAGTAATAAAGATTTCCTTCCTTTACTGTCTTCATCTTTTACCTCTGAATAGATTGTGATATCTTCTTGTTTTTTGTTTGCTTGTGTAATGGTTAGGTTTTCTCTTGTGTTTTTAGATCTGTACCTGATGCATTGGCCGGAGTCATTAAAACCTGGTTGTTCTAACAGAGAGATTAGAGCTGAGACATGGAAAGCTCTGGAGGACCTTTACAAAAACGGTAGAAGGACTTGATGTAAATATTAACCTGATTTCTCAGGGCGCAGCATGTTGCGAGAACTTTTCGTCACGCTGTTAATATTTGCACCTTCCTGAGATTTTCTATCATTTTGGCAAATTTTAAAACACAATTTGGAACATTTGCCGACTAAGACTTGGACCTTGTGCCGTTTCAGTAATTTTTAGGTCACATAACAGGAACTTTTTAACGTGTTCTATAATGAGTAACTATCCCAAGGGAAGAGTTGTCCATCGACTGTGTATCAATCTGAATAAGCCAAACCCAACATAGTTTAACACAACAAATGTAATGCATGTACCTAATGCTCTCCAGAGATTACAACCCCACTGAATGTCTGTCAGCTTCTTTTAACTTATTTGCACAATTTTAGTTCTGACTTTTAATTACTTGACAAATGTTTCCCAATCACAGCACAGACTCTTGTGCTTTCTTCTGTCTTCTGGAATTGCATCTGCAGAGCCAGAACACAAACCTAGATGTAAGGCACTGTTACAGCTACAATCTGACCTTATCATTGCAGGGATTTGTCGTGCTATTGGGGTGAGCAATTTTCTGGTCCACCACCTGGAGCAGTTGAAGGAAGACTGTAGTGTGGTGCCACATGTTAACCAAGTAATTTTTCTATTTGCTCTATTCATGTAAGTGTATTTATTCTTCAATTATTGGATTAGATCAGATTCAGGATTGGTGAACTTTTAAGACTGTTGTCTGGCTCCCTGCAAAATATATATTTTTAATGGTCTTTTCCCAGATGCTTCAAATCATTGCTTTGCTTATTCAATAACTTTGCCAGGTGGAGTATCATCCTTTCCAACAACCCAAACACCTGGTGGAATATTGTCAGAAGAATGGGATAGTGTTTGAAGGCTACAGTCCCTTGGCCAAGGGTCAAGTCCTCAATGATCCTGTCGTGCAACAAATAGCAAAAAAGTACGGACGAACGGCTGCTCAGATCTGCCTTCGCTGGAGTATTCAGGTAGTCGCATTGTCTCATTGCTGCAGTAGTTTTTGTGTCTTTGCCTGTTGTTAACCAAAGTTATATTTTATCAAAATTATTCCCCAGAATGGCGTTGTCACAATTCCAAAGTCCATCAGAAAGAACAAGATACAGGAAAACTGCCAAGTGAGTTATAACCCTGTTGACTTTTGAGCCTTATTAACATCCATACACTGAGTAAAGATCTTGGTCTGGTGAACTAAGGATGATATTTCTGTCAATTATAGTTTTACTCTCTAAATGATTGGCTATTCACCAGGCTATAAAGTGAATTCATCTAAATGGCCCAAAACAGATTTCACTTAAGAGTAAATCACACTAAAGATTTCCTGTTTTAAGCCAGTAAGATTGTCATAATTTCAGTTTTCTAAGTTCATAATAATAAGTAAAATTAATGTTTTTTTGTTTTTTTATTTCAAAAGTATACATAAAACTCAGTACTTGTTAGAACCACCTTTTAAACTGAAAATCTTTGGTCAAAAATGGCATCTTTCTGCAAACATCCCTCAAAGATTTGATCAGATTGTAGCCCATTCCTCCCCACAGAACTATTTTGAGGTGTTGCCTTAAAATACATCCAGAAACGTGTCCCCATTTATTGTCGTCCGTTCTTTAAAAGGCCTGGTAATCTTTGGCGTAGTCTTTAAAATTTAAGTAATGAGACAAACTGATAAAACTTCTTTTTCTAGCATTTATTTTACATCTCACGTTCTGCCATCTTATCCACAGGTGTTTGGGTTCCAACTTGATGAGAAAGACATGGTTGCTTTAGGAAATCTACATGATGGACGACACGCAAGTTGGGATCCTACAAATGTGGATTAAAATTTACCATAAAAACAAAAGGACAATACTGGCAATAACTTTGTGTGACGGCCGGGGAAACAGTCATTTTTTATGCAACTTCTCATAGGGGGCCACTGATGTAGATTTCCTTTAAATCTTAACTTCACATAACAAACTGGAAATTCAATGCGATTAGTATACTTTTTTTTGTAGTTTTACTTCCTTTAAGGTTTCATATTTAAAATGTGACAATTGTTGGTATTATTTGAAGTTGATTATGTTCAATAATTATTGCAGTTCTTCCATCACAGGATAAAGTTTTAGAAAAAATCTTCAAATTGTGTACATTTAGTTTTGGGAATAAATTAATTGTTTTCAACCGTATCAATTAATTTAAAAAAATAATACTCTAATATATTTGGGATTCAAAGTCTAAAAATTAAAACTATAAAAATTTCCATGAGTAAAATACACTTATGTGCTTCAATATTTGGTACATGATCCTTTTGTAAGTAACTTGCATCGTAATGGACGGGAATTAAAAGTGTAAGACATTTAAATAAAAATAAGTGTGACATTACTGTTTCATATTTTGCAGAAATTTAGTAAGAAATCGCTTTCATGTGAGTTGTTGAACTGTCTAGAACAGTTTATGCTGCAAAAGGTTCAAATTGAATCATCGGCCTTGAACACACAACTGGATCTGAACAGAAACGTCTGGAGCGACTATTGGGGAAAGAAAATATTCTGGACTGTGTGGAACGTTTCTCTTTGTCTTCAGGAACACAAAAGGACGAGAAAAGCCTTAGTTAGCAATATCATTTAATCTTTCCCCCTCAGAATCACTGTTGCACATAAGTTACATTTTGTTTTTTGTTTTTTCTTCAATTTCACAGGTTCTTTTTTCCTTTCTTCAAACTTCCAGTTTGAGCTCCCTCTCGTATCAAACAAACACAAAAAAATAAAAAGAAAGCAGATTGTATTATACAAAAATGCAAACCAATTTTCACACAGTGAATTCTCTTACAAAGTCATAAAATGGCGTATTAATGGCTACATCCACATTGGAGGAAGATAATTCTAGACATTCCTTAATGGAGTATAATATACATATGGGAAACCTTTTTTTTTTTTTTGCAAAAAACCAGTAATAATATAAAAATCCATTTGTGAATTCCCTCAGAAAGTCTGAGAATAAAATGTGAGCCTCAAATAGCAGTAACAGAGGTCAGTGATCAAGGGTGTGGGTCGTTGTTTTATCATCAAAAGGGTGTAGGCAGCAGTTTCACTCAAAACAAAACACACAAGATTGAAATAAACATCTTTGCCATTTACTATAAAGTAAACTTCCCTCATACAATCACTGCACAAACGCTCTGCTAAGTGAAGAGGTGTTTTAGGCTCATTCAGACCTGTGGTGACCCAACAAGCAGAACGAGCTTTTTGGTAGTTTTGGCTTACTCAAACTTAGAGCTCATTGGTACGACTCTAAATTGTGACGTGTTCCATTTTTTCAGATCTAATGCTCCTTGAACAAATAATGTAAAAAGAGCATTACAGAGGAAATGAAAGCTAATCTGTCAGAAGAAACCGCCTGGTTATCGTCACTGGAGCGGTAGCGGGGCGAGGGAGAGAGAAGACCCAAACCTGCTCTAAAATCTCAACACTACGACCAGGTACAGCACAATTAAAGGGGAGTAACCCAAAAAAAAAAAAAAAAAAAGAAAAAAAAAAAAAAAAAGAAAAATGAGGGTACGTTTCCTACAATACAATCTATCACACACGAAAAAACATCTCCATATAAATTTTTCCAAAGTTACAGATTTTTGTCTTCTTCGGAAGCATATTCTATAAAGAACAACTTTGTTTGAACACAAAAGATTTAAGTGAACACACATCAATGCACACAGAGGTCCTTCGTCTGGGAAAGGATAAAGTCTGTGTTGGCAACCAGTGGACAGAAAAACAAAACAAAACAAAAAACCAAACAAAAAAAAAAGAACAACATTTAGCTGATTCTAAGTAGAGATCATTTAATATAAATGCTGAGCAAGTAGAGTAAGAGGTGGCACATTAATAGTGCTTTAGTATATTAATGTATGTATACATACTCATATGTATAAGTGAGCTGTGTACCTAAACAATAAATGTAGCAAGGAGCAGCCTGAGGCTTTTAAGTGTGGATGGAGAGAAAACTAAATTGCTATCCTTGTGCTGACAAATTGAAAGAGGCGCCCTACAATACCTGATGTTTATGCCTTGAACTGATTCGTCAGTGATCAGGGATTTGTCCGACAGTTTATAAGCAAAATGAGGGTTCAATATAACAACTTGACCCAGAGCAACTCTTTTATCTTTTTAACCGTTCGAGCACATGAACTCATGCTAATTGTTTAGAGAAGGCAGAGAGCTCCGTGTTGAGAATCAGTGGTAAACAGTTCATCTGTTAAAGAAAGAGCTATCGCAGCTGCAATGGTGGTGACGAAGACAGCAATGGATGGTAGATCCAATATTAAATCGACTTTTTGGTCAGTTGTCGTAAATGCACTTGAGGACAGTTTGGAAGAAGAAGCAGATGTGTCTCTTCAGGAACTATCTTTGCTGCTCTTCAAGCTGTAAACAGGTTTTGCCTCAACGACAGGAAAATGTCCCAGGGTTAGCAAAAAAATGCAAATACTCTAAAGAAAGGAGGACAAGTTTTCAGGAGGTATGCTGCACCGCCCAAAATTGTAACAATGTTTAGCAAACAATCAAAATTAAGCAAAACAAACAAACAAAAAAAAAACAAAAAAACACACACACAAGGGAAGGCAACTTCATAGAAGTTATGAGAACAAGTGACAAGATAATCCCAATGGGGAGGCCTCTGTGTGGCCAGAAGAGAAGCTCTGGTGAGGGAAATTCTATTGATTTATTTATTTTTATTAGCCTTAATACTAGAAAAATGTCGCATTTTATTATGAGCCAGGCCTAGCTGTGCTCAGAAACGCAGGCGAAAGGTGCTGAACGTAAGCCACGTCAAGAAGCACCGAAAATGTCCCTTATCGAAAAAAAAAATCTCATTATCAACACAACTGCAATCTTTAAAACAGAATGCTTTCATTAAATAGATACTGCTTTCAAGTATGAAATAGAAATTATGCTGTTCATAAAATAATAAAAATTGTACTTCCCGAAGAAATGCATTTCTAAAAAAGCACCTGACGTGTCCATTTTGGCTGAATAACCGGAGAAATTTCTGCGATTTCCCTCCACAGACGTCTGCATCTGGCCAACCTCTCGTTACGATTTTGGGGGTGAGCGCAGAGCCGCACGTGAGCCCTTTCCTATATTAAAGTCTCGTTGCACAGCTTTTGAGACAAGCTCCTTGAAATGTATGTGAAGTGAAAGTGCTTTCTAACATGTGCACCTCTGGATGTAACCGTTCAAACTACAAGTACGGCCCAACAGGAACATGACCTGTTTTTTTCTGGGTTGCCAGGGAATTCAGTTTAATTCTGCTTTTATGGCGTTTGATCAATTTTAATAAATATACACATGCTGTCTTCATCGCCACCATTTATTTTTCCTGATGTATCAATTTTGAGCCTTGTTAATCAAATACCAGTACAAAATAAAAAAAAAAAAAAAAAAATTTTTTCCAGGCAAGGAAAGTCATAAAAAAGCTCATTCACAGAACAAAAAGAAAGAAAATCATCACGGCAGATACTGCTCATCTTCTAAATAGAATGGGTGTATGTGTGCCTGTGCATGCTTTTCAAATGAGCATCTTGTATGTGTATGTGTATGTGTGTGTGCGTGTGTGTGTGTGTGTGCGTGCGTGCGTGTACATAAGTGTGTGTTCCTATGAGCAGGAGTGGACAACACCATTCTTCTGCATCTCTGAACCAGCCACCACTGGATCAGAGCACATGCTCATTGCAGCCGTCTTATTGTTCAGTGACAGCATGGACCCGCCCACTGCATTTTCTTGCAGACTGCTGGAGCCGTTGGACACTTCGCTGAATGAGAAGTGGAGAAAGAGAGCTGTATGAGTACATGTGAGAACAAAAGACAGAAAAGATGCAAGAAAACAAAAGACATACTAAAAGACACCGATTTCTGATGGGGGTTTTAAACTACACATGCATGTCACTGTGTCTTTACTTCCTTGCTGCCATAGCTTCACAATAATATTATTCCTATACATAGCAGCAGAGGGAAACAATTCAATCAATTACCTCCAAAACCTGACAGGGGAGGTTGAACAGAAACTGCAGCAACTTAACAGAAGAATGTAGAATTTGGTCATCTGATAAAAAATGTATGCCTCCTTCAAAGTTGAGCTAAGGTTAAACTCACCCGAGAGCCAGAGACATTTCTTCCAGCTGGTTCTCGTGCTCTGGTTGTCCATTCTCTGCAGACTGCATTTTGTACTGTTGAACATCATGAGCTACTTGGTTTTCCTGCTATGGACAGAAACAAAATAAATATGAAAACAAAAAACTCCCATCAGTAGAGGTGCCAACTGATATAAGATTTGTCAAGCATCTGTACGCAAGTATATTTTTCTGTCAATTTCTTACTTTTAAGACAAATATTTGTGCTCTCCACTCCTTACATTACTTTCATGGTGGGGAAAAGAAAATGATGTGGAGCCATTTTAAAATATCCACCTTATGAACAGAAAGCTCGTCAAAGTGGTAGTCAGATGCCAAAAACACCAAAAACCAAAGAAAAACACATTTGTGTGTGAGAAAAACATGAATGAAGTAACACTGCAAAACAAAGGAAAAACAAATTCTGAGGCTTTCCCCATCAATGGTCTTATTTAAATGATAAGACTGCTGACAAATCGGCTCAGACATTTCCATGTTATCTCCGCAAAGAACAAGCGATTTGTGGCAAATGCACCGTTTTATCAACCATGAGATTCTGGCGTTCAAGAACTTGCCGTCAAATCTTCTAAAACACAAACAGGTAAGTTTGTATGTTTGGATGTTATTTAGTAGTAATCGTCTGTGCTGTAACGCATTTTGTATGACAAAAACCTTTCTAGTATTTTAGACTAGGTAAAATGACTTTTTTTCTTTTTGTACTTAAGTACAAAATTTGCACTTTTATACCTTTACTTAAGTAAAGGAGTTCAATCTGTCATTTTACCAGTTTTTTCATACAACTATTTGTACTTCTATTTCAGAAGAGAATGTGAATACTTTGAACACATCTGCCTGTCAACTACATTAGAAACCAGTCATTCACAGATACAGAAAGTTTCCTACCAAAGCCATCTCTCGGGTCCTTTTGCCAATTTCTCTCTCCACCTGGTGGAGCTCTAAGCTTAACTGCTCATTGGAAACAGCTGACACACTGGCACCCCCTACTGGCCACTTGGGCTGCGGTTGCTGTGGAGCCACGGCCACGGGCCCCTGGCTGGGTTGCACAGGCTGGACGACCAACGCGCTGGCCTCCCTCTGCAGGAGCAAAGAGTTACTGGCGGCCTGCAGCAGCGAGACGAAGTAAAAAGAATGTGGAAGCAGGAAAATGTGGGCAAACAAACAAACAAAAAGAAAATCTGCCATAACATATATAAATCTAAACATTTTCAGGACTAAAAAGCTTTTCATTCTTCTTTTTTTTTTTTCAATTTTAAAGCACCACATTACTATAGCTTAGCTTCAGGTCCATTCTACATACCTCTATGTTGTGCATCTGAGTCTGTTGAGTGATCTGCTGATTGACCTGCTGCAGCTCAATCTTTAACTGTTCTCTGTCTGGGGTTGTCATGGGAAGGCTGTGAAAATACAATGAACTGGTTTAACAATATTTCAAAGTCTCCAACTTACTTTAAGACTTACTAAATTACATCGAATTAACTGAAAAATCAACAGAGGTGTGTGTGTGTGTGTGTGTGTGTGTTTGTGGGAGGGGGAGGGCAAGGGCTCACCGCTCAAAGTGTCCCTGAGAGGAGGAGGCAGTCTGGTGGGAGGGGTATGAAGCTCCAGCCCATCCTCCATGACTTCCATATGAGTAATCTACAGCAGGAAGATGAAATAGTGAAAAACAAGCAAATACCACTTGGACAACCCAAGATGAAAGTAAACATCTGTCGTTAGGACTGGACCAGTTTTATTTGCAAGCTAGATATTGACAAACATCAGCCGATATCGCTGATATACCGGCTCATACTTTAATTCAGAGATTAATTGAATTCATATACCTGATAGACAAAAGATGAATTCCATACCGAATCAGTTAAGAAAAACAATTTTGGTGACTTTTAGGGTTTAGTTGGAAATCCACATTTAAATCTCACCAGCCATGGTCATGTGTTTAGAGTTGGGGTTCTGGAGAGTGGAAGCCATAGCTTGCACTGGGCCAGTGGTCTGATAGCCAGTCTTTGAAGTGCGGGAGATGGCACCAAAGCGTGACACAGTGGGCTGGGGGCCAAACGGTATAATAGGGTCATCATCTTTTACTTCTGTTCCCCTGCGAGGGGCCTCCAACGATGGCTCCCTCTGACCTTTATCATCCACATTCTGACAGAAACAAAGAGGAGACGGAAAGAAGAGATCATGAGATCATTGGATAGAGCAAAACAAAGTCCATTAACATTAGTGCTTGAATCAAGGGTCCATAGTATACACTGAGTTAATGTGTCAAAAAGAAAACTTGTTCCACATTTTCCACTCCCCGCAGAAATAACTAGCAGTCACTCATCTGAACTTACCATCATCTCCATGGAACCAGGAGCCATAACGTTCTTGGGTTTGGCATCCTTTGTGTTAATATAAGAGCCAATGGTTTCACAGGACCAGGGTGAGTACTGCCCTGCGTAGTCGTGCTCTCTGCATTTCATCGTTTTGGAGCTATCGTCACCATACTACACACAAGAAAACAAAGTAATTAAAAACATATCCTATACTGTCCAACAATGCATTTTGGCTCAATAAACATGAGTGCTTTATGGAAATAAACAGCATAATGTGAAAGTAGAAAATTTATTCTGTGCTAACCTCTGGGGGGTAGTCGCTGGGGAAGGGATGTGAAAGAGTGGGAGAGGGAGCAAACGGTGGAGGAGAGATCACCTTCCTTTCTGCCAGCTGAGATAACAGTTCCTGCCGTCGTCGGTGGAGATAGTCTAGGCTGGGCTGTGAACCGCTGTATTGTGACCCCTTAAGAACCAACACATACAAAAATGCCACTGCTCAACTCCAGATGTTCTAAACTGCTTGTATTCAAAACAAGAAATATTCACAGCTGACATACCCTGACGTAAGTCCTCATTGGTGGAGGCTGGGAACCCGGAGGATAGTAGCCGTCTGGGGCATATCTGTCCCGGGAACTCGCTTCTTGGTGGTAGAGGGAGTTGGCCTGCCCCGCTGAGGGGGGCGGAACATCGAGGGGAGCCGGACTCATTTTGACAAGAGGATCTCTCTGAGATGGATAAGGCTGAGTGGGCGGAGGAGGGGCGCCGTAGGCACCGTGGTGACCTCTGTCATAGTGAGATGGGTGGGAGTAGGGAAAAGGTGGGCCAGAGTGCTGGGAGGGGTAGGGGCGGTCTGGAGCACTGTAGCCACTGTAAGGATCATGGTAAGGGGGTCCTGACTCACTCGGCGGAGGGGCATTACGGATGTATTCCCGGACATACTGTGTTGGCTGTTGGTAGGGATAACCTGGGAAAACACACAAAAATGTAAAGAATTTATTTTAAGACCATAAAATACTGATTTTTACCATCCTGGTTTAGGCAAAACACACCATGCTTTCCTGATAATTTCTTCTATAGTTTATAGAATAGTAGTTGTCAAGGTGGTTTAAAAAGATCAAATTCATGTGATATTCTTGAATAAGTCAAATACTTCTACAATATGAGGTAAAATATACAAAAGGAGCTAACTATATTGTTTTATTCCCATTTTAGTTTCTTTAAAATTTAGAATCATTCTATACTATTTTATAGCTTTTTCTGGTCCAAGCAGTAAATGAGAACTTGACACTCAACAAAGACTCAATTGTTTCTCTTTATTTTGCTGTTGCTTTAAATTGACAGATTTTCTTGGGAAGGAAAACAAAAACCAAACATTTTTCTTTGATACGATTATTTGAACTCCTTTATTCCTACCTGCTGGGTACTGTGGTGGCTCATACTGAGAGGCAGGTGGGGGACGAATGTCATATACATCACGGGGTTGCAGTTGAGGATAAACTGGAGAACCCCTGGCAACCCCAGCGATATGCTTGACCCCTGTGAGGTGATCTGCTGGTATCCTGGAGTGAGCCATTGCATGAGGTGGCAGTGGTATACCGCTTTTAGGCATGGGGTCCAGGCTAAAGAAAGTGAGCATTTCAGCTTTACACAGTGCACCATGTTCTTCTTTAGTTGCAACTTACCCAACAAATCTGTACATACATTGAAATAAATAAGTCTAACTAAAAGGTGATGGTCAGTTTTTAGGCACTTACACATCTGGTGGCGATCCAGGAACACTTGGACTTCCTCCATCCAGCTTGGCAGGTTTAGACAGCAACTCATATGGGACTGTGTCGGTGCCGCGGGCGACTAATTGGGGCAAGTTTGGCGCACCGCTGCCATTGGTGACTGGGGAATGCTTTCGGGTCACTGTTACATCAGGAGTAAGGCCATCGTCTGGAAACACCACTCCTGGGCGACCTGCCATACGCTTATTCATCTTACGATACCTGGTGAACATTAAAAGGCTTTACAATAGACCAAACAAAATGCTGTAGATATATTGGATAAAGGTCTAACATTTTACACTCACTTCTCTAGTTCTTCCTGAGAGTGGGCAAAGGTACAGCTGGCGCCACGAGGACAGCCGCCTTTCTGCTTCATGTCACGACACATGTATGTTTTATACTTGCTGTGCTGAGGAGGCTGGAGAGAACAAGACAACATAACCTTTGTGTTCGTGGAACAACAACAAGTAAATACTTGTTGTCTGAAGACCTTTTGACAAATTAAAAAGGCAAAACTTAAGACATTCGTTTTGTTGGCCATGTCTGTTTAAAGACTAATCGGAGTAAGGCTAAAATACAATCAATAAAATTCAGATAGACCAAAAGGATATTACAATATTTACTCAACAGCACAGATTTAATGCAGATCAGAATAATTTTTTTATTTGCAGGTTTACTTGAGACTTTGAAATAATTTTTAAAACTGACCTGTTGAGGATCAGCTCCTTTTTTGCTGTGGTTTTGAATGAAATCAACCAGGCCGTGGACCACCGTTTTCACTGCTACCAACCCCTTCTCAAGCTGCTCCCACGTTGGTGGAGGAGCATCTAAAAAATTGGACATAGAAAAAAAAAAAAAAGAAAGAATATTTAAAAATGTATGAAGTCAATATTTAGATTCAGAGAAATTACACATTATTTGTACAGGTTCTCAAAGAACTTAGCTGATGACAATAGGTGACCAATTTTCAACTTGATGGGCCCTAGCAAAGATCAGTCACTAATTGCTCAAATAGCTACAATCTTTGAGCACTTTCAGTTTTGTGTCTATGAGATATTTAACATGTGCAAAGAATTGCAAGAAGCTATTTAAAATGAAACTGAAAAAACTGACAAATAAAAGCAAGACAAGTTTAGCAGGTAACAGCATGGCTAATGGAGTATAGCACAGTTACTGTTTTACTCTTCTAAGATTAAACTTATATCTGTCATCAAACCCACTGGCTATGACACTTCTACAGTTTTAGTAATGTTAACAATGCCAATCACAAGGATAGGATGCGAAATACAATAAAAAAATCCATAACCAACTTCTCTCTGTTTCATAATAAAAAGACTAAAACATGGTCTTTCGTCACATCCCTTCCTAATTCAATTAACAGAAGAAAAAAAAATAAAAAATTAAATGCCGTTTTTACCTTCCATGTTACAGACTGTGACCAAATCAGAGTGTTTGAAACACAAAGAACCATGACAAAATTCTGATTGATGCATCTTTATTCATCCAACTTGCAAGTTTCTAAAAGCAAGACAGTTGATGTTTACGTGCTTCTTACCGGGACTGGGATCGATGTTTGCCAGCAGCTCTAAATGGGGTCGTAGTCTGTTGAGGTTGGCTGGGTCCCCAGTCCTCTGCAGTGCAATTGTCAGCTCCTGCACACTTTGAGCAAAAGATGCCGGGGTCTGCAGCTGCAACGGAAGAAAAGACACAGAAAATAATGGCTTGCAGAAATCTCTTAATAATTGGACTGCTGTGACTATTCAGGTCAAAACTATGAATAAAGAAAATTGCTGCTTTGCCACATACCTTATCTATGATAGACTGCATATGTGACTTGTGTGACTGATCTCCGTACAACAAAGAAGACCACTGGTCAGGTGCGATGCGCAACCCTCCTTCCATAGCGATCTGGACAATCTGAGAGTCATGCTCCCGCCGCAGAGCCTCGTATGTACGAAACTCCTCTTTCAGCTGCATGAGAGATGAATCTTCATCCCGTTTGGTAACCTTAAGTCACAGAAAAGGGAAAATATTTTAACGTCCTGCATTCAATACAGTATTTTCTAAATAAATCACAGATTATTAAAGTCTTATTTCTGCATGGACCATGTTACAGATATTTTGAGTCAACTAATCACATTAAGCACCACTAAAGTAATTCTTGTTAACATACCTTGAAGCATGAAGCTCTATAAAGCAGCTGTACCACATGGCCTATGCTGGTTTTAGACGCCTGAGGGAAGCGTGGTTCAAGCCTTTGGACTACAAAAAGAACCAACACTTTTCTGGACAAAGCAGAACCATCTTCCAAAGCGAGGAGAACCAATTTGAGGGCTTCCTCCTGCATTGCTGGTGTCGGAGAAGAGACAACGGTGATAATTTCTGAGTAACTCTGGATTGTCAAAAACTTCTGAAATTTTAATTAAACACAATAATTTACTGTCCGTGTGGCGGCATCACTTGACACCTACCTGGGCCAAGAAACTGACAGCCCCGTGCACGAACAGCGGCCCACAGATTAGAGGACAGCTGCTGGGGATTCTGGTGCTGCAAGATGAGTTCGGTGACAGTTCGCTCGCCAAGAGAGCGCGCTGCTCTCATGGCTCTGACCCGTCCCTCCTCCTCCACCAGCTGGCAGTGGACCAGAGTTACCAATTTCCTCTGCATGGGTCGACTCAGCATGCTTTGGGCTGTGCTGCTCAGTCCCACACCTGGAAAAATATTTCATCATACATTTCTTTACAAACTATTCGCCAAACTATTTTACAAAATACTGATGAATAATTTTGTTTCACTCACTTAATGATAATAGTAATGAGCTATAATGCAAAAAGCCAATTTTACTTTCGTTACAGAGGTTTTTTTCTGTTCCAAGTGTGTCCAATCGTTCAATGTGCAGTTGTTTCTCAATCTCATGTTAAACATTAACTTGGCCGAGTTTCTAAATGTTTTTAAATAAAAACAGCACATCGAGGCTTGCATAAAAGCAACCATTACATATTTTTTTTATCTGCTTAAGATTGTGTAAATTATCTGTACACATTAAATACTGGGATATGCCCATATATCTGTAATTAGAAGGCAAACGAGACAGAAAGTTTAAAATATTTTACAGAAACACAAAACTTGACTTTTTTGGCTCTTTGTATAGTCTCCCCTTAAACAGAAAAGCTAACATATTGAATAAACTCTTATTTTCAGTAAGAAACAAAACCATTTCAAAGTTTAGATTTCTGTGTTTTACACCTGTGGAAACACGCAAGAGTTTACAATTTTGACCACGAAATAAGTTATGCTGAATGTAGGCATCAAACAGTAAGTTGGGTACCTCGGGTGTTGCTGAGGGGTTTCAGGTAGAGGGCCAGCTCCTCCACACACTGTCTTGCCACCTCATAGTTCTGAGTGTCCTCTGGACTTGTAATCAAGGCAACCGGCTGAGCCTTGGGAACCTGAAGGGGAAAATAAAAAAGCGAAATTATTGTACATCTTCCAGAAACATCCTGAACCTATTTGGTCACTATGTAGTGTGTTATATGTGTTTTGCACAGAAAATGTACTTACAGCTCACTAAACTATTATTTACTGAGACATTTTAAAACAAGAAAAAAATAAACCTAAGTGTGTGTATGTAAAAGAGAAGGTTTGTATCCTTATTATAACAGTAGAATTTAACTTATTACACCAATCCTGATTGATCTTATAATTTTGCTGTGCTGATAACTAAATTATGCTCCAACATCTATTTAGCTTAACATACAAATATTAATGCAAGTCCAAACATGGCCAAAACGGTTACCCCAATAATTCTGATCTATGACTGAGATCATGATGGTTTATTAAAAATGTGATAGTAAAATTTGTAAATCTCACATTAATTGAATAAATCTGTTGAGTGTAATCCTTACTAAAGTACAACATGAACGCTGCATCTGAATTTATGTTTCTAAAGTCAGGTGTCCATTAATTATATACATTTTATCATCTATTATTTTAAAGACTAATGGTAAAATGTGCTTCTTTTACACACCACCTCTAATAGACCACAGTTTGGGAATAATGCAATTAATTAATAATATAATGCAATCCTCTATCCCTTAAACCACCTTAAACCCAGCAGGCTGAAGAACTACTTACTGAAGGTCATTACATTTGTCTGTTGCCACAGTCACAGAACACTTTGTGGCCAAGCCTTGTTCCCACATTGGTGTGATATGCGAAATGAACAAGGCAGCAAGGTGGTAAGAGATTGAACCACCACTGCTGCTGCTGCTGCTCTCTCCAACAGGTAGTGTCAGAGTTGAGACGATGAGCAGAACCAGAAATAGAGCTCCTCTCCAACTACACTGTTGTCACTCCTCTGACTCCTCAATACTGAGTTAACAGCCTGAGCAAACATCAATAAGGCACTAAACCAATTTTGTTTGCTGTGTTTGAACAACCAAAGAGGAAAAACGCGAGCTCCACAAAGACATTCTTCTTTTCTTGATAAATAACTATATGGAGCAAACTGTGGTGTGGTTTTGTACATTTTGGAACATGTTTAAGTATTTTTTGTAGCTGGTACAGATCATATAATTTAAATAATTTAAAGATAAGACTAGAAGTTCATGTATTATAATTAACATGACCGTAAGGTAAAGAGACGGTAAAGCACGAGATTACTGTTTTGTGCAGATTGTAAGAAAGCCGCATTCAAAAAAAAAAAAGAGAACAACAATTATCTGTCATCAGACAGACAGATCTTCAATGTTGAGTCATATGAACTAAAATAACAGACTGTGTACTACAATTACACATTCATCTAAATTCTAAAAAAATAACCCAATTCATCCACAAAATATTTTCATTGACATTCAATTTTCAGCTCACCACTCAGAATAATGCATTTAAACAATACTCATTTGAGAAAATGCCGCTTTGTCTACCAGTGCATCTGTTGATATTGGTCAAGATGGTTGTTTTTAAGTGAAAGAAGAAGAAAATAATAAAAGCTTTAACTACCCCGTTAAAACATTCCTTTTACGTTGCTCCACAACATCAAAAGAGCACAAAGACCCAGAGAGCTAGAGAATAATCCGAACCATTAAAAAAATCCAGTTGAAGGTTTTCTCAAGTCATGTAACACAAAAACTCAGGTCTGTTTCAAGAACATGTTTTAGCTTTACCTTAAGCAACTCCAGCTCAACTATGAATGCCATCTTCAATTAATCCATGTAATAATGCTCATACTTGGCTAAATACTATTGTGTTTTTATGCCTAGCACTGATACTGTGGGGGAGGAGGTGGGTTTAATCCATCTGTCTTGTATGATAATTGCTTAAACATTAGAGAACTGTCACTGTTTCGATTTCTATTTTCTTACAGTTTTAACAACTCAATGAAACTTTATTTGTTTTTAAAAATGATTAGCTATAACATCTCATGAAGTAATGTCTAATTAAAATGAAAGCAAGCCAAAAATGGAAACAAACATAAAAAAATTAGAGACGAGACAGTCTTGTGTAATTTCTGGCACTAAAGTTGATTTACAGAGGCTGTAATTTGTTTTTGCTGTTGCTTTGTGTTCTGGTGGGAGGGAACAGATTGTTTTAATCAGTCCATTGTATGCTTATCATTTTTAAAAGGCAAAACAGTCACTGAGGTTGACATTTTATCATCTCTTCAGTCCCAACCATGAACAGCATAAAAGATAAGACAAGAAATTTGTCTTAATAGCTCAATAGGTGACCAAATTCACGATATAAAATTTGTCCATTATATATTTAAACAATGTGTTGTACACAAATATTCCATTTTATGTAGCCTGACATGATATAGAAAGGGAACCTGATCAACTATTTCCTGATTATACATGAACTAAGCAAATTTCAACAAAATTGGTTTTCTGATGTTATAGTCACACCAACTTATGGCTATAATAAGTTCATCATTCATTTTGAATCTATTTTTGCAATATTAAAACAAGATTGCAAACACTTGGGAAAATATACACTCTGGATTCCATTATTAAAATATAATTTCAACAAGTTTTATCCAGACTTCTGTCAAATCATATTTATTAAATGAGAAGGAGAATAAAATGTACAGAACTTCTCTACATATATAGCTAGGGATATTATTTAGTCAGGTTGGTATCATAAGACATAGCATTAGCACACGCCATCACCTAGAGCTGCATCCGACAAAACATTAGTTTTACGATTGATGCACAGAGAGTTTCCATTACAGCACTACTGACGCCATCAGCTGTGCCTCAAGGAAGAAAGAAACTGCTGTGCCTCACCCTGCTGATTAAACATTGCCTCACAGAAATACAGCTTTACACATTATCCCAGCACTCAGTAAACCAATAAAATACAGTTCATAGCTTAATGAGGCTGGGGTGACACATTAAAGGAATCTCCATGCTGTGAGCATTGTGTAAAAGAGCATCTTAAGCTGTTCGACAAAGCCAATATTACCTTTAGGTCCACGCATTGAGAGCATCTTTGCACAAACAACCTGAACTGCTGCACTTGTTTGGTAATGAATGACAAATCCAACACAGGCTCGTGTCTTACCTGGCCTCCCACCAGCTGCAGCAGGGCTGTGTTCACAGGTAACTGCTCGATGTCTGTGCTGATGGCCGTCTGGTCAAAGGGACAGGCCTTGCGGTGCAACTTGTTCAGGCACATCTTGCACACAGTATGTCCACAGCCCAAGCTGATGGGCCGGCGAACAGTCTCTTCAAAGGTCTGTGTGCAGATCGGGCACAGCAGAAACTCTGTCCATTGTGGCGCTTGCACAGGCATGGTTATATGTTGATGGGTGTATATATAAATGTAAGTAAGAATTAACACAAAGAAAAAAAATATAATAATTATATATATAGATATATGGAAGATTCCACTGGAATCAAGATTTGTTTTTTTCCGAACTAAATCGTTCTTAAATGTCCTCACACATTGTGGATGGTGGATCACATTTCGTGATGAATACTGTAGAGCAGAGGGGGAAAAAAAAGAAAAGAGGAAATTGTTAACATCGTTAGTAAATTAAACAATTTAGCAAACATGTCAAAACGTTGTGACAACTCAATCAATCAACTCAACTCTTTCCAAGCCTACAAATAAAAACATTGCCATGTTATGCATTTTACGGCAGGCTACTGTTTTTAATTCGCATTCATCACCCTAACCCTTCATCACATAACCAAGGCTTGTTGCTGCAGATTTAGTTTGACAAAACTAAATAGTCTAAGAGCTAATGTTTTCAAGTGCCTATACTCCAAAAGAAATATATAATGAGCACACAATATACAGTTTGTATCAAAAATTGTACTCATAAATACATTTCACAATTTATTCGTTTTTACATTGAAAAAATATGCAAGCTGAATGCCTTTATTCCAAGGCAGAATATCCTTTGTTGCCATTTATAATGGTGAAAATGTCATTCAATATCAGTTACCATTAGCTTTTGGTTGGTGGAATAAGAATCCTATTACTAATCAAATTTACAGATGTTTATTCTGACCACTAAAAAAATGGCTAAACAACCAAAGACTTTTTGTTGAATACTTTGTAACATTTTCTTTTCTTTTTTTTTTTAGATTGTGAGTCACAATCTCGGTTTTACATTTAAATTAAAGGACATCGATTATTCTTTAAATTAAGCTTTCAGTTTGTTTTAATGACCTTAAGTTTAAACCAGCAGATTACTCTGGTATATATTTTCAAATATTTTATTGTTCGTGCAGATGAAATCGTTCGTCTTCACAGACAACACTTGTGAGCAATTGCTAACATCGCTGATCATCCTTTCAGAATCAGAGCTATCAGTCTGAAAACTACAATCTAAACAGTAGGTTTACGATTATACTGTCGTATACTAAAGTAAAATTAATTACCACCCATTACAAACCAGATATTAAATATAAGAAGATACGCTTCAAATGCACAACCGAAGAGAACGAGAAAAACAACAGCTGTGGGGCCTGCAAACAGGAGCCTATAACTACTATGACTATGGACAAAGGATACCGAGCTAGCCGTCACCGAAGTCCCTTAAGCAAGATGCCAAATCTCGCCATTAGAAAGTCGTAACACTACGACTTCAATGTTAGAGGGTTTGTGTAATTTATCCGATGAGCATGACACATAAGGTTTTTGTGTTTTGTTGTAAATGATTCTGTGTATGTGACAAACTAAGCGATTCGTTCGCTAGCTACTAGCGAAGTAGGCTAGGGGAGGCTAGTTGGCTAGCTTAGCTAAAAAGTAAACGGCGTTAGTTCAAAGGAATCGATTTAACTGTTTTAGGCATTGGTTTATTTGGCTATAACATAGTTATTATCCTCAGCCTCAAGCGTCACTGTAGATCTCAAATTCATATTCTGCCGAGAACTCTGGTTGCTATATATACCTTTGGTCAAGAAAACGATAGGTAGCAGATGAGTGGTAGACTATCGTTTGACTTGCTGTGATATTATGTAACGCTAGCATCTGGCCCGAGCAAATAAACATTTAATGTAAATTATTTGTTTAAATACTGGACACATATTTCAATACAATATAAAATAATATTTGAAGTTCGCGTTACTGTAATGCGTTTATCCAGTCTTAGAGATGTTTAACTGAACGCTTCTTGTAAAAAGAAACAGCAAGGGCTAACAGGCTAACGAACAAATGTTAGCAACTCCTCCCTTTAGCTAAATATCTTTATGTCTCCTACTAACCATCGCTATGCGTCATTACTTGACTAAATTAACACTATAGCCACTAATGTTAGTTTCACGTTATAATAAAATGATATTTATCGTTACTACTCACTTATTCCAAATGACTTGGAAGTATTTCATCTTTCTTTACAAAACTGTTGCGATATTTTGCTGCCATGTCGACTGTGCAGCTTCGCTGCTGCCGATGTTTCGGGGAGGTGCACTGTCAACAGTCCTGCTAGCCGGTTAGAGCTAGCTGGGCCCGGACGTGTTTACGTGCGTGTGCTTGTGCGCGCGCAACCATATCTAAATAGCGCCCTCTGCTGGCATTGGACGACATGCACAACACAAAACTGAGACATACGACAGTGACCAGTACATATTTATTTCAAGGCTTACCAGGGGGGCTGATATTACAGAATAGTATTTATTAGTATACGTAGTAAAACGTCAAATGAAAAAAAAAATATATATATATATATATATATTGCAGAATGTGAGGTGTTAAGCAGAAACAGGTTATAATTGAAATGTAAAAAAAGGATGAAATGGGACAAACAAACGACGGTAAGTGAAGTGCAGAGGATTATACAGGAAGAGACATTATCACTTTTGTAGTTTTTGCTTCGATTTGTTGGATTTTCACGTGGGATAGATGGTAATTAGTGTTTCTAAATTGCCTTTAGGTATGATTGTGAAAATTGCATGTTTGTCTGTGCACTGCGTACCTGGATTGCCCTCTGACATTCTGCTCAGGTTGTATTCCGTCTATCACCGAGTGACAGCTGCAGACAGGCACCAACAACAATTATTGCTAATGATAGAAGATCTGAGAAAATAAGATCAATTGCATAAGAACAACAAAGATTCATCTGTGAAGTAATATTGCCTTGCCACATTGAATAGAGTTGTTAAAGTGAAGAAACACTCAGGTCTCAATAATATGGTTTTATACTGAAAAGGAATGCTACAAGTGTAATGTTTTCTTTGAAAGTTTTTTTTTTTTTTGAGGAAGTCAAAGTGATTTGAACTGTATTCCCTATCAATGTTTGATAAATTTTGAGGTGGAGCAGGAGACGTGCATTAGCTTAAGGTGTTGATGTTTTTCATCTTATAAAAAAAACAACAACTTTTTAGTTAATGTAACCAACACAATTTAGTTCATAATTGATGGGTAGAATAAAGCTACTTTTCAGTATTCAAATAAAAATCTAAAACATGACTTATATTCAGTAGCCACAAGTCAGTGTAGCGTCCCGGTTGAATGGATGGTCTCTCAAACTGATGGTTCACAACGTTTTATTTGATGCCTTTATATGTGAACACACCGTAAGAGCTTGTTCCCCATCAACCAAGCGCCAACCAACTGACTGTTTACACTTTAATCTGAACCACTCCTTAACTAGTTTTACTCAGACCCGTATGAGCTCTATTTCTGCGCGATGACCAGCAGTTAATTATCAGTTAATTGTCTGACGTTGGCGTCGCACTTCACCACTCTTCCGTTTCAAACCCTTTCAAAATAAAAGCATACATTTTTATGTCAATAAATACTTGTTTTAAATGAAGAAACACAAAATACTAATAAGGTCATTTACACTCCCACCAAATCATTAAAGTTTAACTAAATAAATAGAACGGTAATGATTTCCTAAAAAATAAATGACCTGTAACCTAACTTCTATGAAAACTCAGAACATAGGAAAGAATGTAACTTTGCTTATAATTAAACAGTCTCTAATAGTAGAACCAGTTTCTGCACTGGGCGTTCCACTATAGAAAGTTTCTGAGAACATTGTCCATTCTCCATCTTCCGTTCTCCAAAACGAATCTTTACTTTTCTTACAATTCCATCTTTATCAGTTACTATGTCCATTACACGTGCTAATCTCCATTCATTGCGAGGTAAGCCGTCCATCTTTTCCATGACAACATCTCCAACCTTCAGGTTTCTTTTTGGAGTGTGCCATTTCTGCCTTGTTGCGATGTTGGATAGATACTCCCTTTTCCAACGTGACCAAAACTGCTCTGCTAGGTATTGCACCTGCCGCCATCTTTTCCGTGCATAAATGTCTTCCTTGACGAAGTTACCTGGAGGGGGCAGGGCTGCCTTTGACTTCATGGTGAGGAGGTGATTTGGGGTCAACGGCTCTGGGCTGTTTGGGTCACTGAGGTTATCCACTGTAAGAGGTCTACTGTTCACAATCGACATTGCCTCATAAAAGAACGCCCTTAAAGATGCGTCATCCATCTTGCCTAATGAAAGTGAAACTGTAGAACGCAGAATGTTTCGAACAGTCCTGATTTGCCTTTCCCATACTCCTCCTGTATGACTTGAATGAGGAGTGTGCATTTTGAAGTCACACTGCTTCTCGGCCAGAAATGTGGTAATGCGGTTAGAGTCCACTTGTTTTAAAGCTTCCTGCAGTTCATTTTTTGCTCCGACAAAGTTGCTTCCTTGATCACACCTTATCTCGCTAACTGCTCCTCTTATGGCTATAAAACAACGGAGTGCATTGATAAATGCATCTGTAGTCATATCGTCTAACATTTCTATGTGCACTGCTCTGCAACACAGGCAAGTAAAAAGAAGTCCATAACGCTTGTGTACCTTTCTAGCTTGTTTAGTTAGAAAGGGACCAAAACAGTCCATTCCACAAAATGTGAACGGTGGCGTTGGCTCTAAACGCGCTGTTGGTAGATCAGACATTTTCTGTTCCTCAGTTTCTCTTCTAAGTCTGCGACACTTTACACATTGGTGTATAAAGTTTGCTACAGCTTTGTTGATGCCAGGAATCCAAATTCCATTTGATCTGATCTCATTGATTGTCAGTCCTTTCCCTTGGTGTTGCACCTTACTGTGGAAATGAGCAATTAGTAACTGAGAAACATGGTGACCCTTTGGAACGATTACTGGATGTTTCATTGAGGAAGAGAAAGAAGCATCATCCAGCCTTCCTCCCACCTTAAGGAGTCCATCACTGTCAAGAAAAGTGTCCATTTGAAACAGCTTGCCTTTGTGAGGAAGTGCTTTTCCATGTTTAAGCATCTTTATCTCCTCTGCATCACCCTTCTCTATGATTTCGCTCATAAACTTTACATATTGCTCCTTGTATCTTCGGTCCTTTGACAGTTTGTTTTTGAGGCTTTGAAGTCGCACAGTGGCCATTTGCTTATTATCTGGTAACAGAGGTCTCTCCTTAAATTGAAGTGGCATTTCATAATGTCCTTCATTGTTTTTATAAATGCCTTCCTTTAGTGTATTCAGAAAGAGAATATCATCTTGAGACACTGATTTGTTATCCTTGTTATCATCCTTAAAATCAGACTCAAGAACCTTGAGTGCATCAGTGGGAGTCATTAACGGGAGCTCTTTGACTGTGACTCTGTGGCACACAGTAGACATGTTAAAAGAATCATTGTGAGACAATGTGGGGCCTACGATACTCCAGCCCAATGCTGTGCGGACAGCATAGGGTTCACCTTCTCCTCCTAAGATGACCTGCCTTGGAGCTAATGCCTTGGAACAGCTGTAGCCAATTAAAAGCCCAACTTCACATTCTAGCTGTGGTGGAATCTCATTCACTATTTCCTTGAGATGATCCCATTGCCTTGCCGTTTCACAGGAAGGAATGTGAGAGCGATTAACTGGTATACAGTCTTTAGTGTAAACAGGAGGGAGTTCAATTATTTCGGAGGAGTTGTAGCCTCTCACTTTGAGACCTGAGACACGCTCGCTTGGCACAATTGCATTTTTACCAAGCATTGTAGTGAGTCTTAATCTTATTGGGGTTGACTTAGCTTTCAGATTGTTAGAAACGTCTTGGTCAATGAACACTGTATCACTTTGAGTGTCTAAGAGTGCATAAACAAGCCTTTCATTACCTGGTTGTTGCTCTGAAGAAACCCATACTGGCACAATCATGGAGGTGCTTACACATTGTTCGTTGGTTTCTGCATTAAGAGACAAGGTTGTTGCAGCTTGTTCTGTGCTCATTTGAACTTGGTTTGTCTGTGATTTGTCGCTGTGATAGTTAAAGTCATGAAGACATGTTGGGTGTTTTTTCTTGCATATTTCACATGCAAGTCTATAACGACAGTCTTTTGCGCTGTGTCCGGATTTGAGACAACCATAACAAAGTCTTTTATCCTTTATGTATTTTCTTCGTTCCTCAAGTGATTTTCCTTTAAACTGAGGACAACTATGGAGTTTGTGTCCATCATCTTGACAGAGCATGCATGGTGGTTTAATATTTGACCTTTGTTTTGAACTTTCTGTTTCTGTTACCACTTGTGTATGGAGAACACTGGAGGTGGGCCTTTTTTCTTTCTGGTAAGCTTTACTGTTGATTTTGGTGAAGTCTGTTGAGTGGAGAGCCTGAAAAGATGTGATTGGATTGCACATAATCTCAGCTTCAGAAGACATGAACTCAGTAAAGTGTCTTAAACTTGGAAACTTCCCATTTTCTTTCATGTGCTGAGTAGCCTGACGATTCCACCTTGCAGCTGCCCAGTTCGGTAACTTTTGAACAAGTTTTTGATTTTCCTCACAATCGTTAAGAATGCTTAACCCGTTTATGTGTGGCATAGCTTCATGACATGTTTGAATGAAGTCAGCAAATGCTCTAAATCCTATTGAGTCATTAGTTTGTATCTTTGGCCAGTTTGCCAGTCTTTGTCTGTACGCTTTCTGTACAATAAATGGATGTCCATACCTTTGGTTGAGGCGTTCCCATGCATCCTGGTAGGCGTCACTGTCGTTTCTGTAGAAGATGCCATCAAGTGTTTGTCGAGCTGAACCTCCTACATATTTCTTTAAGTAGTGCAGCTTGTCTGCAGGTGAAATGTTCTTTTTGTCAATGAGTGCAACAAATGAAGCTTTCCACTCGATGAATTCTATTGGGTCACCTGTGAAAGTGGAGGGCTCAGGCATTGGCAGTCTGTTCATGGTGACACTATCCTGTAATGCTTGGGCTAAATAAAGAACATCTGCTTGTGGAGACGAGGTGGACACAATGTTGCTGTTAGGGACTTGAATGGGAGCAGAAACTACAGAAGCCTTCTGATCTGCTCTAGTATAATCAAGCTGAACACTGCTTTCCCTGTTTATCTCCTGGTCATAAGTTATTAATCTAGCTCGTGCTGCCTTTAACTCCTTTTCAGCCTTTAATCTCTCTAACTCACGTTTTTGAGATTCTAGTTCCCTTCTCTGCCTTTCCTCCAAAAGCTGAATCCTTTCTCTTTGTTTTTCTTCTTCTAATAACAATTCATACTCTGCCTCCTTGGCTGCCAACTCTGCTGCAGCCTCTGCTCTCTTTACAGCGGCTACTGACCTTGCAGAGTTTGAGTTACTGGCAGCTGAGCGTTTACTTGAGTGTGTCATGGAAGAACTGTAAATGGATTGAGCATAGTCTGGAATAAGAAGTTCGCGTAGACGTGCCTTCACTTTTCCACTGTCATAATCATCTATCTCTGAGAGTCTTTCATATGCAACTTTGATAATGTCATTAGTGACTGCTTCGCATGCATCTATAAGTCGCCTTGTGTCACTGCAGGGAGTAATGATTTCCCTTATTTCTGTATATAACTTTATGACACTATCCCTTTCCTTTTCTAAGATGTCCAGGAGTGAAGCAATTTGACTGTTTGATACGTCTCCTTTCAGTTGTTCTCTTGTTGTACGTACTTGCCTTTTTCCATTGATCATAAACTTTGAGCAGACGTTTTTCCTTTTTGTGGGCTTCCTCCTCCTGATACGCTCGCATTTTTTCTGTGGGCCTCCTTTGACGAACAGAGCATGGAGGCTCCTCTTCCTCGTCGACAGGTAGGTCCTCGTTGTACTCTGTTTCCTTTTCAGATGTTTCCATGCTGAGGACAGGGTGATAAAGTTGACCATCAAATCCCAGAAGACGTTATTTGGAGCCGTGGAGCTGGAACCTTAACATGGCTTTCGCTGGGACTTTGGTGCTGAGAGTAGGTTGAACCTTTTCTTAGCTCCGGATGAAGCTCTTCTTCACAGCATGGGTCAAGCTCTTACTGTAGCGTCCCGGTTGAATGGATGGTCTCTCAAACTGATGGTTCACAACGTTTTATTTGATGCCTTTATATGTGAACACACCGTAAGAGCTTGTTCCCCATCAACCAAGCGCCAACCAACTGACTGTTTACACTTTAATCTGAACCACTCCTTAACTAGTTTTACTCAGACCCGTATGAGCTCTATTTCTGCGCGATGACCAGCAGTTAATTATCAGTTAATTGTCTGACGTTGGCGTCGCACTTCACCACTCTTCCGTTTCAAACCCTTTCAAAATAAAAGCATACATTTTTATGTCAATAAATACTTGTTTTAAATGAAGAAACACAAAATACTAATAAGGTCATTTACAGTCAGCATTTTATAAAGTCTTATTTACGCCTGCAAATTTTGGGGGGTATGTATGTTTCCATATCTGAAGGCGAATAGAAAATGCCTGTAGGAGTCTTGAAATAGACTCTCAATTGGATTTATATCTATACATCTTAGCATGTGAATGTGCATTGATCCAAATTAGGGGTTTTCAAAGCACTGAAGAGCTAAAGCAAACAGTTATTGCACACTCTTTCCGTATTCTGATGATGCATTAAACAGTGTGACATTCCGAAACCTCATCCAGGCTTTCAACTTCTTTACAACTTTATATCTGACCTGTGTTTGCTGTTGACCGCAGTCCTCTTTGTTCACAAACAAATCTCATCTTCATATGTTTATTTCTACGTACATGAAATTACACTTACAGACCTTGCTTGAAAAGTATGTGACTTCTAAAGGCAAGTAAGTGTTGAGGAACGATGTAAGGTTACAGATGGGCTCAACAAAGAGATGGGATCACACCAGGGATCCTCTCTGGGACCTTTTCCAGTTTGCATTTGTGATAGACATGTTGACAGATGGGGTCAGGCAGGAGGCCCCATGGAGTTTGATGTTTTCAGAGTACACTGTCATCTGTACTTAGAGTTAGGAACAGGTGGAAAAGAGTCTGAAGAGGTGGATGTATACTCTGGAGAGAGGAGGAATTAAAGTGGGTAGAAGCAAGGCAGAATGCATGTGGATGAGGAAGAAAGAGACACGTGAAGAACAGCGAAGCTCCAAGAGAACTTCTATAAAAAATGGATGAGTTGAAGTTGCCATGAGAAACTACTCAAAGCAATGGACATGATGGACATGGGTGAAGAAGATAATTCAGGCAGAGAGGAGTGGATATACACAGGTGTCAGGAATGATTTGTGACAGAAGGATAGCTGCAAGAGTTAAAGGTTTGGTTTAAACCTTTAAACCTGGCAGATCGCAGTGAGATCTGCCACGATGTATAATTTGAAGAAGAAAGCACAAACAAAAACACACAGCGTAGGAAGTGACAGAACCAGAGATGTTAAATTTTTTATTAGGAATGATCCAAAATAGACGGGACTGGACATAAGCACATAGAGGGACAGCTTAAGTTGAAAGATTTGGAGACCAAGTGGAAGAGGCGAGGAGATGGCTTAGACACGTGCAGTGGAGGGTTAGTGAGCATATCAAACAAAGAGTGTTGCATTCAGAACTGCAAGTGAGGATGAATGGAGGAAGAATGCAGGTTTATAGATTTGGTAAAGACGTACATGCAGAAGAACGACATGGCAGAAGGGGTTGAGAGAGACGGAGTCAAAAACAAGGTTTTTCCTCGGCCACACAGCCTTAAAAGCAGAATATCTTTCTTTGAATATGATTTCAATGTAAATAGTGAAGGAGGCAAGTTTGGGTCTATCATAATATTTTAGAGCTTTTGTTGCGCATTTTTTTGAATGCCTTTATGTGTGCTGACAGCATAATAAAACTCCACACATTATACATTGCCTTTGATCTTAATGTGACAGCCCAGGGCGATCAGTGCCCCCTTCTGGCCAGCGTCCTCCAAAACATTCTGGATGCGCCCCTGCCTGGAACTCCACATAGTTCAATTTCAGAAGAAAATATTGGAGAAGTGGAGCGTCTATATCCGCTTCAACTCTATTTTCTGCAGCCAAAACGTTTTATTTTATTTCACTTTTTTTTGGTTTTGTGTTTTTTTGGAAGAGAACAACAGACTGATATCCGTAGTGGTACAACAAAAAGAAAATTACACAGTCGCAAAAATGAACAAATACAGAAACTAACAAAAGAAAACCCTGGAGAACAAAGGTGTCGCAAGATCCATCATAAATACAAACGAAACCACGAATTGTTCCTTACAGTTTATTTTTGTTGTTTTCCATATTTGAGCTCAGGTCTATTGTTGCATTTGTCCAGCATGATTCAGGTTGACATACTCCCCAGGCAGAGGGACGGAGATAAAATTAGACGGAGGCGTGGATCAGCTGAATATAATATCCAGTAAGAATCAGCTGACACTTGTTTACACAAAACAAAATGTGACTTGCATCCTGTCTCACTCGCAGATTCAATCTAGAATCGGGAAACTGGCAGTGTAAGGGTTTTTCTTTTCCTTTACAACCCCCCCGCCTCCTTTTCATTGGGGGGCATTATTGCATCGTGGGAATGACACAATGTGCACCGCGCTTACGCAAGAGAGATCGTCACTCGGCAGAGGGTTTGCGGGGCAAGGACGAAATTAAAGCGAGCATTTTTGAATTCAATTTTTGTTAATCCCACTGATTTTCTGAAGGGATTAGCGGACCGGGCATGATAGAGGCACCGCTGGTTCGCCTGGCACCGCTCGGATCGGGAGCTGCAGACAGTAAGTGCAACATAACCTGGGGTCCAGAATGCACCGAGGAATCTTCTTTCTTAGTGTTTAGTCCTTTTCCATTTACTGTCTTTCTTTCTTTCTTTCGTTCTTTCTTTTTTTTTATTCTTCTACTTTTTCCGTCTTGATCTGCCGGGGATATGTTGCTGTTACTTCTGCCTTTAATGCCTAAGAGTGAGAAGCCGCGCTGGAATTCCCACCAGACTGTTTTGGCGCACGTCTTGTTGAGATGCACTTTAGTTTTTGATATTGCGCAAGAATTCATCTCAACTTCAGGGCGATTTTAGATGAGTGGACTGAAAAAATCACTTTTACATATTTATCCAGGTACACTTTTCATTTGTGTCAACGCTTTACATCCTGTTTTAGTGATAAAGGACCTATTGTGGTGTTCATATTTAGCAATATACGATAAAGGACGTAGCAATAAGTCATGGTTCTAAAATACTTCACTAAAGCATAAATCTTTTTCTTTTTTTTAAATTAAGTTCATTTTCTTTGTTTTGAATGAATGGCACAAACAAAGAATTTATTCGGTGTTTAACACCCTCGTATTCAATAAAAGGAAATAAAACATCTTATACTGCTTAGGATTGTAAGGTCTCAGTAGCAGACAGCAGTTGCTTATTCTCATTCTAAAGGATTATCCTGTGCCCTGCAAAGTAATCACTGGATAATGCAACGTGACTGAATCCACAATAAAGATCTCCTCCCAGGAGAGAAAGAGCAACCAGCGATGAATGTAATGGAAATGTTTCAATCATTCTTGTGAGTAACAGTTTCTAATTCTCTGCTTCTTTTTTTTCTCCTTCAGAATATTTCAAAGCATAACCCTTTTTTTGTATCCCCCAACCAATGGATGAGGAGCGATCTGCGGGTAATGTTCTTCCTAAATCCACTTGCCCTGTACCGACTGGCCTTCCCATCAACTGGGGACTCATCACTGGCCCTGTTCCAGAGCCTGATTTCGGAGCATGTTCTTTAAAGACCTCGCTGCCTCCTCATCAGAGTTCGGCCTCGCATGCACTACAGACCAAAGTGAAGTCGTTGACTCAGAGACGAACAAGAGGCAGGGAGAGGGAGAAGGACAGAGAGAAGTTGGACGCAGGTGAGATGCGCATGAGTGGCTCACCTGGGCAAAATGCATCTGAAGTACTCCTGAGGCAGAGGCAGAGAGCCAAAGGCCAGTTGTTTGTGCCGTCAACCTCCTGGAGATCAGGTGCTGCAAAGAACTTGAGCAGCAGCGATGAAGATGAAGAGGTAGAGGTTCAGGTTCGATTGGAGATCCACAGTCCTCCTGTGGACCTACAAACAGAGCAGGGGACAGAGGAAAGCGATGAGAAGCAGCCAGAACACAATGAGGGCCAGGTCAGCTCTTGTGGGCTCGAGGAGGGCACCAGTCTGGAAAGTCTTCTCTCAGATAACTCAAGTAGTAGCAAGGATGACCCGCTGCCGTCTCCTCTGCCTGCCGTCTCCTCCTCTACTTCTCCTACATCTGCTTCCACCTCATCCTCTTCTTCAGCAAGACACTGGGCACCTCCAAAGGGCTTCTGGAGAGTAGCAAGGCCAGAAACATTGCTTCTCAATGGGGTTGGCCCTCACGACATACCCCCAACATTACCCTTAAAGGACTACACCCAGATGGAGGCAGTGGAACCGGAACCTCAGTGCAAGTCCAAAACCTCTGAAGCAGTCGGCAGGAATGAGGCGCAAAGTGTGGCTGAAGCCACCGAACCGGCATCGGTGTTCAAACATTCAGATAGCGTGGAATTTTATCTGGACAGATGTGAACAAAGTGAAGCAGATGTGGCAGATTCAGCCAAAGGGCTGTGCAGTTCTGACAGCTGGGAAAGCATGTCTTCTCAAAATGGAGTGCTGCGTGCCGATCTGAAGCTTAGGGTGAAGGAGAGGGCCTACGCAAAGCTCAGGGAAAGACAGCAAAACTGCAGAGAGGCGCGTGATCGCCGTGGAGGAGAAAGCATCGACTACTATGGGGACATAACATACAGAGTAGATTATAAAGGTAAGCATCTTAACGGGAAGCGGTTTTATGTAAGGTCAGATGGAGAAATGTGTAATCAATACTCCAAACAATCTATAAAAATACATGATAGTACTGAGATGCATTTCCCTTCTTTGACTTTACTTGTTGATAGTTTTTGAAAAGTAGATTGCGTCACATGAATTATCCCTAAGAGAGCTATGCAATATCTGACTATTAAACCTGATTAAACCTCCAACAATTCTTATAAATAAAAGTAACCTAAGAATCTTTGTTTTAGTTTTTTATTTATGCTTTAGGTATTAACATTAGATAAAAGTTTATGCAGACTTTCTACTTAAAAACTGCCTGTTTCCCTTGGGAATTAATATGACATAACACAGATGCCCACCTCATTGAGCTGCTCTTCAAAATAGGAAATAGCAAGAGAATATGCCACGCAAGAAAGTTAAAAGAGATTTGATCTTCAAAAGTTCTTTAAATTGCCTACAAGAAAAAAAGACAACTTGACTAAACATTTTATTTGAACTTTATTTAACCATTGAATAAAAGTCCCTTGGATATTTCAAACTTGTTTTTCAAGGGAGTCCTTAGCAAGTGGCAGCAAGAGTTACGCAACTTACACAGTCACATCTATAATTTAAAAAGCTATAAACAACTCCAACTGTGACAAACATGGCTAGACGAGAACCCCATTTTACCTTGCAATACGCACAGTAACACTTGCCTAAAAGTTAAGAATAGTGGTACAAAGAGTGGGATCGTGGGCAATAGGAGCTACATAATTATTTATGAGCCATGCCTGAAAAGAACCTCATACGTCCTACCTTCACAAATGCGAATGTGTGGAGTTTCATCGCTCACTACTGGAGCTTTACGTAAAACTGAATATTATGAGACTAAGAAGTACAAACATCATTAGATGGTTTGTAAAATAAAAGCTTAAAATGGAAACTTAGGTTTAAGCATGATAGAGAATCTGTGATGCAACCGGTGACTTATCGGCCCCGTTTTGTCGTTTTTGGGAGATAGGTTTCACCCACTTTGCCTACTGCTGGTGCTGGAATATACCAGGCTCAATGCTGCCAGACAGCTGTGGCTACAATATTATGAATGACTGAATGTAGTGTAAAGCCCTTTCTAGCTTTCTGAACTAGTTAAAGCACAATTCAAGTACAGGCCATTTAAAAAAAAAACATATAACATGACATCTTTCCACCCAATGAACACGTGAAATCAAATTAAAGGTACATTTTCTCCAGTTTTTGATCGTACTGCTCTAGCACAAAGGGAGTTTTATTGTGAAGCGTTCATACTTTTTAACCAAGGATGCCACTAAGTATATTTATTGGCATGCTCATACGTATTATGCTTATATTTATTGCATTCTACATATGGGAGCAATTTATGTGTTAACAGGATTTTGTTTTTGCATCATAAATCTAAAAGAATCTTACAGAATATGAGGGTGAGTCCACTTTGTTTACCATCCAGCTGTTACAGTCATTCAAAGTGCCATTCACGAGCAGTTGCATGTCTGCTTAGGATGTTATGTTAAAATGTGGTTTGTAACCTGGCTGGTCCCCAGCTCTGAACAGATGTCAGATGTGCAGATGTGCATGAGGCTGTTGCTATTATTAGCAGCCAGCGCAGTGGGGGAAGTGTCCCTGTGTCGGTATCTCAGTTTGAGCGATGCTGGATGTCTTTGTATGCTTGAGGATGAGAGATTATGTATTATCCCATGATGTTTATATATAAAAGTGTACATCTGCTGATAGGCGACGGAAAATATAGAGAAGCATATTCATGGAAATACTCTTATTTCCTCCAGTGGCAAAATAGTATAGGTTTTCTGTTTGTATCCAGTAGACAAAAACATAATAAATAAACAAAAAAATATATTTATTCAAAGCAGAAAGTTCCCTATTAAGTTTTAACAAGAATGAATGTTTCTTGGTTGCTTTGTGGCTCCAAGTAAGATCTAAATGAGAAGTGAACCTTTATTAAGTACCACGTGCTTTAACGTCTTTCCAGAATGGAGAGTTTCAAAGACAAGCTGTTCTAGTTTTAAAAAGCCAGATTATAAAAATTGTTTTTTCAAAATGGTACATTTGAATTACAGCGTACTTGGTGTTCCACATCTCCTCTGACTTGTTTGTGTTTTGTTCTCCTACTTTATGCCAGTATCAGGGGACCACGATGTTCTGGAAAACACAGACACCACGCTTCTCGCTCAGGAGCTTGAACCATATTTGAGGTAAGCTTTGACATTTATTGCATGTGGTGAAATACAACCAATGTAATATAAATCTTAATATCTACTTATAAAGTCAGTTTTGTAGAAAATGTGGATGGTCAAAGCAAGGACCCTTTAACAAGGAACGACATCCACAAATAGTAATCGCTAAAGAAGCAGGTCTATTCGGTGGGTGCTGCGGACAAGCACATTGGAAAGTTGAGATGACAGTGAAACAAAGTCCAGTCAAGAGTTTGAGAGAGACTCTAAAAGTCTGGACTTCTTCCACCCTCGAGTCAGAGGGCATCTCAAAAGCGACTTATCTGGTGGCGCTGGGCGGCTCAGTTGTAAGGGTATGCACACCATGTGCAGAGGCCATGACAATCATCTGCAAGTGTTGGTGTTTTGTCAAGTCCAAAGCCACTGCAGATCCTTACCAGAATATTTTAGAGCACTCTATGTTTGCTTCTGCTAACAAGCTTTATGAAGATGCTTATTTCTGGCAGGCTTGGTACCTGCCAGCAATTCCAATAGTACAGACATCTAGCTGAATGACCACGGCACTGATGTAATTTATTGTCCAGTAAACTGACCCAAACCTCATGGAGAATGTATGGGTTATTGAGAAGAGGTTGATGAGAGACACCAGGCTAAGCAATGCAGAAAAGCTGAAAGCTGCCATTGATGCAAGGCTGGTCACTTCCATACCTCACTGGGTTAATTCAACAATTCATGTCAAATTAGCTTGAAACATGGACAAACTTTTCAATGGGCTTTTTGAACTAAAAATCTTTGCTTACCTGCCCATAATATTCAAATGTTCCCAGGATCTAAATCGTGTGGTTTCATTAGTTGCAAACCATAATGATATCACCGTTTGTGTGGTGAATGACTATAGATAATAAGGGCTGAATTACAGCAATAAATAAAATATTTGACTGTATTCTCATAACCTTTACCAATAAGAGATCTCTTAGAATAGCCTGCTAATTTCCTGAAGGTTGTAATTGATTGGATGAAACAAGGTGACAAACTCTAATCTACTAAAACACACTGAGCTCTCATCTTGGCACTCAGGAGAGAATGAATCACACTCTGTCCATTCTAATGATAATCCACGTGGCCGATGTATCATGCTATCTTTATCACTGGGCCAGGGGATAAAGAAGTACAGACGATGAAGCACAATGCAGAGCAGCTTAGCTGTTGGGTGTGAGGATAGATGGATGGATGACGTTTCCCTTTGCTGCTTACCATCGGGGCCACGCCCCAGTCTCTTTTTCATCTTACATTGCATAAGACAGCTTAGGAAGATTCCGCTCGATTCACTCAATGTTAAGTTAATCTTTGAAAAGTATGATTTTGAAATGTATCAACACAGGCCGCTCTATGCACATTTCAGCATTACCTCCAGTATTAGCAGTGCTCAAATAAGTGCAGATCTATTTCAGTCTAATAACATTTAAATCCATCATTCCCTTGCTGTTTTAATCTCATGTTTTGGTACTAATCTCTGTTTTTATTTTGATCATCAGGTCACTTCTTGTAATAAGCGATGAGCTACCTTTAAGCCCAAGGCATGAGCAAGCCAAGCGTCTTCTAGAGCGAGCCAGGCTCAAGGCTCGCTCCAACCTCCTCAAAGACGACCGCCCCCGACGCTCTCAGTCTGATCAAAGATCCATAGTGTAAGTCATCAGTTTATTGTGTTGTTTTTCCCTCTTTGCTTTCACTTATGCATGTCTCTTTGTTATCCATCAAACTGCTCTTTGCCTGGTTTAGTGAGTTACGTAAGAGAAAGCTTTGAAACCTGACTGCCCTTTGTAATTACAAGGCTCAAATTGACAATCTGTGAAAATATTTGCTTTTATTTTGCTTATGCAACACGGCGAGCGTCACAGCCTTCAGTTATTCCCAAAATACTTTGTTGTAAGTGAGATGCATTTCGTTAATATGGGATTATGAGTATTTGCAATATACCTTTCATTCATGAACATGATTACAACAGGCAGCAGTAACTGAGGCAGAGCACGACTTTTACACAGTCATTATGTAATCTAAGACTGGATGTTTTTGATGAATTGGCAAAGGGCCTGTGTTCGATCTGACGTTGAGAACTTGAATTAATTTCTTCTGCATTGTTACTTTATATTTTTTTTATGAGGCTTAATACTAGATAATATTGGTTCACATTGACTCATCAGTGGTTTGAATGTCAAATTTATTTGGGACTTTAATGCATTTAAACCATTGATTGTTGGTGTTCATAATGACACAATGTACAACTGCAATGACTTTTAGAAACTTTTCTTTGTAAAAGAATTGAGTTTACTCCTCTGAACTTTGGTTTAAAATTAGACATCAAAGCTTAAATGTATTCATATTTTCAAACATAGCATAGATACAACATTTTGTAACGTTTCAAACAAGCCATAGGGTAATTTAATGATATCTTATGTGATATACGTTTACTGACTTTTTGTAGGAAGGAGAAAATTAATTCATGCATTTTTTACAAATAAAAAATCTGAAATGATTCTAATTCATTTATTCTGATCCTCCCAAATCAAAGCCCGTGCAAACAATTGCCTTTAGTTTTCTTTATTCCTTTAATAAGGAAAACTTGCAAAAACTCTTCTATGAGTTTTGGATTTACAATGATTAGCACAACCCTTTTATATAAATATAATATAGATCTGACTATTTGAGTTTCTGAATTAAAATATTGCATGCTTAATTTACAGTTTATAGTGTTTATTTGTAAAAACAAACAACAAAAATATATATATCTACAGCTCATCTGGGAGAATTTGTTGAGAGAAGAAATGAGGCTCATACATGCCTCATTGGATGAAGAGTTGGATGAAGAAAGCCATTGTTGAAAGAAAACCATAAAAAGCCCTATCTGAAGACTGCAAGAGAGTCATGTTAAGGAGACAGGAAGCATATCAAAGGAGGAAATATGGTCATCTTGAGCCAAAACTGAACTTTTTGGTCTAAATGCAAAAAGCAATTGGCATTACCTTGAATAAACCATCCAGACCCTGGTGGTGGTAGCTTCATGCTGTGGAGATCAAAAGGAATAGAGAACTTGGACCAAGTCGATGCAAGATGAATAGAGATAAGCATAGGTCAATTTTGAAAGAAGAAAATCTGCTAGAGGCAATGAAAGTCCAAAGGCTTGAGCAGAAGCTCAAATTCATGACCTGGCACTATGATACAATTATTTGGCTCAAAGCATATTACCGTAATTGCACTAAAAGACAGCTCTACAAGTTTCTGGTAACAAAAGCATGACTCACTTTTCAGCGAGTGTGAAAACCATGTTTTCTTTTGTTTCCATTTCACAAAAACTGTGAGGTCGTCTTCTGCTGTTTGATACTGAAAAATGTTTTCTGAATCACGTTCTTCCTGTTAATAATTTCTACTTTCATTTATCTGAAAGTAGAAAAATTGTTGCACACATTTACATAACAATCCTTTAAATGTCGTTGATAATTACATAGTTTCTATTTTATGCAGAAAAAATCAGCAAGTTGAACCTCCCAATCACACAACAGTGCAGAAAACTGTCCAAACCAAAGAAGATCCTCCATCCCAAGCCTCATCTGGTCCTCTTCTGGTTCCCACACAAAGGGACTCTTCTCCGGTGAAACAACCAGATCGACCAAAACGGTATGGCTGCTCCCCCACACGTGTGCGCTTCGAAGATGAATCCGAGAAAGAAGCTGAGTCCCGCTATCTAGACAGAGTGAGGCAGCGTGGCAGACCTGGAATGCCCAAGTCCAGGGCGAAGGAAAGTAATACAGACTCCAGCAGTAGTGGCTCAGAGAAGAGCAGAGGCCACAGGAGTATCTCTTTGCCACCTTCACAGAAGCAAGAAGATCTTGTGACAAACGATGAAACAACTGTTATTAAAGAGATCATAGTGCTGGTGAAGAAATGTGAAGCGTGTGGCTCTGTAGTCAGGGAGCCTCAGCCAGTCTCCTCACCCTCTGAACTTCAGAACAGTGAGCCACAGCAGCAGACAGCTTCCCCAGAAGACCCGCGTGGAAAATCGACTTCTGTGTGGGTGCCATCAAACAAACCAGATGTGAGCACCCGCCCTAAAGCTCCTCTTACCGTCACGTTTGCCGGAGCTTATGTGCTGGGAGAAAATAAAGAAAGCAGCACAGGGTGGAAATCTTCTGGCTTTGGGAAACTCCGAAGACGGAGCAGAAAGGGGGAAAATCGTTTGGAGTCTGGTCACGGTCCTTACGGCCCATCTTGGGCTCAGCGACGAAACTCCAATCCACGGAACAGGGTCAACTTGAGCAGAGCTGTTTCATTTGCTCCAGGGAGTCCTGTTGCCTTAGAGCCACATTTACTGGAGGCATCTGGTGGACTTAGAGAAGCATCCGCCCCATCTCTCCCCATAAAGTCAGCCCTGAAGTCAAGCTCGAGAAATCGCTCATCTGCAGGTCAGTCCACGGTTCAATTCCAGGTGTCCTCTATTCAGGGAGGAGAAAGTGGTTCTCAATCTCCGGATTCCCCTGAAGCAAGAAGGGAATCGCCTGTGTCTACAAACCAAGGGTCACCAGCAGCAAGCAGCACAGTTCCCTGCATTAGACCCTCCACTCTTAGATACTCCCCAGCCAGAATCCCCACGGATCTGCCATCGGCTGAAATCTGGGATGCCACATCAGATGGAACAGGTAAGTGAAGACAAGCTAACTGCTGCACAGACATTAAAACCTGCAGTTTCTATTGTTAATTTCAAGCCGTAAATCCAACTCTTGCATAAGAAGATAAAATTGGTTAATCCTCCTATCCTCTTGTAAATGTACTATATACTGTATTGCTCCATGAGAGACCTAGAATTAAAATTCAACTTTGTTTTAATTAATATTTTCAAAACTTATACTAATTATGTTATTTATTTTCGATTAGATGGTGCAGTTTTTGATTTTGTTTTATTTGCCAATTCATATGGGTATTCTGATCAGTGTAACCATTACTGTTATGATTAAGCAGGCGTAAGTGGAGAGGCAGGTCCTGGTTCAGACTTTCGAGCTCTGCGAGGCATGGGTATGTCTCGGGCTGAGGACCTCAGAGCTGAGCTGCTGAGAGCCGAACATCTAAAAGCCGAGGCTTTGTGGGAAGAAAGCTCTGACGGCTCCAGGTTTGCACTTCATAATCTTACACGCGAATCTCCTCCTACACTAAAACTGTCACAGCAACTACTCTGCGTGGAGCCGTTCCAGAAAAAAGATTAAAACTAGAACTCTGACAAATAGCACACTTGATACTACAGCTCAAAAGATTGTGTGAATACTTCAACAATTCTGCCCTCTATTGGTAGGAATAAGCAATTATTCTTTTGGATATTACATAAAATCATTTGGAAAGTGAAGCACAAAATTAAGGGGATAATTCATAAAGCAGTCTCCTCCATAATTTGCAGTTCTCTTGCATGTGATACTTACTGTATTTCTGCACTGAATTCACAAAGCAGATGGCTCCAATGACATGCTAATATAGCCTTCATCTGATAATCTATTTGTATCAATACCGTGCAATAGACCACGCAAGCCTAACAGTAACCTCTCATCTAAGTTGTGGAGTAAAGACAGATTTTGTTTTTGCAGAGTTCATTTATTTATGTTGTGTTCATTTAACCTTAAAGTGTGACAACATGATCCCAGTGAGTTTATTTTATTATTATTTTCACTAGAATATTGGGTGAAATCAGCCCTTTATAAAGGCAGCTGCACGGCAGGTCATGATTTTCTTTTTTTTTTTATCTTTCAGTTTTCTGAACAACAATATGGAGTATATTTCTTCATATACTCCAAAATACAGTTATTTTTTTTGGCTGTAGTTTACTACAGCATACATAAACATATATGTTCTTTTCTTTAAATGGACTTATCTCAGTGCAGAGACGGCTTGCTAACAGTGAAGGAACTTCTGGTCTTCTGGAGCAGATCTACGTGGGGATAATTTCAAAATTAGAAGGATCTGAAACTTGCACACATTTAGAACCTGAAAATAACTTGGTGAATTTTTGCATGTTAGTAAAAAAAGAAAAAAAAAAAAAAAACATTTCTCCTCTTACAGAAAATTTGACGGAAGGCCAAAACTTTTCCTGCGCCGTTTCTTTTCCTCCATCGGGCTGAATAGCGTTGGCAGACTGGTGAAGGGGGGTCGCTCCAGCAGCATGGAACACCTCAGTCTCCCCACCGTCCAACGGGCAAGCTCAGCCTCACCAAGCCCCACACGGAGACCGCAGCCTACCATTCGAATACAGAGGACACCCTCACTGCAGACCCTGAACACAGTGAGCAAGAAAAACAAACTGTATTTTAATGCAAGATTTTATTTATCTCCATTTGTCATATATTTCTGCTGCCCCTCTCTTGAAATCATCAGTTACAAACTTGCTGTCTCACATTGGAAGCACAAGATTAACTCCTTGCATCAGTCATAACCTGTTGCACTCATGCCACATTAAATAGAATTCAACAAGCTCAAGCTCTTATCAGTTGCAGTCACTTCTGGGATACGTGTGTTTCTACATTTGTCATGAAGGCACTAGTCCTCTGAAAACCGCTCTGTTGAGTTTTCCCACTGCAATAAATGCAATACTTGTTACAATTCCACTTGTGTGCCACTAGGTGCTCCCACTGGCTCAGCTACGTAAAGCCTCCTCTGTTCAGAGTTTAGAGAGAAGAACAGAACGCTCAACAATACTGGGAGAAGTCCAAATACCATATGGCTTGGCACCCAGGTACAAAAAAAAAAAAAAAAGGAAGAGAGAAAGCCGAAGAAAGTCAATTAATATAAATAATTTTTAAAACACATTAATGAATTTTTTCTCTTTTTCTTCAGCCCTGAAAGCCCCCAGATTGAGATTCACAGGGGCCTAAGTGATGAAGATGTAGTTGTCGCCAGAATGGCTCATCCAATGGGCCGGGTCACACAGGCTTTCCCTGATGGGACTATCTTGTTGGAGCTCATCAAACCTCCAAGTGGCCCCTTTGGTTTTGTTATTTCAAGAGGAAAAGGTCGACCAGATACAGGTAGCATTTCTTTACTTTGACATTTACTTTAAAGCATCATGATCAATAGAATGTCTCAGTTTCATAGCGTTAGTCCCCCTACCATGGTCTTCAATGTCCACTCTCCTGCAGTTAAAAGTTTTGACAACCTTGATTCACATAAATGGTCAATTCACAAGCCTCTACAAAAGCTGACGGTATACTTAAAAGGCAATTAAACTAGTTGGAGGACCAACTCCACAAATATCATCTGAGCAGCTCAACATGGGAGAGAAAACACAAGAAAAATGTTATTAATCAAAACTCTCAATGTTCACTGACTGTTACCTGCAGGTGTATACGTCGAGAAGGTCGGTGATGGTGGGGTGGAGGGCCTGCTGGGCGTTGGTGATGAAATCCTACAGGTTAACGGGGAGGCGGTGGCGGGACTCAGTTTGGACCAGGTGACACGCCTCATGACTCGGGAGAGCACCGCCACCCTCCGGATCTTGCCTGCCCGACGCATTCAACGCTGAATGGCGCGGGATAGGCACGGCACACAGCCATTTCCCTCTGGATGCACAGTTAGCCACTAACCATGCACTGCAAACTGACTGGAGCACAATGTGCACGTGACACAAAGCATTTTGGTGAATAGCACAACATAGAGTTAAGTTCTTTTAGAGCAAACAAATACAGCTCTAGAAATATCACAGAGAACTTAAAAATGTTGATATTACTGTGTATTGTGGTAGTTAGGTGCTTATAACCCAACACCTTTTGTTGTCCGAATTTAGATAAATAAATTCAGTTCTATTTAGTCTTTTTTACTATTATTATTTTAGCACCGCTTTACAGTAAATATTGTATCAAGATGCTTTACAAGAAAAGTACCTCACGTTATTCAGAGAAATGCGAGATGAAATCAGTTCAATAACATGGGCATATTGAAATTTAACGGTACACTTTCCAGTTTGATTCTATTTATAAAACAATGCAGTCAAATGGATTGTGTAAGGAATGCTGGACGATACTTTTCCATTTTCGGAAACCGAGATGAATGCATGGAGTCATTAACTTTGCAGCAACGATCCCTCCAGAGAAAACGTGTAAAAACTCAACATCATAAAAACCAAGTGAATTGAAATTCAGTGATCTTAATTTGACAAATATACACATTCTCGTTCGACTGTTTTTACAGCCCCTGAATGAAAAAAACATCACAACCAGAAACTATAATGTAATGTATTGGTATTACGTATGATAAAAAAAACCCAGCAGGAACAGGGAGCAGGGAGGAAAATAATGGATGGTTTTGATCTTTCTTTTTTTATGTTTATGACAAAACATCTTAAAAGTGTAGTGTGCAATTGTTTTCAGTTTTCTTCAATTTCATAGTTTGAATCCCATGTTGACTTTTGAAAATTAACACAAGCTTGGATGAAGAGCTTATACTTGCAAAATTCTTTTAAATTCTTGCCACAGGTTAATTTAGTCCTGAACATTACTGGGCCATTTTTATTGCTTTTAATGCTTTTATAAGAACTTTTTTACATGTGGAATTTATATCAGGCTTGATGGCTTTGGGTCATGGTCCCGCTGCAATGTGAAACTCCAAACCAAGTCTTTTGCAGTCTTTATCAGCTCTTCTTTTCAGACTGCCCTCTATCCATCTTCTAAGCAATTCAGCCTGGCCTTCCTGGCTGCCCGTCTCTTTAATGCTCTCCTTGCCATTGTTTAAGGTAAAGGTCCTTGCCCTTAATGTAATTTGCAGTTATGCCATACATTTCTCATTTTCATGCTATATAGTGGGATGCATTTGGTCTTGTTCAAGTTTGTTTAAATAAATCCACATCACACCTTTTAATTTTATGGGGGGGTTGATGAAAAATATTTAAAACCATGCACCATTTTCCTTCCACTAAATCCCATTCGTTTGAGTTTGTGGTTGTAACAGGACGAAACAGAAGTTCATAACAGATATTTTGAAAGGGCCAGTTTGATGGTAGACAATAGGACTCAAATTCATTTTTCTTTTTATATGTTGCTTAGTTTGGTCACATTTAACACAGTCTGATAGATTTCTATTTTTTTTTTTTCATATTGTGGGACAATTTATGGCACTGTTCAATACTGATCAGCAAAAAGACAAAACTAAAAGCTGTAAAAAGCTAAGAATAAATAAATTGTTATTAAGTACACGTTAGCCCCTGTGTGGAGCACTTTATCCCAATTGTTGCTTTTGCTCTAGGAACTGTGCTTTCTTTCGTCCTCTTCTTTTATGATTTATTGATTGTAAAATAAAATATTTTATTTTGCCAAACATTATGCTTCAGTGTCATATGTTGTGCACTTTCACATTCACAGGAGATTTACGTGTATATTTATTTATTTTCTTAATTATTTATTGTATGCGTTTGCATTTCAGCCATTTTTGGGTTGTTTTGTTTTTTAGTCTTGTCAACCTCACTAGCGGGGATGAGTTCACGGAAATCTGCAGTGAGGACAGGATGCAGAGTGATGCTCGTGACTGACGCGTTTCCACAGGACTGACTCCACCAATCAAGTTTTCTTTCTTTCTTTCTATCTATCTATCTATCTATCTATCTATCTATCTATCTATCTATCTATCTATCTATCTATCTATCTATCTATCTATCTATCTATCTATCTATCTATCTATCTATCTATCTATCTATCGCGGTGAAATGGTCTCGTATCCATATTACTTTTTACAGAGCGGGTAATTAATAATTGAACTATAGGGACAGAAGCGTGTGGAAAATCCGTTATTATGATGTACCTTCTACCATTAAGGCTTGTCCTGAATGTGCTCTGATAGCATGTCAGCAGTTGATGCTCTGCTCTATTATCTGATGCCTCCAGAGACCGATACGCTTTTATCTCCCCAGCCATGACTGCGCCCCCCCCGCGCGCCCCCCCTTCCCATCCGTGGACGTCGGGGAACCGACCCTTTTACCACGGACAGTAGCGCAGACGTTTATTTATTTATTTATTTATTGAAGTAAAGGTATCCAATTAAGGCTTCGCTGGTTCCAGTGAAAGCAGCTGGTCCATCCTTAAGGTACAGCAACAATAGATGAATGAAGATATCCCACTCTTCTAAAGAGCGAATAAAACAACTTTTATTGCTTGATAAATGAGCTTATGGAAGAAAACCTTTTGCTCAGAATACAAAGTTCCCCAAGGCTTAACCTGAGCTTTTGTTTCTTTCTTTCATTAAAAAAAACAAAAAAAACTAAAGCACCTCAGAGCGCAGCCAGTACAGTCTGCCATATACCTCACGTTGTTACAGGCCGTTGCGCTTTGCCTGTTTGCTTTTTTTCTTCTTTTTTTTTTTTTTTTAATGCCTTGCCCTCCACAAGACTATATAGCCCCAACGACAGCCAAATAATAATGAATCATTTCATAAATAATGGGTTTAGGAGCTTATCGGGAATGAAGAGGCCGCTGCCGTGCGCTTATCTCACTCGGCCACATTGCGGCCTGTGTTCCGCTCCCCATACAGAGAGGGAGCGCACTGGATGCGGCGGGGAATAACTTACACGCGCGCTAACACACACCGATACACACACACGCACACACACAAATACACACACACACACAGCTCCGCAACTGGCAGGGAAAAAAAAAAAAAAAAAGAAAAAAAAAGAAAAACCTCAGACATGGATGACCCACTCACAAAATGGCTCCACTTACACAGTAACATCAACAACACGGCTGAAACGGTAAGTGCGGAAAAAAAAACACCCTCTCCGCGTTGAACCGTCGCGGCGTCGCTCCTCTTGTCGGTTCGGGTTTATAGTGTCGTTAGTAACGAGCGAGATGTTTAGTCCATGTTTTCTAGTTTTGTCCGATCGAGTTGAGGCTGGGAGGAAAAAAAAAAAAAAAGAGAGACGGATGCGAGGCCTGTAGGAGAATCCCCAGAAATAATAATAAAAAAATAAAAAGAACCGGCGACTATTATAATCAGACTGTAGTTCGTTTTTCATATTTGCAGAGCTTTATTCCATTGGATTATTCCTAAAAGCGCCGTACGCGGATCTATGCTGGGTTATAAACAGAATGCCAAACACCCTGCGCTCCCTGGTAGCAATAATAGCATTACGGCCTTCCCAGTCAACACATAAAAAAAAAAAAAAATGCATCCACAAATGAATTTCCTGCTGCTGCTTTTGCTGGTAAAACGACCCAATCCGAGCTGCTTTGGAATATGTCAGAATAAAAGGATTTTATTTGGACGCAGAAACAGGCTGCTGAGCTCCCGTGTGGATGGACAGTGTCTACATTATGCGAGAACGTTCATTATTTTCACCCATGAATAAAAAAGCCACAGTGATATACTCTTTAATTTACAAAATGCGAATTACAATTGGACATTTTTTTATAATTTTTTTGGTCTCACTTTATCTCCATTTCTCATTTCTCTTTGCATTATCGTGAATCAAGCACAGTATTATAAACTATAACCTGTCAGACGTTATTGCACAAATAAAATCACCTCTCGAAGCCCATCTGACTGGAACATTGTTGAGCCTGTTCGGATCTGCTGAAATTTAGACAGGAACGAATTTTAACATGAAGATGGAAAGCTCGACCTGTTCAGGGAGGTTTTTGTTGTTGCAACAAGGTGATTTTTCGGTAAACTGACCATTAAAAAACATAACACGTTATTTTAAGAGAATCTTTCAGTTGAAAAAGATCGAGCTTTTTTTTTTATTTTATTTTTAGAAAGAAAATGTATTGACCAGAAGGAAAATAAAACGACTAATTCCAACTTAACCCGTTTATTTTTTGTATTTCATATTAACTCAACCATTGTCTAAACGTCGCAATTAGTATTAATAAATGTCTGGATAATTATATTGAATTATCATTCAAATGAATTCTTATTTAAGATTTCAACCGGCGCAAATGCTTGCTGTGTGAGATAATGGTTATATATTAATCGAGGTAATTTTCACTCAGGACATTGTGGGACTGTAAAAGCGGGTCACGGTTCAAAAATGATGGAGAAACGGGAGCAGGAGCTTTGTCCTGGAAGTCCCGACGCGGGATCCGGTCCTGGAAAGCGAGAAGACTCGGCCATCATCTCCAGACACAACGGATACGAGGAGGAAGAGAAGCCGAGGATAGAAAGGGGGGAGGAGGGTGATGCCAGTGAGAGGGTGAAGGAGGAGGAGGAGGCGGACAAGAAGGAGAGGGGAGGGAGCTTCAAAGGGGCTGAGGAGACGGATGACGTTCCGCTGCAGAACTCGAGCAACGGGACCAGCATCAGCATCATCATCAACGGCGTTGCCAGGGAAACTGCCTCTCTCAACGCCCTTGACCTGAAAAGGGAAGTGCCGGTGATCGAGCTCTCCAGGAGGGACGCTATAAAAGCACTGGAGCAGAGGACGGAGAGCCATTTGGTGCCGATCACGGAACTTCGCAGACCTCCACCGCTGCCGCTGCCGCCGCCGCACCGAGACGACGCTCGAATGGTCCAGCTGAGCCCAAACGCGTTCCCTGTCCCGGCCCGGGCGATGCTCTACAACCTGGCGCAGCCTCTCGCCGCCATCAACAGGTACCTTTGAAGTCACACAGATATAGACTGTTTTAAATGCACGCCTTATCTTTTGACGTTTGGACGGAAACTTGTTAAGGCAACATGCACTTTTGCGTCTGGGCGTAAAAACTTTTGATGAGACGCAGCGATGTTTTGGTGTTTTTTTTCTGATGAAATCTGAGATTTCTCACATTGCCACATTAACCTGTATTTGTTTTCTTTCTTTTTTTATTTTTTATTATTATTCTTTTTTTTTTATAGTCTTGGAGGAGAGTCAGAGCAGTACAGCATGTACCCCAGCAACAGGGTAAAGCGCCGCCCGGCGCCTTATGAGGTTGAACTCGACGAGGGTAGGCGCATTTTAGATCTTTATAAGTATGGTAAGACGCACTTCTGCTGTGTGCTCCTTCTGCCAGTACAGTCCCTCCTCCCCTCCCCCCCAAGTGTCCCTCCCTCATCTCCATTGTCATTCATCCCTTGACATGGATGTACACTGTTCCCAATCTGAGAGTTGCAGAAGATGCATTGCAAAGAGGGAAAGAGGGAAAGTGTGTGTGTGTGTGTGTTGGGGAGGTGGGGGTGGGGATAAAGAATTCAACCAATGAGAATTGCAAAATCTTACTTCATGGAACAAATGACTATACCTGTACCTGCGTGTAATTAAAACAAACACCTTCTTAGGCAAATTTGGAGTTCATTTGATTTGAAACATCCTCTCTGGTGCTGCCCACTCACTGTCATAAAGGGGAGGAGAATTGCGGGTGCTGCTGCCTCCATGCCAAGGTTTTACTGCAGAGTGGGCTGAAGGATTAAGATAGGCTGGGTGTGTTCCAAGAGCAACAATAACCAAAAAAAGACACATTTATTGGGGGTGGGATACTATGACTACCTGCAGAGAAGCTTCTCAGCGTGTCTAAATAAAAAAAATAAAAAAAAGGAACAAAAAAACTGCAGAATTGGATAAACACACCCTCCCAAGCACAATTTCTTGAGATTTGGCAAGGAAAATGAGTGGTTTCTCGTACCCTCAAAAATCTGTTTGTACTGAGGACAGTTTTGCTAGATATTTAAGCTTGCTTGTTACCTGTATCTAAGCTTTGAAGGTGATATAAATCAAAGTGAAATGAATTTCATAGCTTCAATTACGAATTTAAACACTCCCCTATAATACACACTTTATTGTTGCAACATGACAGACAGAGGCACTTTCTTCTTTTATTCCTAAAATCCACTGTTGAAAGTCAAATCTTTTAGATCGTCTTTGTACATGAAAAAAAGCATTTGAGTGTATCTTCATAAAAAAACAATCCTAGATTGCAGAAAGGAGTTAACATGCACTCCCAAAGCTTTTCAACTTCTATTTGATATTTGAGGCTGGGTATTTTGGGTGTTTTGGGTGTTTTTTTTTAGCTACCTTCAAAGAACCCTTCAAAGAAGTGTGTCTGATACAAAATTATTATGGATTGCAGAGCAGCGCTAACTGATCAACAAAAACATATTTTGCTTTTGAGATTTCTGCAAGCAAAACCTTGTATTGTTAAAACTTTATGGCGGAACAAAAGATAATGTTGCAACCAGAGAGTTGCATATTTCAGATAAAGTTTTATTTCCCTGTCTTCAGAGAAGCTTTTAAGGGTGTGCAGACAAATGCAAATTGAATAGATTGCAGTATATAGTTAACTCAACCTCAGAAACTACCTTCATTCTTGAGGTTTGGCAAAGATAATCAAAAATTTGAAAACAGAATACAGAGGACAGTTTCGCCATTTCTCTGTGAATGTTACAAACGAGCTTTTTTCTATCCTATAAATAGATAATTTCAGGATGTGGTCAATACATCCTCCCAATTGCCAATTATTTTTGAGATTTGTCGAGCTACAGTAAATCAATAATTTCTTATATATGATAGTCCTTAGTTATATTGAGTGCAAATGTGGGTTACTGCGGTTGTTTTCTAATTTTTTCTTCTTGCACATATTGTGCACCCTTTTTTGCTGCTACAAGTTTTACGCTCTTTATGATTTGTTTGCTTTTGAAGATTTTTTTTGCAATGTTTGAATGTCATGTTTTAGCAGCTTCATTGCTGTGATACCTTAGATTCCTTACATCAGTGGTTTTCTTTCTTTCCATCCTCTCCAACAGCTGGCCAGCCTAAGATTGTGCGTCGCATTTTCACAAACAGCCGTGAGCGTTGGCGGCAACAGAATGTGAATGGTGCATTCGCGGAGCTTCGCAAACTCATCCCCACTCACCCTCCGGACAAGAAGCTGAGCAAAAACGAGATCCTGAGACTTGCTATGAAGTACATCAGCTTCCTCTCCAACCTCCTGGAGGACCAGGACGGAGGGCGAAATGTTGGCAACAGTACTGACGGAGACACGGGGCTGCTGGTTGGCGTTCCAACCCACGAGGGAGGCCCTCAGGGTGCGCCACATCAAGAAACCGTGGTGGGCCTAGCGAGGGATGATCTTCTGGAGACAATGTCACCAGGCTCCAGCTGTGGTAGCCTACCTGATGGGGACGGGGAGGGGAGTCCCGAGAGCTTCATGGATGACCAGGACTCACCTCCAGCTACAAGGACTCTAACAGCATCTCGCGGACCCTCACTGCATCTAGCGGCTAGAGATCTGAGGCGCAACGGACGCCCATTAGATGGTTCCACTCGACGATGATGCTGACACCGGGAGAGCACAGTTTGACATCAAAGACTGACGAAAAGCAATTACAGATGATTTGAAACACCTCAAACACCTTTTACCTTGGAGTAATCAGTTTAGGAAGAGTTATCTCACTCGAAAGGGAAAGACGATAAATACCATGGTTAAATTTAAACTTGTAAATTGTGCATGTGCCATGTTCTTGATCAACCTTGCAGACTATCAGCTTCTACGCGCTGAAAGTTCCAAAGACACCCTCTGAAATGAAACTATAAAGAAAAACATTTTAATTTAACACTCGTTATTTGGACGACGTTAAGCGTAAGGAGTTCATTTTGAGCTAAATCTGCATTCGCCATTGATTGCAAAATGGTGCATAATATGGTATTGATCCACTTTGCTTGAACAGTTTTGCAGGTGACCTGGTCCAAAATGCCAAGACATAAACATAAAGACATAAGGGGAGCAAGTTTCATAGGGTGGAACAATAATAATAAAATAAATGTTTGCGAGAGGCTGTTAACACAGTGAACAGGTGGGACTCTGATGCAGTTACGTATGTATTGTAAATAGTATTATATTTCCACTGCAAAATATAATAACAGTGACTTTCTAGTCATGAGGTTTCAGATGTACCATAGTGTGTTTGTGAATGGGTTTACTATCAAAACTCTCTTTAAAGAGACAGGATTCGAAAAGAAGGAAAAAAAAGAAATTCAATTCTACATGTGACTCTATAATAAGTGAAAGTAAGGATGGAAGTACATCAAATGTGGTACCGCTTCTGTCACACCCGGTGATTAGAAAATCAAGCCAAATATTTCAATAGTCAAACAATTACACTGTGTGTGAATAAAAACCACATGTATTTGAATTGTTGTGGAGGTACAATATGAACAGTACTCTTAAAGTGTACAAAACAGGGGTCAGATGAAATCTTGAGATGACTCATTAAGTCCTTTTGATATGAATGTTTTAATGTTTTTTTTTTTAAACTATAATGCAAATGTAGTTTAGCAAGGTACACAAATAAGTCCCTTTGTTTCCGCATTTTACGTGTACACGTACACTCCCACCACAGCTACCCCCGACCCACCACCACCACTTTGCAGTATTAATACCATACGAACACCAGCAGTTTTCTGGAAGTGTTGCTCACTGTTGTTGGTTGTTCTGCTTTTTGTAGCAGAATCTGGTAGCTTATCTTGGTACCTTTGGTATTTTATGAATTACAGTCAGTAAAGGGACATTGTACGTTTGGTAATGACATATTTGTTGTATGATAGCTGTATCTATAAATATATACAATGTTAAAGGGATGGATTTTATACAAAAAACAGAATAAAATATACAGAGAAAATTTGAATTTTGAATTTGTGGTGTGTATTCATTTGAATTTATTTGTGTTACAGTTTTATTTCGCTATCATTTGGGTTTAGCTCGTCCAGGACCGTTTTGAAAGGTAACAGTTCTACCAACTGCACCACTGTACAGGACCAGCTCAATTCAATTCAATTCAATTCAATTCAATTCAATTTGTTTAATTTCAGTCGTACTCATTTTGATTAAGTTCAACGCTTATATTCAGATTATTTCATTTCAATTCAATTCAGTTCAGCTGATGTCTGGTCAGATTGATTAAGTTTAGTTCTATTTGTTCAGCTCACCCAAGTTTAGTTCAACTTAATATAATGAATTTAATTCTAGTTAATATGATTTAATTCTGTCAAACTGAGTTAATTTCAACTCAGGTCAGTTCACTCATTTACATTTTTACCTAGTAGATTCGGTCTACTTCAGATGAATTCACTTTAGTTCACTTTATCTCTGTTTCTGGTACCTCAACTCTCTTTTGTTAGTTAAGTTAAATTGAACTCAGTTCACTTCAGTCTTAATTAACTGAGATCAATGTAATTTATTTAATTGCAACTCACCTCATCTTATTTCAATTCATTTTAATTTGACTAATTAAAGTTCATTCAGTTCAGTTCAGTTCAGTTTCTCCCCTGGCTACACACCAGTTTTGATAATTCCATTGCTCCAGAACTTATTTTTTATTCCAAGTCTTTTACATTTGGTTTTCTCACAAGAATCCTTTGTCTCGCTTTCTGTTTCACGACAGTGAAACGTAAATTACTTATCTAAACGGGCAGGCAGCGTAATGCCAAGCAATTATTTGCCGCTTCATTTGAACACAGAGTAAAGTTTAAAACCACAGCCTCTTCAGAGAAACTCCCTCAGTGGGCGCTGCAATCCTCACTTCCACCCCCAACAAGTGACAACTTCCTGTGGAGGTAACCATGGCTTGCTGACCTGCAGGATATCCTGCCATTGTGAAAGTGGTTTTTACAGCCTGCGCTGCATTCGTTTGCTCAGTGTTGCGTCTGTGCATTTTGTTAAAGCAGAAGTGAAGATCAAGTATTCACTGGACATGAATAAGATTCCTGAGCAATGGAAGATTCACTGTTGTTTCACCAACATAATTTATAAAATAAATAAATAAATAAATAAAAAAAATACAAATAAAAATTAAGAAGTTGACTTTAACTTTGTTATGCTACCAGTCCTACTACCTCAAAACTGAGCACTGAGATATTTCCAAAGGCTATAATTGCTTCCAGGGAGCATCAGAGACGACCAGGTGTTTGGAGACCTCTCCTGCGCTCCGCTCTGGCTGAGCTGCAACTCCACCGAGGGGCTCTCTAGGTTAATGCCTGCCAAACGTTTACCTGCTTCAGTTTTCCTGACTCTCAGAAAAGACGCAGGCTCACAAAAGGGAACGATAGAGGGAGCATACGAGGGACTGAAAGCAAGGGAGTGAAAGGATGTGTATGTGTGAGAGCGCATGCTTGTGTGTTTTTGTGTGTACGTGCAAACGGGCTGGTGTGTGTGTGTCTGCATTTCATGGATCTGTTGGTGCGAGCTGTGTGTGTGAGTGTGTATGTGTATACGTTTATCAGCTCTGTGCAGATGGGTGGCAGAGTGGCTCTTGCAGCCAAATGATTCAGTATGCTAATGAGTTGTTATCTGCGGTGCTGCAGGAACAATATACTGTCTTTCTCGCAGTGGGAATCCAGCCTGCTGGGAACAGATTACACTGCACACACCGCCAAGGTAGTTATTTATATTTTCACATCGAGTAGTTGAAAATACATAAATGTACAAACACACTTAGACACTTGCACACGTTTATGCCTCTATGTATGTGAGAGTGTGTGCATGTGTGTGTGTGGGTGTGTGTGCGTGTGTCCATAAACAAACAAGCAAAATAACATTTCAACAAACTGACACAAATATATTGCCATCACCGCAAGCAGCAGTGAGAATAAGATGGAAATTTGACAAACACTCTAGGTCCTTCTGCAGTGGATGGAGATGTCATGGGCCTTCCTCTTTAATAGGTATCATTGTTGTTTCTGTCTTTTTACATGAAAGTCTACAAATGCTGTTCCCCTAATTATGGAGAACTCCTAATTCATTCTGAATGCTCTCCTTGAGATATCCTGGTATTTAATAAACCGTGTTTTTGTTTTTTTTGTGTGTGTGGGGGGGGGGTTTTGTGACAATTTTCTCTTTGTGAGTCGGAAAAATCTTTAAGGCAAAATTAACATCTTCAAGTATCATTTGATCAAAGAACTTATGCAAAATATCTCTAATATGCACTAAACAGATTTGAATAAGGCGTATTAATTTATTTCTACCAATTAACCTTAATTCCTGTCAACCCACAGGATGTGTCCTCTGTTGTCCGCAGTGTCTTCTGTGTATTAAAGAACACATGCAGCTCATTTGATGATATTCATAAATGTAGCATTCTAAATATCATTTCCTTCTTCCTAATGTTTCATATCATGGTAATTTTGTAGTAAATAAGTATTCATGGCATAAAGTCCACAGACGTTGTTAACGTCACCCTTAATAATTAGACTCCGTTTGAAAACCAGAGGAAGCAGGAAGACAATAACAACTTTTGTTTTGTTTACATTTCCACAAAACCTGGATTGGATTGATAACATGTAAAGCAGTTTTGTATGTCTGGCTTGCAGCTTGTGAGTGATTCAAAAAATAAAAATTGTAAATTACGTTTTCAACATTATTTAGTTCGCAAAAGATGTTATAATTTCAAAAGATCCAATAAAGGGAAAGATTCTGTTGCATTGTACATTAATATTTTTAAAGTTTTATTTTGAAGACGTATGTACACACAATTTGTTTTTCATTCATCAATCGGTGGGATTTGACAAGTCTTCATCAGCAAAAAGGAAAATCCAGACGACTAAAAAATTGTAGCAAAATCTTTATATTTTTGAGGTACGCAGGTACTACTGGCTTAGTTTTGTATCTTTTCCTTTATATTGTCAGAAAACAGCAGCATAATATTTTTCTTTAAACAACCTAAGCTCGATTAAAGTGGGACTTAAATTAATTTAGATTTAGAATGTTCTTAAAAGTATCTGTGTTTACAATATTAAATACAACACACACATGCACACACGTGTGTGTATGTATGTAATGCTTAAATAATTTTAAGCTGGAGAAAATATGTAATCAGTATTATGTATTTTAGTTCCATTAAATCTCTGGTGTGTCTTTCAGGAGAAGTGAAAGGCTGTTGGACTCCATGCACAGAATCAGTTGGCTTGACGGTAATCATGGGAAATTTGTCTGATTGTGTTAAATCTGATTAGTTATTAAGAGAATAAGCCATTCTAATTATAGCAAGGTAATTCAACTTAACTATTATGAGTGAGTCAAGTAAACAAAAAATAAATAAATAAATAACATTCTGAGTGTTTTCCATCAAGTTCTGTGATTAGTATCAAGTCACAGACATGTTTGCAGACAGCTTCTTGATTTTCTAAGTTCATTTTAATGTTTTTGAGTGATTAGATTCAGATATTAAAATTACAGCCATGTCGTGTTTTAGGCTCTTTCTGCAACCTGTTTGCCTGTCTTTTAATGCAAAACGGTCCCCAGTAATTATTCTTGCCAAATATGAGCATATTATGCCCTCTAGTGGTTACTTGGGATAATTTAAGGTCTCAAGAATTGATGTCATTTTCTTACTGAAATCCCAAGTCCTTTATGAAATTAGAACTGGCTCTCTTAACAAGCGAAAGTCCATACATAAGTGTTCTTTCAAGCAGAGTCATTTTAATGCAGTTTCAATTAAAATTATTTATTTAAACAAAATTTGAAATAAAAAATTATGCTCTCTTAGTCTCCTAGTGTAGTAAAACATGCAAAATAATTGACTTGATCAGAGTAACTCTTAAGAAGAAAAAAAAAAAAGAATTTTAAGCTGCAACATTTTACAGAAACATAAGCTAAGAGATAAGCCTCGACAAGCCACAGCTGGAAAAAGAGCTAACGTCAGAAAGTTGTGCAGTTAGAAGTTGTACTCAAATCTTGTTCATAGCGCTTGCTTTTGTAGTTGAGTCTGGGTAAATCAGGAAGCCAGAGAAGGTGCTATCGTCCTCGCTGCTGGAGTAAACCCCGTTCCAGTCTCTCAGGGTCTCCAGCCACACCTGATCTCCCTCGCTGAGCTGCATCAGGACGAGGTTGGAAGCCTGGTCGATGTCCTGGCCGTAAAGGGAATCTCGTGTCCTCACTTTCCGCACCCCATTAACCACCAAAGCAACCCGCAGGGGCCGGTTGCGCACAGTGATGTGATAAGTGAGTAAGTAGACTCCCGAGTGTGTGACGTTGAACTTGTTGAGTGCCGGGTCCCAGTGACCCTCCTCATTGTAAAAGACCTTATCAAACTTCACAGGCAGTCCGGGTGGAGGAAAGGACCGACTTGGGAACAAACCCACACTGAAAGCAGAACGAACCGGCTCCAGACTCTCACCTGGATCGCCTTTTGGGCCCCGAGGGCCCCGTACACCTTTAGTTCCCCTTTCCCCCCTCATTCCTGCTACTCCCCTTGCACCTGGAGGCCCTCTTGCGCCAGTGTCTCCCTTCTCTCCTGTTGGCCCCATTTCGCCTTTTGAACCTTCAGTGCCATTTGCTCCTTGAGGACCCATCTCACCTTTTGGACCAGGAGGTCCAGGATCACCAAGATCACCTTTCTGTCCTCTCTCACCAAGTAGACATTCTCCCAAACGTCCCTGTTCACCTTTCTGACCCTTTGTCCCAGCTGTCCCTGGAGGACCCATAGGCCCAATGGTACCCATAGTTCCATTGTGACCAGGCTCTCCTTTTTCTCCTGCGTCTCCTTTCAGCCCATTGATCCCATTTTCACCTTTCTCTCCTTTGAGGCCCAAATCACCTGCGGCATGTGAAGAGTTTATGTAAAAACAAAAAAGGAGAGAAATTACAAAAGGTTTTGAATCATGAGATGCAGTTAAACCATGTGTGTTGATTTTAATTTTAAATATTGTGGCATAAAAGTAGGGATGGCATCAATGTTTTTTCTCCAAAATATATCCATAATGGAAATTCACACCATGTCAACATATACATTTATACACATTTGTATAAATGTGTATCTATACAAATGTCTTCTAATTTAACGTGCAAAGTGCAACATATGTGAAGTGGAAGAATAATTATATCGGCCTTTCCTAATCACCTATCAAAGTTCAGTGATCATGTTTAATACTGACTGTCTGTGTCACTACATATAATTTACGGACATACTGTATGTGTTCATTTCTTTGTATATTTTGGGTTTCTTGAATTTTTGCTGATGTAGCACCAATTCCCTGTCATTGCCTCATTAGAAATATATCTACAGAGAAAAACATTGCCATGTTTTGACACGTGATCCAAATCTAGTTTTTCAAAGAAGCTACAAACCTTTCTCTCCAGGTTTCCCTTGGATTCCAGGGGAGCCCGGTAAACCGTTTGGCCCTTGATCTCCTTTTTCACCTTTGTCAGTTTTAAAGAAAAAAAACAAACAAACAAAAAACAAGAACATATGTCAAAAAGAGAACTTTTTGTGACAAGCATACAGCATAAATAGAGCATCAAATATCTTTCTCTTCAGTCTTGTTGCACCTTTCTCGCCGTTTAGTCCACTGAGTCCAGGTAACCCAGCTGGTCCTGGAGAACCCTGGGGTCCGATTTCTCCCTTTTCTCCTGGTAACCCTAAAAATAGGAGGAGAAATTAAGTTTGGCCTCCAAAATTTTATGCAAAAGGAAAACAAAGATCCAATCTTACCTGGAGGACCCCTTTCCCCCGGTGACCCCTTTTCGCCCGTCGGTCCTTTGGGACCTTTCTCTGGTGGACAGCACTCGCAAACATTGAAGAAGCATTCATTGTAGTCAAAAGTATAATTTCCAGGGACGTTTCCAGGGGGGAGGATTGCATCAGCGAGGTACTCAGTTGGGTAAGCCTCACTGTTGAAGGTGCTGCTGTCTGTTGGGGACAGGGAGTATCCGTCCGTCATAAACCCAGTTGTATCTTCCGTGTGCAGACTGCTGGAGGGAGATGGGTTTCTTGTAGCAATCTGTCCAAACCTTCCTCCCCCACCTAAACCACTGGTCCCAGTTTGAGGAGGCTTGTTGGTGTTCTGAGGTTTGGGCCAGTGTGTGGTCCTGCCACCAGACGTGAGCATAATAATGAAGGCCATAAAGACGGTGGTCACCAGGAGGAGAGCAGCGGATGGCATGCTGAATGATCAGGCGGAAGTTAGAAGATGGATTACTTGTTTATTTCAAAGATTCGCAAAAAAAAAAAAAAAATTGCTGTTTTCAGAGGAGCAGCATTGTTTTGGAAAGCCAATCGAAAAGTCAGTTCTGTTGATGATAAAGCCAGAGGTGGAGTTGAATCTTCTCATTCAAGTGAAAAACAGCATTCGTAATTTTACTAAAATGAATAAATTTATATATATATAGATATATATTTTAAGCAAAACCACAAAGATTTCAGGTGACCTTCAGCATGCAGAGCTTAAAAACTTGAAAAAGATTTAGAAAGCATGTGGTAAAATCCCAAAGACCAGAAACCACTGTCAAACTCCAAGGCCCCTCGCACTGAACACGGACATTAGAAACCATCATGCAATTTTAACTTCTGTTCTCCTTTCAGGTTACAGACGCACTTTGTAAAAAGCCTGCCAGTCCACATGGTGCTGTTGTTCCTAAAATTGCATTGTGGAACTGAAATAAAAATGACGGAAGTCCTATATTGAACAGAAACTGAAATTCTCCATGCAGAAGTCATTTCAGCTCGAAGTAAAAAAGCAGTCTGCTTTTAACGACGGGGGGAATGGTGGAGACATTGATCAGTAACAAATAAAACAGCAAGAGTTTGTGATAGAATGTGGGTGGATTGATGTCGCTGACCTGAAAGATTCCCTTGCAGGAAACACTACTGATACATTAAAATTTCACAAGTAATATTCCACATGTAATAGTTTTTGTCTGTTTATGTATTTGTCACAAAATACATGCTCTACATACTTTTATCATGCAAAGCAATTTGAATTGCCTTATTGCTGATGCAAATACAAATAAACTAGACTTGACATGACAAAAAGGAAACATTTTTCTAAACAAGAAGTGTAAATACCGGGAAATGTAGTTCACAATGTGTTAAAGATTTACAGCTCAAAACTTTCTTTTTGAGATATCAAAAATTGTATAGCTGTATATTTTCTAACCGCAGTGCCATTTCAGCTAAGAATCTGTGTAGCCCTCTCCTGTCAACATATGTGTTGAAAAATACTTTAATATTTTAAAGTAATGAATCCAAGTTCATTTCAAAGTTTAATTTCAAGATTTTCCTGGAAATAAACTCTGTAGCAAGCAGAAGCATCCAGGAAGCTCATATATATATATATTTATGTATTTACCTGGTTATGTAGACTGTGATGATTCTTCACTCCATCCCAACCAAGCAGGGACTGGTGGTGTTTACTGCCCCCCTTTTTATTGCTCATGTAGCACAACTTCGGCATCTTCACACCAATAAAAGAACAAAACACAGAGGGTTATCAAGTCGTATGTGGGCTGGACTGGACAGATTATGTGACTCTTGAATGGATACGAAACAAAGCAGGTTGTGTACAAAGAAGGACTTTCTTCTTTGCAAATGGGATATGGATACATTCCCACAAGACTACATCAACCATTAAAGAGTTATTTATGCACATTTGCTTTTCTGAAAACAGGAAGACATGCAATTTTACAAAAGATTCTATTAGCATTACGCATTTTGTTTGAACACAGTTTGCAGTAAAGTGCATTTCATAACAAACTAAGTGTAAAGGGTAGTGATCACACCGTCTGGCAGTACTTCAAAGCAGATCAATGGATCACTGTACACTCCGTGGGAGGAGGATCAATGTCTTGAAACAGGTGGCGAGGAAACCCTGAGCCAACCATTTACTTCCTTGATCAAGCACACCGAAAGATCAGCCCAGAAAACCAGAGAAGCATAATGGAAATTTAACACCGATTAACTGATCTCAGTGTGTCAGAATATCTGACATTTATGTCAAGCTTCTTCACGCAAATCTCTTCAAATACCGTTTGAGGTCTGCTCTTTCCATCAATATTCTATTTAGCTTCTATGCAAATCTAAAACAGATTTAAGGTTAAGATTTACCTTTAAGTATTAGCTATACTCAACCTTAGTTAAACTAAATGGATCCTTGGTCTTGGTGGTATTTCCTATAGACTGGACTTTGGCTAGGCCATTCAAATGCGGGAACAAGGTTTAATCTTGTTCCCGCATTTCCCGCATTATTCCATTATTGCCCTGGCAAACTGAAAGAACATTGTTTATTTCTCTGTCTATGCTGCATGAGTTTAATCTCGGCTGCAATCTGACTGAATTGTAGAGCATGGAGGTTTTGGGCAAGTTTGTGCTTGAAAACCTTAAAACTGGAATTTCTGATTCCTCACACAATGCACCAGGAAAGCCATGGCCAAATAAGTAATTGGATTCCCCATGGCATTATATCAGCAGAATTCCTGCTGCAGAAATGAAGGTATCGAGTGGTATTGATTCCAACCTTCTTTTCAACATGTTGAACAAATCAAATGTAAGTTCAAATTCTCATGCATATAACAAATCTGTGCAAGTAGAGTGCCAAAAATGCAGATTTAGTTAAATCTGTCTCTGCCATATGAGATATGCTTCACTATAATGGCCCAATTATTTGTATGTTAGGCATATTGTATTTAATGAAAATAAAATAAAATAAACTGTTGGTTCTCGGGGACATAAGAAATAAAAGCTTGCTGCGTTGCTGCGACATTTATGGCATGCAGTTCTTGGTGCATGTTGTTTTTCTTGTTAAAACAGTGAATGACATAGCAACAAGTAGCTAAAAATTAAATTAAGTTCAAATAAGTTTATTTAACACTCTGCAGCAACTTATAGCCAATACTGTAAATAATATATATATATAATATAATATATATAAGCACTTTCTCTTTAACCAAGTTAGTGGATTATGTGAAATATGGCGTGTTTTTTTCTATAGTGAGAATCATAACTTCTTGCTCATTGTCGTAGGCGCATGCTATGATTTATAGCGAAATATTTTAGATGATTTGTGATTGGTTCTGAAGTCTAACTTGCGGGATGACGTCACAGTATTTTAAAGCCGTGGTGCGTGCTACTTGTCGAGCTTTTCGCTCGAGTTCGCAGCTGCGCACACTTGTCAGCAGACTGTGTGGACTTTAGGGTCACTTTGTTCATTGTGGAAACCCCTTCCGCTTTGTCTTTTCAGAATAAAGGCTTCTCTATGCAAGCTTTGCCCAGACCTTATTGCTTCTCCGTCTCGTGTGTAGCTTTATTAAGACAAGCAATCCACTTCCGGCTGTGTCTCCGTCGTTCTCCCGTTTCTTGTGACAATTTTCAAGAAGCGAGGCGTATAGTGTGGAAAAAAAAAAAATAATAATCATATTAATACGGAGGCTAAATACACACTTAAGAAAAGGGGTCAAAGGCGGAAAAGGAGGACGCCTCCAAGTCACAGCACTGAGACTCTAATGTCGCTCTCCGATGTGCGTCTGACCCAAAAACTCGGCCGTTCAGCGGTGATGGGATGTGGGAGATCTGCTCAGCTCCCCTGCAGCTGTTCAGGTGGCCGAGGATAGGACCAAGACGTCGGTCAGAGTCACCGACAGAGTGGGCCTGTTGGTTCTCCGCCCGATTAGTGCGCGAATGCGCTTGGGAGACTCCGGAGAAACCGGTGTGCCCACGGAGGAGCGTTTTCAGAGCCTAAATCCCGTTTTTTGTCCGTCACCGTGATAGTAAATCGATCTCTTCACAGCTCCGCGGAGCGGATGGAGTGAACCGTGCCAAAAGAGGAGGGGGGTAGTCAGACTGCAGCTCGGTTGCGTGTGATGATAGGAGACACAATGACGCTCCTGTCTCTTTTGGGTCGGATCATGCGCTATTTTCTTCTCAGGCCGGAGACGTTGTTCCTTCTGTGCATCAGTCTGGCGCTGTGGAGCTACTTCTTTCACACCGACGAGGTGAAAACCATCGTCAAGTCCAGCCGGGATGCCGTGAAGATGGTGAAGGGGAAAGTGGCGGAGATGATGCAGAACGACCGCCTGGGAGGCCTCAGCGTCCTGGATGCGGAGTTCTCCAAGACGTGGGAGTTCAAGAACAACAACGTGGCCGTGTACTCCATACAGGGCCGGAGGGATCACATGGAGGACCGCTTCGAGGTGCTCACCGACATCACCAACAAGAGCCACCCGTCCATATTCGGGATATTCGACGGTCACGGGGGAGAGGTACTGTACGGCCACACCGGCCCGTTTCACTCCAGCTGCTGCATTGGGTTGAGATGCGGTGGATGTTGCGTTTGTTTTCGCTTCAAAATCGATCTGAACCAAAGAAGGCAAATGTGATGAAACCCCAGTTTAGTTCAGGAAAACTAAACTCCTCATGCGAGGAGGGAAAATGTTCCTCATGCAAGGGGAACAATTACGAATTACAAAGTTTTAACCAAAAATATTTTTGCTTTGACTATTTGGATTTTCATAAACTTCTCAAACTAAACAGTCATTCCCCCCCCTTTTTTTAAAAAAAAAAAAAATGCATTACTTGTTTGTATTTTCTTGCATCAACACCCCAACAATGGCTGTGGCTCTCAGGGAGTTGACTCGAGGGTTGTAACAATGAGCTTTGTGTGTGTGTGTGTGTGTGTGTGTGTGTGTGGGGGGGTGTGTGTGTGTGTGTGTGTGTGTGTGTGTGTGTGTGTGTGTGTGTGTGTGTGTGTGTGCGTGTGTGCTGTTTGTCCCCCATTCACTCCCTTCACTGTCAAGGGTCAGTATTTTCTCATGCTGAGCCTGAAGACTTGTGGTTTCAGACGCCATCTGTCACTGAGGGAGTGCAGTTTGAGACTTCTCTGAGCGATGAGTCCTGTGAGCCCTGCACTCTCTGCAACAAAGAGGAGACAAGTTTACAATTTGCGCCATCGTCACAAATATGCTTTCGTGCGGCTTAAATATTTAAAGAGAGTCGGCTTCTGTTTTCGTTTGCTGGTCGACGTTTCCTGACATTGAAATCTTAGAGCCCATCATTCCCTGACGCGACACCTGTCGTGAAATGAGGCTTTATAAGCCTGAATTAAATGTGAGAGCACTGCCTGGCTATGAAAACACTTCCAGTGCATGAAGCAAGTCTTCTTTACTTGTCACTAGTTATACCAAAATAATAAGTAGTTATACTTGTATAGTGATTGGTTCTGTAGCAATTAGTTTACTTGGATTGCAAGGTTTAGCGGGTTAGTGTTAGGTTAAGTTAGTTTAAGTGTAGTCAACTGTGTGCGTTCCCTTGGGCTTCAAATGGCTTCTTAAACCTTTCTGTGGTTTAAGAAGCCGCAAAAGGTTTAAACACCTCACTTCCTTTTTAAACACCTTACTGATACTGAATAAAGGATTCAGTATAAAAGTACTGAATAAAGCTAATTTTGAGTCCCTTCCACAACACACGTCCATACTGCAGTGTTCTGGCTCGCATAACTTGTTACTGCATAGATACGACGCATTAGGCAATGGTTGACCTCAGTCCAGCTAAATAAAACTCGTTGGAGTTGCAAATGTTGCACGACCGTTTGGAAAGTGATAAGTTGTAAAAAGCTACCGTAGACATAGAAATAGAAAACCTCCCGTCAGTTTCAGAGAGCTGCCACTTTCTCTTAATTCTTAGATTTCAAATGAATCAATGAGAGCATTTTATGGTATGGGATTTTGATATTTCTGGAAAAAATAACTCAAGAAAAAAGTGTATTGTTTTTAGTGTCATTTCGGTGACAAAATTTAGTGCTATTTTTCCTTAGACAAACCAGAGGAACTGCTGAAGTTAAGCTCAAAGTTTACATTTTTGGTCACGGCCAATTACTTACATATTTAAAAAAACAAACAAACCAAAAAAACACAACTTTACCCTCATTTGCTATTTAAGTTTAAATCTTGGAAATTTAACACTTTCATGATCTTCTGTCTGGTTTACAAGAAATGCATATACTTGTTTACCCATTTTTCCATATATTTTTTCACTCATCTCCTTTTAAGTGTCAAGACAGATTCCTGCTTTGGAATCAGTTGTGAATGCATAGAAACTATATTGAATGAAGCGATGCTCCTGCAGAGCCATATGAGGAGAAATAGAGCAGTGTGCTTTGTCACAGACCTGAAAACACAAAGAACATTTTTTAGACATTTCCCCCTCCCTGCTCTATTCATTGAATCATGAGTTGTGCCCCTGAAAATGAAAGTCAGCACTATAGCTGCTGCTGCTTTCAGAGTTTGATTTACAGAGACTAATGTTGTGGAAACATACACACACACGCACACACACACACACACACACACACACACACATTTACAACTTTGCTCTATCAAATTCAAGTTTATAGCCATAGGCTGAGAGAGGAGCAAAACCATTTTGATATAACAGTGATGTCAGCAAGAAACCCAGGCTACACATCAGTCCACTTTTAATACTACAGCTCCCATATTTTACATTCACTAATTAAATGCACCAGCAGTAAAATCTTTTGGCTATGAAAAAGGTTTGCAACTGCATTAATCCTGCAGTTTTTTTTTTTTTTTTTGCCTTTTGCTGCAAATGGAAAACTGCACTTAAAGCTCTTTTCCTCATCCAGTCTCAAAGAGTACCACTCTATCCAATTAAATAATGCGCAAGTACTCTTTCAGCAGAACGGGAGGTGAGGGGAGGGGCAGAAAAGTGACGATGTTTCTCCCATGTTAAGTAGGATTTTGTTTTTATCTACAATTTCATAATCTCGGGCTAATGCCTCTCCTCTGGTTCACACACCTTTGCTGCAGCGGATTTGCAATTTCACATTCTGCAGGATGACAAACCGTTTGACTAAAAAAAAAAAAAAACTGAAGAGAGGGTGTTGGGATCGTTAGCACTGTAACTTCGCTGCAGCATTGTGGCTGTCTTTGTGCTCTGCGCAGTCGAGTCACTGCCAAGGGAAGCTTCACTTCTGAAAATAGAAATTGAAAGCAAACTTCACATGAAAGGCCATATTTGCTGGAAACTGTTTAAGCACATCGGCACATCACAAAGCATCATGAATAATGTGAAATGATTTAAATTATTTGTTTTTAAGGCGTAAGAAACATTGACTGTATGAAGGAAGGAATTAAGATGGTTAAATGCATTATTTGGTCTAAAAAATATTTTAGCAGGAAAACCGAGGGAAGAAGCAAGTAAGTAGTTGTTTGTGAAAGATGAGGAGGCTGTTCAATGATTCAGCTCCGACGAGCTGCTTGCTCAATGCAGCTTAATGGTACATAGAAAAACATGTCAGATCAGCTTGTAATAAAGTTATCATGAAATCTGGCAAAATCCAGTCAAAGTAACGCAAACCTTGTCCTCTTTGTGCGAATTTCCATCACATTCATGGCATTTCTGAGCTCACTGACAGCATCCACGCAAAGCACAACTCTGCTCTATGCCTCCACTTTCTTGTCGTGTCTCTCTAATCGCCACTGTGGGTCTGTTTGTGTTCCTTTGGCTTCCTGTCTGCCGCAGGCTGCAGCTGATTATGCCAAGGCCCACCTGCCTGAGTCTCTGAGGCAGCAGCTGCAGGCCTTGGAGAGGGAGAAGAGGGAGAGCGCTGTCTCTTACGCCAGCATTCTTGAGCAGCGCATCCTGACTGTGGATCGGGAGATGCTGGACAAGCTCTCCGCCAACCATGATGAAGCAGGTCGGGAGGGGGAGGCGGGCGGGCGGCCGGAGGGATGGAGGGGGATAAATTAACGTGAACCGCAGAAGCCCAGTGGAGAGAGAAACTGTGATAAACTATGATAAAACGTTTGGTGCAATAATTATTATTTTTTTTGTCATGTACTCTCTTAATGTGGTCTAAAACAATCTGGTTAAAAAAATAAAAAATCTGTCCTGCATCATCCTAAACATACCCTGTAGGGGCAATTTCGTAAAAAGATGCAAATACACTTTTCAGATAATGTTTTGTAAAAAGAAAATCCAACAAGATATTGAGTAAATTTCAAATATTTGAATTTTTTTATGATGTGATTTTAAACATGTTCTGGTCTCTGCTGTTCCCTTTGAACTTCTCATGCAGGGACCACATGCCTGATGGCTCTGTTGTCAGACAGAGAGCTCACTGTGGCCAACGTTGGAGACTCTCGCGGAGTGTTGTGTGACAAAGACGGGAACGCCGTTGCGCTGTCGCACGACCACAAGCCATATCAGCTGAAAGAGCGCAAGAGGATCAAGAGAGCAGGTAGATGCTGAGGCAGCACTGCAATGCATCCAACATAATCTACTGCAACACCCTTTGCTGTGATTTTAGTGTTCTTTGTTGCCATCTATAGGAGAAATCCAGAATAGCATTCTGTTAAAATATACTGCATCAGGATAAAAGAAATGCTACACACTGATATCTCTGCGAATTCTGCATTTTGATTGTGTAATACTCTACTGGCTTCTATATTTCTATTCACTTTTATTTTTTACCATTTTTTTCTCAAATTTATTAGGTCATTTAGGAATCTCTATGGTGGCCAGTTCACCTGTCAAATAGTTCATTTTTTTTTTTTTTTTTTTTTTTTTTAACAACTTTTACCCACTTTACCCCAAGTCTAGTAATCGGTTTACCTCATTTTACCTCATTGACTTGTTTTTGCAAAGTACTTAAACTTTTGCTCAAATGATCATTTTTATCATTATTTTCATTTGTTGCAAAACAGCTAAGCCTTTTAGTGGCCATAACCACGTCACAATTTGTTTTAATAGCTTTTTTATAACAGGAGTAGACATTTTTTCTGAAATAACTTTGTATTAATGTTTACTTGCAGGAGGTTTCATCAGTTTTAATGGATCCTGGCGAGTTCAGGGCATCCTGGCCATGTCTCGCTCCTTGGGGGACTACCCTCTCAAGAACCTCAACGTGGTCATTCCCGACCCAGATATAATGACCTTTGACCTGGACAAACTACAGCCTGAGTTCATGATCCTAGCATCTGACGGCCTGTGGGACGCCTTCAGTAACGAGGAGGCAGTGCGCTTCGTCCGCGAGCGCCTGGACGAGCCCCACTTCGGTGCCAAGAGCATCGTACTCCAGTCGTTCTACCGCGGTTGCCCCGACAACATCACAGTCATGGTGGTAAAGTTTAAAAGTGGAGCTGGGGGCAGTAGCAAGGCCGGTGTATAGGTCTGGGGAGCTCACACTGTGCTCAGAAGGATTTTTTTGTCACCCCTCGTCTGGATGCAGCAGGAAGGTCACAGGAAAGCTGAGGTGTGTACCTATAACAAGTCGGCACATAAATTTCCTCATGTAAAAATAAAGCTATGTTTTTCAATTGTCAAGTTATTCAGAAAAAGACATTTAAACATACTGTAACTAACCTTTATATGAATGATCATTTCTTGGAAAAAAAACAAACAAAAAAACATAAGTGCAGAGTAAGTACAGAACTACTACAGACACAGGGGATTTTCTCTTAACCAGCACATACCAGACTGTGACTGCTTTACTTCCGTTTACTATAAATTGCACATGGACAGTACAACTCCACTGGAAGCTTTTTACGGGATGCTTTGAGGAAAAAACTGTGTTACTATAGGAAGGTGCTAAAGCTGTAAATGCAAAACCACGGGCTTGTGGTAATATGATGATGCTCTGAATTGTATGTATCTAATCTTTCTTATTGAACAGAAGCAGTTTGTCATATTAAACAACAAGGCTACAGCAAATCCAATATACTTAATTAACTTGAAGCATTGCTGTGCACAAATCTAACATTTGAGTGTACAAAACTTACCCCCTGCATACTTGAATGGTTCCTGTTTAGTGTTGACAGTCTCGCCCTTAGCATGCATTCAGCATTAATGCATGCTGAACCGCATGGATTCTATAAATAAGCTGTCGACACGACCAGTACGGCAGCAGACAACACGGTCCGCCTGCTGTGACTTTGGAGGTCCATTACTTATCGAACTCTTAAGAAGCACATGTTTCTACATCTGTAAGCTGTCTTCCAAAAAGTAGTCAAAAAAGTGTAAATGACAAAAGGGAAGCCTCTTTTATTGCAATTTCTGAAATTAAAAATTAAATAGTTAATTGTTTGTGTTTTTTTCCAAACAAAATAAAATTTGCAGTTGATTATTTTTAATAATTTTAGTTTTTTTTAATCCTAATATGTAATCTAAGATTTCACCAAGTCCTTAGAACAATTATGCTATTGTTTGTTGGTTTTGTGTTACAACGTCACACAAAGACACACAAATAAATATCGCGCCGGCATCACCTTCCTATGCATCTGAATGTCTGAATGGAAAAGACAAATCCTGATCTTCAGGTAAACCATCAATTTTCCACTTATATCGAAACGTTCTGTGGCACTACAGACTTTCAGCTTTGAGATGCTGTGGAATTACTGCAGTAATGACCTGATATGAACATTTCAACATATAATATGCAGACACTCTATCTAGGCTGAAGAAGATTTAATTGCCTCAGCTGAGTGCTTCAAGTGACTCCAGCTGCTCTAATTGTTTCGGCTAATAATCATTTGATTAGATGCAAGTGTCACTTTGTGACACTTGTGGTCCCTGAAGCGAAGTGTGCTTCCATTTTCAGAGAGTCAAGAAATGGGATTTAAAAGGAAACAGTGATTACACAAAGTGCGGCTGGCTCAAACCACACGCATGCACGCACACACACACCGCTGCATAGGTGTAACAACCTGATTTTTCACAAAATACACTTCATTTCTATCTGTTCAGACCCGTGTAAAATGCATTCTTTAGCTACACTTACATTCAAGGCTGGATAAATAACAGCATGGCAGAAGTGCTTGATGATCCCAACAACAAAAAATGAAAACGTTGGTTGTTTTGTGTCAGCTGATACACATTTTGGCTGTTGTTTCTCGCTAATGCTGATTTTCCTGGAAGCGACCGCTAAATAGCATTTGCAAAGCTGAGATCATCGATGTACATTTTTATTTATTTATTTTTTCTGTGAACAGGCTTTGATGGAGTTGTTTAAAAGGTTTCCGTCAATTTTCTTTCTCCTTTTCCTAGGAGAAAGAAATCTAATTTCACAAAAATAACTCTTTTTTTTTTTTTCCTTTGAATTGTTTTAACTCTTTCAAGTCTGCAGAAGGTGGGTGGTACTCAAAGAGAAATTATGGCCAAAATGCCTCGTTCATTTACTAAACATGCACATAAAAGCTGGGAAAACAAAGCAGTTTTTCAGAGTGCTCACAAGTTTTAATGGATATTTGGACATATCAACCAATAGTAACACTACCCTTAGTAATATTAAAAGGTTTTTATGTTTGTAAAACCTGGTTCAGTATCTGAAATCTACATCTTTTCAATGTTTTCACCATCTGCAGCATCTCAATGTTAATGAACAAAGTAAAGTTTTTTGTCATAGTGCGCTGTTTTTTGACCAGATGAGCGCGCAAGACTTTGGGTGGTGAAACAAATGAGATGATGATTCATAGTGAACTCCTTGCCTACAAAGGGAAAGCTGCTGGTAATGAAGCGGATATGCTCTCGAAGCAATACAGCTGACTTAATGGGCAGCAGCGACATGTCAGAGAAAGTTCCAGTAAGCCACACTTGATTTACTACTGGTTTCACTTCCTATTTCCACTGTACACCATGACGATGTTATCATTTGAGAGCAACCATAAGAACTATTTTTTTTTTCTTTATTTAACAGGTTACCCGATGCCTTATTTAATGAGTTTTTTTTTGGATGTCTCTGGCAGATCGACAAGATCTGCATCCTGTATGTTTAATCTCTGTCCTTCTGTACCTCAGTAGAAGTTTACAATAAAAAACATTTTACTCTGAAAAGTTTGAATTCTGAGTATTTGAACCCACTGCTAATTCATATAAAATATTCATCTTTCAGCAACTCTATAATACCAGAAGCCAGAAAAATAATTTCTAGAACTTTACATGTCAGTGTATATATGTTTTTATCTCGCACGTGGCAAGATAAAAGCACGAGTAAGATAACAGGTATTTATCTTACGCATAAAGATAATACCTTGCTCAAGAGCACAGAACATGAAAACATAAGCAGCTGTCATCAGATCAAGGCATCCTGTTGTGCTTCTCATCACCTGTTCTGGAATTTGAATATAAGCTGCATGCTCATAAAAAGGACGCTATGTTTAAATAAGCACATTGTTGTAAATCGATCAGTTTACTGTGGCTACTACATGACTCACTAGTGGTGAGCTAATGCTGGGAAACGCATGATCTTGTTGGACCGCACCAGCCATGATGCTTCATGCTCCCGTCAGGCCAGAAATAGCTTCTTCTCGACGTCATCCCTGCAAGTTAACTCGCCCTGAAAGGAGAGTACACAACTCCTCATCCCTCTGCAAGCACCTCAATAAGTTTTGTAAGGAGACCCAAATGGGAAGATGGTGCTAACAATCTTGGGGTGACGCATCTAAAGAAACAAACTCATAAAAGAAGAAACTGAAATGTTCGAAGTTGTAGTTTGTGTGCAATTGAAATTATGCACACCCTAAAATGTTCCATTTTAATTCCAGGTTGAGAGGGAGCAAAACAAAGAACAATCTAAAGGAGGTGAATACTTTCGCAGATCCATGAAAAAGAAGAAAGGAAAAAAAATGGAACAAGCCTTTTCATATTTAGAGGGGTGGACATTGTTCCCCCTGGTGGCACCTCTGACTCAAGGTCAGAGACGGCTTGCAGCAGGTGGACTGACTTAATATAGCTTGAACATGAGCTTATTGCTATGCCCACGCCCCCCACATTGGTGCCTAATAGCCCTATCAGCAAATGTGTCACACCTCAGTGTTACTGGAACACTTTGCCATGTGAACTTGGCAAATATAAGCAAAAGAACAGAAGGGTATTGACTACAGAGGAAAAGTTCCTGTGGGAAGAAAGAATAACATTTACTTCATTTTGGGAGCTGTCAATAAGCCACTTGAGCTTTCAACCGGCATGGGACAACACGAATCCAAACCCTCTGTTGAAGCCCGCGTTATTTTCCACCGCTGTTGTCCAGAAGACATGAGGCTGAAAATGGATCCATCCCCTGCTCCATCCTCCGTTGTCCACATTCAGAGGAAGGTGCCCTCTCCGGTGAGATGTCCACATCATTCTGCCCGGCCCGTGGAGAAATCCTCACCCCACTCCTGGCCTCTGACTGATTGTGACACAGAGGGACTGGTGTACGTGATGGATAACCCAACTGGTGGCGTCTGGGTGAAACCGAGGGAAAAATGGACCAGATCCTGATGGGAAGAAAATTTGATCCGTGGAATGCCATGGATTTTACTGGAAGAATCAGTGGAGCTGTGACTGAATACCTTTCTGTTCAGGTTCCTTTCATTTGGGTTCCCTAAAGCTGATGTTCAGCTGCGCTACAGCTTGTGGAGCGGGGCGAGCGTAAAGGCCCGTTAGTCTCTGGGGAGCAGTTTTGTACACAGATCACTGCAGTGATTTACGTGCAACTGTGGGTTAACGCTGAGCAGGCAGAAGCCTGCATTTACAAACTCAGTGTTACATGTGTACTGCCATGTGTTGCTCATTTATTGGGCATTGATCCATTGGATTTTGCAATGGATTCAATCGTTTGAGTAAAATATACTTTATTATTTTAAAAAGAAGTCAAAACAAAAAGAGAAGTCAAGTCGGATAAAGTGCTGGAACCACTTTCATTGGAATGTGTGTCAGTAGAACCTTCCAAAGTCTGACCTAAGCTCTATTTATTTTTCTCTCTTTTTTTATTTATTTATTTATTTATTTATTTGTATTTATTGCTAGAGAACTAAAAAAAAACCTCATTTGTATTTATAACGTTTTAATATTTTAGTTTGAATGTAAAACCTTGAGAATTAGAACTGGTGCATTTTTATAAAGTCAGACCACATTTCTTTTCACTTTAATTATTATTTGTGCATATGTCCTTTTTTTAAATTATTTATTTATTATTGAAAGATGTGGTGTGTCTGACTCCAGTGTTTACACTGAACATTTTGGCATCTGTTGTTTTGAGAACTCAGACTCACTGAATAACATTTTCCACACTTCATTTAAGTTTGACTGCCTATAGCAACTTGATTTATACTTAAGCATTGGAAGGCGGAAAGATTTACAGTCTTGTTTTATGATGGTCAAATATTGCTTATATTTAAAATATTTTATGATTAATTGGGTTTGTCATTAAAGTCGTGTTGAGTGGATTTTTAAATTTTTTAAAAATTGGAAATTTATTGTCACAGTCACATGTTAACTATGGTACTTTTTGACACAGACCCTTGGAGGGGCAGAAGAGAAATGTTTGTTTACCCCAAAGGGCTGTTAGATATGTCTGCACACCAACAGTGCTGGAATTGCTGAAATTAGCATCATATTTAATAATTTGGTCTTAAATAAAAAGACTTTTGATGGAATCTGGTGGGTTTCTTTGTTGTTTATTTTTTTTAACTTTTGTGGTTTAAAATACACTTTAACTGCTCAGTGTTAAAGTGTATTTAACACTTTAACACTTTACATTTTCTAAAACATACTTTAAAGTTAATAAAATCCTTATTGATTTGGTAGTGAGAAAAGGGAATGTCCAGCTGCTTGTTTTGCTTTTTTGATCACAAAAGATACAGAAAAGTATAACAGCTATTATACTGTGGGCGCTCAAACTTGAACTATTACAGACCGTTCAAAACAGTTTCCATTTGTGAAGTTCAAAAAGTTATGTTCTGCTTTTATGACCCCAAAGAGGATGGCAGGATGTCATTTATTCAACAACCGTCACTACCTGTTAAACAAATACCTAATCACCCATCCTTACTGAATGTTCCCATAAAAACATGCTGTCTACATATACATGCATACACACACACACACACGCACCCCCCGCCCCCCCACACACACACACACACACACACACACACACACACACACCCCCACACACCCCCACACACACACACACACACACACACACACACACACACACACACACACACACACACACACACACACACACACACACATATTTTGGGTTTTCGATAGGTTTAGCAGTATGTAAACTAACTGGTTAAAGAAACATTGTCAATACTATTTCTGGTTGGTGGAAAGGTCATGCAACTCTGAATGAAGGATAGGTCGAAACTTTGCCCCTGTTTTCGCGACTTATCAGCGTACAGTGAATCATAGTCAGCACAGAGATAATAGCTTATCTATTAAACTCCGGGCAACGCATTGTGCAAACATTACACCAGGCCGGTTATGCAGCCGCCCCGCACACCATTAAAGTGTCTGTGTGAATCCACACCGCCATGGGCCATCTGATCTCCAAACAGCCACAGGTTCAAGTCCTTCTTCTGGGCCTGGACAATGCTGGAAAATCCACTCTTCTCTACAAACTGAAGCACAACGTCAGCGTTTCCACCGTCCCGACGATCGGCTTCAACGTGGAAATGCTGGAAGGCAGAAAGAACAGGAAGAGCATCTCCGTGACCGTGTGGGACGTCGGTGGTCAGGGGAGGATGCGCGAGCACTGGCAGGACTATTACCAAAACGCGGCAGCCGTCGTGTTTGTGGTGGACGCCTCGGACTTTGGGCGCATGGATGAGGCGCGCGGCGAGATGGAGAAGGCGCTGCGCAGCGACCATCTGCGGGGCTGCCCGGTGGTTGTGCTCGCCAACAAGCAGGACGTGAGCGGTGCGCTGACCGTCACCGAGATGAAGGATAAGTTCAACATGAGGAAGATGTGCGCGGGTCGGGACTGGCTCGTTCAGCCGTGCTCCGCTTCGACGGGGTTCGGAGTCGAGGAGGCCTTTCGGCGAGTGGTTCACATGGTCAGACTCCCCTCTGAGCCTGGAGCTGTCAAAGACAATATCAAGGACACGGTGCACTACCTGCGATCGAATAGCAAACAATAACCTCATAGTACCTCTTCTAACTTATTTGCGCCAACTGCAAACTGAGCAGTCATATTATGCAAAATGATTGTTCTGTGGAGTTCACAGAACAATGCATGTCATAATAAGTTATTTTTTAAGCTTCCTGCATTCCTAGTCATGTTTCACAATGGTTCGATTACATTGACATCGAATACTTTGTTTTGATTATTCAATTGACTCCCAGACGTTTACATTGGTATTCGACTGAAGACGCCCTCCTGGTTCTGGATGCTCTTTAAACAGCCCGTTTGAAATATGAACGCACAAAATGTATTTGTTGTTCAACTGACATTTTTTAAAAAAGTCATTCCAAGTGCATAAAGTGCAGAAGAAAGCTTTTGGGTTTTCGACATCTGATGCTTGGAAAAATCTTGCATGGGCAAAAAAACAAAAACAAAAAACAAACAAACAAACAAAAAAACATATATTGTTGATCAATTTAAAGTTGTGGTAGCTGAGCTTCTGTGAAAGTGTATAGACGTTTATTAATTTACCACTCCGTTGTGAAATCTTATTGAACTGTGGTGCTGCTATCCTGCCCAGGTTCGTAAACGAGATCTGTTATCTCAACAGGGCAAAAACAGGTTAAATTAAAAAGAAAAGTCATTCGCTTTTGTGTCCAGTTTGTTAGAAATGTATTTATTGCTACAATATTTAGACATCGTTTTACTGCAAGGAGAAACCTGACCTGGTTTTGTTTTGTTTTACTGTAGAAAGAGATGAAGGGCAAAATGATAGAGGAACGATTAAATGTAACTTAGTTGAGTAAAATTAAAAATGCAATGTTTTGAAGATATCATACATAATTTATGTTCAGAAATACCGATTAAAATATAATGGAAATGTTATTAATTTTTAAACAGTGTAAGTTAAATCATCTTCAGAGAGACAACCATAATACTGAAACATTGCATCAACTATTTCAAGCTTGAGCCGGTATTATCAAGAATAATATTATTTCAACTTAATAAGAGCAGCAGATGTAACTGCGCTCCTCTGACCCTTCTGGAACATTTCCAACAAAAGCCACGGGGAGAAACATCAGCATTTGTCAACTCATTTTTACTCTGATCGGCAAACAAGCAAATGGTGTCTTAACATTGGTCAAACAGGAAAATACGGTGAATTCAAAACAGTTTAAATCATAAAATAGAAACATTAGCCGGAGGTCGCAGATCGCCACTTCTTAAAGTTTCAAGCGTGTTCAAACGACATCGGCGTCCTTCGTCCTGGAGGGGCCCGCTCGCCCTCTGCTTCCACCCGTGACCGTCTCTTCATAAGTCGGGAGATCTTTGCATTCCTCGTACGTGGGGAGGCTCACGTGTGCAGCAGAAGCCGGAGGTGGATCAGCCAAGGTGTCCCGCGAGCAGCTCTCCATGAGCATTTCTTGCGACATCGTGACCGGCGGCAGTCCGTTTGGCGGCGGGCTGTGCTGCCTGGATTTGGGGCACAGCATCCTCTGGATAAAGTAGCCCAGGGCGAAGAGGAGCAGCAGGATGAGCACCCCAGAAAGTTTCCGCGTGACCATGGCGATGTTGTAGTAAGTCTTGTCCGCGTGAGGTGTGCAGCAAGGGGCGCGCGTGGCGTTTTTACAGCAGATCTCGTCGTCCCTGCAGATGCTCTGCTCGCATCGTCGGTACGAGGAGACGAGTGTGCCGGTGAGGAGGCACATGCTGAAGACGGTCAGTGTTCCGCGTCTGTTGGAAAACATTTCTGTTTGGGATCGGAACCGAAAAAGACATAGAAGTAACGAGTCACCGCATGACCAGAGGAAAAGCAAAGCGACCAGATTACATGAGTTTCCAACAATTGGCAATCAGCCCTTCCCACCCTGCCCCCCCAAAAAAACTCTATTCCAACAAGCCCGGCTTTAACTTTTTTTTTTTTTTAATTGTACTCAGAAGTCCTTCTGATGTATCAGGCGTTAAGTCGTAAGCCCACTCAACTCCTAACCTAACCGAGACCTGGACTCGTGGAAACAAAGAACAATTGGTCTTCAAATCCAAAACAGTGCGAGGAGAGTCACGTCGAGCGGAGGTGTGGGATTGTTTCAGCACCACGGACAGCGTACACATCCTCCCATAGGAAAAATGATGGGCGGGGGTCCCGCTGTCTGTGGCGCTGACGTGGACCTTTCCAACTGCAAATAGTCTGAAACTCCTCTCTGGCAAGAGCGCAAGTGAGATCCAGTTGCAATAAGGTTTAGGTTTCACTCGTTGGGTCGAGCTGGGTCAGCGCAGTGCTCAAAAGCTCAAAAATAAATAAACAGAAATCACTACTCATTGGGGAGTTCCTGAATTTTTTTTGTAATTTTGCCCAGAGAAAAAAACAAAAAAACAAAAGGAGCTAAATCTGTATGGGCTCAATTTACTGGCAATGTTGAAACCAGCATTTTGTGTTACGTCATAGCCTTAGCAAAGATAATCGATAAAGTGACTGCTTGATTAGGTTGTGGGTTATAATGGCAGGAAGTGGCCCTTAAAAGCATGTCTGGATGTTTTCTAAATTGACACGAGTCAGTATCCAGTTACTGCAGATGAATCTTTGCTCTTGTCAGAGATGCGTTGTTTGTATCTGTGATGCAAACAATGCATTCTTCACATGTACACTTCCCACTGTGTGGTTTCAAAGGAATCCAATGCTAAATACATTGATACAGCAATTTATACCAAGATCCATAAACTGGCAGGAGGTTAGAGTTACATTACATGTTGCACAATGTCAATGGAAAAAAACAATGTGACTAAATATTTGGTCTTCACATGATTATCTCCTCTTCATAGGAAATTCTTTTTTTCTTCTTTAGCATTCGTTTGTTTGTTTGTTTGTTTGTTTGTCATTTATTTGTTAGATTTTGCTCATAAGTTATAAGTGCTGTACGCCTAAAAGTCCACAAGATGGCAACAAAGCTGTATGACTTTACTTCTAACCAAGGATAATACCATCAGTTTGTAGCAAACATAACCTGGTTTATGACTTTGGGGTTTTTCAAATATATTTGTAATACAATTAAAGTTGGCTTGTCTGAAGAAAGAAATATTGATAATTAAACAATTGATTAACTTCATAAACACTTGGACCTAAGCAGTAAATGCCCATAATACTGTTAGTAATCAAAAGCACTTTCATGGTAAAACTTCACAAATGCTGCTTAACATTTTCTTTATATTTTCCCAGCTTTTATGTACTTTCATTCAATTGCAGGTTCAAGTCATGTAACTGATTGATTATTTTATCTTTTTAGACATTATTTGTGTACGAATATAATAGTAATATTTGATCATAATATGTGTTTGGTGAACATAAACGAGTCAAATAAATCATGTCTAAGTAGTTATTAATAAGTCTTAAAGTCCAGTTGAAGTGCGAGTCCTGTGTGATTTCAGCATGAACCAAAATGTGACAAGTGAAGAAATACATTTACAAAAGATTCACTTCTTCATTAGTTTTCTTTTCTCAATAAATAAACTTTTCAGTAGAGCAGATACAGAATTTAAGAGATTACATTTTAACACTGGATTGGTTAAATTGAATAACTTCCTTCTTCTATTTACTTGTCGCATTTCTTGAGACCATAATGATGTGACTGTTAGATAAAAGAGAAAATCTTTACATTTAGAGCAACATGTGATTCAATATAGTAGCAACATTTATAACTGAAATTTCTTGCAAACATTTTATGAGATTGAAATTGATGAATGTGATGATTAAAATGTCTAAAATGAAATCATGATGTGAATCATCACAGCAAGTAAAAATGTTTCATAACTTGCAGTTATGAAATTACAAGGGATTTCATATGTATCTCTTACATGAACATCTTGATTGCTATAAATAAAATATTTTCTAACATTTAGATATAACATTTTTACATCTGTGTTTTCTGGTTTCTGCCTAGATATAGGAGCTTAGAATCACTTAATATGGTGAAAAACTTTGCAATAGTAATAATAAATTGAATTTTATATCTTGAGTACTTGACAGTTTTTTTTTTTTTTTGGATATATTCTCAGCGATTACATTCCAGGTCCCTCTCAACCTCAGCAACCACAAATATCCGAAGAGTACGTTCACACGGCAAGGAACAATACAAACCAAAGCTGACAAAACAAAACCAACTATTCACTTTCAGTACTGTTTTATGAATAACAGACTGCAGATAACCTGCACATTTGAAACTAACCTTAGTTTAGTCCCTCCTAAGGTTGGCACATCATGGGATGCATGGGACAGATTCTCACGAGTGGTATTTAGGGACATCCACTGGGTAATGTACAGGACATAGTTCTCTGGTAAAAGATGTTGATACAGTTGTGTCTTAACACCATGTTGTCATTTGTATTAAAGTAGTAAAGTTGCTCACTGGATAACATCCAGTGTTATTGATAACAAGCAAGAATGCTGGATAAGAGGAACTAAAAGTAATTTTTTCTCTCTCTCTCTTTTTTTAATGGTTCAATTAAAACCCCAAAGCCTTTTTACAGTGATGATTAGACTCATCTGCTTGTAAGACTCTGGACTTTCCAAATGAAGAGTACTCAACCAGAGCTAAGCATTCAGGATGAATTAAACAATGAAGGTGGTGGTTACAGGAAAATTGTTCTGCATGTTTGTTGTCATGTGTTTTCATGGCAACCAAATCAACAAATGATTGAGACCATCACTTTAAACAAACAAAGGTCTTCTTGTAAATCCAAGGTAATGCTTGTCAAAATCATTATTAATCATAATATTAATACTATTAATATCAGTTACTATTAATTAATATGATGTTTAATTAATAGTATTGAATTCATATTTATTCATTAAATATTCATAAATATGTTACAGAATATGTTGATTTGTTTACTACAAATTAATGAATTAATTACTATAGATTGATTTATTGATCAAAATTAATAAACAAAAATGTATTAATTACAATTAATCAAGATTATTTCAATAGTATTAATCAGTATTAATATATTGATAATGATTTGTATTAATATTCATTGGGAACTGAACGAAATAAAAAAAAATTGCTTTATTATTTACGAAGGTGATAATACCATTAACACCTTCCTAAAATAACGGCCTCAGTCATTTTTTGCCAAAAATGCTTTTTAAAGATCTGGTGTTTTTTTTTCTTGACAAAAAGATTACATTAGCAATTATTTTTGGAAGTTGATGAAAAAAAAAATCACATTTCTGAGAAGCACAAGATGACTCCATTTACAGATAATTGAAACATTTAATTAGGTTGTGATATTCCAGGTTGCTTATTAGTAAATGACAAAACACAAAAACACAGCATGGAAACATAAGATGATTTCTTCCGTCAACAAAATGATACACTGAATTTTGATTGTTCCTAACTTTGAGCTTCAGAAACAGCTGAGCCTGAAATATTAATACCTCAAGCAAACTTAACAGATTGTGACTTTAATATGAGATTTTGTGGTTAACAGAAGCAGTTTTTAAACAGGTCGCCTGCCTTGTTTTAATTCATGAATTAAACCGAGGGTAATCCTTGCTTCCCACAGAGGCTGCCACCTCTGACATCATAGGTCTCTCTCAGCCTCAGCAGCCACAAAAAAACCTATTATTTACTTTCAGTACATTTTTTTTCAGTCACAGGCAGTGGATCACCTGCACTTTCGAAACATCATTCCCTCAGCTAACCTGCGTGCACAACTTTCAGGTCAGGTTGCTCATTTACAGACTGTTCAGGAATCTTGTGACTGGGCTTATGAAATCATAATTATGTTCTGAGAAAATGATACTGCATATGTTCACGCCTCAGCTCCTCAACATAAGAAAGGAATGTAGGCAACGCCACAGACTGATATCAAGTCTGAGCACTATCCAAATCAAGAAAAATCAAAATGATTTGTTGTAACAGCAGTTTAATATGATAATAAAGCCTGGTTTTCAAATTCATTTTCACAAAAAGGGAAGATGGTCAACATTAATGGAAGACAGGTGAAGAAAAACACAGAACAGTCCCGAAAGAACTCCGAAAGACTAGAGACTTGTGTGGAGGTTCACCTTCTAGCTGGACAACTCTACAGCCAGAGCTGCAGGCGAGTGTTAAAAAACCTTAATGTGTTTCAATAAGTCGAACTTCACACCTAAATCAAATTTTAAATCTCTGGCAGGAATTGAAAACTAATGTTTACGGGTGACTTCTAGTCGGTTTTGCTGAGCATGAGCGATTTTGTGAAGAAATCAATTGTAATAGTGTGCAGAGTCTTTGTAGCTGTGATTGCACACAGATACAAACACATATTCAGATTTTCAGGTGCTAAAACTAAATAACTGAAAATCGTGTGATATCTTTTATCTGACAATTCTGCAGGATTGTGATTTTAAATGTGACATAAACACTCCAAAGGGAAATGCATTCTTTTGAATGACACTGCACAGTTTTTATAAAATCCAGTGTTTGGAATTCATCGCTGGGTTTTAACTGCAATTGCTATGTCTGATTTTAAATTCCTGTATTACAAAATGAGTGAGAATAAAATGATTAGAAACAAGACAGAACATCAGGTATCATGCAGGAAAAAAGTTTATTTGATCAGTTTTAGAACCAAGTAAACAACATCACCATAAATAGTTAAAATAAATAGTCCCGAATAAAACGAAAATTACTACATTATGTAAACATCACATATTCCAGAATCTACTTTATAAAAGTACATTGTCACACATCATCCTGATGTTAAATAGAATCATCACAGACTTACAAAATATAATAAATAATGTTCCATTATAAAACAAAGACTTCAGTGTTTCTTCTACAGCTGGATTTTCTTTTCTTTTTTTGTTTTTGTTAAAGTAGCATGGTGCAGTTTAACTGTTTGAGAAGTGGTTCCTTCTTCTTGTTTCTTGCTCTGGAGACCGGTGAGGATTCAGTTAGTGTGTTCACCGAGGTTCATGTAGTTGATGGCTCGGTTGATCGTGACGCTGCGGACGTAGAAGCCTTTCAGGATCTTGCAGAGACGCTGCCGTTGAATGAAGCCGTTGGTGCTCAAATGGGCCACAGGAGCCTGAAGAAATACAGAGGCATCATTAAGGCTTTGTGGAAGTAGCTTGTCTGGTAAAGTTGGGTTTATCAGAAATATATTTCTCACTAGTTTTTGAGTCAAAAAGCTCAGGCTTACCTCCTTTGAAATCAAGGCTGTTTGTAGAGATGACTTAAAGCAATTCTGTTGATTACAAAAAAAAATCACTTTAGTTTTTTTTTTGTTTGTTTCATTAAAAAGAGTTCAATCTGTAGCATGAAAAGAAGTACAAATACTTGAGGTCAAAAAGTACTGGTGATAATGTTTGACAAACCTCCATGAGCTCTCTGAGGGGGAGGAGAACAGAAGAACCAAGAGTACCATCAGAATCCGGCTGAACGGAGAGAACCTTGTAGTAGTGGCTCAGGTCCTTTCCGATGTCGCTCATACATGACCTCTATGGAGAAAAACAACAAACACCACCTTCAGAGTCAAGAAAAGATGCCTTGAACAGAATAAATATACTTAAACACATAAAACTTTGTTAGGTAGCTATTTAGACGCCTACCTGATCAAATGCTGAAGTGGTTTCCCCAGAGCATACTGAACCCTGTGGGACAAACAATTTACAAAGACCCATTAAAACCACTTTCATAAGAAAAAAAAAGTTGATATGCAGCACAACTTCTGTGAATTTCTCTTCATAAATAAATGATTTGAATGTCAAAATAACGCCACGTAATGTCAATGTATCGTCTGTACCTGTGGCGAACACACGATCGGCGTCCTGGCCTCCAAGTTCAGCTCCATGTTGTGCCTCGTGCAGTTCATTCCACTGAACATTCTTGTCTGTTGGGAGCAGAGAGGTTTAGCAACCCGAACACAACGGCAACAACGTAGAATTCAACCTTCCCCACGTCACCTACCGGATCGTCTGGCGCCAGAAGATTTGTGATGTTTTCCAGAAGCGTTCGTGCATAAAAGACACAGGAGTCGGTCATCTGTCCGCTGGGCATCGATGGCAGTGACCGACCGACCACCCATGCAGGACAGCTGAGTGCCAGCAGCAACAGCACAGGAGTGAAGTCTGGTAATAGAAGAAAATAAAAAACACACAGAGTAACGTTCACAACTCTGATCTTCTAATTATTTTCTTGCTGAGATACACAGAGAAATCACATGATACTCACAGAGCTTCATGAGTGGCATCCTGAACTTGAGTTGAATTCTCTGAGTGTATGCCTGAATGTCTCAATTCAGGCATCCTCAAGGGTTTTATACCCTAAGTAGGGGTTTTCTCTTTGATTTTTTTTTTTTTGCTCATTTCTTGAAACTGAAAGTGCTTCATCACATCATTCCCCCTTTTGTGTTTAGTGACAGGGTGAAACTGGAAATAAAAAAAAAAATCTAAGGTTACTCTTTTAACCATTGACATTCATGCAGCAGGAAGAGTGAGAAAATTGTTTTTACCTTCACAGTCATATTGCTTCATAATTCTCCATTCAAAAATTTGCAAAGCAAATCTGGATGGATTTAATTTCTCGTAAGAGAAAACGAAATGAGTTACAAAATAAGAAAAGGGTCCAAAGGTTGATGTGCACTTTGATGATAAACAAATGTTATTACAAGAATAAATACATGTAATTGTTACATGAACAGCAATTCATATAATGTTTAATTGTGTTTTTAAAATTGACTTTTGAACATTTTTATTTCACATACCTGCATTGAAATAATACGTCGTGTAAATTTTGGATTATTTTATCTTCATTAAGGTGAGCTGAACAAAATTGGTCAAAAAGCAAAATTTTATTTTGGGCCATATGCTCACGTCATAATTTTCATTAGATAAAAAAAGCAGCAAATAAATTGTGAAGAATGAGACTTTCTAATTCAAACATTTTTGCACAGACTGGTTGCAGTTATTATGGTTATGCTGATCATAATCCAGCAGACACAGTCATACAAAGTTGTTTTTTTTTTATTTATTTATTTTTTTTTCAAAATGAAAAAGAATTTGTGACAGACTGGCGACCTGCCCAGGGTGTACCCCACCTCTCGCCCAGAACGTTAGCTGGAATTAGGCCCCAGCACTCCTCACAATCTCATTAGGGACAAGGGTGTTAGAAAATGGACAGACAGATGGATGGAACGAAAGGAAAACTGAAAATGTCCCCATTTTATGGTGTGGCTTATGGAATAAAAAGTTTCAAATTGTTCTGGAACCAGAAGTGATCAAGTGCAGAAATTACAAAATGTGGAAATAACCCTTTAATTCTATTCATTACTCTAGCATCCTTGAGGTTAGTTGTTGTTTGCTGTAGCATTCTCACGTGCAGTGCAATTATACTATTGTATTACAGTCATATTCAATAAATTGGAATATTATTAAAAGTTAATTTGTGTCAGTGGATTCATTCCAGTAAAACACATTATACTGATAAATTAGACAGACTCATGACTGTGGGCTTATACATTAGAATATTACATTAGACCAACAAACATACAGTTATAATACAGAAATGTGGCCTTCATAAGGGTATGTTTGACACCTGCTACAGGTTTCAAATTGTACTTTTAATCTGACAAACAAGCCTCACTGGAATTCATAGTTTAATTTATCGAATAAGACTGAATGTCTGTCACTATGTCGCACTTTTTTCTTCCAACTTTCTCTCAAAATGCTGTCCCAACAAGCAGCCTTTTTTAGATAACTGCCGTCACAACGTGATAATAACGACGTCCTTTCTTGCTTCAAAATATTAGCCTCATGCTACATCTAAATTATTGCTCTCTATTCTTCTCAATAGTAGTTCACATTTATTTTGCCAGATAAAGTCACGTGCTGACGGGACTTTCACACTCAGAAAGTCAGATTTCATCTCGACCAGAAAACAGTATTTTGCTCTGATGAAGATGAATATTCTGTGTGAGAGGTTATGTTCTTGGTTCCTCCTTGCTTGTGGCGTCATATTGCAAAGTCAAATTTCTCATGAGTTATGTTCTATACAGTACAGTTCTTGTTCTATAAAATGCCACTTTGTGCCTGGATCATACATAATACTGCTCCTTTAAATAACATTTTTTAAAAATTCAATAAGATATGCTATGAATGAATCTTTGAAGTTAAATTTGGTTTTCCTATATCTTCTTATGAGATAATTTTCTCATTCTTTTTGAATATATTAAGTGTCTTCCCAACCAGCATGGTTGAGTCCATAAAATATCCAATCAAAAGTGCCTTCTTATAGCCATTATCACCATTGTAACCAGCCTGATTTCCAGCCCGACTTTCTCTTGTTGCCATTTGTTAATAATCTGACGTCATTTTTTTGTAGGTTACCTAGTTATTTTAATCAGAGTGGTTTCCCGTATGTTTCCTGTAACCCTTTGCCAAAAATTGTCACAGTCAGAAGTGTGAATGTGTGAACGAAGATAAAAACCCAGCAGTGGCTGCTTTTTAAAGTACAAAATAAATGTGTTGAGCGCTGACGTCACTTTCGGTTTAAAGGAAATCGCACATTTTATTAGAGCTTTCTGACGAACGCAAGACTTTAGACTTTCAAAGCACAAATTCCTCTGAGATCCAACTGAATGCAGCTCACTTCCATTCACAATTGAAACATTTATTTACTGGATTTGTTATTACAATCATTGTACAGTACATTTCTTAATGAAGCAAACAATATAAAGTTCATTTTTGTGTGAATAGACATTCTTAGAAAGCTGAGTGTGGAAACACCAAACACCTAATCAATTTAATCATTCTTTAAATAAAGTCTCTTTTGACATGTTGACACATAAAATAGATTATTCTCTGACTCTTATGCATTAATGTGTAACTGACATGTTTCATGGTCGGCATAAGCAAATAAAGCATAAAACATGATTTTGCATATTTTCTATCTGGAGGTTTGTACTTTTATACGAATCCATTTGTTTTTTTTTTATTGAACTATCTTGATGTTCTTACACTATCGATAGAAACAAAATGGTAAAATCTGTTGCAAGCAGGTGCTAAAAGTGAATTTCAGTAATGAAACGGCTTCGATACAGTGCTCATGGTGGGATAAATGATACACTTTGCAAACACACAGAGCACATAAACAAAATCAAGTATTTGGTGTGGCACATCGAGAGGTTTAAATCAATTCAGTTCTGAAACCAAAGGAAGGAGTAAACAAGTCTTGAGAGTTGTTCCCAAAAATGAGAGTTCCGTGCAAAATTCACCAAATGTTTAAAGAATAACAATACAAACGGGGCAGCAGGATTTCTCTGTCCAAAGAATTATACAACATGACTTAGCTTTAGAGGGAACGAGAAGCCTGAAACAACTCATTTGTGCCCATTTTAAATTAGTGACCTTATTCTCTTTTGACTTTGGTTTGGGGCTTTTTAGACTGAGTCACGCGATGCGATGAACTGCATGCGTTTTCATGCCATAGGCTTTTTTGGGGGGGGTTTCCAAAAATAATGACCATGGCTCAAGTTGGTAAAAACACAAAACACCGGCAACAGTCTGTGGCATGGGAGGCTGGATGGCGTGCAAATGGACACATGTGGATAGGATGTTTATTTAGAGACCGCTTTCTCTGTCTGGTGCCGCTGATGGCTGTGCGCATGCCTGCAGCAAAAAAGAACAGAAGTTAAAGATGCGTAAATTCGTTCATTTGAAACACTGGATCTCTGCTACAAGTGGAAGAATACCTCGTTAGGTCCTCTATGTCCACCAGCATAGCATCTTGTTCCACATGCAGCTCATCCCTCATTAGCAACAACTGCACCAGCTCCTCGTTTAGATCTGCATAAGATGATCAAAATTTTAGATTTCAGAAAGTCCCTAAATGGTGGCAACTGAAAAATACATTTGTTTACTAATATGTTGCCCACCACAGTACCAGAGCAAATTATGATATGACTGCCTTGAAATTTCATTGACATAGGTAACCACAACATTTGGAAGGTCATGGAACTCCCATTTCTTACTAACATGCATGCTTGTGTTTGGCCTACTCACTCTGAATCTGAGAGTGTAAGTCATTTGTTATGACTTGCAGCTGTCCCAAACTCATATCCCTCATGTCCCCATGCTTCAGGTTCCATTTCACCAGCCCCTCACTGATGTGAGGCAGATGCGGGAGCTGAAAGACGCATACAAACAAATTGTTGTGCATCAGATCAGTACAGAATACAGTTGCTTTCAAGAATTCATCAAGTTTAAATGGGCCTTGCAAATATTCCCCATTTATAAAAAGTGGGACAAATTTGACTGGCCTTTACTTACCAGGGGTTTTCTCTTGCATCACACACACACACGCACACACACACACACAAATCAGACAACTGACAGTTTACTGAAGCCCAGCAAGTCCCTAATATCTTTATTGTGTTTACTGTAAGAGCACATATTCCGTTTCCATCTAGTTTCCCTTTTCATTTGCTGTGGACCTTTTATTGTCTTTTAAAGGTGGAACAATAAATCTTATCTCTTTCTCGCAGACTAACCAGGTCGGCAACAGGCGAACGTCTGTGCAGCTGGATTTGCCTCTCCACCTCCACCTGCATGCGAGCCATGGGTCGAGCCAGTGCCAGCGCCACCCGTGCCTCCTCCTGCAGTCTTCTCTGCACCCGCCAGAATCCGCTGCAGTCGTCCAACGGATCTGAGTCTTCTTCAGCCGTGTCCCGGTCTGACAGTGACGAACTCTGCTTGCTCTGCACGGGAAGTAAGGGAATTAGTGGAAAGTTGCAGCAGCCAGGGTGCATTTTTGTGTGATAATGACGCAAGAGAGGAGCTGGACACGAGAAACAAACGTCCAGGGACTATCTGCTGGTGCATACCATCGGTGACAGCGGTGTGTCCAAGCTGGTCTCGGTCCTACTGTCCTCAGCATCACTATCTTTGTCACTGCTGCTGTCGTTGACGAAGCAAACCTGCAAATTCACCCCGCTCTGCAACCTTAGAGGAAAAATAAGAAGTTGGCACCAAACTTGGACTTAAAAGGGAAAACTTTTAATTCCATGTGTGTTTTTTCTTTCTTAGTTTTTTTTCACAAGACGGCAATAAAACCTCAAACTTTGGGGGATTGCTGTTGTTTTGGGTCCATATATGCCCAAAACAACAATTCTGCATATCTAATAAGTAAAACAATTAAGAGACTAAATTGAAATTAGATGTTTAGATAAAGTGAAAAAGCAAAGGCTTCTGAATAGGTCCACAAGTAATAGCTTTTATACCATGGTTGTCTTTGAATACAACATCAACAAATTTGGCCCAAGCTGTAGAATGTAGATTGCAAAAAAAAAAAAAAAAAAAGTTAAATAAGCTGATTAATTGATTAATCAGGAATAATTAAGAGTTCCCAGGGCCTTAACTGAATTCTCAGGATCTAAAACAAATTTGCTCAAGCTATCACAATAAGCGTTACGAGGGTATGAAATTGAAAGTAATTATTGACAAAACAAAAAAGCTAAGTCGGTTACCTCACAGGGTTCCCAACCACAGCTTTTCCAAACAATAAATGCGCTATTCATTCAATATCTCACCATGACACCCCCTACTGAAAGGAAACCACTCAACAACCAGGAGCAGAACAATTTGTTATACATCCCACAAACAGATTGAGGTGGAGCTGGAATTTCCACTTAGAGCTAAACCCTATGATAATGTACCTATATTGGGGATCACGTGACTCATATACCACAATCCCAGTTTAATGGATTGCATCACGCATCACTTCTCGTTTCGCAGAACGCTTCCTCAAGTTAACGAGAAAGAATGAGCTGGGTGAGAGGGTAGGTGTGGTTTGGTGTTAGGTAAAGAGGGTGGAAAATAGTGTGTAGAAGTTACAAGAGGTCAAAGCTGTTCTTGACCAGAAATGACGAAACAGTACCGTCACAGGTGTTATGAGTTTTTTCGTGTGTGTGTGTGTGTGTGTGGGGGTGTGTGTGTGTGTGTGTGTGTGTTATTGGCGATGATGTCAACTAACTCCTTCCACTGCGTGCCTTTTGTCGTATCCAAAACCTCATTTACAAATGTGAAATGTCAGTTTTGGGGGACAGCAACAACCATCATGTTACTATGTACATAAAACCAATGAGGCTGTGTTGTTAAGGCTTTTGTTTTAAAAGCTTAGCTGACAAAAAAGAAAGAAGGGAAGGTTGTGGCCTACAAAATCGAAGTATGAAAACATAACTGGAAAAATAAAGGATGATTGGCAACCAAAACAAACTCAGTTTTATTTTTTAAGTTGGCCGAATGTAAAGGTACGAGCAATGTTTTCTGAACTTGATGTCATGATCAGAATATTTTCCTCTGCAAAATGTCAGAGGGCAACTGTACACCCTGTGACTTAAACCAGTTCTTCCCAAACTTCGACCTCTTTGTTCTGCTTTTCTTGGAGGGAGGAGGCATTTAATCCAATTCCTGTCCGTCTCCTTGAAGTGAACCTGACCTTACAGGAAGCATTTTACTTTCTGTTTTACACTTCCGTCTGTCAAACCAAACAGAAAAATGTTTTTCACATTTTTCCACTAAGTTACGCAGCTGTTCCTCACACCAATTCAAAATACATTTCCACAAACGTTTGAAGCTGGAACTGCACAGAGGCTCAGTTGGACTCTGCACCAACATGTTTATCCTCTGAGGACGTTGGAGCTAAAGGCTATTAAAAATCCAACACATTATGATAAATAGTATCTTATGGATGAAAGAATCTAAAACATGGACTTGTCAAAAAGTAGCAGAATACTTTAGGTATACTAGGTATACTCACTTTGTGGGAGTACTAATTTTAAAATATTAATCTGCACAAATAGGACCCATAGTGATATTGAAAAATTTAGTTCCAAGAATGACATGTTCTGTTACACATCATCAAATCGGTTTAAAATACAAAAAAATTAATAAATAAATCATCCTTGAGAGGCTAACCTTTCCATCCTTTTTAAAATGTGTCTTATGTGATAGTTAGATTTGTGAAAAAGCTGACATTTTGCCAATGCCAGAGTCCTGAGGAAAAACAGGAAGATGGATTATATCGCACCATATCACTGCCCTGGCTCCCTGTTTGTAAAAATATACAATTTAAACCCTTACTGGTGTTCTATTAGATACTGGATTACCTGAATGCATTTGTTTTGGCATTGATACCTCAGGTCATCAAACCATTTATTCAGTTCATTGAGGACCAGAACTGAACAAAGAGTGGCAGCATTTAGTTCACATGCCCTGCAGCTATGGAAAAAAAAAAAAAAAAAACCCTGAAAATTGTATGAAGAAACTGATGGCTTCTTTTAATCATGACTGAGGAATATAACTATTTGCAACATCTTTCAAATAAATTTCAACTATAACTATCAGCTTTTTTCTGTCATGTTTTAACTTCTTATTTGTTGTGTCGGATCAGCATTTTCATGTTTCTTTTTATGCTTGTCTCTGTTTTGCACAGAAAGTAAAACTGTGAATTAGCTCATTTTTATGTTGATATGTTTTTATTGTTGTTTTGAAAAGTCAGTTATGAATAGGGAAGTCCTGGAAAAAAAAATGTGGCCAGATGTTGGTCACTGACAATGTTGGGGAGACAAATAAAAAATGAACCAATATATCAGGAGTTTCATTACAGCCTTTTGTAATATATGTTGAATTTGTGGATCAGGACCAGGAGTAAGTAACATGGAAAAGTGATATACTAAAGTATTAAATCAGTGTAAGAATGTATACTTAAAAAAGAAATGAAACTTTACAAAATATTAATGGTACCCCTAATCCTAACCCTTTCTCAAGTTAATATACTGGCTTCCAACAGTTTCAGAACAGTAATTCTGTTAGATTCAGTAAAAAGGATTTATTGATCAAACTCAAACCAAACAGACACTCAGACACAGATTGAAACCTACCGAGAGGATGGGGTGCTCTTGCTGCAGCTGGTATAGATGACAGGCTCGTCGTCATAGAAACTGCCAAGGGCAAGTTTCTGCCTGATTGACTCTCTCTCATTCCTCTGAGCCTACCAGGAAAAAAAAAAAAGAAGCATGCATGAATGATAAAGGATATTAATAAAAGTGTGGCTGCTACATTGCCACATCCACTCATCTGCCCTAGACATCAGCAGGGACTGAGCTGATTGTTCACAGCTACAAAGGCTTTGCTAGCAATAATAATATTAGGGATGGTTAAAGGTTCCAAAAATAGTGATTTCACCATTCCAATAAATTATGTTTGGTAGACATCTATTCTGTGATTTAAATGATAAAGATCTGAGTTTTTTCAGATGCCTCTCCACAAGAAGTCAGATCTGAGCAGCTGTCATGAATGAATATCAAAGTATTAACTTTATTTTGTGTTGCATCAAGACTTTCAAAAAAAGACAATTTTTTTTTTAAAAGCAGCAGAAAAGGCAAGAATACATTGTTTTTTTGTACGTTTATTTTTGATTTATTCATTAATTCATCTTTATATGAATTGGATTAATGCTTATATTTTTCTTAATCTTTCTTTTCTTTGTCATTTTAAAGAAACGTTATTTAAACAAAAACCTGTGGTAATGGCACTTTTGATTTTTAATTGAAGCAAAACCCACAAATATATTATTGAAAATCTAAATTTCCTGTTGGAGAGTCAAACGTCCACTGGATGGCACTCTTTTCTTGATTTTTCTATACAACATTAAATTGTTAATCACTTTCGCTCTGTTTGAAAAATGATAAAGTCTAGCGACTGCAAATTGTTCACATGTGCTAAAAAGGTTTTCTCAGCTCATACACCGTCAGCTGGTGTATTTCTCATCAAGTCTTGCATGAATTATATTCAAGGATCCCTCAGGTAAGCAATAGTTTGTAAGGGTTGACAAAGGTTTAACGCATTAGGTTAGTCATACTTTTACATTGTTGTTTGAGACATTTTGAGACATTTACCATTGTTCACAGCTTCAACTCTTTAGCTCTGCTCACCTTTCATGTCATTCCATTTAGATTTCTACACTTTTTTTATTCTAATCCTGCGTGGCATGAAAGCCGAGGAATCCTTCCATTTAGGAGAAAGTCTTTAGTTTTAGTCTCGGAATCAAATTAGAGTTCAAGATTGCTTTTAGCACCAAAACAATAATCTCCAGTGACTGTAAATATTTAACCAAAAAAATCATTTCCAAATTCAGTCAGACTCACAAAATTTTATAGAGCTGCACCTCAAGTTCTGTGACGCACATTCAGATGAGGATGTGATGTCAGAGCATGAATCAGGTGAGAGTCTTTACAATTTTGCTCCCCCACAACAGATGGCCAGATGTCCCCCCCCACCTTCCTCACACGAACAATTTTTCACCTTGAGCCGTAGTAAGTACATATTGATGAATGGAATGGAAAACACAGATAACACAGTGATGCCGTATAACCACCTCAACCTATTTTTAGCCTTCAAGAATGTGATTTCAAAAAGACAAGCGTCACCACAATGACTCAAAATGATTTATGATCATGATAATCCAGATAAAGCTTAAATTGATATAAATATAAGTGAGAGACAATTGAGAGATGCACAAATTGGAATCTCATGAAAAACATCCACTCCCTTTTCAGACATCCACTCATCCATTATGGCTGACATCTCCAGCTGCACACCCATTACGCAGATACCTATCCCCCATACCTGTGAAAATCATGTCTCCAACACTTTACTCTCAGAATCCCCACACCAATGCAAACCCAAACCCACACACCTGGTAAACGCGTTTCTCCTGATGCACCATCTTCTAACGCATCGTACCAACACAGCCGTTCTGCCCTTCTCTACACTGCAGTGGAGCTCTCGTATACTGCAGGTCCATGCACGAAGAGGAGAGTGAGGGAGGAGAGCACGGGGAGGGGAGAGGCAGCAGAGAGTGAAAGGAGGAGGAGGGGTTGAGAGTGTGGGAAGAGACGGAAGCAGAAGAGCAGACAGAAATGGTAGAGAGTGGGAGAGGGAGGGTAGAGTTGGAGCTGCCACAGTTTTCCTGATCTGTTATCTGTGCCTCCATCTTCCTCACTTGCATTTAGCCTCCATTTTTCCTTTGCTGAAAATAAAAATAGAAGATATGTGCATTTGTTGAAGGAATTGAGTTCCAGATGAGACAGACTATATACTTTGGTTTGAATGAGACTCCATTACTGGAAGGCAAAACAATGAGAGAGCCCCTGATTCATTTGAAAAAGGTTCTGTGACAGATGACAACACTAACACGGCCTCCTGTTCTGTCCAACTTGTTTCCTCTATAGTTTGTTTATTTTTATGTGAACGGATTAAAGCACAATCTGCCATGAGAGAGAGAAAAGGAAGGGGATGCTGCATCTGCCCAAACATACTAAAACGCTCTGCTCTCAGAGTGCTGTGTCACAGCAAAGCAGTGGGTCGATCAAAGCATCTTGAATCATCATTCATCCGTCATCTGCGCAGAACTAAAAATACCCAACTTACACAGGGAACTTCTCTCACGATCATATTAACTTTTACATTTATATTGTGTGCACATATTTGAGAAGCAGTAACTCGCATAACAGAGTCGCTCACAGAGATGCTGGACAGCCTGGACCGTCCCCCACAGTAACAGCCTTCAGCTTGTGGTACCAAGATATCCCGGACTTCATCGGCCCAGCTGGGGCTCTCAACCATGCAGCGTCCACCGTTGTGCTGAGCATCCCGGCTGCCGTCACCGTCCTCCCACCAGTGGCCTGGTGTGTCTCCTCTGAACATTTCTACTTCTGCCAAATCCACATCATAGTCTTCCAAAAAGGCCAACTGTGTAGAACAGTCATGACAATTTTGGGATGAAGGTGAAATTCAAGCAATATTTTAACATTTAAAAATAAAAAAATAAAATACATACCTTTGACTTCCAAAAGCTCCATATATTTGAATCATGTACAACCTAAATGCATCTTGTTTAAAAGCGAGGCATTTAGGATTCTCTTTTCTCTGGAGAAAGAGACGAGACGTAGTCTGTTTCCAGAGTATGGAGTGTTGCACATTCTTTGCCGTCACATGGAGCCCAGTTTCAGTGAAGTGTAAATGTTCCTTGTTCACATGCAGCACAGGGCGCCCAAGGGAGAGAGCGCCATGTGGAAATGTATAAAAATAGACAGAATGGGGTGAACACGCACATGTTTTGTAATATAAAGACAAGTAAAATACCTGCTGATCAGTAAATTAGAATTAAAGTTAGTAATTTAAGAGTAGCTTTAGATACACATTTTACATAGCCAATATGGATTACAGTTGACTAAAAATTAAACATTGTAAAGGACCAATGAGATGGATGTCCAAGACAATTATGCTCAACCAAATCTCAACTTTTACATTTTTAAGTCAAGGCACCAAATTATGGACCAATGTAGAGGCAGCGAGTTGATTTTGGAACCAATCCCTTTCCTGATGTCAATATGCTACTGGCTAGCATATTTAAAATCAGATTTAAAAATTCTCTAGACAAGACATTGTTTGAAATTAAACATGTTTATTAAACTGTCAGGAGTCCCAGGCACCTAAAAAGGAGAACAAGCCAACTTCTGTTCCAGGAGCGCATTGACATTTATCTAGAAGTTTGGTCCTCCCAGTCAAGGTATGGATCATCTTGGCTTGCAGTGTGATAAAGCAAAGGGAATGACTCCCAGAAAGAGTCAGGATTTGCTGGACTTTCGTATCCAGAGTTGATCTGAGGAGACACATTTTGCTGGTCCTCTGGCATTTCATAGTTTCCAAATGACATTCTTGGAGCAAAAAACAGCCTGTCAAAAGGTCCAGTCCTTCTAATGTATGGGCAGTAACTGCTTAGCATGTTGGCTGTAGTTGTTGGCATTGTGGGAGTAAGGTAATCCATAAAGAACTGGTAGAAGGGGTGGCTAGCTACCTGAGGACTCAGAGTTGCTTGGGGATACATTAGCCATCCTGGACGTTTATAAGCATGGTAATAAGAGTGCAGGGGATGATTCTGCTCTTTAAAATAGCGAGAATACATTGGGTAGAGTCCAAAGAGGTTTTTCCAGAAGTAGGGATTTCTATAAATTGAGCGAGCTGCGACGGCAGCGGTCACGGTGGGAGGAGGCGTAGTGGTGGGTGGTGGGGTATACAGGCAGAGTGGATATCGTTTATATGGACTACAAGGAAAATACATGGGACGCCATCTTAAATGGCGTCTTATACGATGAAGGCTTAGAGAGTTGTGAGGCAAATTATCCTTTAAAGGAAAAGCAGGCTCTGTCGTGTTCGCCGCAGCGGTGCAGGTTATATTAACGCCGCTTTCCCTCCATCTCATTGTGAGGATGTACGTCCCATTCTGAAACAGGGAACAGCTCAAATTACACAATGCCTTGTGTCTTTACACGCAACTGTAGAAACAGAAGTTTGGATTCTAAGGAAGTGGGAGCAAAGTGGCTTACCTCTTCTAAAACTGTACAGCTATCATAACGAACAAGAAGCACAAGTTCAAGCTTAGTCTGGTTCACCAAGATGCCACAAGCTTCAGGCACCTGGCTAAACGGTACATATTCTGAGTTGCCTGCAAGGAAAAGCCCAATTAGTCAGCTGAGTAAGTTTAGACAGTTTAATTGCTACAGAGACTCCTACCGATGTCCAGTTGTAGCTCAGCAGCACCCAGGCCCATCACTTTGAATTTCATTTTGGTAGGGCCACAGTGAAGCGAAGAGTTAGAGGTGCTCCATTCATCTCCCGTAGTCACAGCAGTTTCTGTCACACACACACACAAAATGTTAAACGTTTGTCTGTAAATTACATTTTAGACATGAAAAATGGCTTACCATTGATGTCAACTTGGATTGAGGTATTTAATCCCATTTTTGGGCCAACAGCCACAGAAGGAGCAGACTCAAACTCTCTCCCATTAACCGTAGCATTTTCCACTTCAGAACTCCTCCGCACTTCAAATGCTTTAGTTAATTCTCGCCAGCTAAAAAATGCTAGACCAAGTGCTAATGAACACAAGAGCAGTACAGCAGCTACCGTTTTCCATTTTCTACGCCACACACCACCTTCCATCATAACAAGGAATCACAACAGTTCAGTATGATGTTCAATGTCTCAGGCCCACCTTTTAAATAGTGCATGCAATCTAAGTGCCAGGTGATTCTATTAAGGAATTAAGGAATCAACCAATCAGCCACAGCTCACCCCCTGTTGCCAATTAGGCTCCAACTGGTGATTCTTTAGCCTCTGCTCCAGATTATACCCTTGATTTATCTGCTCAAAAGAGAGATCTTAATGGTTAGACGTCACCTGCCATGACATCTAATGCTGTTTTGTGACCTCACACAAATCAGCATCAATTCAAATAACTCTAGCTGTAAAAACTGATAGGGTACCCGAAAGCTACTCTCAAGAGTAGCATAACTTTAATATGGTTTTACTCAAGTAGATGCAAAAAATCTAAAACATGACCAAAAAAAACAAATATTTAATGAATATTCCAACTGAACACTTTGATCACGTTTGTTTCCCATTTAATGAAAGAAATAAACCCACGGGTAAATAAATGTGAAGAAATTAAGTAACATATTCATAAATTAACCAACAAAGGCACAAGAAACCGAGGTCTAAATTTCAGTTGTACTCGATGTGAAGCCTATGAAACCAACCAAACCTCAGATACTCTAAATTCGCTTGCCATCCACACAGCTCAGCAAAGTTCAGATAGGAATTAACATTGAAACAAGAACACTTGCGTACTGTGATCAAAAAAGCAGACTCTGTATCAAACTGTGGGTATATATCTAACCTCTGTACCATACATTGTACCCAAGAGTTGCTTAAGATTATTCAAATAAAAGTTTTGTGAAATTAAACATTTTTTAAATTGCAAATAAAAGTAACTCGTTGCTCTCAAACTATAAATATGTATGATTAATGATTTCAATGTCCAAAAAAATAGATTTTTTTTCCTATTCAAACAAGTTTGGCAACATGGTAATGGTAGAAAAAGTTCTGATTTTGTTCAGTCATGAATACAGTGCTATTAGTTGTTACCTTCCCTTTGGTTATGATTTTGACAGTGCTGTCTGCTCCCATTGCTAAATAAATTAAATTGATCCATAAACAGTGGCATTATTTCCATAAACAGTGTGCTGCTATGTAACATCTACTTTCTTCTGCACATGTGGGTCGCTTTGAGGTCGTAAACCTTTCACAATCACATTTAATTAGTATGAATGAAACAAAAAAAAAAACTCAGCAAAAGAATTGGAGTGGAACATCAAGACATTTGTGAATGTAGCCCAAACCACACCTAGATAGAACTTTAATTTTATATTTAGGAGTTTCAGTAGGAGTTTGCCCTGCAATCGTTGAATTGACCAGTCTTATTCCCAGTCCATTTGGCCAAGACACTTCATCCATCTTGCTTGTTGATGTTGGTCAGAAGAGCTGATGGGAAAACAAACAAAAAAAAAAAGTAGCCTCACTTCAGTCAGCCTGCCCCATGGCAGCAGAAGCTACAATCCAGTAGCTACAATCCAGTAGCTTGTCATCTGTGTGTTTGAATGTGGCCTTTGAGATTTCTGTTGGAGATACAAAAAGAGCATTACAAGTAGAGACACAATAAAACCCACACATGTTTTATAGGAACATGGAACTGAGTAGAATGTGCATGCAGTTTTGTTTTTTTTAATTAGACCAAAAAAAGGGGGGCCTTATTCCACCCAGTCCTGTCAGAAGTAGGACTTCATCCACTTGAGAGCCATGCTTCATTGGCCTTAAGATGCATATCATGGTCTACCTATAATTGAAGATCAAGAAACACCCTGATCAATTTTAAAGATACTTCATTTAATCCACCAGCAAGTTGATTTTTTTAGTGTGCAAAAATTTTAATCACAACATCTCCAACTTGTTAGGCTTTTGGGGAAGCACTGAAATACCCCCATATGTCAGTATGAATTTACTTGAACACAAATCACAAGTCGTTTTCAAAAATTTATTTTAAAGCTTCACACTAGCCTTTATGAGAATAAAACATGTGTGGAAAATGTTCATTTGGAACAACAGGCAAGTACTCGATGGGATATAACTGTGCAGGGGCATCAGAAGGACCCTGGGTAGGTGCAGGAGACTCTGTGGTTTTAGATGAAATTGGTGTTGTCTTCTGTCCTGAAGTTGGAGACTTTGGAGGTTTTTCAGTTGGATAAGGCAAGAAGGGAGGGAATTCTGGAAACTGAGGCCAGTATGGGACGGGGAAATACGGTGGAAAGGGAATCTGAGGATATAGGACTTTAGGTACTGATGTGGTAGATGGTGGGGTTGGGAAAGGGTACCAGTACAGGTGGAAGGGAAGTTGTGGCACAGGTTTTTCAGGTTCAGGCAGCGCAGGGATGAGATGAGAATAAAAGTCAAAGTAAGGCTGGCTCCGCATCTGAGGAACCTGCGCCATCTGGGGAACCGGCGCCATCTGGGGAACCGGCGCCATCTGGGGAACCGGCGCCATCTGGGGAACCGGCGCCATCTGGGGAACCGGCGCCATCTGGGGAACCTTAGTTCTTGTACGTTTGGGACATAGCAGAGACAGAGGACGGCCTTGCCAGAGTAGTGGTAGCATGTAATTTCCTCCCTTGTCGTTAAAAAAATAAAAAGATTACATTTGAACAGATTACTTTTGCTCATTTCATCAAGTTTTATGCAAAGCAGTAACTACACAAGAAATCTCCAAGTTCAGAAAGTTATCCCAACAGCTTGCAAAGTTAAGCAAGACAGTTTTACTTGAACACAAACCATTTTAAAGCAAATTATGGGATACCTGCTGAATCATGTTGCAGCCATGATACGGAGCCATCAGAACAAATACCATTGAGTTCCCATGCATTCGGTAGCCACATTTTGGAGGGACCATGGAAAGAGGCATCGGGGGCTCATGTGCTATGGAGTGAGAGGATATTAATATCCACTCCAAGTAAAATAAAATAAAATAAATTACTTTGAACATGTTCATTTTACCTCGCTCCACTGCAAGTTGTGAAGCTCCTGGTCCAAGTGACCTGAACTTCATGTGGTCACCAAAACAATGCAGAGAGGTTGCTAAGGGATTCAATTTCTCCTTGGAGGTCTCTTCCATGTCAGCCTGCTGAGACCAGCCTATGAAGCAAAGGACAAATAAAAAAAAATAAAAAAAGTCATTCAAGATTCAGACAAAACTATAGTCCAGGCTGGAGACACCTTCTTTATATTAAGTTTATGTGGAATACATACCAGCAAAATCTGCTTGATAATCAGTTTCATCGTCCACCGAGGTGTTTTTAGAGTGCTTTCTGCTTCCATGCGGGACCTCAAAAACCCTCCCAAACACGACGTTTCCTTCTTGAACTCGACTTGAGGGAGGAAAGGCAGTTTCTCTCTGCACGACTCGTCTCTGAGATTTCCTCAGTCGAAGGCAGTCTGCAGTTCTCACCCAGCAACACGTCAGAATAACAACTGCAGCCAAACAAACAGCGGCATTTTTCACCTTTTCTCTACCCATCGTTCAACCCTGCGCGACTTCTGTGAACTGTTGATTTCTCACGTCTATTTTTTTTGTTTTGTTTTGTTTTTTTTAAATAACTTGTCGTTTGGAGGCAAAGACTGTATTTGCTGCGCCAGCCAATGAAATAAGCGGCGTGTAATCAGCTGGGACAGGCTACACCTGATCACCGTTTGGGCTGAACAGTTTCATCACTGCTGCGTGGCTCTTCAAGTCCCTTTAAGTATGACTTTTCCTAAAGTGACCCCATTATTAGAAAAAGTGATACTTTGTTTTTGTTTAGTTTTGGCTGTACAACATCAGGGTACAACGATTGCCTTATGGGTCATTTTTGACCTATGAATTATTAAACCATTTAAATACCAGAAAAAAAAAGTTCAAAGGCCACATGCAAATTATTTCTAATACACACACGCACGCATGCACGCACATATGAAAGAAACTAGATCGGTGTACAAATTGAACTTGCATTTTACCTGCACCTGCACTCTCAACCTGCACCTGACCCCTCACATCAAGCCCAAACACAACAATAAACAATCCCAGCCACAATCAAAATAAATGAGGTATAGAGGATATGGCCCTGCGACAGAGTGGTGACCTGTCCAGGGTACCCCTCCGCTCCCCCAAAACGTTCGCTGGAGTTAGGCACCAGCACCCCTCCGTACCCCACTATAGGGACAAGGGTGTACAGGCTCATTTTTGACTTGTAAGACAAGAGGAGTAAACAGAATGTTAAGATCACACATAGGATAAATGTGTGTGATTTACTGAGTGTATCATAAAATTGTTACATTTGAAAATCATTAATTTAATTTGAATGTTTTTTTTTTCACTCACATTGGAATATTTTTGAATTTTCTTCATAGGTCTTGCATAATCAATATGGAAATGACTCATAGGATCAAACAGCCACATTTCTGCTTGGTCAACCTGCAATGTTTTTCCTACGCACTAACTTTATTAAATACATTCCTTCTACGACACAAAACTGTGTAATAATCATTTTTAAAAAGTTTTGTGATATATTCAAACATTTATATGAATTATATAAGTGACAATATTGTATTACATGCTGCTTAAAAAACAGCATGTAAGTTTCAAGACTTTTTTTTTCTAAATTTACTATTCATTTTATCACAGCAAAAGTGTGATATAAAATTGTGCGAATTTAATGTGTGAACATACTTAGACAAATGCTCTTGATGCACCATTGCATCTTGTCTGCTTGGGTAACGTCACAAAAAGAACACTGCACTTAGATTGAAATGTGGTTGTAGCAGTGTCATGATCTCAGTTTGTGTTTCTTCAGATGGGACTGTGTGCTTTGTCTGTGTAAATGAAATCAAAATGAATAGTCAGTTTTGACTCAAAACCTTCCATTGTGTACTTGAAGGTAAAGCTCAAGATTTTTCTCCATCCAAAATAAAATAAAAATGGCATAAGAAAAAAAAAAAAAGGTCTGGGAATAGTCTAAATCTAATAGTTTAGTTCTGAAATCAAGAAGTTTAAAGAGGACTGTAGACAGATATTTCTACAACCTGACAGATTTGGAAAATGTTTGCAAAGCAATGATAGGCTAGGCCTAAGAAGACTGGAGCATTTTGAACATCTGGTCTTTAATGAAGGAAAATAGGTAAAAAGTCAACACCTTTGTAATAGAGGTAATCAATTAAGTTTATTTGCATAGCACATTTCAGAGCACTGAAGCATTTTAATCCATCGGCATCATATGTTAACTTTTGAGACAGTTATGAGTTTCTTTCAGAGGAAAGAGGTAGTTCTGGATATGTGTTTCAAAATGTGAACATTTACAGTGGTACTAGGTCTAAAAGAAATGATTTGAACTCTGCCCAATCTGGAACACCAACTTTACAATTTACCCTCTGCTTCCCTCTAGTGGATGACTAAGTGCAGTTAGAATGAAAGCTGAATGAACTACATTTAGTTATAAAGAGCAATACAAAACAAAGGAAAGCTATCAAAAGCAAGCAAGATAATATATACTTTTAAAATAAGTTTCATACCAGATAGCAATATGTGCTAATATCCCTAAAAGTCCCAAGTCACCATAAATCTATTGCAAGTCTAGGAGGAAAAAAAACAAAAAAAATACACTCCATTTAGAGTGTGTCCCTTTGTAAAGGCAACCATTGTTGACCTCTTGCATATTTAAAAGATAAACCCTTCAAAATGATAAATGGCTTTTATCATTTTACTTTTTCAAGTCCAGAGGACACTATAGTAGTGAACATTGGCCATTCATGCACATGTCAACATACTGATGGTGGCAAATTACTGGCCTGTAGTCCTGGGCTACAACCCAGAGGCAAGGTTGCCATGCACCTGCACTATTGGGCCCTCTGAGCACCACCACCAGGCATGATGGGTGCAGCGTTGTCAGCTACTTAAAACACTATATACAAGTAATTTATCATTTGACTGGGAGCCCCACTATCCCACTCTTTAAATTCCAACAAGTGGTTGGACATCATGAAGGTTTCAAGCTTTACTTTTGGCAAAGTTGCAACCGATTGTAGTCTGATTATTAAACTTCCGTCATCTATACTCTTTTTACCTCAACAAAAGTGTCCAACTTGACCCATGCCATACATGGACTCAAGTTTTCATTTCAATCTGAAAAAACCCTGGAGGGAAAAGAATAAACGTACACATTGTAGAAACTGCAACCAAAGACGTCAGTCCCTTTTATTTTAAACATTTATTTCAACTTTTCAAAGCTAACCTTGATAAAACACATCTTGAAAATGTTGCTCATTTGGAAGAAGAGGTAGGCAGATGACAGGATACCACTTTGCAGGAGAATCAGGAGGAGTCTGGGTAGTTGCAGGATATTGTATTATGCAGGGAATCTTTTGTCCATGCACTGGACATTTCCCTTGAGGACAAGGAAAGACAGGAGGAAATTCTGGAAGCTGAGGCCGGTACGGCCAAAGGAGTTCTGGATTCAAAGGAATGTGGGGATAAAAGACTTCTGGCTCTTCAGTGGGAGGAGGATCTGTTGGAGGTGGATGAGGGAATGGGTAGAAGGGGAAGCCTTGAACAAGATCTGGTGCTTGAAGATAATAGAAGTCCAAAGGCCCCACCACGGGAGGAACCACGGGAGGAACCACGGGAGGCCCCACCACGGGAGGAACCACGGGAGGCCCCATGGGCCCCACGGGAGGGGCCACGGGAGGCCCCACCGGGGAGCCCCACCACGGGAGGCCCCACCACGGGAGGAACCATTGGCCCCACCACAGGAGACCCCACCACGGGAAGAACCACGGGCCCCACAGGATGAACCATGGGCCCTTTATGTTCAGGACACAGCAGGGACAGTGGCTGGCCTTGCCAGAGTAGAGGGAGTATGTGATTTCCACCCTGGAAAGCAAGACAGACTGTTAGTTTAGGCAGCGTTACTTTATTCCTGTTTGCATTTAGCAGTATCTGCATTAAACGAGTTTGAGGTTGGCCTTTTATAGCTGTACAAGCAAAATATAGCAAGCTATGAATCCCTGTCACGCTTAACGGGTTGAGGTACCTGCTGAATAATGTTGCAACCTTCAAACGGAACAATCAGAATGAATGTTATTGAGGATCCATATATCTTGTAGCCACATTTTGGAGGAACCATGGACAGAGGTATTGGAGGTTCATTTGCTGTAGGGGAAGAGAAGTTACATCAGTATGCAGTCCTGTTTACATATATTAAAATAAATAAAAAATACTACCTTGCACCACTGAAAGTTGTGAAGCCTCTGTTCCAAGTGACCTGAACTTCATGTGGTCATCATAACAATGCAGATACGCCCCCAACTGGTCCCATAACTCCCTGTTGGCTTCATCCACCTCAGTCTCCTGGGACCAACCTGTAATATGAAAGGAAGACTCAAATTTGCCTCACTTGTTTTTAAAGCATACAGGATACACAGATATGGTCCTCTAAAACCTGAGGTCCTGACAAGTGCAGTGGCTCCTGAAGCAAGTGTAGCAAACTACTGTGGTTGGCCTGGTTGAAGCGCATGCGTTTGAGATAATGAGTCATTTGAGGGGAACATACAAAGTGCCTATTGGTTAATTTAAGTGAATCATGCATTGTCAACTAGTGTTTCAGGGTAATACGTACAACTCATTATTTAGCCTCACCATAAAGTCCTTTACTAAACAAAGACGATACAAATCTTTCAAGTTACTCTCACAAGAACTCTCTGCTTCTCAAATGTACTCCACATTAGAGCAGCAGCATTAACACCATTAGCGCATACCTGCGAAGTCTTCCTGATAATTAGATTCGTCACCCAATGATTCATTAGATGACTTTTTGTCGATATCCGAGCTCTCGAAAACGTTCCCAAGCACAATTTTCCCTTCTTGGACAGCAGCTGTAGGAGAATGAACATCCTCTCTCTTCGCCGCTAGTCTCTGAGCTTTCCTCAGTCGAAGGCAGTCCGCAAGCGGCGCCACATAAAACAATAGATAAACAGCCGCCACCAAGCAGACTGGGGGACGGGCCTTCCGTCCCAAACCCATTGTTTTCCGCTGCCTAACTATTGGGCAGCAGTACTGTCACCTGCTATTTAACCCTTGATTAATTGGCCACTTAAACCCAGCGCGGCAGGTGTTGCAGCGTTCATTGAAATGTCGCGAGACCTGCTGCACTGTGATTAGCCGAAAAGTGTAGAGCTTAGCAGAGGGAGGTGAGGAGGCCAGACATTAAACTCCAGTCCAGCAGGAATACTTCCAACATATTTCTATTAAAATGAAACTTTCTCCACAATCGTCACGCTGCTGGTTAGAGACCTCTGGAAGTTGGTGGAGATGAAGAGATGACTGTCAGTGACAAAGCTTCATACATGGCTGCCTTAAAGATTGCTAATGTGTGAAGGTCAGATCTCAGTGAACTAGAATACCTTTGAAACTCATGAAGATTTATTACACAGTGGTATAGTTCAGGTGTTGTCTGGACATTTTGGCTCAAAGCTGCGGTGAACAAACGTTCACCTTCTCAGGATACTATATTATATTTTGTGAGCAAGCAATGGACATCTGCTGAAAAGAATGTCCATGTTCTGTGCAGCACACCCATCCATGAACTAAATCAGTGCAGCTTAGGCCTCTGCTAAGTAAAGCCCATGTCGATCAGATTCAAGCATGAATCCAGCTCTGGTGTCAGAGACAGAACATCTGTGGAACTTGATTCATATTCAGCAATATGAATCAAGTTATGAATATGAATATTCAGATTATGAATATGAATATGGTTCATAATTTATCATTGCATTTTTGCCAATTCCTCACAATTTTTCAGGTTATTTAATGCAATAACTATGACATACTCTTCCAACTCTCCAGGACTGATTTTTTTTTTTTACCATACATGGGGCTCCCTGAACCTTTAGATCTTGATATCTAACCTGATTTGCCTAGTCTAATCAAAACAGAACCCAAACACATCATAACCACATTAACATGAGCGCAAGGGAGATCGGACCGCTTTCATCTGTAAACCACAGATGGTTCACTGAAAGATCAGGATGTATGAATAACAGTATCAACGTGATTCACATTGACAAATGCATATAGAAATTGATTTTATAAATTCTGACTTGCAGAAAAATACCAATGGTTAAGTTCATGCCAGCATCTCCTTACAAGATTCAAGTATGGTGGAATTGACCTGACTCCTTAGCTTCTCTTTCAACTGCAACAATTTATTTAAATTATTCCAGAAACAGGCTTAAAAGTTTTATAATAATAAAAAACATTTAAATGTTAATCTTTCCTCCTTTTTGTTTCAACATTTAGGCAGGCAGATACAGAAAAGGGGAAATATAATCAGCCTACAAAAGTGAGACAAATTAATTGGTCTTTTTAAATCCATCATAAATGGAAACACTTTAAACCCAGCTTCACACAGAAATTGTTACAATGTTTTATTAATATTCATTGCTTCCCCCAACATATGTAAATATAAAAATTATTCAGAAATCTTTCCAAGACATGGTCTTAATGGTATTTTCACAACAATTATTACAGATCTTAATTGTTTTATTTTTGATACGGTTACCTACGTCTCTGACAGGTATACTTAGAATTCAACATATGGCTCGTTGGTACAAATAACTTTTTTTTTTTTTTTCCCCATTCACAAAAGCCAATTATATGAAACAGGTTAAAGACTACAATAATCAATGTTAAATCTCCTCTCAGTGAATCACTAATTGCCTGGATGAAATCAGCAGTAGTATGGATAGTACAAGAACATAACAGAACAGCCTAAACTGTTGCCATGGATCCCGCTCTGGCGTCAGGGGCAGGACGTCTCTACGGAGCGCGGTGAAGAGTGATGGGGGGCATCCAGTCTGTGCCAGCAGTCCTCCTGCCTTCAGCGCAGACCTTCATAAACATCACTTCACAGCTCAGAGAGAAGCCCACCTCGAACCTGGAGACAGAAAGAGTCGGTGCGGGTTACACGTTTCACCTCGTCAAAATCGACCTGAAATAAAAGAAATTCAGAAGAAACGTACAAGGAGGGGCTTTCAGCTCCAGCCAGGATTTGAAAAGTAGGGTTAGGAGTGGTGATGCGTTCTTGTGTTCATGTGAACGTTCATCTTCATCTCGTTGTCCAGGATTTGCACGAGTTGTTGCATGGAGGGGAGGTGACCCGACTCTAGTTTCGACCACACTGGCACGTCTATAAAAACAAGACTTTGAATGTGGCTGAATTTCTCTTACACTTGGAGCAGTTGCACAATAACAAGTAATAAATGTTGGTTACATGTAGCTCCACACGTCAAACATAATGCTGCATTTTCACCAATAAATGGCTGTTGACGACACACAGTCGAACAAGAAGTTAGGTTTATTCTCTGAAGCCTTGCTGGAAAGGAAATGCTCACCATTTAATGTGATTTCAAACGCTCCTGTTGACATTAGCTGGTTTTCGATCATATTACTGAAGAAGAACACCATCATGCAGGCATATATCTGACAAGAAGAACAAAACCTGGGTTAAAAGTCTGAGCAAAAAAGTCAACATGAGATATGTTTGTTTAGACCCTGCAGGCAATAGAACATTCAGTTTCATCAGTGAAGCTGACCTCCGATTTATTAGTACCTGGTCAAAGCAGATTTTTGATATGTTTTTCTACATCTATCTCTGATGCAATAATTACAGGTTATTACCCACAACAGATATCACACACCGTCGCTGTCAAACTTACATTTTCATTGCATATGCTAGGAAAACTAACTACAGAATATTGTGATGCCACACACTCTCTGATGGGAATATCAATGACCCTGGGGCTTTCTTACAAGTGCATATGTACACCCTGATGCCATTTTTCTCCAGTTCTAAATACAACCCAAATGATTTATGTAGTAGTGCAAAAAAAAACACAACAAACCAACAAAAAAAACAACAACAACAGTGCAGCTGTGATTTTAAAGTGAAACAGAAATCCTCACCTTATTTTGCTGGCCCCACTCCCAGATTCCCGGGGCTTGAACACCAAAGAGAGCAAATGGGTCCCTGCCAATTATGATCAGTCCGATCACCAGCAGTTTGAACATAGACAGGAAGGACGCAACATGTCTGTGGAAATAAGATACGATCTCATCAGAAACAGAACTCAACGCACACTGCGATGATGTTCTATCCAAAGCCTGAACAATCAGCAAATATGGGCAAAATGTCTGTCCTTCATGTGGACAGTCTCTCTATCATTTATTCATTTACATGATTGAGGGGTGGGTGAACTGAAAGTTACTCAAACTTTCCTATTTTCCATTTGAACGTGTTCTTTTCTTAATGTTGCTGATGTTTGGTATTGCGACATCAACCACTGGAAGTCCTACTTGGACCACAGCCATGTGCTGGAAGCCCTGAACTCTGCGTAAGTATTCCTCTGCTCTGTTGCAGCGTTTTATGAGTGAACCGCATGGATCATTACCTCATGTCATTCTGTGCTGGAATGTGTAGCCAGCATATCTTCCATGATTGATAACTCCAGTTTTTTTTTTAGGTGTGGGGCAGACAAAAAGAAGAGCAGTAGTCATGTCTATGAAGAAAATCTAAAAATGTTTTTTTTGTGTGTAAACGCCTCAATAAAAGCTACTTGAAGGACTTTTAAGAAATCGGAGCAAAAAAAACCATTCCATTCTGTATAGTAAATGAGTAAAGTCATGTTTTCTAGTTGACCAAACTTTAAAGAATAAAAGGGTTCATTTATAGCTATTAGAAGCTTAAGATCTGAGCGTAACCAATGCTGGACTCTACAATCTGTGCAACGTCTAACATTTAAAAGCAGAGCTGGTAAAACAAGAACCTATCTGAAGGAATATCCTTTTCTTGCCGTGATATACGCAAGTGACAAACTTCACAAGAATTCAAAGAAATGATGCCTGGAGCATTTGAAGCATGTGGCAAGATATTTAGGAGAGTCAGACGCCTCTCTTACATGTAGCCAATCTCTTGTGTGCTCATTAAGTCAACCAGATGAAGACCCAGGAGTCTCGGTAACACTCCCTGCTGGCCTGTACATCAGAGGCTGCATAAAACCAGCCTCCCATCAATGCAAATATAGTGCAACTCTAATGGGACCGAGGTTTCAAAGAGTCCGCCTTTCTTTCTTCCAATGCGTTTCTTGAAATGAGAGAAACTTTGTGAAGCAAGCAAAAGAATCAATAAAAATCTATTGTTTAGCATTAAGGATTCAACCAGTGATGATCGAGCACAAATTAGCCAAAACAAATGAATTATTCATAAGTTCATTAACTTTAATAGTTTAATCCAAAATGTGAAACAAATACATTCCCTGCCACAGGCTGAAAACCTCTAGGTCACAGTGATGTGGTAATTCATCTAATTGCCAAATAAATACTGAGTACATAAGTACATCACAATCTACATAATAAATAAAGTTCACTGCTTAAACAGAATTACTGAATCGACATTTCATTGCTATTCTCATTTATTGAGGCACCTGCTAATCAGCTGAAATCAGAAAAGACAGAGCCCTGCATCCTGACACCAGCTGATGATTAAAAATGATCCAAAAGCACATTCCAGGTCCAAACCAAATCTACAACTGATGACATTTAGCCATCTGTTACACGTGATAATAGCAAATGAGTATCCAAGGTAACTTCAGTTTGTTAAACAATTTATACCTGATCCTAGGCTGGACTTAATCCACGTGTAAGCCGCTAGACAATGGCTGTCCCTTACCGATAGATGGGTATAGGAAGGTAGTTCTCCCCTTCAATGCGGATGTCTGGGTACCGCTGGTACAAGGCCTGCGTGTACTCCTCAAACACCCGCTTGTACCCTCAGGAAATGCTGCAGAAGGAAAGCAGAACAGGTTGTACAACTGGAAAAACAGAATTTAAGTAGCCAAAACAACATAGTTATCAGCATTTCCTGGAAAACAGTACTGTATTGCAGAGAAGAAAATTGTTTTGTTTTTTTGTTTTGTTTTGTTTTTTTTGTCCTTAGCAGCTGAATATTTTAAAAAGATTTTCCCTTTTCTTCCAAACGTATTGTGGAGTCTAAGGCACATTTCACATGTTCCTGAGTTACTGGCACCAACAACTGATTTCCTTCCAAATCTTCCAGAAATTCAGTCATTTAAATAAATGGCTCTTTTTGTCAAATAAATGAACAATGACAGAGAAGAACAATAGTGAAGTACAACAGTGTTCAGACATGTTTTACTGTCTGCAGTCAGATATTTATTTAACTGCAGTGAGTTTTTATTTCTAAACATCCGTGGAATCTGAATATTTTATTCACCTGGAGTCGCACCAGTGTGCACATTTCATTCCCCCCCCAATTCAAATACACGGATGTTGCTCTCTCTGCATAACCTTCCTTCCTCCACTCGGTTCTGAAAGTAATCTTAAGTTAATCTTTGCTTAACTCGTTGCATCTCGTTTCTATTATTAAGAATGTATGCAATGCAGTCGAGGGTTTGCTTGGACTCATCACGACTGTCAAAAATCATCATCTGAAATTCATTATAAACACATTTTCTCTGCTTGTTAAAACTTTCTAAGTGATGAATTGTTCTGAACCGTATTTGCTCATTTAATGAACAAATCAGAGGAATTTCATGCATATTATACCAGCTTGATGTGCAGAGTATATATATTTTTTCATTTACACACACTATATAAATATATATATTTAGTAAAAACAGGTGAAGTTGTGTGTCCGAGTATAACACCGTGTAAACAATGCAAATCAATGGTCAGTTTTTCTAACTTCTTGTTTTTTCCCCCCTTTTGATGCGTCTATACAGCAGCTTTACTGAGAAATCAAGTTTCATCATCTAGACCAGTTTCAGACATGTGACACAATGCACTGTCAGAGGTACAATGTGAATTTAGCTGAACAATAATAAAGTGGAAACCACACTACCTAACTTACAAAACTTTAATATTGATAGTCATGATGGATTTGTTGCCATTTTTCATAATATTTAATCTGTTTAATTACATTAGCATAGTCTGTACAGAAAATGACAGATAGATGGATTTTTGTATTTTTTTGTAAGAGATTTAATATTTTAGTGGTGAAGATGTTGGTAACCAAAGTTAACTTGCTTTACAAATGAACCGAGTTCAACTAGGAAACGTTTCTTGGGTCTAATCTGCATTGTGTTCATAAATCAACACTGCTGCTTGTTAATCTTTTATTTAGCGGCACAGAGACTTGCTTTGGCCGTCTTCGGTTCAGTGAGAAATTTTATATCGCTCACCTTCGGAATGTAGTCTGTACCTTACGTAAAACATGTTTGTCTAATCCACAGACACTGGGGCGGCTCTTAGAGGATTTAACATGTTTCACTGCGGAAGTGGAGCCATGTTTCCGATGTTTGCGGGAGCTGTAAAAATATTTTACTTCCACAAATTTTGTTTCGGCGTTTCTGTGAGAACACACGGGAGCGGACGCTCTCCTTAGGTACCGTTTTTCACCTGCACATGAACTAACTGACATCTTATTTGCCCGTGTCCGTACGGCGATGTTAGCTGGTTTCTTTTTAGCTAGCTTGCAATGACTCGCCAGATTTCTTTTCTCGTCGTCTGCTTACCAGATCTGAAACTTAAGCAGAGGTCCCGTAGCAAATTGCATCTTCATCTTCTTTATGCCGCTGTTGTCACCAGCCGTGGAGCAGCACAGCGAGAAAACTCCCAAAACGAGGAGCGAAAAGCGCAACCACTTCATGGCCATACGGTCCACGGTTGCCTACCTCTGCTCGGCGTTAATCTGTAATCTTTTTTTCCCCTACTGTTTAAACCCCGCCTTTGCTTCTTACTTGCGACATGCATTCGGGTGGTCAGAACGCATACAGCACCCCCTATCGGTCTGGTTGTGGAGCTTCACCTTTCAACGGCTCCTGAGTGCCGTTGAAAGGCACTCAGGACGCTTACTTTTAAAGTATTCGTGATTTTAGCTCAAGTTTTATTAGATGTGGATTGCGTTTACCTTGAAAGCTCTCAGACACCCTTAATTTAACACTTATCTTCAGAATCCTCCTCACCTTTGGAACAACACTTGATAATGGCCTTGCAACAGCTGAAAAAGTTAAAATGAAATAAAACTTTTCAGCATGGCTTGGTCACATGAGCTTATGATAACCTTATTAACATTTTATGTTTAATCAAAATGTCAGCTAAGGTGTTATATATCTTAAATATGTAGTTCTTTATTTTAGATGTAACCAGAAACAATGTACTGTCAGTTTGTATCTTTGTCTTGTTTGTAAAGCACATTTTGTTACTGTGTGACAAAATTTATATAAAGAAATCTGTAGAATTACCCAACATACTTGAATCCAACAGCTGAATCACCTCCTAAGTGCAGGCAGGTTCTCCAGAGTCCTGCTAATGACCTCATTATTTGACTCATGTGTGAAGTAGACACATCTAAATGTTGCAGGAGACCAGTGACACCGGCCCGAGGCCTGGAGTTGCCCACCCAGCTTCTTGAGTTTTCAACTAGTGCAGTTCAAATCATGTTTTAAGGAAAAAGAGTACAAATTGTAGGAAGAAACACCTCGATAGTTTTTTGCTTGTCGAGGTGCAATTTAAAATGAGATTAACACATATAATTTCTATGTAAATGAAAGGTACACAGCTACCTGTGTAGCTGTGTACCTTGTCAAAAATGTAATTGCAAACTATTTTCACAGTACGGTATGTTCCTTGACACTACCGCTGGTTCATTCTTTTAAGGATGTCTCTTTTTCATACCATTTACTTTAAAGCAGCTTAATTTCATTTCATCCTGAAAGACAGTGACTGTCTACAAGGAACAAGCCAAAATCCAAATTATTCACAGTATTGGAAAGCCAATCAGAAAATATCCTACTTTAATTCAAAAATATTTACAGATGTCAGTTTTTTAGTGAGAAAAAAAGCTTTTTAATATTCTGCAGAATAAATCCTAATATATTTGCTGTACTTTGAATAGAGTGTAAGAGCTGCACTTTGTTTTCTGACACTGTTTGTTGTCAGCAAACAGTGTCATAAGTGTGCAAATTCTGGATTTTCTAAAACCATGCCATTATTGTTTTTTTTTTTTCTCTTTTTAATGTTAGTGTTGCATTTTATTCAACAAAATATGCATTACAATAAAAACAACAGAAAAAAAAAACAATTTATCTCTGCAGGAATATCTGGCTTTTCAGAGGTTCAGCCTGGCCATGCGCTCCTTTGCCACAGCAGACTGCAGAGCCAGAACTGAGTCTGCAAACACAAACAAATGTACGCACTTCAAATGTGGTCATTGGTAATCATTAAAAAAAAAAAAATATTGGAAAAACAACCTAATTAGAAAAAGACAAGTCAAATACTGTACAAACCCAATAACTTCCTGGAGTAATCCACCAGCTCAGGAAGCCCTTCCTCAATGTTGTATGAGATTTTGTCCATTTCCTTAACAACTTCATTTGCTCTCTGAAGAACAAAACATAAAAAAATAAATAAATTTTTCTTGAAAAATAAAAATAAATAAATAATAAAAACTACCTTCAGGTCTCCATAGACTTTTTCTTCCAACTCTGTAACCTGAGATATGATGTCCAGCACGCTGGCATCAACAGAAGAATCCTGCTTAATAAAAAAAAAAAAAAAAAAAGATCAAATACATTTGAGAAAAGTAAATCATTTAGTTCAGGATTTTGGGTATTGTGATGCAACCCACCTCTTCAGAAGAACTGTTAATTGGCTCCTTCTCTTTCTGTGCTGTAACTTTGGAGTTGGCATTTAGTTCCTTCACTCTGCCAAAGAAACAGAAATGTTTAAAGTTATAATAGATCAGATGTTGAAAAGAGTCTTCATTAAAAGGATGACTAGAACGTCATGACAAAAAGCAAGTTGTTAGTCAGCAGTTTGAAATGGCAACTGGCAATGGGGAATCACTTCTCTTGAAGGATGGTCTGATTTTGATTAAAAAAGAAAAAACAAAACATATTCAGCACAAAACTAATTTAGTAAAGATTTTAGATTAAGCTATTTGAGGAAGAAAAAAAAAGATCTCATCTACTTTTGAGATGAAGTTAGAAAATAAGGATATATCACTGTGTTTAAGAATAACTCAGAATGGCTTGTTTTTGGACAGCGCTTCATGAAGTTCAGCTTTAAAAACAAAACAAAACAAAAAAAGCTAGAATTTTTTTTTTTTGTCACTCCTAAAACCAAACAATTACAAAGATGCAGCTATGTAAATTATTGTGCCATTTTGAAGAGAAATGACAAATCTCAGTCCTTCTGAAATACATTCACTTAAAATTTATGGCACGCATGTGTACTGTGGGCAAGGTTTACATATGGTACAAGAAAAAATTAGGAACCTGGAAGGACGGACAGGTAGGGGAAGTAGGACAAGGAAAGAATGAGAGACGGACATGAAAGATAGATTGGGAAATAGGAAGGCATGAAAGTCAAGTAATTATATCATTGAGAAAGGAGGGACACAGGAAAAGGAAGTATACTAATAAGAAAAGATGCAGAAGACATTTAGACTATTGAATAAACAATGAACTCTGAAAATGCACTTTTCCCCTCGTCTTTACTTTATCCGTGTATGTCCAGAAAAATACTAGAAATCAAATTCCAAATCTTTCTGGATTACATAGGATTTATTTTTGATAAAGCATAAAACTTCTTTCTAAGCATTCTTCAGGAATTCTGATTCCATACTCCATTATAAGGACGCATCACTCTGTCTTTGTACCTGTCTGCGTAACGAAGTGTATTCATTGTGTATTCGCATGAGGCCATGCCTGGAGACACCATGGCAATCTGAAATGGAGGGTGGAATATAAACATGTTAATTTTAGAAAACAAAAACGTGTACACAAACCAAGATTAACACGAAGACATCTGGAGGAGGTTAGGAGTCTCCATACCATGCAGGTTCTGGACTTTTCTCCAATGAAGGAATCCCTGAGCACTTTGGTCAATGTACTCATCCGAAAAGGAATGTGATCACTGTTCTTCCCGAGAGAGCGAATACACTCCTACAAGACACACATGAGAAGCTTTAATGTTGCTCCACCTGAATCGTTTTTTTCAAAGTTTATCTGATCCTAAAAGTTCTTTCTGCAGGACGAGCGCGTTTCAATGTTTTCACCTTGAGAGCCAACAGGCTGCGGTTGATCTCAGACGTCTCCACCAGAGTGCTGCGATCGTTGCTGCTGACGTCCGTGCCACGCTCGTTTCCCGCCAAATCGACCAATGAGAATTTGCCGTGCAAAGTGGCAGTGCGATTATTGCACCGCAGGACAATCTGGAGGATGGCGTGGGAGCGGGAGGAGTTTGCGTTGGCTGAGGTCTGCCCTGATGTTCTGAACAGGTAGATGTAGAGGAACGACTTGGATTAGTTTTATTACAAGACACATAAAGATGAGTGTCAAATTAGCAATATTTATTGGCCATTCATACAAAAAAAAAAATCTAGTCAGAACTTGCTCCAATCTCCACAAGTTAAAGGCTGCATTTGCAGAGTTTGAGTTCAACTTGTGGGTCATTATGAGTAATGGTTTTAAAAATAAGTGAAAAATACAATTCCTGCCTACTTCCTACTATATGAAGTTACCCATCTCACACCACTGCACTGAAGTACCTGCATGCACTTCCTGTCTGTATAATCTTGATGACTTCTTCTGCTGAAGACACACAGACCTCCTCCAGTCCCACCACCTGAACCTGTTGGCGGTCATCCTCTAAGACACGCAGCTTGGCCTTCTTGTTCAGCAGATCGTACACCTGAATCGAAACAGAAAAATGTTTCTACGGGGAGAACCCAAACGAGCTGATTTCAGAGTTGAGCTGATTTCAGAGTGACTCGTGCTTCATGAGAGCTCCTTCTTACTTTGCCGTTATAAATCTCGAAGAAGCTCACGTAGACGCACAGATCCAGATTAGCAAACCTCCTGTGGTTGAGATTGGTGAAAACATCCTGGGCTGAAATATGAAACATTATTAATAAAAATGTAGACCAAATATGGGACACCCTCAACATTTACTGGCATAAAAAAAAAATGCACAAGTTTTCAGTTTACAAATAATTCAGTATGTCCTTTAGCAAGACCTGTGAAAGTGCATGAGACCCTCTACAATGCAAGGTGCATGAATACGTATCTATTAAACATTCTCTGTGTCGTTCTGAAAAGGTCCCTGTGCTATTAAACAGATTTATCTATCAGAGCTTTCTTAAAGAGACCTGATGTTGAAGATGGCTCTTCAGCAGTGGAATATGGTAATCAACTCTATGTCAATCCAGGGTTACTGACTGTCATCTTACTTGTAGACCTAAGCACTCTAGCTGCACTTATTCTACATGAACACACACATCTGATGATGACAGAACAAACCTGGCTAATAGTTGGATTTTTCCTCATTGTGAGACAACACAACAACAACAAAAAACAAATAAAAGATGAATTTATAGTAAGCCCTTCTGCACATCTTTACCAGGTGTGTAAATAAATGAAAAGGATGCTGTATAAGGTTAGCTAAATCGCTTCTATTTGATCTGCATTTTCAAAACACTACATATTTAAATTAATTTACATTCAACTGTTCACAGAGAAAGTAATAAATTGTAGTTTCACCTGCTAAGGCATAGATTCCTTTAGCACTGTTCTGCTGCTTTCCTGTGAAGTCACCCCCCATGGTCTATGCAGATTTAGGAAAAGAAAAATCCATTCTGAATTGAAAAATTGACCTAAGCACAATTTTAAAACTTGTAGGGTACACGAAGGCTTACATGGGTCTTGCCACTTCCAGTCTGGCCATAGGCAAAGCAAGTTGCCATGCAACCTTGAAATATGGACTGAACCAAAGGTTTGGCTGTGAACCTGAAAGCAAAACCAATAAAAAGTCAAGAATTAGAAGAAGAAGAAAGAAAAGCACTTTACTAAACATTTACTTAAGTTGCGAACTTTTGCTTACTATTGCTTGTGGATATACAAAAGTACAGCAAAGTAAAATGTTATTTACTGCTCAACAAATATGACATTAAACTAAAATAATTAATCTTTAGTTTGATATGACAGACTTTAAATTATTTTAGGTGACAAACTGAATTTATTATTTAATATTTACTTGTAGACCAGCTCGTTGGTGGAATTCTCATCAAAGGAGTAGTCGAAGTGGAAGACCTGGTTCTCCAAGTACTTGGTCAGGTCCACTTTTTGCTTTGGCTCATGGACTAGTAATGCACCTTTGCCAGGAACAGATACCACATCAATCTCCTTCTTGTTAAACTCTAAAAAAAAAAAAAACACAAACGTAAACATGAACTTTGGGTTCCTGTTTATTCCATTATAATAATTTGGCACTGTGTCACAGGACATTTTCAACACACCCTGCTTGTTTAGAGGCCGTTTGCGAACACACACACAAATCTTGTGAGGCTCAATCTGTGAAAGTAAACCAGCGATTAAGGAAGTGGAGTAAAAACCGTACAAGTAGAAAACAGCCTCAAACACAACACGCTATCTGTCTCAGAACTCACCGGGTCAGCAGTGGTTATCGGCGTTATTTCCAAGGTTTCTCTAAAATCCTGGATCATCTCATAGAACTTCTGATTTGGTCGAGATGACTCTCCAAACTAAAACCAAAGGGAAATCAGTGTTTGATATTTAACTTTAGACAAATTAGTTAAAAATGATTCCCCCGCAACCTTTCCCTTCTTAGGCTGCATGTCAAAGGGCTTCATGACACTGGAAATCCTTTTGTTGCTTTTGTTTGTTTCCTGCGGAGCCACAGATTTTCTTCTGCCTGCAATGCAGGTTATTTTGACGTTATTGTACAGAGTAGTCTATGTACAATTACATACAAATTTTGCAGAACTTATTGCAATAAACAATAACATTGCTTTGAGACCATTTTCAAGTGATATAATAGTGAAAATGGCATAAATATGCAAGAACACATTCTCAGATATCAATTAAGTTTAAATTAAACACTTTTAATTTATCTAAACATATCCTATTAATTGATTTACCGTTTAATATGACAGGCCTATATACAATAACCTACCCATCTAATAGTTTTATGGGTAAGAATTACTGACCTCTTGCTGAAGGCAGAGAAGGCATTCTGTCAGGCTCGTTTTCTTTCACCGACTCATCAACAGGAGGCAGCGGTTGTGGCAGTTTGGCTTCATTTCCTCTCCGCAGCTGAAAAGGGGGTGCTGCTCAAAGAAAGGAAGAATGGAATTTATAAAAGATATTTGGTTTTTATCACTGAAATAAGTAAACCACTGAATTGTGGACGCATACAGTTAAAATGAGTACAGATTACACAAAAATATCTATATGACATCTAATACAAAACAGAGCCATTATACATCATTAAAAATAATAACTTTATATCCAATGAAACAAGTCAATTGTCTAGATGTGGAATGTTTTCAAACAGAAGGTATTTTAGGGGATCACTTCTAACCAGAGCTGGTGGGCTGCGCTGATTGCTTAATTTCAGGACAGATTGTCTCCGGTTCCCCTTGAGAGGACGCCACACTTGTTGCCACTGGTGACACCACAGGTGCTGGTGTCTGGAACAAACATGTCTGCCGTGTCTGAGACCGTAAGGCAACTAAGAGAAAGATAAATCCAAGAGGAAAAAAAAAAAACAGTAAGTTAAATGAGCCAATTTTTATGTATAGCTAACTGATCAAGATTGTTAAATTCTAAATACGTAATCATGACAATTTATGTCATGATGTCATGACATGATTTATGTCACATAAATCATTGTCATGATTTATGTGAATCATGACAATCATGACAATTTAAACTGTACTGTAAAATCTGTGACTAAGGCAGCAGAACATGAAAAGAATAAAGGCTCATATGTGGAAAAAAAAAAAGTGTTTAGTGTCACCACAATTAACAATTTTCCTCCCAGAATAGTGAGAATAAACTGGTTCCAAGTTGTGCTCCATGCCCAGCATACCCACAACACCCATGTCTTATTAAAATAAAGCAGAGATTCAGTCCTGAACAGAACTGAATCGCAGGATTGCTATTGTGATTTTTTTGGTATCATTTCCTTTCTTTAAAGAAAGAAAAGTGAGGGTTGCCAACCAGACTCCTCGTTATTTTGGGCCGATGGAGTAGATACTTGGGGATAAAACAAAGTCTAAATTCAGAAATTTAGGTGAAAATTACTGAAAGTGATCTGAGAGACAAACTGGATCATTGGTTACATACAGGAGGAAGGAGCAGGGATACGGGATGAGCGAAGTCGACCCTCATACTTCTGTGAAAGAAATACAGACAAAATGTTTCTTTTAGGAATTACTTATTTTGTTCAAAGATGCATTATCCTTTTTGAATCTGTACTTTTTTATGCATTCTCTCTTTCTGCAAAATTACATTGGCTAAAACAGTAAGATGGAAATATTTGAAGGTATTTGTGTTAATACACTGATGTTTATCTGCATGCTAGATATATGCATATATATACACATAAATACATGTGAATGAAAGCACAAAACATAATTGTAGTTCTCCAGGTTTTTTAGATATATGAATAAATACACACATATTATTACTTGCCTTGTCAGGAGCAGCAGAGGGCAGTTCAGCAGCTCTGGTGGCAGCATTTACATGGTCCAAAAGCTCTGGATTTAAATGGCATAACTCGCTAATCTCAATCTGAAATACAAAAACTTAAATGCAGACCGTCTTTAAAGAAAATAGTTGTTCAGCACAACTGAAGTCAATTCTTCTGTTAACTTGCACTAATGCAAGTTAACATTAGTTAACTTGCATTAGTTAACTAATGTTAACTAGTTAACTAATGTCAGTTAACTAGTTAACTTGCATTAGTTGACTAGTTAACTGGCATTAGTTAACTAGTTAACTTCTGCTCAAAGTTAGGATTTGAGCAGAAATCCTAACTTCTGCTCAAATTGTTCCCAGCATAATCATAATGCACAATTCATACTGGGGAAAAAAAAATGATATTTCAACAAACAATTTTTAGTTTTTGGGAAAATGCTGCCACATTTTTTTATTCATGGAAAACCCGTGAGTTAACCTTAAGAATAACGTGAGAGAACCTAATCACTGAACTGCAGCCTTTATTTACCAACTACAAACAAGGAAATGATGTGCATGTATACACACACACAAAATCAAGAAATTGTGGAACATAGTTTGTCTGTTATAAAGGTGTACATTTCTTTTCCAAAAAAGAATTTTTGATCAAAACATGGAGAGGCCTCCTGAAATACTCATTTATCTTCAATTAAATAATAATACCATATTAAGCAAGATATAATAGATGTTTATGAGGTGATTTTCCAAGACACTAATTTAAAACACTGGATTTTCACAGTAAGAAACCATGTGCAAGTACATAAATGAAAGGCATTTTATGACTATGATACAGATTTGTATGCATTATACCAGGCGTACCAAAAGAGACTGCGTTTTAACTTCTATACATCATGTATAGAAAGAAAGATGAGACGTAAAGTTTGCAATTTCAGCATAAATCAAATGTAGATCATTTATTTTTCTTCTTGAAGAAAAATAAAATTATTTGTCATGTTTTTAGAAACATCTTGTGAAATATTTGTTCAATAAAAAAAAACAACTCAAAAACATTCAGATTGTTTTCCCAGACTTTCAACTACCGTTCACTTTAACTACACACAAAAAAGTCATTCTGAAAATGTTACTATAAGCTTGATCTTTAAAAAGCGTGGGTTCATATTAAGTTCATCACATACGCTTTTGTTAAGTGAAATCACTAACCTCCTTCCCTCGGCTTATTTTCCTCTCCTGCCACTCAACCATTGCCGTAGACTTGAAGGCATCAACGGATTTAACGATGGCTGAATGAATTCGACCTGGATGACGAACCAACAAGCCGAAGACGAGCTTACAGTTAAGATTTAGCACACAATATATCACGTAAAAAAAACAAATACACAAACTCACCATCACTGCGACTGATCTGAACAGAAAGCCCAACTAAAAGTCTGGAAAGATTCGTGTCCATCTTTGTTTCTTTCTGCTGTCGAAGGGGGGGAAGAGTCAAATGTATCTGCGTTAGCGTTTGGGCTAATAAGCTAGCTCGTGGTCGTATGAAGTTGTCGGTGTAAAACTAATAGAAATAACCGTCTTTAAACATATCTATATCCTGCCACTATAGGAATAATCTATTATATTTATTAATTATTCCTTTGGCTGAAAGGAAATATCCCTCACCTGCGACAACACAGGACACCGCCAAAGATTCAAACAAGCGTTATTTCCTACCGTCCAGGCGCCTGATTGGCTTATATCATTACGTAGTAGCTGGTATTCTTCTTCTTTGGCGATTTTGAAAAAAAAAAAAAAAAAAAAAGTCAGCGATACATATAGCTTTTTTTAAAGCCGTTTCCTTGGATTCTTTGGGAATTACGCAAATGAAAGCACGTAAAAACACACAACAAACGTGCTCATTTGAATCACAGATTATGTAACGTCTGTGTAATGTAATATATATATTACATTACATTATATTACATATTATATATATATATATATATATATATATATATATATATATATATATATAGAATTAGGAGCCTCATTGTCAAACAATGGTTTGACATAATGTTGACATAATGAGTGGAAAGGTAAGCAGATCTGATGACCATTTGCGACTGAAATAAGCATGTTTTATTTAAATAGCTGCAGCTAAAGATCAGTTACGTAAAGGATGACACATCCTTTACGTATGTGGTCATATTTTGCCCCTTGTAAGATTGCTCAAACACTAGCTAGATACCATGCTTGATCTGTAGTAGTATTGGTATTGAGAAAGTTGTTGCTTGCACTTTCATAGAAAATTTAAAGAGATTTACTTCCAGTTTGAATAAAAGCAGGTTTTCAGGACCTCTTAAAAAGATCTGTGTCAAAATATTTCAGCTGCTTGTCTAGAAACCTAATAAACATTTCAAGACATTAACTGCTGTCTCAGATATTTCCGCTGTAAAGACTGTTTTTCTGAAACACCCGATAGTTGTGGCCAAATCCTCCTAAATGCTCATCCATTTGGTCTATACAGTATTTCATCCATGTGAAAACAGGAATCCTGTGTTTGTCCACATGCTGTCTCTGTCTTCCCACACCTTCTGCAAACCAGTCCTTTGTGACATCAACAAGCAGGGACAGCTGGAGAATGACCCAATCTGCAGTTCAGCCTTTGCCTTCAGGGTGGGAACCCCCCACCAAAAGCTCCTTTACTCCACACCCTCAGCCTCCAAGCCTCCTAATTCTACTATACACAAGCCTGACTTGTGTATACACATTCCCCCTCAAGCGAACGCTGACACATGACAAATCAAAGTTCTAATAAACAGCTTGTGCTATAAGCAATTTTCCCGCCGCCACCAAGGGATGAAAAATAAATAAATCCCTGTTGGTCGACTGTCCGGGCCATTTGGTGGGTCTGTCTGCCGGCGACTGGGTGGCCCAGGGCTGCTTGGTGTGAGGCCTGGGACGGAGCCACAACTGTTTCCTGTGGGCAGCCCAACCCCCAGAACTTCTCCACAACTGGCTTAGTGGGTGGCATTCCCCTCCTCCTGTTCCTGTCACCCCCCCCAAAACTCCTACACCCCCCACCCCCACCCTCACAGCTCTTTTCCTCCAGGCACCTCCCCCTGTTCCCCTTCAGTCAGATGGTCCATCATTTTCACAGCCTGCGTTCAGCACTTCCAAAGTGGTGCATCCAATCAGATTGTATTTGAAATAAGTGCAAGTCAGAACATACAGAATGGATACATTGAAATTCAGCAATTTCATAAATTATACATATTTAAATTACATTTGTCAGGCCTTACGAAGAAAGCTGGATACATTCTCAAAAATCTCTATAAAATGACATTTCAGGAGTCTTGGTACAAACCTCAAACTACCTGACTAACAAGTGAAAGACTACTCTCATTATAATTTTATTATAGTATTTATGACTTTGACTCTTTCGACTTTTCGACATCCGTTTTTCCATATCTGCCTCAAATCTGACTTGTGTCTTGGTGTTCTTTTGTTTGTTTTGATCCCATTTGCTAGCTTTCTATTCGCTACTATGGGGGCGGGGGGGTTTCGACATGGCACAGGCCCTGGACAGCAACAGCAGAGGGCAGCACCATGAGGCAAAAAATCCCAAAACATATCACCTCCACTGAGAGCAAATCTTCTATTCCCAGTTTGGATGTCCAGACACCTCCCTGAAGTGTGCACAGGGTAGCTACTGTGAGAACATATCTCTGCTAGACATAGAAGTTTTGTAATTAAAAAGCTGTTTTCTTCCTCTTAAAGAAGTCTGAATTGTGTTTCATAATCTTTAGGTCAAAGCTAACACATAACAGATAAGTAATTAACAAAGACACAGAGTACAAAAGACACCAGACCAAACCAGCCAGCAGAGCTGAATACAGAAAAAGGCCTTTTGACGCAATGTAGTAACTGCTCAATGTTTCACTGAATGCTGTTCACACTTAAATTCTTTTTGACATATTGATGAAGTGCTATGTTCTGGATAGCACATTCCTGATGCTCTAGCTCCAGAGATGTTCTGTTCATGGAAATACAAGTTCAATCTTTCGCTTACTTTAGAGTCACTCCATTTCTGATAATCCAAACACTGCTGTTTTATTTTGTTTTGTATTACATTAGCAACCCACTTAATATTGCAGTTATTTCAACCAAATACTTCTCAACTTTTCTTTCATTTTCTGGTTTTTCATTTTATTTTTTTCTCTGAATATTTGATTTCAATAATTTCACACACAACCTTCATCATGGGCCTTCTCCGACACAAACACAGTGCATGTTTGTGCACAGTTATCTCTGTTTGGCATTAGTTTGTTCAAATATGTTTCATGAAGAAGAAAAGGATCAGCATACACATTGAAGGTTGACCAACTCTCCATAGCCTCTACACGAGAGGTGAGCTGGGAGAGGAGTGTAGTCACAAGAAGAGAGCATTTAGAGGAGTCAGTTCCACAGATGGCTGATCGAAAGAATGGGGTGTTGGAGTGGGATGTGGGGGGTGGAGGAGCGACTTGTATCTGTTGGCCCCAAGTCTGTTAAACTGTCCCCATTTTTCCATCTGTGCAAAAGCATATTTTCTCAGCGTAAAGAAAATCGGCAGAGGCCAAAACTCTGTTCCCCCTGCACAGATCAAATAAACACACATGCGTGAGCTGAGCACACTTAAAAACCACCCAGGAAGGCTGACAGACAAGGAGATGAGCCCTGAGGAAAACTATAGAAATAGAAATAGAAAAAGTCATTTGTCAGAACTAGTTTGATTTTTTTCTAATATTTTTCTTTTTAATAAAAGGTGTGTATCAAATACAAAGTCTGAAATATAATCATAAACAAAACTTCAAGATTCCGGATTTTCAGTCACTTTTGGAATTATTCTTATATTTAATAAAAATATATATATATGATTACAAGCAGACCACTGCAAAATTAAAACCTAAAAAGTATTTAGTTGCATTGATGTTAAGCTCATACATTAAAAAGTATGAGCTTTTTAATGTGTAAAAAGCTCATACAAATCAAGGTACAAAGGAAAAATTTATTTCAAGACTTTTTGGGACATCACAGTCTTACTAAAACATGGAGTTTGTGACCCAATATTAAAAATGGCCACCAGAGGGCATTATAGCAACAAACTGCGATGGCAACATGCAGGACGTGGGACAATTTTGAGTTACCATCAAACCTGACATGAATTATAATGGACTGTGAGAGGCTACCTCACACCCATACATGCAAGGGGAGAGCATTCACCCAGCATGAGTCGATAGCAACACTAGAGTAATATTTTTCTGCTTTATGTTTACTTTCCTGTAGCTTGTGTTTGACTTGGCATTTTTCTGCTGAACTGTGTGCATATCAAGCTTAAGCGATTATTCAGTTTCCCCATCTAAGACTTGAAACTAATTAGATTAACTAACTAGAACTAAGTTTGAAATATAACAATCCACTCTAGAAGACATTTTCATATACAGTATTTTTTTATTGACTAAGGTCTACATAAACATATTGGGGACGTTTTGCTACCAGCCAAACATCTAAAAGACTTCATTTCTCTGAATCAATTGAAAGCTTTTGAATAACTCATTTAGTATTTATTCTCCCTTAGTATCTTGTTAGAGAACCATAGTCTGAAGTCAGGGGTACACTCCAGTAACAGCCCAGAGGTCCTTGTAACTGGTTTTAAACCAAGTGTAAAATAGGTAAATTAAGCAATTTATACAGAAAGAGAAACCTTGTTTTATTGCTGCAAATTGATGCAGCTTGATCCCAGCATTGCAATAAAAGAATAGTTGTTTACAGTATTTACTGGCCATTCCACACAATTTACAGATACCTATTTTTATCACACAGTTGGTTTATAAATTGTAAATCCGTGGTTCCTGGTCCTTCTGGGCTGATTTGGAGCTCTTAGACAAGACTGATATATCTTTGAATTATGAGGAAAATTAGATAAGTAACAGAATGAAATTCAAACGTTAGGGTTAGGGTTAGGTTTAGGGTTTTTTCTTGCTTCACCAGATTTAGATCTCTGTAAATACACCTGCATTGCCTTATTGATTGTCCCTTGCGAAATAGAAATCTTACCTATAGTGGATCTTCATTTCCTCAGCACATTTGAACATCTGGCATAAAAATTAAGCATGCTCACAATACATACAAGAATGTCAATAAAATTTGACCAAGGAGGAGCAGAGGAAAAATAAGTAGTGGTAATTAGCAGGAGTGATAACAAGTCTTTAAATTGGCCTTCTTTTCCCCATATTTACCTCTCCATCCATCAAACACAACCAAGAACATCCCCCAATGAAGCCAGTTTACCTAATGCATAAGAAATATATTCTAATAATCTCTTTGACAGTCCAATTATTTTTCAGTAGATGGATCCATAGATATATAAACATACGGAGACATAAACAATATTGTATTTCCCCCGAATTAAACAAAACTTTGATGGAACTCAAACTCTGTTTTAAATATTCACTGTTAAATGTAAGTTAGTCTAGTTGCAGTTTAATCAGTCTGAGTAGTTTATTTTTCAAAGTATAAATGATCAAATGCAGTACTAATTCTTTGAAAACCAGTGAAATAGACCTTTGATTGAGTACCAAGTCGAAGCTGAAAATCAGATACCAACCTAAGCATTATCATCTGTCAGCTTAGTCATATCTTCTGAGAGTGCTTAACTTTGCCCAGCATGGGGTGTAAATGCCAGATGGACTGCACATGCTAATTGTTGATGGGAAACTTGTTTGGGGTGCAGCTCACACAATGTTTTTGTTTCCCCATGTACTTGTGCCACCCCAAGGATATTTTGCCCGGAGCAGTGAGCCATGTTCTCTTAAAGAACGAAATATTTGATACCAGTGACGTTACGTGGGTTTTTCTGTGCCCTCGTGAAGCGACTGGGAAATATGAATAACAGAGCTGCTAAAAGATTAAGAAATAAAATTTGATTTTTTTAAACGTATCTGTCTGACTTTCAAAAAAATCAACAAGTGTTAAAAACACAACATGGAAGATTTCTTTCTTCACCTTGAGGTGTTTAGTTGCATTGCATGAATAAAGAGTTACATAAAAGCTGCTCAAAAGTGCTACTTAGATACCCACATAAAAGAGTCAGATCTTTAGAGAAATTAAACCATTGGAGGGATAGATCTTGAAGTTGTAGTCGTGGCAATCATTAAAATTGTTCTTACTTTGAGGTGCACTGTTCGGATTTGGGAAGGAGGGGGTGGGGATTATGGTTTGTGAGCTGCAGTAATGAAATACAATTAATGTCAAAGCTTTGCTTCCGCAGCCTCACACACATGTGTCCTGTGCAGCTCAGGGTTCCTCTGTTTCTCCATTTGGTCAGTAACTAGTCCACAGGGCCACTCTGTCAGTCACAATTTCCCGCTTCGTCTTCGTCAGTTTTCACTTTAAGCTAAGAGAGCCGAGTGGGTCACGCCACAGAAAACACTAAGTAAGCACACTTTCAGCCTAAACATAATCTGAACCTGTCCAGTGACAAAATTAAATGCATTAGAAACAAGGGCTGAGCCATGACTGTGAAATTAGCCTATAAACTCTATTCTTGGATTCAATCAGTTCCTTTATGTGAACCGTAAAGATAGAAACCCAGCAGGCCCAGGCATGGCCTCTTAAAAGGGAACACCAATCGAAACCACAAACCCTGAATAGAAACGCCAATGTGTCAGTGAGCTTTTGAAATTAATCCTCAAAACCCACCAGTGTTTCTTTCCCCCCAATGTTTTTTTTTTCTTTTTTTTCTTTTTTTTTTTTTTTACAGGAACTCAACAGAGAAATCAGATGTTTACTTGCATTGTAGAGAGATCCTCAACATGTGGAGCCCAGAGTTTTCAAAGACAAACTTACACCACCAGTTCAGAGTTTTATAGCCCTCTCCCAAAACCACAGCATTAGGGCACACTTCAAAAATGCCTGCCTAACCAGTCATTTTCCTGTTTCACCAAAGCCCAAAACTAAAATATTAACATGTTAAAGGGCATTTTTTTTTTTTTTGTCAAAGTAAAGGCCAAAGTCCTATAACAAGTCAACATTTAAAGACAAAAGAATTTGTTCTAGACTCATTTGATGTTGAAGCTGTGGGACTACTTATATGATTCCACTCTATTCTCTGTGCATGGCTTTAAAATAAAACACATATTGACAAAAACATATAGACACTGCTGAGGAAATAATAAGTAACAATGTCTTGGAAAAATATTTGAGCCCTTTTCACATTTTGTCACATCACATCCACTAACTCCAGTCCATTTTAATTTGCCCAATACAAAGTCATCCACGGTTATGAGACACAAATAAAATAAATCATGTTTTTAATTTTGATTATTTTGAATACCTCAATGATTGCTTGTCAGGTCATCCAAAACCAGACAGACCCTGATGTCACTGTAAACCTACCAAAACTACCGTCTAAGCTATAAAATTATTAATCTGAACAGCAGGCAACAACAAGCCATCCGCTAGATGAAACATGGTGGTGGCGGGATTGTGCTGTTAGGTTGTACCCAAGGTTGTGGTAGACATTTTTGTTGGCTGTCATTTTGACGGATGGGGTCAAAGAAAAAAAAAAAAAAAATTTTACCCATCAATTCTTAAAAAGATTAATGCAACTTTTTGTTTGCAGTGACAAAAAACACACTCCCCATAAATGTCATAACTTCATTGTAATTGAATGGCTATACTTAAATGAATTATTCACCTGCTTTGACTTGAATGTACAGCCTCATAACTTACACCTTAACCTACATATGCAGTGCAGAAAGACAAGTAACTTGACCAAAGCTTAGGCTTCTTGAAGGAATCGAGAGGAATAGTAGCATACAACTCATTTATCAGAATGTCCCAATCTAGGTCAAGACCTAAATCCAATTAAGAAACTGTAGCTGGGCTCTGAAAATTCTGTTTACAGACACACTTGCTACAGTCTTAAAGGGGGCCTACGCTGTTTAGCATAGAAGATTGTTCAAAAAGTTTGAGTCTCTGGACCTGTACAACCCCGAAAGTCCACATCGGAAGGAAACTGATCCAGTGTTTTCAGATTTTTTACCTGCAAAAAAACCTGAAAACACTGGATCAGTTTCCTTCCCCCTTACAATTATTCATCACTTTATGTTGATGTGTCACATGCAATTGTAATTAATCTCATTAACGTTTGTGGCTGTAACACGATGAAAAGTCAAACAGCTCAACCTGTATGATAACTTCAGCAAGGCACTGCGGCTCCCTGGTACAATTTGAACTTTGCCTGTATCCTGATTAATTAAATGAAACTACTTGCTTCAGTAAGTATACGTTCCTCTCACTGTACTATTAGCTTTTACTGTTATTGGACTCAAATGTGTTAATGTTATTGCTTGCCTTATCCTAAACAATAATTTGGCAGCAGCTGAAAGAAACAATATTGAAAAAGCCATGGTGTCAATTAAAGTTTATCCTCTGGTTTGCCCAACTTTCTTAAGGAGCCTTCGCCTTATTGCTCCCCAGCCTGTCCCAGTCCTCCTCCTCTTCTACTGCCTCCTCCTCTCCTCTTCACCACATGAAATGGCCGTCTGTGCCAACCTAGCACTGAGCTTTCATTAGCTTTTACTACCCCACTTGGATGTGTTTAGTTTTGCTTTCTTTCTCCCCCTCTCTGTGTGTCTCCTGCCCTCTGTAAGTGTCTGTGTCTGCATATGTTTAATTACCAGCCCCCGCCCTCCCTCTGGAGCACCCCTCAATGCCATACCACCATATCATTACACTGTGGCTGCAATTTAAACTTCACTCACACACACGCACACGCACGCACGCACACGCACGCACGCACACACATGCCAACATACGCTGGCTGAAGACTGCTGAGCTGCTGCTGCGTCTTTATTCCAGCCTAACTCTGAACCCCTCACACCGAAGCCCACACGGACAGAGACATGGAGACGGAGAGAAAGAAGAAACGGGAATTTCAAATTGTGTAGTACTCCAGCGCAACACATCACGACTGATCCACAGCTACATCTGGTGTTCGAACTGTTATTGTTTGAACCAAACAAACCACTTATAAACACAAGGCCTCTGCCTTGTGAGGCTCATATTTAGGCCCTTCTGTAAACAGCAAAGCACAGAATGAATCAATTAAAAGGGCATTACGCTGTTCCTGTTTATTTAAAACATGTTTACACTATACGGGCCCTACCGCCTGTCTGCATGATTGCCTGGAACTTCACATCCCTCCTCCTCCTCCTCTTCCTCCTCCTGCCACCCCTCGACAGGCCTGGTCACGGCCAAGGTATACCAAACACGTTCTCTCACACACACACGTGCATACATGCATGCTGGGCATAGATTACAAACACATTTGTTTTTTCGAAGAGAGCTTGGGGTAAATATTGATCTCGTTCTTCCTCTGTTTCGGTGAGAGATGATTAGAAGGAGCAAGCTGGAGCAACAAATCCGGCGCAGCCAGCAATCACATCACATGGAACACATATAAATACACGGAGCAGCAAAGAAGTCAAGGCTTCACAGAGCATGCACTGTTTGAGAACAGGCTCAGAATGGAAAGTGCTTATGTAAGTAAATGAACATGACAGCGGATTGTTAAGAACGATTTTTACATCTCTGAGGGAAAATGTTGGGAAGCGTTGCGGCATCTCAAAACACCTTCATGCATGGTCTGCAGAGAGTGAAACATCATTAGCTGCACTAATAAGTCAATCTCAACTTATTTCCAACTTTCCAACTGCTTACATGTTCCTCATATTTAACTATTCAAATCAAATGGTTGAGAAATGATGTAGATGCTGAAGACGCATCTACATCGTTCAGCGTCTTCACCGTAGCATACAAATTTATGTCAATGTTATGTGGATTCATTTGCTGTGATTTTTCTTGTGTCTTCAGAAGGGCTGTGGATAAACATTAAGGGAACTGTATTACCAGAGACACTCACATTTGATTACTTTTAACCTGAGGAAAAGTAGCTGTAATAACTTCACTGCCACTTTGACAAACAAAACAATAGCAACAAAAGACAGCTGCTGCTGCCACCATCCTTTACTGTGTGTGCCATGTTCTTTTGGTTTTGCATTGTGTACCAAATATACCATATGAAACTGCTGCCTGAAAGATTAAATTTGGTCGTATTGGACCGTAACAATCAAATAAAACCGGCCTGGTAGATTTCTTCTTGAATTCTTCTTGAATGTGAGTGCATTACACTGACTGATACCTTTGTTTGATAGATCTTTTTGATTTTGTGTGATTTCTCTTGACATACAAAGAATCATCATCTGTTTATACATAAATCTATGTCCACAACCAATCTGTAAATACTTAGGCCTTTTCTCACATCAGTATAAAAATAATACCTCTCCTAACTATTCTTTTGTTCCTGGTTTTAATTTTTCTTAGCTGAGGTTGGAAAATTGAGATTCAGCAATGCTGTATTTGCGCCCACACATATCTGTTACAAATTGTCACACATCTTTTTTCAATTGACAGAAACAATCAAAGATTCAGCAAGAAATGCCGAAAAACCAGTAATATTGATAGCAGAAGGGACTTTACTCTGTCTACATTGGAAATCTTTTTTGGTTTTGTTTTGTTCGACACGAAACCTTCTTTGTGACACAAAGCTGGTAAATGTGAGAGAAGTTAAACAGGCCTCCTTCTCCACCTCTGTGGGTGTGAGAGCAGTGTGTGGGCCCAGATAGGAGCCGATAGCCCAGATAACACGATCTCGCTGTGCCAGCTCCTGACCTGAGTGTGAAGGTGAGACCGCTGGAGGAAGAGAAAACATGCCGAAGGAACAAAAGTCTGATCTCATGATCTGGTCATGCTGGTTTGTGTGTATGTGTGTGAGTGTGTGCGTGTGCGTGCATATGTGCACAGCTTGGGTGGCCAGAGGATGAGCGCCCATTGTTGCTGGAATTCAATAGAGCTGATTAGCAAAGAAAAGTGTTTGTGTGTGGCTAAAACATGCACTGGCATGTGTGTTTGTGAGGCAGGGGGTGGTGTATGTGTTTCTACCTTCGCACTGGGTGCAGCACAAAAGAATGGAGGAATTAGCTGTGCAGCGAAGGAGAAAGCAGACTTCAGGGAGACATACATACCACACAGTTTGGAGGAAGTCAGGCTGCTTATCTTCTCATCTAAAGTAATTTTGTTGCAGTAACCCAACTGCTTTGCTGATGTACAGTGGAGTGTAAAGGTTTGAACTTCCCTGATGTTTTGGGAACCTTCAGCGTTCTCCTCAACCGGATCATTTCGGATACGATGTGGAGTTTCTCAGAGCTCTGTTTTAGGACCAATCCTGATCCTGCTTCACATACTTCCTTCTCAGAAATAATAATAAAAAAATTCAACATCTCTCAGCACAGTAACACACAATTAACGTCCAGTCATAATCACAAAAAATACTGGACTGTTAGTCAGATATTAATAAAGGTAAATTCTGAAGACATTATGTTTAGTCGTTGCTAGTGACACCATTACTTCAGAATTCTCTCTCAGAAACAACACGGGTTGTTTGATCAACCTATGCTTCCATGTGGTTTCTTTTACTTTAAATTATTTTCTTTAGTAAGAATCTTGGCGTCAAAACAAGAGATTATCATCCATGCTTTTATTTATTCTCATCTAGATTACTGTAACAGATGCTAAACTCTCTAAATAGAAAGGCTCTTGATCATCTCCAGATGGTGCAAACGACTCTATGCCAACGCTCCTCACTGGAAATAATATAAGAACATACCTGGCTCATGACCTGCTCTGCACTGATTACCTGTCAATTTTGGAATTAATGTAAAAATCTCAGTTTTAACTTTCGGGGAAACCAGACACTGCTGTTTGTCTGTTGCTCTGACTCATTTTAAAAGCTATGGATGTTGCTCCTGTTAAGCAGCAAAATTTCAAATGATGAATACTCTTCTTTACACCGCATTGACAATGTTGATTCTATAAAAAAATCCCCAAAGTTTTCTTCATTTGAAATTATTTTTTATTATTTTCATATACTATTTTTATTTTTGTTTTCACTTATTGTATTTTTTTTTTACATTTTAAGGTGAATTACTATGTGATTTTTTTAAAATATATGAATGGTGTAATATAAACAAACATTATGTGCTTTCTTTTAAACATATTCAGTTTTGTCTCATTTGACCCACTCCATCTGGGTGCCTCCATTTTCTTGTGTTTTGTTTTTCTAATACAAGAAACAAATTGACTATTTGGAGATGTGTGTTTAATATTAAGACATATCACCCCTTTGTTGACAATGCTAACAAAAGTCAGCTGTGGGTTTTTTTGAAAGGAAAATGCTTTTCCAATTCTCCCTAACGTTGGATTACAGCTGCTCCCACTTATTTGCTCAAGGCCCCTGTGGTCATTGTCTTTGTTTTATCTTGTTAAATGTTTAACTTGGGGTGAGAGTATGCAAAATATCTGACTAATAGAAAACAGCCAGGTTGCTGCGTGACAGAATAACCAAATTGTTGATAAGATCAAAATGTCAAAAAGGATTATCCCATACATCTGCAGGCCTAATCACACTCTGTCGTTGCAAAAGTATTCAGAAATTATGAACTTTTTCACATTTTTGTCTTATTACGGCCGAAAGCTGCTGCCTATTTTGTTGGTATTTTATGTGATGGTCCAACACAAAGCAGTTTTCATCTGAAATTAGAGGAAAATAATACATGGCTTACATTTGTTTTTTAAATAAAACTCTGAAATTGTATTATTATGTACTGTTTCCAACACCACATCGTCAGTACCTTATGGAACCACTTTGTGCTTAAACTACAAATCTTGTGAAGTATGCCTTAACTAGCTTTATACATTTTGAGAATGATTTTGTTTTCAGTCAGATTAGATATGGAGAGAATTTGAAGTTTACTCTTCAATATTGTTAATTGACTTTAGGTTTAGATACTGAGTTGGTAATCCTAAATCCTAAAATAAAAATTATCTAAAAATCAATGCGTTATGTGAAGCCTTTGACATGTTTATTTAAGGATCGTCCTGTATTTAGCTCCATCCATCTTCTCACCAACTCCAACAAACGTCCTGGGTTCCTTCAGGAGAAATGCAACCACACAGCATAATACAGTCATAACCATGTTTCACAGTGCTGATGGGGTGCTCAGGGTAATGAGCGGTAATGGTTTTTCTGCTGTGTTCCCTGGTTTTCATGATGCTCTTTGTTCACTTATGTTTTCTAACAAACCTCAAAGGCCTTCACAGATCAGCTGCATTTATACCAAGGGAAAAAGCACATAGATGAGGTCTATTCATTGTTTTCATGTGGTGACTTGTGAAGACAATTGATTGAACTTTGAAGTTTTGCAAACCATATAATGCTTTAGCTTCACATTTATGCGCTGCATTGTGTGGTCTTTCGCAGAAAGAAACTCATTAAAGTTTGCAGTTGCATCATAATAAAAGGTGAACAATCCATTATATTTTAATTTGGCCTTTAGATATACTTGCAGCAACATTTAAGGATTTTATAGCTGTTGCTAAACGTGTCTAAACAAAATTAAGCCATAAATGCTTCGTCTCACCCACGAGCAATAACTTTTTTTTTTTTTTTTTCCACCAAGTGATGACAATGATGGACTATGTTCGTTCACCATAACTTTCCCTACCGAAAGCATTTTCATCAATGCAATTGCGCATTGCATATTCTTAACATTTCTGTGTGAGCTGTGTGCAATTCAGCTTTACACTTTCACTGTGCCGTATTGTTAGTTTAAATTGCAATAGTGTGTGCAAACTGTTTTGGTTGAGATGTAAATGGACATGAAAGCGACTTCAAAAGACTGAGGTATCAGATTCAGACATAGGCTGCTTTGCCTGAGCTGACAAACGAGGAGCTGTTATGTGGAAAGCACAGGAATTTACAGGGTCTACCTTTCATCTACACAGGTGGGCTTGTGTGTATGCGTGAGTGTATCTGTGTATAAGAAGGCACAGAGGGGAGGAAATGCTTAATTATGCCCATCAGACCCCAAAACAGAAAGATGACTAGACTTTTAGGCATAAAACATAAATCTAGTTGGTGGTTCACAAGTTAAGATATGATTTTAGAGACTGGGGCACATAAATGAGTCTCAGCTTCCATAGATTATATTGAAGGTTATAATGCTAGAGGTTTTAAGAATTGCTTTGCATGTTTGAAAAACAGTAACGGTAAGAAGGCGTATGCTTCTGTGTGTCAGGGATCAAAAAGTGATCCCAGAACCTTTTTGGGAAAGAGAATTAATTCTTAGTGGAGATGTTTCATGTTACTTTGCACTGTACAGAAACACACTATGTAAAATGAACATAGAAAAAAACAAAAATATTAAAGTTTGTCCATAGCAACAGCACTGTGTTGGAAGAAGTTGGAAAATTTAGTTGAATAGCTTTTATTTTCATGCAAAACACACAATTTTAATTCATGCATATGGGCTGGAATTACTGTACATCCTATTCCAAAGCAAGAGAGGACGAAACAAGTTTCAATTTTTGTTTATCTCACATTAACTGCTGATTGCTAATTCAGATTATATTTTGTTGTACCTCTATTCACTCCACAGAAAGTGAAGAAAATGGAATATTGAGCTGCGCAAGCAAAAAGATGTTTTAAGATTTAGCTTACCTGTGAATCACCTAGCTAATATTTAGTTGCATAAACACTGCTTCCTGTAACTGGTTCACATGTGGTACAAAGTTTTGGCAACTGTGAACATTTATTCTGGCCCAAAATGATATGATAGCATTTCACAATTACTTTGCATTACTTGGCTTTGCCTCAGAAACAATGTTTGATGTCATGCTTTCTGTTCTCTATTAGACAGAGGTCCTTGATTTATGCTTGTCACCACATAACATTCTCTTGTTTGTCTGGAACCACTATTCTACTCACTCACTACAACCAGCATTTACAGAAGTAGCTGCTTTTGTACAGGGGTCAATTTTTTGAGTCCTGTTTTGTTTTTTCTTTTCACTTGACTGACTAAGCTACCCCTAGTACACTAAGTGATGCAGAAAACATGTCATGACTATTTTGTCCAATTGTTTTCTTTCATTTTTTTTTTTATACCAAAAACAGTTATTATAAGAAGGGCTCAATTGCTGCAATGCCAAAAATTATTTTCCTTTTCGAAAAGCATTCCAATAATTTTTGACATGCAATTTATAATCAAATGAATATGAAAAATTGCTAATAGTTTTTTTTTCTCGAAATGGATACCCCTTTAACAATATTTATTTTTATATTTAAAATGGTATTTTCTCTCAGGAGTCACTCACTTTTATGTGATGGATGCTGCCTATTATTTGGACATTAGAAAATGTTTCTTCATCCTGAGTAAAGTTAATATTCATAACATAAGATTAAAGCTGTATCATTTTCATACTATGAAATTCATGTCAGCGACTTTTAATTGTGGGATAGTTTTACCTGTTTTTAGCTGAGGGGTGTCAGTCAAATGAGGAAACTCTGCTAAATAAAATCACAGATTGCTGCGTTTAATAATGTGCACTTATGGCAAGATTAGATTACATGTGTGCAATCGCTGAAGGGAAATTGAACATTGGATTTCATTTAGCAAACATAAGAGTAATGCAAGTAAAAGAGAAATGCATAGCACAATGTTTAGTTTTTTAATATGTGAAATGCTACGATAGCATTTATGCACTTATGCATCATGTTGCATTCATTGTCTTTCACAATTTTGTGTTGTTTTCTCACAATCAGCTTGTAAGCTGATAGTGAGAATCAGCTTTCTCTCTTTATCTTTATATTCAGCTACAAAGACCTTTATCTCTTTGTAGCTGCAAGAGATAAACAGTGAAAACCTTTTCAATGCACTGCATGATGTTTAAAGTTTCCAAATGAAAACATTTTCTGCACAATATACACAGCTGTGCTCATGCTTGTTGAGGACTCTGATTTTAAGTCATAAACATCAACATGCTACCATTAAACCTTTTGTTATAGCTATTAAACAAAGCACCTCGATAAGAGACTAACCAGCAAACACTGATAGGTTGAACTGCTTGCGATAACAGTGCTGACCCATGATGTCACAAAAGGCAACTGACAAGAAGGCAGTTTGTCATTCAATTTATTTTGTTAGTTTAATTTCTATAGCAGGTGAGGGAACATAACGGTCACATATGGGTTCTCTTGAGCATAGTTTTCAGAAATCACAGTGTTTCAGACATGGACATGAACATCTTAAAAAATGACAATGAAGAAGAAAGGGCCAAGAGGAAACTTAAAAACACGATGTCACTTTTTCCTACACAACTTCTCCTTCATGGTCCTCCAATTGCCCCCTTTGATTCACACACACACACACGCACGCACGCACGCACACACACGCAAACATGAACCTGCACACACAAACATTCGCACAATGTGTTGTCATCCCCTCCCCCATTCCCCAAAAGGCAAACAAAACAAAACAATAAAACAAACCTCAGGAACAAATAGATATATTTATATATAATATATATTTACTCTTTAAAAATAGAACTTCGGTCTAGATACTAACATCTGTACAAACTACAAAAATATAAATTTTAATATAAATAATTTATATGGCATGACATTAACATTTTTCTTGAAATAAACTACAAACCACCGCAAGAGCTCCTTGCTCTCGACCCCCTCCCTCATCAGAATCTGACCTGGTGTGCTCGAACTGGAAAGCGGTGCTTTGCTTGCTTTGCTTCATAATTCCCAACTGCAGTAGCTAAACGACTCAACTCTCATATTTACAAAAAGTAAGAAAACGGAAGAAGCTGCCACTTGAAACATGACAAAGACAATAGATCCGCATGTTTATCCCTGCAGTTTAAACTGGCAGTGACGAGACCAATACTGAACGACTGAAGCTTTGTTCTCAGTCTGAGGGGAAGCAAAACGAGTAGAAAGTGAGTCGAAACACGTTGAGGCACCAAGATTGACTAAACCAGTTCAGAGTCAAAACAACATGACACTGTCGCTACTCAAAAAGGGGGAAGAATCAAATAAAAATAACTCCCTTTGCATTTTTAAAATTCCCTTTTCGACAAGGCGAACAACACTTTTTCGACAAAGTGACTAAAACGCCCCCTCTTCCCCCAAAACCCATAAACGAGCTTACACAAACTGCTGAAAAAAATTGACATAAGTTATCGGAGCTCCTTCAAGTAGATTAAAAACTGCAGAGGATGTTGAGACAAAGTTGGAATTAGGAGCGTTGCTTTCCAGCACGATGGCTAAATAATTCAAAAGGTTTAGAGCCTAAACATAATACTGACCTTTAATTGCTGGGATAATGAGAAAAAGGGGGACACACTGAAGGCACAATGGTTACTGCTGTTAGGAAACAGTATCTGCTGTGTAATTCCCTGCAACCTATGACAAAGAACTTGGACCCAACAGATTGTTTATGACGAAGTATTTCATAGTATAATACTGTGAAAAAAAAAAAAGAGGAGGGAAGGGGTATGGGATAGGTCGGGGGACTGCACTTATTAAGGCAAATTGCCTGAAAAGAAATCGGAAATGTAGCAGCAAGAAAAAAAAACAACAACAAAAAACACAAATAGAAATAAACACTGACCATGTATGTTCAATACTCTAATACCTTAATAAAATCTCACTTTTTGTGAAAACATATAGAACATTTCTTATTCTATACAAAGTGGGACGGAAAACAAATCCACATCCCCACATGAAAATAATCTTTTACATCTTACATAAGAGTATACCCAAGTTATACAGTACTCTTTTAAATAGCTTCCCTCTTTTTAGTATTAAAATATATATACTCATAGATTTATATAACTCTTAAAACAAGTAATTTCATTTTTCATGTTCTTGATGTGAATCCTCTCTGCTTTTTTTTTTTATTCATGTGAAGTTTATGTACAATTAAGAGTTTGAGACACAGTGAGGAGGTCGAGGTGCTCTGGGGTGCAGAGACTTAAAGTGAGAGAGCCATGATGAGTGAGTCTCTAGCTGTCTTTAGATGCCTGGATCCTCAGCCCACCTGCAGCACACAGGAAACAGGAAGCAGTCAGCAAATGAAGCTCTCATTTCAAAACTTCTTAGAGGTTTGGGAAAAGGTCAGCAGAAGACCCCGGCTCACCTTATGACTTGCCGAGTTGATATTCCGTCTGAACCTGTGTCACCTCCAAGTCTTGGAGCTCTAGAGAGTCTCTGTTACATGAAGAATATTTTGTTTTGTCGCCACAAGTCCTTTCAGCAGCTTCAAAACAGTCCGACTCGCTGTCCACGTCAAAACCTTCATGCATGTAGCCTTGATAAGCTGTCCCCGGTAACGTCGGGTGCACAGCCACTGTAACGGAGGCCGTAGCAGTCACCATGGTGACTGGGCCCCCAGCGGGGCCTTGTTGCATTGGCAGGGAAGAGTTGCTGTGACCATAGCTCGGCCTTTTAGTCCTGTTTGGCTGAGGCCCTCTGCTGTTCTGCAGCCTGGGGCCACTTTGACAAGTCCTCCCAGGGAAATGAGCTTTGTCGCTGGGTAAGCGTTGAGGCGACTGATCCTGCAGTCTCTGGAGATCGCTCTGCTGCTCACGCTTGTTTCCATCCCAGCATGTCACCTGGGAGCCAACAGGTGGTTGCAGATTGTGGTTGGATTCACATGACGGTTCAACCCTCCCACCGACTGCGTTTTCCCTAAAGGGCTTCAGCACCTAAAACAAACACAACATTTGTATGTTACACATAAGTACAAATACAAGATTAAAGAGGAGTTATATGCATAAATCTTTGAGGACTTATGAGGTCATGGTGCTTACCGTTAGTTTGGGGAAGCTTGGGTTCTTGCTGGCTTCCACCAGTATGTGAGACGTCGTGGAAGGAGCTGCCGTGTGTGACGCTTGGTACGCGCTCCTGTCACAGTACTTATAGTCCTCCTCCCCGATCCCAGAGGTCGTCGTCACCTCGGAGTAGTATTCAGAATCTGACGACTCCGAAAACGCTTGCTGCCGTGGCGAGCGTGGATGGTTGTGGGCTGTGAAGTATCCATGGTGGGCCATTGGAGGAGGCAGCGGCGGCTCGGGAGAAGGCGTCGGCAGGCAGCTGGCATTGTCAACTGGGGTGACTTCAGCTGGAGGGCCCAGCATGGACAGGAGGACTGGGAGGAGAACTAAGCCGTTCAGCATCCCCAAAACAGTCAGAATGGCGAGGACTGCAAAAAAATACCTGCGAGATGAACAGACATAGAGCTTTGATTAGATCAAAAGAGAAATATAATCAACTTGAGACAATTTTTAGCTTAGATAGTTCTGATAAGTCATGTCGGGTAAGAAATTAGTGAACACACCTTAGCTACGGGGTTGTGCTTGCAAAATAACTTTCTCAAGAATCAAAGAATCCAGTGAATAGCTAACTGCAGTATCAGTGAGGTGAAATGAGACAAGATGAAAAGCAAAAAGATGCTATTTTAAGGTAAACTTCTATATATTAAGGCATTTCTGTGAGAGAGTCATTCCTCAGATAACAGCACAATTGCTTTTTTTTTCTTTTTAACTGGTTTTCCTTTTAACTTCTGTCTTTATGGAACAAACAATGTTAGCAGGCTTTCAGAAACCTCAGAGTGAAGGTAAGGATTCACGTTCTCCAGAGGAAAAACGCAAACTCAGCTGTTTTTGTGACGATAGCCAGGCTACCGTGTATAAAGTATTTAATTATTTTATCTTTATTTTTGAAAAACAGTAAAACTTTATTTCACTCGGACAAACATTGTGTGCTGTTGCATCCATATTAGCATTTAGCCAAACTTTTGATCATTCTAAATAATTTTATTTTAAATCAATTATTTCAATAATCTAATCAGTTGAGATTTTTCTTGTATCTTATACAAAATGAGCAAGACCACATGGCTTAAAACCACGTGGTCATGCACACATTGATATGTGCATGACTTACACACACACACACACAGCTGCTGTACATGAGGAAGAAAACTAGCTCAGGGAAGGAAGGCTGGGAAAACCCAATGCTTGTGTATCAAAGGGGTTGGGGGAGAGGCTAATCTGACTCCCCACTCAGCTTAAACATGCTTTGATGCCTCTTGTGCTGCTTCTGCACAACTTTCTCTCGCTCTGTTTTTCTTTTTCTTTTTTGCAACTCCCACTGCATGCGTGCTTGTTTTGTGCATGTGTGCGTGCATCTCGACGGAGCTCCGGGGAGGCCAGGGGTGGAGGCACGCCACAAGAAAGAGCTCCCCCGAGCAAATTAGAGAGGACTCCACTTAAACACTAACAGAAAATGCGAAGGAAGAGAGACTGTAAGATGCTTTCAGTCTGCTAAGCCAGACTTTAGGAGGTGAAAGAAATAAGGAGAGAAAAAAAAAATAATGAAGCTGGCATGAGGCAAGGCAGAAAAAAACAACAACAAAAAAGAAGGAAAGCGGTGGAGTTGTTATGGAAAGATGCTTCTTCATAATCGCTTGAAATGATTATTACTGCTTTTCAAAAAGTAAAGCCCCCTTTTTTTTTTTGTCAGGAAAGATTAAAAACCTAAAATGAAACCAAAATCATATTATGCCATTGAATTAAATTCAAAATACCACAGCGGTCTCCTTTATGTGCTACTTTTTACTTTACTTACAGAAAAAAAAGACAACTAGAACCCTCCATCAATCACTGTCAGGAATTTAGTGGCTTACACAAACTAATCTTTTCCATTTGTGGTCAGGCCTGGAAAGGGATTCATGCACATACATGAAGGTATATGTGTTTCTGTTTGTAAAAAAAAAAAAGAGAGAGAGAGAGACTGGTGAGAAGAGTCTCTAGTCATGCTTGTTTGTGTATTCAGCGCATTGCAAGGCCAGAAGATGTTTACACCAGCATGTTTATGCTGCTCCCCAGCTAGCCTGCTTTGCCTCACCCCATTTGCCCAACTACAACTGCAGCTAAACGAGACCTCCAACAGAGCCTCGGCCCCTCTGCCTCACCCCTTCCCATCCTCTGGCCATATGTTGCATCCCAACCACTTTCTAGTGATTTTTCCTTTCTTTTAGTGTACTTGCATTCGCTTAACTTCAGTTCTCCGTCTCTGTGGAGGTTCCCTTTACTATATTTGAACCACCCATAAGAACCACATATCCGTGCAAGTCAGCTAACCCTCCCAAGACTCCCACTCCCTGCCTCTCCTTCTGCTTCTGTGCGAGTTTCTTCAGAAAAAACTGGCTGTTTTTATGTCACGGAGGCCTGTTGCAGTCTGTGAGCTCAAGGTTGTGGTTTCGGGTTTGGGCCGAGACCACGTTCTGCTGAAAAACATGGAACTATTCGGCTTTTTTTCCACTTAGCCCATGAAGTGCAAGAAAGAACGAAAGAGAAAAAAGACGCATTACGACGCACATGCACAAGATTTACATTTCACTCGCAAGACACGCACATGCACTGAGAACAGAGTCGGAAGGAACAGTCTTTGTTGGTGGGCTGCATAACATCTGACTGGCTGACCAGTTCAAATTTAGCTGCAGTTTTTATTATGGCATCCGACATGGAAGGGAAAGAATGCCAAATGGATGATAGGAATTTTTACAGATTCCCCGAGTGTGTGTAGGTGTGCGTGCGTGTGTGTGTGTGTGTGTGTGAGAGAGAGAGAGAGAAAGAGAGAGAGACACCACCCAGTGGGCAGCAGAAAGCTTCCATGTTTACAAGCAGCTGCTACACAACACTGATGTTTTCCCCATTTGTTGCATTCTGAAGTTGGGGATCTGTGTGTGTGCAAGTGTGCTTGTCCTCCTGGAGTGACAGAACCAGCTGCGTAGTAGACACTGTCTGCATGCATCTGTGTGCGTGTGTGTGTGTGTGAAGAAAGACAGAGAAAAACACTTCCACCTGCATCAAGCCCTTAGCTCCCCCTGGAAAGCTTCCTTTTGCAACCCAGCAAGGAGAAACAAAAACACCCACATATATCTCACCTCATAATGAAGTCAAACTCTGATCCCGCCAGCATGAGAACACCCAGCAACGTGGAGATTGCACCGTCAACCACTGGGGCGAACATGTGTTCCAGTGCCACTGCGGAGCGCTTGTTTCTGTTGCCAATCGCTGTCAGGAAGCCCTGTGGCCAAAAAAAAGGGGAAAGGTGGGGATGAGGAAGAAGTTGGAAATCTTTCCAATCATCCAAAATGTGCTTGTGGCGAAGCTTGGCAGGCTACAGAACTGCTGGATTACTGCGCTTAACACCACACTGTGCTACAATAAAAGTCTGCCAGCATAAGGGAGGAAGCCAAAATAAATCCTTAATCACAAACATTTTACCTTCATTACTTTCCATTTAACAAATAAAACTACAGGAGTCTCTGCTTTGAACTGATGTGGGCTTTGTGGAGAACAAATTTAAGTCCTGGTTTTCAGTATTTCTTCCATGTTCTTTTACAGGTTTCAAGCAAAACGAGCATTTCACTGATAGCCATCACTGTCTAAAGACTTACCAGGGCAATGTGAACCGTAAACTCCACGCCGATGCCCACCGATGCGATCAGGATGACCACAGGAATGGCACTGAGCTTGATGCCAATCAGGCCCATGATGCCAAACAACTCCACCGTCATCATGGCCAAGATAAACACCTGAAACACACACATACAGAGAAATGTTGTAACTCTGGTGTGGACGAAAATTAAGAATGAAGGAACAGAATAAGAAACAAAGAAATGGCCTTGAAAGAGGAAATTATCAGTGATTTTCTCATTTGTCATTTGCCTTGGTTGACCGTTTTTGTACATTCATGCTACAAAACTGTGACCCTGTACTCATATTCAAATTTCTAGCTCTGGGGAAATGACTCATAGTTCTTCAAATCTTTTATGACTATTGAACACACTATTCTACCAGTTCACACTAACTGTACAGCTATCGGATGTGGAAAGTTTTGCTATAGGAGGAAGACTCTTAGAGCTGCTAATTCTGTGAAGTGTTTGAATATAAAGTCAAAGAAATGTTTGAAGCTATACTTTAAAAAAATCCTCCAGGTTTCAAGAGATCAAGAGAGAGCAAGACTAAAAGGAGAGCTGAACAAAGCACAGCAGAAATACTTGGTCTGTTCATTCAGAGATTTTAAACTCTGTATGTTGAGGAATTTGTTAGATTAAAAAACGTCAGCATAGTAGAAATGTCAAGAGTTCAGGTAAGGGTCTATATTCTTCAGGAGAATACATACAGCAATGCAATATATTTTATATTTTATATTTTAATTGCAAAACCCCACTGACACGCATGTGTCACACACCTGGTTTGACATCACCTCAGCTCCTAATATAAAGAATCACTAGAAAAAAAACCAACCAAATCTCAAAGATTCATAGAAACTGAGGAAACCGGATGTATCTATATTTGAAAAAAGGGTTTTAAAAAAAGAATAGGCATATGCCTGGGAAGATGGAGCGTTTGATCCCAGCGTGAGTCTTGAGCTTGGGCAGAGTTACAGTGGAAATGATAAAAGCGGTTTTATTGCTCAACCACACACAGGCAAGAGGGGCTTGTCATCCACTGGCTTCTCTTTGTTGTCTCCATCAGAGGTACTAAGGCAGTGCCTTTTAAATAAAACATACTATTTACAGACAAACTCAGAGTTCATCAACGTATGTGTTTTTTATGTATGTGTGTGCATGTATTCGGGATGTTTCTCTCCAAATCACATGAAGATGTGCCCATATATATATTCTGATGGATGACTTGAGCAGGCCAAGGTTGCAACTGGACCGATCTGTTCTCTCCTTTTCCCTTTGACAAAAACAGCAAGTGGGCTGGAGGTGCAGGCTTCAGGAGGCTAAAGGCTGTTTTTGACTGTTTTGCATTTCCTTTTTTTCTGAGGGTAGACAAACCTATGCTAGAGTGACAATGTCTCTGTGTGTGAGAGAGTGGCCCTCTGCAGAGACAAACAAGGGCCCCTACACAGTGTTGGTGAGGTATGCTGAGAGGAGTGAAAAGAAAGAAAAATGAAGAGTGGAGGAAGGAAGACGGTAATGATCGTTAGGACAGAAATGGGAAATGACAGAATGGATGAGCGACGGAAAGACGAGGAAAACAAGGGGGAGGCAGAACTTACAATGATGCCAGCCGTCCAGGGGTTGAGCAGGAGAATGGCGCATACCAGGAAGGTACAGGCCAGCACAACGCTAATTGACAGCAGGAACCAGTGACGGAGGCCGATGTACTGTTCCCAGAACAGGAAGGGGTAACCGTTAGGGTAGTTGAGCACGCCCTTGCGGCTGAACTCATCACAAATGGCACGCACGCTCTCGATGGCCTCCACGAAGTCACTAGCCTGCCGAAGGCCGTTCAGGTAGAAGGGAAACTGAGCAAACTCCAAGGGCTCCGCTGAGGGGACTGAACAGAGGAAAAGATTATTTTGTTGTCTCTACTCAGAGATATACGTGCAAAAATTAACTTTTGAAAAAAAAAAAAAAATTAAACACTTACTGCGCAGATTTTCTCCTGTGGTGTCATACTTGTCATGAATCCACTCTCTGGGGTGAGGATAGAAGTTGGCCTGGGACGCGGCGTAGCCCAGGGGATCATTACTGACCCACACGGTCAGGTAAATGTAAAACACCTCTGGGGGGATCAAACCCTCGCCATCCACCAGCCGGCGAGAAGTCAGCTAAAGGAAGAGCCATGCATTAATTTTCCCCGGGCCACAGGCTAGACCAGGACAGTGACATCTGGTTATCTGTTTTGAGGTACCTGGCTGCGGTTGAAAGGCTCTTTCTTGGAGCCTGTCTGGATGAGCAGCTTGTACGCCAGAGCTCCATCTTCTGTGCCGTTCCTGTAGCTGTCAGCTGTAATCCGGCCTGCCTGCCAGTCAGCATCAAAAGCAGCCTGGAGACCTACGCGTGTGGTAAAAACACACAAAAAGGAAGAATTATTGTGGATATTACTTGGAAATGCCTTGATTCTTATAACCATAAAAACAGAAAGTTTTTCCAGATGTTTCTCTTTGTATGAGGTGACGCTGAAAATGTGAAAGCTCATGTTTCCTCTTTTTTCTCCCCCCACAGTTGGCCCTGATTGACCTGTTAACTATTACTTCCTCTTGACTGGGCCTTTGACACATTATAACCTAAGGACACCCACACACACAAATGTACACATGCATGTAAAGATAACCCATGACCTCAACCTATCGACAACGCCACCCATGAGCCCAGGTGGAGGGGGGGATAGTATGACTGAACTTTCGCTCACCCTTTGCAAATTCTCAACCTCACTCCCTCTGCTCACCGCAAGCTGACTTTAGTAAAGCAAAAAGTGGAAGAATTGGTTTATTTTTTCTTTTTCTGCTCAGCGAAAGCACAAAATCTAAGAGCTAACACGCTGTAGTGACAATGCACTAGAGTATTCTGTATAAATATAGCTACAATTGTATATTTTTAGCATCAGTAATGTGCATTAAAATAAAGTCAGATATATCACATCAATGTAAAATATCTCCAGTTCATTCAGGCTGGAAGAGAGCGAGAGAGACTGAGACTTCAACAGAAAGCAGGAAGGAACATTTTTAAATTGGATATGTTGGCAGCTTACAAACATTGATGCTAGCAACTCTAATAATGTTAATCGCTAACACAAGATGCTAAATTGTGTCCTTATTTTGCTTCAAATATTATTAAACCCCTAATCTTTAGCAACTCTTTTCTCACTCATGTGGTGTGACTTTAGTTGAGATCCTTATATTAAAGGTAAAGACCCCTCACAGATGAAAGACCTTTGATTTGCTGTCCTTATATCTTCTTCTATTATAATTCTGTAAGAGAAATCTGAACTGGAAGAATTAAAAACAACAGGCTGAGGTGTCAAAAACTGGTGATAAGAAATCAGCCACAAAAGGTTGCTCTTATAAAATAGACCCAACTACAAGAATATTTTTTTTTTTCATTTAAGGAAAACTTCAAGAGAAGGTTTATTTTTAAAAAAACTATGGGCCCTTTACCGTTCAGCCAGTCCTGGAAGTAGTGCAGCCACATGCGGGGCAGCTTGTTGTCGCCGTCTCTGACTACGTATTTGACAGAGTTGAAGGCGTTGTGCAGCTGAATCAGCAGCCTCTGAGATCGGGCGTAGTCGAACCCATCCATCGTAACTAAGTACATGTTGTAGAACGAGAAGTACTTAAACTGTGCATCGATGAAGTCATACTCCTTGGTGTCACGGGGCACGATGTCGGTCAGGTAGAGGCCGTCATGCACCATGGTGGTCCCGTACAGCCCGAGGCTGAGAAGTCCCAGGAAGAGAACCACCACTGCGACTTTGCTCTTGGGCTTCAGGAGCAGGGGGGCGTACTTTTCCCGGGCGAACTTGGACAGGTTCCAGTGCAGGAAGGGGAGTGGAACGCACTCCTTCCCCGATTTGGAGTCTTCCACCTGGGCTAGGAGGTCTCGGGTGGAGCTGGAGGTCGGGGTGAAGAGCTGGGAGCCATAGTGGTCCGGCACAGAGGTGGTGGTTGGGGAAGGTGATGCAGCTAGGGAGAATAATATGTAGAAATCAAATGTTAGAGTGTTTTGTATTAAATATAACTGATCCTTTACGATATTAGGATTCCAAAGGATTCGTGTACCCTGAGTCTGTGTGGTGGGGCAGACAATGATGGAGGGAGAGCTTGTGGAGATCTGTGAAGTCGGTGGCAGAATTGTGACGATATGCTGACCCGCTGCGTCGCACTGCGTAAATGCTTGCACTGTTGTGGTGATCTGGGTGCTGGTGGTGATTGTCGGTCCTGCGGCATACTGGTGCGTATGCGCTGTCCCCGCCCCGGGCGCCTGAGACTGCTCGCCAGCTTCTGACAGCTCATGCGGCGAGAGGCGAATGACACGATCAGCGCACGGGCTGTACAGGCAGCAGAGGATGTCCAAGCGTTTGTCCTCGCGCCGGTGGAGGTCCAAGCTGAGGATGGCAGGGAAGATGAGCAGCACCATGGCAAAATTAAACACCACCACAATGGCTGCCTGGGGAGAGAGAGAGAGAGAGAGAAAGACGAGAGGAAAAATTACAGATCCATAAGCCCAGCTGGGTTAAGTCAAAACTTTTTTCTTTTAGTATCTTAGAGTACAGCCCCGTAAGTCAAGAAAATCCCTGCTCTAAATCAACAAGCCAAGAGGTTAGAAAGACTGAGCTACGAGAGGAAGAGTGATTTGAAAGAAAAGAGAGAAGAATAAAGCACATATATGTTGCGAGTCTGAGCAAAACCATCACCCCGTTACCAGTGCTTCCATCACCTCCACCCCCCACTCAGCTCAGGCCCTGGAGCTGACATTCTGTTATGTGGTTTCGAGTGTGAGCACATCTATGCGTGTGTGTTTATCTGTGCGCTTGTGTGTCTCAGACCACCCACAGTTAGTCACAGATCAGAGAAAACCGCTTTGACGGGCCAGTGATATACTGATCCACTACTCCCTCCTCTGTCTGCTTCTTTAAGTCTGTTCACAGCCCTTTATGCTCTGAATATTTCATGTTATACACACATGCAAAGACATGTATCTACAAAAAAAAAAAAGAAAAATACAGGCCCTCTAGGTGCAGAGGCAATAAAAGCAGCAACAAAAGCTTTCGTTGATGTGAATAAGTGTCACTTCTTTTAAGTTTCCTCTTTCATTTGCAAAGGAGCTTTGGGCTTCATGGTGCGCGATTGTGCGTCTGCCGCATTTATGTCCCAGCTAGCACATCCGCGTGAGGGTGGAATAAAAAAACCCCCCAAAAAACATACCTGCAGAGAGAATGCCCGCAAGGCTGGGATGGGCACCAGGGCTGCCATGAAGAACGCAATCATGTTGTTTATGGAAGTCAGAGCCACACTTGTGCCGGTGCGACGCAAGCAGTCTCCTGTCCGCTCCTTCACACAAACACAAAAACACAGATGAGTCAGGAGAGAAGAAGAGAGGAGACGAAAAGGGAGGAGGGCAGCGTGGAGGAGATATTTAAAAGTACCTTAAAGGGGATATTACTTCCTGCCTCCGTGAAGGAGTGGGCCAACAGAAACATGTCATCTACACCGATCCCCAGTGCCAGGAAGGGAAGCACCTGGGATGGGAAACGCATCAGTGGAGGGCAAAAGGGTCAGAATGAACATTTGAAGAAAGTTGACATCAAATTCTGGGCATTAAATCAAAGGAATTACCCCCCACACATACTTTTAAGATCACATTGTCCTCTGAACTAGTGGTTCCAAAGCACTTTTTTAAAGCCCCCTCACCCCCACCCTTTTTTTTGCCACCCATAAAAAAGGATTTATGCAACAACAAAACGCTAAGAATTTATGATTTATTCTAAGACAAAACTGCCCAGAAATTAACTTTTCTAATAGTAATAACAACCTTAATCTTTCGTGCCTCAGTCTAGAAATATCTGATTCCAAAATTATGCTTTTCTTTTAGTTTATGAATGACTTTCTTCAGTATAATGCCATTTTAATCATAGATGCACTTAAAATTACAGTTCCACTTGCAATGAGGCACTTGAATGTATAAAAGCAGCATATGATGCACAAAAAGTCATCTTAATTTTAAGATGGATAAATAATGTGCCATTATCTCTCCATCCATCCATATAGCGTAGGGCGTTTTCCTTTGTGTTGTACCTGTGTAGTAGCAGCGTTGAAAGAGAGGCCAAGCAGAGAGCAGAGTCCCAGTCCTGCTGCCACTGACAGCGCTACCAGCAGCACCCCCGCCAGTCCAACAGCCCCCTGCGACTTGGCACAGTCCCATCTGAGCATCGTCACACAGGCGTAGGCCAACTAGGGAGAAGACATGCTGTGTAAACACCATAACCCCTTGCTTAAACTTCTCTCCTCATAAAAACACTCCGATTTCACTAGGTAATCACCATGAGCAAGTATCCTCCAGCGACTCTGATGACGCTGACGTCGGAGAAGGACTTCATGATGTCGTTGAGGGTAGTTGTGGAGAAGGCATGGATAGACTGACTGGAATTACCAGGAATACTCTGGTGGACGACCTGCAAGGAAATAACTAGTTGTCAAAACATGCTTTGGAGAATACAAGTGAAGAAAACCTGGGAGGGAAAAAAAAAAAAAAGACCAATCTATCTTTTTGAAGTATGTCTGAAAGTGAGCATGAATGTGTTTTTACATGTGGCAGCATGTGTGTGCGTCCACACATAAGTATGACAACTGAGGAGTAATGAGCACAGATGCCAGAGGTTAGGAGGTCAAAGGTGAAAAGGATGGAATCGCACGGTTCAGGCAGCCACTCTCTGCACTCTCCACACCACGCATGAACCAAAGTTTTCTGAGAATCTACCTGGGCACATGAAGTCATCGTCCGCTATCTCAAACAGATCTGCTCCTGTTGTTTAATGCGTCAAAGAGGAGGTCTCGAGTCTCGGTCAGTTTACGTTGGGAGTTTGTTATCCACCCCTTCTCCCCACCACCCTCTCTGTGGTGGGTGTCGGCTATCATAGCAACAGCTTGTTCCTATAACTAGGACTCTGACAGAGAGAGATGACTGCCCTGCTGCACACACATGCACACGCAAACCTGGTGCCCTGTTCACTTCATTCAGGGAGCAGAAGACTGATGGAATTCAAATTCTGCATCGTGCCTGTGTGTGTGTGTGTGTGTGTGTGTGTGTGTGTAGGTGTGTGTACATAGAGAACAACATTGCATAGGAAGAGGAAAATACCTAAAAAAAACAATTGTATGTTTTATTAAACTTTGTAACTGATACATGGCTTTAAAAATAATAGTGAGTTCATACCTCCACAAACTTCCTCTGCCAGGACTCGAGGATGGCGGTGGCCTTTTCCTCATTCCAGTTGATGTCGTGGATCTCATAGTCGTCCTTGAAGTGTTCGTAGAGCTGCTTGGGACTCATCAACAGGAACATGGACTGGAGAGCCTCCGCACTGCATGAGCATGCAAATAATGGATTTTGAGCATCCTCCGTTTCACTAGTATGCTTTGAAGTGACGTCACTTAAAGTACCCACAGCTCAGCTGAACAATGAGTATAACCATATATTTGAGACAAAAACATTTCAGACTGTACTAAGAGAAGACAGCAGAGTTTGGCAAAGGAGATGTCTCATATAATCAATGGACTAAACTCTAAATTGTGATTGGTAAAACAGGAAAAGATTAAGTTAACACCAAGCAGAGATTCTGTAAAAAAAAACAAAAAACAAGGCAAAAGTAAACCTGTGTGAATCTTAAATCTGCTGTCTGATCCAGTGCAGTATCTTAATTTGCGCTGAATGCCTTAATAAATCCAGTGCAGTGGCGGTTTCCAAATGTTTTTACCTCACAATCCCCAAAAGAAGACTGCAGGAGACAACCAGCTCATTATTTATGGGTGGGGTAAACAACAAAGCCACAAGCCAGGTAAGCTCAAACAACCATTATATTACTTCTTTTTATACATTTATGACTACTGGAAATGTTTTTTACAATTATGGCAGAAGATATGCTTTAAAAATCTTGTTAAAAATTGATTTAGTATCTAGAAGTCATACATAGACCCTTCACTGCTGTTTCATGACCTGCTGTGGGTCCAACTTTGGGAGCTAGTAAAAGGACTTGGCTCAGCACCAGCCAATACGTTTTTCTTCTTCTTCTTTACTTCTTTCATACAAAAAAGATGTAGCAATCCGTGAGACTTCATTTGATTGTCAATTATCTTTAACGAGCTTGCCAAACATTCAGTTTATTTATGAACCCTATTTGTCTTGGTATGTCTGGGTTAAGCTCCAGTCTGCTGTTATTTTTTTTTTCTTGCAAATCTGCACACCTTAGCAGGGCATCCTGGCTGCTTTTGACACGCCCTCCCAGGATGAGCTCCTCCTGCCAGTGCATGAACTTCTGACTGAAGCCGTGGCATCCACCCTGGAGACGCCCGGCAATGTCTGGACTCTGAAAAGAAGGAAAATTGTAGGCCTTAGAAAACTAAAGCTCTGCCATTACAATCGTATGTGACGCCTACAGTTGCACTTTGGAAGCGTGGACTCACTTCTTCCTGTTCCTTATTGGGGACACTGAGAGGGCAGTCTGGATCTGATGTGTCCAGGCATGGCCTGTCCATATAGGCGTGCCCCACCTGAAGAAAACAAAAGAAAAAAAAGCAGCATTAAAGTCTTGGTGTCTGTGAAAGGTGCTGATAGATAGTTTATAGGTTCTCTTTTTTGTGTTCCTCCCAATCCCCCAAAAGGAAAAGTTGAATCCCTGTGGCACCCCAGAAGAGACTTTACCCTAAGGAGTGAGCCACACTACCCATGTTCAAAACAGTTTCTAAGTAAAAAAGGGAGTCTTCCCTTCAATAAGTTACTGTGTGTTTCAGTGTCTTACCTGAGCTTTGTCCAGCATCTCTTTAAAACCTTCCAGGGATGTGTACTGGCCCAGTTCTTCCATCAGCTTGACAGGATCTAAATTCATCCACTGGATATCTGGCATCCCCCTGCAAAGCAAAAAAAAACCTGATGTTTAATGGTCAACAATCCAGAACAGTTTCAGCATAAAATCCTAACTTCGAGAGCAAACCCTGAACCCATCTCTGCTGCTGTACACACTAATCTTTATTGCGAGCAGGAAAACGCCTAATCTGGTCTGTGCTCTGGCTCCTCTGCTGCATGGGGGGCATGCAGGAGGCGAGCTGCAGATACAGGATAAAATAGCGTTTATTATCCTGTTTCACGCTGCCACAATGCCCGGGAAGGGAAAAAAAAAATAAATAAAGGCACGGTGGCTGCCTGCTCACTTTCATTCCTCAGTGCCCTGCACCGAGTCATAACAATTACCTCTGCCTCGAAAACATCTTGATAAAGAGGAAAAAGTGAGGAAGAGGAAAAATAGATTCAGGGACGAGCAAGAAGACAGGAGCAGAGCCACCGTTTGCACAGCACAATATTTGTCGATATTTCCACTCACTTGTCTTGTTTGCAAACTTTTATTGAACGCAGAACTAACAAATTTAATAGTTTGTTTTCCCCCGCCGCTTAAAATGATACCAGGCCTTAAATATATTTCAGGCCTAGTAAAATTTTCTTCAGTTGTCAGAGATCTTCAGAAATAATTCTTCATTGTTGACTCATTTTGTGTCTTTGTTTTGTCATTTTAAATGATAGAAAGTATCATCCGGAAAATGAATAATTCCAAAAATAATTTGGGTTCAAGATTCGATCTTCCTCCAATGGGTCCTCTGGTATTCCCACATACCAGGCTCCCATTTTGCTGCTGGTTGCAAAGACACTCCTTCATCAGCTACTTTTTGCTTGACTGAACCAGGCCTGGGCTCTTTTGTTTTTTCATAGATTGCTGTTTTTTTATTCTCCAATTTTTTTATTTTTTTTTTGCACTCCTTTCTTCCCCCTCTTTCCCACTCTGTCTCCCTCTGATTTTGGTCTTTCTCCTGTGTAGTGCTCTGTTTTCCCTCCATTTCTCTTTTCATTAAACACGTCTGAACTAGAAGTCAAACAAAAGCATCGCCGCCCCGTGACCATTTCTGATTTTTTTCTCAGCTCTTCACAAAGCACAAGTAATAAACATTTAATAAACAACAACAGATGTCGCAAACATTGTGTGGATTTACAGCAGTGATTGGGAGATGTGTGAATCATCAAAGACCCCACTTCTCTCACTCTGGTGCGATCACACAAGCCAACTGGGAGATGCTGAGGATGGGAAACTTTGTGTTTGTTTCTGTATTCACTGGCTTGTCATGCAACATGGCGCTGTCAGCTCAGACGGATGCATAAACAAAATATTTCTTTGCGTAGAAACATCTGCTGCGATCTAAACATTCTTTTTCCAAAGTACGCACTCAATTAAAATATCACTCCTGATGACAAAAAGAAGAGAGAGAGAGAGAGAAAAAAAGAGAGAGATCCCTTTCAGCAACTCTATTTCTCAAGAGAACTTTGTTTGACAAAAAAGAAAAAGGGACTGAAAAAAAAAAAAAAAAAAACTTGAATCTGCGAATACGCCCAGACTCCACTGTTAACTGTCTTGTAGCCTCTCTCCATCCTTCTCGGGGGACTTGAGGTTTGAATACTGCCCATTTTATTTGTTGGACAACTTGGGAGCTGGGAGCCCAGGGCATTACCATGAGAATGCCGAGTGTTAGCCGTGAGCTGACAAAGCCACCCCTCCACCACGGCCACCCCCACCTCCCTCCTCCTCTGGGGCCCCTGCACTGATGGACACTCACTCGTAAACTGAAAGAATGCTTACCATTGTCTGACCCAAAGGGCTCCCCTGCCACCGCCACCGCCACCGCCACCACCACCACCACTGCCACCGCCTCCCCGCCCTCTCCACTACCAGCCCACCACCCAGTCGCCGCTCCAGCCATCTCCTCTCCCTCGTTTTGCTGCATCCCTCCCTAACCTTTTTCTCTTTGAATTTCTCTGTCAGAACACCCCTCTCCCTCCCGTCCTTCTCCTTTCCCTCTCCGGACCCGAAAAGAACTCTATTACTGCCTAACGCTGTCAGTCACAGCGCCCACTGACAGACTGCTCAAAGCCTAACTGTATGTCTCCATCCTGCAAGTTGTGGACTTGTTGTTATATCGGATGGGGCTCAAAGACAGCCAGAGTCTTTCTATCGTGTGTGTTTTTGTTGGGTCAGATATTCTGAGACTTACGGTAAGTAGGCAGAACCTCCTTGTAGTTTGGCCCCTTCCCAGAAACAGTCCAATGGAGTGATTATCATACATGGGAATAGCTTGTCAATCATCTTAGGTCAAGAAAAAAGGAGAAGAAAACAATTAAAACCGAATTAAGTGAGAAATGTGCGCTTGAAGGAATGAAGCACATTTGTCAACTTACCCTTTCAATCATGACATTTTCTATAATAGGAACTCCTGATTTGTAGCATATTTTATTGAGATCCCACGATCTATGACAGACAAAAAACAATTCAAAGTTAGTTTTGTTTTCTTTCTTTTTCTTTATTTTGTACAACGGACGCATGTAAATGTGAGGAAACGCTCCACTCACTTTCCAAACAGCGACACCTGCACCTTGCTGGCTGACAGTGCGGCCTCCATGTGAACCAGCAAAGCCTCCTGCGTCAAAATATTCGTGCCCTCTTCTTTGGGTGTCTGGATGAGCATCTGCGAGGTAAACATCGACTCCTCTCCCTGCTTCTCTCTGGTGTAGCGAAGCTCTGTGCTCACCCGACTGCCAGCTAGGAAGAAACAGAAAGAAACAAATTGGTTGATATTCTTCTTAGATTTAAAAAAAAGAGCACATTTGCAGCCTATTGCGTTTTTTTTTTTTTTTTCATACTATACGCACACACTTACACAGGAACACACACACACACACACACGAATATATATGTATTGACCAACGCCCTTGGCCTTCACCAGTGTTGGTTTTGAAGGCACTTCACACGAGGCAGCGTCTGGCCAAGAGAAATGACTAATACGGCTTCTCATTGGTTCCTTCTGTGAAACAGATGTGCCCTTAGTTAGTAAGACCAGGCTTCTGATGCCCCAAAAAACCTTCTACCTTAGCTCTTGCAGCAGCAAATAGAGACTCAAACATTCTGTACCAGCAAGGAAAAAAAAAAAAAACACATCCTTATCAGCATATGGCTTTCTTTTCTTGATAAAATTCAAGACTGCTTGCATGAAAATGCCCTTCTTCTAAGTAAGGAGACCAAAAGACAAAAGACTATAACGGTACACCAGAAGATAAAGAAAGCTGAACACATTTAAGAGAAAAGAAGCTGTGATGAGCAAGGAAAATGTTAGGAGCAGCAAAAAAAAAAAAAAACACAGCGAGAAGAAAAGTAGAGCTATGCTGTGCTGTGTGGTAGACCCCAGCCCCCTAATTACAGGAGGTTGCCCTGAAAAGAGTTTGCCAGCCGGGGGGATCTGCGCCTGTGCCAAGTGGACATGAAACATGCCGCGCTGGATCACAGAGAGCCTGTCTGCCCCTCTCGCTGTCCCACTACATGACAACCCCGGAGAGAGAGAGAAAGACAAGGAGGGGAAGCGGGGCAGAGAAGGGGAAAAAAAAAAAAACGGGACCAGGAAGAGAAGTTTGGAAACAAGGGCTATCACCATCTTAAATGAGATTTTTTTTATTTTTTTTTCTCACTCTTTTACTCACTTCCACTGTGCTTCCCTCAGTTATGGCTTCACCCTATTGTTAAGCATCTCTATCTCTTTTCCTTTTAACATAAACTGATTTGCCATATCTTTCCATCTGTCTAGGTTTTGTGTCTTTTTTTTTTTTTCTCTCTCATGTTCCCCGCACCTCCCCCCTGCCCAGAACAGGCTGCTGTAATTGATGGGGAGAAAAGGAAAAACAAACTACGCAGCTAAAGTGTGAGATCAGGTTAGGTTTTCTTGCCCTTGGAGACACAAGTCCAATATTTCTAGGCTTCACTTTCAAGGTTTTAATTATATTTGCAAACACTTGATAAACTTGTTTGGATTATGTCTTATTTCCACATAGTGACAAAAATTGGACAAATGTGACTTTCAAAAGTCTTAGGTGAATGTATTCACACATTACAAGTGAGATGTATCGTCAAGGACTTTTGGAGACACATCCGTTTGGGAAAGTTGCGAGTGTCAAAGAATCATTTTCACACTGCCGTGTATCTGTGCTGCAAGGAAATATCCCACTGGGTGCAAATCTGTGATTCAACTCCACTTGGTGTCCATCCCCACAACAGCTTCCCAATCAAAAATGGCTACGACAAAATGAAAGCTTTTCCATTTGCGGACCTCTTTCTGACATCTGTTAAAACCTTTTTTGACATTTCGTATGTTAACCTCTGCAACACAGGGTTTTGATCCCAACAGGAACTGGGTGGCTTGGAGAGACTCTGGCTCTGTAATTACAGGCCTCCTGAAGTAAATTATAGCTATTTGTGTCTTGTTCCTCCCATCTGGACCACCCAGGCGGTCTGTCCTCTCCCTTGCTCTCCTTCTCGCCTTCGTTCCTCAGCCCCAGGTCCGGCCCCAAAACACCCGAACTCTGCAGAGTGTCACAGCGACCCTGCTTACTACTGCTCGAGTAAGCTCAGCTCTACCTTTTCTTGTTTCTCTCATCCTTTTCTCCCCCTTTTTCTCTTTCTGAACTTCTCTGTCTCCGACTCGCTCTTTTTCACTCTCCCCCTACTCTCCCTTTCTACTCAGCCTCTGTTTCTAACAACCTTAAAGAGACAGCTCCCAGAAATGTTCCCACCCTGAGAAGAAAGCTCTTTTGAGTGTGGAAAACACGTGAGAAGTGTGATTTTTATGGCATTCACGACGAGGAAACATATATTTTTTTTGTTTTTGTTGCTCAAAAACAGAATAAAAAAACATTTTAGACCATCCATAAAAGCAGGACATCTATGTGGTGTGTTATATATTTGAGGAAGCATGTTTGGTGCAAAATGCACTGTTAACTGGATTTACCACCACACATGCTTCCAAAGCAGTTTGGATACCAGGAAACAGAAAAGTGAAAGAAAACGTCAAAACAAACCCAATAAAACTGTGAAACAAGGTTTTCTACAATTTTACTGACAAATGTAGTTTGTTTTTACAGATATCTACATGTCCTTTTCTCTCCATCTGATCCTCCAAAAGGCAAGAAATCCCTAAATCAGTGTGGCTTCTCACACCTAAGATAATGCCAGGATTTTATATACAGCTGATTCTGTTCTTCGCACCATCTATAGGCCTGATCCCAGTTGCAGGCCCTGCTAGGTCAGACCGGGCCACCTTCAAACTTCAGTGTGGTAGATTAGCTGGATTAGGGGGCCCCTGAAAGGCCCCACGCTGCTACGGAGGAAGACCCAAAACGAAGAGGGCTTAAAGGGACATGTATGGCTTTCACTTGCTATACGTAGTTATTGTTTTTGCCTCATCTATCAAGTGTGTCAACAAGAGAGGAAGTCTCTGTTTGCCTTGAAATGAAAAATTTCAGAAAAATGTTGCTCATACCAACATAAAACTATTTGGTTGGCCTTCTATGCAACACCCTATACACTCACTTTAGGTATTTTCTATATTCAGAGCCACCAGAATCCAGACTGCGGACCAAGGAACACCCATGTACCCTGGCATTCCCCCAGCCAGGGCGCCTCCCAGCAGATGGGCTATTCCTCCATACAATCCTTCAGTATGGCGCTGCACTGAATGCAGACCCTTTGTCATTCAACCCTTCAATTTCTTTCAAATGTTTCCCAACAAACAGCAGAATAAAAAAAAAAAAAAGGTCTTTTTTCCCTCAAATGGACCAAAACTTTCCCAGCCCCGTAAAACAATGCCGGAACCGGCTGTGGGAGGGTGAGGCTTGGGGCGAGAAAGAGGAGCTGGCGTGTTGCTGTCTCACCTATAGAAATACACTGTATCTGTTCATGAGTCATCAAGGATACTATTGCTTTAGCAGAGAAGCTGCATCAAATCAAGAAAGCAATAGTCATCATTTCTGCTTGATTGTAATTTGGCTACTCCACTTTTCACACCTATCCTGCAAGAAACTGTATCCAGAGCCAACACAACAGGGAAATCAGTTTCACTTACATTCTATTGAGATGTGCCAGTGGTGTTAGCCACCACACATAAATTTCCACCACGGCTGGCATTTAGGCACTTTCCATTTCCATATGTATAGGCTTGCCTCTGCTAATTATGCTAATCATGGGCAGTGTTGGCCACTGTGAAAAATAGTCACATTAGACACTCCACTGACCGCTAATACTGCTTAATGTGTGGTTGAAACATACATTCATCCCAGCCTGAAAAGCAAAATTTTTCCACGTTGCTGGTCTCATTCAGATGAGAAATGAATTTATTGAGCCCAAGGAGGATTTCTTTTTATTTTCCTCCCCTTCCCAAGTACCAAGAAAATGTCCAGTCTCTGTCTCCATCACTCTCTCTTTACTTTTTATACTTTAGTGGTGTAAAGACAGACGCAAATGGTGCAAACTCTAAGGTGACTGGTGTCGCTTTATACCGTGCAAACCAGAGACAAAGGTTGCTCTTCAGCAAAAGGAGAAGGGGCGCCACAGTATTCTGATTGAGGTTTTATTATCCTGCTTTCTAAGAAGATTGCATTCAGTGAGGCTGAGACTTGACCATCAACTGCCAAGTTGTTGCTTTTTAAGATTTGGCACCAGGACATAGTAAGTGGCTATATTTTTTGAGCTTCGCAATTTATCAAATGTTGCAATGTTCAAGAGTGCAAAAAAACAAACAAAAAACAAAAAAAAAACGCCATGGCAGAGGATGGATTGTGTGCAAAATTTGATATACAATTGAAGATGCAAAAATATTCGATCATAGTGACTTTTATTTATAAATCATAGATTCAGGGATGCTAATAACTGTGGACAGCGATGGTTATATTGTGAGAATGAAAATGAAAGAGAAGAGGGAAGGAAAAGTGGATGTCAACATCATCGCATTATAAAAAAATGATATTCCAGTAGTATAGTGCATCACTCTATATTTCCAAGATGAACGTTTGACTAGCCAATGAACGTGATGATTTTTGAGCTTGAGAAAATGACCGGAGAAAAAAATAAATGTAGGTGAGCATGTGTCTGTCATCTGCATATGTATATATTTCTGTTCCGAGTGTGTTTATTTGTTAGGGGGTGGTCCTGGTCTGTCTGCTGAAGCGTGCGTGCATGTGTGTTGGTGGCAGTGGATGCTGCTGAGAAATAGGATGGAGTGAGGTAGTGTTGAATTGAAGGATGGAAGGAAGGGGTGAAATAAACATTTAGAAGTGACCCAGGTTGACTCTGGTCTTGTTTGTTCTCTCTACCAGTGAGGTCCCAGGCCCTGAACGCTGGGAGTTTATTTATCTAGCTGGGGCACCGCCGCGCACTATTCACCTCCAATAATGCCTCATAGAGCTCCCTTTCTCTGTCTGAACTGGGCCGCTGTGTGCACTCCAATGAATTATAGCATTTACCTGCCACGCCGCTCCGAGGTTTGTTTAGAAAAACAGCTCCAAACTCCTGAAATGCCCACGTGTGCATTCGCTCATTTGCGTAAGCCCAGACGTGTCTTTCTAAACCAGCTCTTTCTTTTTGATTCTGATCAAACCGGTTCTTGATCCTTGCATATCCCCTCTAATTTCACATCGAGCTAAACCAGGACTCCATCCCTGGGCATTCACACCCATTTGGATTGCGGATAGTCTCTGCCTCCCCCTCTTTCCACGCTGACTTTTTATGGGACATGTGGCGCGGCTGCAGGGCCCTGTCTTGCTACATTCATATTTGGACAGCTTGAGTCTGTGTATATGTCTGTCATGGCTCACCCAAACCCCGCCAAGAAAGATGAGTTTAGTTGATGTCAGAGTAAACACCGCCTCTTTTACGTGAAAGCCCGTTTCATTTTTTTTTTTTTTGCCCTCCCCACTCGCCAATTTCTCTTTTCCAAACAAGTCTTTCAAACAGCGCATTGCACATTGAGAATAACAAGGAGAAAAGGCAAATATCTAAACAAAGTAAGAAAAGAATGCACTGCGTTCTGGCAAACCTTTAGGCAAAAGAAAGCAATCCATGTGGCACAACTTGCTGGGAAATGAAGAGGTGCAGAAGACAGTCTCATACTTGATGTTTGTTTAAGAGAGTCAGGAAAAAAAAAATAGCAGCAAAAAGAGGGGAAAACGTGTGAGTAGGCCATAAACCTTCCACCCTGTTCCTGCCCCAACCCCCCTATTGTCTCTACTCATCCCTGTCTTCTTCCTGCACCTCTTTTTATGATCTTTCCTTTCTGCTTGGGAACAATAAAGACTGTTGACCAGGTCACAGCATCAGCTCAAACAAAATAGTATAAAAGTGGTACCAGAGTTCAAAGTTTAAACCTTGGCGATGCTTAGGGCCCAACATCATAATCGGCTAGTTTTCTCTTGAACAAGCACTTAACAGTGTGATTTTGTTCTAAATATTTGAAATGTACAAAAATAAAAATCAGATGAAATTTTAGGGGGACACATGCTTTGATGTATACATTCTTAATTTCTCAAATCAGAGCCGGTTGGTCAGAAAAAGAAGATTTGCAGTCTGCATGGGCCAGGAAAAGCTGGAGCATCTCCATTTCAAAAGTAAACTAAGGAAAAAAAGACAGTCTTCATAATGGTTCATTTTAAAGCAAACTCTGTGAGACATGACCAAAATCCACTCGTAATCCTTCTTACAGACTAAACACCCTGATGCTGTGGCTTTTAAATCTCTCCTACCCGTGTGTGAGGGTGAAAATCAATCCTCCTACTTATGAGCTGCACGTTCATGTTGCAGATGCCTAACAATACTTGAGTCAAACCACAAACATCTAAGTCACTAAAAGTAAGATTTCTGACACATCTCCCTACGGCTAGCCCTCCTCGGACTCAGGCCGCTGTGCTTCACACCATTTTGGTCCTGCAGAAAGGGAGGAAGCAATTAAAAAAGCCCCGGTGGCCTGACTTCACAGAGCAGGTAGAAACATAAACAGACGCGCGCGCACACACACACAAACGAAGGCAGGCGGTCAGAAACGCAGCCGGGAACTCAAGCTGAACAAGTCTGAGGTGAGAAAGATGAGAAGTTTGTTTGTGTTGAAAAGTTTGAATACGTGATGGGAACCACATGCACCTACAGCACATCCAGAGCGTCAGCACTCGCAGCGTCGATTCCCGGCAAGGAAACCCCGAACAAATTAGGACAAATGTGATGAAACATGCATTTCCCTTTCAACTGCAACACAGTAAGCATCATTAAAACCCACTCAAAGAGACACAACAATATTTTGAGTCTCTTCAGTTGAAATCTGCTGTTTTATTGGTGAGCATGTCGGCCCCCACCCTCCACCACCTTCTCCAAAGCCCTTCATGTTTTCTGGCTCACATACAATAGCGCATGAGTGTGTGTTGCTCTATGTTTGTGTGTGTGAAAGAGAAACAGAGAGAACTAACCTCTCCTTGTTACCGAACCACTTTACTCTCCATTGAGGCCCTAGCAGCTTTGTCAATGGGCTATTGGTGGAAACAAGGCAGGCAGAAACTTTAGAAACATGGCCACAGCCTCTTAAAGGCACAGCGTTCCCTTTCAGCCACAGCAGCAGCACCCCCTTCCTCTACTCCCCTCCTGGTTCAGCTCTCTGAATCCCGCAGCAAAACAACTGGCACACAAACAACCAAACATCTCCTTTAAGTGGGCAGCTCGGCCAATTAGCTTGAGAGGTAATCCCAAAGATTTACACTAACCGGAGCAATTAGAAACTGTAGCAAATCTTTCTATTGTTCCCGTTTCTCTTCAGAAATGTACATTTCCCCTCCTTTAGCCTCAGACTGACACTTTTCTTCTAACTTTGACAGAGAAAGTTTTTTTTTTTTTTTTCTTTTTTTAAAAAAAAAAGCATTGCCCCAGAGGAGCATATTCAAATTCCGGTGCAAGTCAAGCGTACAGGCTTCCCAACACTTGTCTCCCGACACCAAGCAGTGTGTGGGGGAGACTCCTCCGACACCTCCGCGCCGGGCCCTGAGGGAGCCGCCTGTTCCTGTCCTCCAGTGACATGGTGGGCTTAAAAAACCCTATAGAGTCTGTTTATATTCACCAACTGCTGTGGCGCTTTTAGAGTGTGCAAAACAGGTGGGTAAACTTCAGCTGCATTCACTTATAATTTTTCTTTTTTTTCTCTTCTTCTTACTAGGAGGAGAGAAGGACGAGGGAGGAGAGAAGAGGAGGAGGAGGCGGGGGTGGGGAGGTGGGGGATTCAGGGAGGTGGTGCCTGCTTGCCTCTTGTTGAATGGAATCCAAGAATAGTTAGGGACCACACAGGGAGCTGGAAGAGGGTGGGGGGGGGAGGGGTCAGAGCCCTCAAAGATGGCTAACCATTCACACAGTCCCATCTGCTGCGGGGATCAGGCCCGGCACAGAAAGCCTGAGGGTTTAAAAGGAATTTGGCCAGTGTGAAAAACTAAATGAGGCTGCCTTTGCCTCTGAAAATGAACTTATATCTAAAAAACATAGACGAATGAGAGGAGGAGGTTTTTTTTTATGAGGGAGCTTTCATGGTTAGAAGCAAAAGTGTGTTCCCGCCTGACAGAAGCCTTTTTAAGTCGAGATGTCAGACTTCTGTTTTCAGGGAACGCTGCACAAACAAGTTGGGACATGAGTTCAAAGAAAAGGCTATCCTCACGGGGTATTGCAATCAGCAGTTCAACTATACACAAGAAGAAAACTAATTAGTGAAAAGTATATTTTTTGATTTGTCAAAACCCTCAACTGTGCTTCTGCTCTTGTCAGGTCAGCCAATCAAACTAGAGGCCCTGTCACCTACAGCTCCCTCCCTCCCATGGCACCAAGGTGACACTAATATGGTCACCCTGCATCTTTTCACCAGCCATTATTGTCATTCAAACTCTTGTTAGTAAAAAAAAAAAATGAGCTGGATCTGTCAGGCTTCAAAGCCCCCACAGCAGCTGTGGAACCTGAACCCAACAAACAACAGCACGAGTGAAGAATTTCACCATCATTCCTCCTCCATGCTCTCTCTAAACAGGACATCTCTTGCAACTCACCTTCCACCCAGAGCTGCTCGATGTTGGTTTCGATGGCTGCCACCCGGAGTCCCACAGACAGAGCCCCGAACACCAAGAGTCCAATAAAGAGCACCTTCCCGCAGTGCCTCTGGATGTGGCAGCCCAGAGAGAACAGGAAGGCCTGGAACCTCGCCCGGATCCACAGAGGAGCTTTCTGACCTACTGCCTTTCCCTGGACGCCAGGCAGGATTGGAGGGGTTAAAGAGAGGGACATTATTACAAAGTTACAACATGTGTGCCAAATAATGCATCATGCAATGCTTGCATTCAAAAACAGGATCCAACATAAATACTTTAAATTGAGCTAAAGACTACAGGAGAATCCTGCACTAGGACCCATTGTGTTTGTTTGTTTGTTTGTTGGTTTGTTTGTTGGTTTGTTTGGTTTTTATCCATATACAGATACATACTGGACATGCTGGTATCCAGTGACAATTAGGATTGGGGGAAATAATTTCTATGTATTATATGTGACATAGGGATATGTTAAAGTTAAACAATTTAAAGCAAACTGGATGCAAATTTTTAAGTTATAAAGACAGCTATGTTTTTTTTTTTTTAATACATAAAAGCAAAAGTGCATCAAACAAGCCTTATTCAGTGTCTGAGCAGAAGTGCAAACTAAAAAGCCTGCATACTGACAGAGCAGCCGGTTGCAAATGGGGTTCCAACTAATAGAAACCATTCTGTTATGTGCCTTTCAACGCCTTCTCCTCAACAGTTTAACTTAAATCTGGCCCAATCCGCCTCATGGTGTGGGAGCCATTCGTTAGAAATGTCACTGCTGCTGCTGCTGCTGCTGCAGAGGACATAGCTTTCTGGTGTTGTGGTTTCTCTCAGCGGTGCTGAAACACGTCCAAGCATCCGGGCGGTCCAAAGATGCTTTGTCAGATCAAACTCAATCAGTGAATTCCTCTACAGGACCCACCACATTTCCAAACAAACCCGGGGCCAGTGCGCTGCTCTCCGCTGGCTCGCGCAGAGCCGGGGAAAGCACGCACTGCGCGGCTGCGAAACGAGCCGCTCCGCTGCTGATTCGTCTCAGGGACAAACATGAATGAGACGCTGCATGTCCATTCAAACAAGCCGCTCTTATCGCATAAGGCTGACTATTTTTTCCAGTGAAGAACTAAGAGATATTAATGCATATATTTTTTTTTTCTTTTACCCAGATCCTGATTCTATACTGGGAATTCAAAACCCCAACTCTGGGTTCACACACGCACTCTCAAAATCGGGTTCAGATAAAAGCTTTGTCATTCACATTTGCCGACTTGAATGAGAGTAAATGCCGCAACAGGCTGCTGCGAGTGAAATGCATCACCTTTGAGATCTGTTTAAGTGCGAAAGCGGCATGGCAGTAGCTGGGTCTCCGCTGCAGGTCTGGGTGCGCAGGCGGCTGAGAGCGCGTATAACTCGGGGGTAAATCTCCAAAGACGCCGGAACCTGGGACCCCGCGATCCGAGGCCATAGTCCAAAGAGAGTGGTCGGGGCGCGGAGCGACGCGAAGGGGAATCGATGCTCGACGTTCAGGGAAGGCAGTAATCCGACATAGACGTGGAGCGCATCCAGCGCCACCGGCGACAAACTCGCTTTTCTACTCTTCCACGGAGCCAAACAAGTCTCGAAACTCCATCCCGACATTATGCGCCGAAATCCGTATAGATCCTTCAGTCTTCATTCGTCCCGAGAGTTGGTGAAACTGCGTCTCAGAGAGGAGCTGTAGCAGTGATAGTAGTAGTAGTAGTAGTAGTGATAGTTGGAAAGCCTAACAGTCTGAGTCCGTCCGTGTCAAGTCTAACTCCGATCCCGTAGCGGTAACATTTGGAGAAGTTCGCCTCTCGGCAAATCCTGAAAAGGGAGGTTTGATGGAAAAGTGCTCCGGCTCCCATTGGCCAAGGAAGAGGCAAATTACTTTGCAAACATCGCCTATTATTAGCTGCTAAGCAACAGCTCACCAAAGTGGAGAGAGAGGGGGACCACCCAGGCTGCCGCTGCCTGGGCTGGTGGGGGGAGGTGGAGGGAGGGCGGAGTGGGTGAGGGAGGGACGGAGAAAGGAGAGAGAGAGAGAGAGAGGAACTCTTTCAATAAACTCTGCGCGCACGCACGCGCACGGTCTCCGCGCACGAGCCCTCCCCAGCTCGTCTAACCATTCCTTCCCAGCGACCTTCCAGTTTGCACATGCCGTCAATTGGAGAAGCATCGCCGAGCATCCACGCAAACGGCTCTCGGCTCCTGCGCTGTTTCATCAGCGCAGGCCAATCAGCGAGAGAAGAAAAGTTAATTCAGCTTTTCAGACAGGAATGTAAACATGTGATTCCCCCCATTACCCCCTCTCCCTCCCCCCACCCTCTCTCTCTACACGTTTTGTGTGTGGGAATTGCAGATCTTTTAACACTCTTCCTATCACTGTAGCCCATCTCATGTTTGAAAAGCCTCTCATTTGTGACAAAATCCCCAAATCAGGAGGTCTTTTTTTTTTTTTTTTTTGGTCTGATCTGAGTCTTTGGTGTATGAGCAGTTTGCATCAGACAGCTGTGGTTAGTGCTTCAACAGCACCTTGCTAAAGTGGGCTCAGTCAGACCCCTGGAGACTTACAACATTTTGGTACTTTACTACCTTATGTGTGTTTTATTAGCAATCAATGTGTCAGAATCAGACAAAAGAGCATTTGTGAATTGGAAGAAAAATCAGAGATTGTTTTCAGATATAGTAGCCAAATGAAAGTTATAAATATTGGCATTTTTACACAAGACACGAATGGAGAGCATCTTTAAAGATGGTTTCTTTAGATTTTCCATCACATTCTCAGCTGGACTCACGTCTGGACTTTGACTGGGCCATTCTGCCTAATAAAAAAAAATGCTCTGATCTAACTTATTTCATTAAATACTATCATGCTGAAAGGTTAACCTCAATTCTAGCCTCAAGTCTTATTGGATATTTTTTTGCAGATCAAAAGAAGATGAATACAAACTTACATCAAATTAATTTTTTAAATTAAAAGATATTGTACTACAGCTGTGTTCTACTCTTTGTAGGTCAATCACATAAATCTCCAATGATATACACAGATTCTTTTAGAATGTTAATTTAACTCCTCAAAATGTTTAGGAGGTATAAATACTTTCAGAAGGCAATTTGCACCAATAACTAACTTTCCCTCTTGAGGCAAAAGTCGTCTACCCAAGAAAAATGTTACCAATCTCTCCTGTAAAATGACAACAACAACAAATAAGAAAGCAAAGTATAGGTATACCGGAGCAATTTTTCTACATACACATCCTTTTTGTCAACACCTCGGTGCTGCCTGGTTCAGTGTGACAGCTGTATCTCCAAGCAGGTTTTTGGAAAATGTCCATGTCTCACCATGCATGACTTCATAGGTTCAGAAAGCAGAGAGCAGTTCACCTCAGAATGATACTGAAATGAAGGAAAGAGGGAAAATAAGTAAAGAAAGAAAGGTGCAAAGGAAGAAGAAGAGGAAGAAAGAGAAGGAAAAAAATAAAGTGAGGAACAAGAAGAGAAAGAGAAAAAAAAAAGAAAGAATTCCCAAACCTGACTTAATTTTTAGTGCTCTGCTAATACGAGCCCCCATTGGCCCCACTCATGACTGTATGGGGGTGAAGAACAAACACAACCCGATTAGAGTCATTCTCTACCTAAACACCATTCTGAGCCGGCGTGAGGAACATTTGTCAGGCGGCTGGTGCTAATGTGGAGCCTTTTAGGTTCCAGTAAAACAATCTGAACTCAAATTGAAGCGATTTGTTGACGCTGTGAGAAGCTGGGTTTTTCACCGAAAGCGATGGAGGCGCCTGCAAGTTTAATGTTGAACTCCCGGTTCCATCATCACTATTTGCAAAATAAAATAACACAGGCTTCAGTGTGGTGAAATGAGACGGATGTACTTTTAGATAGGCTTATGCTGACTTTTTGCATTATTTCTGTTTCCACTACTTGACACAGTGCTTCACAGATGAACTCAAAAATGCTACATTTTCACCTGTATTTTTTCCAGAATTTACAATTTTTAAGTTTAATTAAATAGTTATTTACTTGGAAAAAAAAAAACTTTTTTGAAAAAGCATTTTACAATATGATTGCAAACAATGCTTAAATGTATAACCTCTCACCAATTGATCAACTCTTTATGGTGGTATTGTGATTTTGATTAAACTAAATTGAACGATGTCAAATCAGAATTTGACCAGAAGACTGGTTCTGATTGAGATAATATGAGGTAAATATGCAAGCATATGCACATTGGGATGATACTTTTTGGAAAGTAGCATTATTAATAAACTATAAAATTATAAATCTACAAATAACAAATTTGCCATAGACACTTTTGCTGAAGAATAAATATGTGGGCACCTGTACATTAAAGGAAATGGGAGTTTAATGCTAAAATGTAACACATATTTCTAACAAATAGTGATGAAAAAGAGGTATAAAATCAGAACAAACTAATTGCAACACAATCCCTTTCATTTTTTAATGAGTTTAATCAAAATACTGTATATTCAACTGTAATTACATTTCTTCTGTCCCCACTGAAAAAGTTGCAGAGTCCATCATTTTTTCATCATTTAATGAAAAAATCCTGGTGTGCAAACCAGCATCAATAATCATTGAAAATATGGGGATGGATCTGAATGATGCTTCACAGCATTTACACAAAGGGCCAGATCAAGATTGATTGTGGCCCTGGGTACAGTTTCATTTGGGGGCCCATTTCCAGATGAGCCTATCGCGGTTTCTAGTGGAGAGAACAACCACAGGAAATTTGTTGTCATTGATAAGAAACATCTACAGAAAATATGATCCTAGCTCAGACACAATTGGCAGATAATAATGAATTAGCTCTTTTATTATAACTTTAAAATAATGAAAGGGATGAATTAATAATTCAATCTTTTTCAATGAGGAACAGGTCAATGTTCCTCATTGACCTGTGACGCCCTGGGCAGAAAGCCTCATTGCCGACATTTAAGACCACAACTGTCAACTGATAAAATTATGTATCTTATTACAGTTTGGCAAAATGTAGCTCACTGTTATAAGAAAAAGGACAGTTTTACAACATTATTCTATGATTATTGTAATTTCAAATTTCTAATTGTCTTTAAGTTAGCGAGACAATTTTATTTGCTATCATTTCTTTTTTTTGTTATTAAAGTTGATACAATAAATCGAAATGAAATATCAGATATTATTGCTGTCCAACAACTCCATGCTGACAGTCACTGTCACACGACGACAAATACACCCTGCGTCTCTTGACCCATTGGGTTTTCCAGTGTGGCCAGTCTGACCAGCCAGTGGCTTCTCTTGGACTGGGTTGGGTCAGGCTGAGTGGTAGAGGCAAACAGGCAGCTGGAAATGGGAGCTAATGTGGAATGTGAGGAATTGGACTGTGTGGTAAGGGGCCCCTTCAAGCCTAACAAACTCAGGGAGGTCCAAGGCCTGGTCTAGAGGCCTTGGATAAATAAACCATGGGAGATGACCATGCGCTGTGTAGATATCTGCCATCACACCTCCCTAGCCTCCAAACACAAACCCTTAATCCGTCCTTCGCCTCTCCACATCCTTTGTCCCATATGTTCTCTCTCTCTCTCCCAGCTTCCTCTGTTTATCCCCTGCCCTGCCTCATCCTCTTCTATTTTACTCTTCTTTTAGCATTCGAACCGTTCCTATCATGCTCATCTCCCTTTTTTCTCCTTCTGCTACCCCGTTGTTCCCTCTCCCTCCGCACAATCTCTATTTGTCCATTTCGTCTCCCCCCAGTGAACTCACCCATCCAGTCACTCATCCATGCTTGAACTACTGTCTGTCGCGGGTTTTGTATTCGCTATAAGCAGAGTTATGGAACCGCTTTGGCACTCAGCCGTCTCCCAGCAGCCGGGTCGCTGATTGTTCAGGCCCAGAAAGTGTTTATTTAACACAGAAGCAGCGAGATTGCTCACGACTGCATTTCTTCTATTGCTTTCAGAAGAGCTATGTAATAGGGGGAAAAGTTTTTAAATGACTCATAACCGAGGAAGTTTTAGGAAACGTCGTTGTAAATTTAATCTTCCAAAGGAATCCTGTAAAAGTACAACATTTATAGCCTAATAAGAATATTGCAGAAAAGTTCATTTATAAAAAGCTTATCTTAGAATACTAGAAAATAAACATCATCAAACCCATCATGAAAAAGAGTTGATGATATTTAAGATTTGAAAAATTGAAACTCTCACGGTGTACACCATGTTCCAAATTATTATGTAAGTGATATTTTCTCAGATTTTCTTAAATGGTCAGTGCAAATGATGGTCAGTATAATTTTCAACTCATAAACTATTACAGTATAAATCAAATTTTACTGTACAAAGCTCCCAAATAGAACAGTTTTTTTTTTTTTAAATAAAAAACTCAAAATGCACTGATCTACAATTATTATGCACAGCAAATTTTCTAAACATTTTATGGATTATAAAGAACTGCAAGCGGTCATTCTTTGAATGTGCAGCATTAAGTGGTCACATGTCCTAAAATCAAAAGCTATTTAAATCAAAAACATTTTTTCCAGACCCAGTTACATGTTAACATAGAACCCTTTCTTTGATATCACCTGCATAATTCTTGCATCTATTGAACTTGTGAGTTTGTACATAGTTTCAACTTGAATTTTTTGGGATTCGAAGGGGATTCTCAGAGCTGCTGTCTTGATATGAACTGTATTCCATCCTCAGATCTTCTGCTTGAGGAAACTCCAAAGGTTCTCAATGGGGTTGAGGTCAGAGGAGGATGGTGACCACACCATGAGTTTCTCCACTTTTATGCCCAAAGCAGCCAAGCGGTGGTATTCCTTGCAGCATCAGATGGTGCATTGTCCTGCATGAAGATGATTTTGCTCCTGAAGGTACGGCTCTTCTTTTTGAACCATGAAAGAAAGTGATCAGTCAGAAAGTCCATATACTTTGCTCAGGTTATTTTCATACCTCTCTCCCCATGATTTCAGCCCAAACAATGATCTAATGTTTTCATACCTTGTCATACGGCACTACACTATCTGATGATTTTCGTCAGCAGAGAGATTATTTCTCTTTCCCATATTGCTTGAAACCTGTGGCCTGCTTAATAATGTGGAACATCCTTCTGAAGTAGATTTCCTTTAATTGAGCTCAACAGACCAACTAATCAATCCAGCTCTCTGAATCAATAATTATAATGATTCAAAGTATAGATGACACAATGCCATCTATACATTTAATAGAACAACAACAACAAAAAATTATCACTTTAATCCAATTTGCATAATAATTTGGAACACAATGTAAGTATCTAAACTTTGGAGGAAAAGGAATAAAGGACAGAAGAGACAGTAACTGTATGTGTTTCACTAATACACATGCTCGACTTTTAAGTTCCAACCAGTCATTTATACAATTACAAAAAGTGAAAAAAAACATTTTGGTGTTTCTTGAAAAGATCACTATTTTATGGTGTGTTTTTTCTCCATCACTTCTATTTTTCAACAAGAAAACATAGAGTACAATATATTTATCACACTGAATCCCAGTCATGAAGCGAACAAACTTTAATAGAGAAATTTTAGTTGCTATTTACTTTATTTCAAGAGGTTGCCCTTCAAAATATGAATCTGTGAGACAGACAAGAGTCAGGAGAAATAGTTGGTCAAATTTAAAGACAAAAAAATAAAAATAAAAATTGCTCAGCGGCAGAGGGAGGCAATCCGCACTGAGACTCTCCTTCAGAGTCAGAAGCAGAATCGAAGCTGCCACCCACGGTCTCACACAAGATTAATTATGATAATGCATTTCTTTAGCCCTTTGTCATCGTAATGAATGGTTGCCTTTCTGGGGGCAAAACACACAGAACACAGAAAGAAACAGAGAAACACACTTTCTTTAAGTCTTTGTTTGGGACGGTTGTAACCGAGGTATTGTCAGACGCAACTGGCAGGTGGTAATGCAAACTTTGGACCTGTGGATTTTAAAAGAAAGCACAGAGCTTCAAATCTATCTGCCTACACATTTATCCATCTATCTGCCTTTAATAATCTGAATTTTTGCTTAGCATTTTAGACCTGTTTGAATTAAAACATAATATTGAAATTTTAAAGAACTGTAACTGATGTGAGATTATAAATAGAGGGAAAGATTGAATAAGATGTTGTTGAAGACAAAAAAAAAAGGGGGGGGGGGGGTTCATTTCAGATGATTTAAAACAACCGGTGCCTTCAGAGTTCTGCCTCAACACTTGTGCTAATCAGATTAGAAAGAAATAAGAACCTTGTGGGTGTCAAGCGGGTCAATCTTTTGCGACTTACTGCAATTTCACTTCAAAAGGCTCGATTCCAATCAAACAGAGGCTCAGAGCTGACTTAATTAGCAAACTGGGGGCTCTGCAGCGTCAGGCAGCAATATCTGGCTTAGGGAACGCTTGTGAGGGTTTCTGCGGCATTTCAATGAGCTTTTTATCTTCATGCATTCTCTTTGTTGGCCAAGTAACATAAACAAGTGAAGTTTGTCAAAAGAGCGTCTCTCTGCGTGTGTGTGTGTGTGTGTGTGTGCATTCAAAAGTTTAGGTTGGAGATAGGGTGGGTCTGGTGGAGATGCCAGTGAAGGAGGATGTAAGCATCCTGAAAGGTAATGTGTGGAAAAAAAAAAAAAAAAGACGAGGGAGGAAATTCATTTGTGGTCCAAGAACACAGAAGACAAATTGAGGAAGTGTTGTGCTAATGTGTAGGGGTCAGCAGCAAACACACGCAGGTTTCTGACTGACTACCACTTGGGTGGCCTGATCGCTCGCTCTGTGTGAGCGTGTCTCTTGCTCACCCACAATCAAGCCTCAAGCAATGAAGCCACCCATATACTCAGGCAATAACCCCCCCTAACCTCGTAGCAGAACTCAAACTCCACCCTACCTCTGCGCGTCTGTGTGAACGTCTGTGTGTCACACATTTGTCTCCTTTCATCGGGGCACCGTCTCCATCGTGCACTGAGCTTCTTTATTCTATATTTCCACACTTACAGGAAATCAGGCAGACTGGATTTCATGCATGGGCATATGAAACGACAGAGACCAAGACATGAGGAGTCGTTTTAACAACTTCCTAATGTCTGGCTCTTTTGCTTCGTCAGTGAAGGAACGTTTGTTCAGAATATTTCAGTTTTTATATTCAGACTCATGTCCATTAAAATAACACCAGAAAAGCTCATATTTTGCATCCATTTATTTTTTTACTGCCCCTTGATCAAAACTATATATAAACAACTCTATTCTGTTCTTCTCACAAGTCTTTCAGGACACAGTTGTATAGTAAAAAGTCCAGGATGCACATTTGTTGACCTATGTTTTTTGTGTGTTGTAATGTTGTAGTGTCAGAAAATGCACTCATAAATTATATCCATTATTATAATTATTATTAAAGCTGAATCTCAAAAGCCCTTTAACAAAATGCAATATATTTTTGCAGCCTCGTACAAACTGTTGATGTGTTTCGACGGGTGACTTGCATTTTTCAAAGTTTATCTAATTTAATTCCTCCTTGTTTGCTTCGATGACTAGACACCCTGAAAAGCTCTTATATCTGTACCTGTAATATCTACAATGTATTTTATATTTATTTATTATGCCTGCTTCTTTTTAGACTGGAATAAAGTCTATATATATATATATGTTCTTACGTGGACTTGTGCAACGTAATTTAGTTCTGCTCAGTTGTGTCTTTGAGGTTGTGCTAATTGGCAATAAAGTAGATTGTTGACAGCAACCCTGACTTATCTCGTTAGACTAAAATTAATCTTAAAGGTTCTCTGCAGCAAACCAACTGTAGGAAATGAGCTGCTCCATTAAAGTCCAGTCAAACCAGTGGGTGGCATTTTGTTTTAAAACATGTAGTTTCAATGAAGATAAAAACAACTCAGTCCCCCGTGCAGCTTACCAAAAAGTATCAGTTACTGGATTTGCATTTAAATCTGACATTACCTATGATGTAAGTTTTCCATTTTCCCATACTTCAGTTTCCACCACCTCCCACAAAACATTGTTGTTTAGCTCACACACTAACAGGAAATCATGCAGACTAGATTTTATGCATGGGCATATGAAACGTCAACATGAGGAGTCTTGGTCTCAGAAAACAACAACAAAAAAAAAAACATTTTCTGGTTTTCTGACAAAAACCAGAAAATGAACTTGAGCAAGTCAAATCATGTGTTTATGTTGTGGATGCCAACCTTAAAAGTACAACTGTTGCCAAGAACAATCAGTGTGACAAAAATATTTTGTTTTACTTATTTATTCTCTCAGTGGTTCTACAAGATTCAGTTTGAAATTGATAATTATTAAAAAAAAAAAAAAAGTCCAAATTCAACAAAGCAAAAGAAGCTGGCTTGGCTTCTGCTCTATTTTGAGGTTTTGTAACTGAATCTAGCAAAACATGGAGATTTGCATTTGCCTCCATGCATCAGCTTGGTTTTATCATCTTACAGGTGTCTGCCAAGCAGCAGATCAAAAGCGATCGCAGAAACAGGTTCAGCCCTGATGGCGTTGAACAGAAGAGACTCTGTGGTTTTTGTACAAATATACAAATTTCTACCCAAACACACCCAACTGTGAAGTTCTCATCATGTGGTAAAAAGAGAGGTCAGAGAGGTTCATTGCTTGAAAAGAAAAAGTCAATCCAGCTGAGATAAAGTGAATCCTGACTGTTGCTTTTGGGAATTTAAAGCTCAGGTAGGAAATGTTTTCTTTCGCTCACGCATTCGGTTTTTCTTGGAGATGAGAAGCCGTGGCAACTTCAAAATTCATTTTGAAAAACAAAAAACAGGCAGGGGAATTGGTGGCAACGCCAAGTTGGTGGCACAGCTGTGAAGTTAAAAGAAGCGAATACTCTAGCCGTAAAAAAAAAACAAAAAAAAAAAAACGGTTTCCTTGAAAAGAAAATGACTAAAAGAAATTTTTGAACATCAATGAATGCATAAAATCTGAAATTACAGAGTGGTCTTCCAAAGGAACTGAACTCTAAGTGTTTTATTTATGGGACTTTAGTCACTTATACAACATGGACATAAATCTGTGGTAAGACCTAAAACCACATTAAGCTCGGTTTTCTGTCAAACTTAGGCACTGGTTGTTTCGCTCTGACACCATGTTGTACTTCTGATGTTTTTTGTCTTTCGTTCCAAACTATTTTTAGGGTATGAAAATTAGTCATGTGAATCTGTACATTCAGAAATTAAAACACTTTTCTAAAATCAACTGTTTGCCAGTGCAGTGAAACAAGGTTTTGTGACTCAAGCACATATTTTCTACCAGCGGAAGGTCACTCAGGTCACAGTCTCTCAGATTTGATAAAAGTCAACTGGTTCTGAATCACAATCAGTGGAATTAAATATGAGTTTTGGGCGTTTATTTGATCATCTTTATGAGTCATTAGAAATATAAACTTAAATGCAATAATTTGATTTAATTTTACAGTGCTGAATAAACTCTTTATTCTCCATAAGTTATTTATCAGAGTGTCATTCTATGTGCTGTTTTGTTATGATTTCCTGAAACTATGAAGCTCTTCATGCAATTTCAGTTTTGTGCTATATGACTAAATGTGACATTGACAGTTTTAGGCTGAACAACAGAGCAGGAACTCTCTGCCAAAGCAAGTCAGCTAATTCTTCTATTGATTCTTATTTGGGTTTTGTTTACTCAGTTAGATAAGTACAATTTGAGGAAACAAGACATATTAGCAATTTGAAAGCTTCCTTGCTTAATAAACTAGGAGGTAGTGAAAGGAAGAAGATTCACAAAGTCTGGTCACACACTGATGTGGGACACCACTCAGTGTGTGGTTGTGATGGTGAAGTTCAATCAGCACATCCAACCTGATCCTACACTAATGTTTAGTGCAGGCTGTCTATTCCATTCTCTTCACCCTGAAATTCAGAAGGTAGTTTCCAATAAAACCCCACTCTGTGGGGACAAGTTGGATCAGCTGGTTGCTAAGTGAGCACTAATCTGATGGTCCTAGTCTCTTTCTGAAATTAGTCTGTCTCCACATATGATGATGAACCTTTTTTTTTCCAGAGTGAGCAAAGCTGCCCAACAGCATCAGACTATATCCACCAAAAGATGTTTGGTATTGGCAACAAGGAGAAGTTTTTTTTGTTTTTTTTTATTGAGCACAGCCCACATACTGAACTGGGATGTTTTGAATTGCCAATTAGTTTTTATATTAATGAAAGAAAAAATAGACTAATCATAATGTTTTTATTTTTTGTGAAAGGTTTAATGTGATTATGGGTTCCTTAGGTTGAGACAAGCATTGCGCCAAAGCAAAGAGGCAAACTGATCCACACCTGTCAAAGTTGCATCAGTGTACAGGTGAAGGAGAGCCTGATTTTATTGTGTCGCATTTTGCAGCTTCAAAATATAATAAATATAAATAAATCTATAAAAATGATGCTTCTTGCAACACTAAGCCACATATTTGCCCTTTTATCATTAGCCACTGAAGTATGTTTGTTTAATCTTCTCAAAAGAAGAGAGAAGTTGAATTATATTTTAGTTATCATTAACTGTATTTAGTTGGCAATATCAATATTGCATAGCACATTCTTATATCTAAATCAAGAAATAATGTAGACCAATTATTTTTCAGCATAGCTTATTTCTTACATTATTTTACACGAGATAAAATACATATCTCTCATACATCTTACTTCCAGACATGAAGAGAGACTAAGCGAGGCCACAGACACAATAGGAAACAGAGGAGAGTAAATCAGACACACTGACATCCCGGTTCTCATCTCCTTCCTACAAGACTAAGAAACTTATAATCTGTAATTGAGGAAAAAAAAACTTCACCAATGGAATGCAATAAATCTGTCGACAGACAGAGTTTCAGATGGGGAAGACAAGAATAAGAAGGAAAAGAAAAAAAAAAAAGAAAAGCATCAGCCGTGAGTCAGTTTCCTCCTGCGCCGGGCCAGCGAGTGTGTGTCAGGGTGGGGCATCGGTGTCAACTGATATGCGATCGAGCTGGGTGGTCCAGGCCCGACACATACACCATTTTTGTGTACAAATAAACTTAACCCCCTCCCACACACACACCATTGTGGTCACCCCTCCCACTGGCTTTTTTCTCCCCATCTCTGGTGCTCACAGCTGCACAGCGTGCGTGTGTAAACACCTTAACGCACAGACACGATGATGTGTGTGCGCGCACACGCTCCTCCCTCTGGAACACTGTAAACTGAGTAATTGAGAGCTGCTATGGGGAGAAAGAAATGATCTGATGAAGGCGAGGAGTGCAGACAGGATGGCCAAGATCCACCAGTTAATGTTGGTCGTTAGCTGCTCATGGCGTTAGAGGAGAGAGAAAAAAAAACAATAAAACAACAACACACAAATCCATGCACTCAAGACAACTTGTCTTTATTCAAACTTATTGTTAAAAAGAAAACATCCCCAGACTGTCCAGCAGCTTCCAAATGCCTGATTGGACAGTCACTCTATCAGGTTTGCCGCTCTGAGGTGAACAGGTGAGGTTTCAGCTATTCTGCGACGCAGCTAGATCTCCATCAGTTGGTCCGTTCCAACAATGACTTCATTTGTCCGTTCAACTGAAAAGAAAGTTACAGGTGAAAGGTAAAAATAAGTATATATCATAATGTTTATAGAGATTTATCTGGGGAATGAGAGAGTAAACGCACCACAAATGACCACTGCGACAATCCAGTGGTCATTTGTGGCCACTGGATTGTCACAAATGGCTCACAAATACTAGGAGCCATTTGTGAGTCAGTCATATTTATTTTCAACTGGACAGTTTCAGTCCAAGCAGATGAAAAACATTAGATTTGTCCATTCTTTTCTTTTAAACATGAGCTAACAATATAGTAGTCACATCTTTACCCTGTGCTCTCTAACATATGAGGAATAAAAAAAGCTTCAGCTAGGTTTTGTACCTTCTCTCATCCCTTAAACCTGCAAGTTCAAACCACTGCATGAATAGATGGCACAAGATCAAGCATCTTGCAAACAAATGACTGAAACTAAGCCTTTGAAGATATTTACAGCTCAATTTTTTTTTTTATGCAAGTTGCAGACAGCCAAAGAATCAATTAGTATGTCTGTACAATTTATGCCACAGCACAATTCAACGCCACAAAGGTTGGTCAAAGAAATTAGAATAAATATTAAGTAGGTTTTTAGGTGAAAACAATTGTGAAATAAAAAAAAAATGCCAAAAATTGCCAAATATGATGATTTTTACTTGCAAAGCCGTTTTCACCCCAGACTACTACAATGCTAACAAACACAGTAAATATTTGAATGTATTCATTTTGACACAACAATAAAATCAAAAGAAATCTTTGCAATGGATTAGAACTAGAAAGTCCACTGTGTGAGATCCTACAACTTTTTATTCAGCCCCAATATCTTAACTTTAACTGCTGCACTATAAATGTGTGATGGTCTCTTTCAATCTTCAACTTCCCTAACACTTGGAGTGCAGTCACAATTCCTCCTTGGGTCCGTGCCCTCCTACCTCCAGCCCCCTCCACCACCAAGTACCGGTGCTGATCCAAAACAAATGGTGGCAGGGAGCAATGTTCCATCCACACAGACAGGTTTTAGTGTGAAGGAATCTTTTGCTCAGAATGAGCTTAGCCACTGTTGTGTGAAAGGAGAGGACAAATGGAGCATGGGACTCCAGGAGAAGGAAGGGAAGGAAAGGTGGGGAGTGACTGGAGTGTAAAAGAGGAAAAGTATATGCTGTTTGAGCCAGAGAAGTCTCCGATGACCAATATAGTTTGTGTTTACATATTTCTCCAGCTGAAGGAGGGATGGGGAGCGGAGAAGATGCTCGGTTGTTTCACATCTACCCGAATATTGACGGTCGGGACTTTATCTTAAACAGATTTGTGCCATTTAAACCGAGGATAAAAAAGACATGAAAGGGATTCTGCCTTCTTTATGGTGTTGGTGAAAATGTGCATCAAAGCACAAAGAGATGAGGTATTCAGCTTTGAAGAAAAAAAATAAAATAAAATAAAACGAGGAAGAAAAATCAACAGCCAATAAGCGATTGTGAATGCAACATATATGTGTGTCTGTGTCAGGCTGTCATGGTGGTCTTTGGCTGCTAACAGCTTCAGCAGTAGGGTGGGTGTATAATGTCTTTAACAGCCTGCGGTCAGACAGCTAGATTGGCAACAAGGACCTATCTTTTATTCAAACATTACAACAATACAGAGAAAAGGAGACGAAAGCTTTATGTGCTATTTTAACTTTTATATAAAGTAATCTAATGGAAGACTGAATCTTTAGAAACTGATACCAAAGACGACTAAAACAGGCACCAGCGGATTTAAATAAATCCCTAATTTCATAAATCATGTTTGTACGCTGACAAAACGGCTGCAGTTTCTGAGTTATTGGGATAAATTTCACTTTCATATGAAGGCTTATATTCAACATAAAACAACATAAAAAAGCACCATAAACGATTAATCTTTAATGAAAGAAAGACTATACTAGCAAAATTATAACCAGTGGATGAGTTTTGGAAAAAAAAAGAAAAACTTGGATCAAAAAGCACTTTTATAAGAAAAATATAGATTTTTCCGTGACTGAACGTTTGGAGTAAATCTTGTCAAAACCATTTACACAAAAACAAAACAACAGACGAAAAAAGCTGAAGTGAGATAAACGTTGCTGCAGAACAATCGCGCTGTTTGTTTCAGAGTCTCAACTGTTTCATTTCAGGGAGATTTTAGCTCAAATTCAAACTGTTGCTGCTCAGAGCACCCTGTTGTTCACTCAATTAGGCCTCTTAGTCTGGTAGCCTGTAGCTTGTTCACTCTTTCTAACGTGTTCACGAGTTAAAAGTGTGTGTGTGCGTGTGTGTGTGTGTGTGCGTGTGTGTGTGTGTGGCTGCAGGCTGCTGCTGTTGAATTCCGGGTGGTCCTGTTCTGGCCGTGCTCTCTAACCTCTCCATCAATGTAACGCACACACACACGCACACACACAGAGAAACACAAACACACACACACACACACACAGCGCTAACTCTGGGGACAAGGGGATTAAGGAAATAAAAAAAAAAATCTTTGACAAATTGGACTTTAAGAAAGAAGAGACTTTCCTTGCTGGCTCTAATACTTGGCACCTATAAATGGATACCACACACATACATTAACACCTTATCTGAGTCAGCCAGAGGGACGCACAGCGTGCAAGCAAACGGGCAGTATTTAGGAAAAGAGTATACTGGCAGATCAAATACATTTTAATTTAGATTTTTCACAATTAACAGATCAGGATTAACTGATCAGCCAGATGGGCACATCTCTAATTTCCACCCACTCTTGGATCTCATGACAATTGCAACAACAAAGTGGAAAACTCATCTTTTTGCTGTGAAAGACATGTTACAAAATAAAAAAAAAAAAAACTACTTATTTTGCCAAAATGCTATGAGGAGCTCCTGATGTTCCACAACTAAAATGTTGGCTTGTTCTCATTCAATATATCACACTCAGTGAAGAGCATCCAGTGGAAACTGCTTCATCACTATTACTTGTCACAAAAGTGCCTTTTGATACAGGCCGTAATAATATGCTGCTAAATAAAGAATTTGAAAACAAGCCTAAAACAACAGGGTAAGTAAGAAGTGGAATAAGAAAGAACCTATTCAGAGCCTGTTTTTTTAACTTTGGGTGTGTTCATGTTGTTGCGTCTCACCTTCTGGCTCGATCCGTTGTCCATTTCCAACCAAACAATATTTGAGGTCGGCTCCTCTGCCAATGATTGCATTACTGCAGATTACGCTGCCTTGGATATTGCATCTGGAAATCAAACACAGAAATTTTATTAATTGGACGGTTGCTGGATTTGTACGTGAATAAATTTCAGTGTTTAGAGGTGCTCCTCTAGGCACAGGGGACTGCGAACATCAACAGATCAGAACTGCTCCAGGTAGGAAGGTATAGAAGTGGAAACAGATGTTTAAGTGATTGGGTGGAAAAAAAAAAAAAAAAGATTAAGACTTTTGGTTGCGATTGGTCACAGCCGAGCGAGTATACTGTGTGATACATTGTCTCTAAGTGTGGCGAAAAACATCTTTACAGATTTAAAGAATTCCTCCTGTTTCAGATATTTCCACCAGAAATTCCTACTTTTCCGGGCTTAAATTTCTAAGTTGCTAGGTTTGAAATATTTCTCCCGTTCAGTTTTTGTTATCCGAATATGTCACAACTGTCAGTCAGTCGCTTACAACAAAAATGGTCAAAGAGATCAATTAAAGTTTAAGGCACGATATGGCAAAGCAAAGATGAAGAACGTTTGCACATAAAAGCCTTTAAGTGATTCAGGTTTATCTTTCAGATCACATAACAGTGAACGCAGTTTAAAAATCAAGTGATTTTCCATACTGCATTTTTTTTCCCTCCATCCTCACACAGATGTGGGAAGTGATAAAAATCAAATTTCATAGTTTTCCAGACTTTTCAAGATTGAATAGGAACCCTGCAAGAAGTAACCTGAGAGTTATAAAGCTAAATCCACTTTTAAATTTTGCTTACGTCGCACCTGCAAGAAATGAGTCAAAGTCCTATTAGCGCTGAAATATTTTTCAACTCGGCTGCATGTTCTCTGCAAACATCGGAGAACCTTTATCCACAGCTTTCCTCCCACAGCTGCAGGGTGAATTGAGCGGACAGACCTCAAGAGTTTTTCCTCGTCGTCAAGCATCTCCACACCTGCTATGAAAACTCTGAAAAAGCCAATCAACTGGGCTTAATGGCATGACATTAGCATTAATGTCGGCTGCTGTGACAACACCGGCGTGTGCTGTGTGAGAGCGAGTGTGTTTGCCCCTGTTAAAGATCTTGTGCTGCAGTTCCACCTGAGCTGGCCGTGCCAACCCGCCGTGCGTGCTCCCATTCAGCCAAACCATCACCATAAAATTCTTGGAGCGACACACAGACGGTGCCTGTGTCCAGCGCCCGGCTAACCATAAAGGGCGTGTATGTGCAAGCGTGTGAGATACAGAATGTGTATGTGTGTATGTTTCAGAGGCCACGAGAGCCAAGTGGAGAACACACGTGGGTCTCGCCCGGGCAGTGACGCACACACACTTGGCTGCCCGTACCTCACACACAGACAGGTTTGTATTGGCCCATTTTATTCAGGTGGTTAAACCAGGATGGGAACAGGAGAAATGCTTGTGTGTGTGTGTGTGTGCGCGTGCGTGCGTGTGTTGGTGTGTGTGCGCATAAGGCACTACCTAGGAGGTAGCAGTGGTAGTTGGTGATGGGAGATTACAACATTCAGAGTTTTGTAACATTACAGAGAAGGGGAGACCACCAAAGAAGCTTCGGAGCTGAAACACCACTAATTACTAACACCAGGGCTCCTCCTTGTCATGACCCCCACATCCTCCCTCCCTCTTACACAAACACACACACACATACACGCAAACACGTACACACATCAACCCCCACCTCCAGTGCCCCCATCCTATAAAGTTGACCCCTACTATCCCCCCCCTGCCAAACACGCAGTGCTTTGTCAACAAGCTCTGGTCAGCTCCAAACAAAGAAATCAGAAATGCAAGGGGTTTCAGCGACATGGCTGGGGTCTGCTAATCCCCTCATACTGGCTCTTTCTCCGTCCTTCTTATGTCCTCAAAGCAATAAAAGAAAGAATTGCAATTTTCTTTCTTGCGTGCTAGCTTGCTTTCCCCTTCGCTCCTTTCTTCCCTTCTCCTGTCTCTCATTCTTTTATGGCCTTGTGCGTGCACCTACACGGGTGTGATGAGGGTCCCCGCGCTGGCTGGCCGGGCTCCCTGAAAGAGCTTAAGGAGGGATGGTTGGAGACAGAAAGAGAAGGGAGATGGCGTTGGGGCCGCGATGAAAAGAAAGGGAGGAGGAGTAAGAAATCGAGATAAAAGGAAAAGACCTTGTGAATGAGTGCATTAAAATCTGGAATAGAGGCCAAGTTGAGTTCTCCTTCCAAAAAAAAAAAAAAAATCCTGGCTAAGAGACTGAACAGATCAATCCACATGCTAATTCTACTGTAGCTACTGTTGCTCTCTGTACACCGGCACTTCCTTTTTATAATTTCCAAAGCTTAGATGACTTTTCGAGGTTTAAAAATGTTGCTTGTCATGGAGCATTAGTCTTGCTTTGGAGTCCATTGAATTTACATAATAAAGTTAATACTTTTTAAGAAGTTAATGTCTGGAAAAAAATAGGAAGCAAAAGGAACTTATATTATCTGCAAAGGTTTAACCAAGAGAGTTGGTGGGTGGGGCTAACCCTGCTCCAGTCAAACAATTTTTTTTAAAAATAAACTTACGACAGAAGTTGGCCCATTTTACAATCTTGTATTGAATTAGTGAAATGTATTTAAACCATTTCTTAAACTAAGTGATGTTTGCACATTCTTCTATTTCTACACATGGTATCGAAGCTTTTCTGCACAAACAGAAACACAATATGATGTTAGATTTGTTATGAAAAAAATAAAAATTTTAAAATGATTTTTTTCTCTTGAGAACACGGTGAGAATAGTAAATAGCGCTTCAGGGAACTCCAAAGCATTTCACACTACATTCATACACACTGATGGTGGTAAGCTACATTTAATCTATTACAACTCCACTGTAATCAGCCTCTGGCACCTGGCATCTTCAAAAAACAGGGACTACATGGATGGATGAAAGAACCAGTGGAAAGGAGTGTGTGTTTTCTCACCCTTCCTCTATTGTGACTGAATGCATAATAATGGAGTTGGTGACTTTGACTCTCTCTTTCACGTTGCTGGATATTCCAATAGTTGATCTTTTTATGGAAGCCTTTTCTGCTATCTGGCACCGTTCCCCAATGATGCTGTCTGCCCCCACCTGCAGGAAGAGCCCACACAGTTCATCTATTCTTAAGCACACCTACTAAAACACAATACGAAGCGTAAATTGGACTCAAACAGGAGTAAAACATTTACCTGACATCTCTCAGAAATGACAGCAGATGGGTGAACTGATGGCTCCTCAAAGAGCTTTGGGGCCTAATTATAAGAAAAAAAAACAAAAACCAATATGAGACAAAACATAAAATAGTAGAAAACATCTACAAACCAAATCCCAAAGTTCAACAAGATCTATTGGTAAATAAAAAAAAACAAAAACTGGTGACTCTAATCAGACACTTTTAACTTGATCTGGCCTGAAATGTGACTGAAAACTAAAGTGCTACCAGCAACTCTCTTCAGTGTGGATACTGTCACTGTCAGAAGAATAAATATTTGCTAATTCACTATCAGCAAGGTGTTAAAAAAGCAGAAGAGCATTTGTATCAAAAGCTGTTTAAAATGAAAATGTATTTTTTATGGCATGTCTACAGTAAATTTAGACATTTCCTGGAAAATGCTGCTTTCTAAGAAAAGTATCTTCTGGGGTTAATGTTTTATCAACGCTATTTAGCAGTGCTAACTTCTAATAGAAAATCCTAAAGTCAACTTAAAATGTCACCTCCCTAATTATAATGTTGTAGTATGTTGTGGTTACTCTTCTATCACAACAGCTCAATATTGCCTCAGCTCCTAATTTAAACACCTAAAGGCTGCTCAAAGTATTTCAAATTTTTTTAATCCTACTCTTATACCTTCTTGAAGTTCTTAAAATCAAAATCAGAATCAGATATAATTGGTATTGGAATGTCAAAAGTTCAGAGATGGGAGAGAGATGGAAAATTTGCCACCAAGTCAGTGGTCAGTGAAATGCATCACACACAGTAGAGCAAATTCTTTAAGAATGTGGAGACCAGATGAGCAGGCCAACTCTCTGACTCACCTGCCTGTTTGCCTCTATGTAAGCAGCAAGCGTGTTAACACGGTAGCACAGACCCTGCTCCATAATGTGAACATAGCAGCGGAGCTTTCCTCCGTGGTAGGCCTCACTCATGTCACCGCGGTGGTCGTTCCAACAGGACCGCTCCTGGGCCAGCTGGAGCAGAGGCTCGTCCCGCGATGAGATGAGCAGCTCTGAGAGGAGCCAGGGGGCAAAAAATAAAACTCGACTCCTTTGGTTTGTTTATGAGATTTTTTTTGTTTGTTTTAAATCGGTTATGACACAGAGGCTGTTAAATGTTATTCTGATGTAATTCTGATTCGTGGTGTGGTATCCCAGTGAAATCACCAACCATGGTTTGTAGAGCAGTCATTCTTTTTCTGGGTCTGATCCTCCAAATCTTCTTTCACCTTCTGGCTGTTAGTGGTTTTGGAAAATTGTTTGCGCACCAAGTATGGTACCAGTTCTCCTCGGATTGATGAAATGGACCTAAGAAAGAAAGAAAAAAAAAATCATTTAATATTAATTTATGAAACAAAGCAGAGACATATTCATATCCTATGAAAAATTGGCAAGCATTGTGAGCCAAAGCAGGTACAGGGAAAGTATTACAGGACTATTTTATATAGTCAAAACTCTGAGCCCAGTATTAAATGAAGCCACAATAAAAATGTGTGTAGCTCTTTATTATTTAATAGCAATCTCTGTGTGAGAAAACAAGCCTTATAAGTTCCTGTTATTACTTTTAAACCAAAATCAAAGATAAAACTCTTTCTTTTTTTTGTTTGTTAACATTTCTCACTTCAGATCATTTTCATCTGTTTGCTCATCTCTGGACTTTGCTTCAGTGTTCCTCTCCACCAACTCACAACCCTAGGCCCCCCTCCACCTTCTTTCTTTTAAAGGGAGATTAGAATTTCCATTTGAATGACAGGAGAAAAACAACAGTTACTTTGTCTATTTCTGTCCTCGAGCAAGGGACAGAGAACACGGAGGAGGAAGGAGGAGAGTCCGAGAGAAGCGGCTGAAAGGAGAGTCCAAGAAAGAAGCCGGAGAAAGGAATGAGTCATCTAACAAGAGAGAATAAATATGGTAGTGGGCGAGGGGGCATTGGTGATGCAATGATTGATACATTGCTTTAATTCAAAATATTATCAAGATGAGCAAGGGGGAAATGGGATTTGTTTGAAGTTACTGAACAAAAAATATTTTAAAATGGGGAAAAACTAACTTGAGAATATCAGATTTTTCAGAGTTTTACGCTTTTCATGTAGCACTTTGCAGAAATATATGCAGACAATATGCCAGTAAGACGTAATCAGTACTGGCAGCATGAAGCTCTTAAAAGTACAAGTTTGGACATATTGAATCTATCTATTCACGGCATAATTAAGCAGGCCTGTTGCTTTTTATAACTGCTTTATTAACATATGTCTAAATTATCTCTTATTTGCTAATAAAGCAGTGATCATGACAATCAAACAAAACAAAAGTAAAGCATGGTGAATCATCCTGTGTGTATATTTCACTGTCTGAGTAACATTAAGTAATTTCAAATTTCACCTTAAAATTTGTTCCTAGAGTCTAGGAACTTTGACTGAATTTCATTTGCCAACATGACCCTAATTCCAGAAAACAACAGACTTTTGAATGAATAAAACAGTGACATTAAGACTCTGGAAAAGCCAACAGATTTGAGATTATATTGGATTAGAGAAAATCCACAATAAATTCTAAATTATGCACATAATTCTTGTTTTCAACTCAATGAAGTTAAATACACGATGTTCATTCTACTCTTATAAATTTGATTATAAACGTGTCAATAAAAGGCAAACATTAACATGTGATTCTTTAATCTGCTGGCTGTATGTAAACATTTGACCTGCACTGTGAGAGTTGAACATTTGCCATTTGTCTCTATTGTAAGATACAAAAGCAGGAGCACAATGATTGGGTTTTATCCACGCATCACTTTAATACACGGCACGTTTTTCTTCGTAAACCAAGTGAGCTTCATCATTTTCCACAAACCATCTAAATTTACGACATGTTGATATCGGGTAGATCCTCCATCTGGTGAATATAAACTCCAGGCTGCAACAGAAGGCCAGTGTCACACTGCTTTACTCCGGAGGCTAAAGGCCTAACAGCCTGTCTCAGTGGCACATAGTAAAACAAATTAACACCTAGCTAGAATACCCCACTCACAGACGCTTTCAAAGCCTTCCACGCCATGTAACCGCGTTTAACAGTTGAAACAGATTAGGAAGTGATTGAGGGTTCAAGCTGATGTGACTGTGGGAGTATATGCATGCACCTACATGAGCACATGCATGTCAGTAAATGACCTCTGCATGGGGAACACAGGGTGAGAACGTTTTTCTTCATCTTTAAAAATTGTCACAAGTACAATACTTACTTATTTTCCGCGAGAAAGTCAACAACTGCTTTTTTCAGACAGTAGAGGTGAGCATCCACCAGGCCTGTTTTGATGTGCATCCTGGGATGTCTAAGGGTTAAACAAGAAAAACAAAAAACAACAAAGTTATTTCCAAGAGGTAATTTTTCAGCTTTATGAGGTTTCTCAACACACAAAAAGAAACAGAACAGAAACAGAAATGAATACATTTAAGTTAAAATGCACCGTTTAAGGAGGCATTTGTTTATTCCCATTTTATCTCTATATGCTTACTGAGTGACAAAAAATAATGAAATAACTGAAATTATAAGTTATGCACTTCCTATTTAAAAGACAACTGTGCATAAACAAACTGTATAATTTAAAGTTAGTTAAATATGCCATTATTGTCATTTATCTAACCTGTCAATGTCTCATTATGACTAAAAACACTTTTCCAAGGGGGACATGGCTAATTTAGGAAGCATTATATAAAACTGACAATATTGCACAATTAAAATATTTGAAAATAATGACACAGTAAAACATTAGGCATAAGTAAAAATAATAATAGGATGGGATTACTACTTAGAAATAATAAAATACTTGGTGAAATAATTCTATTTTTATTCAAAATGACAAATTCCAAATCATTTTCATTAGACATTTTTGTTTCTATCTTCATTCTGTTATTTATTATATAAGGCTTTTGCTTATATTGTACTGTGATACTTCTGGACCTCCCCGGTGTGACCTGGATGATGTTTTATTTAGTTTTATTCATGAGGTTCTCACTTCATTCAGACAGGAGTTGCTTACAGAAAACCAGAAACGGCCATTTTACTGCCATAAACATCACAGACAGGGAACATCTGCGTATTATACAATGTCAGCTACAACTGATGTGGATTCACAAAGCTGGTGCCATGAGACAGCTGCCAGTCAGACAGGTTTATATTGACTGAGGCGCCACACACACAGAAGACACCCTGCTGTGCATTTGCTCATTCACACATTTCTTCCCCATTCGGAGACAGTGTGGCTCTAGTTAAAATGTGGCATTTATAAAGCGAGAAGCAAAGAAAACAACACCATCCTCCAGGTTTCAGGAGTCAAATCCATCTTCACTCGTTCGCATTCTCTTGATTTCCTGTACTCCTCCTCTTGATCTTCTCAGTCATTACATAATGAAAATGAGGGGAGTGTTGTTCCTGAAAGAACCGACCAGCCTTTGTATGTTTATTATGCCCGTTCACCACTGAGGCCACATATCCATGTAACTGCTGGGAATTTTTCAAAGCATGCTGTATTGATTTAGACTTTCGTAAAAATCAAAACAAAGCCTGGGACTTATCACAGAACAACAACATGGCTTTGGCAAAAATCAAAAGCAGACATGATGCTTGTTCACAGTTTTCGTTTAATCCGTTTTATTTTTCACATTAAATGAGGCAGGGGACAACGGTGCATTAAAAACCATCGATTGGTTGTTGGCATAACGTTGTGATGCCAGAAGGCGAGAACTATTGACATTAAATCAATATGCCACAAAGCAGGATTGGCATTTTTATAAAAATGCACATTAAACAAAAGAACATAAAAGTAAAATTTAATTGATATCTCTTTGAGAAAGGTAAACAGAGATGTGTATGTGAGTAGATCAAAATTGTACAATCTTTGGTTCTGGACTTTTTAGCTCCACCCCAGTTACTCTTAATCGGTCTGAGAAAAAAAAAAAAAAGTATTTTTTTTCACTGAAAATTACGGAAGAGGATTAGGGCCACCGCAAAAACAAAAAACGAATTCTGACTCTTTTTTCTCTGACCCTAACCCTAACCCACTCCTAATGAAATATTTTATGTTTCTGGCTGCAGGTGATGTCTGAGGCGAGTTCTGCATGTTGTGAGGGCAAAACACACCTGGGTGGGTGATATAGACTGATATTTATGCAATAAAGATAAAACAAATATAAATACGTTGATATTTATGGAGTAATGAGTGGATGTTTTGTAATTGACTACTGGAAAGAACAAACATAGATGGATGACTAAATATTCATGGAAAGGTGGATGGCTTGTTGTATATTAGACTAATTCAAAGACAAAAAGGAATCGGGTGGATTATTCAGATGAACTTTAGTGAATGATATACGACAGAGTGTAGGAACTCAGCTAACATAGCCATTTCTGGAAAAATCCCTCCAAAATTATTTCTTCTTAATTTTCCTTTAAGTTCTTCTTCTACTAGTTCTAAAGCATCCATGACTTTAGAACTAGTATAGAGTCCATTCTGTTAAACATCCACAAATAGTCCGATTTGAACCAGATGCTATCTATTAAATGCTAACTAGATTCATGAAATAACTGCAACTCAAATAGTTACTTATTAAATTATAATATCCCAAATAAGTCCTAAGCAAATCCTGGTTAAACCCAAACAAATTCTCAACATGGCTGGAGGGAGGAATGGACTGATGGGTGGATGCATAAATTGGTCAATGGATGAACAGATGAATGATGGATGGATATTTTTTTGATGGTCCATCTCTACCATCCACATTCTCCTCCATCTAACAGTCTTTTGTAAAATTCGCCAGCTTTTGTGCAACTACAGCAGCTTAGAATATCGTTGCTTAGTCACACGTTTTGAAACCAGATGCTAAAAGCCATAATTCAAATCTAATATACATGTGTCTGAGTAAAAGGTATTCTGAAAAGCATAAAAACATATGCCGGTGCGCGCACTGACATGCTCTGCGGGTGTTTATTCGCGGGTATTTATTCGCAAAGTATTTCCCAGGTGTTCATTTTGGTGAGCGGCGATTGAACATAAAGTTAAATTTATGGGAACACCCAGTGTGTGACAACAGTGTTTGGCACCTGCAGGCAGATACTTGGACTGGGCCAAATGTGAGAGCATCTAAATGCGTTTTGCACTGACTGGTGACTCAAGAAGCCAAGACGACACTGCAAAATAATGTGAAATATTTGAAAGACCTATCTAAAACTATGGTAAACGCAATACAGAAATCTTCACAGTTTATAAAGTAGGAGTAGATATAGTATACTGGCAACACAGCCCATTAACAAATGGCTGTAATGGCATTCGATGAGTGAAATTAAATATTGAAGATGTTTTGACATCAATATAATTTGGCACTATATAAATAAAAACTGGTTTGTTTTGATTGATAAACTAATATTTAAGCAAACACATAAACCTATTATCTTGAAGGTTTATGTGGCCCTCCGGAGTGTAGAGAGCCATATAAATAGTTATGATGAGACAGATTCGGCCTCTGCGTCTCGAGTTTGACACATGCTTTAAAGAATAAATTAAATTATTAATAAATGCTGATTCTGGGAAGCTTTGTTACGAAATGCGTTGAGATTTATTTTTTTGTACAAAATATATTCATGATTTATTTTTTCAACAGAATTCTCCATATTAATAACCAGTTTTGAAGTCATTAAGGAAGAAGGGGAAAAAAAACAATTGGATTTCCTCCCAAAAATTGAACAATAATCTTTGTTTAATAAAGTTTCAGTGCACTGTGAATGTTGCAGAGTTCTGTCAACACCAGCAGGAATTTAGAGTGCTTGGAGGCAAGGATGACTCAACCCCTACCCTTGGATTAATGGCTGACTCCTAAACTTGAGAGAAGAGTCACAGCTCTCTTGCTCTCGAACAAAGCAAACATAATGTCTTAATTAATTACAACTGAAACCACACGGTGAACAATGACTAAATGCAGCAACGAGGCTGTGGAATACCTCCATTAGTCTGATTTTGAAAGTACAATCAACAACGGCTTATGTGAATGAAGAGCATTTACCATTGTCTCCAAAAGCATCATGTCAGTCAAGCATTGCTGTCATTTCAAGAAAATGCAAATTCTGTTAATTGTGATTAAGAGAAAAACTCCACCAAATGACATGGTTCCCCCAAATCATCACAGACTGTGGAAATGCCCCGCTCAACCACAAAATACTTGGAATTCTGTTTCTCTCCACTCTTCCTTCAGTCTGTGGGATCTCTTTTTAAATGAAAAGTAACACTGACTTTCATTTAACCGTGCAGTTATTTTTCTCATTAGCTCATGTAAAGCACTTCTTACCTTAGTTTAGAAGTGGTTTAACACAAGAAATGAGAAAGTTGCAGCTCATGTTCTGGATCCATCAGTTTGTGGTCGGTCTTCAAGCTCTGACTCCAGTTAAACTCCACATCTTACGGACCTCCCCAAAACTGTTGAGTAGGCCCGAGGGTTAAACTGTTTGTTTTGAAACTGTTTCTGACACACTAATTCTTCCATCGAAGCTTCCAGGAATACAGTACTTCTTTAGCAATGACCTTTTGTGGCTTTGTTGGTTAAAAAGTACAATATTATGTTTTTATAGACTAGAATAATAAAATTACCTCAAACTAAACCTTTCAAGCATCTAAGGATCTTGCATTACAATGTTTCATGAGACATGACTCATCCCTCAAGAAATATTTACAATAAAATTTGTTATTAAACCAAAAGACAAGATAAAGGCTTTCTGCAGTCAGAAAGGCTACCATCTCCATTAATAAGGACATTAAACTTCACTAAAGGAAACTTTGAATTACTGATCACAATCCATGGAAGCAGAGGATAAAAACATGAGCGATTACTCAATACTTTTAAGCAGCAATATTTGCAAAAGGATATTATACTGTAAACTTTAATCTATCCTGATATGACTCATGTCTCAAAGTACTAAAACAGTTCTAACAGCTGTTAGTTTTTATCCCAATATGAATATAAGAGTTTTGCATTACTCTGTCAATTGCTCAACGTTTGAACAAACTATAATAACACAACTGAGTGCAGTTCAAGATCTTATGTTTACCTCTTGCAATTTTTAAATAAGAGATTTTTTTTTCCTACTCTCTCTCTGTCGCTCTTCTTTTTGACCTACTATGGCCATAAAGAGGAAGCCATGCAATCTAATGAACCACTGTTTATGCTAATTGTACTAATCTCTTTTTATGGGAAGGTATGATAACTTCAGTTCATCACATCTATAAAATGGAAAAATAACAGGCTATAAAAAAACCTAATGAAACCCTTAATCTTCTTAAACCTTGTAAAAAGTATATTTTACAACTTACCTCACAACATAAAAATAAAAAAAACCGGCAGTCCAAAAAAGAAATCCTAACAATTTGGTCGATGCTCAAATTTGTAAAACTCTGCATTATTACATCTAATGGTAAACATAGGCGAGTATAATAAAATTTAACAAAATATTTTTTGTAACTATTTGTTTTTGGATATACACTTTTTTTTGTGACATTTCACCCCAAACTGAAACTAAAATATGAATCAAATCAATTGCACAGCATTAATCTGAAGCACATATGCATGTATATCCATTATAAAATGTATATTTGTTTTATAATGGAAGCTGCTAAGCTTTGGAAAACTAATACAACTTCTCTTCAATTTGCTACAGCAAAGAGTGAGATTGTTCCAGTGAGTCTGTGGCTGTCCTGCAAGATAACAAAAAAATATTCAAATTTTAAAAATAAATAAAAAAAAAACAACAACAACTTTGAACTATTTGTAGTTCAAAATACAGAGCAGCAGTTCTGCCTTAATAACTCTTGCCATCTGATTCAGTTTAATTGAAATCTGTATTTTACTGCAATGCTGATCCTTCCTCCAGATCTGCCTTCAAGATGTTCTGACAGGTGGAGCTGTAATGTACCGGGTGAAGCTCGGCTGGAGTCCTTTCACACCATTTAAGCGATTTCCAGGTCAAACAAACTCACATGTGCAGGGCCGTTTAAACTGAAGACACCACAGCCATGTGGAAACCATAGAGGAGAGAAGGGGGAAAATATTGCACAGAGGTTGAGGCTGAGCAAAGATGGAGGGATAAAAAAAACAGATGGCTGTTTGTGAGGAGGGATGTACAGAACATGGAAAGGATGGGGAGGTCGTTTTTACTGAAACGCAAAATGAAGATGGTGTGAAAGAAACTCTTCACAATCACTCTTCACATCACTCAGGTGATGTGTGCAAACGAGTTTTAGCTTCTGTCGGTGCAACCGGTGAAAATAGTGAGATCTTGTAAAATTGCCTACTGCTGAGTAACAGAAACCCAGAACTCCAGGAATTTCTTCCTTTGCTGCACCAGGCATTTTTCTTATCTGCCTTTTGTTGCTGTCTGACATGTGAGCATATACCTGAACAGAGGTGACTGAAAGGTTTTAGGCCTTTAACTGCAACACATAAATGTTTATCTATGAGATCACTGTGTTTCCATAACACTGTGACAAGATGCGGCTGGTTTGTCTCCATCAGAGTCCACCTTGACGTTGTGTTACGTATTCCTGTGCGCGCTCGTGTAAGCATTTCTGGTTTGTGAAAAAAGACAGAGTGCATGTGTGTGTGTGTGTTTATATGCAAGTGTGGCCCAAAAAGTTCCCTGTGAGGGAAGCATGCAAGCAGCTGCTCTGGCCCCCTCTTTTGTTGGCTAGAATTTACAGTGGCTTTGGCTCCATGAAATATTTACGAGCTCCCAAAACACCCGCTCTCACACATACGCGCATTTTAGGACTGAGAAACAAAAAAACCCACCTAGTATACTCTTCCTGTACCAAAAAGACAAATACAAAACCTCCACAAGAAGAATTGAGCCTTGAAATTAAGTTGAGACAAAAATGTCCACAGCTGAAATGAGGAGACATCTTGAATGGAATGTACTTAAATGTACAGAAGCTATCCAGGACTAAGTGTAAAATAAAAACAGAGGCTGGAAAAATCTGATCCCTCTGTTTGGTATACTGTACACTTAAATTTCCAATAACCTTGGTGTCTATGTATAGCAGGTGACAGATGCAGTAGATTTAAGTGGGGAAACAGATGGAAATACAACACTGGATGTTTAACAAGGGTTTAGAAATGGTTTACAAACGGCAACATCTGGGTAAAGTGTTAAATAAAGTTATTCATATTGCATTTTTGTGACTGCTAAGCTCATCCCAGACAATTTAAAATCAGACATGTGAGATCTGAATAAGAAACGTCCATTTTTCAATTGAGTTTTTATCCATATGCAGCTTTGCCTCTAAGTTGTAAGAGGTGCTTGCCATGCTTTTGCGGTTATTACAGCAGAGATATAAAGTAGAGTCACGGAAGAGGGCGTATATTTAATGTCTGGTTCACAATTCAAGTACTAGCAGGAGAAATTATTAAAGAAGCAACAAAATAAGACTCTTGTTAATGTAACTTTCAAATTATGAAGACTTCACTTCACATGCATAGAACTGAAGGATCTGTAAATCTGAACTTTGCGAAATCAAGTGCTTTCTGGGATTCCTCCAGGCAAGCAGAGGGGGGCAAGTCATCACAAAGTTCACTTGAGCCTCAGGCCTGCGTCTGGTTCTGAAGTGCTCTTGAGTCTCCCAGATTGGCTTCTTTTGATTCAAAAAAGGCAGAGTTTGGTCAACCTTTCATGTATTGAGATGAAGTGATGTTGGTGATTGATCCGTGTAGAAATAATCTCAGATTTATGAATAAACATACTTTGTTATCTACTATTTATACATGGACACCAGCCAAATGGCAGCCTCTGCATTAAAAACCTAAAATAGAAACGTCCAGGAGGTTCAGCTTTTCACATTAAATAACTTTAAAGCCAATGTTCAGCTGGTACTTTTAAGTATTTAAGTAGCTAAGCTGCCCAAAGAAGTGTCAGGAGCATTTGATATGCTTGAGCTGAACATTAAATTAATTAAAAAAGGCTTAGTAATAGTAAAGAAGAACTTACTTCCTTATAATTGACTTCCTGATTGAAAGTCCATCTTCCAGATCTGCTTCATTGGCCATAAAGAGCAGTCTCTTCCCTGACTGATCCACACCGACGAAGTCCCTCTGTTCAGCTGGCAAAAATACACATGACAATACGCATTAATATGAATTCATCATGTCTCACAGAACTGACCACTTTCATCAATTCCAGTTGGACATAAATTAAACCATCTCACCCCAATGTTTATACATGCTGCTTAAAGAAAAACACATAACTGTTTTTTCCTCTGACTGTCCAACATTAACTCAAAACTCAACTTTAGGTATCAATTTATCTAAATGCCAGAAAAATCTGTTAGCATTTTTTTTTTCAGAAAATGTAAATAAATAAATGTAAATTTATGTTATTTTAAAAGAATAAATGTGTTTCACTGTGAGATAGTGAAAAAAACATTTCTCTGTATTTACACATAACGCCAGCATTATGTTACGATCCCATTACCTGTCCTTTTCTTCCCTTTCTGGCCCGGCACAGTCTCTGTGAACTCATGGGCTTTGCTCATGAGCATGGCCAGCGTTGCATTGTGGGCTCTGAAAAGGTCAACCACCTCATGAAGAGCCACGTCGGTTATGAGGTCACAACTCACCACCAGGATGTCAGTCTGTAGAAAAATGTTGGAGACAAAAACAGTCAAGACGGTCTTTGTCAAATGAGAAAAAATGTCTTCAACACTCTGCATCCATCTTTGGACGCGGTTTATTACTGTAGACACAAAATATCTCTTGAATTTTTCAACAAGATTTGTAAAAAATAGTCACAATACTAAGTGTGCTTGATTTAATAATGGTAGCAGAGGAAAAGTGGGTTGTGTCTGTTTGAGCAAGAGATTTTGTCAAATAGTCCAAATTCTGTTGGTTTTGCACATTTATGTTTTACTAGTTTTCATAATTAACTTAAATTTAATGTTAATAAATATGTAAATGCCGTCGTTCAAAATCTAAATGGCTATTAAATCTTTATTTTGCAATTTATACTGTTTTTCAGATGAAGCATCTCAGACACTGAAAATAAAGTGGAAAAATTCCTACAACGCAAAGCTTTCCATGGAGCTGATTGTGTAATTGTCTAAGAACAGCTATTTGAAAATGTTATTGTTCTTACTTCATACAGGAAGAATCTTCAGAATGTTCCGATTTGTCTGATGGAAGTTGTGGCCAGTTTTTCATATTTCTTTAATTACAGAGAAGGTGGTCGATGGTTTGTTTGCAGTCAGCAGGTCCGGCTTTTTTGTCCTAAACAATATGTGTATTTTATGCCGTCATTAAAGCAGATGAAATGACATGCAACTTTCTTTGCACCTTTACAATAAGAGCCTTCACGATACATGCTGTTGTAAATCTAATACCGCTTTAAAGTAAATTAAGACACAATTTACTTCTTGAAAGAACATTATTTGAGTGAGGTGTAAGAGCTTGGGATAAAGTTTATGTAATTGTAAAGTTATTCAAAGAAACAAATGTTTTAAAATCTAAATAAATGCGAAGCTTGTGAATTCCAATAACCGTTCTAATCTTCCACCATAAGAAAGAAGTTTGCATGTGGGCACGCCTGTGTTTGTGCATCTGTGTTATCCACTTGTGTCTCCAATGATGAAGGCTGTCAGCATGTGAACTAATTCCACCATTAGCACCACAAGCCTCAAAGACAGAGACATGGTTCCTCTGTTTGCCACAGAAACAGATTGAGAGAAAAAAGTGCACAAAAGTGCATGTTGAAATAGGAAAAAATCCAGAAATTTCAAAGATTTTATAAAATACATTTTTTTTTTGCAGACTGCTTCATGTATAATTAAAACCACCATAGTCCGCCAACAAACGATACAATTTTAAACACTTGTTTTGTCTGTAAAGCTCATTCACTGTGCAAATAAATGATGATTTAACTACTAGTTAATATTAACTGATAATAGATAAATCCTGAACTAATGGCTACTAAACAATAACTCATGATGAACCAATGATAAAGCTGGTAGTTAACATTAACTAGCTTGGACTAACCTAGTTAAGTAATCACAAACCATTATCTTACTAGCTGAACGTAAACATTGTTTAATAATAATTGGACAAAATTTCTATTGCACTTTTCTAATCATACCAGTGACTCAAAGTGCTTCGCATTAGAACCATTTTCACACATTCATAAACTGATATTTAGATCAGTCCAGGAGAAAGAAACTGGAATCGAACCTACAAGTGGATAATCAGTTGATTATTCATTGTAGCGATCCACAGTTACTCCAACAATAATGACTTAATCCTGAACAAATCACTGATTAACCAATAAATAACTAATAAAAAAAGACTTTTTTTTCCTAAAATCCTCTTCATAAGTAAATGATTTATTACCGGTTAATACTTGCCTGCTGAGAAAACAGAAAATTAAGGAGAGCTTAATTTCTAATGAACAATTAAACCACAATGAGAGTTAATCTTAAACCGTTTCATAAGAATGAGGCTCTGAAATAACTGATGAGTTTTGAAATATTCAGTAGTTAGCGAATATATAGTTCACGATTATCGTTTTCTAAGTTATTTATGCTTAGTTTATCAAAAAATAATTAAAATTTATGACTTCTTTGTTTGTTCTAAAATAATAAATTTGTGGCTCCCACTTAGACATTCGTTTAAATTACATTTTGCTGTATTCAGTATGGTGCTTTTTCTCTTCAGGTTTCGGAAACGTCGAGTCTTATTCAAGCCTGTTCCAGAACTCCAGACAGGACTGAGTTGCTGATTTCAGCTGAATGATTTAGAGTTTCAAGCAGTTCTTTAAGTGTATCTAAGTAAGAGCGGTATCGGCAGGATTAAGGGTCATCAAGTTAACCGAGATTAACTTCATTCATAACCTTGATCCGGACCCGGCGACAGGAAGTGGCCCGGCTAAAGCAGGAGGTGTCTGCGGAAGATCTACAGACTCAGATCTTTCGACTCTGCTCTGTCTCTCTATCACACACTGACAAGCTTGCACACATGTTCAGAAACAAAACACAAAAGCATGTGCTTACACAGAGGCCACACACACACCCGCGTGCACACATGCACAGACACACACTCTCTCGAGGCGACAGCAGAGTGGAGTCAGCTGGAGAGGCAGAGGCACTTTGGCCTTTCCACAGCCAGGATCAGTAGACAGGTCAGGACCACACACACTGATGCTTACAAAATCACACGCAGACGCATACTTATCCAAGTGCTAGGTGACTTCAACCCAGAGCTATGTACACAATCTTGACTACGTGAAGAAAACTTTTTTTAAGTCATAATGTCATAATGTTCAAAACATTTTTGCTGCGCCAAATATAAGTGTGTCTCCAGTATGACTATATATATACTTTTTTTAAAACTTTTTTTCTATGCTGGGATAAAGAATTACAACACAAAAACTTTATGTTATCATGTACTTTGAGTAATTGGACTCAAACAATACATTGTGTTTTGTTTAAAGAAACTTGAAGGTAATAACAAGCTAATATAAAATGAATTAAGGCTGCCAGCTGGATCCAGCCAGATCTTTGCTTGCCTGTTGCAAAGGCTTCAAGTAACTTGCAGACTGTTTTTGGGCCACAATTCAGGATGAACAGTGCCTAGCAAAACTATAAAAATATAATACTACATTCAACTTTCAATCAACCATAAACCTTAATAAACTTTGATTACTTTGTCACAGAACAGCACAAATTTATGCATAATTGTAAAGTGGACGGAAACAGATGGATTGAAATGTATTTTTATGGGCAGTATGACTTGCAGACATATTTAGCTTCTCCAATACTTTACATCTGAAATAGAATTTTCTGAAACAAACTGTATTCAGAAGTCCATTATGTGTTAAATTGTGCCTAGTTGTGTGTAATTTAATGTTGGAAAACATTAGACAACAAACATCATGAAGTGCGAGGAATACAGGAAGTTTAAGTCAGGGTTTGGCTCCCAAGCTTATTCCCAAATATTGTTAAATGCATAATCTGAAAATGGAAACAGTAGCACAATTATATACCTACTAAGCCTCAGCCATGCACCTGAACTGACAGGCCTGGCAAGAAGAGCATTAATCAGAGAAGTAGCCAAGAACACCATGGTAACTGCAGGAGCTGCAAAAATCCACAACACAGGTGAAAGAATCTGTTGATCATCTTTTAATATTTAAAATGTCCTGATTTTAGTTTTTCACAGTCATAGGGGACACAGCAGATCTGACAAAGATGTGGCTGTGGTCAAATGAGTTCAAAATATCGCTTTTTAGCCTAATTACTGTAACTCCTGGAAAATGCTATGCTTAAAAAAAAAAAAAAAAAGGTAAGCTAGTGAAGATAGATGGAATTGAAGGAAGAGCAGTCATGCAAGAAAACATCTTTGAGGCAAAAGACTTGGAAAAGGGACTGATTTTTATTTTACAATAAGGAAAACTCCCCTAAATATACAGCTGGAGTCAGAATGAAATTGGTTACATATAAGCACATCCCTGTATTAGAAAGGCCAAGACCTAAATCTGAAAGAGAATTTTTGGCAAGAATTTAATACTGATTAGATCCCGATCTGATTTAACTTGAGTTATTTTGAAAAGAGTAATTGCCAAAGATTTCTGTCACTACCTCTGCAAAGCTGGTACAGCCAAACCACAAAAGAGCTGCGGCTGTAACTGAAGCAAAAGTAGTTCTGTTTAATATAAATGTACAAGAAGCATTTTCTTTTTTCTCTTTTTTTTTTGTTAAGTTTTAAAAATGTCTTTAAAATTCAGTTATCGGTATTCACTACTACATGCTGATTAATTTCATATAAATAAATCACCCAGAATAAATAGAAGTTTGTCATTCTAACATGTTAAAACAAAACACAGATCCATCTGCTACATTACTTCTCTTCCAAATGAACTGTTTGCTAGTGTCACCATGGCAACCAGCTATCCTCATAAGTAGATCCATTCTGTCTTGTGCTATGTAGCTTACCGTATTTGTATAAACGCAGAGCAAAGTCTTGACACAGACTTCATTTTTCTTTCAACACATCAAAGATGTCCATTTAAATTTCAAATATAACTATGTAGCTTAGACACACAATTCTTAAAGAGGAAACAAAAGCTAGAGGGTGTGGTGTGAGCTATACAATAAAAACAGACATTCACTCTTGTATGTTTGCAGTATCTCGCTGCTCCATCTCTTGTGCCGGTCTTTCTTCACCTTTTCTCTTGAGTCTTAAAACCTGACTAACATTTGTACACCAAAGGAGGAACTTTGAAACAAAGTTTGCAATGTACATTTGGTTCTTTTGGCTCATGCGCTCCGATTTTCCAACATAATTAAACCTGAATGATCGTAAAAAAAAAAATGTCAAGGAGGGTTTAAGCATACAAAGCAAAAAGAGCATATTAAGTACTCCTTTCACTTGTTTGGCCTTTTGTGAAAGATCCAAGCATTAATCAGCATATCCGTCCACCTTTGTGCAACTTCAGTGTTTGATGAGTGAACAAATCAAAATATGCTGCCTGTAATCTCTCTTTCATTAATCAAGAGGAATGACCCACTGTGCTTGCTCTTAAGTGTACACTGATTCCTGTAAGTATTTTGTTTTTAGATTCAACCAAATCCCCTCATGGGACGGTGTTTGCCAAAAGACACAAGTAGGTGTGTCGGGCTTTTTATACTGCACTGATGCATCTCTTTGACAGATGGGGAGATCTGTCTGCTTGGATTTGGCAGGCCATGGGTACACTTCTTCACTCATCACCTCGCAGAGTGTGAGTGTGTGTAACTCAATGCCTCTAATCTGGTGAACTGCTTGGAGGATTAGAGTCTGAGCGACTCTCAATAGGAGCAAGCAGTGGCTAGTTTCCTTAAGTGTGTTTATATGAGGATATACAAAGTTTCGATCTAGGAAATCTTTAGCAGTAACAAGAATCTGTACAGACATGTCAGATTTGGAAAATGTGTGTAACACTCTACAAATGAAATTTAAGTGTAACATTTATTAACGTAGAATCTATTAAAAATGATAAAATAAAAATAAAAATCTGTGTATCACTGGTATCTAAGAATCAAAAATAAAACAGCTATTGTGCATAAACTTCATGCTTTTTGCATTCAAATTAAGATAAAGGTATTTTTTCAATTCCTTGCAATTTGACATTTATGCAACTTAAAGTCAATATAATTGAAACACTAACTTTAAGTGCACTAAGCCCTCACCTATTCACAATTCAGTGTTCACAGATTCACCTATTTACAGATTTGTCTGTAGAATATTACCCCAAATTATTTTTTGGAGCATGTTTAAATTATTCGAAAGAAAATGCAGCGTGGGAAGCTAAAATACCGAGGCAGAATGCTACTTGACATGCAATTGGCTGGTTTTGGAAGAGAAACCAATCGAGGGGCACCACTAATTTTCAATGACTGTTTCCCCAAGAACAAAGACAAGGAAGACATTGATATTAGCTTAAACTGTAGCGCTAAAGCAATTTCTACTCTATAAGTTACTTCATATTAAGGTATACTAGGTGTTTAAAAAAGTTGCTGGTATATAAAAAAAAGATTCCTGCACCTACCGCACATGCTATTATTTCCAAATTATTATGCCTACTCATCCACCTCTGAATATTATATAAGAGAAAAAAGAAAGCAGTATGCAACCTTTACATTTGAAATGACAGCTGAGAATAAAGAGGAGACTGATGCTTGTGCATGCATCGGCTCTCTACATGTAGTGTGTTTTTCCCACATTCGCTCTGCAAATTGGCCTCTTTAAATTTCCATCAGGCCTGAGCCTCTGCATGCCTGGTTGTTCGTCCTGTGTGTCTTTGTCTTTGATAAACATAAATAAAAATATGCGGACGGCTGCTAAACACAGTTTTAATCAGCTCTGTAAACATTCTGTCCCGCAACCTAAAAAATGTGCATTTCCAATTACATAAAACTGAAAAATAAAATCCAACTCATTCTGTAAGGAACCCACAATTCAACTGCACAGAACAGTCAAACAAATATCTTTCGAGGAGGCAGGTCAGAAGCGTAGCATAATCACCCCAACATACTCAAACACAAATGTTGCACAGATGTGCACATCCCCTGCATGAGACTGAATGGTGCATTGGGTAAACTGGCAGCAAAGGGAACTGGAGTCGTAACCATGAGCTCATATGCTTAAAGTGAACTGGATGAGGGGAGGCATGGTGGGATCAGCAGGCAGGATACAGGGCAGGGACTGGAAATTGAAGTTGGGAGGTCATGGATAGCAATCACGCATGGGGTTTATGTGAGTGAATGTGAATGTTTGTGCGTGTTTGAAAATAAAGGAAAAATGGAGCACTTCAGTAGCCCTGGCAGCCAAATGGGGGAGCGAACAAACAAGATTGGTGGTGACTGCAGAACACACACCCTCTTAAATTACCATTCACTCTTTGTTATTTTCCTCTCTATCTAAAAATTGTTCAAAATGTCTTAAGATCACAACTAAGCAGGTTGCTTTTTTTACAAATTCAAAATGAGAAACTCAAATATCAATCCATCTGTTTTCATTTGGTTGAAAGTTTATATAGGGATGATACAAAATGGTGATATCTTTAACTATAATTTGGAAATGACATAATTATTGTGTAAGGAGCGCTGCAATACAACAAATTGTTCCGTTTGCATGTTCAAAAAAAGTGAACAAACCTTGATCTTCTGCTGAATGTGTCTGAGAGCATCAGCAGTGCCCATGTCTCCATCTTCTGGGACACAAACAACCTCCATCTTCATCTTAATGTCCCGCTTCATTTTAGAGTCTGTGCTCATCATCTTCTGGACTTCTTTAGTGGTGATCACTATAACCTCTAAAAACACAACCCAGAGAAAAAACAAGCCCCTGTTAGATAAATATAGAGGAACAAGTCCAAGAAAATAAATATTACTGTAGCAGTAAACCAAAACTTCAAATCAATGTTTCAACTTTGTGGCTAGAAACCAAGCTACTCTACTTAATAAATCCAAAGATTGCAGAGTCTGCCTGTTCTAATAAGAGTCATCGCCTTTAAGCCGTTTCTACTGGGCATTTGCTCAGACTAGCTGTGTCAGCCCAGTAAAATCTAATTGCAACGCTCTGGCTAGGAGGCAGCACATAGTAAACTGCTGGCCACACAGAGTGATAACTTATAGAAAGCAACTTTCCTTTAGAGGAATACCAAACTGCAGACTAATGAACAGTCCAGATCATTGTCAAGTCTGGAAAGTAGAAGGTTTTCCTTAATCAGGCTGGGCTTGTGAACCTGCAACAGCATAAAAAGGCAGAAATCTGGCCTTAAGTCCAGACGGGAAAAACACACCTGACTACACAATGCTCACATAGCGCAGACAAACTCATAAATATTTGGTTTCACAACATGCAGCATCTACAAAGTCATTATTTTTAACAAGGAGAATTGAGAAACTGAATATTTATTTCTTCACATCTCTTCTTTCACATCTACTGAAATATCAATTATTCTTTTAGTAAAACTTGAAAAACCATAACACTTTAAATATTTAAAATAACCAAGCTAATTACCCAGCAGATGTGTCATTCAAATTCATGTTATTAATTTCTTAATTATCATTTTCATAATTTAAAATGTATCACAGTGAGCTTCAGAGATGTTTGTTACCTTGTAGTTCACCCTCCTATTCACTGTACGTGTAAAAACTTGAGTTCTTGTTTGGCATAATTATAGTTGGGACACCTTACTAAATATCCAGATCTTTAAGAAATGATCACAGATTGATGTTTAATATTTTTCTTGTCAAATAATGTGTATTTGTACTTCAAAATTTTTTTTTTAAAATGTAGCAAAAATCAAATTTGAAGTTAAGGAAGAGGTTAGGACATCCTGAGAATGCTATTCTCTTGGGATAAAAAACTCCAAATCAAATTTGTTTTGCCTCATAAACTGTCTAAATAAATTGTTTATAGTTCTGTCTTTATGCTTTTGTGTGAATTCTGTAATGTTCATGTAAATTCGGTTAGTTCTGAATTATTTATGCCTTTGGTTCAAAGGTGCCTAAGCAGTTCAATTCTACCATTGCTTAAAACGCTACGGCTTTATGTCTCGTGATACGGTTTTTTGTCATAAAATCCTTTGATGAGGTATAAAACCATTTCACTTAGACACACGGCCCCACCACTTTCTGCTGTGGGATTTTAAGCTTGTCGGCCACTCTGTTGGATCTCAATCAGACCAAAATTTGGGCTTTGAGTTATTCCAGGAGTTTCTCGAATCTACAGCAATTTATTTATATGGTCATTGTTATGTTGCAGAATAAAGTTCTCTTAGCTTTGTGTGTTTATGTCCATTTTTTTCAAGCACCTTCTGCACACCATGTATCCACCATAGAGGATACATGGTGGATTCTCTGATGGTGAGCTGTCCAGGTCTTGTGCTACAAAGACCTGTGCTAAATTATCACACTTCCACCTCACTGTTTCACAGGTGGTTTTTGATCCATTTCCTGGAATGCTGGAAATGCAGAAGAAATGGCAAACAGAAGAAATGATAAACATTTCTTCTGTTCCAGTGAGCAGAGGCCTTGTGTTTTTGTATGCACAAAAAAAAAACAACTGTTTGTGTGAAAACTGTACTCTTATATGCATGAAACCCCCAGTGATTAAATTTTAGCCTCATCTCTCAAAATAGCATCATTAAACATGTCAAACCATTCTCCACTGTCTCTGTTAAACTGACCTTTGTGTGTTTCTTAGAAAAGAAAGGTTTCCTCCTTGCATAACTCCCAGGAAAGGCAAATGTATATTTTTTTTTTTTCTGAGAGCTTTTACTTTAACAGCACCCACAGTTTGTTATAGGTCCCATCTGTGATAATATTTTATCATTTTTAGAGACTATTTTTAGCAACTCATGGACTACTCTTAGGGTAAATTTGCGTCGGCACTTGTGTAGTGGTTTTCAACTTCATCCGCTCTTAGACTACTTTCTGCAGATTATAAATTGCTGATTTTTAATTCTATCGAGACCTCTTTAAACACTCGTAAACTGCTGCATTCTTCTTGCTTAATGTCTGAGTAATAGCTGAATAATGTTTTCAAGGTGTCAACCTGATATATTATGTCGAGATCTGATTATAGTAATTTTAGGTGGGAATGATTATTACACTTTATAGAAATTTTCCTTAACTATTTTTATGTTAAACGAACAAAATATTTGGATGTTGCTGAATTGGTAGTAAACATCCAAATGTCAAAGCATTTTAAAAACACACTGACTGAAATAAGTTGTTTTACTTTTTGTAAACAATGTAGGATTTTCTCCTGAATAGATGTAATCAGAGTAAAAGATGAATTAGTTTACTTTGAAATATCAAACTAAATAAGATTTGCACATCTTTACTGGTATGCCAATAAAGCTACTCGTGCTGTATACTCACGGGTAATTAGTGCAACATTTTAAAAGGCATAAAAATTACACTGCGCTCAGATAGTAGACGTCTGCAGAATCCTGAATTCTTATCGGTTTTGTTTAAAATTTTCATTTGCAACACTTTAATTTTTCTAGTAAAAAAATTAATCTAGAAACTGTATCATCTAAGCAAAATTTTATCTTGTTTAATACTCGCTACTTTTCAACCAGAGGAGATTTCAATTACCAGCTTAAACATACTGGTACATATAAAGCTTAATGTGGACAAATATGGTGCATGTCCTTCTTAAACCTCACTGATCATTCTCTATCGAACATATTAATGTAAATATTGAGTCACAACAAAATGAGGAATGTGCCAGACTTTAAGCTAAACATTTTTTTTATTTTTTATTACTGAGAACACAAATATGATTCCTGAATGCTTATCAGGGATAAATAATGGGTGCAATTTGCTTCAGCTCACTAAACTAATTATTTTAGAGAAACAAAACCAAGACAAAACCGAAAAGAAGATTTCAACCTACTAAAATTTTTCTTGTGCATTTGAATCAAAGGACATCTAGATTAGTGTATTAAAAAGTTGTGTTGTTTTATTTTCTTATATGTGTGTTTCAGAAACATTGATCTTATTGTTCTTTTGTTTTGTTTTTTTTTTACTCAGGAATTAAAACATGGATTTCACAGCGACAGTAAAGCTAGATCGCCACACACACACACACACACACACACACACACACACACACACACACACACACACACACACACACACACACACACACACACAAAAACATGTTAAATTCCTTATGTGTAAATGAGAAGGTAAAGTTTTTTTTCTTCAAGATAGGTTTTTCCACTCTATGCTCCAGACTTCTCATGTGGGCCAAATAAACCAACTTGCAGCATTTTGTTTCTTTACATTTTATATGGAAACCAAGAATGAGCTCCCTGTAACAACCCCAGCTCCTGCCACAAAGACATTTAATCTGACAGCGGGGCACACAGCTCACACGAAGCTCCTAACACCAGGTTTGATAGAGTGTGTTGGATTAGACACATCTTGCTGGAACCGTATTTTATGCAGCTTAAATTGAACGGCAGATTATTTGTGCTTAATGTCATCGCAGACATTTTAAATCAAGATGAATGTTGTTGAACATTTTTTAGAATCTCAGATAGGTACAGTAAAAGTAGGTTAATGAGGGGGGACCATATGTATGACCCTAGCTCTCACCTTCAAAGCCCACTCTCTCAAGCAGGTTCAGGGGATACCACATCAATGGTTTGTTGCCTACAGGCAGCATGGGTTTGGGAGTGTTGTATGTCAGATCTGTCATACGTGATCCACCTCCAGCCGCCATCAACACTGCCTGGAGCTCCATGGTGTCTGCAAGAAAAGGCTAGAAGAAACAAACAAAATGACATCTTGGACATTTTTTTAGAGAACACAAAGTAAAAGCCATAAGTGTTGAGCAATAAGACCATATATAGTCAACATAACTGATGACTTTGAAAAAATCCAACACAAAGGTAGTTTTTGTTTTTTAATGGCAAACAAAGCATGTGGCTCGCTCCATGCTTTGTTTGCCATCTAAACAATTGCCCACCTCGGGTAGGCGATTGATACGGACTTACAATTTTAGCACAATATTTGTGGGACTATTGTAATAACAATAAAACAAACAAATCAAAGTTTCAACCGGTGAATTATTAGCCTGGCGGGCCACCAGGCTTTACTTGCCTGGTTCCCCTGGTGTTCATTTTGTTTTTCTTAATAGGTTTTTTTATATACCAGCAACAGTAAAGACAGTCTAAGCTGGATGTATTAGTTAAAGCAATGAATTAAACGCAAGAGGCTGCACACCACTTGCACCATTCCTGCACCTACCTCACATGCTATTATTTCCAAATTATTATGCCTACTCATGCACCTCTGAATTTTTGTAACTTTTAACATTTTTAACACAAAAACATGGTGGGCCATTGGTGGACTGCCTTCATCTATTCATCTGTTCATTGCCAACTATATGTATTAATCAGTTTTGACCTGTATCTGTCCACATTCATTTTAAACGTTTCCATGCAGGGTTTACTCCAGAACACTTGCTAAGCCTGGTGGTTGGGTCACTGAGGTGGTCCATCGTGTTTTTGTATTAAAAGATGTTAAGTTGACAGAAAATGTAAATTGTTACTCGGTAATTACGTTACTGGTACGTATTTTGATTTAAGTATTGAAGACAATACTTAAACCCACTACAGAATCTTCAAAATAACTAATCAATTATTTGCGCTTCTGTTAAATCCAAAGTAAGACATCAGTTAGTGGATCTAAAAGTGCAATATAATGCAAAGTGCATTATGATCAGAAATTACCTAAGGCATCAATGAACTAAGAAAATATCGATGCTGCAAAATTAAAAGCAGCAATTTAATGGTTTAAGCATACACAAATTAAAAGATTTTAAATCAACATGCAAGTTTAGTTTGAAAAAGTTCAAAGAACCTTAACCTTCATGGTGAGGTTATGGTTGTTTTGTTACCGTAGCCACAATCTGATGCTGTCGGGGTTTTTTCTTGTTTTTTTTTTGTTGTTGTTTTTTTTAAATATAAAAACCAAAAAACAAATGACGCTTAAACTGGTGGGGGGACAAGTAAAGTCTGGCACCCTCCAGGCTTGTAATTCTGGCGAGGGAAACCCTGACGGCATGTTTTGAAAATAATCTCTCGAATTCTTTTCTAACCTGGAAAACGCTTTAAAGTAATTAAGGAGCACTTAAATATTATTTATTCAAGCGTTTCACTAAATGATATGGAAGAACCACTGGCGTAGCACACTATAAGCCAAATGAGACTAATGGCTCATAATGAAAAAACAAAGTTTTACAGAAGATTGATAAAAAAAAGAAGTCAAAACTAACCTTAAATATGAGTTATATTTTTTGAGATTTTGATAAAGATGTGGCTGAATACTTCCCTTTCACATATACTATATACAATGTTTGGATGAGTAGAACATAAATACCTGTCATCTATTGAGTTGATGTTTAAAATTAATGGAATAAATGTCCAAACTATGCAACGTAATAAAAATAGTAAACTATTTACGATTTATTGGCATTAGGTCCAAAAATAGATTTGTGTCAACAGCTGGAAAAGACTCAGCACACTGTGACCCTTCAATACTGCATGCATGGACAAACCACTTCAACATTTGTCGCAACTTGCAAAAACCGATCGATTAAACTCTAATACGTGCCAAGAACGAACACGATGCAAATCCGCCACTTTCAGTCAAATATTTAAGCTTTGGCACAGCATGGACACAGAGGCAATTCTGATTTCAACAGGCAGCAAGTGGTCTTCCACTGATGAGTGAACGAATATATCATCAAAGAGGCACCCGGAAGACAATAAATGATCTAAAATCAACTAAGTAAACGATGCCTACCTGTGCCAGTGTTCTCGATCCAAGATGATCTGCTGTCTCTGTATGACAGCGGTGGCAGACGCATGTAAGTTTCTTGATAACCCCGTAGCAGTTAGCACTTAGCTAACTTACAAAGCATCGATGCGCAAAACACCATTGTTCGATAAACAGTGTAAATGCAACAACACTCGTCTCTGCAGAGCTAACCAATAGATTAAGTGTAATACAGTGAGAAAAAATGAACAACGTCCTTAATTATTTTTGAAGAAGCCTGTGAAACATGCTAACGGATAGCATTGAATGATGACATATGGGAGCGTTCAGTGAAATATGTCCGATAGGAAACCTACTCCCTCTGTAATGTGGTTCCTACGAAAAAATTAATGTCAGTTTCTATATAGACGTCTACACATTTTAGATATAATAATGATAAGAGGATATTGTTTGATTTTTTTTTTTAAATTTCAGCTTATTCAACAATATTATACTGTAAGTTGACGATGTACAACAGGTAAAAAATACATAAAATAACACAATTAAATTAAAAGAAAATTCATTCATGATTTTTAAATAACCATAGTCATGTGTTGCCCAGCTAAGTAGTAATTTGAGTTAAAAAAGAAACACACATTCCATCAGTGGTCAAGCAAATAACAGTGAGTTCGCAAAATGTTTTGACACTGTACTTGAGAGGACATTAACAAGGTTTTCATGCAAGAACTATTCATTCAAATGTACTTGAAAAGAGCTGGGAGAACATTAGCAGACAGGTGCCGCATGGCCATTTCTCCAGACTTCATCATTGAGAGCTCCCAATGCATAGAGCTGAGTAACAGCAAATTGAGGCTGGGGAATGTAGCTTTGGTTTTGTTTGCTCTGGAAAGGAGATGAGCCTGACTGCTCATTATTACTTGCTCATAATCAAGGTGAACAAAAAGGGACATAGAAAGGGAGGAAAGTAGTCTGACTATATTATTTGTCCAAATACAATGAAATTGATTCTATGATGACAGCAAAACAGTGCTGCTGCTGAAAAAGCTAGTGCTGTGCTACATTGCTTGCTGGACAATAAGAATTAGCTCCAAATGGATAAGAGTGTCTTCAGGATAATAGAAGTAATAGGAGTGATACTATGCATTTGTTCTACAGCCACTGAACATTACAGAAATGAATATGCGATTCACATTAAAAAAATGCAAGTGTATATAAAAAAGGTTAAAGTGAAGTTAAAATTCAACTTTAATTTAAAAATGACTAAACATCAGTTGAGGGATATGTAAAAATACAGCTTAAAAGTTTTGTTTTCCTTAAAATGTATCTATTTATACTCAATGCTTGTACAGTGTGAGTCCCTGTAAACCAACGTAAAATGCCTTGGTTGTGGACACAATCTTGTCTGATTCTAATGTGGTGGAACTGCATCATACTATGATGTCATTCTGGGCCAATTTTTCAGAAGGAAATTTGCAGCAACATATTGAATCTATACCAGAAACATTTAAGGCAGTAGAAAAAGCAAAAGTGGTTCCTGAACTGAAACATGCAAAATATACCTAAAATGTGCTTTATTATTCATGATTATATTGGTAACAAATGAAAAGCAAAATACAGGGGTTTTTTATGAAATCAATATAAATAAGACAATAACATACCACTCCATGTGTTTGATGTGAAAAGAGTCAGCCTTATTTAGAAAGACAGTAGTGTTCATTCATGAAAATGAATGAATTCCAAATTTATGTTACAACAGTCCATCAGTGATAACCAACAGCACAGACCTATTTAGTACAAGCAAAAGAAAAACTCATGAAAGACTGCTGAAATGCTTGTCAGGATCAAAGGAAAGGGTGTGCCATCAGACATCCAGACACTGGAACAGGTCTAATCACAGAGAGAGTAGAAATGGAGCCTTGAGATCGCCCCATGATTTCCTCTGCCTCCTCTGTCCTGCTGCTGCATCTTGTAAATCATTCTCAATTCACTGAAAGAAGCCAGTTAGATTAGCTCGGTTTGGATCATAAACATTTGCAGCACAGACCACCCAGGATGAGTGCGGAGAAAAAGTGTGCATGAGTCAGTGTGCCTGCATGGGTGTGTGTGTGTGTTTGAAGGCTTGCTCCAGCTTCCTGAGGTGGGCATTGCAACACCTAGACACTCAAATGTGTATGTGCAGCCAGACAAACAAGCATACCAAGCATTGTATTTAGGCCTTGCTCCACGTCAGAGCTCTGTCAGACACTAACCTCTGCCATGGAAACCAAAATGGCCTGCTCTCTGAGCCCAAAAAATGAGTACTTTGTTGCAGTTTAGAGGTTAAAATCCTCACTACTCTCCTTTAATAGGGCACATGTTTTACAGTAAAACTTATTATATTAGACACATGATTTACTTACTGCATAGTTATTACAAATGAATGGGACTTCAAAGTTTTCTTACCAAGAATAAAACTGCCACGTTTTGGCTAAATTACAGTTCTACAGTATCACAGATACAGGGTCCTTTAATTTCACATTTTACTACGCTACAAACACTAACTTCAATGTTTTTAGGGCGATATGACAGACAAACACAGAATATTCAATAATTGAAATGGGGGAAAAAATTATACATGGTTTTCAGTTTTTTTTTTTTTTGATAAGTAAAAGTCTAGAGATGTGTATTTCACTTTGTAGAAGCCAGCTGTGCTGCAATTAAAGTTGCAAGTCTTTTGGGGTATGTTTCTAATGGTTTACCACACCTAAAACCCAAAATGCTGGCACATTTGTATTTGCAAAGTAGTTTAATCTCAGTTGGATTGGATGTAGAGTGCATGTGAACAGCAATTTTCAAGACTTGCCACTCTAACACATGCTTTGACTTAAATCATTGTACACTAGCTAAAGGCTGTGTTTTTGGGTTGTTCTGCTGGAAAGTGACTCTCCACCCCAGTCTCAGGTCTTATGTACCCTGTAATAGTTCTTTTTAACAAAAACAGAGCTACCTTTTTTTAGTTTGATTCTGTCTTGCTGCATGCTTCGAAAAACCTGTTTTACTGTGGGTATTCAGGGTCATGTTCAGGTTTAGTTTTCTGCCTCATCAGTTGTTTTTGCATGTAAGTCAAAAAGTTAAAAATCAGCTTCGTCTGATCAAAGCACCTTCTTCCACATGTCTCAAATTAAATTCAAAAATACTTTATTAATCCCAAAGGGAAACCCAATGTTATTGTAACTCATGTTCAGCAAGATTTCATTATAAGAGTTGTTGACAGTGGTGATGAGTAATGATGATAGAGATGGTGTGCTGTGTCCCAAAGAGTGCTGGTAACACATGTTATATTTCACTACTTATGGCTTTCTTTCAGAAATGTCATTTTCTCTTTCAAAAAGATCCACTACTAATATTTGTCCAGTGAAGCAAGTCACCTGCCTGAGTTGTAAGTCTTTGCAGCTCTTCCAGAGAAATCATGGTCCTCTTTTCTGATGACCATGACTTGGTAGATTTTGGTAGATTTACAGTTCCGTCATGCTGCTTCCATTTTGGAGTTACAAATTAAATATTCATCAGTGGGGTGAATATGGGGAAATGGTTTTATAGCATAACCCATGCTCTTCCTTGTGTTGGTCTCTCATCAAAGGGAATAAATTCTTGTGCAAGGAACATTATAAGGAGACTGCACTACAGAAAGATAATTATATGGTATTTCTTTTTCCTTTAAGGTCCATGCATGGGGAGGTATAAAAAAAAGGAAAAAAAAAACAACTGAGGGACAGAGTTTGACCACATGTTTCACCCCCAGCAAGCTATCTGTGTGTCCTTCCTTGGCCAGATTGAACTTGACAGACTGTCAGGGAGGTCCCTGAACCGCACAGCGCAAACATGCACAGGCACTGTCTTGGTATTTAATAAACACACAACACTAAAACATGGTGTTAGTATTTTTGCAACTTATATGCTTGTGTCTTTAGTGTTTATTTCAAGTAAAATCATTGAAAAGGTGAGAATAGCATCAAACCAAAAGTTGATATTATGGCATAGTCATTAAAACACATTTTGGACCTTAGTCTATAAAACATAAACGTTTTTTATGGTCTCTAAAACTGAGAAACATTAGTGTGTGTGTGTTTTTTATTATTTCTGAAAAAGCTCTAAGACACAAATCTCAGACGGTTTGGTAAATTTCATTGACAGGCAATGACTTTCCTCCTTTTCCTACATAAACTTAATCAATTTTGTGCACAACAAGCTTAAATTATACCCCTGTTTGATCTCTATCTGGTGGCCCACATGTGTAGAAATACTTTCCTTCCCTTTTGAATAACACATTGTATATACAGATACACACACACATGCACGCCTGCACGCACACACACAGACACAAAAATGTTCTTTTCAACTGAAATAAATGTTTACAGCATTCCAAACATTTTGTGTGCGAGACAGTATGTGTGGTCCTGTCTGCACCTAGCATGTGGTTTGAGGTTAAGGTGTTTTTCTGCTGGCGTGTGAGCATGTCAGTGTCCATGCTGTCTCTCCATATGTGCGTGTGTGTGTGTGTGCGTGTGTGTGAATTTATCCATGTTTACTCCTGAAAGTTCTCTGAATAAAAGAGCGTAACAAAGAGATTAAAGGAAGAGTCAGTATTTCAAGGGTAATTAACTTGATTCAGTAAATTACTAAATGTGCTGGATGCTGCAATTTAATGAGTTGCCATGAAACCAAAAGACCAAGAAACTGCTTTGAATTCGAAATGACTTCTGTACAGGAGTCTTGTCTGTATCAAAGGCCCCACATTAAAAAATACTAACAAAATGTATAAGCAATGAAGAGTAAATCTTATTCTTAAGCTCTCCATTTCACACCTTGTCCTTCCAAAGTGTATGCTTCACTTTGCTTCACCTCATCTGAGGTTGAAAACCACATGTTTTTATCAGTTTATCTATGTTTGTCTTTATTTTTGTGTATTCATACTTTATGGTGTGTGATGTGGGAAAACACCTTTGCTGCAGGCATAGGATTTGATTGGAGGTCAGCTTTTCCAATTGCAATGGCTTTCTTTGTGAATTTCTGGAGCATGATGTGTTGCTTTTTTAAAAAAAAGATCTTTTAGCGTATTTCCAGTTGTCAAGCAGATTCTTTATAAGTGTTTTCTTGATTCTACGGGTCTGGTAGTAATCAGACCAGGCAATGGGTGGTGAAATTAAATAGTGTTTTAAAAAAAGTACCTACTTACAATTAACATGAGGAAAATGGCAAACAACAGAAAAAGACTACATTTTCAGGAAACTATGGTTATTATTTATGTGACATATTTTATTAATGTGAGTATCCACCATTTCAACACAAATTATATGTTTTGAAAACTTTTTACATGTCTAGGTGCACGTTTCTGCCAGTATAAGTAAGAAAAAGTGTACACCTTTTGTTTAAACACTATTTCACAACAGTGTAACATTATTAGTAACATCACATGGGCCTTAATTTGAACAAAATAATCACATAATATAAAGAAATTTTGCCTAGAGTCTAATGCATTTTGCTGCCAATAATTCAGCACTGAGTGCTATCTGGACTTAACAAAAAAAACTCACTTCTTCACTTTTGGTCATAAAACTGTCATTGTTCTGAAATGCCTGCAGGAATGTGTGATTCCAAGTGCAAAACTGATACCAAGAATTTTAAAGAAAATTAAAAAGAACCGACTTAATGATAGCCTTCTCACATCCAAGATATCTTTTACTGCAGTCTGCTTACATTGTGGAGTTTTCTGAACTCTTCAGTGTTTCTTCGGGCTCGCTGCCAGGTTCCTCAAGTCAAACATAAGGTGAAAAGAGTTCAACATGAACTATATGCGTCCATTTTTTGCACTCCAGTCAGTTTCTCTTACTCAAGGTCAGGACAGGGGTTGTGGTATCACAGCAATCACTGGTTGAGAGGCAGGTTACACCCTCGACAGGTCTCCAGTCCATCACATAGATCACCAAGAATTAGGTGGAAATTTTCTCTCTGTGTTTCTTTCTTATTGGGTGCTTTATCCTGTAACAATAAGTCCAGAGTGAACCACATTATCACACACCTGGGTGATGGCATTAGATGTTTGCCAACTAAGAACCAGAAGCAAGAATGTAACTTATAAACTACATATCTCAGACCACTGTTAGTATTATAAAACAATTATAACTCGAAGTAACCGTAAAAGTAGTAACTCAGCCTCATAAACTGTAAACCTCTTCTATAAAAAGAAAATAACAATCGTGCTTCTGCTGGCATTTCTGTTCTGCCAGGCTCTATAAAATAACAGTTGTTTGCATTTAGGCACAATTATACAACTCAACTGAGCAAGAAAAGCACCAAAATGTGGACATTTCCAGGAGCGCAAAGGACCACACACAGACATACTGAGTCAATGCACTTTAGTGCTGAAAGTATGGTTACTCATTTAAAAAAAGATATTCTGTGTTATTTGTTTTGGTAACCAGCTAAAATGAGAAGTATTTTAACCACACAAATCAGTTTGAACAATCAGGCTTTAAGTGTTAACTGTGTCCTTCTAAGGTGGATTGATGAGACCGTTGTGATCAAAAGAGGCTGCAGCGAAACGCCCCACATGAGAATTGGAAACAAAGAGGAAGAGGAAATATTGGTCATACATCATTTGGTTTGTACATGCATAGGCCTACATATTATATTTTTCAGTCTATATGAGGTTGAAAAATCCAGACAAAATTATTATTTTAATCAAAATCTGTCCCTACAAAGCTCTTGACATTATAATAAATTGCAAATAAATAAATAAATACATTTAAAAAAAAGACAAAAACTCCTTTTTGTTAAAAAGAAATTTAATATGCAAGATAATATTTTTCACAATTTGAAAGATAACTGAGTTTTACATATTACTCAGACTCTATGGGAACCTTTTAGTTAAATTAAAAGCAACAAAAAATTAAGGGTTTTTTGTATAGGTTCCCCTTTTGATTCCAGAATTGCCTTAATTATTCATTGTGTAGAATTACCAGCATGTAGGATGGATCATTACTTTCATTTTGTTTATGTCAAATTCTCCCACCTCAGCGCTGAAATCTAGACAAAACATTTCAATCTGCAGTGAATGTTACTGTACATTTCTTGATTCCAATAATCCCTTAATTGTCAGCCTCAAAACAATTATATGCAAGTCAATTATTCCATGAGGACACACGTGTCCTCTTGACAGTAAGGAACCTTTTCTGTAAACTCAAGAGATAGTAATAGATAGAAACTCCAGTAGTTTAGTATTTTTATTTTTATTTTTTCAGTGTTCATACTAAGGAGTAACAACCGTCCCATGTTAAAAGTCACATTAAGTCCCTTCCGCCTTTCTAGCCCTCAGTTTGAACCTCAGAAATAATCTTCACCACATCTATATGTCTAAATTCAGTGAGCTGTTGCTATGTAAGTGACTGATTCATCACTTTGCGTTAACAAGCTATTCAAAAGATGTAACTTATCTAGTGGCTGGTGAGCATAATGTATCTCCTGATCTTTTACCATATTGCACAATAGGTTGGTTGTTCAGTGTTTCTTTCTTTGCCTCATCCATTGTTTGGTGACTATATATTTTCTTATATTTACACTGAAAGCTCAAGGAAATTAGTTGTTCAATACCCTGAGCCGGAACTACGGAAAATGTGCCAAAAAAGCTTCTATAATCCAGAACTAGTGAATCAGCACCATCTGCTGGTCAGAATCATGTATTGCTCTTGGTTTATTAAACTTGTGCCAATCTCCATATTTATGTTCAACTTCATTTTTGACACAGATAACAGTTTGAGTCATGATTAAGTGGTTGCTTAACTATTGCAAAATGTTTAATAGCACATCAATGTTTGTGCTGAACTACACAGAATTTATTCACACTTTGTCTTCAATTTTAAAGCAGACCAATGCTGAGGTCAGCAAGAATTTGGTTTTATACACTCACTGCGGCCAATTACACCCTTAACTAATATATTATGTAGCTGGACATCAGTTAATGTTCTACTTGTTTTGAAAGTTTCCAGTTGATGAATAAAAATGTTTATCTGTTGCTCTGAGGGTGGATGCTGCAACATCAGAAATGATTTAACTGCCGTAGCTGCTTTCGAGCGTGTCACAGTCGAGCGTTGCCTAGTGGATGTTACAGTGTCCCCCACAATAAAGAAGGAAACTATAGGGACTTACACATTCATCTGCAGATATACACACACCATGTCCACCACCACATCCACAGATAGAGGCCTGGCAAGGCCAAGGCGTTGCAACTGCTTATTGCATTCTGTATCCCCCGCAACCTCCCTCCCTTTTCCACTCTTTTTCCTCTCCCCACCACAGTCACTGCCCGGATCCCGGCTAACCAGGCCCCCGCTCTTTTCTCCTGGTTGCCATGGAGATGGCTAACAAAGCCATCACTTTTACCAATTTCCTCAGAGACAGGTGCTGGCACAATGACTGCTTCCTCGGCGGCTGAAAGGGGAAGGGGCAAGAGGGGTCCATGGGAACTCCAGGCGGACACTCTGAGGCCCGTCCAAGTGTCCTCCTCCCCGGGCCTGGCCGAGAAAAGAAGGCTAATTTGTTGTCCCTGTTTTCCCAGGGAGGGGAGAGGCAGGAGGAGGAAGGGGGTAACGCAGCTGGGGGGTGGAGGGAGGGCAAGTGGGCAGGAGGAAAATGAGACTGAGGGAGAGACAGAGCAAATGCAAAGACTTGTCCACCAGTTTTCAAAACAGACCGCCTAATATTAGCATCCTTACACTTCTCTCTGCCAGTGGGTGGAAAGGTCATTCTTTTTTCTCCTTGTTCTTTTCTTCTCTCACTTCTCTCATTCTGCTGCCTGAACTCTTTGGAGATGAAAACAATTACAAGTCATTGCATTCTGACAGAGAGATGTTTCAATTTAACTTTCAGCATGTGTACACTTCCTGCTTTTTGTGGGTCTTTGTGTGTGCTGGTTACAGAATTAAAATGTGATTGACAAGCTAGGGAGTGAAATGAATAGTTTATTGTTTTTGCTTTGCGCCAATATAATAATATAGCCCTGTTCTCTTGCTCTACCATCTACCATTCCTCTTCCAGCCTATCTGGAAAAGAAATCATTTTAGCACCCAATCAGTGACATTTTAGTAACTACTCTCTTGTAAAATTTAAAAAATATTCTGCAGAACCCTGTTCAGTTTGAGTGGACATTTTGCATTTTTTAAGATGGGAAAACCAAGTATGCACACAGAGAGTACAGCAGCAGCCGGTCTGTTACATGTTACCGACCTGAAGATGGAATTACTGATTTTATAAATATACAAGAAAACCCATAGAGTTAGTTTACATCAGTGTTTCATTGGTTTGATTAAGAAAAATACATTGTAAAACACAAGATCTCCATGTCAGACATCTTATCTAAGGAAAGGAAACACAAATGCAATAAAGTTCATATGAACAGTCACTGCGGTGAATGCTGTAGCAGAGTGAGGAAAGTGGTGAGTTTGTTCTTCAGTAACCTAAACCTACAGCAGCATATATTGATAAGTTAGTAATCTCTTAGTGAAGCCTGTCCAAGGCTTGTCTGACAAACCCTGGAAGCTGATTGCAAAGGAGCTTGAATACTAAAAGATCTCTCTAGGATCGGTAAACTTACAATCTGAGATCAAATTAATCTGTTGGAAAGATATGGAATAATAAATTTCTAATATATGAAGTGTAAGAACAATACATTTATATTCTCCTTTGGATTTAACTGAACTTCAAACTTATCACTTTTGCAAGTAACACAATGCACTTATTCTTGTTGTCTCTTCTTTTGTTAATCTCTACCATCCCTCTGCTGCAGAGTGGAAAATGTTGCACATGTCTGGGTAATGATTAAGATATGCGTGTCGTTAAAAAGAAGCAACAGAAATGCAGATATAAATGCTGGTGAAAGTATTAAGCTTCTGTTTTGTAATAAAGTTGTTGTGCTGCTGGAGTCCTCATCTGATTGATAGAAATGACTGGTGCATTTCTCCTCCTAAACTCAGAACCATGTCTGCATATATAGGAAGCAAGTCTCAGGACAGCGGCTACAAACTGCCATATAGGGAATAACACAATGTTACTCTACCGCTTTTGCCCTCCTGGAGCTATAAACAATCCCAAAAGAGGGATGGTTTAATGATAAAACAGTAGCTGCTGTGTCCTGAAAGTGTGTACCGTGATAAAAGGCAAACCCAGCATGTTTGGACTCAAGCTAAATCCAGGTTCGACCAACAGCAGTGCGCTCCTTTCCCCACTGGGGGGCACTAAAGCATTCTCATTTTATTATGAAAGCTAATATTTCAAATATTAGCTTTCATAAATGTTTGTAAACTGTTCTTTTAAAACATAATTTTTGAGACAGTGTTCAAAGTTTTAACATAAATAATATAATTTTGATTTTTTTTTTTAAAGCAAAAATGTCATAATTTTACACTGCTTGGTAAGCTAGAAACTTCAACATTAAATGACGTCCAGCACACTGAAACCTATTGGCACTGTTTGGACAAAAACGTGTCCACCATCCGCATGCCGACAGCAGCCTGCTCTCTTAAATATTTTCCAAATTATTCTGGCATCAGTGTTCCTCCTTGCTTTGAATGTGTGTGTGCATCGCATATTAGTTTTCTGTGATATGTCTGATTGTCTCTCTATTGGCCTATCAATGCTCAAAGTTAGTCTTAGGTTTGACTAATACAGAGAGATTCACATTTGTTCATTTATTTGTCCATAACACATAAAGCCTGTATGTCTGAATAACTAACAACTCAAAATCAATGACGGGGTGGGGTGGAAGAAGGGTTAATTATTACAGAGAGTCATGTTTTGTCACTCGATGACTTGTTACTTATTAGTATATTGACCAATATTATACATAGTCTGTCTGGTTGAGTTTATCTTAGTCCTACCACATTTTAAAGTGCATATTATACTTTACAATTATTTACATATATATTTAACCTTTCTCCTCTGTTTGTGCTTTGTACACTCGGCAGTAGGGGAAATGTTTTGGTATGATGTAATAGTATCAGTTTCAACTCAGTTGAACCCTTTACAGGAAGTGATGCTTTCACATGACTGTTTACATGTCGTAAAATGAACCCTAACCTTAGCAACAAGCTGGACTTGTGAGCATAATGTCAGGATGGATGAAAATAGATGAGTCACAGAAAACATGTGATTTCTCTCCTGAAGGGAACAAAGTTTTCAACTCCTGTCTGCCTGATAATCTAAGGGTCACCTGAAAACCTTTTAGCATTATTATTACGACCTGTCTTTCCTGTCTTAATTTGGGTTTTCAATGACTCATTTAAGTATCTATTTTGCTTGTGTTTTTGTTTGAGATTCCTATCTACTTGTATATTTTTTTTTTGTCTTTTTAAAACGTTTTCCTTCAAATGTTGTCATAAAAATCCCAACCTCTGCAATTATATTGAAGATTTTGTGTCAAACATGAGCTTTATGTGATATTTAATCTTGCAAGGTCAGTATGTTTTCTTCTTGTTTCTGGTTCTGATATTACAAATATGTGAATTCTTTCAAGAAAAATGAACCATTTTAAACTCAAGCTGTATCTGTGTCTTAAGTTGATCTCACAAATCCCACAATCATTGTATGTTTATTACATAATGTGGCAGGCAAGCTCCAGTCCTCAAGGGCCAGTGTCCTGCAACTTTTAGATGTGCCTCTGCTGCACCACACTTGAATAGAATAATTAGGTCATTAAGGCTCTGGAGAACTGATCTATACAAGAAGGAGGTAATTAAGTCATTTCATTCCAGTGTTTTGTACCTGTGGCACATCTAAAAACTGCAGGACATCAGCCATTGAGGACTGGAGATTGACCAAAAAAAAAAAAGGTTAAAAACAATTTTTTTTTTTAAATGAAAGGAAGTTCAAATCCTGTCCACCAGGTGTCAGTGTAAGACTGAATCTTTTCAAGCGCAAGCAGTGAGATATGATGCACTACCTGGATCACGTTTCTCTGTTAAGGGTTGAATCAGAACTGCTTCTATCATTTAACAGTTCATTTACTTCTCATTAAGGCTATGATGAAAAGATTAGCTGTGAGCCACATAAAGACAATCTAACCGTGTCTTTTTGGATGGAATTCAGATTTTTGCTACACACTTTGCTCACCCTGGATAGTGTTTGTCCCTTTTATTTTTATACATTTGTATGATGACACATTTGTCCTGCTTGACCCCTGACATTTCATATTTGTTTCATTCATTCATTAAATGTCAAATGATCAAATGGGTTTTAGAACAGGGCTGGATAGGAGGAAACAAATTGTGTTTTGAGGCCGGTAGTATTTTTAGGTTTGAAAAACACAACCTGTTCAGCTGATTTGTATCATCCAAACACCGTCATCATTCTATTCTCTCTGTGCTGCACATTAATGAAGGACCACACAACAACAGATGAGATCATCCAATAAAAAGACAATATTGGTAAGCTGGATTCTGCTGGGATTAACCGGTGATGAAAATTTATTCAAAACACCTTGGACTGCCCTGGTGTCACAACTGACTTTTCTCTTCATCCGTTTTAATGAATATGGCCATGCAACTGGCCTGCATGCCCAGCTCGATTTGCATGCTTTACCACAGACATTAATATTCAACAGTTTCCAGTAACAGACTTGACAAACAGAATCACATGCACATAAAGCTTCCCCACTAGAAAAGATCAAATTTTGTGATAATCTAAAACAAATTACATTTTAAAATAACTCTAGATCTTTTAAATGTGAGTGGCTATGAGATAGGATCATTTCAGCGGTTTTGTCTCTTTATCTCTTCTCATGCTGTTGTCCTTTCTCATTGTGTCACTTCTGTAAAAACCCTTCTTTCCTCTTTTAGATTATTCTGTAGAGCACTTAGGCGATGCAAACAGTGCAAAGTGCTAAAATAGCACATTCACTCAGCCGTTTGCTCTGAAGGTAGTCTGGTTGTTGCTTTTAGGCATGAACATGTCAGCTACTGTTAGTCTCTGGAAATGTGTGGCAAACCTGTGTCCCAAAAATGTGCAAATCATGAAGTATTACAAATATATATATATATATAAAAAGGCACTGTTTTGAAATTGCTCAGAGAATACATTGGAAGTATCCAGAGGCATTAAAACCTGCAGATTAATCTGGGGACTCATTGCACTGTGATGCAGTGATGCATCTAAGCTGCCTTACTGTTGCCTTTTGTGTGTCAGGCTCAATTTTTCCCTTCTACTTTTAATCTATTCATGTCCTACGTCAATGTCCCACTTTTACGTTTGCATTATTCTGGCATTTTATGCCAGAGCATCCAAACAGACTCACTATGGGTTATTTACACTGAAATAACCCATAGCGTTCACATGATGAACAAAAAAGCTGTGGTTTCTGTCTATAAATAATAAAAATAGAGTTGTTTAGCTCAGTATGAGACAGTTCACACACAGATACAATGCTTTCTCCACTTCCTGATCTTTGAATTTAGATTTGAGTGTGAATTGGAAAGAATACTTAAGAAAATCTAGTATAATGTCTGTTGAGAAGTTGTTTCTGTAGTGACATCTTCAACAGGAAACAGGAAGTGACAAGTGTGTACACTGGAAATTTCAGAGAATTTCACTACTCTATGGTTCACACTCTGTTGTGTTCCACTGAAGTCTGGCAGCTGTCTGTCAAAAAGAGTCCTCACTAAGATCCATACGTACTATCTTTCACCTTCCTATGAGAAATAAACCTCACAGATTTGTCATATTGTCTTCTTATTGTTTATTTGAATTGGGATGTGTGTGTTTATTATGCATCATTCCAAGCATTATAACATTTGTAGGCTTGGCTAATTTGCAATGACATCCTCAGACTGACTTTTTACCACATAGACATATATCAATCAACATACTGGAATCAGAAGTCATACATTATATCATCCTAAAAGTATTTGTTGCGTACATATTCAATAAACTACAAAATGCATTTAAATGAGTCAGATTTTAATGGGTTGTTTTAAAGACCTTTTTGAAACAATCTGGAGAAACAACGTACCATTACAGGGGAATTGTTTATCTGCCATCATCTGGACTATGCTAAAGAAGGACTGAGCATTCAAGATAGGCTCCGGTGTGAGTAAACCAGGTGTAGCCTAACCAAGGGCAAGTAGAGCAGTGTGAGCATGACATAGACGTGGATGATTGACAACACTAAGACCCACATCCCAGCTCGGTTTGGTTGTTTCTGACTGAGCAGTGTATTTTTTGCAGATGACCACTGGCTTTATTTGACAAAGTAATTTCTCTGTTAAACTAATATTTGCTTGTGCCAAGCTGTTAAGTGGTGAACTTGCTGATGTGCTCTTTTTTTATGAATTTACTTTGTTTAGGTGATTTTACAGGTCATATCAATTACATAGGTCCTGTTTGGTTTGGAACTGTTCCTCTATAATAATTTAAAAGGTTTTTAGTATGGAATCAGGTTGTGTATAACTTTTGATATCATTGTCTTATATGAACTGTTGCTTGGATCGAAAACATGTTGTTGTATCAGCAAAAATAGAAGACATTTGCAAGAGAGCAAATACCATTTTGTAGCACTTTGAATGTGTCAAAATCCCTACATTCCATATTTAGCACACTATTATGTTATCGCATCCTCCAAAACATCTGTTTGCATACCTTTTTATGACGAAATATTTGATTCCATAAAGGTTTTCACTTGTTATTCTCCAAGTACATATTCTCAGAGCAAAAAAAAATCCCAAAGCATTTTCACATACAAACTGTGATAAAATAGATTTCAGTAGAAGAAATAAAAAGAGCTTTCAGATATGCTACATGCCCTTCAACCACCTCATGAGTCACTTTCCTCTACAGCATGATTATATAATGCTGCATGCAGCAGTTTTGTCTGATGCTTTCAGACAATTGTTTTAGAGACCTTTTCAAAATAATCTGGGCTGAATTTGGTCTGGGAACTGACCATTTGTCAGAAAATATTACTCTTGTAATATACCTGATGTTGCCATTGTTTCCTCTTGTTTACTTGCAATGAATGTCCATTCCAGGAGAATGCCAATGCTCCAAAAAACAAAAGTTTAACGAGTACAAAGAATATCAATAATTATTGCTGAGATCTGTTTAAGAAAATCCTAAAAATCCTAAAAGCATCATTATACTTTGGAGCAGCATACACATTTGTATGATTACTTTCCTTGCTTTTAGGTTTTTTTCAAGCAGAAAAGTTCAATTGTGGTGGAGAAAAAGAAAGAAAAACTACATCTTCTCACAAAACACTTGGGGACTTTTGGGTGATTTTTTCAAGTTCAGATTTTGATAAACTTATGTACTTTCTGCATGTGCTATTCAATCAGGTCATTGACCTAGGTTACAAGTCAGACTCAGAATGCACACAGTTGAGTAGACTTTAGTTTTTAAATTAAGCTCTCCCTACATCTTCCCCTGTTGACTCATATCAACTAAAAGTAAGTGAGTGAGATGATTTCTTGATAAGACATAAACCTCAAAAATGCAAGAGGCCCTCTGACAGCACAGGCTATGTTTACACAGACATAAAAGGACATCATTCTTTATTTCCTTCATCATTAATTGATAAAACCTTTGCAACATATTTTTCAACGATGGCAGATTTTCTTCATTTGCATGATTATGGCAAAGTTATAATATACACACCACACATTTCATTAGATATTTGCAAGCCAAAAACTTCATAAATATGTATTATAAATGTAAATATCTATATTGACTGTGCAGCCAGATGTTCTTGCTCTACTAATAATATTAAATCTTCTTTTTAAATAAAGAAAAAACATGTTGGAGAAATTCAATTTGAGCAAAGTATCACCAAGGTTTGTTTTAAAGGATGGCACAGGCTATTATTAAAAAAATTATTTTTATGCTTCATCAAAGTATATCAAGCTGAAGAATAAAATATGGTATGCAACAGTATTCAGAAGGCTCCACTTAAGATGCTAAACATATTATTTACACGTGTAAAGGTACACATTTTGTTTCTTTTAGAAAGTTTTTCGGTTTTAGGGAAGTTCCCAAATGAAACATCTCAGAATTTTATACTTCCAGGAGTGGTAAAATAGATACCAAAATACAAATACATGATAGGCAAAGTATCTACTCCCCTATCCAAATAATTGAGGTGTTTTATCTGACGGACACCTGTGAAAGAATGGGTTGCTTTCATGAGCTCATGTATTTCTGTGTATTATCAAGATAGGATGTCAACTGTGCTAAAAGTACAGTAGTAAAATTTCCTCTTTTTGAAATATTGCACAGTTGTATGATGATAAAGTGGAAGCAATTAGGAGGAAGTCAGGCACCAAATGTTAGGAAATGTGAAATCAGAATAGGGTCAGTGGATATTGAAGTGCATTGACCTTGGGTGCACAGGTCTGTCGAAACTATAACTACAGGCCTCCAAACATAATGCAGCCTTCAGATTTGCTCTATGGGTTTCTCTGGCCAACCAGATGCATCCAAGACTTATTACAAAATACAACACGAAGTGTCAGTGCTGTAAAGGACGTTGATGGTGGACTCTGGAGCAGTGGAGACATGTCCTCTGTAGTGTTTAAGTTCTGAAGAGGATTACTATCCTTATCACTACTAGTGCATTTATCCTAGCCCGTGGATCATCACTCATATAATCGCTCTAAGGTTAAAGGCTAACCTACTTAGAGCAGCAACGCTTTCTCTGCTGACCTGTAATTCTCAAACGGAAAGTAAATTTTACTGCATGACAACGCATTAAAATCCACATTTGAGTCTGTTAATAGATGCTCGTCCAACATAGCGTTCACTAAAGGAAACACATCACCCTCAAGCTTCAGTGTGGTTGTCAGCCCTGCATGGGTTAAAACATAATCTTTATGAGCCTTTATTTTATTTCATCAGATTGTCTAAAAAATGATTTTGGTTTATTCCTGATAGGAGTTCACAACTAAAGTAGCTGGAGATGGGAAGTCTGAGTCTCTCTGCTGCTGCCCCCTGACACCAATCCCAGACAAGAAGATGATGATGGATGGATGGATGGATGGATGGATGGATGGATGGATGGATGGATGGATGGATGGATGGATGGATGGATGGATGGATGGATGGATGGATGGATGGATGGATGGATGGATGGATGGATGGATGGATGGATGGATGTGATATGAAAATACTCTTTGATTCTCTACTCTGTAGTCACATTCAGTCCATTTGAAAATAATGGGCTGAATGTCCCAAGGTCAATGCACTTCAACATCCACTGACCCTACTCTGATTTCACATTGCCTAACATTTGGTGCCTGACTTCCTCCTAATTGCTTCCACTTTTTTTTATTGTATTCATTGGTTTTATTTTGTAACCAGGTTACTGTGTATTGCAGACTTCTCCCCACGTCCCTCTTGAAAATGAGATCCAGATCTCAACGAGGTTTATCTGGTTGAATAAAGGACATAATACTGACACACCTCAGAGCACATGGAGATGTTTGCAGTTTAGGTTCTTTCCTTTGGCCTTCTTTCTTTTCTAATCCTATTGTGTCTCTGCCAGCCTCTGACCTTTGACATTTTCAGCATTCCAGTCATTTACTGGCCTTTATTTTGCTTGCCAGAACAGGACAGAAAGAAAGATGGAGAAAAAGGAGGAGAAAGAGAGAAAGAAAGAAAGAAAGAAAGAAGGAAAGAAAGAAAGAAAGAAGGAAAGAAAGAAAGAAAGAAAGAAAGAAAGAAAGAAAGAAAGAAAGAAAGAAAGAAAGAAAGAAAGAAAGAAAGACATGCTATCTATCAACATGTTCCATTTCGTGCTGTGAAAGCACCGATCATAAAGCAATCATCTCTGTGGTCACACAGTGACAAAGAGATTTATTTTATCTCGACTATTGCCGAAGACGTGGCTCATCATTGCCGCAGACACAAATGGTTTCTCCTTTACGATATTAATCCGAAAGTGAGAGTTTGTGGGCGGAGTTTACGTGGCCCACAGGGAGAAGCAAATTCAAGCTGAATATCACTTTCAACTGGTTGCCACGACACAAACAAAACAGTATGATGAGCAATGAGACAGGTTTAGTGTCAAGAGTTTTTCCATAGCAGATGGTTGATAAAGGTGACATGCAATGATGTGGTGGAGAAGGCAGGATGTTATAAGGTCATGCAGTGGTTTTGGCAGCTTTCCAGCCTCCTCACATCTGCTATTATCATTTCTGTCATTTCTTTCTTCACATTCTGAGAAAATGTTTTATTCTTTGTTGCATTGAACATAATTTTCTTGCTAAGAAAAGTGGCAACTCTGGACTCCATGGTAATTATCTCAACAAGGATGGTAATTTATATGCTACTGAAAGAGATTAACCTTGAAATTTAATTTGCTTCAAGTTCAGGACTTTGTCCTAACTCACTTTATTAGGTACACCAAGTTAGTTCCCTTGTTTTCCCTTCAGAACCTTCTTGAAACTTTATGGCATGGATTTTGATTCATATTGGTATAATTGCTTCACAAGAAATCCCAGCACTACTCAGTTAGATCAATATCTGGAGGCAAATGAGCCCCTTGGACTCCAGTGAACTCATATGTTGAAGAAATCAGTTTGAAATATACCATTATACCCACACCATAAATCTGAACAGCAACATCGTGTCTTAATCCCACTTTTGGGATGTTTTTAAAAGGGGATTTGTGTTTTTTCTTTTTTTCTTTTTTTTAATGTTTTTTACACAAAATTCTGATTCACCAGCTGAAATTGAGACCTATTGAACCAGGGAACGATTTCCTGTCCTTAGCTGATAGGAATAGGATTCATTTAGTGATCTTTCACTTTATCTGTGTCTAACATATGACAAATGCGGCTTTCAATGGAGACTCTTCTGGGAAGTTCTTTTTTCAATACAGAAAATGTCTGACTATCACGTGTTCAGCTTCGATAGGCTCCAGACAACAAAGACTCTTACTATCACAAACACTCACACCCACCCATGCACCACTGCTAAGTGCAACCACAGAAGGATGTCACAGGACAAAGTCAGACTTCAGATGAACCTTTTACAAGAGTCAAGTAAACACACTCAGATCAATAAATATTCTAATGATGTTGCTTTTTTTGCATGCTCAGTGGACCTTCTTATCTTATCTGGGGACTTTCACAAGCGTCAGTGTTTTTCTTTTTGGTTTTTTTGTGAAACAGAAAGTGAGAAGAGTAGGAGAAAAAAAAAAAAGACAAAAGTTTTAGGCTGAGCAAAACCCCAAAAAATATCTGGGGCAAAACAACACTTCAAGTTTACAAAAGTCACTTACTATGAAATGAAATGTATATGTCTGTCAGACTAAGATTGAGACAGAGAGAAAGATTAAAAGATTAAGTAGAAAGGTCAGAAAAGAGGAGGAGGGGGAAAAAAAGCCAGGGGTTTCCTTGTCTCTTCCTTTGTACAGTCTAATGAAGGTGATGAGGCAGGCAGAGAAGATAATACCAAGCACATATGCTGACACACACACACACACACACACACTAAATGTAATGTCTGTACCCAAACCATCATTATGCATTTCATAAACCACCCACATCTGCAAAACAGCAACACTTTCTCCCCTATTGTGTCCTTTAGTCAGAGTTGGGTTCCTCACAACTCTCTCACACTTCTCTGCATTTACTCATCCTCTAAATTTTTGTTTGGTATTCTACAGCTCCTCCTAATCTTTTATCTACATTATATTTATCCTTGCATTTCTTTGCCATACATCAACCTAGCAATTGATCAAATCACTTCCAGTAAATTGATTCATTACTTGCAGTTCTGGTAAGAAGTTTTACATACATGGATATTGATTCCAATGCTCTTTTCAACCAAGTATTGGGTGCGTAATTTTTAATATATTGTGGATTTTCTAAAAAATTCAACAAAGAGTTAAAATTATTCTAGATTTCTTACTATTTCATCCTAATTATAATCAGCAAAAGTATTTAATATAAGAAAAAACTAACAAGAAATAAAAGTGATTTTCAAAAAAATGACTTCATTTAAAGGCAATGAGTCATCCTATATGCAACAGAGATCACTGTGTGAAACTAAAAACTGCTCCAACAACTGCAAATAACTGTAGAAGAGTCTTCCAAGTTGGTGTTGATTATTTTTACTCAGGTATTATGGAGCCCGAGGAGCCTGGTTGAAGTCAAGCCACACCATTTCACTCAGATTTAAGTCCATCTGATGGACTTGCTGGTGTGTTTCTGATCATTGCTGCATACAGAAAGGTTGGTTGAGAATAATGTGGCAACAAAGTACACATCCCCCAAAAGTTCCACTTTTGTCCACAGAACTTTTTTTTTTCTCAATAAGCTTTAGTGGCTGCCACCATGAAATGTTTGTTCAGTTTCTTTTCTATTGTTCTAACATACTAAACTGAGACAGGTATGTGTGCAGTTCTTTTGCTGTTCTGGGGTTTTGTGTGAATTTCTGTAGGTTTGCCATCATCCATATCAAATCTGATTGGAGTGGCGTTTTTCCACTGCATGGCACAGCATGTTTTTGTCTAATGACAGAACAGTGTAGATTTTAACTTAGCTGAAGTTTCAAAATACCCAAGCCAATACTGTATAGTGATGATGAAACCTTTCAAACCTTTGCTGGTCAAAGACAGTAATCATCTGTGGGCATAAAACCAGTCATTTACTTGTTTTATTAATTTGTGTGTCATTGACATGTCATTTGTCTCCATGGTTCTCACAGGAGATATACTGTATATAATTGCTACAACGAGTCTCCTAAAATTTGTCTTGAACCCTTAACAGGTTCCCCCCAGGCTGATCTAAAGTTAGATTAGTTTAACTTCATAAAAAAACTGAAATAGTACAAAAATAAAAATACTGTCCAACAGATGAAAATTAAATTCAAGAAAACATGGAAGTAAAAATAAATTAGGACATCAAAGATAAAAAAGGGTAAGTAGTAAACTAGAAAATAAAACAGGAAATGAAACCAAGAAACAGAAATAAAATGCTGAAAAACAAATGACTGCAGCATGCAGGTCAAGATTTGGCATTGGATTGAGAGCACAAAAAGAAACGTTGGCTAACAATGTCAGTTTAAAATACTTATGAAAAAAATGTCAGGAAAAAAGAGAAAAGGAGAGAATCAAAGTAAAATATACCAGGTCATTTGAAAAATTGCCAAACTTCCTCTAAAATCAGCAACTACTAAGAATTTGCTTCACATGGTTGTAAAAACCTTAATCTATGATATTTTGAGCAGATCAGCTACATTTGTGAATTTTGGTGATGCGGGTTGATTTGACTGTTGCTGGCACATTGGAAAATCTTAATGCCAGCTCTCAACATGTGGAACATGTTGAGGTGAGCGATTTAGTGACAGACTGTGGCTGTTGCTGCAGCTGTGCTTTGCTGCAAGCAGCAGAGCACAGCTGCCTTTATCACTACTTGGAGTTTTGCAACTTGGTCTGTGTAAACACGCGCGGTGTGGCATTTTGCTCTTCTGGGCGTGCCAGTGATGAATGGTTTCTGTAGTATGCTCCAGACTCTTGCTCATATCATCTCATCCAGGGGAGTGTCTGACTGCACTTTGGGCAACACAAATTTGTCACTTACATTTAAATAACCTTCTTGAAGTTACCGGTAAATGTGGGCATATTGGAAACCACTGCTATGGCTTACCGTTTCGATAGTTTACAGTGCAGAGCCTTTCATGTGACTAAACTTGTCGAGGAATTTTTTCAAAGAGTGAGACTATCTTTCAGAACCCCAACCAGAAAACTCTTGATGCAGAGAAATTCTGGCAAAAGAAAACACAAAGTCAGCTGCATTAAAGAATGAAGACCATAGCTACTTTCAGGTAGTGCATGGCAAAGAAACTGAGAAAACTGTTAGCTGGATGAAAGAGGAGCGTATAGAAGCCAGGAAGAGATCAAAGAATTATACTGGGTTCAAAGATTACGCTGTTTTAACTTGTTGCTATTAAGTAATGATTGGTCAACCTTCCAGTTCTGTGTTGTGTCATCTTTACTTGGGTTCTGTAGACATAGTTTTTGATTTGGTCATATGATCATTCTAATCATTACTTAAAAGTCTAAAGTTAAACTTGTTCCCTTTTCTGGATCAGGTTATGAATCAGCTGAGGGTAATTCATACCATTTGTTGCAATGGTAAACTTGAAGAAACAATAATAAATTGAAGCACTCACATGTTGCTTTTTAAACAAATGCTGAGGATTGATGCAACAAAAGCAACTTTAGAGGGGCAGTATGTTTGATTGTTCAGATTTATCATTACCTCATCTCAAAAAACCCTGTATTTTGAGTTGAGTGGTGGTGATTCAGCGAGACCTCTTCTGTCGTTGATTGCAGACAGGAACGCCAAAGAATCCCAGCTAGTTTTAAAAATCATCCTAACCAAAGACCCAGAACTTCCTGGAGGGACTATGTTTCTCCCTGGGAGGAACTGGCCTAAGTGGCTGGGGAAAGGGAAGTCTGGGTTTCTCTGCTTAGGCAGCAGCTTACGTAAGGGTCGGACGCAATCTGATTTCCTGCGTTTCCCTTAATTTTACCAAAGGGAGACGATAAGAGGGCTGAACCACCATTTCTGTTTTTGAAAGAAGATTAAAGTTTGAAAGTGTGATTATGATATCCTTGCAGATTTAAAATAAAAAAAAATTGAGCTCTCGCCTGCACTGAGCTGCAATACTCTTCAGGCTACCTCTGTGGCTTTAGTTCCAAGAATGTATTCAAACAGGGCCAGACATAAGAGATCATGTGTTTGCTTATGATCCTCAGTAATCTCATCGAGAACGCATTCGTTTTTTGGCTTAAATTCCTTTATGTAACACTGAAGCATTGTTCTAAAGTCCTTTTTCTTTCTTTCTCCTTATCACACTGTTAACCCAGACCTACATATTAACAGCTTTGACTGTGTGACGACCAGGTAACCACTCCACCAGGTTACCTGGATACAATCTGACCTATACAAATGAGCCACAGTAACTTTTTATTGCGGCACTTATTGTCATTCGAGGAATGTCGAGGTATTTCTGCTGCTGGGCAGCATGAATGACCAGGGGATTTCCAGACTAACATCTACTTCAAAAGAAACCATGAGGATGAACCATAAAAATGTGAAATTTTGAACTGAATAATTCATGAACATGAAAAGCCTTGCGCTTTGGCTCAGCTGTAAAGGACATTAACATGCAAGGCTTTCAATGTGTGTAAGTGCATCACATCTGACCTAAATGGTTTGTGTTACTGTCATAAGTTATCATCAACTGCAATTTTTTTTTTTTTTTTGCAGTAAAATATCCAGTTTTAGATGTTCTCCAAACAACAAGTTTTGTTTAATGTATCAAAAAAGGGAGCAAGGGACATGTATTTTGGGGATTACCATAAAATAAAACAATATTTGTCAACGTTTGAATTGATCATGTTTGTTTTTGTTTGCTTGTTTGTTTTTTGCTGTCAAGAAAGTGTTTCAGTTTGATTGTAGTTTTAATTTCTACCATCAGGGGGAGGTCTTTCAAAATATTGACTGCTGTGTGAAATTTGTATTCTGTGCAATAGATTGGGCCTTTTAGGGGAGTGCCAGATTTAAACATAGGTAGTTTCTCTTTCGTATCAAGCTTCAGATTTAGCCACTTTCATCATCTATTTAAAACATTAAATATGTAACCAAAGAAAACAATATTTAGGTAATATTAAGCAGCACCAAGTTTGTCTGGTTGTCACTGGTGAGGCATCGGTGACGCATTAACTTTTAGGGATCTTGGATCATTCAAGCAAAGTCTCTAATAAATAAGGCGAGTGTTGGCTAAGTTGCAGACACAGTCTAAACAGATCAGACATGGATGCATAGATGTCTGCATTTAAAACAGCCGTAACCTCCAAAAGTGTGCCATAGAGCGCGAGAGAGGACAACAGCAGGGATTAACGAGGTGAAAAGAAGGTTTCGGATCCCTCCAATACACACCCACATGCACACAGGCCCCCTAACGTTTAAAGGACGGCGACAGATGGGACTCGTTCTTTGGTCAGGTCTTTGCTGACAGCTGTTCAGGATGTGGGGAGGTGGAAAGGGGGGATGGATGTCTGCGTGTTGATGGGGGTGGGTTGGAGATGGGGGCTAGGGGGGATGCAGGGAGGTGGCCAAAGGTCAAACATCCTCTGGAAAACAGAACTTGAACGCAAGCAAATCTATATGAACTCCAACAAAGAGGATATTTGTAACCAGACAGGAACATCCATATTTATAAATGTTTTTCTCTGCGTCAACCTTCATTTGTCTGTCCATCTGCCTGCTTGTTTGACCCGCAGTCAGTTCTTCCTTGGATCAGTCTATTAATCGGGGTCCTCACCTCCATCAGCTCAGGATGAGCTTCATACCACAGAAAGCATTCCTGATTAATATAGCTGAGCACTTTAACTACAGCCATATGCTTTTTGTTTCTTATGGTTACAGCTCAGTCCTGTGATTCAGGACGTGGAGCAATTCTGCGCCATGTGCGGGGGTTTCCCTTCTGCTCTGTCTGGACATGTTGGTGCACATACAGTGAGAGCAAAAGAGTGAGAGGAGAGGAGATCGAAAAGGGAGGAATTTCTCGTTGTTCTGCATCGCTCTAGCTTAAAGGGAAATCATCACAGGAAAGCTCTGTCAGCATTTTTAATCTTAGTATTTTGATATTGTTAAAACTATAAGATTTGTTGAGTCTTTGTGGTTGTTTGATGTTTTTATGATGTATTATCCAAAGTTATATTGTTCTATTTTTTAAAGGGAAGTTCAGTGTCAGATCAGGATCAGTTCCCTTCACTTGTCCTCCCTTTTTGTTGAAAAGTAACACCATCAGAAAGCCACTCAAACTGAAAATGTTTACAGCATCAATGCGACATCATGCAATATTAGTGGATCTTGACCATCTTTGCCAAATAACTTTTGCTTTTCTACTCTGAAGTTTACGCAGTGACTCATCAGTCCACTCTAAAGACTAGATGGCAGCCTCAGGCAATAAGGCCTTGGGATTGCTACATACAGAAGAAGGTCAGAGGAGAAAAATGAAACAAATTTCTTATGCAATTGTACATCACATTCCTGGACTTTCAATTTGAGTTGTTTTTGATGGGTAAAATAAAAAAATAAAAAAATGGGTCACCTCTCTGATTAGCTGTTAACCTTCTATCATTCTGTGGATTTATTTACAGTACGTTTTGTACAAAGTAAGTAACTTCCCTGAACTTTTCTTCAAAATATGTGAATTATCCCTTTAACTTCTTGTTGCAGACTGAATTTTATCTTTAACAACTAAATGTTGAAGAAAAGTGAAAAACACAAGAGCGAAGGCCAAAGTTCAAAGTCAAATTTTTCGGCAATTTTGCCAAAGTCCAAGTTATAAGAACTTTAGAATGAAGCAAATAATAAGCCTATACTCTCTTCTTGAAAATATCTTTCTAGCATTACCAAGGTATATTAATAAGCTGTATCACAGTGTCCAGAAAGAAAATATAAAAATTCACAGTATTCTATATGTTAAGTGAAACTGTAAGCAAACATGAAATTCTTATGCTTGTTAGATGTTGGGGAAAATATATTACACTTAGGAAAATACAGTTATATCTAAATTAGTCTCTCACAAACATGTTGGATACAACCTCTGTATCTGTAGCTGATGATGGAAAACCACAAAAATAAACTTTCCTGATCTGGAGAGATCAAACGAACACTTCCTGTGACCCAGATGCCTGATATCTAGAGCGCTGACTTCAACGCAGTCCTACTTTCATTTAGTTTTTTTTCTGAGGAATGAAAGTAAAACAGATCTAACAAAGTATTTGTTTTTTGCAACAATTCTGTGTTATTTTACATATTTTCACTTATACTGTGAAATGCCATGCCACTTCCTGTTGATTTCAATGTATATTCTGCCTAATACACATATAGTGTGAAGCAAAAAAAAAATAAAAAATGGGTTATGGTTAACTTAGTTTCAATCTGACGTTGCTGAGTGAGCTACTCTCAAGCTGAAAAAAAAACCAAAACGAAACATTGAGATGCAACTTTTAATCTCATATACATGTTGGCATAGTACTGCCTGTTTTGTAAAAGTTTATTAATACGTTCGAAGACCTGATCTTTTATTTTAAGTACAATAAAACCCAACCATACAGAAAGGCTTCACAGAAAAAAAGAAAAAAGACTGCTGAACTTTAGAGGCATAAATGTTCTTTTTTATTTCTTTTCACTTTTACAAGACATATGTGAATATGTGAGACAGCAGCACGTTTTTTTGTCAGCTCACTTGGTCACTGTATTGGTGGTGGCAGCATGATGCTGTAGAAACACTCTTGCATTCAAATATGATAGGAGTAGGGATGAACTAAATGTAATGTACATTATGGTGAAAAAGGCTTGGTGAATATTCTGTTAATACTAAAAATTATAACAATAATAAATTTAAAAAAAGCATTCCCCTTTAACATTTTTTGATTTTAAACTTAAGCAGGTGGTTTCTTGTGTATGCACGGTACTTGGGCAAACTTAAACTTCAAAATGTAAAAGGTAGGAAGGGGAATCACATAAGCACGCAAGAGCCAATCACGCAAGGAGCACAGAAAGTCACTTTTTGTATGTCCTGCAGAGCCATATTCTGCTCAGATAACAATTAGTTATCGTCCAGGATCTTGCAGCTTTGCACATTTGTTTCCACCAGCACAAAGATGTGCGGAAACAGGCAGCACATGTCTCACGTCACACAATATAGGAAAACAGACAAATCAATTTTGGATCCCTCTCACATTTATACTATACATGACAAATTAGTTCAAGGATAAAACGCATAAAGCGTCACAGGTGCGTTCAAAGTTGCACTGTTATTATGAAACAAAAGAAACAAGCTCAGATTGACTTTAAATATATTTTCATGGGGTTGTCTTCCGCATTTATTTTCACAAGTTCACCACAGTTTTATGGTTTGTCTTAAGTAAACAGAATAACCTCTGCAAGCTCTTGTAATATATATAAGACTGAGACAACACTGAGATTTTGCACAGGAATAATATATGTAACTATGAGGATCACCATACTTGCCACAAAAACACAGCTTAGGCCCAACAGCTGGGATTGTGCATTAATGCATTCTTCAGGCTCTCCCGCTTCCCCTATCTTGTCCTCGTAGGCAGACATACTTAGAGGACAGGTGTGAGCCTATTGCCTCCACACACACACAGAGTCGGGATTCAGATTTCAATAATGTCATTCAGTGGAGCTGAATAGGAGTCAGTGGGGGCTTGCTCTGGCCGGTGCCTCCAGTTGACAGACGAGCAGCCGTGTTATTGTGCTGAGCCGAGGGGCCCCTGATCAGTCAGTCAGTGAAGGGGACGAGGCGGAGGAGGAGAGGCTTGATGGGTTTATGGGGGCTTTAGCATCAGCAATCAGTGAAGCGTGCAGTCGCTCAATGAAGACAAGAGGAAAAGGAGAAGTGGGAGGAGGAAGAGGGGGTGTGGTGGTCCCGGCTTCTGAGGCGTTGGCAGCCGGCGAGACTTAAGGTCATGTGTCAAGTAACTGTTTTTTGCTTTTGTCATGGCATATGGGAGTTCTGATTAGCATCTATACCCCGTTTTAGTTGAAACTAGATATATACACACACTCCACATTACTAACTATTTATATATAGGACATCTTTTATATTCACTAAGGTTTACAAAATGTCTTTACATCTTTTATTTTAAATAGACCTAATGGCTGATTTGCCGAGAAAACTAGAAAGAAAGGAAACCAAACAAAAAAATTAAAAGCAGCCACACCTAATTAGGTATGGAGAACGTTAAATATTTTGTTATTTATGTGCATGTGTGTAAATGTGTAAGGTGTTAGTCCAAATGCAAATAGATAAATATACAAATCAACTGTATGAAGACTTTTGAGATATAAGGCACATTAAAAAAAGTAACTTTTTCCTTAACAACAAACAACCAGTTTGTCCGGTTGTTTATTAGAGCATGGTCTAATAAACCTTAGGTCATGCTCTTTGTGCTGTCGTCATGGAGATTACAGCAGAACTATTTGTATTTTAATAAATTAATTCAGGCAAGATGTTATATTTAGAGTTTTGAGTCTCAAGCATGAATGAGTAAAACACGTTCAGTAGATGCAATCTGTGCAGCAGCAGATAAAGGTAGAGAGGATGACAGGTACAGAGGATGACTGATCACGCCTGAGCTGTGACGCAACCTTTGCTTCCCTAAATCAGCCTGCATCTGATTTCTCTGTCCCACTTTTTTCACCCTGTTTTCAGAATCTCCGCGCTGCTATTCCAAAAGACATGTTTCTATTTCTGTTTTGATTCAAAGTACAAAGGCACAAGGGATTTAAAACGCAAGACTGAGTGAGATGAGAATATTTTAAAAGCCAGGAGGCAAGGGAAACATGAAGCAGGTGATGAAAGCATGAAGCAAATTTGAACCATAGAGAGAAAATACACCGAAAAGAGTGGGAGAGGTAATAAGGGAAGTCTGGAGGATAGAAAAGGATGCAGTCTGGCCTCTGAGTGTTACTCACAGAAGACATACCTCTGGGAACTGGCTGTTCTGTGTGTGGTTCTCTGACAGCTGCAGCATTATGTGTAACTCATCTCTGGTATTTCTTATTCTTCCTTGGCCAAAATGCCTCTGTTCTGAATAGAGCATCCAAGTTTTCAAAGCTCTTAAAAAAGGATACAAAATCAATTTTCAGCATCATCAGCCAACATTGATGCATTTTCAACAAATCGAAAACACATTTTAAATTCTTACACAATCAGGACAAGAGTCTGGAATATTTTTGCAGAGGTAAATGTTGACTTTGACAGTAAACTTGAAATTTGCTCATCCAGAAGTTCAAGCACATTATTATATTGATTCATTTGAGGCTGGGGAGACATAAAGATGTAGCGTCTACGGGAAAGGAATGCAAACTGGCAGCAGCAAATCGCTCTAACCTAATTTTCCCCTGCAAAGATCGGCTCAGACAACGGATCCATGACGTAATTCATCTGAAGCTCGTATTGATTACATGTCTTCCCCCCCATCCCAGAGTATTGATCAGCTTTTAGAACTGTCACGGAAGTGCATGTAGGTGGTGAGGCAGGACGCTGTGGACCCAGGTAGAAGTGAATAATAAAGGTTTAATGGTGAAAAATGTCTGAATACAAACAGTCCAACGACCAGGCAGCACAGCTGAGTAGAAGCTAAGACTCAACACTGGCAGCAACTGGAGATATGAATGGACAGCAAACAGAAACGACACACACGACGGGACGACTGCCGATCAACGACAGATACGAGACGAGGACCCAACGAAGACGCAGAAACACAAGTGACCTTATATACACAGTAGATAATCAGGGAACGAGATTATGGGAAAGAGACACACGTGGGAAAGAGACACACCTGGGAAAGAGACACACGTGGGAACAATCAAGCGGAAGACAGGATAACAGGGAAACTCCGAAAACACAGAAACTTAAAATAAACACACAGAAAAAACTCAAATCATGACAAGAACTTGTGGCTTAGCTAAATTATCTCGGGATTTAACATAAATCCTGTTTTATGTGGATGAATATTTGAATTGTTGGATTGGGTTTCAAAAGCATATTTAACAGGTTTATATAAAAGCAGGTCAAGTGACTTTTAATGTTTTGTTTCTTTTCAAGGCATTCAGCAGGACACTTTCAATCAAAAGCTAAACAAACAAATAAAACAAAAAGGCAATATCCATCATAGGTAAAACCAACAATGCCAATGTTAAAATCCAGAGAAAGAATTATTATTACATTTATTGGTTTGACCAAACCATTCAGCCTTTCACTGTAATGTTTTCAAAAAACTCTGAGATTAATGATGACTATTTCAGACTTCCATTATTGGATATGTAAGGTTGTTGAGAAAGGAGCTATATTGGTAGGATGCCAGGCTCTCATAAATCTCCAGCTCAGCATGGAGTCTGGTGAATGATTTACCCAGGAAATGAAAATACAAACACAGATAACATAGATCTTGACACACACACCCAAACAGCCAACTCCCTGAGTAATTTAACAGGAAGGGGTACAGTGACGGCAGCAGGGGACGAGATTATTATTAAATTACATTAAAAGGTTTCAAAACTATAAAAATAGAAATACAATGAAAACAAAGCAGGATAAATTACAGACTAAATATGGTCCCAACAAGTTAAGACCTAATGTGTGTCTCGTGCCAGATATTTGGCACATTGATGTCGCCATTATGAGTAAAGTTCAAATTTGAGGTGTTTCTTATTGCTTTGATTAAAAAGGGGAGGATTACGTAGATGTGCAAATATATAGTCCATTTGTCTTTTAAAGATAAAAGGATTACATGCCTTTTATCTTGAAAGAGATGAAATGGTTTAATGAACTAATGATACAGGTTGCATGAAGCTATTTTGAAACACGTCATTTAAAATCTCCTCACTTACTCCCCTTGCTCCGGTAGCCTCGACGTGGATTACAGACTAGTCCTTTTGGGCCGTGCATTTTGGTTTGTGCAAGACTCAGCGTGAATCCGAGGATGAAAAAGGAGGAACCCAGAGAGATTTCTGGAAAACACATCAGAGAGGAAGAAAAAACAGAGGGGGGAAAAAAATAAGGCAGAGTCAGAGAGAAGCAGGTGGTCTCGGGAGAAAACATTACAGGGTAGAAATTCCATCTTCCCTCAGCAGACACACACACACACACACACACACACGCCCATACAGAAGCATACACACAAACATTGTGGGATGTTGTAAGACTTTGATTCCTCCGGCCCTCGTCGCTTGTATTTTTGAGCAAGATACTTTACCCATCTTGCCTGCTGGTGGTGGTCAGAGGGGCCAATGGCGCAAAATGGCAGCCTCGCCTCTGTCAGACTGCCCCAAGGCAGCTGTAGCTACAATCCAGTAACTTATTCATCTATATGCTGATGATCTCTTCCACACGGTGTGTGTTCCTTAACTACAGACAGATACATGCACAAGCATGGAGCCATAGTAATATGGACACATATATGGAGTATGTGTGGGAGACAGAAAAAAAACATTGTATTTTAATATGTATAATATGGGCTGACTCACCAACTCTCAGGGTGATTATGGGTTGTTGCATTACCATGGCAACCCTTCTTCTGATGTGCTAATGCCTCATTTCTGCTTCTGAGTGTGAGGTTGTGTTTTAGTGGGTTTGAGGCAACAGCACTGTCACACTTTTGCTTAATTGCATGGAGTCACACATTAGATATTTTAAATGTGACGCAGGAGCCACCAGACCAAAAGAACACTTTCCCAGTGACTGGATATTTACACATTTTGCAATCAGTTCCTATCTTATGTCTAATTTATAGAAAAGATTCTACAAATATATATATATAATTATACATACATATATAATGTGTATAGTAGTTGGCTGTATTGGCAACTGCCTACTGTAGATGTTTTACCTTTAAAAAAAACAGCTTCAACCACATGGGTTGAATGTTTCACCAGTGACAGCGATAAAAAGCAGAAGGATGAGTCTGAATTTTCATGAATTCTCCAATCTGCCTGTCACATTATGCTCACTCACCTAATCACATCTGTCACAAGTCCCGACATCACACCAATGTAATTAACTAACCACAGATCGCTAGCCAAAAGAAGTTTCAGATCTTACTTTTACTTCTCAAAGTAAAATTTGAAAACCCTTTTTTGAAAGTCACTGTGACAGATGTCGGATTGAACTACTGTGCTTCAGCATATCAGCATATGAGGGGATAGTTGGAGCTGATGGCCCATTTCCAGCTGCCAGTAGGCACAAAAGGAGGTAAACATTGGACAGGCCACCATGTAAGTGCTTCTTCTCGCCATATCCCTAATCCTTATCTCTACCCAAAGATTGGGTTAGGGTAAGATTATCCCACATTTAAACCCTGAAGCTTGCTGGACCACTCCAAAACTGAGTGTTACTCCCAGTCAGAAGAAACATGTTGTTAAATTGAAACTGTGACATACGATCTAAATATGCCTGGGGTTTGAATGGATTTTGGGCATTGAAAACACAGCAGTCATAAGCAAAAAAATGGTAATCTGAAAATACAGTGATATCTCTACAGAGTGAGAGACTCACAAATGTTGGAGCAACAATTGCAACTCAAGAGGAGAGTTTAAATTCTTCTCCACTCTCTAACAACGAATGGATTTGCAAACTTATTCAATGATTAAAGTCTTTGCTAATAATCTTGATATATTAAAACAATCCGTATGTTTCAGTATGTGTGTGTATGTAATTGCAACAGTGTCATCTAATGATCCAACTTTGGGGACTCAGAGAAAGTGAGGAGGCAGGCTCATCAAAGACCAGAAAAAAATTACGGTAGCACTGCAAAAAGGTATAGCAATAAAAGAATATTCCTCAGCCTGGGAAAATAAAAAGTTGTTCGCTCAACAGAGCTCATGTGGACTAACCTTGACAGAACAGTTCAAATAACAGCACCAAAAACAAAGATAAGCAGAAGCATTTCTGTACGCAGGAAAGGTCAGCCTGATGTGAAATTGCTCTCTCTCTGTCTCTGTTTCTCTTTCTCTCGCTTATATCACAGGCCCTTTTAAGTCTGTAATAACTTTGACAAATCTTGAAATTCAACCCTTCAAGATTATGCATAGCATCCACAATGTTACAGTATTACCTTTCAGTTTGAACAGAAATCTGACCAGTTGCAAAAAAAAAGAGTTAGACAGAAACAAATAACCTTTAAAGGAATGCTTGCTCCCTCTCAGCGTTAACATGCTGACTCCTTACAGGAAGAGCTTGGCACGGACACAATATGCCTGAGTTCTGTCTAAATGTGCTGTCAGTTTCAGGGTGGAGGAGTTAATAAGTAACTCCTTTGAAGGGGAATTTACAATGCACTCTCATAGTTGTAAATACCATTCCCTGTGGATGAACAATAAACAAAGATAATTAACAGGCTTTACTGGCGAATGACAAATGCATGTAGGTGGAAATCATTCTGCTTATCTTTGTTGTTTCTATGAAAGCAGAGTGAGCTGTGGACAACTATGTGACAAGTTATATAATCCACTGAATAGTTTATTCAGTGTCTGGCTCAGTTTTGAAGGCAAAAATCCACCACCTCTCCAGCTACAAAGAGAAAACAAGACATGAGTTTCGGGACGTTCCGTTTAATTTTATTAGCAGAAAATGTGTGGCCCTTGTTTAACAGGAGGAGTAGAAGTACTAAAGCTGCTAGCTGTAAATTTGATTCCAGTTTCATATTGCTCTCTTCTTGAACAAGGCACTTAAACCTAAATCAACTAACACACTGTTGTGTGAAGTGCTTTGAGTGGTTTGTATGCTCACAAACGTGCTTGAGAAATGTATTCAATTTATTAAGTAATTACAAGTGATAGGCTTCTCTGAACACATTGTCTAGGAAGACTGCTGTGTCCAGAGTCAGTCCCCAGGAGCTTGTTGTAGTTATTTCCCTTCTTCAACTCACCTGAATTAAATCATGGTTCATGAGTATTCCTCTGCAGAACTCAGTGACATGTTGAGGAGGTAGATGGATTATTTCAGTCAGCAGTGTTGGAGAAGAGATGTGTAAAAAAATAGCAAGGCAGCGGTTCTACTAACCGGAGATGGACCGTCCCTAATCTAACAGCTCTCTCTGAGCATGTGCGGGTTTTCTCCAGAAATCCGCAAACCTGAGATTTCTGGGAGCATCATCAGCATCCTCAACTTTGACTTAACAATACTGATTTCACATTCAAAATTATTTTGTTCTGTTTTTCATCTGAACTCTGAAATTTTTAAACTGTAGAAATGGTGTTTGAGGCGGCAGTGGATTGCTTTTAATATAAAAAAAAAAAGAAAAGAAAATCAGACATGTACAACTGCACTCTGTCATTGTAGCCTGAATGAACTTAGTCATATTAGAAGTGATGTAGAGTCAGATAAGAAATAAATAATAATAATAATCTCACTAATAACACAGTACAGGAAATGTATCACGGAAAATAACCCTCAGTCTGGAATCTGTTTTTCCACTGCTAATTTGCTCTGTTGTTATGGAAAGAAAATGACATTTAGACTTTCCTTAAAATGTCCAGTCATATGCAGTGATACAAAGTTAGTTCTGGGTTAACCACAGAATGCTTTCACTTCCCATCTCATGTTCCCTGGAATGCAATTAGTGAAACAACTGCTCACTTCTACTGTAAAAGTGACTTTACACTAAAAAAAAATGTGAATCCTCAGTTTAATAAAAACATAATGATATAATTGAATATACCCTATCATATTTAGCAACAAAGACATAAACTGGAATTACCTGACATTTTTGTAGGGTGTATTTGTAACATACAATAGGCTGTAAGACATTGAAAAACAGACCTTCAAAATTTTATCCAGGAACCAACAGCAGGCAATCATTACAATAAATACCATACTAATCTGTTAAACAGCTGTTTCCCTCGTAATATTTTTCTAATCTGTCTTCAAGATAAGTGAGGGGTATCGATTGCTCTCATGCATACTCTAGCTTTTTTTTCTTGCTCTGTCAGTGCTGCAGCATTTGTCCTGCTGCTTTGCAAAGGTAATTTCGCACCAATAAACCCTGAAAAGTTTACAGGAAGACAGTAGCCCCCACATTATCAAGTAAAAAATACTCGAGATCTTTCGAGATAAGTCTCACTTAGGTTTTCCCTTCACGCCAACTTCTCTCTAAATACGCTCCTATGTGAGGCTTTGTTTTCTAGGATCCCCTGATTAAAACCGACAGCTTATGAATGCTTACTGTGGGCTTTGCTGATGAAGGTGGCAGCCGTGGGACAGCCCCACACTTTACAGAAGCACGATCAAAGGACTCTATGAAAAGCAAAGGAGGATGCTGCGGGGACATCCAGAGTTGGGGTGGGGGGTTGTTTTGCTGACTAAAACAACTATTGTCACGCCTCCTCCACAGTCATTTTATTAATGTGACATCTGTTTACCGTGTTGGTAAATGGCAATGTGACTTATTTAGTCTGAAAAACAGAATTTCCCTATGTCAATGAATAAAGTCAGAGAAGTGATAGCTTAAAAACCAGAGAGTGAAATAACTCCAAGTGTTCCACATGACATAGAAGACATTTTGTGGGTAAAGTTTGTAACAAAACTTTGTTCATGGGTCGGGTATTTGCATTTGCAGTCATTACACAGTAGGTACTACCTTTAATTTTAGTTTTTAACTACCAGAGGTAAAAGCATTACAGCTGTGAAACCAGGCTTTTTATAATAAAAACACATATCCTTCTTCTATGTTTCTATAACATTTGGTTGCTGGTCATTTGTTTCCTTCACTGTAAAAGAGAACAAGGTGACTGAGTAACTAAGTACTTATTTTTTTCCAAACTAATTTTGGACACGTAGGTGCACGTTAAGTCAGAATAATCTTCAAAGACTAAGGGGAAATGCATTTTGTGTTGCGCAGGCGGTTCCCCAGAAACCATTATAAGAATAACTTATGTTTCTAAGGTTTCAGGTAAATCCCTCTCTGAAATTTCCTCATTATCAGTACTTATTTAAACTTATATTTAAACACAGTCTTTTACTTGCTATGGCAAGTAATCCAGATTTTTTTGTCCATACGTTATTCTTTTACTATTTTAATAATAAATTCTTTCCTCCACACTCATCAGTTGATTTCTACTTTATGCTTCCTGAAATATCCTGATTCCCACACTCAGACTTGGGATGAATCCAAAATGGCCAGCTGATAGAAAAAAAGTCATTTATCATGTTTTCAGCTCCAAGGGGTTCACAGGGTCCAAGTCACTTGCTTCAGGAAACAAAGTCATGGAGCTGTTTAGGCTATAGCGTGGGGCATCTTGAAATATAGAACAGTAATCCCATTACCTCACCACTCTGATTTGGCTTCCAGTCAGTCAGACCATCAGGTTGTGGGATTTTCCAATGTTACTCTCATATCAGATTGGATTTTTCTCTTTATGTGCATTTCAGTGCCTGGGGTTGTCAGAGTCTAGAGAGTAGTGTATTGTCTTGATTGCCAATAAAGATCTTCACTGAAAAAAGGATTGTAGTATGATCTTATACACAGTCTGTTTTATAAAACTTCTTCTTGTTTAAACAGCCTAATTTTGTCTTTTATCAGACAAAAGGTCATTGCTCTGTTTTCCCAACAAATTGTCATGTTTCTTTTCAATCTTTATCTTTTTTTTTAGCAGAACATAAACATAAATCATGACTGGACTCAAAGCCTTCTGTGTTGTCTTAGCGCAAGCTTTTCATCTGAGCTGAAGTGTGTGTCATGGTGAAACATGGCTCTCTGTGACTGCAAGTGTGTCAGATGATCCACATTATGGGATTTCCCCTCCAATCAGTCTGCTCCAGTCTGGAACCACTCTTTAGGGCTAGCGCCTGTTCTGCTTTTTGGAGAAAAGAAGCGATAAAAGACAACAGAAGAAGAGAAACGGGGACAGATGTTTGTCAAGGGTGTGAGTGAAATTTAAAGACCAATAAAAAAAAAAAATCAAGTTATCTTTTAACTTGATTTTTAACTTGTTTAGTTTTAATCTCTTCATCTTGGACAGTTCATTTAGAAATGACAGATAGGATTTATGTCTGTCTTCCAGGTGTGTTTTAATGACTTGAATATAAATCAGTGTTCAAAAAAACCTGATGGGGGGTGGAGGGGTTTAAAGCCCCAGCACAAAAATGAACAGAGCACAAAGTGTCCCTTTGATATGTGTGAGAGGAACCGGGGAGCCTGGCCCAACAACACACTCCTTCTACTGCAGATTGACTGCAGCTCCAACATACTTGTAGTAGGAGGCTTTTCTGTGTCTTGATTGTCAACCAAAGAAAGAAGTCTCCAGAGAATTTATGGTGAAAAGAAAAAAAAAAAAAAGGGCTTGCATTGTAGCTGACAATAACAGCTTACAGGGGAAAACATTCAGTAGAAAAACAACTATATAAATCTAAATGATTTGAATGATTTTACATTTTCATTTTCAAAAGAAAATCTTCATATGATTTAGTATGGAAAGAAAATAGAAGTATTTTGTCTACCCCTTGAGTCAATGCTTTGTAGAACCAACTTGGAATTATACAAGCAAACAAAGATGTTAGCCTTGTAGGCCAAAACTTTGCTGAGTCCCCTACATGATTATTGAGAGAACTAAAAATAGACTCCTTGCAAATTTCTTTTAACAATGGTTTCCCTGATACGTGCTCTCTTTCTCCAGTCCATAAGTTTAGATGCATGGTGATGTTTTGTCCTAATTTTTCTATATGCATCTCCACATATTTATCCCTGACCTGTCTGGTGCGTTTCTTCCTGATGTTTTTGTCCACTGATATTCCCCAACAAAAGCCTGAGGTTTTCACAAGACCCCTTTGTTTGTACTGACAAATAAATGACACAAAGGGAGACCTCTGAAGACAATTGTTTGAATTAAAATTAATTCAGAGGTATCAGAGTAAAGGTGACTGAAAGGGAAACTCATTTTTATGCTAGTTTTCATGTTTTCCTTTCACTTCCAAATTACTTTCTGTTGGTGTGCCACACACAACTCCAATAAAATGCATTGCTTTTTTTTTTGTTTGTTTGTTGAGACAAACAAAAAAAAGTAAAAACCTCAAGAAGTATGATCACTTTTACAAGGCAATGGGTAAACTCCCCACATGATATGCTAACACCACTATCATGTGTACAGTTTCTCACCAGGGAATCACAAGGGATTTTTTTATTCTGTACGACGCATGACTGTGAGGGAGAAGTATGATGCAACAATACCAACTCATGGGAAGTTATTTTAAGTTCCATATCAACCAAAAAACTCAAGTCATGAGACATTTACTTGTCAGCAGACTCTATGGAAGTCACTACAAGTTGGTCACATGATGAAGTGGGAGAAACTGGAGGAAACATTGGTTGAGTGACACCTCACAGTGAATCAGCTTTCTTCTTTCGGATTATGCCCAATGCACCCCATTTTGAATCTATCGTTCTTAAGCTATATGGTAACTGGATCACTTTTATCGTTCCGCACCCTGTTGGAGATGCATGAAAGACTAAACCAGCTTCAAAATTATTTCTCCTCAATTTATGTGTCATTCTCCATGATTTTATTCAGCACATAAAATCATTGAGGGTCATGAAGTCCTAATTAAAGCATTTCCTGAGTGCAGTTAGCCACCCTATGCTCAGAACGCTTTCTTTCATCGTCTGAATGCTTCTGTTGCATGATATTAATAGTGAGCACTTATTTGTTATTTGTGTGACTAGGTGCTGCTGTTAGTATATGTGTCTGTGGTGAAACTCACCCCGAATGCAGGGGTGTAATATATAATCTCTTTGCTGCACGTGCTTTGAGAGAGTCGTTTAGAAAGCTTAATCTGGAGTCTCGCTTCATCCTCTGCATTACTGTTTTCTGGCCATCTGTTTCACAGTGCTGTGACTTTCTGTCTAGTCAGCACAGTGTCTCCCTACCAAAGACATTAGTGGATTAACAGTCTCTCACACAAGCTGTCCACACATTATTCAAGGCTGCGGATGTGATGTTTTCAGAGCTATGAAAAATGCTGCCTTAGTCTGTGCTGACACAGAAAAAATAAAAAATGTAAATAATTAATAACACTGATGATATATATTCTCTTTAGCCTCTTTAGAGATTCGATCAAAGTAGCGTTGGATTGGAGTCAATTTGGACCTTAAGTGTACTCTTGTGTATTGCATACAAACAGCCTCATGTTGCAAATCTCTGCTCTAGCCATTCCCAAGGGTCTTCAATGACATTTAAATCTGTTAGTTTTAGAGGCTCTGTGAAATGGTGTCTTATCCTGCAGAAAGGAAACCATTAGAAGATTAAAACAGTGGAGTAGCAGAAGAATGGGCATTAGCAGCAATGATCCTCAGGTAGGCTGTTGAGTGTATGATTGATAGCAGGTTTCCAGTCTACAGCTTCCTCACATCCTGTCAACAACTCACGATGGAGCCATCCTTCATATTGTGATGTCATCAAAGAGACTTGAACCTGAGAGTTGCAAGACAAATCAATACTCATCACATAAGGTGACAACTGCCATTGTTCGATCCTGATAAACCTACATGTAGGACTATTAGTGGCATTGTCAAATTGCAAATGAGCTGTGAGTTACTGTTGTTTTAACAATAGGAAACTGGCTCTGAGTGCATTTGATCTTAACCAGTGGAAAAAAAAGTCATAGCACTGCGGAGGTGTCTTTTATTTTTGTCTCTCTTAAATGTTTGTTGTTGCGTGGGCACTGTGCACTTAGCTTCCTTTTCACCTGACAAACAGGAAGGTGAGTGTGTGTCAGTCCACACCACAGGATGTAAGTTACTCATAAGCATCTTTCCACTGAGTACAAATGTTTACCCTGTAAGACCACCTCTGTGACTATAAATAGTTTCTTTCTGTGACACCACAAGACTTCAGACATACACGCACATGCTACAGGGTTGCTCAGAAAACAGAAGGTTGTTCTGAGATTTGACCTGTATAAGGTCAAAGGACTAGCTACAGTCTGGATAGTTCTTTAGCTCTGTAGCTCAGAGAATAGACTTTAAATTTTGTTCATTTGTAAAATACTGAAAGGCTTACCACAACAACACAGTAAAGATCTGCTGTCGTTGTATCAACCTCGCAGACCAGTCAAGTCTTCTTGTTCTGGTCCGTTCTGCATCCCCTGAACTAGAACCAAACATGGAGAAGTAGCATTAAAGCTAACAAACCTCCAGACAACTACTGAAATAATCTGAACAAAAAAACTTGATTGATTGATAGATTGCTTGATATTGAGGTGTCTTGAATTACCTCCTATAGAGGTTTATATTGTGCAGCAGGTCTGACTGAAAATGCAAAGTAAGAAGATGCTCAGGTCTGTCCATTACATTCTTCAGTTTACAAAGGATCTTTCATTTCACAATCATCTGTAGAGGTTCCACAGTCTCCAGAACAAAACCAGCATTCTTAACCACCTTGTTTTTCCTTTTTTTAAACAGGATGATCTGTTAGGGGAGCAGATGCCAAATAACAAATGTCTGCATCTGTAACTGTGGTATTTGTTAAATAATGTTATTTTTTTCTCCTGACAGACTTCCCATTTTACTTTATACAAATTATTGCTATAATTTGTATATAAATAAAATAAATTGAATTACATCTTGGCTGGCACAAAGCGATTCCAGAAAAGGTTCATTGCTGGCAGAAGGAAGCCCTCCTGAGGGAAGTGTATTTTACAGTGCTATGGCCCAATAGTCAGATGGGGAAGCTGTAAATGTGAAACATCTATTTGGGAAATATATGTGCTGCTCTGAACAATGCATCAGGATGTAGTGGGTCTAAATTAAAAGTCATGGGAAGGGAAAGGTCATGATGAAACTCCCGTTCCTGAGAGGAAGCTAGTGATGGATAAGTAACCCTCCTAAAGCATAACTTTTCCTGCATGCACTCATGTGGGCTGTGGGTTGCGGCCTTGGCTGCAGCTTATGAGGAAAGAGCATTACAATAGCCTCTCTCTTTCTCTCTCTCTTTTTCTCTGTTTCTGTCTCTCTTTCTCTTTCTCTCTCTGTTTCTTTCTCCGTGGAGGGGGACAGAGAGAGAGGAAGCCCTTGAGAAAACAGAAGTTACTAATTAGGTAAAATTGGCCCAGAGCAGTTGGATGTCTGGCTGAATTCCTCATCTCCCTGCTCTTTCCTTTCCTCTGCCTGCCTGTCTCCAGATGTTTGACTTCCTGCAGCTTTGACTTTGGTTTGAGTGTCGATTCATTTTCTGTTATCACAGCGGGAGACATTCGGGCCGATCATTAGTGAGAATAAATAATGAGCCCAACCTCAAAAGACAGACACAAAGGTATGACAGAAAATAGTGGAAGGACATAAAAGTAATCCACAAACAAGTAACTTATGCATTCTTTTAGGAATTGCTGTAAGTGCAGTTTTAGATCTTGTGCTCTCTACACCAAACATTGCTCCAGGGCAAGTAGATTCAACTAGTCATCACAATGATGCTGTTGGAAAGTGCGCCACTACACCACTAAATAGCTTTGGGAACACACCAAAGAGGCCGCTGCCACCAAATTCCCCAGATTCAGTTCCAATCAAGCGGCAACAGGAAACACCAAAACAATTCCAGTAATTCTGCAACCCACAGAACCCAGAGGGACCACTGCCAGTGTCCCATGTGCCTGTCCCTGTAAATGCCTGGAGAAAATAAAGCTGTTTGTGAGTAGCATAAAGAACCATGTAACACAATAACTTTTTTTTTTTTGTTTTACCATGTTTCTAGAATAAATCTATTGGTATATCCAGCTGCAATCAGGTGGGATGCAAGGTTTTCTCCTAAGCAAATTGTTTGCAAACCAAATTTAAAAAAAGAACATCAAAAACAACTATGAAGCTGATTGAGCTCAAGGTGTTAATCATTCTTTTTATGTCATCATTTGTGTCAATGACATCATGACAAAGCCTTGTGTCAAGCAATATTGTCAATTGAACACCAAAAACATTTGTTGCCTGTACACAGATTTAACATTGTATAGCATCTCAGTCTTAATCCATTAGGTTTCTTTAAACATCACCTCACCCCGAGCAGCTATAATGGATTAGACTCTCCTGGGAAGGCTGTGTGTCTTTTCTCCCCTGGTAACTGAGCAAGAGGTGTGGTACACCATGAACAGTCCTGAAGTTTGACTAGACTTTTTGCATTTCTGTAAACCTCAATCCGGAAAAAACGTTACAATGAACAAGATGTGACTTCATTGAAGACTGACTCAGGGAAATGTGCCCAGAAAGTTTCAGTCTGACATTCAGCTTTGTGCTCCTAATGGGAACCAGAGGGAGACTTGTAAAAGGAAACACTTATTTCCTGTAGGACTGGAGAGTGACGTACATGAGAGAGAGCTTAGAGCAGCTTTAGCAAGCTGGAATGTGACATCAGCAACTGGATCCCGCATGCAAGATAAACCGCACAACACAAACACACACTCATACACATCAGAGCCGGACCAAGACGTGGTTGAGGGTCAGTGGAACAGAAACAGAGGAAGGGAACCGACTTCTTTAGGAGTGCCACCCACTTCGCCTTGACTCATGATCTTCAAGGGTTTTATGGACGGCAGCAGTGGGGGGGAAACCCGTGGTCCTCACAAGGAACATAATCACTTCAAGTGTTCTGAAATCAGTGTCCTTGTATTTCAAAAGACTAAGGAGGGTGCTAACGTGACCGCCAGATGCACTTGAGAATACTTTTTAGTGTCAAGCTTTTACATTTCCATCCTTGGCAAAGCCATTAAAGCAACATTATAAAATCACACACACAGGGCTTGTATAGGAAATTGCAACCAGGCGGAGAAAGGTTAAGAGGACAGGATGTAGATCCTGTCTGTAGAAGGGAACGGTTGCTAATTCAATCATATGAAAATATCACTGCCAGTGATTAAGCACAGCCGTTGACTTAAAGACGGATGTCCTTAGATTTTGGATTAATGTGAAATCATCAGATTGGGAAGAAGAATGGAGGACTGACACTATAGCTTAGATAACACAAATGAATGCAAATGGAGCAGATAAAATTAGAGATTGGATTGGTTTTGTTTTAAAATAATCATGGACTTTCTAAACTAAATCAGGCAGACTTAATAGATGGACTTGTAGTATGAGTTGTGTTTGCAGTCTTTGATGTTCTCCCGCAAACAGAGCTATCCACATTTCAGAGGAAATGTGTGAATCTCTTTTTAGTGCTTTAAGAAAAATATTTTTAATAGTGTTTCTTTTCATGTTAGTTTGGGAAAATAAAAAAATAAAAAAATGAGGACGACGTCAAGAGGAGGCCTTTTTCAAGAGCAGCAGGCTGAGAGTCATCACATTGCTGAAGGAAGTTTGGTGTATTGCCAATAAGGTGCAGAACACTATGTTAAATAGTTTGAGATGTTCTAGCACTGACGTTGCTATGGAGAATCTAAGGAGTTCACTGTTGACTCTACATAAACTCTAATAAAAAAGTCATTATTTTAACTAATAGTGTTTTATTGTATCTAAAGCATATATACACAGATAAAAGGCCACACCTAAATTAAATTCCTCATGCTACATTCAGTAACCCTCAGTGCGCTGTATTGCATTTTCTGTTGGCAGAACTTTATTAGTTATGGCAAAAAGACCTTTTGGGTCCAGTAGTGGATGGGGATGTACTAATGTTTGCATTTGCGGTCTTTAAAGCTTTACGGCAAACAGAGCACCAAAAATGATACAAAAAACAAAAAATAAAAAACTGTATTTCTACTCAGAACTTTTTGTGAGGTTAGTTAGTCAATTTGTTATCTCCTAAAAGCTTGAGATCTTCCTCTTCCTTCTGCTGATAATGCGCCATGCTTCACAAGTTTCCACGGCAACGTGAGTCTCGTACCCATGTCAGTAACTGACATTTCCTCTCCTTATCTAGAGAAGTCATTCAGAACATATGAGAAGGATGTTTAAAACAGATAATATCAAGTGCTTTTGAGTTGCCCTTAGTTTTTGTTTTCTTTTCACTTGATGATGAAAACTTGCCACATATGTAACCAAAATTCAAGCAGGCCTTGCAGTTTCAAACGAGTTATCACTCATTCACACCTGCTGAGACCTATTCATGTCATTTGTAGTTACTGGTAATTTAGTCCTGGCTTTCCTGAAAGGCTGCTTGTTGTTTTGCTGATGTATCTTCAACTAAAAATAGGCGTTTTAGTCAACCCATCCCATCGCTCCTATTTTTTTGTCATACGTTCTTCTTGCAATCTGGATTCTGTTCTTTACAACAATTTTCACACATTGTAAGACATTCATCCATATTCTGTTTGATCATTTGGCACAAATCTCACTATATAGCCTCTGTATATAGTGAGCTTTACTATATATAGAGATTTACAATCTCAATAGTTTATATAGTCTGCTCTAAATTGTATAGAGCAGTATGTGTATGTATAAACAAACACATTTACAATGTTTCTTCAGTCATCCTTCCTATTGATTTTCTTCTTTGTTTGTTTCTTTCTTGATTTATGACTCAGTTTGTGACAATGTCTCGACACTATCGTGCCAGTGCATATCATTTTTAAAAGCGACAACCTGGAAAACCGGAATAACTAGTCTTCTCCCCGGCTTTGTTTGTAACTCATGGAGTCATGTCCTTGTTTTTTACTCTTAGGATGCCTTTGTTTTACTCATAAATGACAGACATTTAGTTATTGCTGAAAAGCTGAATTTAAAGAGTGTAGAGGAGTATGAAGTAATGCCTGGGGTGTAATCTGCTGATGTGAACTACGATGGCGCCCGTCTATTGGACGAGTTCTTTGAAGTGATCACAAGCTGCTGGCTTCTTCAGTGACATTTTAAGGCCTTAAAATTGTGTTCTTCTGTTGGATGACTACTTAGTTGGTCTCATTTTATAACCATATAGTGGGAATTTATTTGCCATTAAGAGGGGTTCACCCTTTAGGGCAGTTTGGCCATACATATGAAACCTTGGTAGTTTATAAAATTGACAAGATTCAAGAAGTTTCAAATTATACAATATTTGAGAAGAAATATGATGAAGGATAAAGTACAACTCAGAAGCAAAGTAAATAAATTTTCAATAAACTTTATTTTTGTCCCATTTTTCCCCAAAACATGACATACAAAAAAGGTGATCGGAATTGAACATTTCCTAGTGTCAATACCGCAACATTTACACAATAAATAAAAAAAAAAAAAAAACATGTATAAATAAAAAAAAAAATAAATAAAGACATTATGTGCCAAAAAAATAAAGACTCTTCTGAATTGGCAGATGGCTTTCACAACACTGGGTGTTTCTGGGGAACACATGTAGGCAATACTTGCATTCCAGGTCACAGTTTTAAGGATACAACTCTGGATCAAGAAAGCAATGTAAACCAGAAGGATTACAGTACAGTACAACAGAATACAATGTTTTCTTTTTTCCCATAGTGGGTATTATTGGGCTATATACTTCTAATAGTTGTTCTAAAAGCTTATACCAGGTAGTGAGAGTGTAGTGCTATTGGATTTACTTTTGCTACTTGGCTTGAAGTGCAAAAGTAAACTCTACCTTTAAAAACCCATCTGAAATCTTGCATGTAGCCAGCTTGACATTCATCAAAGGGTTGTTATTGCACTGTACAGACATCCCTCAGAAAGGCACTTTTATCCAAACCTCCACACCCTCAGGTTCGTAAAGAACGCAGCCTCGTCTCCTGGCACTTGTGTAGAGGACACACATTCACCTACTGCAAGTGAATTTAAAACTGAATCAATCTTTTAAAAACCGAAACCTTTAATATATTGTTAAAAACTAATAAAATTTAACACGTGAGTTAAAAATAAATGTAGTCAAAGAAAATGAAAGTGCAAAAGAGTGTTTGTCCCTGTAGCATCATGTGTACCGCGTCAGTGAAACTTGCATTGAAAAGAAAAAAAATTTAAAATAAAAAATAGTGACATTGCAGCAAAAGAAGCAATGACTTAGTTTCGCCTTCATTTAATGAGCCTGAAAATATTGTGCGTGTGAGGTTCAGATCTTAAGTGATCTTCTTTTGGCTCATTTTCAGAAAAAAAAAAAAAAAAAATGAATGTGCGTCACATTTCATAAAGGCCAGAAGTCGACTGAGGGAAGGAGGTTTTCTCTCTCAAGTCAAACTATTCTTAAATCAGAAAGCAACTCAGCTTTAAAAAAAAAAAATAATAAAGATCACAGTTGCAATCTACAGGGAGGGAGAACTTGCTGCTGAAATGCTTTTTTTTTTGGAAAAAACAGAGCCTCAATGCATTTCAACCACAAGATCAAACCTTTTCTTTTGCAAGCAATTTGAACAGTTTTGTTTTAGTGTTTAGGAACCTTTGAGAAACCGTGCCTGCACAGTCAATCAGTTGCAGGGTCATTGGTGCACAAAGATCCATTGAGAAGCAATGGTTCTGAGTGAGTAAAGGAGAGTTAAGTAGGTCTTCATGGATGCTTCCCATCGTTTCAGACAAGGTACTAATCTCTTCTTTCAGGTATCAAAACCTTCCAGGTGGATACCTTTTGAGGCAAGAACTGGTAGGCACAAACCCTTCGGGCAGACGCTTCTTTGGGTAACTTCACCATCGCTCAATGTCATCAAGGTCATTCAAACCAATCACCCTGGCAACAGACGTCCAGGAAAGATTGTCACTCAGTCGAATTGAGCAGGTTTTCATCAGTTAAATCAGGCTTCACCTGCCCTCTGCACTGCCTTAAAAAAAAGTTAACAAAAACTAGCAAAGGCCAAGTAAGGGAAACAAAAACAAAGTCAGTAACCGGTCTGGCTGCTTCTGAAGTATCTGTCACTCAGCCTTTAAGACAGAGAGCTCTGCTCTCATGTGTCAGTGTGGTGTTGGAGCAGCTGGACCACATATCTGAGTCGGTGACGAAGCTCAGCGGTGCAGCCCATCTCATTTAGCATGCTGAGGAGGTACGTGTACGAGACGCGCTCCCGGCTGATGTAGGTTAGCAGGTAGGTGTCGTCAGACGACTTGCACAGGATGATCTTTGTGTGGTCGGTGTAGAAGTTCACCTGAAAGGAAAGAGTTGAAAACAGATTTAAGCAAAGGCGAGGCCAAGTTTTCAATAACTTGCTCTGATTTAGAATCTGTGAGCTTGCTCCAACCTGCAGGGTGCCATTGTTGAAGAGCATGACAAGAGCATGGTCGGTCTTCACCCACTGAAGCAGCAGAGGAGGGGGTCCAGAGTTTTGCTCCTCACAAGGAAGATCCCCACCCTGAGAGGAAGAGAAATGTTTGGTTAGCTCATGTTTGTCTCCATTCTGCTGGTTTACTTTAATTGTACAGTGATGGACAAAAGCTTCATACCTCCATCAGGTTCTGCTCCATGTAGTTGGCCATGAGTTCAACAATCTGCTTCTGGCTGCGAAGCTGCTCAGGTAGCGACTGGGTTGGGAATGTGAAGTGTTTGTTGTTGGTCAAGCAGTAGTGAACCGTCCTGTTAGGAAGGGAATTTCGTTAGATAAAAATCTTTTAAAAGTCAACTCAGATGTTTTTAAACATCAACTGAGCCACTTACTTGCGTTGGTCACAGAGGCTAAGATGCGTTCCCTCATTGAAGAGCACACCGATGTTTTGGTTGGAGAGCTGGTATCCAAAACCATATTTGTTGGAGTAGTCGACCCATTTTGTGACCCAAAGGAAAGACTGAGGCCTGGACAAGCAGGGCGGGTTTCTGGTAGCTGGGGAGAAGGTGAATTAGAAAAGATTGTTATTTAGAGTTCACAAGTCAGCATCTTACAAACACCATTAATGCAATAAAAGGTACATGGCTTAAAAGGTGTTAAGAGATGCTTTAGTCAGCAGGTATTTTAAGGACTGAGGCTGAGGGCAAAGGAGGAGAAAAAAAAAAGTCTGAGAGGAAACAAATGAGCTCAGACGAGCTCCTATTTATGTTAATGATTTGGCATCACTACCCGATGCTTCACATTAAAGGTACGCAGCTTTTAGTTTCTTTGCTACAAATCAAATACTAATTATAATCAAGCTTCCCAAACTCACCTGCAGGCATGGTGGCCAGGCAGTTCTTCAGCTCCTTCATGGCAGCTTCAGCAACAGCAGCAGGAGTCAGAACATCTTCACAGGCTGGTGGGGAAAACAAGAAAATGCCCATTACTAAATAAGCAAGAAAAAAGAGAAAGTCAGAAAATCAGGCTTGAACAAAAACCTACGTTCAGAGCTGCTGGCCATGGTTCCCTTGAAGGAGCGCGAGATCGACTTCCTGGATTCCTCCTCAGCAGGAGTTTGTTCTAGAGGCACAGGACTGACCAGCTGATCAGTAGGAGAAGGTCCCTGAAAGGAAAACATCATAATTAATGACACATTAAGCATTAAAAACTAATAAGAATAAATACATGTCACAGAGAATGCAGGAATAATCCCAGGTTAGAGAATGGCAACTGCGGACATGCTCTAGAACGAGAATGAGTCAATGCTTGCAAACTCTTCCAGCTCCTGCAGCAATGTTGCAACAACTACTGCATCATAAATGACTGGCACGTCATTGGTTACGATTCTCTGCTTTATGCTTGCAAATGCAAGATGCAAAGAGGTAACATACATACAATGCCATACGATCACAGTAATTTGTTAAGAATCATCAGTCACAGCTGAGTTTAAAAAGTACCTAAAATTCCAGTAAATCCTTCAGAGTACATTGATCAAGAAAACATTCAGTTCTTAGAACAAAACAATGTGGCTCTATAAATAGAAGCTGGACCAGTCAGTTTAGGGGATGGGCCAACTGAGCATTGTGCTGCTGTGGCATTTAGTCTGCCTAGTGGTTGATAACCACCTTTTATAAAGAGCACATCATGTGCATGTGTACTCGCATAAAAGTCTTTAAACAGACCACAAAATTAGTTTCCCCTTTAATAATTTAAAGCAAAACAACAACAAAATACCCACATCAACTCTCACAATAAGCAACTAGCACAAGTCATCTGTGGCAAATTTCTTTCTTAAACGCCTCCAACAATACTTTGTATGCAAATATTCAAAACTTTACATAGTCACCTTGTGTTTACTCTTAATAGTCTTCTTGGTGAATGCATTTCAAACAATTTTGAAAAAGAAGCTTCCCTACATATTTAAAGAAACCTATTGCTCCCCACTTTAACACCATGTATAATGAAGTGTTAGCATGTGATACAGTGCCAGCTTTGAGTTTATTCTGCCAGAATCACTTGCCAGTTCTTCTCCTTTTAATTAAACCTGGTTGCCATTTGCTTGGAAGAGCAAGGGAACATTTAAATCACATACAAATAAAAGGCAATAAAACGTACCTCATTGGCTCCCACTGTTTTGTAGCTTATCTGCCTGTTGATGGAACACTTAACGATGCCCGACACCAGCTTGGAAATGTCTTTGTCGTCTTTTTCCTCACATGGAATCTTCTCTGCTGTGAAGAGAGTAGCAGTTCCATTGAGCCACGGCCCTTTGAAAGGCTTCAAGCCAAAAGCCTGAATGCAGTCCAGTAGGTTCATTAGCTTTTAAGGCTATATTTAAAACTGCTCAGTGACTGTGCCGCTTACCTTTTGCCTTTTTCTTGCCAAAGAAGCTCTTTGCCATTTTAGTGAAGAACTTCTTGGCAGGGCTTGGCGGATGGAGCTCTGGTACCATTACGCAGCTGCTGGGAGGGAGTTTGTCAGGGGTGAAACCCTGAAAATGAAAAGAGAAAACAGGAAAAAAGGTCAATCTTTGTCATGGAACAACAAAGACACTAATCGTGAGACGATGGCATTAACATTATGCAAATTGTGACAGTGCTGGGAAATGACATACTTTGGAGAAGAATTCATGGTTGAGAATTTGATCCAGAGTTAGTCTGTCGCTGGGGTTTTTCTGCAAGATGCTAGAGATGAGTTTCTGTGCAGCGGGGGAGATTGTGGAGGGGAGAGTGTATCGGACTTCCTTTATACACTTGTACGTCTCTTTCAAGTCGAGCGTTTCAAAGGGAGGGTTGCCGCACATCAACGTATACCTATGAAACCAGAGACACCATTGGTCAGTTTCACACTGAAAAAAAAAAATGATTTCAGTGCATGAGGTCTGTGGAGCCACTAAACAAAACTCACATGACGCAGCCGAGCGACCAAACGTCCGACTCCGTGCCGTGGCCCTGCCTGTTTAGCACCTCAGGGGCCAAGTAGTTTGGAGTTCCACAGATGGTTCTGAGAAAACAGGTGCATGTTTGAGTACTCGGTAGAATTCAAAACAGTTTCTATTATGCAACAGTGACAAAGAGAACGAGTCGAAGTCTTTTGTTTTTTCCTGCTACACTCATTCTGGTATGCCACAGGAAGATCTCAAAGTACTGAAACTCCGATCTAAGCCCTACATTCAACTGCCACTTGGAAACTGGTTCAGGCAGGTACATGCAGGAGGAAAGCAGTGGGAGGAGGAAACTGCTCAGTAACTGAGGTAATGGTTTTAGGTTAAGCTACTTTGAGCAAAAGAAAAAAAAAAAAGGCCAATTTGGTCTAGGCGGAAAAATGACTCAAATGTTCTCCAATTATTTTTAGTATTCAAAGATTTTGTTTTAAATCAAGCACTCACTTTTTCCTCTGTTCAACTGTCTCCAACTTGGCAGCGAGGCCAAAATCGCCAAGCCGCAACTCCATGTTCTCATTGATAAAGAAGTTACCTGAAAGGGACAAACGCCTTTATTAGGACAGCATTCCACGGAGGACATGTACATGACTAAAGCAGCATCAGATTCACATACCTAGTTTGAGGTCTCTGTGCAGGATTCCCCGGCTGTGGAGGTACTTTAGGCCGGATATGATCTGTCTGAGGTAATATCTCACCTCTGGCTCCGTCAGAGTACGTCTCTCCTTCCAAATGTGTGCCAGGGACTAAACAGAGAATGAACGAGGAGACAGTGAAACCCTGCAGTCCTTCAAAAACACACAGTCATTACAGCCGTCTGTATGAGAGGTCAAAGGTCATACAACTGCACAACAAAGAATAGCAAGTTGATTGCTTTAACGCTTCTCAATGAGTTGTTTGTCAAATACCATAACTGTACTTATCCTTTCATTCAACTCAGTGATATAGTTTGTTAGCTATTCAAATCCAACTTTGATGCATAAAATACAGTATTCTTGTCAAGTAGTTTTCTGATGGATTCAGAAACTATTAATTGGCGTTTTCCTCGCCCTCTCTTCAACTATTCCCCTCAAAAAAAACATACATAAATGAAAGCTCTTAAGCTGTCAAAATTTGAGAAGCAACATTGAAATTTGCCAGAAATTGATGAAGGTTTGAAAAAATAAAAAAAAAAAAAGAAAAAAAAAAACTGTTTGATTTAAGAAACTGCACCAAATCAGTCCGGAGAATTCCAGCGTCTCACCTTCCGACTGCAGAGCTCCAGGAATATGTAGATGTTTTCATGGTCCTCAAAATAATGGGAGAATTTCACTACATGCTTGTGTGACAGGGACCTGTGCAGGTCGATCTCATTCGTAATCTGGTGAAATGTAAATACAGATGGGTTAGTGAACACGTTTCAGATACTGGCGTTTAATGGATTCAAGATTATGCAATGGACTCCGGTGTAATGAGATGCGTGTACCTTTTCCCTCTGGTGCGGTTTGGAGACCCTGCTCTGTGGAATCACCTTCACAGCATACATTTTGTTGTTGGAAAGGTCCGTCATCTCATAGCATCGTGCAAAGCCACCCTTTGGAAAGCACAGTCATGGGTTAAAACGGTTGAAACCCTGCAATGGTCATAAATAAATCAGCCTCCCTGGCAAAGCCTTTCAGCTGAGGATCAATAGGTTTGGACTGAGCAATTAAAACGATTCACCATCTGTAATTTAGCAGCTGCATAAAAAAACAAGGCCGGATCTGCTCAGTGGATCATTTCCATACTGCAAGTCAAGCGGCACTTTTGGGGTCTCAATCAGACAATCGGGTGTTTTATCGCTGCGTCTTCTTGATGCGATCATGTCTTGATGTTGGGGGGGTGGGTTGGGTGTGTGTGTGGGGGGGTGGGGGGTTGTGAAGGATGAAGCACACCGCACTGCTGCATTCATTAACCGTGAAAGTGACGGAGAGGTTTCCAGCTCTGCGGCAGGAGGAGGGGGGGAGCAGGAAGCGGGGGGGAGTCTGGCTCACAGCCCTCCGCCGCAGCACATACATGACATGATGGAGCAACACGTTGAGGGAAAAAAATAAAAAATAAAAAATAAGAAAAATAAAAAAAAGGCGGTCATATTTCAGTATGACTACTGTAGGAGGAATGAGATAAGAAGAAGCCATATAAGGTCAAAGAAAACGCGAGGAATGTTCAGCTCAGTCATTCCTGAGATTTTTGTTTTTTTCAATACAAGGTGTTGCAAACAGGAGCTGGGCACACCTTGCGTCTGATTCATTCATCAAAAAAACCCGCACAGCAGGTGGGGGGGGGGATATGTGGGTTAGATTTGGCACACCTACCACGAGGTTCCCCCCTCTAAATCCTCCCCAGTAACCAACATGCATGGAGCATACTCCGCCGTGACTCCTAATCTGCGTCTCGAATCATAATTTATTCAGATTCTGGATGGATCTGTCGCGAACCGGCAGAACAGGATTGGCGCGCGTGGACGAAATCAGCTCTGCCTTACCTTGCCCAGAAGCTTCCCCTTGCTGTACGACCTTCCCGTCTTGGGGTCCGTCACCCCCTGAGCCAGCTCGGGTTTGCCGTGCTCGGGCTTATTCCTGCTGTTCTTCGTCGAGGCGGAGGACTGGTGGTGTCCGCGCTCCGGGACCGGCTTGAATAAATCCGCGTTCATGTTGTGGCACGAGATACGCTGCGCCGCGTTTAAGCAACCGGAATCCATTAAACGTTTCAGTCAAACGTTGTGTCCAAATCCTGCGTATGTCTCAGAAAGAACTATGATGCTGCGCGTTAATTCCCTCCTCTCCAGTTGTCTCCATCTGGCGTGTCTGGACACGGATCCGCGAGGCTTTATAGTCACCGTGACGTCACGGAGATGGGTCGGGGCGGAGGGAGACAGGAGGAGAAAGTCCAGATGATTTGCTCAGCTAGTCTCACTGAAATATGGATGCGCGAGATATATGAATGAACCAATACGTAACAAAACAATAATCCACAACGTTTTACAGAATCAGGTCTAAATTCAGATTTTAATCGTCGTTTCAGCTTTTTGTTTTGTAAGTAATATGCCATTTACTTAATCTTATAATCAAATGTTAACGGACAGATACCTTTATGGACAAATTGTCAACACGTCAGCAAGTTTGTGAAATGCAATTAAAGACTCTAAAAGAGCTGCTATTTTCCCAAAGGCCATAAAAACAACAGCGCAGTGTAAACTGCTTCATAAAAAGCCCAGAATTCCCCCAGAGTCAAAGTCTGCCACGTTTTACAGAAGGCTGCCACCTGATGGAGAAAAGTGCAAAAAGGTAATATTCTCTATTCATAAATGCAAGGGTTTTGAAATGAAGCAAATACAATATAAATGCCAAAGAAACGACGCACCCCTTTATGAAGCATAACAGGGAACTGTAAACAAAAAACACCAGATGAACACGGAAGAGGGTTCAAGTGTTATCTTTGTTGAATGTTATGATGACCACTCCTATGACAAAAACAACAAACAGTACAGGGAAGTCCAAAATCCAAAATGAAGATGTACAATTGTATATTCTGGAAAAGTGAGCACAATTAAAAACAGTCTAACTCTACACATCTAATAAAAACTATCCGACAAGAACAAAATGATGAATTACACATTGTTTTCATTTCAGTTGCACTACAGATGAACATAACATTCTAAAAAGCAGAATTATGTTTTTGAGGATATGATTTCACTCATGGGTGTCTTTATTTATAGGGAAGCTGAGGTGTGACTTTGGCACGTTACAAACCTGTCATCCTCTGAAGAAATGGACACAGACAACATTACCCACAATTTACTCCTCCAGCGTTGGAAAATCTTAAACAAGCAATAATGACCGATCACTAAGTGCAGGGCGCCATCTGCTGGATGTAGTTGTTCTTTACAATACAGTAATATTTATTTATTAGAGCTCATGACTGGCGTCAAATCAGACAGAATCAAAATCAATTTATTGAAGGACTGTGTCATCCTCTCCGATGACATGAGCTCTACTTTTTAATATTTAGGTCATGCACTCTTGATCTTTAACGCTCTAATTTGGTCACGCTGCAGAAAAAAAAAAAAGTGGAATATTTAGAAGTCCATCATATCATCCCCTCTTTTCTTCTTGTCTTGTGACTCTGTCCAGGCTTTGTTGATAGTTCTCTTCATCTCATCATCTCCATCGTCATAAATCTTCTTCAACATGCTCATGAGGCCATCGCTGGGGTCTGCGTTCTCGTCCATAGAGGGTTTGCTGTTGAGGCAGAGCAGGAAAATATAGTAATTGTATTGCATATTCTAGTCGTATGTGTGGTTCTTTCAGCTGTTCACATCATTGTTGAAGATGAGAGGAGATAATGGCAAATAAGTGGCACAGATATATTTGCTAAATTATCTAAAAGTGTGCAAAATAAAAATTCAATGTGAAATTGTACATTTGTAGAATTGCCAAAGAAGTCTTCTCAAAGAGATGACTTCATTTACCATGTTTTTCCACGTTTCGTCAAACACAGACACCGATATTAGAGTTTTATGACAGAGCAACACAAACATTGTGCATAATAGTGAAGCAAAGTAAGAAGAGCATCTAAAATTCTGAAAAGGTATGCCGTTGTATGCAGCATGGGTCACTTGACGTCTTCAAGTCTTTTAGGTATGTCTCTCCCAACTTTGCACATGGCTTGAATAGTTACTGTAAAAGACTGTTTTTTTTATAATTATATTCATAATGCATTACGGTATCTCACAAGCTACTGAAATTCATTATGACCTTGATTTCTGCCTAAATAAAAAAAAAAAAAATCCTTAATTTAAAGTCTACTGATACATTTTGAACTTACTCCTTCTCTTTTGACCGTTTCTCCACTGCTGTAAGGCACTCCCACTTCTTTGTTGTCTGCTTTTTTAACATGATCAACAACATGTCTGTTTTTACCTGAAAGAAACAAAATTATTCAAGTCATTCAAAAATTCCCCAAATATAAAAATACGGCGTGAAAACAAAAGCTGTTCATTTGAAATGGTATTCAACATTACAGGAGTTTTCACCACAAACTAGCTGTTTAATTTGTAGTATGCTGGATAATACAAGGTGCACCAGAGATAAATCGGCAGGCCTTGATGTGTAGGACAGCACAAAAAAATTTTCAAAAAAAAATACATGGATGGGAAAATATGCATATCTTTGTATTTCCAGTTTTACTGACCTTTTTGTAGCTGTCCTTTTCATCGATCGGATGCAGCAGGTTAAGAACACTCATCTGATGATTTTTGCCATTTAGGTCTTTAATTAGCACCGAAAATGACCTGCAAGAGAAACAGTAAGAAATTGTAACGATATAATTTGTCACATGAACAATAAACAGAGCAGATAATATTTGTGGATTTTTGCCTTACCTTTCTGTGAAGTCCACTTCTACATTTTCTGCTGAAATTTTGTGCAAATCTTTCAAATCCAGGTAAATTTTCACAAACTTCTCCGACTGATCCCATGCTGCAGGGGAGTTGAGTAAAATGTCACAGTTATCAAAAAACTAAACAGTTTGTTTTCAAAAAAAATCTTAAGTTCTTGAATGCAGTTCAACTGATAATAAATCAGTTTTATTATCTGATTTACTTTTTAAACAGACGTACCATAGCTGGTGATTTTCACGGTATATGCTGCTTTGGACACTGCAGATGGGTCTGCCTCTCTCTTAGCCTGATGCAGCTGCTGCTGTCGTTTGGTTGCAAGTTCTTTCTCCACCTTCTTCTGTTCCTGCTGCAAGATGTCCTGTACCCTTTTCCTCTCTGATTTTTCCAAGAGGGAGCTCAACTCCTGCAAGTCAGCTTCTAGCTGAGTGATCTGAGTTGGACAAGAACAAAGGGAGTTTTATATTCCATTCAGTGCAGAGCCATTTTACAGCTAGGGATCGCTGAGAGAACGTAAAAAACAGAGGATTATATTATTTAATAATCTAGCATAGATAATAACTTAAGTCATTCATCAGCAGCCATTACACAATTATATATAAAAAAAATATTACAACAGCAGGGAGGAATCAATTCTAATCTAATAGAGCCCACTTACAAACACAATTTCAAGCACACGTTCACCATCTTCAAGTGTTTCTGTTAACAGTAAACTAATCTGCCTAAAATGCAAATATCGTAAAATTTTATATGTTGAAGACTATATATCCTGATTGGCCCAAAAGCTTTCGGATTTTCGTACACTTCCAATAGCTTAAATGGAAGACATTACCATACGCTTTGAAATTTATTTAAAATACCGATAAATAAATAGCGAACCCAGAATAATCAATTTACTGATAAGCAGATGACACCAGGTAAATAATTAACCAAATCTTATAAATAAAGATTTGAGGAATCTGTTCCCTTCTTTTCATGTAGCAACAAGAAGTGACTAGATACATAATACTTGTCACTAAACCCAGTACAAGCAGTATTTTTAGGAATATTAAATCATGTGACTTTATTTCGTTGCTATGGCAGTTAGAAGCCGTGGGCCTAGAGACTGCGCATTGGTGTCTCCTGCTAGCTAAAAGTTGCTAGAATGTTCTGGCAAACTCCGTTCAAAGCTAAAAGCTAAGTTAGCATCACAGATATAAAAGCACACTGCACAGCGGACACTAAAAGCATACGTAGAAAATGCATCAGAATGAATCATAAAGCGCAGATTACTCGATTTTTAAGAAAGAAACAGTTAATATCAGAGTTTTTGCGTTGTCTGTACACTTGTCAAAGTCGACTAATATAATATGAAGCTATAACGGAAGTTAAATAAATTCAGTTACGTGTAGTTGACCTGTCTATAATAATAAAGCCTAAACTGAAGCTCACCTGCTCCTTTATATCCATTATGATTTTGTACTTCTGAGATGTAACCAGATGTTGGCCGGCTTCCTGAAGCTCTGCTGCTACAGTGGTTCCTTTGCCTTTATCCCTGCATTATGAATGCCGTCAGCCTGGCCTAGGAAATGACGTTCTCTACTTCTGCTGTTCCCTCATGGGGGTTAATTGTTTGACACCGCCACCCATCGGCCTGAATGAGTATTGACAACCTTAACATAACCAGTAAAAATTGTAATCAATAACTTGTTGAATAAAGTATTAAATGTTTTTGAATGCCATAAAAAATAAATACATAAATGCAACCTAAGTTCAATTTTGATGTGGACATATACTGTATAACCTGCTTGGTTCCACATTTTTTATTCTGAAATTTCCTACTTTTTTAAAGTGATATTTCCAGATTTCTCAGTCCTTTGTGTTAATAGTAAAATATAAAATACAAAAGTTCAATATGAATTAATGGAAGATATTTTGACAGAGGTCTGATTTTAAGTAAAAATGCAGAACAGAGAAAGAAATTATGAAAGACAGCTAAAGAAGGAAAAGACAAGGAAAGAAAGATAGAAAGAAAGAACACAAGGAACAAGGAAGCAAGAAAATACATGTAAACAAAAGAAAACAGAAGGACAGAAGAAAAAAAGAAAGATATTCAGCCACATAGCACTTTATATTTATCAAAACCTTATTTAAAATGAACTGAAGCCATATTTAATAATTGCTTAGCTTTTAATGCATTTCTAACATTAAAAGGAGATGCATCTTGCAATAGTAGGAGGTCTTGTTTTTCGTAAGACTTTGGTGTGCTCTGTGTATATCTTAAAACAATCTATGAGCGACATAATTTGCAGCAAGATTTAATCATTTGTTTAATGTGTACAATGAAACAAACAATTTTTTTTCTTTGTTTGATTTTAGTTCACTTAACAGGGTAAAATAAATGCTGATTACTGTACACTAAACAGCACATATTCACATGTTTGAAACGCTGATGTCTTCCCTCCACAAACATCCATGTTTTTAATGACACGATCTGTGTAACAAGTCCAACAGGGGCACAGTCACCACCTTGCCCTCAGGATTCCAGACATCTGGTTGTGGTCAGCTAAATGCCGAAAGACAATACGACTCAATCTCCATCTTCTCTTCACTCCCCGAGGTCGGGAGGTCAACACACATCTGTTGCGTATCCTCACAGGGCAGCTGTCTCTGGGTAGTGCTGCAATCTCCTTGTCTGCTATTTCCTGCAAACAAATTATAATAAAAGTTCCAAAATGAGTTCTTAACTGATATCTTTAATAATTGGAAATCCTTGTAATATTTATTCCCCTTTTGGAAGACATAAATCCACACAAATAATACAACTAAGTCATTTTCTACAAATAACTAAGGTATAGTAAGTTTTGTAGGTATAGTACATTTCAGTGCCAGGTGAATTAAATGAAAGAAACACAAAAGAAGAAACAAGAACTGGAAATGACATGATCTCAAATGTCATCATTGTCAAACACTGGAATAAACACTTTAAACAATGTTTCAGTTATTAATCAAAGGCAACTGGGTCTATAGACTGAATTTAAAGCAAATCAATGTTTTAGCATTTTTTTATTTCCAGGAAGCTTGTTCCTGGAAACAGTGAAAGTGGTGCATAAAAACTGAATGCTGCTCCTCCATCTTTGGATCTGACTCTGGGAATGCAGAGTAGATTTAAACCGGAAGACCCGAATGGTCTGGAAGGGGATACAAAGATAACACAGATTTTAGAACTGTTGTGATGTGCTATTTTTTAGAGCAACAGGAAGCAGTAGCATTCTGGGTCAGCTGCAGATGTCTGATCCATTCCAATAAGGAACATATTGGTACAAATACAGAACTCTACCTGGAGTTCTTTGGGCAAGACGGTGTTCTTCCGCAGTGCATTGATACGTGTCCTCTCATCAGCATACTCAAAGGCCATTTGTCTTCTCTTGACGTCCCTCAGCATCCTCCAGTCAACGTAGTAACTTCTCAGCTGCTCCACTGCTCCCCAGCAGCTCCGCAGTGCCTGTCCATCATTAACATGCAGTTAGTCCACAGCAGTGCAAGTAAGAGCTCAGGCTTTTTCCAAATCAATCAGTCGAACACACGCCACAAGAAAGGTAAGACAACAATACGTCGGCGCTACAGAATCGTGGAAAGTTGAGAAGAACGGTAAATTTACTGAATTTATGTCAAGCTTTTCCAGTCACACTAACCACTCCAAGCCCCTGACACTCTAAGCCACATTCACGCGTTTCACTGCAGTGACTTAACATCTAAACGGTTTCTATGAAAACTAGCGTTACCGTCCAAGCTAGCGTTACAAAACCAGTCATACAATTAACATTTTCACTGTTACTTTGTCAGCTTTCATGACTGACAACCGAGGACTTCCTTCATAACACGCAAGCCACAACATGTGTGTTGAAAATAGGCAAGTTACCTGCTTCGGTGCGTAAACGGTGGAATAAAGGGCATTTAGACCCATACATGCTATTCTGTTAGCCGCCATGATGGATCCAGGCTGAACTACCAAAGGGAGACAGAAAGAGATAGAAGATATTGCCCCCTGTGGCTAGGAGGGTAATACAATAATTTAATTCTTCTGTTTCAAAATTTAAACCCCAAAACCAGCGTTTCGGACTTTAACGTTATTTACACATAGAGTACTCACTGCAACGCGGAAGTTACACAGTTTAGAGATGCACAGTTTTATCTTAACAGGCACATTGCTGTGTTTAAGATTGAATCACACATCATGATGATTAAATTTGATTCATACCAATTCCGATATCCCAACACAACTGTGAAGCCTGAGAGTAACCCCAAACCCCGATCTGCTGAAAACCAGTTAAATACCTAGTGACTTCATCTGAAAAGAAATGCAAATTATTGTAGTATTACTTAGGAACCACTAGGTTGCAATGTAGTTCTGTACAGTACAGCATCAAGGACATTCCCACCAGTCAGGAGCAGCAGAATCCTTACATCTTATGTTAAATAAAAAACATTACATCTGATTAAAATTGTATTTTGAGTACTTTGAAGTGCATATTCAATAAGTTTTTGTAAGATAGTATTCTGACATTTCCTTTTATCAAGGTCAGCAGGATACTGTCTTTTTATGGTTTATAGAGACAAGAAGGAACAAAATGATAGATTCAGTTAAGCTTTCCTTGTTATTTTGGACCCTGGAGGAATGCGTTCTTGGATAAATACTAACACATGACAAAGTGGATGCATTTACAGACCTCTCTCTTTACAGATTACCGTTTTTACAAAAGCTCTAAAAAAATCAGTTTTAATAGCCAGTTTATTTCAAACAGCTGTATTTATAACATGGTTTTCTTAGTAGTAGCAGTGGGTAATGCACAATAGTAGTGACTGTTAAAATCAGTTAAAATCAGTCTTAATAATATATATTAATATTATGGTAACGGAACCTAAGACATTCTATGTTTGTCCCAAAAGTCAAAATGTTTTTAAGTTTCTTGAAATTTTGAAAAACAGATTTGTCATTTTACAGTGGTAATATGTCATAATTAAACTGCTATTTGGCCCTCAGAATGTCTTGGCCTTTAACTGAAATGCCTCTAGAGGCTTTTCCAAGATCACCAAGAAGGCTAAAATAATCCCTGAGAAATCTAAAACAGAAAAGGATGTGAGTGCTGACCTTCCAGTTCTGAACATTATGATAAATGTCAGATGCTTAAACGTCTGCCAGCAGATATCAACCTCAGAGTTTATAGGTTAAAAATGATTCACTGCTGCCTTTTTCAGTCTTTTCTTTTACAGTTTAATAGAAGCATGAGGTTTTATTATTTTTAGATTACACAAAATGAAAGCCCTACTTAAGTTGGGTGGACTTTAGAGTACTTGCACTCTGGCTTCGCTACTGCTTGATAACCATGTTGGCTAATTGCGTTAGTTTGGTCAGTTCGACAGAGGAATTGGTGGAGTTTATGTTGCATTTTCTGGAAACGGTTGTGCATTTACAGGCTTTACAAGAGATCTCAGGACTTGAGAGACTGAAAAACAAAGCCACGCAACGTTAAACTAGTGTGCTTCAGAGGCAAATGGACATTATCCAGAGGGACAACAGACAGGTGGCATCATCCATAAAACTGACAGGAGTCAAGTGAGCATGGCCAACCAATGACATAATGCTACTGATGCTGAAGCAACTGGCAATGCTGGATACATGTGAGAATTGCAAAAAAAACACATTGAAAGAGTAAAGTAAATGCAAACACAAAATGAACAAACTTCTTATACTTGCATAGAAATTTGCCTTTTAAAACAAATCAATTATTAGTGTGAAAGTAAACAGATTATTATTTATAGCACCCTCCAAAAGTTTTGTAAGTAGGATTAGTAAGAAGCACACTAAATGCTTAGAACTGAACGTTGTTTGTTTTAAAGATGATGACTTGCACTCTCATTTGCCAGAGTAAACCACTAAGTTCTCAGATGTCAGTCAACAATATTCTCTGTAACAGCAGTTTATTCATTCTTTCATCCCATCCCAAACATGCTGATTAAAGCAAATAAGGCTCCCTTGGCTGATCAAACATCGGTCTGATTTACTCCATACCACACTGAGATGAAAATGTGATAAGAACAGATGTCTGTGTATTTTCTTTGTGGCTGCTATAAAAGCGTTTGAAGATGAGGGAAGCGGTTTAATTTGCTGCTGGCATCTCATAGCTTTCTTATCTTAATGCCTCACTGATGAAATGTAAGATAGATGGGGCAAACACACACGACTAAGCTATTAAATTCATGGTTACAAACGACTGTGTCTTCCCGCTTGGCATTTTAATGTCTGCTACTCAGCTTGTAAACAATAAACAAAACGTTCCTTGTGGGTGGGCATTCACACATTTGACCTTGACAAGTTTACACATGAGCCTGTCATCATAAATCATATATAGTCCTTACAAGCAGTGAACTATGTGAAAAATGAAATGGATAAATCATATCTTGGATGTTTTCAGAATGTATGCCTCTTTTTTGTAATTCAAATATTTCACAAAAGTCACAATCAGCAATAACAGTAAAAATGTTTCTTCAATTTGCACAACATAATACAATATCTATTATTGTAATGGGATGGAACAGAAATTTCTGGTCCCAGTTAATTCTGGCTTTGTTCAGCATTGCTGGAATGAACAACCATATAAATCTTACCTTAGTTTAATAAATTAGGTAAAATTGTGTAAACCTGAACTTTAAATGCAGAGCATAATAAAAAAACAAACAAACAAACGAACAAACAAAAAAAAACAATAACACACCACAATGACGACCATGTGATTGTCAGACCTTTGCTGAGGTAGATAAAATCAGCTTCACGTGTAAGTGTTGACCGATCACCGACCGCCCAAAATACAGGAAATCAGTGCCAATAAATTCGCTGGTCGGTAAATCGGTGTATCCCTAATTAGCATGCATGTATTCAAACTGGAGAGGAGTACTCTCGTAACGTCAAGTTTATTTGTTACACATTTTAGCAACAAGGCAGTTCAAAGTGCTTTACATTTCAAGTCTATTTATTCTGTGAGCTACTGAGCCATAATTGGAAGAAACCTCCAGCAGAGCTTGGCTCAGGTGAGTAGCTCAGAGTGGTGGATATGCAGCAGCAGACCTCAAAATTGTATAATATCCTTACTAGAGTGCACATTCCTACAGTCAATATAAAATTATAGGAGTTTACATATTTTGCCATGTTTGTGCATTTCTAAAGTGTGTGCAATTTTTCATAAACTTTTACATTTTTGCTTAATTTTTATATCAATATGATAGAATCACTAGTGTTCTTTCCCCTATTATGGAATCGATGCACCTCTATGCATCTATTCTTATGGTTAGATTCTAATTCTAACTCCATATGAGCTAAATGTGTCATATTTTAGAAACCTAAAACTGATGTAGGGTGTACTTTCTTTTTCCCATGACTATTGGTACCTTCAAGTAGAGCTGCTCTGTCATCTTTGTCTTAGCATCTATTTCAAACTATGGCATTTATAAACTCATTGAAAGACTAAAATGAGTGGGAGTTGTTGGAAGACCAGTTTAGTGGATCATTATAATTTTATATGCCTCTGCAATATTAAGTACAATTAATATTATACTCTTTACACTTACTTACTCTTTGGTGTATCAGAGGATTGTGCTCCAAAAAGTCAGAGTTATGATTAGTGTGATCCCATCACACTATGTCTCCCAGTTATGAGCTTTATCACCCTTATATGTATGTCATAACCTGCTTGCATGCCATAAAGTGGAAAAGTCTGCCTCTAAACCCTGGGGGAATACTTGGCATTCCTGAGTTATGGGAGAAAGGGCCCTCCATGTCAGCGAGGTCAAGGCCTCCTGCTAAATGAGCTGTGTCTGACCTGTAATTGCAGAGAGTGGAAGAATTTAACACACTGATGTGCCAGTGAATCCATCACATCACCTGGACAGCAAATTCTATGCACTGTGTCTTAGTGAGATATTCCCAAAATGTGTTTGTTTTCAATCTGGAGACATGACCTAATATTATATGAGAGCAAACACAGGAGCTTACATCTATTTTATTTGAGTAGTGTGTTTCATAAAATGGTGCTGGCTGATTTAAAATAGTGCCTTCAGTGCTGATTACACAGTTTCTCCTGTGTTTCCTAAAGCATGCATGCAAACTCTTAAAATATACTAAGTCCACAGCAAAATACTTCCATGGTCAAAGATTCAACCTGAGAGGTTGATCTTAATGATTTATTAAAAGGACCTTTAAATGCTGGAACATCTGCTCAGTTTCTGTTAGTTAGAAAAAAAACTTTGCCAGATATATCCGGTTCAGCATAATGGGTTGGTTGAAGGCTTGAATGCTGTGGCTCCATTTATGACATTTATGACATCTCAACGAGAGAGAGAGAGAGTTATTTATTTTACTCAGCCGAGACATACAGGAAATGTCTCACTGAAACATTTTTTCCTTCTTACACCAGTCACTGCTGCGTTTGATTATTTTGTCGGTGAACTGGGGAAGTTTTAAAATTAACTTAGTAATTTTTAAAGACTGAACCTTCAAGAATGGGGTTTTTCTTAACCATGAAATGATTCGACTCGCTTCTTGTTTATTTAAAAATGGCCATCAAGTTTGTAAATCAAATTTATGATCTCATTTTGTGTTGGTATTGTGACACAGTGGTGATTTAGTGCTTTTCAAGTGGTTTTGGGACATGAACTACTTCATATTTATAAATTATGATTGTGAGCTGCACAATTGTGTCAATTGACGCATTGTGAGGTATCAATTGGACTGACATTACTTTATCTAGGTTTTAGTAGCCTGAACTTGGGATTCACTTTGTTTATGGAGAATGTGGTGCAGTAAGTTGTTGTTGGTAATCAGGAAAACCCACAGTGAGTCTTATCAGCATGTATATTTTTCTGTACAGTATATCAAGCGGAAAGGATTCTTTGCGACACAACAGAAGTGGTGCTGGAGGAAATAATATTGTAAATTTTTAGATGGTGGGTCCAAATTAATGTTTTTCAATGATGTGACTCCTGTGGGTCAAACATATTCCCAAATTTATATTCGAATATTGGACTATTCCCAGTTTATTTCTGGAACCAAGCCTTCTGACTCAGACCACACAAACTTTGGTACTAGTGATTCTTCTTAATTGCTAATAAAACTGAACCATTCTCTCATTGAGTAACTAAACACTCTTAGATTAGAAAAAGCTAGTGGTTTGATCACATGGATATAAAAAATACACAAGTTAATGACTTGATTCTTGAAACAAATTCTGAGATGTCATTCAACAGAACAGCTATAAAACCACATTAGAACAAGATACCAGACCTCGTAAATGACTATAAAATCAGTCTTTGGAAGAAAGACCATGAGCTTCATATTAATAAACACATTATCACAGTAAGTCAAGGTCATTACTTTTTGGTTTTGTAATATGCTACGTCATATTTAAAAGTGGACTATCTTTTACCAACTATAAATTTGTTTCAAATAAAAGCCTTTCACAATCGGCCTCTTTATCTTTAGCTTTATGAATGTAATTTCTATAAACACCAAAGCATAAATATTCTACATTTAAAAAATTTTTTTTTATCTAAATAAAAGTTGTATCAAAGCCAAACAAGGTAACATATTTTGAGATCTGAAGTGAAACTAAATGTATTTTGTAAAGCCCAAAAGAGAGCGAGTGGAGAATTGGGGGAGGAGGGTTGAAGTGGATAGAAAGGTTCAAAGCCATCTGTCATTGGATTTAGCCACAGGACCACCAATGTTTTTGGAAGGGCAAGTCGTACTTTAACAAAATGTATCAAGAGAGAGGTAACAATGTGTTCTGGTTTTCATAAATGAAACAATTTTTATTTCTTATTACGGGCATGCAGAAAATGCTCCAATCATATGCAAGTGTTCAGCTTGCACTAAGAAGACAGACATTGGGTCATTTTTATAGCACCCATGTTGAAAAGAACAAGAGCTCTTGCTGTCTGAAAGGGTAATTTGCAGAAAATAAAAGTTTAACCTGTCAAAGAGATGTTACTATTTTTATCCTGAAAAGTCTAAAGGTTTTTAAATAATTGGTAACAAATGCACCGATTACCAGAGGTTTCCAGATGGTTGTGTTTTTTTTGTTGTTGTTTTATGAAAGAATTTGCAAAATTTTCACATTTTATTACTTCCATGTGCCAAATTATGTTGTTTACTTGTTGGAATTTGCCAAAGCCAACAAAAAATATGTACTGCAGTAATTTTCTGCATCTTCCTTTCAGCCGTTTGATGGCTGAAAGGAAAAACCTGAGGATCAAAGTACATGAGCAGTGCTGGGTTATTGGGTTTCGACAGCTGATGAAATGGGGATTCACCCAGACTCATGATGGTATGACCCAGACTTGCAAACTGGCATTAACGTTACCTTAGGAAGCTCTGTCACAGCTGATAAGCCCAACTTATTCTCCTCTCTGATCTAAAATTTAATTGACACTAATGTGTAAAACATAGGATTGTAAGTGTAATCCTATGTTTCAGGATGAGACCACAAAATGAAACAAAATAAAACACTTAGCTTTGAAACTAATACTGCTCATTATTTGTCACAAATAAACATTCCCAAAATCTCAAACAGTGTTTTCAGCACTTATAAAAAACATCCTTATCCTTGCAGGGTTGTAAGGGAGGCTGGTGCCTATCTCCAGGGGCACAGAGAGACAAATAACCATGCACGCATAAGGAGAATTTAGTCATGTTTTTGGCCTGAGTACCCAGGACCTTTCCCTTTCTGTACTTTTCACAGCAAGGCAACAGTGCTACCAACTGCATCCCAGTGCATCCTGTTTTGGTTAGATGTTTGATGTTAAACATCTGCATCTATTAATCTGCACGAGTAACCTGGAATGGGAAACAAACATAATTTTGGATTACTCTAGTGCAAATGAGGTCTTGCAACAAAAACGTCCTGAGTTCTACTCCAGGCTTTCCTGTTTGAAAATTCTCCAGCTGCATGCATGAATACTTTACATCCTCCGTCTGTCCAAAAGCACGCATATCTAATTTTCCATTAGTATTAAGCACACATAGGAAGTGGATGTAATCAGGTTTAAAGTTGTTGTTTAACCAAAATTATTTGGCCTTTAGTAACGGTATAAACTTCTGAATTTTTTTTTCCCTCCCGGGGTTCTTTTGTGGGCTCTAGTGTCTCACAGGAAAAGGGGAAAGGAGAGGGGAAGACATGTGACAAATGTCGTCAGGTCCAGAAATCGAACCGTTGACGGCGGCATTGAGGACTCAAGGCCTCCAAATACGGGTCGCACTATCCCCTACGTCACCACAGCACGCCCAATTTTTGACGTTTTAATTATTTGACTGAATGGGAATCAAACTCCTTTCTAAAGCATTAGACTTTAGATTGGAGTCATTTTCTATTGCGTACCATAATGTGATAAGTAATAGTTTACATATACAAGCTACTTGCTACCGTAGAATAAATTAGCCTCAAAATCCATATCCTATATTATTGCCCTCTAAAATAACTCATATTGTTTATTTTGGTCATTGTAAGCTGTTATGATTGGATGTTTTTGTTTGCTTGTTTTACCAAAAGAAAGTAGAAGGGGTTTCTAAATTTCCAGTGATCTACACCCAGAATATAATACTAAATGACGATGCTGTGATGCATGGTGCCTCACAGGCCTGTATCCAGACCATTTTCTATGTGCTGTCAGAACCCATAAGTTGTATTTTGACAACATTCTGCCTTGTAAGACAGAAGCCCCATTATATTCTCTTTAACCTAAAAGCTATCAGTAATTGTAGAACATTTAAACATAATCATACTGAAGATCAACATTCACGTTGCACATGTTCACTGTGCTATTTATATATTTGATAGTATAAATCAAATTGGGAGTGCCAAGTCCAGACATGGCAGAAATTTGTTCTGTAATCTTCTGTACATATAAATCTGCGTCCACAAGTAGTTCTTACATGCACAATGTGGAAACCATCTTAGAAATCTGAGCACGCAACCAAGGCTCTGAAGTGAGCACATTCATCCATACAATCATATGGGATTAATTTGTTTCCCTCTAAATTACTTTAGCTTTATCTACACAGCTTCCTTTAATCTGATGTGTTTTCCACTGAAGTTACGCAGTTTCACTTTACACTGGAACAGAAATAAAAATAGCTCCAAGATGTTTGACAGTTGTAAACTCACGTGGTACTGAAGTCTCTGTTGGACCTTTCTTTGACAAGATGCTTTTAATACTTAAAAAAAAATGACAAAACCTGGATGTTTACTTAAAACTGAATGAGAAACCATTTTTGGTTATATTTTAACGTCTTTATTGATAGACCTGAACATCCTATAAAGAGACTAGAATTCCCTTTTATTGTATGTTATCATACTTTACTGCCTTTTTTACATTTCTGAGTGAATCAGGCATGTCCCTCTTCTACACTAAAACTTTGCAAGATTAAATATACCATATTTTTCAAAGGAGGCTTCGTGTATATTTACATTATAAAACCGCTGAGGTTTTTCATTTCCATTACTGAAGGGGGTGTATAAGCCCACATACACGACCACAGGGTAGCTGTTTGATGGTTACCAAATGTATTTACATCAATGTGGTCAACAGTCTCAGACAAACTGATGTATAGACTAAATGTTTTAGTGATGGGTGCTGAATTTTTTCTACCTAGAAAATGACACATTCATTCACTTTGATGGGATATTTATTTTTTGTATTGGTTTAAAGTTTTTATTTATTGTTATTTACAAACTGTTTGGTAAATCTGGATTTTCAATGTAAATAATATGCTATTTAGCAGTTTTGTTTGTTGCACTAACATCATAGAGATGTCACTGAAAAGCCCAGACACTTTCATCACATGAGGTCTGACTTGTGGCTTCACCCAAAATGAAACTATATTGTTCCTGTGATTAATAATTTTTTTTCAGTTGTGAAAAAAAAATTGAGACAATGACTCAAAATAAATGTGGCATTCAACTTGTAGGTGACCACAGAAAAATCAATCACTTTTTTCTTCTAAAAGATCCTTATCCAACATTATGCTTGAGCTGCAAATGACCAAGCGGGAAGAAATGTTGGTTTCTGAAAAGGACAAACAGCATTGTTAAATCCAGATTAGTAAAAATTTTAAGAAAAAACGAGAATGCTAGTTGGGTACTTTTGTAATGGACATCCTGGTTTTTCTGTCTCTGACCACTGGAGTAAAACTGGTTGAGAGATTTTTCTGCTTTCATTTGTCCCTTTCAGAAACAGTCTGAAGCATGACTTGGACCAGAATTCCACGATTTCAGAAAGGCATGAGGCAGGGAGGCCCCTTAAGTTGACTTGGAGCTGCTGTCTGTGACCCGTCCAGTGATGTAGAAACAGCCCCAGTTATATTTGGTAACTAATATAATAGTTACCAAACTTTGCCTCGTAAGGGCTTAAAATAGAGTTGATAGACCAATAAACGCCAGTGTAGTAATAAACAAAACAAAAAACAATGAATTGGGCCCGACACCACAAAGTCTCTGGACCAATATTGGGAGGTGTGCCACTCCATTCTTACTGTACTTATTGTCTTATTTACCAAATATAAAACAGTTAATATTTGCAAATGAAATAAATGTATCCATAGAGCAAACAAGTTCTGTATGCTGTGAATTCATACATTGAGGCCATTCGTGAGGGGGGAACAATAAAACATTAAATCCTGACATCTGTTATAATGATTAATGATGTGTAATGTATAGAAACTGTAGCAGAATGCTAGGTAACCATTACCTCAATTAAAGACATTTTTGGCATGTTATGGTTTGGCAAAAATACATTGGCGTAATAGTCACTTTATTGCAGTGTGTAGTACAAGGATCTCACACATGGTGGTTTTTACAAGACATGAAAAATTATTAGGGACAGGCATGCAAATTGTCTTGACAACAAGCAGTAACCAGAATTGAGAAGTGGTTAGTAAAATATTTCCTTTATCTTGTAATCAAACTTAAAAATAAGCTGTTATTTTCTATCTTAATGACAAAAAAGTCTAAGGACGTAAGTAACGTTTTTCTCTTGGTTTTGTTAAAAATAACCCATTAAAAAGGCACACTACGTACTAATTGTGATTAATAAGATTTCCCTCCCTTCTTGTGTTCAGCTGTGATGCTGAAGCACTGTAAACAGCAGGTCAACTCATATCTATACATGGCATTTGAACATCTGCCACATCAATTTCGTTGCAAGAAATATAAATGCATTTCCCACTAAAGGCCAAAGAAAGCTTATTAGCTGAATGGAAGATAGATCTGATTCTGATAAAAACAGAAAAAAATAGACATTCAAAACATGTTTATAATGCACTAAAAAAAAATCTTGATTGCAACAAAAGCAACAGAAAAATGCCGGATGAACATGCAGATCAAACGACATGTGGGAGGGGAGGAACACCTGACATGTTTGAGAATGAAAAGAGCCATTCTCAAACATGGAAATACTTGAAGGATAATCACTGGATGCTTGTTTTGAGAACTTAAGAAATAACCAACTCTGACCCATTACTGACTATGTTGACCACATTTTAAATGAATGAAAAACAGCTGCGATTTCCGTGTCAAGATTTGAAACCAGTGCCAACAGAAGAGTATGGGAGTACGAGAAACATATTTAATCTGTCATGGCAAACATAACTTGGTCACTTCTTTTTCAGGTTATAAATATGAAGTTCACATTTAATGCTTTGTCGTCTCAAAGTGAAGATTTATTTTTCATATACATGTTTAATATAAACAAAAACACAGTTAAAAAAATATTTTAAATAGCCTGAGGTCCATTGAAAATAACAGTTATTTTCATTATGTTTTAATGGGCATTCCAAGAAGCGGACATTAACATAAACTGACGGGCGCAAATAAATCCTATCAACAGCTGCTTGTTATACACAAACTACATCAATTAGGTTAGCCAGGAGGTATTCCAAAACAGTTTTGACCTTTTTGTGCCCTGACTACATTTTGATGTTAAAAAAAAAAGAGAAACCACTTTTTTTTTCCATGAAGAGCGTTTTACCCTTAAAGGAGTAGAAATGAGTCAAGAAAGTAAATTAAAAGGTGTGTGTGGGCTCTTCTAATAACATCTGAAAGTTTGTCTTCTGCCCAGAAGAGGAAGGAAACTGAGTGCAGACATGCATCACTTTAAAGAAAACATAATATAAGATTCACCCTGCTGAGAGGAGTTCTGTTACAGCTGTGTGAGGTACATTTTCCCAGCATGGGGGTGAAACCGACACACGAAATGGGAAACATTCACATTTTTCACTGGAAATAGACGTGCGTGACAGAGCTTCTCATTGTCCCAAGAAGCACTGTAATTGGCATGTCCTACCACACCACAAGTCTTTGAAAGTGTCAAATGGATTTAAGTGTTTCTTCTACACATTTTCTATCTTTCAAGTTCTGTTTTACTAAAATTTTTGAAATCAGTTGTACAAATCATTTAGAACAAAATGATGTTTTTTTTTTATTATTATTATAAATATAGTAGTAACTTAATAGCTACACTTGTCAAGTATCTATTGTAATTTTAAAGACAGAAGGATGTTGAACTTGTGTATGTAATGCTGTGTTGTACAGCAGTAAAATGTTACTACTTCAAAAAAAAAAAGAAGAAGAAAAACAGTAACTAGGCTAATATTCAGTAAAATCACAAACTTTTTAAAATGTTGAGCTTTTTGTTTGTTCAATGTAGAGTATTTATTTGAGAACAAAATATTTTTAGCTTGTGTAAAAAATAATAAAGAACCCAGAACATTTCTGCAAATTTCACTTACAGTATCTGGCATTTTTTCAGGAAGGCATTAAGAATCCCTGGTATCGTGATGTTAACAGAAACTACAATGAAAAACAGCTGGGAATACTAACTCTCCAAGGACCTTCTTTACATTACTTCAACAGACAAAGTTCTCCTTTGAGTAATTTGTAACTTTAAAGACGCAGATGCTTCTTACTTTATTCTGATGTAGAGTTTCATTCATCCCATCATATTTTTATTTTTAAAATAGAAGAAAAATGTATACCAATGACCTGTCACCCTGTTCACGACTAAAACTTAGGATTTCTGTTTAAATACTCACAACTCCTGTCTCAGCTTGTGATCCGTACACCGTCACTCAAACAATCCCAATGGTTCCCTATCTGTTCCCACAGAAACGTCAAAGCTGTTTAATGTGTATTTAGAACTTTGTTGCCGGACGAAGGCAGAAACTATTGCCAGACGTGGCCGTCACCTGAAGTGGAAGCGCTACATGCTTCCACTTCACATTTAACTTTTGTTCTTTAAGGAATGCCATCCCAAAAGAAGCTGGCATGTAAAGGAGTAAGATTTTGATGCCTCTTCAGACGGCACTCAGTGGTGGGCATCTCCACAAAGATAATGAGAGACACATTTTTCAAGAGAAAACATTTTAAATCAAGTCAAGATGTTTTGATGTTTTTTGTTCCACTTATTAGAACAGCAGTGGATTCACCAAAGTGATCATTATCATATTTTTATTTGCCCAGGATCCACAGCTGGCGTTCTTTTATCTTCATCTCTAAAACAGTCTACATGTCTCTGCCTTTGAATATGTATTCATTGTGCTATGTTTCGCATAAGAGATAAATTCTGTCAAAAATAATTATTTCTCAGGGGACTGTTTTATCCTGGATCAGATCTGTGTTTACCTTGGCTTCACACTCACTGCTTTCAATAAGACCTTTATTTCAGCTGCTGCTGAAGGGATTAAGTTGAATTCCTCATGCTTTTTTTTGTGTTTTTTTTTTTTTTTTTTTGGTTTCTGCAATGAAACACGCAAAAAAATAAGTGGAAAATGAGAGAGGACCAGTGAGAATCTATGCACAGAGAGTGTTTAGGTCAAGAGTCACTGTCTCTAGGATCAAATATAAGTAGTTAATAACCTCTCCTCCTCCTGTGATCTTTCATCCTCCTCATTCAGTGACTTTCGGAGGAGTAGAGACACTCCCAAACTTACCACTCACTGGCCTACAGGCATTTGAGACATGTTAACGTTTAAGTAGGAAGAGGGAGAGAGAGAGAAAGAAAGAGAAAGTCGCTCAGAGTATAGAGATCCTCAGAGTTTGAATCAGTAGCTCTGGCCTGTCAACAGGTGGCGGAGGGAGATATTTCTTGAGTGACCTTCAGACTTTCAAAGAAAAGAGACAAGCAGAAGATAAAGGAGGGGGACATTTAACAAATCATAAAACGGTAAGACAGCAGGATTTAAAATGAGCATGTCTTGTATTTATACTGTTCATTTTTGGAGAACTTTTTTTTATTATGTGCAGTTTGGTGTAAATTTGTGATAACTTAAAAAGGTAAATTTGCAGATTTTGCACATTTCTGATATATGTATTATACAGAATCTATTTGCAAATTTATAAAACACATTGGCAGAACATTTTGAAGACATTTACCTCGGCCTTTTACTTAATCCCTTTACGGCTACTTCTGTACGACACTGCTCATTTCAAACTGTTTCAATGATTAGTCCATGCATTAGGGAGCATGGACTTAAATGTTATTATTAATAACTTCTTAATGTGTTTCTGATTTTGCTGGTGGAAGATTTACCTTCCTGTAAATCTCAATCAGGGATAAACATTAATAAACTCCAGCACATTTTGGAATTTGACATGCTGCAAAAAGCAATACAGACTATATTTAGTTTTAAGATTAGAATAATTAATTTCACATCAAGGTGAGCCGAGCAGCTTTCAAAGGAGATTACGAGTCTATATTTACGTCTCCTATTATTAATTAAATAGCTCCAATATATTGTAGACAATCAAGGTTTCTGTGTCAACAAAGCTGCTAGCAATAATTTTCCCATTATGATAAAAACCTAATTTAATACAATAATTTTTGGCTGGCGGGAAAGATGTCCTTAACGGTCTGTTGATCTGGTAGATTTACTATTTAATGCTACTGTACTGGCTCAGGCAAAACAGAGGAGCGCTCTTAAAACGAGCTGCAGATGTGGGCTCTCAGCTGTGCAGAATGATGGAGAGGAGGAGGAAGCTAAGAGAGAAAGAAGAAACGAGAGGAAAAACTCACAATCCTGAGTTTATGGCACATAAAAAGTGTTGTCATGGATATGTCTAAACTCTTTTTCTTTGTTTTCACTGACTGAAAGATTAGAAACACCCTTTGTTTTTTAAACATAAGTATATCACCAGTGTCATAACAATTGTTATGCTTTGTACTACATTATTCATTTATTATTACCGTTCAGTGGTTTTATTGACAGTACTACTGAGGCAATAAAGTTACCATAGTTGAAAATAAGGTCTTCTTGTGGTCTGTGTGGTAACAGACGGTAGACGGGATCATGTTGATATGAGCTCCACTCAGAGATGATAATTGCTCTCAGCTGCATTTGATCAGTTTACTTTCCATGTTTTGTCAGCAATTTGCAGATTGGAAAGGAAAAGAAAAGAATGAGGAAGGAAAGGAAAGGAAAGGTGTAGAAAGGAAAGGACATAGAAAGAGTAGATCATTCTACAACCATTCATGCATATAATGTATCATCACAATCTTAAGATGATTCCTTCATTGTGCACTAATTACATTCTTTTGTAATATTTTTGTGTCTGTTTCCATGACACTTCCTTTTAAAAATAAAAAAAATGTCCATGCTTCTGAACCTTTTACATATTATTTCACAATAAAATTGCAAACTTTAATCATGTTTGAAACAATAATCTGAAAAGTGGGTGTACATTTGTATGCAGTCCCTTCACTCTGTTAACCCTAAATAAAAGTTATTTAAAACCACCAATATCACTAAATTACTGTAAAATGCATCTAGACAGTTTTAAAGAGTTAGATATTTAAATTATCTAACTAACTCTAAAAGAAGTTCTTATTTTTATCTTTTCTCTGTGTTTTTCTTTTTGTCTTTTTAATACTGTGTCCCTATGAAGTACAATGAAAATTGTGAATGCAATAAGACATAATGTAGAATACAGTAAAGGAGTGTCAATACGTTTTCAAAAGTCAAGGAATTTCGTGGGCTCCCGTTTATTGAAATGTTACTCTCAGAACTTTTCTTCCTCTGGTGCTCTGAACTGTGAACGTCTACTTTCACATACTGTACACACATGGACCCAGTTTTTATTCTGTCCTTATTAAAGAACATGTGTTTTCAACAAACACTTTTACAGGCCCATAATGAAGGAAGGAGTCTTTAGCAAGATTTTTAGACATGCTGAATTTTACTTTGTTTATCTTGAAGGACAGTTTTAAATGCAGTCAAAGTGAGCTATGTTCTGACAAAATGCCACATTGTTTCCCTGCTGTCTTCTCCAGTCTCAGAGTGACTGGAGAAGACAGCATCCTGTCTTCTCCAGAGTGAAGACAGAGTGCTGTCTTCACTGAGAAGACAGCATATTAAACCCTACTAAATGAAACATATTTAATATGCTTATGTTGCTGGTCCATTGAAGTGCATCCAATGAATCCAGAAACTGTATGGAAACATTTTGAACCACTTTGGATCATGATGGACTATTTATGCAACTTTGCACTGGTTTCTTGTTCTACTTGGTGTACAGAGACTTGATTTATTTATATTGTTGCTAATTGCATCATCAGTTGCATTCACCAATGATTCTCCAGCTGGAATGTGGTGCTTTGCTTCCTTTAAACCTCTTGTATGAATAGAAAAATATACATATTTTCTCCCATTTTTCCTCAAATATATTAACAAGAAATCTTGAATTCCAGTAACATTTTACAGTTTAATGAGCAGAGGTTTTTTTCTGTCTATATCATATTACCCACAGACAAAAATATAAAAGTTTTATTTATATAGATACAGTGATACTGTCAACTATATATTCTTTTCATACACTGGATGTCCTTAACAGTTTTAAATTACTCGCTTGTCATTCTTTGTCTTTATTTAGACCAGAAAATATATTGGAAGCTTTCGCAGCCCACACGTCCTCTTCAAATTTGTCTGACACAAAGACATTGAAATTCAAACTTCCTGTGGGGTGGGGGTGTTCATTTGTTTTCCAAGCTACTCATAATCAGGTTTGAGGACTATTTTTCCATTTCATCTTCCTTCAGTCTTAACATTCATCTCAGCACTGAGTGCCACACATTTCCTCTCCCCACTCGCGCCTTCATGTCTCCCCTTTCTGTCATTTTCTGTCAGTTGCACCCTTTTGCTTTATGTACATATATTCAAAGTTCTTTGTTCTCTAAGAGAAACAAGAAAAGGGTCTGAAAATAAATAAAACCTCAACAAGGAGCAGCAAACATGGCCACTGAGGCTCTTTGTCTGGCAGGGCTTTGAACTACACTATTCTATCATCTGGCTGCTGTCTTCTGATCAACTTGAATGTCCTTACGCTCTTTTCTTTTTTGACATTCTATTTTTTAAACATTGCTACAATTTGGCATTTGAGCAAACAATTTGACATATTTTATAGGTGAAATTTTGTGGACGGATTACAAGTCTGAAAATAACCCAAAATGTTAATTGTTTAGAACTCATTTTTATACAAATCTATTTATCTTCCATCAAAAAGGTATATCTCCACAATTAAGATTCATATGGAATCAGAGGAAACCAACTTGTGTCCAGCTTTCAGCAAAAGCAGCATAGAGTAAGATTTCTTTAGAACCCCCTGCAGAGGATTTGCCCCAAGTCATGTAATAATAGTGAATGAAAGATGGGTTGGATTTATGTCCAGTTGTTGACATTTTTATAATCTGGCCAAAGATATGCCTGTATTAAATCATATTATTTTTGCTTACTTTTCATCTCATTTCAAACTTTTCCAGATGTTCTCCCAAGCTGTACGCAGGAAGCTTTGTTTAGACAACTGAGTTTTCTCAATAAGGAGCTTGATCATTTCAATAACTTTATTTAAAATTAATTGATGTTATCAAGAGTTTACAGCAAGTCACATTGAAACCTGAAATTAAGGACGGTTTTGTTGTCCCTACACCTATATTCAAAAGCTATTGAAGCTATTCAAAATTGAATTTATTCAATTTTAATATATATATATATATATATATATATATATATATATATATATATATATATATATATATATATATATATATATATATATATATATAGCTTCCATTTATTACTAATCTGTCCTCCAACAACATCTGTTGGATGTGTGTTTCTTCTAGACCACACAAGCTCAACACAGAAGTCTCCACCAGTTTAAAACTTTTTTTCTGCCAGAAGGTTAAATACAGACCAAAACCCAAAATAACCTTCTCAAGATTTTAAAAGGTACACTTCTTTTAAAGCATATTATTTGGGTTTTTTGGGGAAGCCGCTTCAAGGTTTCACGTTAACGTGACATCACTGTCATTACATGTAATGACATCATTAGAAGAGCTTCTACACTTTCTGCAGCTTTGCAAATGCCTGAACAAGCTAATTTTATACTTCAACCTAAAATAATCTCCGGCTGAGTGATGACTGCTCATATTCCGATGCTTTTTAATGTGGAGGGGGTGCATCAGCACATACAAAACCCACTCATGCACAATGACTTCATGGCTCAAATTACCTGAGATTAAATAAACAGCTGTTCGCCTTACTGAGTATACTAGAGTTCATGACTTGTTTTGAAATAGACATCCTTTTCTGGCTCGTGTTTGAACTCTGAAAACAATTTAAGAAAACCTTATTCAACCTCAAGATTCAGGGTTCTGGTCTAGTGAAGCATGAATACAAATATCTCCATTTTCTTGTGAGCTGTTCCACAATTTGGTAGGCTATTCCAGTGATGTCATTTTTGAAGAAAAACAAATACACCAACATTAAAAACCACTGGAATCAATTGGTTAGTAGTAGTCTATACTGAGGTAGTTTTAATCTTCCTTTAAATACTATAAGCTTATTAAATCGAGCCTTTTCAGAGTTGGTATTTTGATAGTCTTACATCAATGGTGACTTAATTCAAAATAATCATTCTTCTTTTAGTGTGTTTTGTTTAATTTTATTGGATTAAACAAAACACATCCTTTCCATATGTCCTGGTAAGGCGTAGGTAGGCTAGACTCGCTTTGAAGGGTAGTAAAGGTACAGTGTGTACAGTAATTGCCCTCACGCTGAATTGAGATTTTCCTAATTTGCTTTCAGTCCAACAACATTTGATTGACCATGGGTGTTCAGTAGACCAAGGAATGGGTTTATTACAGTGTGATTTAGTTTAGCCCATGACTTTTGTTTAATTTTTCTGGGTAAAATACAATCAACAGAAAAGCTGTGATAAGTTTTAACAACTGGAAAAGAAAATTTCTGGGGTGGCAAGTATGGGAGAAGTAGAGGGACCACGTCACTCCACCTCTTATTAGTCCTCCATGCAGTTGTCAGGGGTTTGATTCCCGACCCTTGGAGCTCTGCAGCATGTCTTCATCTGTGTCCAATATGATCTACTGCAAGTTAAGGCCAATAGTTCAAGAATCCACCTGTCCCACTCTGAGCCCTCCCTACCCTGACAGAAAAAAGGGAGAGGTTTTGCCAAAATGCAATAACAACGAAAAAGCAACTTGAACGTGCACCAGCAGAAACTACAATATTGTTTTATATGCTGGAACACTAAACTTTTGGTGCAAAGCAAAATTTTCTCCATTTTATTATTTCATGGTGCAATGTTTCATGACACATTTATAGCCTGGAAATAGCTAAGCATTTTTAGTCACTAGTTTTATAGTAAAAAAACAACATAAAAAAACCAACTTGTAGCTTCAGTCCCAGAATAAGACAAACTTGTATGGAAGTAAATATGTGCCATCGGAGTTGAATAAAAAATGGCTCTGAAATTTCAACGTAAAAAAATTCACTGTTAAAAAAAATTCAACGTCTAAAAATTCGCTGTAAAAAAATTCAACGTCTAAAAATTCGCTGTTAAAAATTCAACGTCTAAAAATACGCTGTAAAAAATTCAACGTCTAAAAATTCGCTGTAAAAAATTCAGCGTCTAAAAATTCGCTGTCTCAAATTCAACGTCTAAAAAATTCGCTGTTAAAAAAATGGCAAGGTTACTTCAGGTCACAGACATGCGCAATGGGACGTCAGATTTCAACACCCAGCCAATCACAAGACGCCACGTCATGTAGAGGAAACACCAGCATCACCGAGGCTGGCGACTATGGAGCGACGCTAACCCAACGGTGAGTTTATGCCTTCATATTTCTGTAGTATATTTCATTTTGCGCCTGAAGTTTGATACATCATCTTAAAGCTCGATTTAAAACACGGGTTTGGTTTGGTCCGTTGTTAATCTTACAGCATGTAGCGCTGGCATATAACTTCTCGCTACCTGCTAGCATCCAGCCCCTCTCCGCTGCCCTACACCCAGTTTCCTCCGTTTTATTTAAAAAAGAAATAAACTTGGATCTTTAAAGAGAACTGATGGGTGGCGACTTTCTGGGTTGTTTGTATGTTGTCTTGGGTGAGACTGAGACAGGCGGTCTTAGTAAAGTACAGAATTTTCAGGAGATGCTGCCGCTCTCCACCATGTCCTAGCAAAGATACAGGCTTCAGACGGAAGACGCACATCCAGGCTGAACCGTATCAATGAGAATGAATGAAAGCAACATTAGTTATTTCATATTAACTAATGTAATAAGTTAATATGGCTGCCTTGTGTGCTCCAGGGAGGGGCTGTGAACACTTCTGACATTAACTATAACCACAACCCCATTTTGTTCAGCTACTGTATTGTTAATGTGACTTCATTTATGAATGATTAATAAATTTATTGTCATTACGACATAATAAAAAATACCAGCTACCTACCAAACTGTATTTACTTGTGTTTGATATAGTTTCTACAATTTTAATGGGAGAAGAGCACAGTAAGATTGTCATCCTTTTCGTAAAGTACAGAAGAATTCATTTATGAACGAAGTAATAAATTTATTGTCATTATAACATCATCCAAAATACTGTTTCAAAGAATGTTTGAGCTATGCTAAAATTTGTCATTAATATTGTAATAATAATTAAGTCTTTGTGTTTTTCAGGGTGTACAGATTCCAGAAATTAAATGGGAGGACAGCGGGTTTCCTGTTCACGAGTCAAACGTCACAGAACCAAACTCTTAATTTGCAACTCACTGATGAACAAATGGCAGCCTTAAGAAATGCAGTAAACCCAAAAGCTACATCACTGTTTTCTGGATGGGACATTTATATTGCTGCAGTTCGGTTTTGCCAGCAGTTTTTTTACTATGTGAAAGTTTTCTTAAAAATAAAAGACTTCCTCTCTTCAAAATGAATCATGCTTTGAATTTAATTATTTTTCACATTACCTTTTTGTAATTATGTACAATCAAGTTAAATTCTGTGTATAATTGTGTAAATTGTGCTTAACATCTGACTGTATATAGGTAACTAATCATAATCATGATTTTGTCTGTAATTAAATTCAAAGCATGACTTATTTTGAAGAGCGGAAGTCTTCAGCATTTATGAAATGTAAAGCAAAATGCTGATTATGTTACCATAAATGTGAATTTTAGTGCTTTTATAGTAGTAGTTAAAGAACTAAAGTGTTTAAAATGTATAATTTGATAGTTTTTTCTTTACTCAAAAGGAAGCTAATAGGTACATTTGTCCATTGTTGTAGGACTTTAAATTTCTGGCATCATAAGAATCAGAAAGTTAGTTTGTCTTAGGTCATTTATTTTGTAATAATTCAAGCATAGATGAACTCATGTAAGTGCATTCAATAAAATTTTGCATAAAAACAATTTCAGTTTCATATTTAAAACTGCCTCTACAAACAGTATGAACTCTGAATTGTTATCTAATTCCTCCAGTTTTATCAAAATCAGATATATGATTTTGACAAAACTAGAGGAATTAGAGTACAAATAATATACATGATTATATGAGTATGCAGAGCCATGTCTTTTTCTGCAGGGCTGTCTCAAGTCCATCTTCAACAGCAAAGGGTTCTCCGTTGCAGGTTTTTGGAGGAGATGGTCTGCACAGCGAGGAATGGCCTTTGAAGCATCGCATATGAATTCCAGTCTAAGAGAAAAAAAAAAATAAGTTAATGTAGTTACAGGAAAAAGTTTAAATTTCATGTAGTAATTGAAGATTGAGTGCATCAAAAACAAATACCAAAGTAAGGTCAGGGTAAAAAATGTATGTATAATTAATTTTTTTAAAAACGTATTTAATACAAAGTAAGCATTAAAACATGCCAAATTCCTCTGGAAGACAATTTCTGTGTAGCTGAAGTCAATGCTTGTGACCATCATTGTGTCCTAAATGGACATACATAAGCCTGGGGTCAAAGTCCAGTCCTGGAGGCCACGGCCCTGCAGCTTTTAGATGAGCCTCTGGAGATCTGATCTACACAAGGAGGAGGCAATTAAACCATTTCATTCCAGCGTTTTGTAGTGTGACACATCTAAAAACTACATGACAGCGGCCCTCGAGGACTGGACTTTGACACCTGTGACATTAGCACCAGCTTTCAACCACACTCACCATCACAGCCTGAAGAATAGAATGTAAATGGCCAAGGTATTGTTTCAGTCACTTCTTAGTTTTCACCCAAGACAACATACAAACAACCCAGAAAGTCGCCACCCATCAGTTCTCTTTAAAGATCCAAGTTTATTTCTTTTTTAAATAAAACGGAGGAAACTGGGTGTGGGGCAGCGGAGAGGGGCTGGATGCTAGCAGGTAGCGAGAAGTTATATGCCAGCGCTACATGCTGTAAGATTAACAACGGACCAAACCAAACCCGTGTTTTAAATCGAGCTTTAAGATAATGTATCAAACTTCAGGCGCAAAATGAAATATACTACAGAAATATGAAAGCATTAAACTCACCGTTGGGTTAGCGTTCGCCTCCATAGTCGCCAGCCTCGGTGATGCTGGTGTTTCCTCTACATGACGTGGCGTCTTGTGATTGGCTGGGTGTTGAAATCTGACGTCCATTGCGCATGTCTGTGACCTGAAGTAACCTTGCCATTTTTTAACAGCGAATTTTTAGACGTTGAATTTGAGACAGCGAATTTTTAGACGCTGAATTTTTTACAGCGAATTTTTAGACGTTGAATTTTTTTTAACAGTGAATTTTTAGACGTTGAATTTTTTTAACAGCGAATTTTTTATCACTGAATTTTTTTTCACCTACAAATAATGACACTGAATTTTTTTACGTTGAAATTTCAGAGCCATTTTTTATTCAACTCCGATGGCACATATTTACTTCCATAAACTTGGTAAGAAAAATTTGTGTGGTTATAAAAATATTTTCAAGGTGAAATAAATTTTCTGCATTTACATTTAGGCTTGAAAGTTGCTTAAGCAGTCTGTGAATATTTAATGTGATTTGTAGGCACCAGAGGTCTATTTTGTGGCAGAAAAGAAAACTAAATAAGAAAAAATAACACATATCTTTCCTTGCAGCAATGAGCATTGGACTCCTGTGGAGGGCCCTGTGCCTGCTGATTATACTTTGCACTGTGTCACACCATGTGCACTGCATAGACAACCAGCCAGATTCCTCTGGCACAGAACAGGGACTCACCTTCAGTCACATCTATAAGCTTGACATCCCGGGAAGTTCCAGCTGCACCATGGAACGTCTGCCGACACACAAGACAGGTCAAACAGATGAGACAAACATAAATAGAACATACGCATAGGCAGCGTACAACAATTACAGAAAAAAAATTGAATTTAACATGAAATGTAAACACATATTTAATGTAGTTAGATAGAACATTTTTACATTGTGCTTTAATTAGCATCAAAAACTGAAAAGTGTCATTTTTTTTTTGTAGGGCTGCAACAAGATACCATAACCAATGGAGAAAATGACATCGTCTTTAAACACAACATTAGGCTGCAAACACCTCAGTGTAATTGTGAGGAATCAGAAAGCTTCAAAGACCTACTGTACAGAATCAATGGACTGGAAGAAGAAGTCACCTACCTAAAGACCCAGTGCACTCAAGGATGCTGTGGAAGAGGAGGAGGTGTTACAGGCAAGTATTCACAAAAGTTGCATTTAAGCAGCCGGAATAAGCAGTCAGCTGTTCCACCTGAATTAAAGGGCCATTCCACTTCAACTTTCAGTTTGAGCAAGATAAAGTATAACATTCAGCTATCAACAATGTTTTCTTCTGTCATGTACTTGTGTTAAGGTGTAGACACAAGCTGCAGTGGTCATGGTACCTACCAGCAAGACACCTGCAGCTGCCTTTGTAACCCAGGATGGGAAGGCCCTGATTGCTCTGTGACCTCCTGCCCTGATGAGTGCAACGACAATGGCCGATGTGTAGATGGGAAATGCAAATGTTATGAGGGTTACACAGGAGAAGACTGCAGCCAGCTGACATGTCCAAATGACTGCAACGATAAGGGGGAGTGCAGGGATGGAAAATGTGTGTGTTTCCCTCATTTTACCGGTGAAGACTGCAGTACCCCGACGCCGACGTGTCCTAATGACTGTGCTGACAATGGGCAGTGTGTGGATGGTCAATGTGTCTGTGAAGAAGGCTTCCATGGAGAGGATTGTTCTTTAGGTAAGGCATTTCAGATGATAAACACAAAACATGTTAAATTTCAAATGTTTTAAATAAATTTCTCAAGATTAAAGTGGGGTTTTATGGACCAAAGCTGAAAAACTGTCAAATAGTCTAATTGTTGCGTAATAGTAACATATTAAATAGTGATTTAAAATGTCATTTATACTTTTTCATCCACTTCTGAACATACATTTTATCATAATACACAATAGTACATGTTCCACAGAAGTTGTTGGCGTCCAGGAATCAAAACAGACCATAATGCACTATGACCTAATCTCACAAACTATTTAACTTTTGAAAAATAAATTACTGCAATTTTGCCTAGTTGTGTTTTAAATTTAGAAGCTCAAATCTACAGCTCAACATTTATTTTGAATGGGAAATAATAGCAATTTTATGACTAAAACACAATATTAAGACTGGATGGAGAATAAAAATGAAATGCTTACAAACAAAACACAGCAGAAGAACTTAACTATTTGCATTGAAGATTCAGCAAAAATAAAAGAAAACACCTGAATTCTGTCCTTTGTATTAGAACATCTTAATATTTGGTAACTTGCAGATTGTATTCAGAAGCTTGGCAAGAATAAAGAAGAAAAAAGAGCATATTTTTAAAATGAGCTATGTATACATAGCAGAAAAAAGGAAAACCAAAAGAAACATGGTCACCACACATAATAAAACAGAAATTCAAACTATAGGGATAATACTATGGTTATTATAGGTAATAAAAGTACCTCACAAGTTATTTGCTCATTTTACATAGAGACAATAGTATTGTACTAACAGTCCTGCTGTTTTAGCGTGATGTTCAGGAGGAGTGTGGCAAATGTCATGTGGAACATCAGTTTCTAAAACCACCCCCCAAAATATTTTGTGAAAGCACATGCGAGGTCAGTGCAACCTCGCTGGACTGCGCAAAGGCTAAAAAGTTTGTGGGATCCAAATGGCCTCACATCTCATGATTGCTAGCCGGTTAAAATAAAATAAAATGCCTAAACCAAAACCCAATACTTCATTAAAGGGGCAGTATTCTGTATTTTACAGTCACATAGTGCCATTTTATACCACACTCAAGTAACTGTTACCATCAGTGGTTATAAAATGCTGTTTGTAAGACATTTGACTTTCCTTGAAATTAGGCTTCTATCTTTTTAAGAAACTGTTGGTGTTTCCCTTTAGTAATGGTTGCTCCAGTGCTTCACTGAGAAATTGCTTGTATAAGGAATTCAGCACATGCACAGTTCAACCAGGTGTCCGCTAATTAGTGCTGATATCACTATTACAAACTTTGTGAACATTTTATGGTGCCGCAGTATCAGCATTTCTTGAACACAGAAAAGCTGTTGATGCAGACTTGCTGTACCAACATAGGTGGTGGTAGTTCCTCCTTGTCCACTCAACTATTCCCTTGATTGTAAAGCCTATGTGGCCTAAGAGCTTATTACAGATCACTAGAGCAGTGGTTTTCAACCCTGGTCCTCGGGACTCTCTGCCTGCATGTTTTAGGTGTTTTCGTGCCTCTACATGTGATTTCAGTAAACATATAATTGCCAGGTTTCTGTAGGACTTGGTGGCATACTGACCAGGTAATGTATTTATTTGATTCAGGTGTGCTGGTTCAGAAAAATATCTGACTGTTCGTCCCGAGGACCTGGATTGAAATGCGCTGCATTAGAGGTCTCTGCAGACAATTGCGCACAGCCCAGGTTTGTCTGACAGCTTTGGCTGTACATGCTGGTGACAATGATAATAGTCCTTGTCAGACGGCGATGCCAAACACATAATGGATAACAATAACAAATGGTCATATCATCAGCAGCAATAAATCAGCAATGGCTGAGACTTTTTTAAAGAAATGCAGTGATGAGCAATTTGCTGTTTTCCCAATGTGGATAATTTATCTCAGGATACAAAAACTGCACTTATAATCTTTCCTTCTTCTCATCTGAATAGACCTCATATAAACCAGTGCATCATTGCCCCTAAGGGACCATCATAAAAACTGTTTATGTCTGAGTGGAAGGTGGTTGTGCAGCTTTGCAATAAATCATACAAACAGGGGCACATGCTCATCTGCAAGGACCAAGTGGCTGGCATACATTGATATAGTGAGTTATGTCAAAGTCGTAGCTCTCCTAACATTCACAGTTCTCTCAGGACAGTGTTAGGTGAAGGTAACATTGTACATATTGACAGTGAGCTGCATCAACAAATACAGTCTCTCACTGTGATCACCATTGTTGTGTATGAAAAACTCTTAATATTAATTCCAGTCCAAATTTAATTGATCAATAAAATAATACACAAGGCCTCTGATTATGAAGACAGTTTTAAATAAAAGTAAAAAAACAAAAAAAATTGGACTGCACACCAATCCTACAAGTATTGATCAGGATACCCAGCTAACACAGGTTTTGTAGGCAGACTTTACGTACTGCTGGACTCCTTCCAGACCAGCAGAAAGGGAAAATCTGTTAAACTGACAGAAATCTTGTAGCAGAGAAAAACAGACAAGGAGCAAGCAAGAATAAACAAATATGACCTGATCTCAGAATCTTTATATTTTTATTAGCTTTAGTGTTACCTGTCTAAAAAAAACACAGTCTTGCGCCGAGTTGAGAGAATGATGCACTGTGAGGAAGAAATAAAAACCAGCTCTGTCAGGTAGCTGCCGGCAATGTCAAGCCCACCCGGATACTTTGAAAGACGGATGGGAAAACATTGAGAACACGCAGGAGGGAAATGATAGGAAGGACAAACGCTTCCCAAACACAGCGATCATGACTGCAGCAACCAGGAGTTTTTCAAGCCCAAAAACATTTAATAAGGAGACAGGGACTTCATACATTTTTTCTATAAAAGATAAATACAATCCATGCTATATGAGGATATTTATACACCAAGGCAAGTACCTTCTTCTCACAGCACTGTACATTACAGATCCTATGAAACTGGGCTCTCTTTGAATGTGACTTTGTCATTAGAAATGACACAGCTACTGATCTTCTTATATGTTGCAAACACTCAGTACTATTGTGGATTTAAGAGTTCCTTAATATATAATTCTTGATCCTGGAAAACCAACCCAAAAGTGAACTGCACTGCCTTTAAAGTACTGGACCACCAGGCTGAAACTGTTTCCTATCCTCTAGGCATACTGGCATTCCTTACAGCAATTTACACAATGAGCAACATGAGGGTAAAACTCTTCAGTTACATCAGTAAGCAAACACAGACAGATGTCTCACACTACATTAGACATATGGTTGATTAGATGGTAAAATAGATAATATATAATACTATCTGACAGGGACATTTTTATCACAGTTAAAGCCTCTATAAAACTATATCCGCCCATCTGTCAGGAATAGGTCTCAGACTGCCAAGACTTGACTTAAACCATTATTATGGGATGGATAGCTTTAAAAATGCCATTTAGCCCATAGTTGGTGTTTTATCAGAAATGTCCAGAGAAAATGAGGAAACCTTTCAAAGCTAGACAGACAGGTTCCTACATAAAAAGCCAGGCAAAGTATGGAAATTAATTTTTATCATGTTCCAAGTCTGGATTCAGTTAGAAAAAAAAGTTTGATTTTCAATACTGATTTCTCATTCAATTACATTTAAGATAACAATCAAATAACAATCAGATTTTCTGTGAAACAAATAACTTTGCCCATTGATTTCTAATTAGACGCAGACCTTTTTCATTATTTTCCCCTTCACAGCTCAAGTTTTTTTTGGCCATTAATTTTTGGCCAAATTAATGATCACTTAGGTTCATTTTGTGATGCTTTGTGATGTCACAATGCATCACAAAAGTTTTAGCCTTTTTCTCTTAAAAAATGAGATAGTTTTCATCCAAATTAGTTAAGGTTTAAACTTGTAAAAAGAGCAGTAAAAGACAACAAAAACGAGCCTAGCTTTAGAGAGTTTTCTTTTCACTTCGTCAGAAGTCATAAAGTTGTGTAACAAGAAATTTTAAAAGCATTTATCATCTTTTATGTCATCAGTCAATCATATACTGTAACCTCTTATAATCAATAATTCTGATTGATTTAATTTTCCAAGAAATTCTTTAAACTATTTTACAGGAGCTCCCCTTTAATGACTAAACCCACCGCTGCATAGGACTGCTTAATGTCTCAGACAAGACAGATGTAACAAGATACCAACAAAATGGAAAAAGCTTTCAGTGAAAATAGGTTCGAGAGCTGTTGCCTCCTGGCAAGGAAAAAAATGGAAATGTTGACGACATAACAAGTAGTTGCCAATAACAGACATGCTCCATCATCACACAAAAACATAACAGATTACTCCTTGGATGCATTCAGTGGATAATCGAAGTATTGTATTCCATGCAGACTATGACATAAGAAAAGTCTTTGTAAATATCATCTTTTGCATGACAAACCTTCCATATTGAAAGGTTGTTAGTGATTTTAGGTTATTGAACGTTTGACTTTAAAACGAGGGGCGGGAAGAAAATGTGTTGTATGAGTAATTGCCGTCAAGGTTAAATGAAAGAACATGGTAATTCTTGTGTTTTGTCATGAAAGCTTCCTCTGACAGGATGCACATTTGTTTAACTTTAATTTCAATGGTACTTACCTCATGCTGCCAGATAACATGATCTATAGATTTATAAACATTACAACCAAATTTAAAGATTTTAGAACACTTAGAATACCTCTACATGCCAAGCTTAATGAATATCCTGGAAATTAGAGGGTGTATCTACTGCTGTGCGAGGCACTGATCCCTTCCTATCAAACTCCCTTCACTGAGAGGTTGACACCTGACCAGCTCTCTCGCCCATAGGTATTGAGATCTCTAAGCCTGCAGGGTATTATCTCGAAGGAAAAGCCATCCTTCAGCTGTCTTCCAGACACACAAGTTCATGTGTTTACCATGACCCTAAGAAATGTCTCTAGGGCTTTGTTAAAGCATTTCTTAAAGCCTCTAAACAGGAATTCTGGTGGGATTTTCCTTTAGAAGTGTTTCATTATTATTTTAACATGTACTCGCAAACAAATTAATACCAACAGTCTGAAACTGTTTATGTAGAGACTAAGACAAATTCAATTATTCATGTTACCTGCTTACTGAGTAGCATCTAAATTGGACTAGTGAATTTGTGAATATGAAGAAAAACCATTACAAAATAAACTTTTACATAATCTTCATCTACCTGAACCTGAATCCAGGAATAAAAGCATGTAGAAGCTCACTTAAAAAAAAAGAACAACAATTTCTCTACCTTGCTGTATACTGTACAATTGAGTACAGAACAAAAAAAAAAAAAAAACTTATTTCAATTTGCAGGGTACTAATATGGCAATACATAACACCTACAGTGTATAATGAAGTCCTGCTCCTTAAATAAATACATGAAACTACAGCTAATGTTTTATTTCATTTTTTGAAATATAATAATAATAATAATAATAATAATAATAATTAATAATAAAACCCTGTTATAAAGGACTTGGGAGAACAAACACTAACTCTCTCTCTCTCTCTCTCTCTCTCTCTCTCTCTCTCTCTGTGACTTTAAGATGTGTGTTTTTATGAGAATCTTAAATTAGAGTTACTTCAGTTACAATAGGCTGCTGGCTATTGTAGCTGTCAATCTAACAACTGGTACAATTCAACTTGCACTTCTTTCAAGCTTTCTAAAATATCTTCTGGTTTTTTATCAATTTGCCCCCAGATCCACCATATGTCATTGTGCTTTCAATGCAGGAGTTTATTCATAGGGTGTATACTGAAAGATCCATCCTTGAATCGGGGAAGAAATGATTTTTCTTCTTGGTATTGAAACTGGCTTACGTTAAGAAATATACCAGAAAATTAAAGCAGGGAGATATTATGAAACAAACAGATTTCCATTCCAGAACAGAAAGATTAGCAATTTAGATGTTGACAGTAGCAGATTAGCCATGTCAAACCTTTAGTCACTTCAAGATATTTGGCCCTGAAGTTCCAAAGAATAAGCACCGACAGACCTGCAACTTTGTGTGTGTAGGTACAGCTGAACCTAATCCAACATCAATAGAGGTGCCGTGTAAAAGGGAATGTCAAGGTGAAAAGAAAAAGTGGGAGGCAGGCAAAAAAAAAAAAAACATATAAAGGAACTCAGTGAAAAGACTTTGTTTTTTGTTCTTCTTGCTTTAAGTTGTATTAGGGGTATTAACTAACAGCTACTGCATAGAAAGGGGTAGTCACAAAAAAGCAAAAAAAAAACAACAAAAAAAAAAAACCCACAAAAAAACAACTTAATGACTGTCTTGTGGAATATCACCAGAATCTGATATGCAATTAATTAATTCTAATTGTCATTAGACAAAATTAGTTCAAAATATGCCCTTTTTATTTCTTTTTATGCTTTTAATGTCCTGTATTTTAACCTTTTGTGAAATTTCCACAGACGCACATTGCCCTTTTGAAGTAAAACCACCAAAACAGTGTATCTTTCAAGCAGGCTTAGATTTCTGAGCTTTTAGCAATAATGGGGTAATTAGAGTTCTATTAGCCCGTGAAAATATAATTTATTATATGTTCTCCTGGAACTGACCTCTGTTTGTCTTGTTTCTTTTTTAGTCCTCACACCTCAGGGTCTGAGGTTGGTCCAAGTGACAGATGTTTCTCTCCTGGTGGAGTGGGAGTATGTCCAAGGGGCAGAGTATTACAAGCTGACTTATCATCCCAAATTTGATGAGGGTGCCATGGAGGAGGTATGTCTTTATTGTGGCTTCTTTTCTTGCTTCATATCAAACTATACCATGTTCCAAATTATTATGTAAGTGATATTTTCTGAGATTTTCTTAAATGGTCAATGCAAATGATGGTCAGTATAATTTTCAAGTCATGAACTATTACAGTATAAATCAAGTTTTACTGAACAAAGCTTCCCATGAGAACAGTTTCAAAAATAAAAAACTCAAAATGCTCTGATCCAAATTATTATGCACAGCAGATTTTCTAAACATTTTATAGATTATAAAGAACTGCAAACGGTCATTCTTTGAATTTGCAGCATTAAGTGGTTACATGTCCTAAAATAAAAAAAAAATATTTAAATCAAAAACATCTTCGCAGACCGAGTTACATGGTAACATGGGACCCTTTCTTTGATATCACCAGCACAATTCTTGCATCCATTGAACTTGTGAGTTTGTGGGTAAGACTACCAGAAAACCTTCCCAGAGCTGCTGTCTTGATATGAACTGCATTCCACCATCAGTTTCCTCAAGCAGAAGCTTGAGGAAACTCCAAAGGTTCTCAAAGGTTCTCAATGGGGTTGAGGTTAGAGGTGGATGGTGACCAAACCATGAGTTTCCCTCCTTTTATGCCCAAAGCAGCCAGTGACACAGTGGTATTCCTTGCAGCATCAGATGGTGCATTGTCCTGCATGAAGATGATTTTGCTCCTGAAGGTACAGCTCTTCTTTTTGAACCATCAAAGAAAGTGATCAGTCAGAAAGTCCATATACTCTGTTGAGGTCATTTTCACACCTTCATGGTCTCTGAAGGGGTCGACCAATGATTCTCTCCCCATGATTTCAGGCCAGAAAATGACTCCACCACCTCCTTACTGACGTCACAGCTGTGTTGGGATGTGGTGGCCGTCCACCACTGATCCACTACTGCGTCCATCTGGACCATCAAGGGTTGCACAGCAGTCATCAGTGAACAAGTCTGTTTAAAAATTAATCTTCGTGTACGGCTGGGCCCAGTGCAACCATTTCTGCTTGTGAGCACTGGTTAGGCACCACACTATCTGATGATTTTCGTCAGCAGAGAGATCCTCTCTTTCCCATATTGCTTGAAACCTGTGGCCTGCTTAATAATGTGGAACATCCTTCTTAAATAGATTTCCTTTAATTGAGCTCAACAGGCAACCTAATCAACCCAGCTCTCTGAAATTAATTATAGTGAGTCAAAGAGCCCTGACACACAATATCATCTATAAATGTAATAAAAACAAAAAAATTTATCTTTATGACACTTAAATCCAATTTACATAATAATTTGGAACACGGTGTAAACTCCATCTTCCTGCATTGATTCCAAGCATCCTTTTCTGTAACTGTATCTCAGGTTCGGCTTTCCAACTCAGAGAATTCCTACCTCATAACGGGACTCACACCCGGTGTTATCTACATTGTCCAAGTCTATGCTGTCATCAAAACGATTCAGAGTGAAGCAGATATGATTGAAGCAACCACAGGTGAGGTTGAAACTTACTGTTGCCCATATCAACAGTTGCCACTGATCACATTTAAGCATTTAAACATTTATTTTAACCGTATATATATATATATATATATATATATATATATATATATATATATATATATATATATATATATTATGGATATTTTTAAAACCCAGAAGTGTCCACACAATATTTTAAAATGTGCTTTTTTTCACACTTTCAAAATTATAAATGCTCACTAATTAAATGTTCCTTACCAAGGTGTAACTTGGTTGTATGTTTGTTGTCAGCCATTAACAAGCTTTTTGCATCATTTTGGCTGGTTATGTGACTCATTTTGATTTATTTATTTTTTATTTTGCATGATTGCTAGATTTTATTTCTGCTTTTGGTCAATGCTTGCACATTTTAAAAAGGGTTGAAGAGGAGACTGTAATGCTTTGGCTTGCTTTCTCATTAAAAATCTGGATCTGTGTTTGGGATTGCTTTCCTATTGGAAGATTCCATTGTACCAAAATTTTAATAGTCTGACCCAATAGTCTATTGTTCCATCCTGGAACAATAGAACAAAGCTGGGAAAGCCTGGACCAACAGTATGAATGTCTAGAGGGAGCAAATGTGTCGGAGTGCAGACCAAGATAAACCAACCTGATTCAAAAAACCTCTACTGAAATTCCTGGCTGCTCCCATCTAAAAAAAACTAATCAAAGCAAAAAAGAAAAACATTTTATGTTCAGATGAGACAAAAATGTTGAAATATTGAAAAAAATTTATTCTGATTATATTTAGATTAACCAACTTGATAGTTGAAAAGTGGGCTGAAATGTGTGTTCTGTCAGGTCACTGATATCCAAGACACATCAGAAATGGCTTTGGAATTGATAAAGCTGGTTAATAATTAGTAAGAAGAGCTTTACTGTGTGTGTCAGAGAAAATCCACAAAAAAATCAAGTTTAAACTCACAATTCTTGCTTTTAAAAATTAGGGACGTTGCCAACCTGGTTGAAAAATCTCTGCAAACAAATCATCAAAAATTCCAAATTGCTATGACATTATTCCCTGTGATAAGTTTACATAAATTTATGACTAGAACTGCAACAATAAATGCTACTTTAAAAAAATTAAGCTTGAAATCTTGAAATGCTGATAAATCTGACTTTTACCACTTTCAAAACTTTGTGATGATAAAAATGGTATAAATAATTTGCATACATGTCAAAATCTTACATATAGATAAATATATGTTGTAGATTTAGGAAGCCTTTTTCACTTATCAAGCTCCATACATTGTGTTTTAAAGCAAGTTTGAAATTACTAAGTGTTTCATTAGGCACTGGCTTGTTAGGCATTACATTTTATGGTAATTACAAGGAAACGGTTGCATGGATGTGTTTACCATGAACTACCATTGACAGATGTGGTAGGAGACAGATGTGATGAAGAAGGGATCTCTTGTCTGGAATTATGTAGTTAATGAGAAGGAAGGAGATGAGTTGAGTTATGCTGTGTGGTTTAGCTGGTTTGCTGTGGGGGAAAAAAAGCACCACACTTCAGGGCTTTATCCTCAAGAAAACACCACGTCATCTGGCCGGTTGCTGTGTGAGGAGGCACAATGTGTGGCAGACCTTTCGCGGGTTACATACTTTTCATTTTAACTTCAAACGATGGTCTACTTCAAAGGAGGGTTTAAGCGAGTATTTTTCCATTTCCTTTCGAAAAATAAACAAAAAAGGAAAAAAAAACGACATAAACTATGCTAACCGTTTTCATTTGTTTTGTTTTATGTCTGCAAGATCTTTTCTCACCATGTGTTATGAATCCAGAGGCATGTCCTTGCGATGGGAAAAATCACCATGGTCATTTGGTTCCCATCTGTAATTGAAATTATTTCTTATCCCTGTTTTATGAAAAAGGTGTGCAAAAAATGCTTCTTAGTCTTTGTCTGGGTGTAATTTCACACTATAGAAGATGGGGTTATAGGAACAGTATGAAAAAAACAAACAAAAGCAAAAAACAATGCTCTTATTACATCCATGTAACTTATTTTATATATGGTGTACCTGGGCCCATCACAATTAACATTTGTGGGACAATAAATTGTCCAAGATGTTATTGAGATAAATGATAATATTATGCTGGGACCATTTTCAAGTAATATAATGGTAATTGTAAAATAATACAAGAACACATTCTCAAAGATCAATAAGTCTTAAATTCTAATGAATATTTAACACTGGAAGTGGAAGACTTATAAAATTAACAAAAATAAATTAACAAAACTATAAAAACAACAAATAAAATTAATTATGAAACCACTGTAAACAAAATTGTTCTTCAAAAAAGGTTTAGTTGAGACTTAAGCACACATACCTTTGTAGAAAATAAATTTTCCTCTTTAGAACACTCTTACTCCTTTGTACGGAGCCCCCTAGGGGACATGGGGATTTTTTTTTCTTTTGCGTCCCCTCGCAAAACTTTTGCATTTTGCGAGGGGACGCAAAAGTATTGCGAGGGAACGCAAAAGTTTTGCGAGGGGACGCAATACTTTTGCGAGGGGACGCAAAAGTTTTGCGAGGGGACGCAAAAGTATTGCGAGGGAACGCAAAAGTTTTGCGAGGGGACGCAAAAGAAAAAAAAAATCCCCATGTCCCCTAGGGGGCTCCGTACCTTTGCACTTCCTCTGACTTTATTTTGAATAACTTTATTATAGAAAAAAAGCCAAACTTTGTGTCACTTTTCCTTCAGTTACTTCCACAATAAATATCAGTTTTTTGCAATCACTGATCAAGACCAGAATCATTGGATCATAATCACGAGTCTGTTTCTCTGTGCGTTCCTAGTTCAATCCAAAAATGTATTTTATTGCCTCCAAACCCGAAGCTGATTACCATTTAAAACTATGTGATACAAATAACTTTTTGTAACTTTTCTAACTTCACCAAATGATTTCTGTAGATTTTAGATATCTGAAAGTTTCTGAAAGAAGTTTCTCTATCTTCTAACCTGTGTGAAAATCATCCAGTCTGTTGTAAAGACACTGACGATATGACCAGTCTGTTCATGTTGAGTTTTAAGCTAAGCTTTTGAACAAGCCCTTTGCACCCTTTGGCAATGAAATGGTTTTTTCAGGGGTCACATAGCAGGCTTAATTTTAATTACTTAAGATAATTGCTGGGTGGTTTATAAAAGTTGTGTTAAATGAAGAAATAATCCTCTTTTCTTTTCTCACCTTAACCCTTAACTATCGTCTCATAACTGTGCCATTCATACCTTTGCTGTACTGTCATATATTTCAAATAAAATTCATGAAATGTTGACGCTTTTTAAGTGGAAAAAAGTGCCAATTTAAAAAAATGTGTAAGAACCTCACTCATCTGCTTTTGACCATCTTTTGTCATTTGCACTGTTTTTGCATCCTCACAAGACCAAAATTGTGCATCAGTTTTAGAACAATAACTGTTGTTTTCATAGGTGTAACATGAAAAACATGAAATGTCACCAAGTATGTTTGTCTAATTTTTAATGCAAATTTCTCAGTACACTTAGTACACCACTGGCAGATTATTTAACATATAACAAGACATTTTCCCATGTTGTAAATAAAATAATCTGCCAATGGAATAAGTAGCTTGTCATCTATTTTAAGGAATTATTGACTGAAATCAAGCTTGTATTCCTTGATGAAAGTTACTTGTAAGTTAGTTTTGTCTTATTTCAAATGTACTAAGATATTTGCACTAGAAACTAGACCAGAAATACTTCATAAGATTTTGTGTCACATGTCCAGGATTCGTCAACTAGCAATCAGCATCAACTACAACTGGGAACATGCATTCGATTACTCTTGGCTTAAGGAAGACTTTTGTTAGAGAGGCTTTTGACTGCACAACCAGTTCTACCAAATGTTGTATACTTTCCAGATGTCTCAACTGTTGATGATATGCAAGTCATTGGCCAGACAGAGGCTTCCATCCAAGTGGACTGGAAGAACCCGCAGGCAGAAGTGGATTACTTCAGACTGACACATACTGACCCGTCAGGACAGGAGGAGGAGCTGAATGTTCAGAGGAGTCAAGAAGCACGCACCAAGTACACTATTGTGGGTAAGTCATATCGAGAGCTAAATTTGAAGACACAATGCTGAATACTCTTATCGTGAGGACTTAAAATATTACACTGCTTCAAAACATAGTCTGACTACTTAACTTTTAAATATCTTGTTGCTTAAATTTCAACCCATTACCTTGGAATTATTGTTTAGAAAATGGCAAAAATTAAGATTTCTTAAAAACTATAGGCATACTATGATGAATGAGGCAGTTTTATATATCAATATCTACAAAAATACTTATCTTTATTATAAGCATCTTGTTTTCCACATTGTTGGGTGTGATTCAGACATGCAAGAACCAGTAAAGAAAGTAAAAGTTTTCCATTTTAGTTTCTAAATAATAATATTTGAAAATCTGCCCTTTTGCAGGTCTATATCCCGGAACAGAGTATCAAATTTCTGTGCAGTCCGTCAAGGGGAACACCAAAGGAAAAGCTTCTTTTGCAACTGGTGTCACAGGTCAGTAAACACATCAGCAGTCATGAGCAGGTTGACTTCATATGACCATTTGGTGTTACCAGAGAGCAGACAGTGAACCCTGTTGTCCCGAAATTGACTTCTTTCTGGCACCATTTTCATTGGGAATGCATTTCTGAAAGATTGGAGACAGAGTAGATGACTGAAGGTTGCACTTTAAATGATAAATGATACACCCAGGACATGTGGAATTGAAATGCATTGCACTAACAAAAAGCATAACCGCATTCCCTTTAGTGTTCAGTAGCGTGCAGAGTCAAAGACAACACATCATTCTTCTCAGGACATCTGTAATTCACCAGAGGTCAGGGCCTAAACGGAGCAACACTTAATCAATCATACATCATTCTGATGAACCAGATGATACAACCTGCTATTAGCTTCCACACTCAGCCAGTAATAACAATATAATGAATTTGCCCATTAGGAAGTACAATTATGGGTTAGTGACAGAGAGCTGGAATTTACTATCTAATCATCTGGACAAGCTGTAATGGTTGTGGTGAGCTTGGTCACTGAAAAGAAACACGATATGAATGTAGAGAACATGAGATGTTCCCTGACGGTTGAGGTGAGGAGGTCTGTGATTTACAGATGCCATCTGGTAATCCTGTATATAAGCATGTTGCTCTGCTTGTGTTGAGTGGTTTCAGTACGTGAGGAGGAATTTATTTTTTATCTTCACTTTAACAGCTGCTCTTGACATTCAGCATGGTTTAAACACAGCACGATAGATCTCCGGTTATTCTCATTATTCTCTTTTTCTGTCTCGTACTCCTCCTCCAGCTTCTCTATCAACCACCTTCTGAGCTTACTTGGTTGGGGGAAAAAAAATAAAAATACAGAAAAGCAGTCTCAACATTGATGTCTCTTCATTTCTCAAACTCTGCAGAGGCCAATTTAATGATTTTTAGTCGTCTGGTTGAGCAGCGTGTTTTTAAGACTTCCCTCTCATCTTATGAAGCCAGACAGGTACTCATGGATTCCTGTCTTTACTGATGTTTTTTTTTTTCCTCCTCCAGTGAGAATGTGCCACTTACATGTGCAGTAATTGAGTGCGCATGTGAGTGCGAATGCTCTAATCTACAGCAGACAGGCAGTGGCTTGTCTTCACTCCAGTAGCCACATATCTTTCATTTTAGGTGTAACACGAACAGGCTTAGCAGTGATTGAAGAGAATAGTCCTCGGCTGTGTTTGTCAGTGCTGTTGCAGTTAGTTCATGATGACTGGCATGGCGCAAAAGGAGAACTAACCTTTTATCTCGGTAAACATGCTGTTCATCCCCAGACAGCAAGGTTATTCAATAATGAGCGATAAAAGAAGCGTAAAGGAGAAAATATTCTTTTTCAAGCAAGCACATATATTTCAAATAATATGGGTCGGTAAGTGATGCAATGAAAGTGTTTGAAGATGTGGAAAAAAATGTTAATGCAGTGATTGGTCAATACGTATATGATGATAACCCAAAATATAGAAGGAGGTGAGCTAAAGAAGGAATCTGAGGAGGAACCCAAGAATAAAGGGTCTCAGAATTTTTCTGCGCCATTATATCACTAAATAATGAATTACAGTGTAATTGTCTCCGTAGTATAAAAGCTGAGGTTTGTTCTAAGTTGATGTTGATGTTTCCCATAACCAAAGCCTCTCAGAGGAAATATTTTCCCCATATTTCATCTTCCCTTTCACCATCTGCCTTGTGTTTCCCTCATTTTCTTCGCTTGATCCCTTCCAGACTCTTTCAGTGAGACTCTTCAAATATCCCCCAAAAGACCTCAGAGCATATTTTGTAATATTGCTCAGATTTTCAAGGAAAAATCCATTTGTTTCATATTCATAGAATTATATTTCAGAAAAGCGATGCCTTGATGGTGTCATTCTCATAATCCACTTTTTTTTTTTCACTTCACCACTACTTTAAATATTATATTTGGTAATTTATTTACTTATACTGGTTTGTGCTTGTTTAGCAACCTCTAAGGAAAATCGAGATTTTGTACAATTTATTTTAATTAAGTTTTTGTTTATTAATATGTTTGACTTTTACATAAAAAATAATTAATCTGTTTCATATAAACTGGTACAACTCAGCTAAAATTTGTACTCTACCTGTAGGGGGAGCTACAGTGTGAAAAGTCTGACTAAAAATCAGGATGGTTCTGTCTTTAAACTATAAATAATTGAGGGAGACTATTTTCACAACATCAATGTATTTACACAAAAATTTGTTTTATTTTAACAGAACATGTTAAAATAACGTATGTTCTGTTTTATTTTAATATGTAACTTAAAATCCTACTGCACTAGTAGGATTTAAGCATTGAATCCTGCATTAGTAATGATCTTTCCATTCAAAAAATTACAATACATAAAAAGGTATGACATAACTTTGGGATTATATTTGATTCAAGGGGCCAGTATTTTGGCACATACATTCTTAGAAAAGCATGAAAAATATCTCTGATTTCCAAGAGATTACCTACATTGGATCCTGTAGGAGATCATGTTCTTTGTCACTTTAAATGTACAGTGAGGATGTGAGGCTGAGAAGCTGCAGTTGATAAAATGCAGCCTGTTACTTTGAGCTGTGTGGTCAATGATTCAGGCGAACATGCCACCTATAATGGATAAGTTATTTTCCGAGTGACCGAGGCCACAGTTTGTGTTGCATAGCCCCAGATGCTACACAACCAGTGAAGTAGAACATTTGTGGTAACAAGATCCATCATACACGACAACTTAGGAACAAACAAGTCCTTGCAGCACTTGCAAAACAAAAAAGTCAGAGTGAATGCTGTATTTTGTCAGTCTGATGAGGGGAAAAGTATTGTCCAGAAGAAAAAGCATGCACAATTAAATGCAAATTTTATTCAAGAGGCTGGAAACAGAACATTTTTATTTTTACTTCAAGCTTACTGTAATATCACTGTGGTTTTTCCACTGGTGCAAATATCTACTCTATGTGAGCCCACCGTGTAACTTAATATATTCTCAGAAGGTTTGTTCTTTTATTAAAGGAAACTAGAGTAAACATGTAGTTTAATGCGATCATATTGTAGAGTTGGGAAAGGCTTTTTTTTTTTTTTTTAGTGATTAAATCTACTTAAAAGGTTGTCAACCTCTAAAGATACAAAGGCAATTTATGAGCTACACTTTAAAAACCTGACAAAGAGAACTATTATAAATTTTCCCTCTAGTTTAACTCTCTGTCAGACAGTGTGACATCAAGGACCTGAAAGTGACAGCAGAAGAGGATAGAAGAGACAATATAGAGAATATAGAGTTAGATGGGAGCACAGTTCCTTTCTTGTTGTGGAAGGATCATCAAAAAGTTTTTGAGTTCCAGACTGCACACACTGAGAGAAAACTGACCTTGACTGAGCGACATCCACAGAGCAACAATCCCAAATGATGATTGCTTTTGCATCTCCGTCCGCTTCCTCTCTTACGATGCCTCTGTGAGTCTTTATGTTTTATTTTCTGTCATCCTCCCTTTGTTGTTTGTTTTTTTTTCACTTTGTTGGGGTTTCTAAGCAAAACTTACCAACTGATTCATACTCACGGACACTGGCTGCTTCCCCGTCATCTTCCGTACATCTCCAGTGATTCTCAGAAACAAAAGCTTTATATTTTTAGATCCTCGGCAGCTCATAAGGGGGAGTTCACTGAAATCAACATGAGGATGACTGGATGGGTTGTGTGGCCCTGAAACTTCTTTGTCTCTCTTTCTTAATGCTTAAACCTTGCATTAGTAGTGATCTATCCATTCAAAACCAATTCTTGACTGGTGTTTGAGAGTTTGGGCAGGCAAAAATAATGGTTTTGGTTTTGTGTTTAATGAACCTTACCTGATGATTTAAAGGGGCTATCTGCAGTCAGAACAAACTCTTCTGTATCAGCCTTGAACTGATGCACCAGTGGTTCCTCAAGGGAGTTATAGTTTTCCCTTAACCAGATTGACTAAATTACTGCATCTCCGAATATTTTTGTAAGTTTATACATAAATTTAAATTTCCCTGGAGCCAGTTTTGCAGAGACAGACACTTGGGAAACTGGAACTCTTCAATTGAGTTCTATGTTGACATTTTGTTGCCCTTTAATATGAGACTTTTTCTGTTACAAAGCAGGGTGATTGTTACGAGACTGGCAAAAAATCCATTTATCCTCACACCTAAAGGATTATTGCTTTTTCTTCAGCCCTGTTATGGTTGGCTGACCATTTAGGGCATAGTCTCCATTGGGTTAAATAATCTATTTACGGGGTAAGATATGCATCCTGAGGCTGTCTTTGATCAAGCCATGCACAGTTTGAGGGGAATAGCGATGAGGTGATATTACCATAGTTCTAAGAATCTGTGAAAAAAATTGGAAAAAAAAAAAAAGTCTTAGATCCACAGGATAGATTCTAATCACACCTCTTCCTTTTTGATGAAATTAGAGTATGAAATGTTTTTCATTACGACTGCTTTAGTCTTGTAGAAGTCCATCTACAAGCATAGGCAATACAGCACATAAGAGTCTGCATTTGCCTGTGAATATTTCTACACTTCTATTAGTTTTACTCTGTGCTTAAACTATTTTGCTTTGTACGTTTTCTTATTCAGATATTGATGCCCCAACAAACTTTGTCACCACTGAAGTAACTGAAGACACCGCAACTGTCTCCTGGGATAAAGCCCAGGCAGAAATCGAAGGCTACATGTTGAGCTATACGTCTGCCGAAGGCTCCAGCTCGGACATCTTTGTAGGGCGTGACAGCACCTCCTACAGGCTGGTTGGTTTGAGGCCTGGGGTCGTCCACACAGTCTACATCTGGGCCTTCAAGGGAGACAAAGTCAGTGGGAAGAGTTCAACTGAAGCCCACACAGGTAAACACTGAGTGAGATTCCCAGGCCTCTTTTGAGAGTTTGATTTGATTTTGTGTTATCCGTAAGCTAACATTTAGTTTATTGCTTCTCATCTTCAGTTCACAGCTAAGGTAAGAAACAAACAAAAAACTGTTCATTTTGATTGTGCATTCTGAATCATTGCAGTGTTAAAAGAAACTTAAGTCTTTCCACACTGTCACCAAAATGTATAGAATGACATAAAGAATGCTTTTGTAATAATAACTAAACCTATAGACAAATAATCTAAGAAGTTATGTCCCGTAAAATTAATCTATGATAATTTTTCTTTGATCTTTTTCTAAAATTTTTTACTTTTTGTAGTCTTAAAAAGTCCTATAAATAGGTGTTGACATTTTACATCAACCACATTAACCTTCCCTGTCCTAACTGAAAAAGAAAGGTTCGACCTTCATCTTACAAAAAGTATCTATCATTGGATATACCCCTTATTTGAAAGCAATTCTGAATATATATATAAATGGAGTTAAAAGGTTTGCTTGCTTAGTATTCGCATGATTTTAAATTAACATAGTTCGTAGTATGCCCATGATATTGTTGCAAGCATAACAGTGATATGTCAGAGTTGGATTTCATCATTTATTTGTTTTTTAAAAAGCTGTCCAATTCGGTCACTTTGAAGAAAACACAACAAATTAATATTTGATAAAAAATGTTATCTGAATTCTAACACCAAAGTCACTTTATCCAAGCTTGACATCATCACTATTTTTAACCTAATGAACTCATAACCTTGCTAAATCATAGATGTGTAGTTTTTTATTACGCTGTTTGCTTTTTAACAATTAAAGTTATGCCTACTAAATGTAACTTCCTGTGCAGAGTTGGATGCTCCTACTAACCTTTCAGTGGAAGATGAGACAGACTCCAGCTTCAGAGTTTACTGGGATCCCAGCAAGGCCCAAATTGATGGCTACATGCTCACCTATAGCTCCATTGATGGGTCAAGGGAGGAAACAACAGTTGGATCTGATAGTTCTTATGTGCTCACTGGCCTTAGCCCAGGGGTCGTCTACACTGTCTACGTCTGGGCTGTCAGGGGAAGCAAAGCCAGCAGGAAGACCTCAACACAAGCTGAGACAGGTTTCAGATCTATGACTTTCTCACAACCACAGCAATTAATCATTTTAATGGCTTGAAGCTTATTTTTTCAACTTGAAATACGTCTTTACTCTAGCATGATAAATAGCTGGGTGACATGTTAGAGAAAATAATTAAAAAAAAAAAAATTATAGTGGGACGTAAGACACAAGATTGCAAAATAAAGCTTAATGTACAGCTCAAACCAGAAATGTACATACAAACAAAAAACCTTTGTTTGTTCTTATACTAATTCCCTGTTAAAGAATAAATGTTTCCTGCTTTAAGTCAGCTTTGATTAACAAAATTATTTCTGTTTACTAAATGTCAGAATTTTGAGTGCAATCTTTATTTAATTAATTAATCTACTTAATTAATGACTCAGTTGTTGTAATCTATCAGAAGATAGCAGAGCCATTATAAAACTTTTGGACTTTCTTAAAGAGAAATGAACTTTGTGAACGTAAATTTCTTAAATAGTTGAAAAGCAGTGAAAAAGAAACATTCTCCCTCTCATTATTCTTGCATTAGGGCAATATAAATAATACTACGGCCCTTATACACGATGTGTTTATCCTGATTTAAAGTCAGATAATGAGGAAAAAAAATTCCTTAATTTCTTTCTAAATTAAATTTACATCTCTGAGTTGAACTGTTTGGTTGGTCCAAGTCCCAGTTAAAAACATAAACTAAATTGAGAACGTTTGTCAGTTTGGAGTTTGTCATCCATCTATTTTATGTAGTTTGCTTTATAGAGCTGTATATTAAATCCACTACTAACATCTTCCCTTAGAGCTGGACGCCCCAGCTAACCTCGTAGCTCAAGATGAAACCGAGTCCAGCTTCAGCCTTTCCTGGGATCCAGTCCAGGCAGAAATTGATGGGTACATCCTAACCTACACCTCCCTTGATGGATCTAGTAAAGAAATCTCTTTGGGCCCGGGAAGCACCTCTTATTTGTTGACTGGTTTGAGGCCTGCAGTCCTCTACACTATCTACATCAAAGCCTCGAGGGGAGACAAAACCAGCAGGACAATATCCACACAAGCTGAGACAGGTTTCAGATCCGCATCTCTTTGTTTAGAACCACCACACTTCATAATCTTAAGATTTTGTGACTAATTTAAAAAATGTACAACTTTACTTTTTTTTTTCTCACAGGGTAAAACTGAGATGATAACAGTATGATGGATAAAACCTATTCAATGAATTAGAATATCATTAAAAAGTAAATTTATTTCTGGATGTTTATCACCAAATGAAACACATTATATAGATTAATTACACACAGATGGATGTTTGAAACCCTTTATTTCTGTCAATTAAGATAATTTTCTGCTTACAGCTTATGAAAACATGACATTTAAAGTTGGAAAACTACATCAGCCCACTAAAAAAAAAATTAATACAGAACTGTAGCCTTAATGAAGAACATGTTTAATACCTGCTTAAAGGTGGTCAATTTTTAATCTGACAAAGGACAATGTATATTCTAATTTATTGAATGTATAAATTACAACATGTAATTTCAAGAATATTGTTGTCCAGTTGGATTGAGATCTTTGAGACAGTTTTATTTTTTTCCAACTACCTCTTTCGTGCAGTTTGCTACATAGAAATGTGTGTTAAGATCAACTACTAACATGTCTCTCTAGAACTGGACGCTCCAGCTAACCTCATAGCCAGAGACGAAACCGAGTCCAGCTTCAGCCTTTCTTGGGATCCAGTCCAAGCAGAAATAGATGGCTATATCCTTACCTACACCTTACCTGACGGCTCTAGTAAAGAGATCCTTGTGGGGCCTGAGAGTGCCTCTTATGTGCTGACTGGTTTACGGCCCGCGTTCATCTACACTGTCTACATCAAAGCTGTGAGGGGAGACAAAGCCAGCAGGACAATCTCAACACAAGCTGAAACAGGTGTTACATATCAGGCTTTGCTAAACCAATTTTCCCTTTGATTATGTCCTTTGTTTGAAACATTAAGGAATTCAAATGGCCTGTAACTACATTTCTTTCAATCGGGCAACCATGTGTCCTGCTTGTAAACTCGAGAAATGTGCGACCTTAAAATGCATTGCTGACCGAACCATTTATAATGTCCATAAAATATTTTATAGTTTTCCTTTATGAATTCATTTATATTTTTTCCAACTTCCTCTTTAAGTCTTGATGAGCATAGCGGTACAAAAAGTAAAAGAAATAGTCGCCGTAACTATGAATTAAGTCGAGCTTTAAAGCTGGCTCCTCCATAAATAACGTCCACTCAGCCTCATGTACAACTTATGTTTTTATATCTCTTCTATCCAGGAACTTGACTTCATACTCCTTGAAGTTTATCCACATTTTGGTTCATATACTGTATATTTAGACCTTCCGCTCTGGTACACCGAAATAAATTCCTGACAATTACTCTTAGTCACCTAATCAAAGTAGGCAGTCCCTGTAAGCTAAGACTTTATAGAAATATCTTTTCTGTAAAACATGTTTTTGGATTCCTCTGTATTTAATTTTCTTGATGAATTGACTGTTTTATAGAAAAGGTGTTGCAGTTACCACTACATGTTTTTAAATGTATCTTTCTAGCTTTTTTTAACTTTTGGGTTTTGGAGATTTAACTTCCCTCCCCCCCCATTTTATTTATTTTTTTTGTTTGTTTGTCTAAAGTTCAGTCAGATTGCATGACCAGTTTCTGGGAATGATTATATTTAAGACTTGTCTCAGATTCCCATTTGTTGAGGTGTGGACTTTGTCTTTGTTCTTCTTACATGAATTCGCTCCAGCCTTAAGCCTTCTGCAACCTCTGGGACATATGTCACTGCACTGGGCTTTCTTGGACCTTGTGGACATGCACTTGCTTTTATTAAAGCTATTTTTAGCTCAGTTGAACAACTGCTCTGCATTCAGTCTCTCAATTCGAGGGATCTGAACAATTTTGCATTCCTCTGTATTTAATTTTCTTGATGCATTGGCTCATGTCTCCCTCAGCTGATCCATGCAGGATCAGTAGGGTAATACACATGTCCTGAGATAGGCCTGTGATTTCCTTTCATCCTGTCACGGCCACAACGTAAGAAAACTCTTAGAATCACTCTTCCTCTTATTTGGTACACACATCAAGATACAACTCCCTTGTTGTGTTCTCAGAGAAGTGAGCTCTTTATACTTGTTAGATAACTTTCTTTTAAAATCTTTTATTCATAATAATGCTCATCTCAGTCATTCAGTTTATTCATTAATCTACAACTTGAGTGTATTGTCACTTTCACATGAATTCCCTGGACTACTTTTCATCTCACCAGCACAGGATAAGAAAGCTTTAGATAGAGGAGGAAGGTAGGATACCTGGAGAAACTTGGCTGTCAGATTAAGCACTACTCTCAGCAGGCTTAAATGGCAGCAACGTTTTAGCTTCAGTGATTTGAAATATTCTGCATCTCCACTCTGGATTCTCATAAAAAGCAAAGATTTTAAAAGATTGCTTGAGAACATTTTTTTGCGCTGCCTCATGTCTGAACAGCGACCAAGATTTTCTTTCATGAATTTTTTAAGAGCTCCAGAAAGTGTTGTGCAAGTTGACCAGACTGCAGTATTTATTTGATACGTGTCAGCCAGTTTTCATTACTTTTATTCTTTCAGTTATAGAACATAATCCCCCCTCTGTACAGTCACTTTACCATGTTCCACTTCCCCAAATTCAGTTCAGCTGTCTGAATGTCATAATTCCTGTCAGAGCTGACAAATACAGTCCATTTAGTCCCCACTCTGCCGGTTTCTGCTGGATCCATCTCTGTTCTCAGTGGTAGAGGTTGTTTTTTCCGAAAAGGTGTTGCAGTTACCGCTACCACTATAAAGCTTTAATTCACAGGGACTGCCTACTTTGATTAGATGACTCAGATTTCCATCAGAGAAATAGAAAATTATGAATTTAGTCTGAGATAAAAAAAAATAAATAAATAAAAAAAACAGCAACAGAGATGAATGACCTCTTACTTGCTGACAAGTCTAAGGCCTTGATGTCCAGGCCATCAAGGAGGACAAAATGTCCCAGAAGATTTCAAAAGCAGCAGAGACAGGTAGTTTTCTTTTAGTGGTAATATAATTTTACTGTTTCTTGAAATGGTCTGCCAAATGAATGCCTTTTTTCATAATATGTCCAACCAAATTTCCACCCTAAAACCAATTGTTCTGCTTGGGAACTGGGAGTTTCACCAGGAATTTTAAAGCTGCGTTTAGCACTGCATCCCAGCTGTTGTTACATACTCAGTTTTAAATAAATTATTTCTCTATTTTGGTTAATAAAAAAAAAAAAAAAAAAACATCTCAGTGTGGAACCTTTAAAAAATATTTTCCAGCCAGTCAAGGTGAAGAACATATGGCATTAATTTTGAGGTAACAAAGGCTCAATAGAGAGTAAAGGAGGCAATCTTGTTGGAGAAATTTTACGTGGAGAGGCAGAAAAGGCACAATTTGACAGATAAAGAGGTCGATTAAATTACATTCGGTCTTTTCAGATCATAAATTGTCTTGTCCATGAATATCTTTTCACCTTTGCCCACTAATCTTCTGTTAGTTGACATAAGACTTTTTGGTGATACCCCAAAACATCGACTTTGTTATCTTTAATGCACTTTCTAGTATAGTATGCACTACAATGTGCAATGGGTTTACTTTCAGAAAATCCAATGGTCAATTTCCTTGCTGGTGTTCCACTCTTACCAGCTCGCTTCCACATATTTTCCTTTTATTCTGTGCTTGATGGACACAGTTTGTATCAAAGCATTATCTTATCTGGGAGTCCAAACCAAGATCTTTCCTGAACATCAGGATCATTTAGTATTATTTTTTTTATTTTTATAGTTTTTATGGTATAATTAACCATAAAAGACAGACTGAATCCGAAAATCCCGTTTTAAGTCAGTGTCCTGGGCCAAAAAGCAGCTGTAAAGAGCAACTCATGCATAACTTTTGGCATATCATAAAACATCAAAGGTCACTAAAATATCTCTGATTTATCTTGATTTTGTCATGATGTCACACAGGAGATGCGTTTCAGGCGTTCACCTAAAATAATGTGTTAACTAAACAAAGCCATGATGTCATCATTTAGTTATCCCAAGTGGCCTAAGTTTCTTTTGTCCTCATACAACGTATGTAAACACCTGATTTCACCTGTTCATGTTCTGTGACAGAACAAGAGAGGTTGTCAGATTACTAGATCTCTGCTAGGGACTTCCATAAACAAAACGATACGTAACTACTTTTAGGCCCTATATGAACTATGATACAGTGAACTAGTAAACTGCAGAACACAAGTGAACAAAGCTCCCTTTCAACTGAGAAATAATTCCCACAGACGAAGCCAAGTCACTGGTTACGTCTCATAATTCGGTCTAAAAAGAGGCCTGCACATGTGAGCGGCTGGCAACAGAACCATCTTTGTATTCGCCAGATGATCTGTAAAATCTCTGGGGAGCTTTAAGTGAAAGCTAACTCTTTTTCAATTAGGCAGTAAATGGCAGCGCTTTAGATGATAAACATTTCATCATAAATAGTCAGACTCTATCAGTGGCTTGAGACCAATGTGGTGCTGACTTCAAACATAAAGGTTGTTGCATCACAAATCCTGTGGGTTGCATAAAGGGATGTTATTACGTTTATTAGCTGAGTAATAGCACCAATAAATTTCAGAACTCCTTTAAACTTATATTTTTTTAAGGAGAATTTTGTCCACCACCTGTGTTATCAATGATGCTGTTTGTCATTTTTAAATGTATTTTTGTACAGAAATTAACTTGAACTTCTGAAGTGAAACTGCTGAATTGTTTGTGACAATTTGGGGTCTTATGGCGTCGCTTTCTTTAATATTTTGATCCATGGGAGGTTAAAAGCGCCCGCTGCTTTAGCTCGCCTTGTTGTATCAAACACAATATTGCAGCATGTGTTTCAAATAACATTTTCAAAGCATTTCAATAAGAGCGAGGGAACCTGCCAGCTTATCTGCAACTAAAACTGAGCTGGCAGATGCCACATGCTTCTGAGGCAAGACTTGAAAGTCACGCAAAACCCACTTTAAACTTATGAAAAGAGTAACGATAGCTTATCATAAAGAGCTTTAGAGCTAAAGAAAAACACTATTACAATTTAAAACAATGGAAATAATCAAAAGTAAAGAGTACCTTCTTGTGAGTTATAATCTACGGAGAATTCACTTGAATAGATGCAGCACAGAACGTTATATGTGTAAAGGAATAAGATAATGTTTCTTTGCTGTGATCCTGTCTGATTTGCATCCATGCCCACAGAAATCGACTCCCCTAAGGACCTAAAGGTTTCAGATGTGACACAGGATTCAGCTTCTTTCACTTGGGTTCCTCCTCTGGCCGACATTGATGGTTATATCCTCACCTATGGAGAGGTAGAAGGAAAATTGCAGGTACTGAACTGCTTGGTTTGTTTTACATTTTCTCAACTAAATGGGTACATGTCCTTCCAAGTGACTGATAAGTGCAGATCATTTCACTTTAGGGGGAAATGATCTGCTTTAAAATAGGAATATTACATAAAACATATTTTAAAAAAATAGAACAGGAAGCTTAGTCATGTCCTGTACTATATATGCACCCAATTTGCATGAATTACTGCATCATTGCAACTTGTGATATGAGATCAGCCTGTGGTTTTCTGAATGATGAGGAAGCCTGGGTTACTCCGTCTGCATTGTTGCTTCTGGTGTCTCTCGCCTTCCTCTTGACTGTTCCCCACTTATTGTCGATTGGATTTGGGTTGCTGGCTAATCAAGCACAGTTATACCAGGGTTCTTCCACTATTTACTGCTACTTTAAGCTGTGTAGGTATATGCCAAGTTCTGAAATCAGTTTGTCTGTACAGCTTGTCAGCAGAGTTCAGCATTAAGTGCTCTGAAGTTTCAAGGAGACGGCTGCACCGACTTTGAACTTTACACAACAGCTCAATACCAGCAGATGGCATGGCTTCCTAAATTATCACTGGCTGTGCAAACGTCACATCGGACCCCATGCCACTTGCATTCAGTGCCGCTTCACTCTTCCTTTAGTCTCAAATGTCGATGAAACTGTGAATGTTCAAAAAGCACAACTTTTAATGACGGTGTGTGATAGCTATTGATTTGGTGGTCCAAATCAATAGCTTGCATAAAAGCAGAGTCTGGAGAACATTTCACATCTTGTTCTAATCTTTTAAAAGCCATAACTGATTCCTATTTTTGTAAAAGCTATGACATTGAATTTAAGTGTTTTGAAAGGCTGACCTCTTGTGGTCACAGATAAAACAAATCAAGGATGAATAGATTGCAAAAAAATAATGAAAATGAATTGAATCTAAATCTTCATTTGACCTGATGATAGGCTTATGGAGATAATTATTATTGCACATATTGTAAAAACATGTTTTTTTTTTATTTTTTATTTTATCAGTCTATTGAAAACAGGCTTGACTCCAGCAAGAGACGCTTCGCTGCGTCCAAGCTGGAGAGGGGGAAGAGCTACACTGTCACCATTTACGCCTTTAGGGGCAGCAAAAGGAGTAAGGTGGTGGAGACCTTCTTCAAAACAGGTCAGCGTTCTTCAACTGAGAACAACTTTCTGCTATTTCTCATTGTATTCTATTTTTTAATATGACTTTCCTTCTCTTTGTTGTTATTAGTTGCTCTGCTGTACCCCTTCCCTATGGACTGTGGACAAATAATGAAGAATGGCAATAACAACAATGGCGTCTACACTGTCTACATTAAAAATAACCAATCCAAGCCAATACAGGTTTACTGTGACATGACCACCGATGGAGGCGGTTGGCTGGTATATTATTTTGACTGACTTCTCAAATTATGTAGAATTTTATTATATAATGCGGTTCTGTGAAAAAGCAAACTTCTGTTCTAGCGTTTTTGTCACACTTTAAGGTTTTTTGTTCGACAAAGATACGGTGAGTAAGTAGGAAAGGTATTAGATGATATTATTTGTTAAATGTGAATATATCGGTTGTCCAACCATGAAATTTGCCTCACTCCTCCTGACCGTCGTGCTGAGACCGTGGGAGAGTTAAGACAGAGCGTAACGCTTAAATCGTAGCTCATTAAACAAAACAGAAAGGCCTGCCTCATAAACTGCATAAATCATCTTGATGATCCATAAGTCTTTCAGGAAAATATTCTATGAACTGGACTGGAATGAAAGGTGTTCATTTCATTATGTTTGGCAAAATTAACATCTCAGAAAAAATATAACACCAACATTCAAAAATGATGGTGGTAGTTTGATGAACTGGATCTGCTTTTCCTTGATCTAAACCTTTAAGTGAGACAAAAGAATTTAAAAAATATGTAAAACATGTAAAGGGGCAAATACTTCTTCACTTTTTAATACAGAAAATATCGTCAAGTTTTAAGCTTATTCGAAAATTAACCTTTACTCAATCTAGGAGTAGTTTCTTTTTACATATTTCTAATCCAGCATCTGTAAGCAAAATTTCGCTCCTGATGCTTTCAGGTACTTCAGCGGCGTAACACTGGGAATCTGGACTTCATGAAACGCTGGAGGCAGTACATAGCAGGCTTTGGCAACCTGACAGAGGAGTTCTGGATTGGTGAGCGACTTTGTGTTTCTATTTTGTGGGGGGAGGTTTGTCTACAGACTATAAAACACACTCGTATGCGCTGTAATTGTGCATCATATACTCCCTTCAAATTCTGCGTCTGTTTATTTGCTGTCACAGGTTTGGATAAGATACACGAGCTAACCAACACTCCCACGCAGTATGAGATCAGGTTCGACTTGGGCCTGGGCTCAGAGAGAGCGTACGCCGTTTATGACAACTTTCAAATCGCTCCGATCAGACAGAGATTCAAGCTCACCATTGGCAAATACAGAGGGACAGCAGGTGGGTCTCAGTATGTAAAAGTCTGTGTACGTGAGAACTGGAAGAGCTGCTTTCATGAATTATAATTTATTTTTAACACCCACATAAAGTGATGCATACTGAGAATGTGATGGCAGATTTAGAAACAAGACAGATGGGGGCAGTAATTGAGGGGTTTGGAACCCTGTGTTCACCAACCATTATGTAAACACACTTTAGCAGTGTGTGAGATTTTTGCTTCAAAAGGTTACAGTAAGCCAGACAGAATATTTGAAGAGAAGGGGGTTTTTAAAACATGCAGCATTTAAATATGCTATGAATCCATACAGGCAAAATGAGACATAGTGTGCATATAACCCAGAGTTTGCTGAGGCAGCGTCTTCTACGCGCCTGAATCCTCTCTACTTTTATAAATCCCCCTGCTTCTAAAATCATGACTCAGAATACCTAGGCAGATGAATCCAAGCCAACTTAAAGTATTTACAGAAATTGTGTTTTTATTGATGACTTCCAGGCGATGCCATGACCTACCACCAAGGCCGGCCCTGGACCACCATAGATTCAGATAATGATCTTGCGTTAGGTAACTGCGCCAGGATCCACAAAGGAGCTTGGTGGTATGCAAACTGTCACTTGGTCAACCTTAATGGTAAATGGGGAGACAACGCACACAGTGTGGTGAGTAAACAAGGAGGACACTTTGCCTTTATTACCCGGCTTGTTGAATGCTTTTCAAAATGAGTCTGGTCAGTGTTCAGTGTGCCTCGGTGAAGTAAATATACCCAGTTGCAAGATAAATGTAGCATTCCTTTATAAAACATTATTTAGGGTAGTCTAAGTGGTCACAATATTAAAAGGGAAGAAATTACACTTTTTGGGTAATTTTAGATGAGGTTTTAGAACACAATTATTTTTTTAAATCTGATTTTGTTGCACTGCTTTTTTTCCCTTGCCTTGTTTTTCATTTCTAATTAAAGTTATTTTTTAACCCCTCTCATTCCATTTATTATGTTCTTGAGTTCATTAGCTGTCAGTCAAAGTCAGACAAAAGCAACATCACCAATTCCCAGAAATATCGGTAATTGTAATGGCAAATAATGTTATTGGAAGTCATTGAAAATCTTGAGAGTTTTTAAATTTACCGTTCTTCAAATTTTCTTTTACAATCATTTACACCCTCCCCAGTAAAGATTTGTTAAAGGTCCTAAAATAACTCTTTTTTTTTGCTTAAACATAAAGCTAATTTCTAATGCATTTTTAGAAAACAATTCTCTTAATTTTACTGCATTTAATCAGAAGGATTATTTGGTATTTTATAAGTATTTTTCATAAATAGAACTTCATATATCCTGACTGACATGCAGCATATGAAAGACTTATTAACTCTCCATCTTTGCACAATATTTTTGTTGTTATTTTATGGTACTGGAATATTAAAAAAAAACAAATTTGATTACTTTTTACATATATTCACATCTTCATTAGAAGTGGCGATAACCACTGAGAGAACTGCGTATTTCTGGTCATTTTCTACAGAAGACTTACAAGCAACTTTGGTCACAAAAATATCTGTTTCCTCTGCTGCAGTTTCTAAAAGTATACCGTAACACAACTGTTAGAAAACATTTCATGATTATGTGGGATCTCTTACAGCTATGCTTAATTAAAGACAGAAGGAAATTGCTCAGCATGAGGTTATTTTTTTTAGAAATTAAGACAACTTGCTCCGAGCCCTTTGCTTATTGCTTGGTCTCTGCAACGCTGGGAAACAGCCAAAATGACTAAAATCCATCATCCAATGATAAGAAAACACATTTTAAGCACCAGCTTTAACCCAGTAGTGTATGTTGGCAGTCTGATAGGCCAAAAAAATCCCCCAAAAAACAGCAGTTATTATGTCTTGGAAAGATGGACACTTCAGAAAAAGCCAGGGGATTTCTCTGCTCTTGTCGAGATTCTATTCGTAGTATTTTTTGCAGCAGATCGCTACTCCAGTGTTTGCTTCCAAAATGCAATAACAGTCAAAACAGGTTTCTACTCACATAATATGGACCCTGAGGCCAGTATTTATTACTTTCTTTTATTTTGCTTGTCTGTCATGCCACTTTCTGTTTCTATGGCCCTGAATCTGTCTCTGCCTGGCCTTCTTCACAATTCTGTTACCTTCTTCCCCGCCTCCCTCACTGTGCTCCTGATTTGCTGTTTTGCTGTTAGGGAGTCAACTGGGAGCCATGGAAAGGACATCTAACATCCCTGGACTTCACAGAGATGAAGATCCGACCCGTGGGAGTGTTGTCCAGCAGAAAGAGGCGATCGCTGATGGCCAGAGAGGGAAAAAGAAGAGTCTCAAACGCCCACAACAAATAGGAAAGCGGCCGAAAACTGCAACAGAAGCAGTCAGCACCATCAACCTTTGATCACATTAGATTTTGGTATTTCTGTACAAATGTAGACATTTGTACAGTTGGGATTTTGCAGACATCTGTGTTTCAAATATTATATAATCCTTGGAGAAAGAAGAGCATAACTAAAGCAACCAAAAATAACTCATCGTAACTTATTATTTGTTTGAAAAACAAGTCAGAAAGCCCCAGTTTAGTGTGATTGTGGGGAAAAATGGTCAACAAGAAACACGGTTGAATAAAGTTGCATGCTACATAGAAGAACATGCCTTTTTAGCAATCATGTTTTGCTGTTTTTTAAACAACCTGACTAAAATCCAGAAAAAAATATGATGCTAAATATTTTTTCTTTTATCTCCTATAATAATATTAATCTTAACCCTGTTATGGAGTCATAGTAGCGTTACATTTTTACTTTATCCTCAGGGGATTAACAAAAGGAAGCAGCATTACTTGTGTGCTTAATGAATGGCTCATTTGTCAGCTGCTGAAGCATGTGCCCTTACTCTATTGATTATGCTGCCATTGTGCATCCAACACTGTCACATCACATAAGCCGGTATGACACAAGCCAGAAAATAACGACTGATTGCAGCCTCGAAAATCCAAATTGCTCCTGCTTTACATTCATATGACGGGGGACAGCTCATATCAATCAATGTGACGGGTCCCCATCAAATGTCAATAACAATGACATTTGTTTGTGCTGTTCTTGAAAACTGAATGACCAAGCTCCCGTTTTTAATCTGGAAAGCTGACAGATGCTATTAATGTTGCGCTGGCTCCTACTTTGCTTAATTAGATTTTCTTAACACTTTTATCACAAACGCAGTTTATGTGACAAGGATGTAGAGCACATAAATCAACCTTTCAGCCAATCTGCCAGAATGGATTTAAAGTTGCTGAACTTTATACATTTTTTGATGCTGCAAAGCTTTTCATTTTAAAATGTTGTAACTAATTAGAATCACTGAACATTTTCGAATCAGATCCAGATTAATATCTTCCTTACTAATCCTGTTTGCAAACTGACATTATTAATGCTTTTTCACTGTAGTGTTGCAAAATAAATCTTTTTTTAACGAGTTCCTTGCCCTTTTCTCAATCTTTTTTTAGGCTCATGTTGTATTGTATAGTTGCAGCTCCTCTGTAAGGCTTGGATGTGGGCAAAGGCTCAGGAGTAGTCCTAAAAGAAACTAGTTAACACAGCTTTGATTCATTTTTCACTTTTTATCCCCAGTCAGCTGTGTGTGTGTGTGTGTGTTTTAAATCGGAGCTAGATTCATTTGTCATTATTTTATTTTGCTGTGGGACAAATCCAAACTCTTGGAACGCTTCGGGTGCATCTGCATTGTGGTGGAGTGTTGTGGTTTTAAGCTTACATAAATGATTGGTCAAGAGTTTTACTGAACCTGGCACAGCTTTGGCTTTTCTACATATGGCGCTCCGGGGGAGCTCACCTCTTTTCCACCTCGAGTACAACCAAAGTCAGAACCACTCCCCCGATGAAGCACATTCGGCAAAATAAAAACTATAACAATTCTTCATGACTAAGACATTTCACACTTCACAAGATGAAGCTCAAGATAAAGCTCGTTCCTAGCGTTAACAGAATAGGGTAGGAAAAATTTGAATAAAAAGGTAAGAAACATTATTTGAGCTCCATTTATTATTACATTCTTCTGAATGTAGTTGACATAAATATTTCTATATTAAATATTGGACCTGGTATTTATTGCTGGTGAGGGACAAAGGTGCTCAAAGTGTCTCTTGGTTTGAACATTTCCTGGTTACTCGGGTTATCTGTGCTCATCAGATGTAACATGTTGCAGCTCTGATGTTTTTTTTTTTTTTTTTTTATGCCAAGGATCACAACTGTAACTGCTGTCTAACTATAGAAATGCAATCCACTTTGCTTTATCCACATTCTCAACGAAATAACTGGCCAAGTCAAACACATCGAGTCGTCGGTTAGCTGCATTCAGCAAACAGGTAAATCTTATTTACAATCAACTGTCCTGAACAGATTCACTGCAGAAATATTGAGCACACTGGTCGATACATGGTTGCTCTAAAAGTATATTGTTACTGTACCAATAAACTGGCTACACCTTCATTCTCAGGGGGTTAGACCATAATCTTGTCAAGGGCACCAAAGCTCCAACATGGATGCTGGTCATAAGCACAACGTTTCAAGGTTCACACTTGTTTTAAATGCAGTTTGATCGTCTAAATTGCGTAATTGTGTAGACCACGTTTTAGTTGATTGCCTTTAAAAATAGAACCACAGTTTCCAGAGTACAGAGCACTTTCATCATAGAGGAGTTAAGTAACTGCCCTTGCTGGAACTGATGACTGTTCACCGTCTGGTCTTGAAACTATTTCTCAATTCACTGTATTGCATTGGCTGTCTTAGCAAGAACCACTTTACATAGCTAAAGGATACAAGAAGCACACCAAATCACTTAAAGACAAAAAGATTTAGACAAAAGATATGACTTGATCAAACAAGACAGGAGTTTTGCAGCGTTGTTCCAAAAACAATAGCCAAAGAAGAATGTGAAAGGATAATGTTGTTTACGGTTTACTCATCAGAATCCATCAGACTCTGAGAAGGCAGATGCATAAAATGTGACAACCGTTTCTGCCGTTGTATTTTATTTCAGCTTGGGAATGAAATGTCTCACCAGGGCTCAGTGAAGCAAGTGGCCGTCTGAGACAGAGGCAGCAAATTACTTTAAGGAGATTGGTTTCTACCATTGCTTTAAGAGGTAAGTGCTTTGCTCAGTGCAAGAACAAACAGAAAGTGGGAAGAGCTGGCCGATTTCCTCTTCTCCTCTTCCCTATTTCTGTGTGTCTAAATATATACAGAGGACAATATGAGTTTGCCGACATACATATGCCATTTGTCCGCCTGTGCCATTCAGGTCAACGCTTCCCTCAAGGTTCACTTTGACGGGTTTTGCAAGACCTTGGTTAGGAAACAAGGGAGTGTTTAAAAATGTGCTCTGTGGTGCGGAGAAAAAAAGAACTACAGAAGAGAGCGGTTTCTGTTTAACTCATTACATTTCATTAAGCATTTTATGTAGAGTTTAGATCATAAGAGTCAACTGTGCCTCAGCAAGAGATCTGTTTGACCCCAATTTCACAGATTCCTCCAGGCATAGTAAGCATTCTGCATATTGGCAGTAAATTATCCCTACTGACTTCTATTTCAGCATTGCTCATCAACATTGTCATGGATTATCAGGTCAGATCGCTTCAACAGGTCATTTCTTACCAATTGCTTTGGTACAAAACCTTGGCAACGGCACCTCTTTGGATGATCTGCCGTCTGGCTGTTCAGAAATGCACTGTGATGAGCCCCACCCTGATTGGGTCTTATTTGGTCTGTAATGTGACCTAATCATGTCTCCAATGAGTCTTGTTTACTTGTTTTAGGTTGTTTCCCCTTGGCTTATTGCTGTGTTTGCTTTTTTTATCTAATGAAGACACCAGTCATCTTGAAACAAGTCTATCTAAGGTTTGCGGAATATAAACTGAAAATGAATCCAGCTCAACTCTGAGGTTTGATGTCATTTAGCGCTGAAGCTCCTGATTCAGTTACTCTTTGCTGGAAATTGTGAAGAGACTTACGCTTTTAATACAAAATAATATTTGTAATTTTGTTTCACCATGCAGATTTTTTCTTGTTTGGGATTAAGCTACAATTTGTAACATTGGAATTTTTTTATTTTTTTTTACATATTTGTTGAAACTGTCACTATGTGATACAAATAAGGTACGAGACAGATAATCTGTGAAAAACATCACACTCTTCCTTTTCCCAGTGCTCCCTTGAAACAACCAATCAGAACCAGGAGGCGAGTCTTAGCATTATCAATCAACCTCCACTTAATGCTGGTCTTTTCTCTCCTTCCTCCACTTGCTCTCTGCTAAGCTTCAACCAGCAGAACCTGTTGTGAATGTTCAGGCTAGTTAGCAAAGCCCCAAATGATGGCAGAACAGTTTTTCTGAAACAGTAAGTAGTTTCTCCCCCATTAGCACATTGAGCAACTAGTGCATGAGGATGAATGACAGCGCTAAGACCCTCCTCCTGTCTCTGGTTGTTTTTGTTTGGGTCGGTGCATTTCTTCAGAGGGGATTAGCAGCTCAGGGAGGACGTGAAGGAGATTCATCTGGTCATGGATTATCTGTCTCCTGTCACAACATGCTGGCAGCTTTAACAAATATGTAAAAAAAAAAAAAGAAATTGCATAAACTATTTGCTGCTTATTGCCTGTTCTTCTGTTCTAATATAAACCTCTAATGAATCGATACCTAATTTTAAATGTTGATTTTCAAAGAACTTTGTGGACGAAGCTATAAAATCTACCTTTTTTTTTTATTACTATTACTGAAAGGACGAAAGAGACTGCACAGTGGCGCAGTTGGTAGCACTGTTGCCTTGCAGCAAGAAGGTCCTGGGTTCAATTCCTGGCCAAGGGTCTTTCTGCAAAGAGGTTGCATGTTCTCCTGCATACGTTGAGTTCTCTCCGGGTTCTCCGGCTTCAGTCCAAAAACATCACTGTTAGGTAAATTGGTCTCTCTAAATTCTCCCTAGTTGTGAGTGTGTGTGTGTGTGTGTGCATGGTTGTTTGTTTAGTCCAGTGTGTACCCCGCCTCTCGCTCAGAACGCAGCTGGAGATAGGCACCTGCACCTCCCGACCCCATAGGGATAAGGGTCAACAGAAAATGACGAAAGGACATTGGTTGACATTGGCATCATCTTATTCACTATACAACGAACATTGGGTTCATTTATTGACCCAAACGGGTCAATAAAATAATAATAATAAAACAAACAAAAAAAAACTGAGTGTGTAACCTCAGTTTAATGACGACAACAGAATGAAACAGCAAAATCCTGTAAGAAAGAAATTTTTCACTTTTGGCAATTCGGTAATTGCTATGTGTTTCATGAAGAATTCCTGTTTGGTCAAAACTTGCTTTGAAAGAGAAGTTATTAAAAATGTTAAGAAACTCTCCTCAGCTAGAAGCCCGAGGCAGATTTTTAAATTTTTTTCCATGATGTAAAAGCCAATTTTATGTAGAAACTGTACTTTTCCATACTTTCCAATTGTACAGTTAAGCTACCTGTCTTTATTTGGAGACTGATTAAAGTTTATTAAGTTTTCATTTTGTTGTTTATATTTTGTGATTGTAGCCATCTTTTTTTCATCTGGAGATTTACAGAAAAAAGGGCAGAAAGAAAAGGGGTAAGCATGTAGTAAATGGTTCAGGTCAGGGACAGCTGTATTGAAAACTATAGTCTTCATATGTGGTGCATTCGATCCACTGGTTGCCCCCAATTCCTTGTCACTGTCAAGGTAAAAAAATATCATTAATAAGATATAAAATTAAACTATTGAGAAAAGAGAAATACATTAACATGTCTAACTTTGCTTCAGGTGTTGTTTCGAGTGACAATGACAAATATCCAGTACAGATTGCATAGCAAAATCCAAGTTAACACACCAATTTGTTCAAACTAGCAGTTTACTTCCTGCTTGCAGCAAAAACGCGCATCCTGCAAAACCAGTTATATTCTATATAAATAAAATATAGGCAGAGCTGTTAAGTAGTCAAATTTTACTTTTGGTTATTGCTGTGAATGTTAGGAAATCTGCACCCACATGATGACACTTGGTAAAAATGATCGTGAGCTTTACTTTCCATGACATACACGGATGCATGTATTTTTTTTTTCTTAATATTGTCTAAGCTGTCAGTATGAAGATATCAGTGTAGACGCAACCAAAATTGCTTTGTGTTCAAACTTTAATATCCCGCTCCTTAAGGTTGAGCACAAAGTGAGAAAATTATAATATTTCTCCCTGCCTGCTTCCTCTTCGTGCTGGATCGTTGTGCAAGCCTTGATAAATTATGGATTCAGAACAACAATAAAATCTAGCCAAGTGTATAATTAAAAGAAAACCAATAAAGTCAGCATTTTTTAAACAAATAAACAAACAGAAAAAATGTCTTGCATGTTTAGACTGGCTGAAAACGTCAAAACGCATTGGCCCTCAGAAAACGTAATGGCCATTTTTAGCAGATAATAAAAACATCTTTATAGGTCTATTTTGTCTGATCAAGTGAAAAAGAAAAGAACATTTAATGGTGGTTCATTATATGTCACTTCCCTCATTGTTATTTGTAGGTGATGCAAAATTTTACCTGTAAACTTTAATAGACATTTATTTCAGAAGGACTTTAAAAATACAGAAACTTGATAGGTTGTGATTTAACTGGAATATGTATAACAAGTAAAATTATTGGAATTATTGCTATTCTTCTATGAGTAACTTGAGACACAAACATGTATAGCCTTTGGGTTTGTTATTGCTTATAACTGAATACTGAAGTGAAATAAGATGTGTGTAAATAGAAAAAGACATTTTCATATCTACACTAAGGCAGGAAATAGAACAGCTTGTCTGTGATCATCACAAATCTGCCTCAAAAAGTCTTCCACAGTAAGATGCAAATAATGCAAACTGACTCTGCGAACTTCAAAGACATTTTCTCTGACAAACACAAACTGCAGACGCCTTCTTATGCACTGATTTTCACTGGACATTAAACATTCGTACGAAGGCTTTAATTTATTTATTTGTTTTACAGGATTTATGTGTACAGCAAAAATTAAGCGGAAGAGACATCTCTGCTCGCCACATGGGATATTATCTGTCTGAGCTGTAATGAGAGGAGCTGGCCTCCAACTCGGAGTAAGCTAATGAATAAAGATGATGACGCTGCAGACAGACGTCTGCTGAGCAACTTTGAGGAAGTTGCTAAAATAAATAAGAAATGTGGTGAAATCTGATACAATTTCAATAAAGTTTCAATTTTCTGTTTTTCAGATGAGTAACAAAACTAACTGCTCATCAAACTTGTTTACTTCACACGTGTTTACGTGTATCATATTTATATAGACACACAATAGTTGAGGGAACTCAGAAAATAGTAAAAAAGATTGCTTAGCAATTTTAATAAAACTATATTCTAATTGTCCATATATATATAACTTGTACACATAGGTGTGGTAATAATGTCTAGTAGCTGAATAGCTTTTATTTGATTATTTCTATCACCTTCTGTAAGGTTTTCTCTGCAAGAGCAACTGTTTGATCTGCCCTTAATCTGATGTCAAACTCACAAAAAATGTTTACTTCTGCACTGAAGTCGTGTCTTGCATTCACTATCGTAAAGTTGCAGTGCACTGAAACACACATCAATCAAAAACCAAGCTGGTGAATAATGATTTTTCTATATCTTGAAATGACATTTTATTTTCCCTCTATTCTTCATCTTCCGTCAATGTGAGAACCCTGCCCATGATTCCAATGTCTGGACAAACATATCTTTGATTGAACAATAATAAATTGTTTTAAAACAAAAATAAAATAAAATAAAGGCTGAATATCACTGCTGTTTTTCTCAGTCTGCACTCTGGAAAATAGGTGCTAGTGCAGCTGTTTCAGCAGTGAGCAGACGTTTCCTTTGCTCCCTCTCCCAAATATGGATGCATTGAATTTCACATGGGAGCTCTAAGAACAAAGTTCTCCCAATAACTCTACGCCTCTCTACCTGACACACACACCGCGCACACACTTGCATTTATATATTTATATATACATATATTTGAGTCTGCATATTTCTTCTTTATGTACCACTCACTAAAAAAGCTCATAAAAATGTTGTAAACACTGTCATAAAACCAGAACACACAGCATCATGTGAATACAAAGTGACAAGTATTTATATACGAAAACAAACTTGTCTCAGCCATGTCTATGCCCACGACAATATGAAGTTCTTTTTATTTGAACGATATCTACATCCAGTTTTACATCTTTTCAACGTCTGATCGGCACCGGTGCGTTAATTCCGAACAGAGGAAATGCTCAAAATAAAGTCGCTACTTCCTATAGCGACCCGATCAGGAGTCATCGGTTCAGTCTTTACGGATATCCACAAGTCCTCGCTGTTGGATGAACTGCTTCTCTTTTGTCCTGCCGACCTCGAACAGCAGCAGCAGCAGCAGCTTCTGCTGCCGCAGCTGCTGGGGCGACAGCAGCAGCAGTGGCAGCACACCACCACAGCGATGAGGAAGAGAAGCAGAGGAAGCGTCAGCAGGATGACCAGGCAGACGGTGTTGTAGACCCCCTGGTTGTGTTTGTCCACAGCAAAGGTCCACAGCCAGCTGAAAAAATCCTGAGCACTATGAAACTTCCCTTCCATAACGTTCGGCCTGCAGAGCTCAGTTACTTGAGTTGGATTCCCAGAAACGTTTTAATAAGCTTTAGGGAGACTAGCGGTCTATGTTGCGATGAAAAGGAAACGCTGCCAGCACACCAAAAATAACCGACTTGCGCTGTTCATCCGAGTGAGTAGCTTCGACTTTAAAAGCTGATTGATAACTCATTTAACTCTCTGAGCACAAGCGAGTTCATCAGCCATCAGCACAAAGATTTCCAGTGACTTGACAATGAACTTCACATGCTCCTCGTTCTTCCTGAAGATCCCAGATGAGATAGTTACCCCGAGGCTCAGCTCTATGTGACGAATCTGTCCAAACTTGCGCTGTTCTGTTCCTCTTTGGAAGTTCACTGTATGGATGCTGTTAGAACGTGTCTGTTTTGCTCTTATAAGGACCAAAACATTGCTTGTTTACAGGAGTGTCTTTTCTTGAAATTGCCTTGTTGTTGTGATTTAATCTGGAGGGGGGAAAAAAAATGTTAAGCTGAGTCTGTTTATGCAGGTCAGCATTCCTCTAATTGTTTTCTCAAGTCCTCTTGCCCTTTAGCTTTCGGCTTGGTTTTGTCACGCTGCTGAATTGTTGAAGCTGCGAAACAAACAGAAGAAAAGTAAAATTAACACAGACAGAAATTTGCTTTCAGGCAGACAGGGCTTATCTTTCTACCCTCTTTGGCTTTCCCTGACTCCAATCCATCTTTCTGTCTTTCAACATCTCCACTCCTGCTCTCCTTCCTCTTGTCAATGTCAGCTTAGAATATATATTTTTTCGGTTCAGCTTTTCTTTCATTAAATTTGCAGAGAAGTCATTCAGGATTCAGGGCAGATCCCTTCAAGGGTCCCGCTGAGAGAAGACGGAGGCAAGGCGGAAAAAGGGAGGACAAAATCGAGGGGAGATTGCGTCTGAGGGAAGGCGAGAGGGAGACAGAGGTAACCAATCTTCCTAAGAGTCCCGCTGAGATGGAGAGTGTGACAGAGTGTCAGAGGAAACTAGGAAAGGGAGGGCAGAAAGGCCAGAGTGAGACCTGTTAAGGTAGACTTTACTGAATGTATAGTGCTGTGAAAAGTTCGTTCTTGCTTTGTTACAGATTTCTTCTATTGTAGCTTTTTTTTTTTTTTGCCTCATAAGCATTTCAAATACCCTCAGTGCATGCAGAAATCAGTTTCCAATTTATGATTATGCTTATTTAAAGAAAAAATACTTTCCCTATATAAAAATATATCCGCATCTCTTTGAAAGTATGATTTACCACGTTTCATTGGTTGTTTCACTGGCCTAACTGATTACTATAAAAGCTGCAATCCAGAAATCGCTTAAACCAAACCTGTCTGTTTGAAGGATGAAGTGACAAAACATCCCAAAAAGCAACATGTGATGCCCTGATTTATCCAAATGCAACATCAGATGAGAAATATACCTATTAATACCAAAAGTGGGGAGCTTTACTGAGATAAATCTAGATCTAGTGCAAGACAAGAGAAAACAAAACTTTTACAAGCCAGAAAAAGAGCATTTTGGAAGAAAACAAACACATAACATCAGACAAAGACCATCTAAACAAAACCCAGAGACGGTGTTTGATGGTCTGAGGTTGATCTTCTGCTGAAGGATTTGGGCAACTTGGAAGCATCAGGTGGAGCGTTTTTTTTTTTCCTCTCTCGCTAGCACCAAATCTTGTTGCAGAATATCAGGTCATTAGTTTGTGACCTTATTCTAAAATGTAGGCAGAATCACAACCCAAAGCAGACCAGAATGTCCATTCCAAAATCTTTGACTAGTTATAGTCAAGTCAAATTTATTTGTATAGCACATTTCTGCAAAAAGGCATTTCAGATTGTTTCATAACATAAAACCATCATAGTCATCATTCATCAAATAAGCAGCAAACATTACATTTTGTCAAACGCCCTAATGAAAAATCATTAAGCAAATACTCATGAGATAGGTTGATCGATGTTTCACTTATTACTAATGAAACCTACTTAAAATCTGGACTTACTGTTAATTTGATTGAGATGATGTGACTTCATCATATATAAGACATTCATTTTTTAAAAAACCCTCCTGTCTGGCTGAATTAAAAATAATTTGACAACAAAGAGTGGTCTGAAATTTCCTCAAAAAAAAAAAAAGACTGCCAGTCATTGCAAATTATTGATGGACATTGTCTACAAAGAGCTTCACAACTACATACTCAGTTTAGGATTTGTTTTTTCACACAGGTTATTGATTATTGAATGTCTTTTTTTCCCCCTCTGATATTAATCAGAATATCACTAACTGATTTTAAAACTCGTTTGATTATCTGAAATGTTTACTTTAAATGTGACAAAACGGCAGAATAAATCTGCGAAGGGGGCGGCTTCTTTTCCTCAACCGTACAACACTAATGGCTCCCGTTGCAGCTCGAAATACGGCACTTCCATTTAACCTGTTTAACTTATTAAGCAGCTCTTCAAAATGAACTTTCTGCTTTGGATGTCCGAAATTAAACTCGGCACAGAAACCAAACTGCTCCTCTTTGTAATGAAACAGTTTGAGTCTGAACCCCTTGAGGCAACATCTCTGTTTAAATTGTTTTTTTTTAATGGTTTCAAACACCATTTCACTCAAGTGTTCTCTTTTAGATGCTCTGTCGCTTTCAACAGTATTTGCATTCTGGCTGCAGGAAGGGGAGAAGATTTTCACCTCACATTAACTTGCTTCTGATAGAGAGAGAGAGAGAAACGGAGAGAGACGATGATGCACCTGCAAGAGGAGAGCAAATAGATTTGGCTTCGCAGTCACCGTGCATTGCGCCTCATGTGTGAAATAAGTTTATCCGCAGAGAGCCACGAACCTTCCCCCACAAACCCGAGTTCATGTGCTCAACAGGAAGTCACTCGCTTAAAGTGTCTAAATAAACCAGAGGAGAACTCAAAAAAGACAATAGATCGGTTGCAGTTATTTTGGAGCGACCTCTTATTTATAATCAAATGAACACATTTCTTTGTATGTGTTTTTACTGATTATGTGCACATTTATGTTTGCCAAAATTTGGTTTATGTATCTAGATGAGTGCACCGACTGAAAAGGGGCAAGTTCCCTTTTAAGGGACACATGTGACTTGGATTCCCATACTATTATTAGCTGTAGAAAATTTGCATTTTCTCTTAAGAAAACTGAATTCTGACTGTCACACTTCATTCTTGATTCTTGAACCTTGAATTACAACTTAGTTTGACCTTTTAAAAAAAAAAAGCCTTGTGATCAACTCGTCTTACGGTTTCAAGAATCCATAAGTTTGGATCAAAAGTGTCTTTTAGAATTGTATTTCTCTTTGTTTTCCCATCAGTTTATCTAGTCAAGTTCAACTTCTGTTGCTATCGTTAAATAAATAATTTCACAACTAAAAGCAATCCACAGATCAAGCTTTAGGGAGCATGTGTGACCTAACAGGCAGATCACCCTTTGTGGTCTAATGATCTCATTTCTGAGAAATACTTCAGAAAAACTAAATCAGCACTTCCTGTTAACATCTTATGCTTCCACTGGTTTCTGGACTAATAGTAGTGCACTACAGACCTTTAATTAAGAACCTGAAAGCTCTGCATGTATGTAATTCTGGAATTTTTTTCTATTAAGAACTCAACTTACTAATGTACAGCAGTGAATGGAAATAACTTGCGCTAATTTTTGACGTCTAAAATTCCCTACACGTGGGTGCTGCTATTGCCTTTGCTTCATCTTTCAAGATAATTGGCTGCTGGTACATGTTGTGATGGATCTTGTAGAACTGCAGCACATTTGTGTGCATTGAATCTTACTCACATTCAAAACATGACAAAGTCAAAGTTTCAGAGCCATGTGTTCGTGGGAGAGACAAAGCCACAAATTAGGGGAGGTGTTGGTTTAGTCTGGTCACATAACAAAGACAGCAAATAATGAATCATTGGGTAAAGTCAGAGAATGGAACGCATATAAGTCATCAATTGTTTACCCGGAAAAAAAAAAGGTCACTACACTAACACCGTCGGGACAATCAAAGATTAAAAGAAAACAGATAGTTTTGTTTCTATGAAAAGATAACTGTTATGCTCTATACACAGTTAGACTTTTTTTAAACTGGTTACACTGTTTCATGCTTGGACTTGGATAACCAAGGCCACTAGCAGTGAGAGCGACAGTCTTATCTGAGGTACATTTTGTGACTTTATGGAAGCACAAATTTAAGGCAAAATATTCAGACTTGAAAATCAACTCTGGCCTTTAAGCATATCACACCACGTCTTTCAGTTATCTTGCTGAGATGCCTTTCTTGACTTTAAGTGGCCTCTTCACTTTCTCATGACACCGTGCTCTCCTTGAGCAACTGATACACAGGAAAAGACCATTTCTGAGACACACAAAGCCAGGAAGGGGCTGAGAAAAATGTTTTGATTGCACTGACATGGCCCTCTGCTGCTCTTGAGAGAGCATATGTGACCTAAAAGGCAAAGCATTGACAGAAGGCATTGCAGGAATCTTTAATGATTTGCCCTTGAGCACACAGTCAGAGCAGATCCCTTTTTATTCACCATCGATAAGTATGGAGAGCTTGGACATTGTGCTCTTTAATTTAGAAATTGTCCTCACTGTTGACATTATAGCCAATAAAACCTAGCCTTTTTGCTGTCACTAAGTACTACCAGAATTCCATATATTACCAATGTAATAATAATAATTTCTTTCTTTCTTCAAATTTTCCACGTTACACATACTGAAACTACTATATTCTTAAACAAATTAGAAAAGCCAATGAGATGATGTAATGATTTTTATGAGATTCTGAACCTTGTTACATTGTGCCATTATTAAGTCCTGTCTTAATATAAGAATTAAAGGACACTCAGAGAGGAAGAAGACTTCAAAAGCAACATAAAGATTTTGGAGTAATGTCTCCAAAAGACATTAAGGACAGCGATCCAATGGAGACAGAATTAGGGCAGCAAGACCACCCTAAAGGGATGTTTTCCAGGAGGTACATGTGAGCTTCACAAAGTAGAAGCTCATCTTTCAAAAGGAAAGAACAGCACCTGAAAATACTAAAGCAACATTTCAAGATGTCAGATAAAATTCTTCTTCAACCAAATCAGTCACAAAGCCCCAAGCCCAGTTTCACTTATTGTAGTTAAAGCTGAAAAGGTTTGTACAAGCAAGACAGTCTACAAACCTGACTCACACCAGTTCTGTGAGGAGGAGTTGAGTCAAAATTAGTGCAAACTATTTCATAACAGTTCTACCAAATACTAAAGGACTTCCAAATTTGTGGAAAGTAAAAAAAGAAAATGTATCTGGCATTTAGAAATTAGATGTAATTTTAGTAATTCTACATAATTACTAAAAAGATTTTAGTTTTTATAAGGCATACATATGTAAATATTTGATTTCAAGTCAAGTATTTTCTTCCAGAGGACATGAGTCAACTAAAAACAAAAAAACAAAGAGATAATTATTTTTCTCAGTTATTCTGAAGTAATATTAAGCAGAGTCATTATACTTCCGGCTTGAGACAACTTGATCCTAGCTGAGTGAAATATGTGAGACTGAGGACATTTGAGAAGTGAGAAGTAAAGGAAGCTCTCATTCTTCGTAAATAGCTAAATATATACACAAGCATCGGAAGTTAAGTATTTCAGTTCAAGCTTCATTTCATTGGGAGCCGTTGTTTAAAAAGCCCAAAAGGCTCTGTTACTGGCATTCTGGAGAATTCAAAGGCAGGAAAAAACTCATCAGCACATTGTTGCAACCTGTCAGACATCCTGCTGTGTCTAACCACAGTCAAAACAACAGTTTTTGTTCACAGAGTCTGGAGTTAGAAACATCAGCTTTCTGTAAAGTCATCTCACGAAACTCAAATACATCATGTAGAACTGTTTTAGAGAAGCTGCATGCATTCAAGAAGTGCTTGAAAGTAGCACCTTACCCCGCAGGCTCTTCTGTGGCAGCAGGTCAGGTCACCTCTTCTGTCTAATCCAGTCAGATGCTCAGACTTTTGTTCCTTTCAGTTTGGCATCTGGCTTCTGCTGTGTTCTGATCAGTTCTGGAACCCCTTACCCAAACATCTTGACAAGTCTTCACTTTCTGTTCCTGTTTCGCTCTCTCCTTACCCCGTGTTTTCCGTACTCCTCCTCCTCCTCCTCTTTCTGTGAGTGTGTGTGTTTTGGTCCCTGCCCACTTTGTGTAAGAATGGGCCCTCTGTCTATGGTTATGTTTCCTGCACGGTGCTGGATTCTTGCGGTTGCCTTACTTTCCCCACACAACAAGCACAGAGTGACATCAGCCAGAAAGGCAGAAAGTTGAAGCAAATTCATGAAGAATCTTATATTTTCAAGCACAAAAGTTATCTATGGAAGTAGTTTGAAATAAACTTCCCCTCCTGCGTTGCATTACCTGACATGAAGACCTTGCAACAGCAGGATATGTTGCAGGAAAGGTGGAGACATGTTGCATAATAACAAAACAAGAGTCCACCCATTCCTAATTCCCAAATCGGGAATAAAAAAGGGAAATGAAAATGGTCATGCTACTAAGAACAACAGCAGGTGAAAGAGTCGGATGAAAGCCAGACATGTTACGTGAAGTGTGTATACTCACAAACTTGACTTTCTGCCTGTGGCACTGTGGTCAAAGCTCTCTCTTAGCTCAGTCAAGCAAAATAGGATTTTGTATTCAAGTAAGAAAGGGACACAGAGGGGTTCATCTCTCCTCCAAGGAAAAGCCTTTGAGCTTCAGTGTACTGACTTATGAACTGTAAATCTGCTCACATAATGTACAACGTGAGCCTGAGTGAACTCAAAAACGGCATTGTGTTAGCCTGCATGGTGTAAAAGTGTTTATGCTGTTTGAACGTTTCCATATTTCTGTTTGAATTAAAAAGCACAAACTATAACTTCTATTTACTTGTAAGACAAGCCATGTAGTAGAGTATAGCGAACATGTGGAAGAAGGTTCTACATATATTTGAGAATCATGTGGACTGCATCCTATCTGACTGATGCTGTGCTAATTTGTAAAAAAAATAAAAAAAATTTTATGTCTTTTGAAATCCTTACGTGCAAAGCTGAAAAAGACACTAAACACACTATGTTAAATGAGAAAAATAGTTCTACAGAGTATTCGTCTATGGGTGAGAAATAAAAAAATGTGCCCTACACTTTTGGGATTTGATCTAAAACAAAATAAAAATAAAAGGCATGAAAAACCTTTACCCTTTACCAAAATGCTCCACTTTGTATAGTTGTTGGAATTAAATTGTTTCACATTCAGTTCCAGTTACATAAATTAAAGTATATGGCTGCAATGCAACAAAATGTGAAAAAAAGTTGCAGAAGTTTGAATAGGTTTGCAAGAAGTATCTTCAGGCTACACAGTTGAACTATTTACAGTTTCTTTAACAAATGGTTTCTTTGTTTACTTCAAATAAAGTGTGAAGCATGATCACAGCGCAGCTGCGATCATGCAATAATGTACTGTCTGTAGCACTTCTGATAAACAAAAAAAAAAACCCACACATAGACTACTTCCTGATCAACTAACCGACTGAACTTTGAGTGTGCTCCTCTGTGTCTGCAGGGCATGGTTTCAAGAGATTTGATGAGGCAAGTTTCACCACATCTTGCAGGTGTGTCTGACTCTCAGCCATTCACACACAAACACACAGTGTAATGCGCAGTATGAGCCCAGAGGGTGCCGACTGACTGGCAGTGTATTCACTGCCACACAGTGAAACAGGCTCAGCCCAACAGCTGTTAAGGCTTGAGTGTGTCCAGTCATATTGAGAAAAAGTTGATTAATGGTCTCGGCAAAGCAACATTTCCCCTGATGGAAATTCATCTTTAGGGTACTTTATATGAAAATTATTTATACGTGTACATCCCATTTGCAGCTTTGGAAACTCGTGTGTTAAAGTCATCCTGTATGCATGGACAGCGATTTAATCTAGTAAAGATATTTGAATATTTGATTCTGAAAGTTCTGGATGTTAGAAACAACTCGGTTGCTTTCGGCAGTAAGAATGAGTTACTGGATAAATGTGTCACAGGGGGATATATTTTACAATATTTTGCCACTTATTTGATAGAAACAGTATTACACCTACAAAATAAGCCCTCCATACATTTTCTTACTTTCAGGAACACTGCATTTTCAATTTTTACTGCACTGACCTCTTGTATATGTCCCATTTCCTCCGTGAAACGTTACTCTCACTTCATACTGCTTTGACCTGGCACTATAATGGGTGTAGCTGCCATCTGGTTTTCCACAGTGGGTTTCACCTAGGAGGGAAAGGCTCAAATAATACATCCTTTTATCCAACACAGGTCTATGGCTGAACAAATTACAGGAAAGACCACTGAGCTTATGTTGGATCACTGGTCAGACAAGCATGATAGCAACAGCAAAAAGTAGATGTGACATTACCAGGAGCATTAACTAAAGGCTTAAGGAATTACTGGGCCATGTAAGAGAGCAGTACCGATCACAGCGACCGTCTGGCTCTGACACACTAACTTGAGCCAGAAAGGATCCAACAGTGTGTGCTTCTGTGAGTTCTTGTATGTGAGCGCTAATGAAAAGTGACTAAAATGAGGTTGTGGTGGGATCTGACAAGTGTCCAGGAATAGCTCTGCCAATAAAGTCTCCTCAGGGACAGACCTGAAGGGTGACTCAGCCGTGCAAAATGTTTGAATCCAGGTAACACAATGGGAAAACGCATGTTTTCACTTTATAAGGAATTGCTTCTGGTGCTGCATGATCCAGCTATTAGCTGGTATGTAAACTAAAGGTTTTCATAAGGTGTTCCTTGTTGCACATGACGTCAGACTGCTATTTAAGCATTTTATTACATAAGAATCTCAGCATAGTTCTCATATGACAAATGCAGCTTTCTTAGACTTGACCTTATACTCTGGCTACTCAGCTACATAAATAAACAGAGAGATGCAATCCACTTGAGGAGTGGAAAGTATTTTTCTTTAGCAAAGGCTGACCATCAATCAACAAAGACCTTTCAAGTTCCTCATTGCTTGTCTGTCATTTCCAGACAGGGAAGCAGGGAAATAATGTCTTGTGGGATTGTAGAGTCACACTGTTGAGATGTTGATGTTTGGGGTTTCCAAGGATATTCAGACTTATGGAAAAAAAGAGTAACCAAAATGCAGCAGACAAGCTATTCTGTGTGCATTCAGAAAGGCAACATGTTTGCCCTGTATTACTGCTCTTCCTTCATCACTTGAAAACAGACTCTGGCTCATGTTTCTGAGAAGGCAGATAGCCAGTCTGAAAAAAACAGAAACCACAAAATGACCTTATGTGGTCACACAACAATAAACTATGTCATGAATGCGCTTCCCTGTTTTGTTTCTTTTGAGTGGGTGTGTGTTTAACATTTCTCATCTTGTACAGTCCTTTTTTTCAAAGTTGTGAGGACCTGCACCTTTTGGGTTCCGAAAGCCAGAGCTTAATATAAAGGAAGTGTTGTTTTTGAGGTCAGGAGTTAGATTAGATGTAGGGTTAGCTATGTACTGATAATGGTTAGCTGTAGGGGTAGGGTCATGTTTAGGTTATAGAAATTGGTTAAAAAAAATGAATGAAAGTAAATGCAAAGTTTTTGTGAAGATACACTCCCTAGCCAAAAATGTGAAAGTTCTCTCTACATAAAATAATTAGTTTTGTAGCTGTTCACACAGTTTTTTTTGTTTCAACGCTGTAATTAACAAGCAGATTGCATAAAATACTTTAAATGCAGACAAAAGTGCAGGCTTCTATTTCAGAAAATCAACTTGAACTTGTTCTCTCTTAAAGTAAGGATTAATCTAGTGCCTTTCAACATAACCCTTAGCCTAAATGTTATCATTACAGTACGTTTTGCAATGACAACCAAAACCTTTATTGTTACAGACTTATACGAAATGTGGTATGCATGTATATTCAGGCATTCTGGCATCCAAAGTACAACTCAGTACAACCAGCTGCTTCTAGATATAATAGAGGCAGCTCCATCATTTTTAAAGTTCTTGGAGCTCAAAAAGCCATATCAGCTTTTCTTGTTAAACAACTGGTGATTTAATATAAGGGTCACTAATATTGAGAATGTGATGTTGAAAGTAGATATCACTTATGTGATTTCTTTAAAGTATTTTGATAACATCTACTATGAAGACTTCAGAAGTTTGTTAAAAAACAGAAGTATGCAGACCAAGGACCACACCACAGAGGTCAGAGTTAAAATTGCAGAGAGGCATAAACAAGGGTCAGGCTATAAAGCAATATCCCAAACAACATTCAAAAGGTTATTGTCCAATCCAATGTCTAAAAATTAGAAGAGTTAGCCACAATTGCAAAGCTACACATGGCCTACTACCTAAGCTGCCGGCAGGCCAGGCAAAAAGAGTATTAATAAGAGAATCAGCAAACAGGTCCATGGTGATTCCCGAAATACTTCAGCGATTAACAGCTCAGGGGGAAAAAAAATGCTCTAATAACTTTTTGCCACACACTCCACAAATCTTATTTTATTTACGGGAGAAAAGATGATGCTATTTTTGAAACAACCTTATAAGATGTCTTCTCTAGCAGGTCGCTACAAGCCCCGTAGCAGAAATGACAAACGTGGATGTGGTCAGATGCTCTAGTCAAAAGATCCTGACCAACCGATACTTAACATGTGAAGCCGTTCTTACCTCAGCAAAGGTCTGAACGTCAACCACTGTCCTCTTTTGCTCTCCTGTCAAAACGGTTTGACTGATACACTGGTTCACAAAGTTATGTCTGCATGTTTGGAGTAAACAATGGTCACCACACCGTTGACAACTCAGCAACTTTCTTGCAATAGCAACATTTCAGACAAAAGACTCATCTGTCATGTAAAATCCCAACAAAATTTGCTGAGGTTTGTGGATGTAATGTGACAAAATGGGAAAAGGTTGAAGAGGGATGAATACTTTGTAACAATACTGCCACTGGATGAAAACTATCTTGAGCATAAAGAACGCAATGCCTTACAATATTTAAATAAATCTGAGCTTATAAAATTTACTCCCTTCCAGCAGCTTTTTACTACAATTACTTATCCAGCTCTCTTGCAAAATGTATGTATTTATTCTCATCCAATGTATATCTTGATGGAGCATTGTTAAGCGTGAGGAAGATGGTATGAGAGGTTGGAAAAGTAAATCACGAAGTAAAAAAAAAGCATCGCTTTCTTTAATCATCTAAAAATGATGTATGGACAGATGTATTTCTTTTATTCTTGTCTTATTTCTTATGTAGTCAAGCTCTACATCTAAGCACGTAGTCACAAGCTCACGTCTGGATTTATAGGTCAGCTTATTCAAGTGAGGCCATAGTGTGACACTTTTAGAGATAGCTTTAGCCTTTCAGTTGGTCTAAATCTAGCAGCAGAAAGTAAATAACTCGCAAACGCTTACAAAATATAAATGTTTCATAGAAATTACTATGAGTGTTTGTCAGGAATTTTAATTAAAGGTAACCATTAAAACCACATGGGGGCAACAGGAGCTGTACACTCTTTGATCTTACTTATTCAAATATGCTGACAAATTTAATTACCAGTGTTTCATTTGGAATGAAACCATTATAACAATAAGAATACAGATCCCTCTTAAAGCGTAAACATAGCATAAATTTAACCATCACGCCAATCCTAACCTCAGTTTCAGCCTCACTGAAGTTGTCAATGGGCAAATCTTCATGTCTCCCTTGTTTCTGTGATTTGCGAGAGGCCCTGTCTGTTCATGCTTTCCCATTCCAATTCACGGCACTCTGAGCATCAATAAACGTCTGATAAAAATCAAACTGCTCACCGGCCGGTCACCCAATTATGCCCCAGTGTTTACAACTCCATCACAGCGAGAGCCTAACTGGGAAATCTGGGCTGCACCTCCCTCTTATTCAGATGACTGCCAGGGCCTGTTAACTTTCTGGGCTCAGCGAGATGTAAGAGACTCAGGGAGAGCACAGGAGGCTGCGGGTGGGCCACAACGCCGCTTTTCATCAGCCTCACATTACGGCCAGTTCTGTGTTCAGTGCTGTCCAGAGATGTGGATATTTTACCAGATGGATAGAACTGAAATGGTGTGCTTTTTTGCTGATGAAAAGCAAAAAAGAAAAATGATGGAATAAATCAAGAGAATGATTTACATAAAAGAAATGAGCCCAGCTTCTTTAACCATGCAGAGCTAAATATAAGAAGCTGTTCATGCATTTGCACAAAAATCTAATTTTCCAAAATTAGTTCTGTATTATTGATCTTTTTAGTCAGGGCACATGAATAATTACATTTTGGATTAGATATACATATTACATTGAATTTTCTATTTAGACTCTGGAGGTTTTTAACCAGCTAGACTTTTGTCATAAAACACCATTTCCAAAGGATTTTCTATTCATCATCAGAATCACCAGAATTCCCAGAATTCAGTGTTTTCTTCAGAAACCGCATCATAATTTGGTCGAACTAGGTTGCAAAACTGCTTAAATAGAGTAACTGTTAACCTTTGCTAAAAATAACTGCACTGACTGAGGACAGCAGACCTTATGTTGACTGTATCCTTTCAGACTATGGAAAAGAAAGAAAAACTACTGCAAAGACACAGAAGTAATTTGCTACTCTATTTATTGAATCTATAAATTGAGTTTTTATGCAAAACCAAAATAACACAAAACGCATCCTATTTTTTTCCTCTCAGATCCCAACTTTCTTACCAGAGTATATGCCAAACAAATACTCCAAACCTTAAGGCAATGTTGTACATTGGAGCAAAAATGGTAAATTGATTTTTTTTTTTTTTTTCCAGTGGAGATGTCATTGTAAAATGGCTGTAAGTCCTTGATCTTTCTGTATGTAAGGGAAACTGCTGATCAATTTGAAATGTCCTACTTATTCGCAGGGATTTGTTCTTGGAGCTTTGAACATGCCAAAGTTCACAGTTTCATCAACATTGCACCTCAACAGAGCAGCTGCATCACAATGAGTGGTGGATAATACTTTAAACATTGTTGCACATGAACATATTCATCAGCAAAGAGGCACTTCTTTGCTGCTGAAACTACATAAAAGCTAAAAGTAATGTCTGTTCAGTAACTTGTAAAATATAAAGAATTTAAATTTAAAATCTTTATATTTGTATGCAGTAACAGCTATTAGTTTATTTTTACCCCTGTTTAACACTGAGTCAGACTCAAACCGTTGAAAAACCCAAAACTATGTAAGTTTAACTCTGGACAAACAACAGGCTAAATTCTATTAAATTCTGTTAAAACTGAAGAGAATCAATTAATGACACCAGAGAAATTTCTACCTGAAAAAAAAAAGAAAAAAAAAAAAACAACACACTGGTGCAGGATGAAATATTTATGGCCTTTCACATAAATTAACCCCAAAATCAGAAGGACTTAACGAGGTTGTGCTGCAAACCACACCAAACAAAACCTGGATTTATCTGACAATAAGGCATTCAACAAAATATAAGTAATATGTTCAAATATATGAGTCAGCAAGCAGGCGCCTCCCTGTACAACACCACATCAGAATGGCCATCTGACCCATCAAACATAAACTCAAACAAGGCAACAAGGGCAAAATTAACGTTACCAATTAAAAACGTTACCAATAATTCAGAGTAGCATTAGCTTTATGCTAACTGAGCAACATAAGCATAAAAAACCCAGCAATGTTGTGCAGCTGATTAACAGGAAAACTAAACGTAAAAGAGAGCAATATGGTTGCTAAAACTAATAAAGCACACTGAGCAACAGAAGCTGTAGCTTACCGACCATCTGTAAAATCCTCCGCAGTGTCATCAAGGTGGGGACTTAGGAATCCCTCTGCTGCCATTACCGCCATTTTCAACTTTATTACCATAGCAACACCGAACTTACCGGACGTCTACAATGACAGGGGCACCCTGGAGACATTGATTTTAGCGATGCTGATTGGCCAAATGTATGTTATTTTTACCTAACAACCACACACAATTGGTTAGTTAGCTTCCTCCAGAAAACAACTAACAGGAGTCCGGGAAAATTCGCTGTTGATAAGAAGTGGTAAGGTTGCGTAAGTAATTCAGATTACATTGAGATACACTATTTAGTGGCCAATTTACTATTTTTAAATTAATATTTATAGATAATTTTTTTAGATAATCACCTTTCTGCCCTACCCAAATGATGGATGTTTAAATTTCTATATTTTTAAAGCCATATTTACTACAGTACAGTTTGATTGCAAACTGTAAGTTTGCATATTCTTTCACTAATATGTTGTTGAAACATCTTTAGAATGAAAATATTCAGTTTGGGTTTTTTTTACTAGGAGTTCATCAGATTGCCACACCCTGGCTTTTTAATGTTGCCTAACTCCTTTGCCTTTGTTGTAAAGCCTTAAAAGTTTTGGGTCAACAACTAGTTCATTATTTCATCAGTATAGAAAAAATTGAGTAAAGTAACCCCAAAGCATTATGCTGCCGCCAACATCTTTCACTGTAGGTCTATGTTTAATGCTCCTCAGGTCTGCTTTTGAGCCAAACAATCCACAAGAAATAATGGCACTAAAGCTTAGGCTGGTTTCATTAGAAAACAAGATTTTGAGATGTTAATTAAAAAACATTAAAAATGCTAGATTATTGTCACACATAGAAGACCGCTGATGTTAAAGGGTGTTGAGGGAAAGACTACCACCTGCTGGATGCAATAATAAGACTACAAAAGAAAGTGCTTAAAAGTATATTAAAAAACAAATAACACCAAGTAATCAAAGTTAGATTGACAGAATACTGATAACATTTAGTAAAAAGTTGCATTATTTTTGCATTATGTTGGTCATAGATCAACACCAAACAGGAAGTGGTTATCATCAGTGGTTTTCACAGACATTTTGGGGGGCAGGTGCTCAGGTGGAAAAGAAGACCATGAGACTATGTCTCCACTTTTAAGCCCCCCATTTATGTCTGACAATGCCACTGTGGACTCATTTAATGTTGCTTGCAGCTTCAGTGACTGTCAGGTAATGTTTCTCGGAGGAATAACATGATGACAAGGCAGTCAAAGGCATAAACGAACCAAGCAGCTACTTAGTGCCCCACATAAATGATTGAATTTATGAGGGGATCTAGAATGTCGTAATTGTAGAGCCAGACTGTGCCTCTAGTATTATGATATTTGTTTACTGCAAATAAAAATCTTATTAAATTTGATTTAACAAAATCAAGAGATGTGAATTTTCTTTTAGCCTTTATGAAGATTTGTGAAGATTGAACATAAAACTGTCTCTGTTCTGAACTTGTTGAAGAAAATGTTTCATTAAAGTTTTCTTATTTCCCTTTATTTTGCTATGAAACCAATAACATTGTTGAACTGAATCAAAGTATAAAGATATTCCTTTTCTGAAAACTGCAATTAGTACAGCAGTAGGTCTTGTGAAATATTTTGAGAAATCAGCTAATCCCTCTGACCTTTGCTATTGCAGAACAATTGCTGTGTTGCTTATTTCTTTGTGTTACAGTTTAATTTATTCAGAAACTTCACAAAGCATAGTTATTTACCAAGTTGTTCTTGCTGACCAATCACCTGAATGAATAATTAGTAGATAACTGGAACATGCCATGAATAGACAATGCATCTAAATTTGCTGATATAAAGGTTTTTGAGAATCTAGTCTGTTAAGAAAATATGTGGCTAAGTGTATTGCATGTATTTACTGAACGATGTGCATAATTTTCCAACCTGAGAAAATATTCTCCCACTTTCAATATTTGTGTGATGAATAATCTTGTGTTACAGCAATTGAAAAAGCAGACTTTAAAAAGCCTAGAAACATAGAAGAAAAAAAGAGAAAATTAAAGCTAAATTTATTTACTACTTCTCTGTCCTATTCAGCTAAATTTTTCAAAATGATTTAGCTGCAGAAACCTTGTATTTTCACTGGCATATGAGCATGCTATGAATTTAATTATTTTTGATTTCTAACAACCTGTATGACCCCTAAAAGATTTTATGAGACAAAAGAAAACAAAAAACAATCTATTGAAAACTGTTTACAAGTATTATGCTTTTAAACAATAGAATATTGTTCTGTTTCTGTGTGAGCTACATGACAGCTATTATTTAACTGCTGGTGTTTGCATTTCAATGGACTGAAATTAGAGTTTAAGAAATTTATGTTAACAGTAATTCACTATTTTTATTTCTTGTTACACATTTAGCAATTTCAAAGACATTTATTTGTCATTGATTCCAACTTCTAGTTATGTGTTAAGGCAGCAATGATAGAAATTATGATTCTCTCCTCAGATACATGACATCTATTCTACTTTTTACATTGCTTTAGCTCATAAAATAAAATGACTATTTTAATTAATCTCCTACAAATCTTATTTCTTCAGTTAAGCAAGTAAAATACACTCTTTTCAGCTGCAGAATGTACCATAATCATGATATCAGTGGGGCGCATTAATAATTTTGCAACAGGGTATTTGGAGTGCATTGTGTATTCAATATTACATTGTGTCAGGAATTACCATTACTATGTCAATAACATATTCAGTCTTTTGCATAGACCTGCACTTTTGACACAGAGAGAGGAGACCATCTAAGCCAAATTATACCATCTTTACAATATATATTATCATTGTATGATTTTCTAACACAGTGAAGTTCTACAATAAATGAAAATATACAATTATTTTCAAAGCAAAATAATTGTAGAAATAGATTGAAAAAGATAATGTCGAAAATTTGAATCCAAAAGGAAGTGCTTTTGTTTTGAAGAACCACACATTTATTTATTTATTTTTACCCCTGATTATATGAGATGAAGAATGGTTGTGAGACCCGCATCTGACACTTTAGATATGAGTTTACTCAAGTCAAGTATAACTTATGTACATGCATGTACATAAGGACATGGATGTTAAAATTATCCCAAGTAGTCCCCTGCACTCTTTCCAAAAACAAAAACATGGTTAACAGCCACAAAGCAAAGGAAAAACAGTCATCAAATGAGAGTATTTGAATATTTTATTAATATGTAGAAAATGTTTTAAAAAAGGAACTTTATAGTACATGTTTAAGTCAAACTAGAGCTAAATTTGACAATAATATTCAAGGTTATCCAACAACAAATTCTTAGTTTAAGTTTACCTAAGCTTTCAAACAGTCAAAATCACATTTTATCAACATTTACATGTCCATGCCAGCATTGTTCAGATGATTTCAATTTACAGTTTTTTTTATTAAGCAAACTGAGCATGTAAACTTGTGGTATTTCTTCTTCAGTAGTTTACAGGACTGAGCGTGACTGATGTCACAGCAAGTGGAAAATGAAGAACAATTAAGTAAACAGCTATTCTGTACAAATGACTAAACAGTGAATGTCTTTAGGTTTCCAAGAATTAAGATGCTTAAAAAAATTACAGTGAATCAAACAGATGAAACTTTACATGGTGCAAAAAAAAAGAATATTATTAATTCCTATTTTAAATCAAGTCAATATTTGATGCTCTTTTCAATTGCATTTTGAGGCATACCTTGAAGAGAAAATGGATTTGAAGAATTTATCAAATTTCCTAAAACAGCGTAGAAGAGAAATATTACCATAGTTCTCCAAAATGTTAGTGCCATGCGAATTGTATTTGAATATAACAAAATCTGAGATTTGACCATTTTATATATACAGTGAATAAAATAAATATTTAGCATGTCAGTGTTTTTTCCCTCAACAAATATATTTATAATCAGACATTAACATGAAATTCACAGTATATGTTGGTAACTACCCAAGTAATCCATGCTTTTAAAGACATCAATCACATAATCTATATAAATGAAGTTATGAGTAAATACAGCAGACTTTAGGGTAAAGATATCAAACAAAGAAAAGGAATCATGTCAGTATTTACAAAGAGCTCTTGCGCCCTCTCAGTGTCAAATAATTTCACCTGGCTTGGTTGCAACTACATACAACCTACAAACACATTACAAAACTGTTGCACAACAACCGTTTCATTATGAGGAAAATAAACTAAACTCTCTCAATACCTCTACAACCTTATTGTTGTAAAACATAGCGACTGGATTGTCTACAGGTGTATTTCTAAACTTATGAATGTTTCAGTGAGTACCATTGGGGCTGCCATATCCCAGCAGTAACCAAATGCTCATTTCTCAGAATAAAGTGAGAAAAAGAAAATCAGTAAAGTTGTCCAAGAGCCATTGAACACCACCCTAAAAACACCACTGATACATGGAGTAAAGAACATAATGGTGTGTATCTGCCTTACATATCATACTAACTGAGTTCATCTAACAGAAAACGGAGGAAGGAAAAGATGGATTTTTTTTTAGTCAGACAACAACAAACTTGAACTTCAAACTGGTTTCAGAAACTGAAAATAGAATTTAATTTAATCCAATTGAAAATCTAGGGAATAACTGCAGATCAGAAAGCATAGAAAAGCAAACAAAAACCTTCAACATTTTAAAACTTTTGGATAGAAATACTTATCAAAGTCACACCTGAGCAATGCCCACAATTTTGAGTTTTTTTCATTACCAACAGATGATTTTTTTTCCTCAAACACAGAGAATTTTATTTATTTTTTTTTTGTATGTGTGGAATACTTGGATAGTTAAAATAATCTTGTGTGAATTTCATGTCAACAGCCTGAATATAAACATATGCATAAGAAAAATTTGGTGTTCAGTATTTATTTTCCCGCCATGTGGATGTAAATAAAAATGACAGTTCTGTTTTTGTTTGATTTACAAGCACCTTGGAGTTTGCAATGAGAGATATTGCCAGAACACAAAATACAATCCGTTTCCTTTAAGTAGACCATTAGTCATTTATACAAATCCCAAAGAAGAGAAATTTATCAAAGCAGGTAATTAAATAAGCACACACACATATTAATCTACTTCACTATAAATAACTAAGAAAAATTTATTGCATGAGAGAGTCTGAAATCCTTTGACAATAAAAAACCAATCATCAACCCGGGAAAAGGTTTCATGTTGATTAAAAGGCTTAAAGCGGGAAAATAAAAGCAATTTAAATCTATTTTTAAATCATTTCAGGGGGAGCTTTAAGATGGAACAAATGATAAATATGTGCACAAATATATTCTAAAGACATTTGTTGTTCACTCTCAAGCTCTTGGTAGCATTTCAGTCAACATGCAGTAGGCTCCATTCATCCCTTAGCATAACAGTGGTTAGAAATACACTGATTTTAGCAGGAATTCCCCAGTGGGCTTTCTTTGTTGGCTTCCATCGAATGGGGTCAGTGAAAGTAAAAGACAGTTCAACTTCATATCTACATGAGTATATTAGTAGTAGTAGTAATAGTAGTAGTAGAACAGGGGAGGGCTACTATTTTCAATCTCTAGGAAAAAAAATAGAGTCTGATTGGCTGGTTTACTTCAATCAGAGGATTTACTGAGAAGAGTAAAGGAGATACGGAAAATAATAGGAAACAAAGTATTTGATTACCTAATAAACGAGACAAAATGTTGTTTATAGTGACTGTGACATCGGTTTCTTTCTTCCAGTCATGTTTGTTTTGTCTGTCTTAAACTCAGCCAGAAAGACTGCTGTCGGCTAACTGGCCCCGAACGCCTTGTGTGCCACCGTGAACACATGGTTGGTTGGCAAGCCGTAGATTACGCAAACCCCACTAAAAGGAACACATTCCCAGCAGTGTTAGTGGATTTCTTTGTTTCGCGAAGCAGCTTAAACAGTGAAGCGAGTACAAGGAAAACTTGGCTTCACTCTTCTGTTCTGCTTTCTTTGTTTAGTTCATTTCAGCAAGCAGCAGGAGGGGAGCCAGACTTAAATCTGCACTATGTCCACACTGACTTTGTTCTGAATAGCATTTAGAAAATTTCGCTTCACATTTGGGGGAATCACAATGACTACAAAAGGGTTTGAAATGTGGGGCAGAATCAAGACAGCCTTTGTGACAGAACTAACTCAGCTTATTTTCAATCATGAAAAATCTTTATTACGAAGGCCTTTGGTTAACTATTGCATCAATCATCATAATTTCTGCAACAAATCCCTATGTCAGCAACAAAGTTAAAACATTTTCTGACTAATTTGCTTGGAAATAAAATTAAGTGAGTATAAAATGCCAATGAACAATTACATATAAATGTGTTCACCTAACAGAATGAATTGTAAAAGTTTAGCTGTGTTTCAAATATACAACAACGTGTAAAGAAGACGATTATTCTCCCTTTGTTTTATGTAACTCATCTAAAGTAATTTACATTACACATGAATAAAATAAATTACAAGGCAATGAATATGTTGCTGGTGAATTATTTGATTAATGATTATTTTCTATATTCAATTTTACTGTGTAATGTTTTTTTTTTTTCTGACTCAGTCCAGTGTGTTACTATTTTTGAGTTAACTTAATTGAGGTTCATAAACCAAGGCATCAAATTAGAGATGGACTTAGTCACAATATTAGCTATAAAAATATATTTATATATATATATTACAGAGTTTTAAGGGCATTTATCATTGATTTCAGTGTCATTTTGTAATGGCTAAAAAAAGCGCAGTATTTTACTCTTAAGAGTATTTCTGAGCACAATTCAGCATCTCAAGGAAGGAAAGCTCAGATATTAAGGTTAAACCCCAATATCTTCGTTTGCCTTCGTCCCTTTTTTTTTTTTTTTACAGCAGTTACAACCATTGTCATTCTGAGTACTTAATAAATTACATACATTGTTTTCTAAGTAGAAATACAGCAGGAAAAGACAGCATATGCTGGGCAGGCGGGAAGATCAACAGAGTTTGGATATGGTGTGAAAACCTCTCTGCTATTTTCTGACCGTATCCAGGTTAAAATAACAAGTTGGTAAAGTATTAATTTATGAAATTTTCTAAATGAAATATTAGTAGCTTTGTTTAATTGCTCACTCATTCAGTCTCTGTGGCCTCACTAACAAGATGTGGCACAGTTTAATTCCAGCCTGCCTTTGCGGTCAGAGAGGCGCACAGATAGCAGAGATTTAACACCCAGTATCGTCTAAACTCCATTTATCCACAACTCTTGGCATGGTGGCGGTGGTGTGTTTATTCGGCGGTGGATCGTCTCCTCTTACTGCTGATGCTGCGAAAGTTGAAGGGCCTCATCTTCATCTCCACAAAGGGAATGGAAAACTCGTGGCCTTTCCAGTGGTACCAGTTGATACCCTGCAAAAATGGAAGTAAAACTTAGAGACACTGCCTCAATCTGAATGTTTTATGCTCTAATATAGACTAACAGGGCTAATGTACAAAGCTTATAATAAAGAGCTTTCTGAACACAACGGTGCAGTCTTGCAGCATGGGCACAATTTATCAAGATGATCAATAACTACATTTAAGAAAAACAACTTCAAATTAAAAAAAACTTATTTGTTTTTACTTCACAACAGTAAAGTATTAAGTTGGTGGGGCACATTTTGCCAATTTACCTTATTTAATCCCAATAATAATTTTATTCTAGCCCTTTTGTGCATCATGTCCATCTGCTTCTTCTCGTCTGTAGCATTTATAAAATTTTCATTTTAAGTCTGTCTTCATTCTATATTTGCGCCTGCATTTTTTTACTTCAAGATGTCAAAAGGAACAAAAGCAGAAGCAGAGAGGGAAAACAGGACTTCTCTAAAGCCTTCATGACTCAGTCTGATTTTTACTTCACACACACACACACACACACACACACACCCCCACACGCACACGCACACGCACACGCACACACACACACGCCGACAGAAAAAACACATTGATGGCTTGTACAGAGTTTTCTGCACAAGGCTGAAGAAAGGGTTGACATAACATCAAGGCTTGATATGGCTGTACCTGAGTTTGTTATACGTAACAAAAATATTTTAAATGACTTTGTCTTCCATTGCAAAAAATACTCTTCCAAAATAGCTAGAAGCATTGATAAATATTCAGAAGATTTGAACCCTCTTCACAGTGTGTTTTGTGGATCATATTTTCCCTTGGAAAGTATAATAAGAAAATCTGTGCAGCAGTTGTTTCTGAGCTGCTCCACAAGACCACTCAGGATGCTCTTTCAAGTGTTTTAATTTGCTAATAATTAGTCTTTCAATTCAAGAGGTTTTAACCTTTAATCAGTGAGCTGTAATGGCTTCCTTTCATGTCGATTTTCGCAAATGCCAAAATACACTTTGAAAATGTCAACCTTTTCAAATGAGGACATTTAGTTTAATAGGCCATTGATTCAAATAACCACAAAAATAACAAATATAAAACCTAATCAACCACACCACATGGACAAGGAAAACTACAGATATTTAGAGAAACTAGAATAAAAAAAACAAAAAAACTCTGTTTATGGAAAGACAATAGAATGTATTTTTACTGATATAAGCCCTTCCTGGCAATATGTAAACTTGTTGTAGTATATTGCTCTGACACCATTAGCAGTACATAAATGGGATTTTGACAAAGCTTTTCTAACCCTACAGAGCAATTCCCCACTATATTCACCACATGTACCGATACGCAGGAGCACATTGACATATGGTGATGCTGGGCAGGATAGTCAGGATTGCTGGAATTGAGTTCACACCCCCTAAATGTCAGATGACTACTCTTCCCACTCGCTCACAGCCACCAAGGGACAGTTGCTGCACTATCTTTGTTGACAAAATACTATGAAATGATATAGAGACAACCAAACTGGAACCAAATGACACAAGTTTGCAGTGAAGACAAAAAAAAAAAAAAACTTTAATCAGTCACAATAAAAAAAGAATATCCTAAAGATTTATAGGAAAACAGATTAATACTGTCACATTGTTGACACAAAGGTAAAAGCAGGATATGGAATCTGCAAAAAAAAACGTTTGTCCCTAACAGCACGGTGTGTCAATGCTTTGAAAAGAGTTTTTATGATGGTTGAAGTGATTCATAGACAGAAGATTAGGTCAAAGTTTGTAAGTTAGAAACTAAGGACAGGAAAGTTTTTGTTCATTTAATGGACAAGAGCATAAACATTTTGGGGATTACAGATTATCAACAGTTTGCTTTTTTAGATGACCTAAATTACAATATATCCTCATCTCTTCAATCCTCAAATAAAGTTGAATCCACATTACATAAGTATTGGTTAAAGTCATTAATCCAAAGGTAAAGAGGCCCAATTGTAAGAAGAACCAAACTTGTAAAATGGAACTGATTCAAAGTAAAGCTGAGAAATTGTTACACATCTATGTCACATTTTGAACTGTGAATGTTTAATGAAGGAAATGTATTGAGTTAAAAGACAGACCTGACTGTGTCTGGATTCGCCATATTTTCCATTGAGGTTGGCCCGGTGGCAGTTCTTGTACCACCAGGCTCCTTTGTAGGACAAGGCACAGTTAGTGACAGCAATGTCATTGTCTCTGTCTTTAGTTGAGAATGGACGGCCCTGGTGGTAGCTGAAAGAGTCACCTGTGATCAGAGAAGACAGAGAACATTTAATATCATTGGGATGAACGACCACAATTAACAGTAACGGAAAGTAGCAGGGACATAAGAAGTGAAGCAGAAAGAAGTCTATGTGAAGTACTTTGGATAACAAATACTTTTCACCCAGGAAAAACAAAAAAACATAAATTAGATAAGTGTCAATTTTTAAATAAAATCAAGGATCAGCTTTCAGTGTTGAAGAGCTACATTCTGAAAATGTTCTTTACAGCCAAACCACTTACCAGCAGTGCCATTATATTCTCCTATCCTGAGCTTGTAGAGGTTTCTTGCATCTCCAATGGAAAATTTGTCATAATTGGCATAAACTGATTCCTGACCATCCCTCATGTCAATTCTCAGCTCATAGCGTCCCTGTGAAGCAATCTTCTGGATGTTATCAAGACCTGTAGAGAAACAAGTTATTGTTTAAAACATTAAGTAAATGTAGTAGAGAAAGTTTCACGAAAAGATTCGAGAAATTAATTGTTCACAAGGCATATGTGGGAGGAACAACTGTAGAGAAGGATGAAAAACCAACAGTGGTAAACATAGCATTAAGATTACTGAGAAGCAAAGATGATTCAAGAGTCTGCAGGAGATTCAAAAGGTGTGAATTCAGTGCTTCAAGAACTACGTCAGACAAAAAAGTCAAAATAATTATATATATATATATATATATATATATATATATATATATATATATATATATATATATATATATATTACCAGAATAAAGTCATGAGAAAGAAGTAGTAATTTTATAGGAACTCCTATATGAAAATTATCAAAAGATTAAAGTTTCAATGGGGAACATCATATGCATCTTTATTCTGGTAATATTATGAAGACATTCTCTTCATAATGAATTACTTCTTAGCCTGGCCTTAATACTCCATCATATTCCAATGGTTTGAAATGCCTCATCATCAATTGTAATATTTCTCAAAATTAAATTCAAGGCAGCCAATGAAAATAAAAGTGAGTAAATAAAAGAAACATAAGGAGCTTTCTTGTATGTATAATATTTACATTATTCTCCAACAAATGTGTAAATTCCAGCAATGTAGAGAGACCACAGGCAGCTTAAAGTTGAGAGCTTTTCTCACTGTAAACAGCCAAAACATTCACAAACTTTATGCTCTAAGATGCAGCTCCATGTCAGTCTTTTCGCCACCAATTTATGAGGGTGATAGGTTGTATCCCGATAAGTGCATCTGTCAACCGTCTTTGTCAGCTGCTGTGTATGATTGACACTGTAGAGTGGTGGACACTGTCACCACCTGCCCTCCTCCAAATACCACATCTTGCAACTCACTGAGATCTGTGTCTTTGCTTGCTATCTCAGAGGCAGCAGATACAAAGCTTGTTTGAACCCCAACATGCGATAAGGCCCCACACCAACCTGAGCGATTGGAGTTGCCTTCGCTATCAGATTACAACAAGCGCCCATTTGGAAAAGAGCGTCCCTCTCTGCTTAACCTCTAGCAGATGCATCACATGTGCACTTTAGATGAACCAACCTGAGAAAAGATTTGACAGGAATTAAATCGCTAGCCTTTACTGATAAGAAGTAGTGCAGCAGGAAAACTAAGCCTGCTCTAATACAGTATGTCAATGGAAGAGCGATACAATCGACGTTACAACCCCGGGGCACTTAGGGTGACAGGAATAAAGCAATCGTGGTAATAAAACTGAGCTTAACAGTGAGTCACTTGTAATTTCTATTGTATAACATAGTTGTGTTATCAGTAATTAATGCACCACCCATCATTCATACTTTTTTTTACTGCTTCATTCTTAAGTGGAGTGACCAAAAACGCATTTTGACACACGATTGAGCCCTTGTGCTATTATCCTCCATTTTATTACCGGCCTCACTCCCACACTTATGTAGAAACAATAAGGGGAGAATTAAAAGGCTAAAGGATGGGATAATGATTACAGATTGCTCCCAGTCACCCGAATGTCTCTTTTATTACATCATCAAACTAAAACTGCGTTCTGCAGAGGTCAGCGAGCATGGTGCAAATAAAGAGCACGGTTAAAAATGATCGTCCTCAAACTACAGCAGATAATTATCAAACTCTTTACCGCTGGCCAGTCGAGTGGCTCGTCTTTTCAGTTTGAGTGGATTTAATATCTGTGTTTATGGTTCCTATTGTGCAGTAAATTGCTACTCTGAGTGCAGAGGTGGTGATTAGCTGAATGTTTGCCGCAATGGCTCCCCAAGGCTATAACTGTGATCTAATTTATTGACGTCTGCACACAGTGGCACTACACTGACCATGGGCAAAATGTCACTAGATATACATTTATAACAACAAAAAGTTCTGAGGTCACTTCTTAAATGGTAAATAATGAAAAGAATAATGGAATACAATATTTAATTTGCTTTAAAAGTTAAATACATCATTTAACTAACCATCTATGTCACTGTATATATACATACAGACCAAAAGTTTGGACACACCTTTTCATTCAATGAGTTTCCTTTATTTTCATAACTATTCACATTGTAGATTCACACTGAAGGCATCCAACTATGAATTAACACATGTGGAAATATGTACGAAACAAAAAAGTGTAAAACAAGTGAAAATACGCCTTATATTGTAGTTTGTTCAAAGTAGCAACCTTTTGCTGTGATTACTGCTCTGCACACACTCTGCATCCTCTTCAAGAGGTCGTCACCTGAAATGGTTTTCACTTCACAGGTGTGCCCTGTCAGGTTAATAAGTGGCTTTCTTGCCTTATAAATAGCCATGAAAATAAAGGAAACCCATTGAATGAGAAGGTTGTGTCCAAACCTTTGGTCTGTACTCCATATATAACACTATATTTGTCTTGGATCATTTCATTGGGCACATTGTGCTCATAACAACTTGGCTTCACTGAGCTTATATTTCGTTAACGACAATTTGTAAATGTGAATTATCACAGGATTTTCTTTTTCTGAGACACCCCTCTGTAATTCAATAACATATTGTCTTCTCTAATTTGGCGGTTCTGTTTCAGTTTTATTATTTTTGAGTCATTTTTTGGCAAGGTGTGGGGTGACCAGCATGTAGGGTTTTAGACTTGCTTACTCAGTAATGTTGCCATACTCAATTGCATTGGCATGAAGTTTTGGAGTTTTCATTGTAAAAATAAACATTCAAAAGTTTAATCTTTGGTAAATATGATTTGAATATGGTTTCATAAACCTTAAAGTGGCAAGTTTTTTTTTAACTCAAGTAACAAATCTGAGACACGTTTCACATGAGTTTCACACCAAGGCATTGTTAAGAAGAGTGGCTGAAACATCATTAGACATTATTAAGATCATAAACTAGAAACAAATGCATTCTAGAAGCATTCAGTGGCAAAATTAAATCTGTTTAATCCCATATGATTATAGTGTAACTAGCAGTCAGGTGGTCCCAATCTAATGAAATGTATTTACTTAACACCAGAAAGTCTGGCGGCTCTTATGAGAGCAGAACTCCTTGGTATTTAGTTTGTGTGGTTCATTCAAGTATGGGTTATGTCATTGAGATAAAAAGTCTGCAATGATAAAGCTTTTATCTATAAGACTTAGTCCAAACAATGTAAAGTCTATTGTTAACCAGTCAGTAATAAAAGTTGAGATCTTAGAAACTTCACCCTGTCATTTTTCCCAGTAAGCATGGATCGGTTACTGCTGTCAAGATACATCAAGGTTTCCAAGGCTCAACTATTTTAACTAGCAGATCATTAGGCTAACATGACTATTTCATGTTTTCTTTCTAAATATTATGTGCCAAACAGAGTCTGCTGAGCTCCAAGCTGGGATGTTGACTAACTTCTGGCATTACAGAAAAATTCTTGATCCTCCACACCCAAAGGTTACATTAAGCAGCTTGTGTGCACTGGAAGGACACAATTAGAGACCAAATATATAAAAAAAAGAACAGTAAATGTATAGAGCGCAGCCTGGAAGGCAACAACAAAAAGAAAGAAGACAAAGACAGCTTTTTGTGGTGCATTTTCAGAGGAGGTGAAAGGACTCAGTATGAGTGACTCCACTGTAGCAGAAACAGGTCAGATAAAATTTTGTACTCACTGAACTAGATATATTTTTTCAGGGCTCTTTGGATTGTAATCTGGAGGCACAACCATTAAACAAATAGTAAAACCGTGTTAGTATGCTTCAGCGTAATGGCCCTCAGGTGGTCTTGTCGAAAAAGCAAAGACATATCTGTGACTTACTATCTCAAAGAAGGTAAAGAATCTGGATTTCTCTCTCTATCTCAGCCTTTGCTTTAGCAGAAGATATCTCCCTTTTGTTTTAGCTAAAATACAAAAGCTACAGATAAAGAATGAATTCATGACAGCATGCTTTTAACACTTATCTTTGAACACTTTCCTTGTGGTGGTGCAGAACCAACGTAAGAAGCTTCAGTTCAACTTAACGACAAGTCAGACTACAGATTTAAAAATATCTGATAAAAGAAAAAAAAAACATTTTGCTGTCAGTTCCAGTTCATGATGAGTTAGATCTAAAACTGTCCTTTTAAATTCTCATCTATTTTCTTACCAAGAGTCTGACTTAATAGTGTGCCTCCTGAAAAGTAAGAATCTTGCTTTTGGTGTAGGAATGTACAATGCAAATAACAAATTGTCATAAACCTATGATGGACACGAACCACCTTTTACATTTATTTCTGTTTTAAACAGTTCCATCATTTCCTTAGTTGCCAATATTTGATTCTCATCACTGGATTTTGATTTCTTTTTCACGAGTATTAAAACTTATGAAATGAGCTAAACTAACTACCCAGTTAATTAACAACTATATAAAAAAAACGTACGTTTTCAATTTTACTAGTCAGCAGAGTGTAGTTTTGGCCACTTAGATGTTGATTTGAACATTTAGTAGTGTAGAATTTGGCTAGAAGCTTAGTGATGGCAACTAAAAATGTGATCAATCTCTACTTTGGAAAAGGACAGTTGGATAAATGTCTGTCTGTCTGTCTATATACAATATATGACCGTATTTGCATAAGCATTCAATGTTGCAACAATGAACAGTTCTATAAGCCTTTGACTGAAACTGTAAATAAAGATGGGCAAAGGGCTTTATTCCCCACTTTCCACCCCTCATCATATCAATAATGTGTCATATTTCTTTAAAACAATTCTGAACAAAAGATCTCTTTTGAGGCTCTGATTCATGCGATAAAATATTCATGCATTATTTTTTATAAACCATCTGCACTCATACAATAACACAAAAGGTGACCTGTTGAGCTCATGACTCATTTGCACATTTTGCAATGAATACAATTATAGTTTCATAATGAGATTTAGATGCAAGAGAAAATGATTCAGCTGTCCATCAAAGGAATGGGAGCGCTGAGTTGTTTTTGTCTTTAGATCAGAACAGTGCAACAATTACCAAGTAATTTCAGCGGGAGATGAGCTCTCGGAGAATTCAGTAATACATCAAACCGACTTTATAAAGTCAAGTGCCAAAAGATGAGATGAGGAAAAAAAAATTATGAAAAAAACAAAAACAGTCCAACGGTGTGACTATCCATCATACAAATATAATAATAAAAAGCCATAAAGGCCTTAACATCTGAACAGAATACTGAAGACATCTCTCTGCCTTGTAAAATCAAAGTATCAATTGAAACCAAGTAGAAACAATGAGCCTCTATTGATTGCATGAACTAAATCATCCAAAGTCAGCAATCTGATGTGGCGCTGGATACAGAAATACAGCGTTCAGAAAAGTGGAATGAAGATTGAACAAAATAGGTAGCAGGTTGTGGATCAATATTCTGTGTAAAATGGAGCTGAAATATATTGGCAAGGTGCAGACAGTGAAATAAAAAATGCAGCCACCTTGAATTGTAGTTCAAGTGTCATGGTGCTTTTGATAGACACATCAAAAGTAGACATTGTTCTTCTATGTTTGGCTCTTAAAATCAAACAGGATTCGTAGGGGGGGAAACAGGTTTTTTGCCATTTCTTTTCTATGTTCATTCACTCAATGTGGGAGACTAACCAAGCCAAAACTCGTCCTCCAGATTTCCAAATCCAACTCGATAGTCACTCCACTTCCTGGAAAAGTCAGTCAGACCATTTTGTCGACGCTGAAACACCTGGAAATCAAAAGGGGATTAAAATAAATCGACTGAGAGGCTATATAACAGTAAAAGCAAGATTTTCTATCACTGATCTACTGGTTTCTTGCATTTTCTTAATTTAGTTAAAGTGCTAAACAGGCCTGTCTTCACAGCGACTTACAATCCAGCCTCCTTCATCGGTGGTCATGTCACAGTACACCTGCACCCCTTGGCTCGGATCTCTGTTGATGTAAATGGTGTAGACACCACTCACAGTCTCCCCGTTCAGCAGGTGTTGGGCACAGTTCTGAGGTGTTGAAAACAGACGACTCCCTGGAGAGAAATAATGATAACAGAATTTAATTAGCTTCTGCTTTTCTTACTAACATGCATTAGGAATAGGAGAATTATTCTTTAATAGTTCAAGATCTTTCATTTCCTCCCTGATTTATGTTCTATCAGATACTATGGTGTAGGTGTTACCAGAGGAATATGAAAATATTGCTGTTAAACTATTTATATGACGATTTAGGTGTGTAGTTTAAGATTGATCCCATGTATTATTTGTGTTTGAAATTCCTACTTTTAACTAAGAAGTAAATTTGTTCTTGCATTAACAGTTTGCAGTGACATGAAATATGATACAATCAGATACTGAATGTCAACTTCATCATACTATCTCTAGTTCAAAATCTAAAATACAAGTAAAAGTTTATGACTTGTTATACAGTTTCTCTATTTAGCTTTTCCTAAAAAATATGACTAAAATCTAGTCTTGCGTTTTCCTGAAGGTAATTTTTTTAACGTTCATCTCTGAGATGTATGTATCTCAGTATCACTACTATATATGTATGTTATTTAATACAATGTATTAATTTAAATTAAAATTAAAGACAAACCAAAACTTCATAACACTTTGGAGCAACATTTGTGGGCTTTACAAATAGGTTTTTCCAAGTTTGGTGATTAATTTAAATGTTACCGACTATTAATAAATTCATTCTTAGCAGTGTCAATATATCACTTCTTTGGCAAAATGGGTCAGCACATATATATATACCTATATCTAATTCACTAATAATAATTACAGTCTATGACTATCATGACTACAAGAAATATGATGCTGAACAACATACCTATTTTCACAGCACATTTGTATGTTTAGCATTTATTGAGTGATGATCAAAGGCAAAAAAGAGACACCTAATGGGCTGTAGGGGATTGTCACAATTGGAAATTGATATTCTCTTCCTGGTCACATTACTCTGTGTTATTTCTTACAGACAGCCTATATGTGCAGCAGGCTCACTGTAAGACAAGGACCTGGAAATAAAAATTGTTTCTGCCTTTCAGGACCGATTATCACGTACCTCTGTTCTGTTAACTCTAATACCACATTCAGTGAAAAACCTCTAGGGCTAAGGAATCCTTCCATAACACAAGTCCAAACAAAGAAAACACACGGCTGCAAATCCTGTACCTGTAGTAAAGGTGGTGGAAACCACAGCACTGGTATCAAGCCCTCTAGCAGCCTGGAGCTTAACCGTGTACTCTGCGCTCTCCGCCAATCCCTCCAGTCGAATCCATGTGTCCTCTGCATCAAGAATCAGCTCCTAGTGCACACACAGAACCACATTCATTAACATTTAATGTGGGAGGAAAGCATCACTTGGTAAAATGTTTTTTTGCAAAACTCTTAATCATAGGTGTAACCAGTTAGAAAGTTTGGAAAGACCTTTAAGCTCACTATGGTCTCACTTTTTGAACTTTCAAGTAATAAAATATATGCCGGGAAATGAATACAATTAAAAAAGAAAATAGATGCCAAAGAATGGAAGTAATTTATTTTAGATGAAGACAACAAAATAAAAGGAGTTTTCGGACTGTCGAACAGAAGAAAATCAGATTGAGATCTTTCTACTTTTAGAGCAACAGTCAGAGAACTATAGTGAAACTGTTATACTCCTTTGTTTTTCACAGAACTGGAAGTTTAAATGTTGAAAAGCAGTACATTCTGTAACATAAATGAAGCCAGGCCCTTAAAAAAAATCCACTGGTTTATTAAAGCATTAGTGTTTTTGAGTTTGTTACAGTGTAGCCTGGACTCACATTAAATATAAAAAAAAGGAGAATACAATATTTAGCTGGATTGGAAAAATGAATCACATGTTCCAAGGCGATGTGTCCATGTGAATTATCCATTGAAACAGCCGATAAATAGAGTCTCTCTGTCTCATAGAAGCTGACATTCACCCATCGGAAGGTTTTCAGGGTCATTATATGTATTGCAATAGAAGAGCCCTGTCTTATCAAGGCTAATGCGTACCTCTCTACCCTTTCCTTTCATATCGATTGTGTACGCGCTGTTAAGTGGTCAGATGTTTGCCAGGTGTGCATTTGCCCTTGTCTGAGATGTTTTGTCATTCCAGGCATGCATGTCCCTGACAATTATACCCAGACATGTGAAACTTAATTGGTGAATGACAGATAAGAAATTAATCTTGCTTTTAATTTGAGTAAATCATAAATTGCTATTGTCTCAGTGATGGAGAAGCTTCATCCACAACGGCTGACCATCACCGCCTTTATGCAGATAACTGCTAAAGGCATAGACTCACACTCAGGCGCAGACAATAAGTGAGAAATAAAAAAGAGAAACACCTTGACATGCAGATGTTGCTGTGAGCACTGCTCTGTGGATAAGCAATACAATATATGCAATTGGAGCCGAGGAAGTTGTTCGGCAATAAAAGTTTAGAAAAAAATTATAAAATTAAATAGAATTTCATACATGGTGGATTTTCCATATTAATTAATTTCTTTGTGGGTTGATGATTTCTGACAAATACTAAACCACAATAAATAATGGGCATAAACAGAAAGGAAAGGGGTTTTCAGAAAATAGAAGATCTTCTTATTTCTCCTCACGGATAATGTTAATTTATGGACTCTGTGAACTCAGGCTCACATGACAGCAAAGCAGAGAGAGTACACACTGACCCCAATGAAACCACATACACCACTCTATCTTTATTGGATCCCCTGGTATAGATGTGTTACAAGACTTTGAAAATTCAAGTTATTGCAGTCGTATGTTGTACCACTGTGAAGCATAGAGAATTAAAACATTTAATTCGATTTATACAATTATACAAGAATACAGTATTGACAAATAATAGTTTGTATTATAATTCTTATTATTATTTGCCAGTATTGTGGCATGAAATATGTTACCACGCTGGCAATATGTATATTTTTGGATTACCACCATGGCCATATACATGTGCAGAAGTACAATAACAAACTCAGCCAGAGAATGGTCTGAAACACAGAACAGGTACAATAAATTAAGTGTCAGATCATAAGCAGAAGAAGAACAATAACATTAATGCTTATTTCAATGAATCATGAAGAGATTTCCTTTCCCCCACCCCCATTGTGAACAATTTGACCCTCAGGAACAACAAGGTTAAAAAACTGAAATGAAAAATCATTTTATTTCTTTGTTGTTTTTATGTTTCTTCTTCTGAGCAGACATAGTAAAATAGAAATTCCACAATTATGGTGCTACAGCAGAAAAGTGACATGCAAAGCAAGTAGACAAGTAGACTCCGCAAAAAGTAAAATAAAAGGCCAAAATGTTAACATAAATACCTTGCAGTGATTTAAATAACTGTAGTCCAAAGGAATGTGCAAATAGTTTGGTTAATTTTTATTTGAGCATGAAAAGATTGGAAACTATCTTCTGTTTTATGCCCTCATTAGAAGCTGGGATGAAAACTTTAAATCTCAGTGGAATCCAGAGCTAGAAGTAGTATGAATACTACTGCCAAGCCCTTAAGCCCTCAAGGAGAGACTTTAGATACTATATATTTCTGCTAGCCTGGGAATTCTTTTAAATCCTCCACAATGACCTGGAGAGAGTCGCTGGGGAGATGAATGTCGAAGTTTCCCTCATAGGCCTGTTACCCTGGGGACCCATCTCAGATACAGTTGAAACCAGATGTTTATATAGTCTGAATAATAAGACACAATTTTCCTTACTGCTGAAGTAAAATCAGACCAAATTTCTCTTGTTTTACGTCAGTTAGAATTACCAAAATTATCTCTATTTCCTAAATGCCACAAAAAGGAGAGATAAGACAAATTAATTATTCTTAATATCTTCAAAATCAGAAGCTTGTATAAGGAATGATAACGGTCTCTTTCAGTTCCTCTTTCCAGATCCATTCATACAAAAGAAATATAAAAGCAACTAGATCAGAGTTTGCAAATGCATATAGGAACAAAGACCTTCTTTTTTGGAGACATGTCCTCTGATCTGATGGCCATAATGACCATTGTTACAAAGACCATCTGAAATGTGAAGCATGGAGGTGGCAGCATCATGCTGTGGGGCTGTCTTGCTGCAGGAGAAACAGCTACATTTCATAAAACATGGCATTATGAGGAAAAAACATTATGCAGAAATATTGATGTCACATCTAAAGATATCAGTCAGGAGGTTAAAGACCCCAGATTAGTTTTCCAAAGAGTTTTGTATTTGTCTGTCTTTAATTGAAAGTGAAATGCAGTAGACAGCTAGACGGACTAAGCTGGCAGCAGAAGACAGTTAATGTAATGCCTGGTGAGCGTTTTCATCTGCTTTGAATTATTATCTTGAAATAACCAGCATCTTATTTTTGGCAGAGGTCACCAGATATTTCAAAATTTTTTAATAGGGTACACAATGCCATGCTTGTAAACAGAGCTTCCACTGTGATATTTCAACATAGTAAATGAAAGTACTCAAATAAAATATTGAATTTTTATTTTTTTTTTACTTTTGGAAACTGAACCCTAAAAAACATTGGCAAAAATACTCTTTTTCATTCTATTATTTTAATGTAGGGAACTGTTTGTGATAGAATAGATAGAACATGTGTTTCAATTTTAGATTAAATAAAGTGTACTATTTTGCCTGCATGTGTTGAAAATGACTGAAAATAGCTGAAAATGCTACTACTTCCTTAAAATTGTCAAAGCTTAAATTTTATATTTTTTTACCCTGCAAACGAGCATGTGACAGTGTCTTTTGTATAAGGAAAGGCAGTTCAAATGTTTTAAATTAAAACTCAAGTGCCTATGAAAGTGTGAAATGGGCATACATCATTTGTCATTCTACTTCAATACAAACATGACCCTGCAGAGAGGAAAAGGCAGCAACTGGGAAATGCTAATATTTTTGCTTTGTAAACAGAATTTTAAATTAATCATTTGAAAGTTTACTTTTGCATTTTCTGTGTATTAGTGATCCCCGATGAGCAACCACATGGCTAATGGAACCCTTACAAGGTCACTGTGTTAATGTGTGCTCAGAAACGGGTAGACTTGCTGTGGCAGGTCTCTGCCTGTGGATTTAAGCACACGGTTCTCCCTAATGTACTTCGTTACAATCACTCAGTCACATCAAAACCCTTAATCAAAATAAACAATGTTTCTACTGAGGCACATTAGGGTGATACTGCTATCCGAAAGGCAATTTTATCATGTGGCTCCCTTTGGTGTGAAACACTCTGTCAGTATTGATGAATAACTCATATACAGCCTGAGTGAAAGATAAAATGTATATTCTCTAATGTATTATTGTAAAAACAGTCACTTTGGATTTTCAAAGCTACCCAATTCTATGTAAATGTGTAGAAAATAACATAATACATTAAATAATTGGGTCTTTATTTCATATATCCTTCAATGTTGGCAAATAATTACTTTCTACTTAAAAAAAAAACCTCTAGCTACATTCTTACAGGCGACTGCACAGAACTGCTGAACTTGAACACTCCGTCTTGACCTCAGATATTAGTGATCATGGACATACAACATATAAGGCGGTGACCGATGTGTAGAAGGTAAAGTGAAACCAGAGAATATAACTTACTTTACGGCTGCCATCAGGAGTTTTGTAAGTGAGCATGTAGTTGTCTATTTCAGCGATTGGCGGCTGCCAGGAAATGAGACCGCTGCGATGGTTCACTTCACTGGCTGTCAGGTTCACAGGTGCATCCATGGCTGCCAAAAGCAGAGGAAACAAATGACTTTCATATGAGGAATAGTTCATGAAAGAAAAGTCATATTAGCACTTTTCGCAAAGATGGGAGTAAAAATACGCTTACAACTTTTAAAACACTTGAGAAGTGCAGTTCAGAAATCCTATAATGATGATGTGAAAAGGTTAACGTTCCTATGTTTCAGATTCTTTATTCTTTATAAGGGCAAAATGCTGAATACTTAATGCTGAAACCAAAAACGTGTTGAAGAAAATGTCAACATGTTAATGAGCTACTGAGCATTTGAATCCCCCTGATCAAATTTAAAGATAAATACCTATTGCATTAAAATAAGCTGGCTTAATGGTCCACTCAAAAAGGTTACAAACCATAGTTACTGAAAAATAATAATAATAAAATATTCTGTCACATTCAGCTAATGAAGCCAATTATGTTAGATTTCAATTATGACATATAAACAAGGTCTCACTGTTTTTTTTATTATTATAAAGCACTCCTCCATGTTGGAGTGCTTTTACATATAGCCTTATTTGTATATTAAACTCAGCTATTGTGAATTAACCATTTCAAACCTTGCAAGGCCATGACATCATGGACTTATTATAGGTACATTAATTGTGTATTTAAATATCTAAATAAGAATAAAGTTGTTGTTTTTTTTTTTCGAATGATGAACTTTTTTTTCCCAGTCTATTAGTTTAGGAAGTAAAAAAAAAACAAAAAAAAACTATTTGAGCCATCCTAATGGACATAACAGAACATGATTAGCTGGATGTCAGACAGTAAGAGGAACAAAAACCTGGTTATGTGTCTTTTTATAAATTGTATGTGAATACCTAATTTCAACTGTATATTACACCTTACAAACACAGGCAATGGAAATATTCCATAATGAGATATGTGTATTCATTTTTTGCTTCGTCATGATAATGGTGATGAAAGAAAAATACTCATGAATGAAGCATGTCATGTTTACTCTCGCAGCAGAAAAAGAAGAAAAACGGTGACAAAATGAACAACCACACTGCAGGGCAACTTCAAGAGAAGTAAAATCACCAAGCCAGTAATCTTAAAACCCCACAGGAACCTGTACAAACAGCAGCAAGGCACTTTTCTGTTTTGTCAGAGACAAATCATAGCCTCAGCATCCGAGCTGTTAATAAGAAAGCCCACCAAAGTTTTACTGCAGGTTACATCACGTAATTCGTGTATAATTTTTTTGTCCCTATACACTTTGGAACAAGCCCTGATTACAAAGCCTTTGTTGGTACTTAAACCACATAAAAAAGCAAGCTCACATCAATTTCCTCACCTTACATCACCCTTTTTGAGTCAACGTGAGATATACCAGCACATCACCGGAAGCATTGACCAGCTGTAACTGCATTTTATTGTATGACAGAAAAATTAAATGACCTTCTATACACAAAATCTGTTTCCTGGAGTTACATCATGACTCTAGGGCACATCATCAGTATGTCACCAAAAAGAGCTCAGTCTGAGGAGGAAGGGGCGTCAACACAAATAAAATGTGGAGGAGAAAATGGAATGAAGATGCTTTCGTCTTCTTCATTCACTGTTCTGTAACATATTTAGTACCTCCTCTCTATGAACAGGAGAGTAAAACTTTAGTTTAAAGACTGACCCAAAATCAAACCTGTAGACCTCATTAAAGAGTATAAACACAAAGGAAATTCACACCATTGAGGCACCACCTTTTGGTGAATTAAGTGCACAGGTGAGTACACACAAATGCGGTGATCATTGACAGCTCTGTAATTAACAGCATGGAACCAACACTGATAACTTCCATATGGATGCGGAACATCTTTTCTCAACTGTAATGAAAGGCAGCTGTGAAAACTCTGTAAAGATTAAGTGAGAAAGAGGAAACACAATGTGTTTTAGTGTGATATATAGGGATCAGACAAAGCAGCAACCTGCACACTGTGTTAAAGTTTATTCTATCTTTTCCTCTCCAACAACATCGCATCTTTAAGGAACTGGAGTAAGAGTATGCTTTCTTCTCTTTTAGCCTTTAGATCTTCCCCATCTCTTTCTACCCTCCTTTGTGTTTGTTTCTTTGTCATAACCTAATCATCTGTTGGTAAAATAATGTATAATGTTGCCTCATTAAATTTTCTTACCCAGGCCAACATTTTTCTTCAGCAAAACAAACAAAGAAAACATACTGTTTCAGTCACACCTCCAGTTCACACTCAAACAGCTTTGCAGCCCAAATATTAGGCTGGCCCACTGGGAAATGTATTGGTTCTTCCAATTAGCCAATCCAGGCCTTGTTCAAAGCTGCAGTTGTTAACTGCCATAAAATCGCTATGTCTTGACAGTAGTATATGAGGCAGACAATCTTTGAAAAAAAATAGAAAAAAAAAAAAAACAATTAATCAAGTTCTTGTGGCTCCTCGGTCGTACTGCCATTTGCGAAAATACTCTACCCAGTCAGAAACAATCAATCAGAGCCAGGAGGAAAGTATGTCAATCATTCCCGAGTAAATGCTGCTTATAGGCCCTTCCCCCACACGGCATGTACCATTGTTCAAGCTCAAGACTGCGGGAGTTTTTGCTATATATATATATACTGTGACAGACTGGCGACCTGTCCAGGGTGTACCCCGCCTCTCGCCCGGAACGCAGCTGGAGATAGGCACCAGCAACTCCCGACCCCATTAGGGAGAAGGGTGATCAGACAATGGATGGATGGATGGATATATATATATATATATATATATATATATATATATATATATATATATATGCACTTTTGGATGTAGCACAACAGTGAGGATGGGGAAGGGACACGCAAGATGTGCTTGTTCAAATTTTAATACCCAGTCTACAGTGTTTTCAGAACTCCCTACTGAAGCTTTTAGAACCACAGTTCTAGTCTATTGTGGCCAACAGTGAAAAGATCCCATATGTTATTCTCATCAAACACTTGTGTTGATGAACGCAGATGGAGAGGATTACGTGGACAACAGTCTTTATTCTCCCTTCTTCTTCTTTCTTCAATTAAGTCTGGCACCTCTATTTCATTCAACCACAATTAAACCTTTGCGCAGAGTGCAGGTGAGCAGGTGTCAGCTCTCACACTCTTACTAAAGCATGCGACGTGAACAATAAAACTGAGATGAATGGATCTGGCTGTATCTGATGATCCATTAAATACACCAACAACATTAGGGGATGGGAAAAAAAAACACAAATATAAAGCAGCAGATGGGAAAGCAGCTCTATTTGGAGTAAATTGCTAAAGATACAAGATGGACAAAGATATTTTTTTAAGCGGGATCTCTTGGACCTCTTCTAAGTAAATGGTAATGTATACACAATGTATACAAGATTCATTTACTTTCTGAAGGTAATTAAAGAAAATAAAATATGAATTAAAGGGATGAAAATAGAGTGAGGATGCCTGCAATGGATAACATAATATATGCACTCTTGCAATCTGGCTACTTCAAAAAACGAATCAAAAACTAACCAAATATATCAGCAGCATGGAAAAATAGAGCAACAATGATCAGGTTGACTGAGCCCGATAAATAATTTCTCAGAACTACCATCAACAAGTGATTGGAGACTGAGAAAACATGTTACACTAATTATATTATCACCTGGAATCTTGCTGATTATTTCAAGAAAGGCAGTTTTTTAGTATAAAGTATTGCTATGTGAGGAAAACAAGTGAAGTGAGACATAAAAACCTCAATTCATATTATGAACATGTATTTAAGGACAAGAATGCAAATTACACTGTCTATGTCTACCACTATGAGAAGAACTTTAAGATTTGATTTGTTTCAGTGCATTACTCTCCTCGACAAATTATTTTAAGTGCCATTTGATCTCTTCACACTAAAGGTCTCATCGATTCTTCTCCTGAGTTCTTCAACATTGGCTTTTCCATTTTGAAGAAAAAGTTTGGAAAAAAAAAACCTTGCCAATGAGTCCCCAGTTCAGAATTACAAAGGCTATTTTTTTATTGGTGAAAAGTGATTGCTTTGAAAAGGTATCTAGATGGATAGCATCTTCATCATCTCTATAATTTAGACTAAAGGAGACTACAGGGCATACTGGACACAATGAAATAAATCCCCATGGTTTTATTTCACCACCAACTACAAATAAGCACATCAGCAGAGTGGTGCAAAAAGTATCTAGAAGCATAATAATGACATGAATCTAGATAAGAAAAGAAAAGCTAAGCTGAAATATGAACAATTAGGCAGTTTGAAAACTTGCAAAACTTTGTATGAAGCTGAAAGCAAGCATGCAACTAGTCAGAAATGCACCCTTTGCCTGAAAATGTAAGATTGCAGTTATGTCCTCGCAGTTCTTAACACTTGGTGTACAGAAATCCAGGAGGACTGTGTGAAGTTGCCCCAAGCAAGGATTATAGTTGCTTCATCGCCATACCAATAACTACTCAACAAGCTGACTGAGGCACATGAGAAAAAAAGTCCTGCTACTCCAGTCAAAATACACACTGAGACACCTGCAGCAAAGTCTGCTATTTTCCACCCTGAGAGCTTAAATATCAGCCTTCTGGGAGGCATGCTGTCTTACTCTATGCTCTTGAGGGGTACGGCCCAGACGACAACAAAACCACTCTCCACTGTGTCTAAGAGGTTTGAGGATCTACAAAGAACTCCATCACTAATAAATAAATAAATAAAAGCAAACAGATGTGATTGGCCCTTTTTTTTTTTTTTGTCTACTTCTCTTTCTCTGCGACTTTGTGGAAATGTCACTTATTCCTCAGAGAAAATTTAAAAGTTTCACAGCTAGAACTTTTGCTGACCTTTTAGCTTGGGCAGCTATCACTGGCATTTGCACAGATGTTTCAAATATATCGCACTGACCATGAGAAAATAACTTTGATTCAAGAAATTATAACCAAGCAGGAGGAAATGTAATATTGAAATATAATTCCAGACACTGCATCAAAGTTCAACATATGAACTGGAATTACATTACCAGTAAGTTACAACGTAAAACATAAAGGTGGGCTGGCAGAAAAACAAGATAGATATACACCCTGAATATTTATAGTTACCTTGTCACATGCACATTGTATTGGTAAAAACTAGAGTAAAGGACATTAAAAAATATTAAAAATAGATCTAGGAAGTGTTATTGACATAAACTGTCCAAACATGCTTAGTCCTGATTAAGCATTTGTCTCCCTAGGTGTTTGAAGTTCTTTACTATTTCACCAACATGGGACTTTATACATGTACAGGCATAGATATTTAAAAGCATAAGAACATCTTTCCTATTCATTAAAGTATGAGGTATCTACACACGCTCAAACTGTGGATGTTCCTTGGTAGCAGGAGAATTTCTGCCATCTGAGACATCTGGGACATTTTCATGGAAAATAATGCAGAACTCGCCAGAATTCAAGGATTTGCACAGAAACATTAAGACAGAACCCAAAGCAATGTATTTTGACAATTTATCAGCAAAACAGATGAATAGGTTAGTCACAGTTTGAAATATTTATGAAAAGGACTCCCCATATTTCTACATAAAAAAATATATATATATATATATAATTTTGAGCATGTAGAGGAAGTACATTTTTATTAATTTGGTTGAAGTCATGTACATGGTTTCTATTCGTTGCAATTATATAATTTTAGCTGAAAAATCATTTGAGAAATGTACAAACACACTCGCACAAAAGATTCAATTCAAAGTGTCTTCCTGTCCTGTTTACTGCTGAATGTGCACCAGACAGCACACACAGCATTTATGGTTCAATATCCTGCCCTACATGATCCTCCTACTTTTTATATTATAGTTCACATGACAGAATGAAGTTTTAGTAAAAAGGTTTTTAAGAAGACAGACCTTGTATGAAACTTGAATTATCCTTTCATAATTTACTTTCCTTTCCTGAATGATGCTATGAAAATATAATAGAGCCTGTCTTTTCTATTCAGGAAAGATAGGCTCCCAAATGTGCCATGATTTCTACATGGCATTATTCTCAAAGCAAAACAAAACAAAATGTTCCTCTTGTGCTCACAGGGCATCAAGTCAATTGGGGAAAATCAATGGCCTAACTCCTTGTATATCACAGATTCGACACATTCGAACTGCATTTCTGATTTTTCCATCATTTTTATTTTAAATAAATCTGACCTATGAAACTAATACTGTGTTCGCATTATAACAGTAAGATGTGCACTGTGCCTTTTTAAACCAAATTAATAAATAAAAGTTTTTGCAGCCTTTCTAGTGTTTGTTTCTTATTAAAGAGGACACTGCTGTGCTCTAGGGGGGATTAAAAATGCTGGATGAATGTTTTGTTTTCCTCACAGTAACTCAAGAAAAAGGGATGTTTTCAGGGCGAGAGCTAGTAGCAATTAATTTAATTGTATCCTATCCTCAATAAGTTGGCAGATAAAGTTACAGACAAGTGAAAGAAGAAAAGTTTGAAGTGAAACCAGCCTTCAGAATGTGTCTCACCATGTCAACATGTTTGCTTTCAAGTCTACTGGAGTCATGATGCAACACTTGCCACATGTGGCTTGGTGTTTAAAATGGGAAAGTGATTGGAAAAAGTTGGACTGCAAAATACATGAAATTGGAATTAAGCCAGAAGTATAGCCTGAGTTCAACAAGCACAGACCACCATGTTTGAAATTTTGTCCTTCAAATCCATCCATTGTGTATTATAGCTTATCCATTCAGGGTTGTGGGGGTGGCTGCCTATTTCAGGGAAGAGGCCGGTCCTATTATGGACTAGACACAGGTAAAACCTAGACAAGTCACCAATCAGTCACAGGGCAACATGGAGACACTCAGAGCAAACAACCATGCACACATACAGTCATAGTTAGGACAGTTATAGAGCCTAACAGTGCATGGTACTGTTGGATGGAGCAGGGGTATCAGTGCATAGAGAAAACAAGCAAGCTCCACTTTGCTGATTTTTACCAGCCCTCATTCAATTATTTTAGCAGAAGAGTTTTTGACAGTGCCTCCTTACTATTCACAAGTAAACTTCTTATGATTCAACACGGCAAACAGCTTTTCACTCTCTGTTGTTACATTGAGCTTTGGTCCCAGGTGGGATCTGAAACCAAACATCCAAGGCTGGTGGACAGACACATATTGCCTCCTAATATTCCTCAGAGCAATTCAAGCCAGACACAAGAGACTTCTTCAATATAGAGAGATTTAAAAAAGCTGGATGCTCATCGTGCTTGTCGGCTGAGAGAATGGGACCCAGATAAGAAGTGACATCTCCATGGACTTTAGGTGAGAGAATTCTGTCTCTCTGCACAGTGGTGCAGTTGGTAGTATTGCTGCTTTGCAGCAAGAAGGTCCTGCATTAAATTTATGCATGGAATTTGCATGTTCTCCCTGTGAACATGCAAACTCCATGCATGGAGTTTACATCTCTCCGTGTACTCCGGTGTCCTCCCACAGTCAAAAAAACATGAGTGGGATGTTGATTGGTCTCTCTAATTGGTCTGTAATTTTTAATTTTAATTTGATACCTGATACCTTGATAGCTCAAAAAATGGTCAAAATGAATGCATAGAAATTAAATAACAATTGCAGACATACCAATAGATACTCTGCTAGCCCAAAAATACAAAATATGAACATGACTTCAGTGTAAAAAACGTGCAACTTTGGTTAAAATTTGAAAAGCTGTCCACATACCACACTCATAAAGGCCTTTGTCTAAAAAGAGTTAACATGTTGTTATGGTTTGATCAAATAAAACCAAATCTGAGCAGAAAACACTGTCTAAAAAGTAATGTTGTTGTATGTCGGCTATGTATGTTGACATGTTGTCGTCTGACTAGCTCACTTCCAAGAAACAAAAAGCATAAAAAAGATTTCCATGAATGTCTAAAAGAAGTACTCATTTGTTGAAAAAGTTTTCCTGCGAATTAAATTATGCACCCACAGAGAGCTTGTGCAAACAGTGTGAAACATCTCAATTTGACATAGAATGAACTGAATCAGAATGAGAGAGGGCATCCTACTGTGAGGCCCCACTGGTAACCATGGAGGCAGAGTGGAGTCGAGTGTGCTGAGACCAGCTAAATAAATTTAACACATACGTGTCTGAAGGTTGGTGATCACAGTGCCACTTGTCAGGGGTCCTTTGGTGGCATACAGGGCCACAGAGTAGGTGGTGCTTGGCTTGAGGTTGGACAACTGGTGCTCATGCTTGATTCCTTCGACCAGGAAAGTGTCTGCTGTCACTAAAAAATAGAGAATATAGCCAACATGTACTTCTTTATTATCCTATGGCAATGGTTCCGAAAGATTTTCTGGGCCTCGCTATGGATTACAATAACACCCCCAAGAAAACATTTATGAAATCTTTCATGCAATAAGCTTTCTTCTTTACAACAGAATACATATTTCACTTAATGAAAGTGCCTGAGAGTGACACAAAGTGATGAAGAGCACACAATGTTTTGCTATTTGTGAAGGTTTGCTTTTATGGATTTCATGTGGGTGTTCCTGCTGATACAAATCTTTCTTGTAATGGAGTGCAATATTCAGTAAAGTATTCACTTATTGATCTGGGTTGGCCATATTAACATTCAAGGGAATGCATTGAAAACTTACTTTGCACTTTTTCCAAATCCTGGTTGATGCTTTTTTTTTTTTTTAACAAATATCTGTTCAGCATACACATACTCTTATCTCGTATCAGATACATTTCTCTGTCTGATATAATCTGCTTGCCTTCTAACCAACAAAGAAATGTATATATCTATTCTGCCAAATAATGTAAAATTTAGAGTAGCCAAAAAGCATGTGTTAATGAATTACTCGGTCTGTGTTTTGCTTGCTTAAAAAGAACATCAGCTCTTTCTGCTTTCGTATCACAGCATTAGTTCAAAAATAACCCGACTCTTCATTTCAAATCTAGACACAGAATACAAGAGCTGAATACAAAGTATGTTCTTTAACAACTGCATTGTTTGCACCAAGCTTAAATTATCCATCTATAAAACAAAATGAAAAAAAGGTCCTGTTGCTCTGCACTGTCTTAAAGGATCTCTAATCTCAGTGTCAATGTCAATTTATTTATGTAGCACATAAAGACAAAATATGTTGACCAAAGTAAAAATAACAACAATAAGAAAAAGAACTTATAAAGTCTAGCCAAGTAAAGCTAAGTGCATTTTATGGACATATTATTCTAGACTTTCTGGCTTGATTAACTTGTTGTTTTAACATTTCATGCAGTTGAGTCTAGTCTACAGAAACTCCATCTGGGACAAGCTATTTTATTACTGTCAAGTAAAATGGATAGGAAAGACTGTTCCTAAATAGGAATGAAACACAAAATCTGAATAGGATACCATTAATTACAGTATTCATATCAATATTGCGACATACATAATGAATGTGGTATTCTTAGAACATTTCAAACGTTTGAAGATCTGTTAATTAGAGGCTAAGATGGGAAATGAGGGCTGAGTTTTGTTTAATTATGTGCAAAAAACACCTAACTACACATAAATCACATGAAACTAAATAAAACATCAATCACATGTGAAGTTGGAAAAGTTCTAAATTTATGTCTTGAACTTTGGCAGTCACATAAGAAATATCCCAGAAACTAAAAACCTTAAATAGATTTAAGCTGTGGAAATGTTGCCTTTTACAATCTATTAATTTATTAGTTTAGGGTATAACAGACAGCAAATTAATAAAAAAAAAAGTAAATGACAACTCACGCTGGTTATGTGTGATGGTCAGCACGTAGTTGTCCACATTGGATAGTGGAGGGTTCCACCTCAGCAGGGCTCCTTGTGGAGTGATGTTGAGGGCTGTCAATTCTGCAGGCATGTCCATGGCTATGCATAGACAAAAAAAATAAATAAAATAAAATAAATGCATTGAAACTATGGACATTTTTTTGCAAAGAGAATAAAGGGGAACAATTGTGGAATAAAAGACGGTAAAGGATTTGGTATAAAACTATGATGAAAAATGGAAGTCACATGAAGATTAACTTGCACAGATTTATGCCTGCTGCCTATCACATTGCACAAACCCTAGATGAAGGAAAATATTTTATTCAATGAGTCTGTAGCAAAAGAAAGTCTCTTTGAAAATCAAATATGATATAGGAAAACGTAAATATTCTCCTGAGCCATCTGTTTCCCCTGCCTCTTTTTAATTTGTCTCTCAGACTGCTAGATATGCCACAATTGAGTTTGAATTTAATTATACCTTTCACCCCAGTGTTTCAACCCCAATTTCCCCTCAGGCAAGTTATTTGGCAAGGCAGAGAGTGAGGCAGGTAGATTTGGAAATCTGAGTGAGGGCCAAGGTTCTGGACATATCAGATGATTGATAAAAACCTTATGAAAGCAAAAGATGGAATTGCATTTATTTGCACACTAAAGTGTCTCACAGTTTCTTGTTTTGTTGCTTAAATAGGTGAACTGGTCTCACAACAATTACATCAACAATAAAAAATAAAAATTAGTGCAAACTTCTCAAGTTAATATTAATAGGATTATTCTCCTGCAAATTTTCTTGGGTTATAAATTTCAGATTCACATTTCTCCAAGTTTTGAGATGTTATACCTTTGCCAGCTATTCTGTATGGCCAATAACAAGTGTTGTTGACACCTATTATAAGTTAAGATAATAGGTTATTATCATAACTTATCATTGGTTATGATGATAGGTGTCAACAACTCCTATTATCAAACTGATACTTCAGTTTGCAATATCTGGCTGCTATGGATCTGCAACTTTAAAAACGCAAGAGTATTTACAGCTGTACTACTAAGAAATACAAATAAGAAAATAAGCAGTATACCAGTATTGCAACCAATGTTACCTAATCTCATGCTGTGCTAAGCAGACATTCTGTCTGCACTAATAAATATTTATTGATCTCCATAAGCCAAAGCTGTTGCTCACTCCACAGCCTGGTGCTGTTGGGGGAGTGGGCCCTAGTTATAATACATTTAATTTTAAATGTATTATAATACATTTAATTTTAAATGTATTATAATACATTTAATTTTTAAATTATATATATATATATATATATATATATATATATATATATATATATATATATATATATATATATATATATATATTCACTATGTGAACGTGTACTCCATGTTAATCCCTGACCCATCCTGGGGGTGTTTGTGGTATTAACCTAATACCATGAAAAGTCAAATATTTGTAGCTGCTGCAGCAGCCATGTTTACGCTGTATGTGAGCTGCGCCGTGGGGAGCTGCAGGGAAACTTGCTGATTTAGGATTTTTTGGTGAATACACTGCATGTGGAAGTAAAATGCTTGCTAATAGATCAATGTGAAATGTGAGACATGCCCTATTATTACAGCAGATTTTTCTGTCATGCACTGGTGTAGAACCAATTGAGCCTAAAGCATTTTTTAACTGCACAGTTATTACGCTGATTAACAGCAGATAATTATTACCCACACCATGACATTAATTTAAGTATCTCCTAAAAGCCTGGGATTATTGTAAAATCTTACAGTGTGACTGACATAACTGTTAGTTTGTTAAATACTATTCTGATGATTACAGAGCACTTTAAAAAAAAACATGTCCCATCCTTAATTATATGTTAGGGTGTGCTAGTTAAGGATGACAGCTTTCACTGGGCTTGAAACACATGAGGGACACAAATGACCTGAAATAAGCTTTGCTACTTTCTATCAAAAAAAAAAAAAGTTTCTACTTCTTTTTCTTCATTATTTTCTCTCCTGCGTTCAAATATAACTTTGTATGTTGTATTTGTCCTCTTTTCTTTATGTCACTATATATTTTGGCCATGTGATTTAGATAGTGGTAGTTGTAAAAGTTGTACACTAAAGTTTTATAAAACAATATATAAAATGAACACTAAAATCCCTCGGGGTTATGTAAATGATTGTGTATGCCTCGAATCGTTTTGTACAATAATATAAGATATTGCACACTTTGCTGTCCTGTAGCTGTTTGTTCATTAAGGTAACCACAATGTTGCACAAACACAAAACACATCATGATGATATTGACTAACAATATAACCATGATGGCCAAAATAACAAGTACCATTACAATGCTATGTAACTTCATCGTTAAGCTGTGCAGATATTCATGCATCAAGTACATATTCAGTCCAAAACAAAACACTCCCAAAATGCTGTCAATAGCAATTACATGAAGCAGCAATGACTCTCAAGTAAAATTGAGTGCATTCAATATAAATTCACCAATATATTTATATAATTTCTAACAGATGAACAGCTGCACAGTGATGCTTATTGAACGCTATAGTAAATGTTTTCTGTGTTTCATAAAAAGATCTGAATAATGAAATGCTACCAATATTTTCCAACAATGTTTAGCCAGTCATTTCTTCCTGTTGTAATTGGGTTGTAAATCAAAAGCTAATCTTTGCATTGGTTTCTGAAATTATTTGGCTATATTTCAGTAATAATTGTTCAGTATTTTACATATTCAATGTGAAAAAGAGCCAGAAGTCAAAGTTATTTAAAATAAATGGTTCCTGCCATCCAATGTATTTTCTGTGAGTACATTAGAAATCTGTTCAAACAGTGCAAAATGAAGCCTCTTTAAATATCTCGTCATTGAAAGGGTCTTCTGACATTGAGTTAAAATAAACCTCTCAAGCAGTTTTTAGACGAACTGGAATCTCAGCAGGTTTAGTGAAGAAAAAAAAAAAAGACTTTTACTTTCCTGGTTAAAAAGGTGGCTGATTAAAATATTTGAGTAGTGAAAAGTGAGAGGTTCTCACACTGAGAGTACAGTCAGAATCCCTTTAAACAAATTCCTACATTGTCTATATTTTATGTAAGGAGTTTCATATTAGATTAAAGAACCTGCCGTGTTAACAAAACAAAGAGTGGCTGGCTGCTATTTTCAACCTTTTCCACAATAATTGATTATGAAAGTGAGTTACGATGAAACTGCTGTGATTTTCAAGTTATTAAATACTTGGCTGGGGCAAGACTGGATTACTCCCCCAATCCCCTGTTAATGTATTGTTGTAGAGAGCAGTATTAAATTGTCCCTGGTTGGACATTGTGAAGAAAATGTTATTTACCACTTCTAACAAGCTTGACTTTAGAGTCATGTTCTTTTCAGGCAATTGCAGTCCCAACAACTCAGCTCAATGTAAGTATACTGAAATTTTTGAAAGAATTAGCTGATAGAAATGTATCCGAAGGCTGGAAATGTTCCTTCATCAAACACAGTATATGCTATCAAGCAACAATGAGCCACAGTGCTATTCTTTGGTTTTAAGAATAGCTTTACAAAGGCAAACGAGATGTTCTTTGTTCTTCTGATTTGTGACTAATACCTAATAGAGTGAAAAACCTTTTCATGTACAAAAAAACCCAAAACAGTACAGCAAGACCCAGACAAGGTAGGATTAAGAAAAGAGAGAATGGAATAAATAGGAAACATACGACAGAGAGATGAAGGAAGAGGGATAAAGGCAGAGACAGACAGTTATACCGGAAGATCGAAGAGAGTAAAATGGATAAAGAGATAAGTGAGGGGAGAAAGCAGCAAGACTGATGGCTCAGAGTGAGATGGAGCTGGGAGGTGGTAACCAATTACAGAATCGTGGTATGGACACTTTCATCTGTTGCTCCAGGAGAGTTCTACAGTGTCAGCTGTATCTTATATTTTATGTGACATCTTTGTGGAAACTCTTGTATGAAACCCACTTGCATAGGAAAAATTGGTCTGATGGTCCAGCAAAGAATCAAATCCCAGTTTATTCTTGCAAATTAAGTTGCATTGTTGTAGCTTCAAAATGGTAATAGTACCTAGAAAAAAAAAAAAACGCATATGTACATCTATAAGTTTCTTATCTTATAAGATATCCTGAGATTACTGAGTTTATGCTCCCAAATCACTGTTAATTATGGTTAATGGTTAATTTTGTCAAAAGTTTGTTCTGCTTCTTGTGATTTGTTTAAAAGTTTCCCAGAGTTACACAGTCTTAGCTCCACAATATATAAGACAATTACTCAAAAGCAGTGTTTGAAGTCTATTCTTTGATCCCTTTAATAAACATCACCATGAAACATTAAGTCTGGTAAGAGGCCAATTTGGCATCATATACAGAATCACACACACACACTGGTTTCTGATCGATCTTCTGAGCATCACCTGGATTTACATGGAAGATGCATTAAGCATCTTCCATGTAACAATAAAGCATTTCAGACAAAGACATATTTAAATATAGATAAATAAGCTAATGAAGGCTAATTCAAGCAGTTTTTGAAAAAAAAAAAAAATACTCATTTAAAATTTACAAAAGAGTCAAGGTTTGTTTTTCTGTGCGCTGTGGTTGACAGCAGGGTGGTGATGTTCTGAATCCTATGCAGACATTACAACACAATAAATTAAGTACTACATAATATCAAAGCTAATGTAATACTGCTAAACTGCTGTGGGTTATTTTACTGCCCTTTACAATCAGTGATTTTTGTGCATTTAGTCGCATTGATGGAGCCGATCAGGACATCCCAACATTTCACTCTAAAAAAACTAAGACACATTTTTCTGGCTCCTTTTAAAATGTTCTGCTTAAATAAATCTTATTAAACAATGACACGTTAAAAAACAGTATCGCCACTGTCTATCCTGCGCGCAATGTTGTGGGTGTTTTTATCGACTGTTAGTAGCTACCTGTGAAGACGGACGTGGTGACAGGTCTGCTCTCTTGACTCCCTCTGACAGCATTGAGGCTGATCTCGTACTCGGTGGCAGGAAACAGACTAGACAAGGTGTAGTTTGTCACATCGCTGTCTATCATCTCGCTGTCCACTCGACCTGAAGTGGGCACAAGAAATGACGAAATCATAGGCACCACTGTTATTCCACATTTAACACATGGTGTATCATGTAACCAGCTGCTACCTGGAATGAATTGCTGATCAGTATGGCATTTTAATTTAAAATTCAATTAAAGCTGACTGATAAAATGTCATGATTAATTGCTATAACACATTGTGTAACAGAGTGTGCCAACACAAAATGTACCTTGTGTAAGAAAGCAAATGCCATGTTAATTTAGCTGTAATTAGAAACACCACTGTGATTTCCATATATTACTATAGTGAATTTCAAAAAAATTAAAACCAGCTTAGTTCAAACAGTGTGATGAAATATAACACATGCTACCTCTGGCTGACTGGTAGGAGAGCTTGTAATATTCAAAGGGAGCCAGTGGTTTGATCCAAGAGATGGTCACTGAATCTTCTGTCACATCTGAGACTGCCAGTTCTTTTGGTGGGTCCATTTCTACGACAACAATGGGTAAAGAATTATTAACTACTCAAACTAACTAATTATTAAACAATCAAAAATCAGATTAAATAAAGCTTCACAATAGCAATACTGACTTACTTTGCTTTCAAAAGCAACATGTGAGAGCTATAAAATGAAATGATGCCTCATTGTACGTTTTAGTTTTCACTTCATTTACCAACAGAAGACCCTTTCTAGAAGAACAGAGTGCTCTGAAGGGTCTGAATAATAAAGGCAAAGATCAATAAAACACAGCCAAAGAACCATAAGATCAATCTTAAAATAAACAATGCAATCTGCTATGGTAGCTAGATCAAATAACTTTAGAGAAATCTTCAAAGGCTGTTCTTAATGAACACATTATCACATCTAATTATCACTTAATGGCAATGACACATAAAACACCTTTAGTGAACAGAATAATAAAGTAATGTAATCATCAGAAGAGTTTCTAAATAAGTGATGGTGTAAATAATAGTCATTCAGAAGATATTGGTTTGTTCAAAGATAGACAAAAATGAAACAAATTAAAGATGTTTATTTTGGTAACAATATTAATTTTTGTTATATTTTTTAGTTATATAAAATTCTATATAATATATATTGTTCTATATATTTGTATGATGCTAATGCACATATTTTCTAATACGTTCTAAACCCACCAAAGGAGAAAAAACTTTTCTGTCAGAGATATAATATTTTTTCTATGTCCCACAGGCAGATCACAGTGGTGTACAGACTGTGTAAGCTTACATCAAAGCACAGTTTGAAGCTTGAACTGACCATTGTGGCAAAATGACTATCAAAGTCAGCTCAGCAAAATCATCTGTTATAACTGTGGCTAAATCGTAAAGCCAAGCGGCATATTTTAAATATGGCAAATGAATCAAATGCGAAGCTAAAAAGAGTGGAGCCTCACAAACGCTCACATTCAAACAAGGCAGATCAAAGCAAGGCCCTGAAAAGAGAGGTGGAAGAAATACTATGTACCTGTCTCCAAATCCCCATCCAATTTCATCCTTGAAAAAGTGCTTTTAATGTGTAGGTTAATCAAAAAAGGAGAGCAAGAGACAGAGCCCAAAACTGTTTCACTGTTTTTGCTTAAATCTGAGCCTCTGGCAAAGGTTAAAATACTTATTTTTGTGATGCTATGCGCTTCTATTCATTCAAATACTTCCCTTATTATGATAAATTTCTCATTGAAAAAAAAACAAAATGAAAAAATATAGAAAAACCTAAATGTTTTTAAATGACTACAACTCTGAGCCTTTTCTCAGTAATTTATCTGCTTAAACATGAATACTAAACTTTAAATGGTATGTTTACAACAAACTGATTTGGATGAAATATGGAAAAAAAAATTCTTGGAAATATTTCACTAGATAAAATAAACTCATTTGTGAATGTTAAAGTGTTCTAGTGAAGCAAAAGAGAATTTAGATGGAACTTCTCAGATACTGCATAAAAAAAATTAATGATGATAATAAGCAGAAAACCAAATGTGAGCCATAGTGCCCCATTGCCTGTTCTTTCAGTCTTCTTTCTGGAAAATAATATGTCACCAGTTTTTCACAAAATTCTTCTGGCAGAAAAGTTCTTTAATTCAGAACAAACGTTGAGTCATTAGTCAGAGTTCCTGTTGATTTATACTTTGACTGTGGTGAGACTCAGCCATCTGATTTCCTAGAACAAAAAAACCTCTTACTTTTTTGTCTCCAACAAAAAGAAAGTCTTTCTTCTACAGCTCTGCAAAAACAAAAAGCCCACAAAACATTTTTGCAAACACCCTAATTTGATATCTCTTTTTAATTTAATTTTGCAAGCTGTTTTTTGTAACCCTTTTTATCACCCATTCAGACACACACATTAATGTCTATTTTTTTAAAAAAGGCCTTATTCCCTTTCTTTCTTTCTTTTTTTTTTTTGTGTATTGTCTCGAGGCACTCTACCCAATTATTCCACCAAATGTCCGTGAAAAGTGTACAGTAATTTCAAATATGTCCTAGTAATAAAACTGTCCATCATTTACATTTTTGAAAAATTGCTTAAAAAGGAAGACATTGATTTTCGTAACAGAAATACTTTTGGGTTTTAAAAAAAATTACTCTGTGCTTCGTATTGAGGTGAAGTTGAGTGAGTGCAGTAATTTGGATTTCCCCAGGATTAAGAGTGTTATTTAGGGGAAAAAAACGCTTCATGAACAAAACACTTTACAAGTGTAAAGTTATAAAAATAAGCTGCCGATTCCTTTTTGATTTGAAAAAGTCCCAAATGCTGAAAACTGTATGTACTCATGGCACACACAACAAATTTCAGACTGAGCAGCTCACCTGTCCTGAGGGATGCCGTAAGGGGCTCAGAGGTAACATCCCCTTGTATTGTGATTAAACTGAACGTGTAGTGAGTGGACGGCAGCAGGCCCTGGACCAGTGACCTCGTCTTGGAGCCATCGAGTGTCACCTTAGAAGTGTCTGTCCCATCAGCAGAGCTGTAGCTCAGAATGAAGAGGTCAGCGGGTGGTGCTGGGGCACTCCATGCCACCAACACTGAATCTGATGTCCCTTCTGACAGGTAAAGGTGGGTTACAGGCCTGATCCCTGGAGGAACGGGGGTTTAGAAGTCACTCGGTAGCGTTCAAGAACAGGTTAAAATTCCAGCGGCGAATGAGAAGCGGAAAGGGACAAACAGTCGCAAGATGAATGGAAATGAGTGTCAAAGTCATGCAATGATGGATGGGAGCGCTGTAGGATGGTGTAATAGATTCCTTATAATAAAGTTAAGATTAGACTTGATGAACAAGGTGAGTCAGAGCAAACCACAATCATGTGGCAATAATGATTTAATTGGTCATGAAATGGAGAAACTAATGAGATTACCCGCAATAATGATGAAGATGTGACAGAACTGTAAAAGCCTGATAACAGCAGATGCTGCTGTCATGTTGTCTGACCCAAACAGGAGGTAATGTAATATATATGAAGCTCCTCCAAACACAACAAGAGTTTCATTTGATTAGCCAAAAGTGGATTCATATAGCTGGAGAAATATAGCAACAATAACTTTTCCTTAACTTATTAATCCAGATGAAACACGTATGGAACAGATCTTTTTGCCATCAATCGTTCCATTAAAGCTGCATTGTTATTACTGACCTACATCCACAAATGTCAGGTTGAGTAGCCAGTTTTTGTTTTTCACAGACTGCTGTGATATTTTATTTCAACACTGTCAGCAGAAATTTGTGTGCCACGCAAACTTCTTTGTCCTACTTAATGATGAGCCCAGTTGTCCTTCTTTAGAGTAGCAGAAAGTGCTATCCAAAGAAATATGTTCTTGAAGAAAGTTTCTTTTAAATACCACTTAAATATTGTAAAAAGGATGGTTGTGGTTATGATGAAGTGTGCTGTTTTTTTTTAATTGAGATGACAGTAAATCAATTAGGGTTAATACAAATTGCCTAGCACTTAAACACATGCTGTTTGTTTTTAATTCAGTAGTGTTTTATCATTTTCTTTCCTAAAATATGGTCGCAAACAAACTAGCCATTGAGAATAAACTCTTGCATAATTGAGTCAACCTAAACATACCTTGCAAATGTAGTAGTTAATTTGTTAAATAATCCCTGGTTACTGTGGTGAAAACATGGTATTATCAGTAGTTTATTAAAAGAGTGGTAAAGGTGCTCTTGAGCCACACAGGGCCTCTTATATATTTCATTGGTTTTGCCATCACAGGTTTACCTAAGTACAGGCAATTTCTGCTAATAGGCCAAGCGGTGAATGAAAAGATGACAGACACATCAATAGTTTTCCCCAGACTTTTTTTGATCTGTCATTTTATCTTGTTCTTATCTCTTTGCAGGTGGTTAAATTGAAGTCACCCAAGAAGCCATTGTTAGAAGAACAGAACGACGATGAGGATGATGGTATTGATGATGATGCAGTGATAGCGACAACTGCCAGTCTGCCATGATGGTAGGAGCGAACAAGAAAGCAGCTGATGAGGGGTGATGATAATGACAGCAGAGAAGACAGCGGTGCCCGTCATTTGGACATCGTCCTTTGTGTAAGCAAAGACCACATCAAGCTTTTTACAAAAGTAACAAAGAGCCTGCAGAGGTGGGAATAATGACAGATAATCTGCCATGTATTCTGATGGACAGATTTTGTGAAAAAAATCAAAACAAAACTGGAAACTGACTGAATGCAAAGAAATGGCATCAGGCTGAGAAACAAGACAACAGTGTGGAAAGGCAATACTGTGCAGCTATGCCACATGGAATTCAACAGAAACAAAGTCAAATTCAGTTACATGCAAAACAGAGGTGTAGTAAGGAAACACTTGTAACAACCTCATTAACTGACTTGAATAATTTATCTCTGCTAATTGCTGCTTCAAAGCCTTTAAGGTCCTCTGTTTTCTTTTAACATGGCGTACCTTACCTGCAGCCATACTTTAGTTCATTATAGACACAGTTTTCTTGATTATGCAGCACAATCTTTAGACCAGTCTCTAGCTTCTGTAGTAATTGGCTGATCTTTCATGTCTCTGTCTATGCAGAGACTCTTGGGAATTCATTTATCTCTTGTATTTTTGTTGACTGAGACACTTAAAGTGATACTGGTAAGAAAATGTTCAGTAAAACTGCAAAAAAGAAAACAAAAAAACTGATTTGTTCATTATCGATAAGAAAAAAGAATATCTATTGACTCTTATTAAATTGCTGCTCTTGCTTCTTCCAAAGGTATGTATTAGATGTTTGTCTTTGCAATTATTCTCATGATGTGTGAATACAGAACTGACATTTCTCTTTACCTGTAAAGGCGTCTATGGTTGCTGCAGTGCTCTGCTGCCTCCCTCTTCTTGCTGCTACTGTTATTGTATATTCAGTTCCAGGGTCAAGGTCTGTCAGAGTCGTGGTGGTTATGTCTTTAGGAACTGTCAGCTGGAACAGAAAGAATAAGACACTTAAGTTAAAACTGAGTGCAACTACACACTGCAGGTTCTTCAAAATGTTTCAGAGCCTTGTACGATCTTGATCAACAGAGTGAAGATCCCTATAATGTATGAACTTTATCCCTGGGTGACAGTAAACTGGCTCGGATTTGCTGTGTTTATTACCTCAGTTGTGATACCAGAGGAAGATGTGTAGGTGACCCGATAGTGGTCAATTGGACCCTGGACTACACCCCACACCAGAGTGATGGAGTTGTCAGTAGAAGCTGTCACAGTTAAATCCATGGGTACATCCAGGCCTGCAACACCAGAGGGCAAACATAACTTCATGTTAAAGCAGGACTGTGAAAATAACTTCAGCTGAACAGACCTGAGACTGGATTTTTGCATAACAGTATTAAAAAAAGAATCTGTCTTTTCTTTTCAAATGCATATCACAGGGACAAAGTATCTCCAGTATCACTGCACTTTCTCTTTCATATATTTCATCTACTTGCTTAAATAACAGATAATGGAAAAATGTTTACTCAATTACTGTATTAATCATTAGAATAAAAAGAAATAAATTATGAGTTTTCTAAAATGATAGCTTGAAACAGTCCCAAAAGGTAACTAACTTTCTTAATTACATTTTCACGGTTTTCTTACAGCTCTGACATAAGAAATGGCAGAACCAATAAATACCCTTAACGGTGTAAGGGCAGGGTATTAATTTTTTATAGCTTTAAAGCTAATGTTAAGTTAAACTTTGTCTGCAGCTTCCTCATCAGACATTCACAATTAAAATTAATACAGAAAAAGCTTCAAGAGAAAGTGATGGTGATATAAAACAACTCCTGAATGACCTGAGATATTGTATAGTAAATGCATTGTGCCAGGGATCCATAAGTAGTTGCTTTAATCTAACAGCTAAAGGGGATTTGTCTGTGGCAGAACCTTCAAAACCACCATTTACATAAACCGTAGAAATACAATTAGCTGTTAAAAAGAAGAACAAAACTGTGCAGTTTGAAAGAGTAGCGAGGCATCCACGCTGACATTTCAAACAGGTGAAGGTCGAATCAAGTTTCTTTTTTAGTACTCTCAAATGACTCAAAGCACAATAAAATATTCTAATGGCCTTTTGGTTGCGGGGATAAAGAGAGAGGGCCATTAGCTAAATAGCATGGATGATTACAGATTTAAAATGCTGTAATGGGAACTTTGATCCAACACAGATAAAATGAAAGCGCTAAATACCTCCATAAAAAACAAAAGCAAAGCCAAAATCTTATTTGCCTGGCATTTTCAAATGACTCATCTTGGTTGAAACATGAGTGCTCAGTGCAAAGTGAGCAATGACTGTTTAAAATAAATGAGCCAACTTGCTATGCTTATATTTCCAAACATTTCTTATATTCTAAATATGCAGAAGCTGAATCTTATTTTCATTGACTGAATCATGAAGTGTTACCTGTCCTGGCATTCATCGTTGCTGGTGTACTCTGGTTGATGCCCTTCATGGCAGAGATACCAATGCCGTACTCCGTACCTGGCAGAAGGTCTGATGCACAGAGACAGAGAGAGAAGGGGCGATTCAACAAGCAACACTTCAAACTCTAGGACACTTTCACATTCTCCTCTTCACAGGCACTTAGAAAATGAAGTTTTCCACCACAGCTCTAAAAGATAAACAAAGGTTACGAGGGACCTTTGCAGCATTAAGGCCTTTAACAAATGAAAATAAAAATATTCCAGATGACCTATCTTTCCTTCAATGTGCCTGCAAGACAACAAGCGTATCAGGAGATACCATCAGTAGCCCATCAACCAAATGTTAGCTCTAGAGATAATCCTGCCGTGTAAAACACAGTCACTTCCCAACATCTTCAGTGCACATTAGATGGACTGTGATAAGACTAACAGCATAACAAAAACTGAGAATTAAGCATGAGAGCCCTGCAGAGCTCAGTAATAAATAATATTTAAAAGTTTTACAGCAGAAATTTAAAGTTGAACCACAATTTTTTTCTACACTTACCCGTGAGATTAGTCTTAGTGGTGGCACCCTCGTTGCGTGGCACAATCACTTTATCATACTGATCTCCTGCTAAAGTGCTGTACACCACCTGATACCCCTCCACCTGTATTTGAACATTTAAACATTTGCAGAAACAAAAATCTGAATGTAACTTTTGGGAAACAAAGAAATGTTATGCTTCATGTCCTTTTATTTGTCAGTCTAAATCTCATGTGAACCTTTTTTTAACACTTCGTAGTGTTATAAAACAACATTATGGAAACAATCTTAAATTGGGAGTCAGTCAGCATTTAAGTTTTCTTTAAAAAATTCATGTTGTGACATGGTGTAAAGGGATTTAGTGAGGTAGAAAGTGCACAGGAATGGTTACTGACTGACTTCATCCAGAGGTCTAAACCTTCTATTTTTAACCATACATTTATGTTTTTAGTTTTTCTGTTTGCTTGATTGGTTGGTTTGCTCTTTGTGATCAATGAGACTGAACAATATAAATGTGACGTTGGTGTAAAATGAAAAAAAAAAAAAGTCCCTTAGTGATGGAAAGAAGAGTTTATTTCAGCCTAGCATTAATATTTATATTTAAAGCACCTAGAGAAAAATCGAATTCAAAGATTTTCTGTGCCCTTTACCTCCAAAAACCATGTCTTTGCATGGCAAAAGCACATTAAATAAGTTTTGGATGTTATGTTTCCAAAGTAGATTTTTTAAGTGTGTTTAGGGGTTGTATCACAATCTGGAGATTGTGAGCTTCTACATTGACTTTGTCCTATGATCAGTACTAACTTGGATTTACGAAGAACCAGAAGTGAATTCATATCTGCTGCATACCACTTATGGGGAGTGATGACATTTGATCAATAGTAATGTTTTCAGTTCCATAAAAGCTGAGCATGAAGCCTAATTGATGGATTTGTGTGACATAAGAACATAATTCCACAGTCCGCGTTACTACATTTAGTTCAGATAATCTGTGGTGTCTGTACTTTAAACTGAACTGCATTTTTCTTGAGTGACAGGGTGTTTATCTACTGACGGCTCGAATGCTCACTGCTGAGATCAACTTGTTTTTTGTTTTTTTTCCTGCAATCTAATAATAACCTTTCAGTCGATAGCTCTAATCAGCATAATTTCATAAGCAAAACAGAGATCACAAAACTGACATTCAAATAACTAAAACCTCTTATCTTGAGATGAATCCAACAGCCATCAATCTCTTAAAGTGGTTGAAAGCAAATTGAGACAAATGGATTAAATCTGCCTCACGTCTCTTTACCTCAGCCTCACTGTTATCCCATTCAAGCTCGAGGGTAGTGGAGGTCTTGGACACGAGCCGTAAGTTCTTGGGGGCATCGATCTCTGAGAAGAATGATAAAGCTGACAATGTTGGGGACACAAAGACCAATTCTCAGAAATTGTGAGCAAGCAAATATATCAGCAGTTATTAAAAAAGCACCAGAAAGCACTAAAAGAAAGGGTACATTTATCATGTGTAGTCTTTATGAAAGGCTGCTACTTTAGCTCTTCTCACATTTCCTGATCAATGCAGATTCAATGTCAAACTGTAGCTGAACATAATACACTCAATGGATTTAAATAGATTTTTTTGTTGAAGGTTGTGCTTTTCTATGCAGCCTTTGGTAAAGTAAAAACTCCTTTATCGAATGCAGATAAATAATATTGCATGCATTAGGCCATTATACCATTACTCCTGGATTCACACATGCAGATAAATCATCAGTACATCTGGTTGCTGTCAGACCTCACCGGTTGTAAATTCAGTAGAGATAGAGCCGCTTTCATTTCCTTTCCTTACTCCGCTTACAGACACCTCGTACCGTGAACCAGGACGCAGAACCTGTACAGGAGAAAAAAACACAGCTATTTAGACTGATATCATATTTCTTTCTCACTATTGTTTTATCTCCTGACACAGGTGGCAAAGCAATCCTTTTATTTGATCATTTATGCATGTCACAGAAAACAATAACTCTAAGCATGAGATAAAAAGAGAACCCTTGAGAACTTACTTCTCTCTATAAGTGATATAAATGACAGCTGAGTCCCCTCATATGCTAGAATATGATCAGATCTGTGATGATTCATACAACACATAAACGTGCACCTGTAATGAGTACTGGGTAAGTGTGGGCTGGAGTCTGAAGGTGGTCCTTGGGCCCTCTCCTCTCACAAGGCCGTAACGCAACACAATCTGATCGATCTTGGCTTTTGGTGGTGTCCACTCCACAAAGGCCACAGTGTCTGACACATCACGCACAATCAGCTGAGTCGGACCATCAATCACTGCAAAAAAGCAACAAAGCAACAAAAAACAGGCATCATGTTGTCAGCCTGGACAATGATTGTTTGCTGTCTGTGTGGATCCTACTGTGTACTGCAAATTAATGTTCTTATTTTTCAGCATAAGAGGTAGTATAAATTCAGCATTTTCTTTTATAATAGGGAGGGACTACAATAGTCACAAGTAAACTTAATAAAAGCAGTCGTCTTGCATAGCTTTCACTCTGGTGAAAGTACAGTGGGTGTAACTGGGGCTGTTTTTAGTAGTGCTCGGAACTAGTTTGGCATAAACCAACTATAAGGTAAACACAAAGCTAATTACCTGCGTAAGTCTTTGCTCTCTCCTTGGTAAACCTAAATTGACGTGAATGACAATCAGCCAAGAATAAGTTATGGTGGTGACTTAATCTATGTTTCACTAACTTCATAAATTGAAAATTAAATCAAACCTAACTTAGCCATGTTGAATATTGGAAAATCGGGACATGGTGTTCTTAGTGATAAGTAAGCTGAGTATTTAATTTGCATGGTATGCATCCAAAGAGTGAAAAGACACATTTACTAATGGGGGTTGTGTTTAAAGGACTTCAAAGTTATTGAAATTGAACATTCAGTGAATTTTTCCAGGCTATTTATATGACTTGGAACTTGAATTTTTCCACATTTAGTAAAATGGGACACAAAATTAGGCCACATTCTGCAACAACTCAAAAGTGCCACTCTTAATGTCAATCGACAACAATGTTTTATTTTCTCATGTTTTGGAAAACTGAAAACATCCCAAGAGGAGATGCTGCAAAGTGTGGTTCTTTTAAAGTAAATTAAAAGTTTCAATCTCTTTCAAAACAGAGTGAAACTTATTCAGTTTCAATCTCAGATGGGGATCTGAAATCTACATTGGAATGTTAAAATAAAACTCCAAAACTCATTGTGTTAGCACTCAGTGCCTCAGGGTTTGACAGTGGTCGATGTGGATTTATTATCAGTGAAACCTGGTCTGACAGCCAGTCATGTTAAACCTAGCAAAGCTGACACAGGCTCTGAAAACAAACTTCATTTGTGAAGGGTGTAAAACATGAAGTGGGATACAAGTCAGGAAAAGATATGTACAAGATGTAAAAAGCTGCACACATATCATTGACAGGGGAAAACCTAATTGCCTGACAGATGAGGGATTCACTGATCACTTCTCAGCATAGTGTTTTTATCAAAGATTGTGAAATTTATGTCAAAATAATGCCACATTAGATACATTTACAATTAACACTTTAAACTGATGGCTTAACTCTAAGAAAGCCATGGTTTGACAGCAGATGGTTTTAGCAGATAACAGAAGGAGCAAAGGTGCCAAGAACTCAAATCGACACCTTTTTTCATTACAAAATGAGGCTCGATGTTAAAATAAAATGCTATTAATGAAATGTTTCACCTTTATATAAGCAAATATTTGGGGTATTCCTCAACCACCTATGCTTTGCAAAAACAGGCATAGTCAGAATGAGTTAAAGACATCTATATACATATTTTCATAACATATTCTTTGATGGATTTAGAATTGGACTTTGGCTCCTACATTATTTGCTACAAATAAAACATGAATCAAACACACTTAAATTTGTAGTTGCGCCATGACTAACTGAGAAAAGGAACAAATGTTTTTGCAAAGCACTATATGTCTGTGTGCATTTTTGTAAAAAAAAAACAAAAAACACAAGGCCTCTGTCAACAATTACATTATTCTCCATTTTATCTGTTTTATATTAACCTTAAATTAAATTGTAAGTCAATTTTATTGAACTCATCTCAAAAAGAATCAAGCTGAGATTTCTCATTACTTATGTCACAATAATTCATTCCACAAGACATATCTCAGAATGTAAAACTTGAGCAGTATTTTATTCAGTGACAGCATAGTTACTCACCAATGCTACTTACAGGTTTGACTTCTCACAGACATATCTCACAGTGATCTTATTCTTACAGGCGGTGAGCTTCTGAGATCTAAATAAGTCTCAATTTCAGACTTGACATATTGCAGGTCCATTCTGATCCTTGATGTATTAGAAATTGGCCCCTTGAGTCTTGTCCTAGAAAACAACCTAAGGAAGCCACTTCCTTGGAGCCAGCTCCCACATCAGCTCTGCTCTCCCTCTGGGCTTTCTTCCCGACTCCTTATGGTGCCACCTCTTCTCCAAGGAGGGATAAATCTTTGTTATGAATAATTTAGTAACTTCAAATTTGTCTTTTCCGCTTTTTTGTCCAATAAGGTGTCATGCAGCGAGCTACCGTGAAAAATTAATGAGCAGATGACATGAATTATTAATCGATATCTAATTACAACCCCCAAAAAACTGAACGAAGACTTGACAGGAAATTGATGGTGTTTTGACTGCAGACGTCGGCGTCTGAATTGTTATGGATGAGATTTGAATTGGACCTATTACACCTAAATAGTGTCTGCTGGGTGAGGAGTGGGATCCATATATCAGCTACTTTGCACTGGAGACAAAAATGTGAGAAATAAGAAAACAATACTTTTGTATGCCTGTACAGTTAATGTACAGTTATATAGCTGCATAATTAGTCTTTAACTTGCATCTAATTTGTTTATATCACCAATAATAGAACCTGAACAATTTTTCTTCCATAGTTTCAGGAGTATGTTGTTGCAATATGCCCAGTATAATATACAGTCATATTCAATAACTTAGAATATTACTGAAAAGTTCATTTGTTTCAGTAACTCAATTCACTAAATGTAAAAGCACTATGTATATTACCTGCACACAGACCAATGTTTTCAAGTCTTTATTGTTTTATTTTCTGCTCATGAAACATTTTTGATGAAGAAATCTGGCCATAATGGAAAGTATGTTTAACAGTTGTTAAATGTCCTTATTGTCAAATAAAGAAAGTACTGTATATTCCTTACTTTGCTAAGATGTATCCTACACCTCAATTTTACTCCACCTGAGACACATAGGGTCGTGAAGATTAAATCATCTATCAGAAAGCAGTGGGATCCTCAAGGGACCAACTCCAGCACCAATTTTAATGCATTTTGAGCATTCACATCTGCATTCATAACAACATTTCACCTAAACACCATCACACTAGCATACTGCAGGGGGGGGGCGAGGGGGTGGAGGCAACAGTGGAGTGGCATTGCCCTTATGTAGTTCTTGGGTCTGCACCTGCTCTGTCTCAGTGGGGACTGTTGGTGTGTGGACAGCCTTGGGGGCTCTGGAAACATTACAGGAAGAGGACAAGTGGGTTTGGGTGTTTTGTTGGTGTGGTGGTGTTTGTGTTGGGGCTCATTTGTTTTCTGTGTCGTGGCCTATGGCTCAGAAGATGTATGGACTCAGCTGGGTCCTGCTGGGGTCCTTAGTTCTTTGTCGAATCAGGTGGGATAGCAATGGACGATAGGGGAGTTTGGTTTAACGTGTCTCTTCCAGTACCTTTCTGGCCTGGGGGCAACTTCTCCTGTGCTTCACTGACAAGCTGCCTCCTTGCAGGGCGTAAAGCCAGCAGCTGAGGGGTGCCTGGTGTCAGTCTGCCTGAGGCTGCCGTGGCCTCTGGGAGTTGAGGCTACCTGCCTCCTGCTGCTTTTGAATGATAAGTGCTAAAATGTTCTACTCTTCTCACTAGTGCAACGTTTTTGCAATTTCATGTTACAAACTAACACACAAACCTATCCTACAGACTCTCAAACTCATGCACCTACACAAATAATCTGAATCTGAATAATCTGATTTTGTGTTAATGCAACCTGTTTAGTTTGACAATATATGAAATCCTAATTTAATAAAGTTAAGCAAGCAATTAAGATGTCATCTCCAACTATCTTTTTTTCTAAATCAAAGCTGCCCTTACTTGTGTATGCAATGAACTATTCATTATTTCAATAGTTCATTATTTCTTATGCCTCAAATTTAACAGCAGGAGACGTGAAAAAGAAGGAATGATTAACAATAAAAGATATACATAACATATACTCCTTCCAATTTATCTGAATGGTGAGGTAAATGCAATTTTGACAGTTCATATATTTAAGTTTTCAAGACAATGGCTGACAATATTTGAATGCATATGCACAGATGTCACATTTCTTCTCTGCGGTGACACTCTGCCCGGTTAGATACACGTCAAACTCTCAACTTTTTATTCATCCTTTTGATTGGGAGGATATGGATGTAAAATGTCATGTTCCATGATGGTCAGTGTCCAGCTCTTTGCAACTAGTAATATTCTATTATAAAGCACTGCGATTTCCAGTTCATCTTACTTACAGGTTGTGAACGTAGCAGTGACGGGCTGGCTTCGACCCTGCTCTCTGAGCGCCACCAGGTTGACTGTATATTCCTCCCCCGGCCTCAGACCACTCTGAATAAATGAGGTGATGGTGCTGGGCAGCTGGGCTGTCATGCCGCCATCATTGTCCTTTAAAACAGTAGACAAAAGTGATGAGGTAAGTTAAGAATATTTCAACAGTGACACTACATAAGACGAAGAAGCCCACATAAAAATAACTTCCTACAAACAATTTACACAACCTATAAATATATACAGAAAATGTACTGCAGTCTTGTTTTTTTTTTTTCCACCTCTAAACTTTTGGATGGTTGAGCACATTAAATTCCCAAACTATATTACCAAGCAAAAAACTATGTGCAACAGTGATTTTCTGGTCATGTTCTGCAGAGGCAGCAGTTCCAAAGGCCTGTCACTCATCAGTACAGAGGCCCCAGCTACATCCAGCTGCTCTCAAAGAGTCAATGTTGCAAATGCACTTCCTGCTGACAGATGTTTTACCTACTGCTAATCTGGGAACCCTAACCACCTGCACTTTGATGATTGTCATCACAGCAGAACATAAAGGATGTAGTAATTTTATTTAAATACATTTCTAGTTAGAAATGTAATTTAGGTTTATCAGCAACACATAATCAAACTGGAATAAATATATTTTAATCATATAATTAAAATTTATTTTAATTATATGACAATATATTTCATAAAATATATTCACACTTTTATTGTCTGAATAACAATAAAAGTTTAAAAATGTAAACAGAATCATTGATTTCGTTTTTTATAATTTGATTTCTTTTTGTCTACTCAAGTCCCTTCTCCACTGTCAACTCTTACTGTAGCTAGTTAATGTCTGGTTTATTTTGGAGCATCTCCTTTGCAGTCTGTTCCTCACTATTTTGGGCGCGAGTATGGGCAGGAACCTGGACGGGCTCCGATGATTATGTTATTTGCTGCAACACTTTGCAAAGGGGAAACTTGAGGTTGTGGTTTTGATTAACCCAAATAAACCCAGATATTTCATCTTGTTTTCCAAAAATGTATCGCTGGCCCAAACATAATGAAATAAAAATTAGTGACAACCATCCATCCATTTTCTGTACACTCCTAATGGGGTCAGGAGGGGCGCTGGTGTCTATCTCTAGCGAACGTTTCGGGGGAGAGGCAGGGTGCACAGTGGACAGGTTGCCAGTCTGTCACAGTTAGTGATAACCAATACACAAAAATATTTGTAAGATTTAATCAGGGCAAAATGCTACATAACATAGTCCACATATTAAAGCTGCAGCATGTAACTTTTACAAAAGCATATTTGGTCAAATTGACAGCATATCGTGACAGTATAATATGAGATAAACAATCTGAAATGTTTGAGCTTTCACACCTCCTCCCAATGCTATTATTCCTGGGTGTAAAAATGCATTACTCCCAGTCAAAAACAACCAATCAGAGATGGGAGGAGTGTCTTAGAGTTCTCAATAAATCTCATGAACATGTTGCTAAATGCGCTAATGGCAGAGGAACAACTGTCTTGTCCAGGAAAACTGTTTAGACACTAGCCTGAGCAATCATAGCAGGCTCTGTTACGTGGAAGAATATGTTGCATAGCAAAGAGAGAGAGAGAGGGGGGTGGGCTCTGAGTAGCATGAACACAAGGATGTAATCTTGCAGTTAGAATTTCAAGAAGTCAGAAGAGCTTGATATTTTTCAAAACTATAGTTCTGAAAGAAAAGTTGGCCAGAGCTGCACTGTTTCTTGCTCTTTCGGTGGGTGCCTGTTCTTCTGAGAGATGTGCTGCTTTCAGGGCTGCAAAATTATGATCATTCTACTTCAAAAATTGATGCATGTGCTCCCGGCACTGCTCATGATTACGCACCTCCACACCAAGCAGCTACCTGATAGCAGAAAAGTGGTTAAAGTCCCATCTGTGAGGACAGGGCTCATAAAAATCTACTCAAAAACCTTACCCCTAATGTCAATGTAATGTTTTTCCTTAGATCTTGTGATTGATACGTCTTAGAAGTTTCATCTTTATCCAGTAGTAATAAAGATCAATCTGCTACACAGAATGTGAACAACTTCTTTTTTAACTATCACACTGAAAATTAAACATTTTCACAGGCGAGAAAACCACCCAAAGCCTGAACCTAACATCGTAACAACAAAATCAACCGAAAAATCTTTAAAAGTGGCTATAGATATTTCTTCAGGAAAAAAAAATGTTTCTTGTTTTGATTTTTACTGCTCAGCATAAGCCTAGAGGTGTGATAGCAGGAGTTTTGCTTTGATGGGATCCTCTCATTTCCTGGGATCTTAAACTTGACAAGAACTGTTAAAATGCTCTTCCACCGCCTCAATGTTCAGGGCAAACCTGTGTAAGCTTGTTCCTACCCTTCCTCATTTCTAGATATCCCTTTTTTCCAAACTGAGTTTCTTTAAATCAAGGCAAAGGCTCGAAATCAACAACCTTGGTAATTCGATTATGGCATTTGATAAAATGCAATATTTTTAATACTTGTTTCACAATTGGTGAATGTATGATTTTTTTATGATGTAGAACACTTAGAACTGTGTTGATGCTGAAATATGCTCTATAAGCTTGACTTGACTTTAAATATAGAATGTTGCTTGAAAATGCAACAAGATCAATTATTTTCTACATATTATGTTTACAATTTGCAAACTGCACCCTGATCAAATGTTTAAAATGTGTGAAAAATCGATGGATGAACAGTCTGAGTAATTTTTCATTTCTCGTGAATATTTGGTCTGTGATGGCGAAACATAAGCTTCAAGTTGAAGCATGCCTTTATAAAACTCTTTCTGAGTCCAAGTGTTAAGTTCAAACCATCTGAATCCCACTCAAATGTAATATTTTTCATGTAAAAATGTCGCACCAAAAAGCGGTTAACATAAGAGTCTCTTTTTTATTTTTCACCCTTCACAGTAACTGTATCTTTTCTTTTTTTGTTTTCAGTGCTGCTGGTTTTGTGTATGCCACTACCAGGCAGCAAGAATATCATGAAACCTATCAGGGGAGCAGTAGCGTGGATAAAAGAAGAACCCAGTGACTTTCACTTTGATTGTGAGACAGAGCCGTTGCTGTGGCGGAGCACTTAATGCTCTGAGTGCTCCTCATGTTTTAAATGTCACTTGGTATTGCTGTGAGCCAAATAATGGAGAAACCATCCACCCCCACTGTCTTCCTCCATCAAAAGGCTTCTGAAGGTTAAAGGCAAACTTTTTGAGCATGTACACATAAAAAAATGTTTTACTTACACAGAAATAAAATCAGTAATCTCAACAGATTTAAAAAGATGTATATATTTTATGCAATTAAAGATGCAAAATAAACACACTTTCCTTTTAGATTTTACTTGAAAAATGATCCAGCGTCAACAGAAGCTTTAGCAAGAAATGCATGGAATTATGTTATGTTTCATTTTTTATAAACCCAATACACACAATTAAAAAAATAAACTAAAAACTATAATATACTTTTACGAAACGAAAGTTATAAAACTGGCATTCTTAGTGTTGGACGTTTTTACACACTGTACATAATCCTATCACACCTTAACTCCAGCATACAATGTGCACTGTTTATTTATGTGTTGTGCTCAAAAAACTGCAACAAAATAGTTTTTAGTTTTCCTCACTTGCACTATAGTGTTGCTTTTCCTAACAATGGTGGTCTCAAAGCTCCCTCTTCCCTCCCTCGTCCCCCTTCTCTGTTTCCCCTTTTGAGAATTTTGTGTTACACAGGCCAAAGCATTAATGCCTACTTCTATTACGAGATTGTCAAAATTCACAATCCCTGCTGCTGGATTAAATCCACAGGGGGTGGGACTGTCATCCCTTAATATGATTTCCCCTGTGGTGGTAGAAAGAGACAGTAAGGGAAGATTGAGTGAAAGGAATGCACAGTAGAATGAAAAGGATGCAAGGTAGTTAGAGGGAAAAGAGTTACAGATATCAAGCAAGAAGTGGTGCATGGAAAGTATAATAATCAAGAGATCTGGGAAACTGAGAAGGGACGGACACCAACAAGGTATTGAATTATGGAAAGACAGAAAAGAGGAGCTAAAACCAGTGAAATGATACTTCTTTCTTTAATACAGTAAAACAAACAAAACAACAACAACAACAACAAAAAACACTCTTAGCATCAGATTCAGGGCTTGGTGCCAGACCATAACAGAGGATATCTCTCTTGAGAACACCTTAAAGAAGAAAACCAATTACTGTGAGAGGGGAGATTAGAATTTGAAGTCTATATAAGGTTACAGTACTGCTCGCATTTTGGCTCAAAACCTGTCCTTGATATGATTTCACAAAGAAAAGGGGAAAGGAATAAGCTTGTTTATCCATCTAACAGCCAATGACCTTAAACACAAGCCACTTGTTTAATTACATTCAAGCTTCATGTTGTGCAGGCACTTAAACTTAAAGCGATAATGAAAGTTCTGTGTAAATTTTGGCTAAACAACTTCTGTTCCTGAAGAACATTGAACCTTTTGGAACCACTGCTGCTTTCCGAATGTTCATCATGCAGGTTATCTGTACAATTTTATTCAGGGTGATGTGTTGGCTTTTAGGTTTCATATAATTACAGTTCATATAAAGTCTATGAAGGTTTTTTTTTTTTGTGATAGATAGCATAAATAGACTTGTAGAAGTCAGTTCTGTGTATATATGCATTGAATTATCCAAAGTGTCATCAAAACGTTGTCAAACATGATTGTATATCACTTTTTTTTTTTCTAAATATCATGCAACCATAATAGGAAACATTGTGTTCTACCTTGGGGATGAAGCTGATCTCCCATCCATCAAAGGAATAGTAAAACGGTTGCCACTGGACTTCCACTGATGTCTCTGTGATAGATTTGAAGACTAATCCATCTGGATTGGAGAGATCTGGATACATAAAAAAACGTATTTGTTTAGTAACACTCTGTTTCATTCTTGTACTTTACTAGATTTTAGATTAATTGATTATCAATAAGGCTTCGTTAACTTTAGCTTTTCTTTATTCTTAAGCTGTAATTGTTTTTTGTTCATTCCAATCCAGAATCATGTCACTAAAATCAAAGTTTTCCATTGTCTGGATCCAAATACAGTTGGTAAGTTTTGTAGTTGCAGGCATGGTAACCAATGGCATGACAAGTACCATTCTGCCTAGTTATTCTAGCTTCACAAGTTGCATTTTCTTTTGAATAGTTTACATATATACACAAAATATTCCTTAGATAGGCCACTTTCCACAAATAACTCGGAGTCACAATCCATAGAAAAATCCACAAACATGTTAATCTGCAAATACTGACCCATAATAAGGAAGTGATCCACTGCATACCTCCAGAAGCTTTAAATGTCTGGAGTATAACATTTTTAAATAATTTTTTTTTATTGCAAAATGGTTCACAGTCAAATTGATGAAGTCCTTTTAGGTAGTCAACTGGATTTAGGTCCGTACATGAACTCCAATTTCTTGCACATTAAAATGCTAAAATCAAAATCGGTTAACTATTGGACTTGCTTGTTGTTTTGCATCCATCATCTCCTAAACTTTGACTGATGTTCTTGTCCTTCAGAATGAAAACACTGCAGTAGTCGGGTAGTGTTTAGCACTGATCTCCGTACCTAGACTTTCAGTTTAGGTTAAGTTTACAGTCATGCTATATGCTTTCAGACAATGAACTGATGAGTGTTCTGTGACATCTTCAAATCTTGTAATATTGTTTTGGGACCTAACCTAATGTTTATAGTTTTCACAAAACAACCGGATTTAGATGATTATATTGAGTTTAAGTTGTACACAAAATGACAATTAAGTGAGTGAAGACTTTTCCCCAAGTCTTCACTTGTAAAGGAGCTGAGTGCACACCACACATTTCAGAATTATAATTATCTCTTAAATATTTTGGAATAATTTTTATTGATTTGTCTTATGAAATACCTGTAAAACATATTAAATCTCATGGTCTTCGATGTGAAAAATTTTGAAAGTGCTCCACGGCATGAATACTTTAAGAAGTTTCTGTACTGCATGAATATACCATCTGCACTATCACTTCAGCAGACAAAATATATAATCATTACTCACCAGCACACAGTATTTCTGGAAGATATTAAAATGCCTTGTTCACCAGCAGCTATGTTCTAAACATCTCGATGGATAATCAAATTCTCTGTTTTATAATGTTATTTCAAGAAGACAACCCAATATATCACATACTCACTGAAAAATGGTTCCATCAAGTTTAATTATTCTAAATTGACTTTATTACTCAAAATTTTACCATAACTGAAATAAAATTCACTTATCTGTGAAATTGAGGATGATTTTAGCAGCCTTGATGGGTCTAATGGAAATGTGTTTGTGCAGCCACACATCAGCTCCAATAATGAATAGGCTATTACTTACTTAGGGGGTTGATAAGTCTGCGCTCTTAGTAGGCATGAAAACAACTGGCATGCCTCCCCACCAGATCCGCTGGGTTGCCATTAACACCTGCCAGCGTGTGTGTGACACTGAGCAGTTTTTACAGGTTATATCACACCCAGACAGCATAAACAAGCAGGTCGTGATCTTGAACAAATTGGAAGTATTTTCATTTTTTTTATATTTTTAAAGGGAGGTGTAAATGCATTTATGTAACTGACATGAGACTGTCAGAATGTATTAATGGAAAACCTCTATAAAAAAGGAAAAGTACATTAGGTCTGGGACTAAACGCATGAACACCAGCAACTGCCAAGGGATTTTTTAAAAGAAGATATGAACAAAGTACAGAGCAAAACTTACACGTCCAAACAGTGATACTGGAGGGAACGCTGATTGAGTTGTTGATGACAGCAAACACATTGATGTTGTACTCTATGCCTGCTTCAAGACCTGTGATAATCCAAGATGTTGTGTTTCCTGGGAGCCTCATTTCTAGCTGCACACCTGACAGAAACAACAAAAAAAAAAAATGACAGGAAGATGCACTTTTATCCCCTGTTGTTTTTGCAAGGCAATATGAAACGACAGATGTTTGAAATGTTTTTTTTTTTTTTTTTTGCAAGATTAAAGAGAGATCTCTCCTTACCTCCAGGGCTGCTAGGGGTGTAGGTCACTAAGAAATCTGTCACCATAATGGACCCTTCCCACTCCAGCTCGATAGTACGATCTGTAACTCCACGTGCATTTAGATTCATGGCAGGTGCCACTATTGAAACAAACACACAAAAAAACAACAATTATTCCTGTGCTTTGCCAAAGATTAAACCTTCAAACTATAACAATCCATAAAGTTAAAAACATTTTAAAGATGACAAGTGTAAGAAAAAAAAACTCTTAATTTTGAATAAATCTGTTTTTTTGTAATTAAAAACAAAACCAGACTCAGTGACATGTTTTTGTTTTTTTAGTAAGTTAGTCTATGAAAAATAAATGTATACCATAAGCAGGTCAATGTACTCCAGAATGTCATTACTACAAATTGTTTGTTCAACCATATAAGTGGAGACACATTGTTGATGTTACCATTATAAAATAACTTGCAATTAAATGTTGGCAAAGCTCAATGTAATTTTCACAGGTGGTGGAGCGTTGTTGTTTGCAGCTGCTGAAAGTAACTAAAAAAGTTACTTTTAATGTAACTTAGTTCCTTTCCAAATCAAGTAATCAGTAATCTAAGTTATTTTTTCTAAGAGTAATTAGTAATCCCCTATTTACCATGTAAACTGTCTTTGTTTTGTTTTTTTTTTCAGTAAAAATAATGAGCTAATTCAAACATCAACACAGTGTAAAGCTTCACCTGAAGGCGTTCAACTGTCAAACAAAAGTAATGAATCATTGAACATGATGTAACCTATTTAAATATTCACTGAGTGTTTTCACATATAGATGGTTTTTCTCCCCTCTCAAGTCATTTCAGTATTAAAATAAGTGAGCAATGAGTACATCTGACACTGACACTATGCTGAAATATTAAAACCACTCAGATAAAATCTTCTCCTTCCACAGTCCAGTTTTTTTTGTCATAACAGCTGATAATGAGAAAAAAGCAAGCTCATTTTTCTAAATGCACTTTTGTGTAATAGCCTTTTTGTGCAGTACATATGATGATTGATCAGTCAAACCACTCTCAATACATCTGACGAGCAAACATGAATAAATAAATTGCTGTAAATAAGGGTTGTTAAGCTTTCGATCGCATCAGATCCTGTAGCAAATAAGATTTGTGAATACAATAAATGTAAATGCTGTGTGCATTAATGGCTTAGCCCAAAGCAGGTCTCCACACTTTAAATTAGGACAAAAAAACATTAGCGGTGCCTGATAAACACTCGGCTGCAGCAGCTCACAAGCTCAGTTTCAATCATTCATAAAACAAAATGAAATCAAATGCCATATTCGTTTGGCTACTCTCGACTTCTGCGCCAGACTCGGCACACATACAGAAGCCTCCGATAAAACAGAGCATAAACATTGTCGTAATTAAAGACACTTCACATAGCTTGCCAAACACCTTTCATTTCACCACTTCACTGATACTGAACATTCCCACAAGTAAAAGAACTCTGCACTTGTAGAGCGAGGCAGGATTTTCTAGCCATAAACCAGACCGACAGCTATGAATGTAAATGTGGAGGCATATGCAGGAGTGTTTACAGCTTCCCCTGTCACAATGAACAAAAGCTGGGTAGACAAGTGAAGGACGTACACAGGAAGTCCTTCCAGTGGACATGAACAGTTTAAGTCAGAGACACACAGAGGACAAAGTAGGAATGGTGGATGGAGAGAGTGCGTGAGAGGAGTAAATAATTAATCCCGAAGGATGATCAAGTGAGCGATAAAGACAAGAAGCGTGAAGCGGACACAGGTAAAGGGCCAATGAGTGTAATGGTGTGATAAACAACCTTTCACCTCTGCAACACATGCCACTATACAACAAGGCCTCCTCTGGGAACTCTTGGGACATTTCAGAAGCTATTTCCACTACTTTCCCATGTGTCTGACAGGCGGGCACATGCTGTGCAGCAGCTTGTTTATTTTAAAGCACTGTGGACAATTTTTCCAACATTTGCAGCAAGATTTATCTCAGCAGCCCAACTCAACTTGGTTGGGTACAGGAAGAAAATAAAAATCCAAAGGGAAGCAACAGAAGTCCAGAGGAAAGGCGAACAGTGATGAAATAAGGTCAGCCTCCAGGCAAAATGAGTCATTCACTCAAACATAAAGACATAAATCAAGATGAAAGACAGGAGCAGAGTTCCTGTGAATGTAAAATTTGTCCTGAAGCTAAACTTTGTACATTTTCTATAAAGAGTAATGCAATATTCACGAACATCATTGAGCTTTTATTAATATTTGAATATGATACATCTGTAAGAAAGGTTTAACATATCAACATTTTTTCAGGATACATTTACTTCAAAGACAGAAAATAAATACACCACAATAAGTAATGGGAAAGCACAATATTATGCCTTTTAACTTATTACAGTTCTTAATGTTTTACTTGAGAATAAAAAGAAGCCGGCACCATTTATCAAATTGAATCTCCTGTTAAATTCAAAAGAACGATTGACTGAAGGTCATTTCACCATCTTGTGATAACTAAGTCTCATTAGGTGTAATCAGGAGAAAGAATGAACCTGACAACAAAGGTCACTCCATCATCAGATGCAACATTGTGTAATTAACTTCTATTACCTGATTGAGTTAAGACCTTTATGCCTTAGTCTTAGCTTTTTTCCACCTGAGAGAAGGAAATCATCATTTAAAACTATTTTTTACATCTTTATCTAATATTAATGTTAATTTGATGATTTGAAACACTAAAGTACAACAACTGTTTCAGAAAGTATGAAAAATATGATATGCCACCCGCATATAAAAATAGGAAGTAGTCTTAAATTATAAAACCTTTTTAAACAGCAGCTGTTGTTATGATGCACATGACTAATGTTAATTTATTTCTCTCAGGTAAGTTTAAAATTAATCTTCTCATGATTACAATATTGCAACTTAGAGAAACAATCTGATGCTGCACTCACATTTTTTTTTTTACTGTTAACAATCAGTACTGTACAAGTAAATTGAAAAATTAATGCAGTGTAAAAGGCACCGCGATCCAGTCCTTTTCAGCTTTTCCATGTGTGACATAAAAATACAATACTTAAAAAAATAAAAAGGGTTTTTATAAGTAGTGCTTAAAATCACTACTCCCTAGTTACAGCAACACCTTCATTGCATGAAACGTTTAAAAATACTTATTTTTTAGTTAAGCAGCACAAATGATGTTAACACAAGCAGAGGCCAAGGAGTAAACGAAAATTTACTCCTTGGCCTGGAACTACAGCTATTCTTTAGACCATCCTAATTTTGGCTCTTGTCCAGTGCTGAGAAACTAGAGTGGATGAGGTGGAACTTTCACTGCTGGAAAAAGAAATCAGCAGCTATTGTCCCCACCACTCTGCAGAGACTTGACCCTGTCACAACTCAATGGGCAGTAAGTCTTTCACACCAACAAAATACAGGTAGGTGAAGCTAATGTCTTGATAGAATAAAATTCAGTGTCAACATGAATAAGGTTCTGATGATTAAGCATAGCCACGCAGGCCTGTGAAATGACTTGTATATTAACAAGTCAGAGGACTACAAAGCGCTTCACACTATATTCTCCCCTTCACATTCACATGACAGTGGAAAGCTTTTGGATTGTTACCACAACTGGTTTGGGGCAGTTTGACAGAAGAGAGGCTGCCAAGCCATCAGCGCTGGTGACCACCACCAGCAGCCAAGGTGAGTGAATCGTCTTTCTCAAGGATACAACGACCGAGACAAACAGAGTGGGGACTAGAACCAGCAACCCACAGATTACAGGACAGGCTTCAACTTTCTGAGCCACCATCACCATTCCAAGTGTAAACAGTGCTTGGAGATCAAAAACAGTACGACTTATTTAAGTAAATACTATTAAAACTGAGATTCACATACAGATCATTTCAGAATCAATACATGCATGTCAGTTTTGGTAGATTTGGTAGCTACACAAAAACTATTAAAGTGTTTATCAGAATAGCAGGAACCTTTTAAGGGTTTAGATATCATCCTGACAGAAGGTGTAGTTTTAGTCAAAACCAAATACATTCAAGGTGTTATCACAATTAACGTGTTTAGTCTGCTTAAAACAAATTCTGGTTAATCCCGACCTTTGTGCATTTTTGTAGATGTGAACAGAACAATCACACTAAGACGAGGATCTCCCCGGAATAGTATTGGGTCAGTTGCAAACAAACTCTGGATTAGTTCGTGTTGGGTGTGAATGCAATTTGATCCTGATGCATCACACTTACCAGGTCAATGCACAAAGCTTGAGTCAAAAATCTATCTGCAACAAGATTTGCATTGCATTGTGGGATACTGTAGAGTAAACAAATTAATAAACACATGTAGCATGTCTTCCTTATAATCTCAGATGTAAAAAAATCACAACAATGATTTCAAAGACCTCCACACAGTCACCAGACCAAAATCCAGTAGAGCACCTTTGGGATGTTGTGGAACAGGAGATGTGGATCATGGACTTGCAGGCAAAATGTGGCTCCAACCCTATCAAGGTGAATCTAATAAAATGACAGGTGAATAATATGTTCTCAGACGAGTTATGTGCATAAATGTCAGCTCATATGTAATTTATTTTTTTGCTGCTTAATTCTGCCTTCACACTCTGATTAAACCCCGAAAGAAATCTGTCTTTTTTGATATTACATATTAATATTTTCATGTCTTGAAACATCTTAGATGATACTCGTACATTTTTGCTTCATTTAGTATGCTGCCATCTGCGAATACACAAATTAGCCCCGGCTCTCAGCTCATCTCCTTCCTGCCCCAGCAACATCCACATCCTTCCCTCTTCTCAACCTCTCTGTACTGATTAAAGAGAACAGCAGGTTAAGCCTATACAGTGTACTAGCAGAGAGAGACATACACAGTTATACAAGAAGCAGATAAAGAGGAGAGGTCTGATTTTGCTTGGCCTCTTTTACTGGCTCACATTTAATAAAATGTGGTTTAAAGACCAGATATCATAACATCCTACAGCAAAAAAGTAAAAAAAAAATAATAATAATAATAATGACAGTGTAAAAAATAGATAAATTGAAATAAGACTTTTTGTATGGGATCTCAACTAAAGGGTGAGCTTTTCATAAAAGAATTATACAAAAAATTTTTTACTGTTTGCCAATTTTGTTTTTTGTTTGTTATTTTTTTGTAATTTCCCAGTTTATCCTCCTCTATAGTTTATTTTTTTCTATAATCTAAATTAAATATATTTCATTCAGAGGGAGCCTTTCATGTTTTTGTGTTTCCATCCAGGTCTCTACTGCTGAAACAAAGTACTAAAGCAAATAAACACACTCAGCCGTTTTCTGGCAATAAATTCATGTTTAGTCAGTGCCATGAAAATGGGCTTTTTGCAAAACCTCAATTGACAGGCACTGCCCCTCAACTGTAACCCCAACAGAGCCCAGCCCTTGACCTACCAACCCGAGCAGCGGTCTGCCCACTACGTTCGAATACAAGCTAATAATGTCTTCTGGTTTTACTGCTGTATGTGCTGTATATGCTTCTGGAAAAGACAAGTGTTTTGTTGTCAGCTGAAATGCACTAGTGTTCATATCCATTCTCCCAGTCATGAAAAACACAGCTGTGTGGTTTAATTGATTTTTTATGTTTCTATAAATGTCGTTTATGCACGTTTTGAAGTATAACGTTCAAGTTGATCGGAATGGCAAAACTTGAAATAATTTCCTCAGTTTTGCAAAAACGTTTTTACGCTCTGTTGAAGTGGTTTTTGGCTTTTCAAAAAAAAAAAAAAAGATACAGAGCTAAAGGAGGAATGGAAACACATTTCTAGAATAAATTCTGATGTAGAGCTCTGATGAATAGTTTCATTTTTCAAATTCTGCACTCTGCAATCTCCAATATTGCTTTTTCTATATACATTTCACGTAAGTTTGGTTTCACACCCGTCTGTACTCATTGTCTTTGGACTGGAGAAGCTTCCCCTCCCCCTCTTTGTTTCTCAATATGCTATGATTCGAGTGATTCTTTGCACGAGATTTGCTGGATGATGTGCCTGTTAAAGTCTACTTAACATGGATTCTTAGCTGAGTAGCTGCCAAATACATTGTTTTATTATTATTATTTCAACTAATAAAATGCTAGATATTTAATCTGTGCCATGTATTAGTACAAGTGTGCTGATCCCATTAGTAAATAAATCAATAACTACTCCCTCAAATCATTTCTCCCTCATGTTTAATCAAAATAATTAGTTTGAGCACAATTCATTTTTTTCTCTGTGTTAATTTTTTAAAGAGAAACACAAACAAGCAAGCCTTAAATTTTTAATTGGTACTTACAGGTCTGATGAGGGATATGATTAAAAAAATATAAAACTATTACATGTCTGTACCTTTTGTACAAGATGTCATTGAAAAACTCAGGAACACCTTTTGTCTAGGTACCCAGTGCCATTCTTCTGCAGAAGGATGGGTACCCAGAATTTTCACATAAAAATATATGTGCACTTTCTGACCCCATGACTAAAAAGATCCAATTTAAATTCAACAGTCTCCATTATTTCACATACTGAGAGAATATAGGCCACCATAATTGAAGAAAAAATGCCTGCCGTTTTTCTTCGGTTCCTGATAACATGAAACACTTACGCCTGTCACCCTGTGCTCCTCTGGTTATTGAACTGCCACGTTTTGTATTCAACAAACTCACCTCTACAAGCAGTGGCTAATTACAATAAATAAATAAATAAATAAGCAAGCCGTTACTCTCACTGTGTATAGATATTAAATAAGGGGAAATGGAATGGATGAATTAGCCTTAGAAACAGCATTTTCCCTTCCTGATTTTTTTATCGCTTGCTCCCCTATCTGTCCTCATCCATCATTTCGTTGACAGGTGACTCAAATGGCAGAGGAGGATGTGATATTTTGGCACTGAGGCCTGGCTTTGAACAAAGGCAAGCACAGCTCAGAAACTGTCTCAGCTGCAGTTAATGTGACAGTTGGTTCCCCAGATGAATGTGACTTTTGACAAATGAACATCGTTAGACCTTCCGCTGTCCAGCAAGTCATGCACCCCCACTACTTGCATTTGCAGCACAAAAAGGTTTATTTCACAGCCCTACATATATGCTAACAATAGTGGAACTGAAGCCTGTAATCTTCCCACCTCAAGCTTGTGGAATGTGTGTTAAACACAAAACAAAGTAGGGTTTTTTTTTCTCAGTTTTTCTGAGACAGTAATTCAATGCAAATAATTTTTTTTTAAACTTGAGGCATGCCAAGATCTTCAAATCTCCTGTCATAGTCACAAAAAAGATTAGAGTTTAAGAAATAACATTCTACCCACGCTGTAAATTTAAATAATCAACAAGATGAGAAAAAGCCAAATTTATTCATTAAGTCAAGGTAATTGAAACTGCTATTTTTCTTGTGCAACATGACCTGACTAGATTTTACTTTGTGCAGTAATAGTAAGGCTAAATGTAAGATCTTAGTTAAAAGAGAAAAGCTGCAATATTCAGATATTTCTCTTCTTTTTGATGAGCTAAACAATGGAATTTTAAGAAGACTGGTAAATTCATGACTAAAAAGGAATAACTGCAACAAATAAATCATGGGTGATCCTGTTGCATTTTGCGTCCAATTTCACGTATGCAGTTCTCAGGATTCCCACCATGTCATGTTATCACAGTGTCAGAAAGTCATAGTCAAAACAATAAAATAAAAATGTCAGAAAACATATCTTGTATCCTGCAGCTCTTGTGTGGTATAAGTTTGTGTGTGGTTTTTTTAAATAGTGTTTTTGTTCTCAAGCATTTAATCTTTCAGATCTTTATTAATGCAGAAGAACTCTTTTGGGGAATTTGTTTTGTTTAACATGGTTAAATCACATATTTAACAATGTCAATATACTTTGTAGGGTAAAAACAAGTTTTAACTTACCGGAGTTACAATCATCTCCAGCAAAGCCATCCTGGCAGACACAGAAACCCTCCTTGCAGACGCCCTTTTTGCTACAGTTGTTGGCGCAGTAGACCAACGAACAGTCTTCTCCCACATAGCCAGGACGGCACTGGCATGTCCCATTGACGCACAGCCCCTGATCCGAGCAGTCGTTGAGACACCGTCCAACCATGCAATCTTCGCCTGTGAAGGACTCCTCGCACATACATTCCCCATCAATACACAGGCCTCTGCCTGAGCAGTCTGAGGGGCATCGTGGCTCTGAACAGTTGTCGCCTCCAAAGTCCCGATCACACACACACTCCCCTTCGATGCACACCCCCTGACCAGAGCAGTCATTTGGGCAACGAGGCTCGGAGCAGTTTTTGCCGCCCCAGCCTTCCTCGCAGATGCAGCCACACAGATCAAAGCTGAAGCTCCCATGGCCGCTGCAACCTGGGACAAAGTCCAGACGGCCTAAGACAAAAAGTGGACACAGTCTGCTTTACAACATTAATTGATACCTTCTCAAGGGAGAAAGAATTACATGTTGAATAAATTTTCCTAAATTCATTCCAAAGTCAAAGACTTTGTGTTTAATAAGACGATTGCAAACACAGACTAGAAAACAGTTGTCAGGGCATATAAATATACAGTTACTTCAATTAGATTATTCCAGCAACCATCCTTCTCGGCTGCATGTGTCATCCTCTTTCTGATTCTGATCATGACTGCTAGAGAAAATCATTTTCTCACCATGGAGATGGAGCGTTTTCAGAGAGTATTTGAAATGAATGTCATTGGAGCAGATTTAGTCTGTGCCTTTGTACATGTTGGTCTTCTCATAACATGATGGCAGAATTATCAAAGATTTCTCTATACCCATTCTCCACAGAGAAGGCAAAAAGAAAATGCCAATCAGAATCAATACTATTGTGTTGTCTGCTTCATGTTTTCTGCTTGACATATTTGTTTCTGTTTGTTTGTTTCTTTTAGTTCATCTGTTCGATTTTTTTTTCTATGTAAAGAATACTAAAAAAAAAAAAAAATCCATCTCTATACAAACGAATTGTTGTCAGGAAAAGACAGAACTCACCCATGGCAGAGCCTTCCCCACAGCATCCAGATCCACACTGAGCTCTGAGCATGGACACCTCCCTCTCCAGCATCTCCACTCTGGTGGCAAGTTGCTGGATTGTGATTATCGCTGGACAACTGCATGCTGCTTTTGGTATGTTGATGCGATGCGTAAACGTCACCTGAGCAGGGAGCAATTTCACAGCATTCACAAGGCAATATAATCATCCATTTCAAATGTTTGAAGAATTAAGGCTTTAGGCTCTTGTTTAAGTATAAGGTTATGGTCAGTATACCAGAAATTTTGGGCCCTTGTGACAAAGCTGCTGCTATTTCTTGAGTCTTATTTTACCCATCAAACATACTCACATAAAGTCAAAGGCTTGCAACTGCCTGCTGTCTTTGGTCAACTATTGATACTAGCACAATGTTTACTGTGAGTGAATTTTATATGCAACAGTCCACATACCGTTTTATAATTTACAATTATTTATTTATTTTTTTTAGTTTTAGCTTACTGTGAGGTTTCTCCCCACTAGCTCTCAGACAATGTGCAAAATATACATAAAGCAATGCAGACTAATCAAAAAATGCTGTGCAGGTGCATTTTGTTAATTCCACTTAGGACAAGAAGAGGGGACAGGTCAGGAGGGAAAGAGGCAGAAGATATCTGTAACTTAAATGCAGTCTAAGGCAGAGTACTGGTTGTTCAAACTGCCCAGGTTCCAGACAAGAGGTTGCTTGATTATTATAATTTTATACAGATTGTTTGAATTTCTGTCAGTAATAAACATATTGTTTTTGTTGTGTAATAAGAGCAAACAGACATGAGAAATCCAAATAGACTTACTGCACTGAACCCAATTAAACAGCAAAGGCTATAAAAATGATCGATTTAATTTGGGTGGAAACAACACTTGTCTCTAAATAACTTATGTCATCATATGATTTTACTGAAAGTAACTGTGCACAATAATGTTCAGAAAAGCCACCTGACTCTCTGCATCAAGCGTCTGCTCTGTGTATTCTGTTGGCCCGGATGGCTCCCCTGGACCCTCAACTGGAGGTCTGGATCCCAACTCAGCGTGAGAATCTATACAATTCAAAGAATACGTCTTACAAGTTTTGAATAAAACACGATGCTGCACATGCTTCTAAAATGTCTAGACAATTTCTCTAAGTTGAGTCTTCACAATATCCAGTCGACCAGAGGGATGAGATGATCACCTGGGGCCACAGATGCATCCAGGTCAACGGAGCACAGAGACTCCATTGGTACGTTAATGTTGTACACGTGGTTAAAGACAAGAGGCTGCTCTCGTAGCGACTGGTTGACTGAGGAAGCAGAGGGAAACTGATCCCCCTCTGGGATTTGCCTTCTCATTCTGGTGGTTCGAACCAGCTTGTTGTCTCCTGATGGAGCAGCATGTGCAGCACCCTGGAGCGAGAGACAACATGAAACAAAAAACATTTCACGTTTTGTGGACTCAGGGGATTCAGGTATGTTCTCTCTTTTTTTCGTCCTTCATATGACAGTGCATTTACAAAATGATGGAGTAACCGACAAAGAAAAGAGCCCGGGGGTATAACAAACAAGGCGACAATAAAATGCAAAATCTGAAAAATAGTGTTTACTGGCTGTAACACTGACAAAACTATTTTCAAATAGAGAAACGTTAATCTCCAAAAAGCAATAGTGACAGTTCTGCGTTTAAAAGCTAGCTTTTCAGACTGCCAAAGGAAAATGTATTACATAAGAAGCAAGATCCCATCATATAGAAGTAATCATATATATCTGCAAAAGTACCTCACTACCCCACTTAACCTTTCTATATTGCAATTTAATTTACGTTGCATTAAAAAGTATTTAAACTCTGAAAAACGTGATGTTAATGTTCATTAAGGACACCTTGATCAACTCTTTGTAGAAACATATTTTCAAGAAATTACAGCTGAAAGTCATTTGGGGTACGTCTTCTTCACCAACTTTCAAGAGACTGAAAGTTTTCTTTTTTTGACAGTGTGCCAGATGCTAAGCATCCATCATCAGCTTAAGGATGGATGCTTAAGCTGAGGATGTTGATCATTTTTTTGTGGTTGCACCTCATCAAAAACAAATTCAACATGTTTGATAGCAGAACTTTTATGATAAATGGAAGATGGCAAGAAGAATTGGTTCTCTCCATGACACTCTTACAAAAAGTCCATATTTCTGGACTCCATGACTAACAGGTCTGTCATCAGATTCTTCCACCTAAGCTGTGGATCTCAGCTGTTTCTGCAGAGTTATTATGGTCCCTTGGCTGCTTCTCACCTATCTGTTTAGGCCAGTATTAAAAGCTTGGACCCACACTTGTCTATGAGTGCTCTTTCAGTGTCTCATGGAGGCTGGGAAGTGCCATATTGCAGGAAAAACTGACAACTGGGGCTTTAAACACCTCAATCAGGCTGGTGGCGCTGTATTGATAGGCCTTATATATGCATATAAGGCCTATATATATATATATATATATATATATATATATATATATATATATGATCAAAGAATTTCTCAATTTTCTCTGTCAGAGAACTGAGCATATTCAGTAAAGATTTGAATAACTCCACATGTCATTGCAGTTTGATTTCAGAATGATAGCCATTTGAAAGCTTTGAAGTTTTAATCAAAAGTTTTTTTTTTCCCTTTTTTTCCACCTATGAATGAAAGGATTTTTTATTAGTTGTGGTCCAAATGCACAAAACATGAACCCTTTCATGTCTTTTCAAACTGAAGTGCATTTGAAGCTGAAAATGTATTGCCAACCAAAAAGCAGTCCTAACAATTTACTTGTGAGCTTCTCCCACTTATAACAGACGCACTGCAGTTGCCAAGCACATATTTTGTTTGCCTTGATAAAAGTAAATTCATATGAAACATCCTCTGTACTGAAAATGTTCCTTCTTGACACATGGTGCTTGAATTCTAGCTTTATAACCATACAGCAGTAATGTGGTTTTTGAATCCTATTGACTTATTTACACCATCAATTATGGAAACATTTAGAAATTTTCTCAATAAGCATATGCAAATCAGTTTAGCAGCACATTTAAGGACTGTATTTAACAATTTTGACAGATCTGGGCTGCACACAGACCAATTTAACACAGAACCCTTTTATGTAGCCTGGCTGTAACAATAAATGTGCAGTGTGGTTTACGCTTCACAAAAAATGCAGACATTTAGGTGAACGCAAATGTTGCTCTAAAATTGGTACATATTATCCAGATATAATGGTGTTAAAACAAGCTGCTAAATTCTGGTTCAACAACTGAGAAATGCCTGTTTTTCAAAGGTGCAATATAAAAATAATTTATAACAACAAATATACATCCTGTCCAAAGTCATAATTTGTATGCCAACTATAGATTTGTTCTTGGTTTAAAAAAGATTGGATACAAAACAAATAACTATAAAGGGATACTTATATTGTAACACTGATAAGTCAATTTTACCTGTAGTGCAAAAAGGAGAGCAAGAGCCAACATTGTTGTGAGCTCTGTGGTCCAATGAAGTTGCTTTGATTCTGGCATCTTTGCAACACACTTCACCAATGTCCTCCACTCACACCTATCAATCAGTAGAGGAAGAGAAAAAAGAAAAAACATTATTTTGAATGACATTTCCAAAGAAAGTAATTAGTACAATGGCCTTTATGTGTCTGTACATAAATACACTTGTTACAGTACAGAGCCTGAAACAGAAATTTGTATCTTTGTTCAAGTGCAGAGATGTAAGCTTATCTTTTATAAATATAAAAATAAATGCCTGTGATTATATATACATAAAAACATGACATTACAATTAAAACTGAAATGAAAACAAAATATTAAGCACTCAGTTAAGATATTCTTTTTCACAGAGCGATATTTGTACAATGTTTCACACCAAGTTCGACAAATCTATTAAATCATCACATTTAATAAATAAATAACATTATAAACAAACTGAATCAACATTTCACAAATAAATTTTAAGTAGAACTTGAATAAGTGTCTGTTCAGGATAAAATAATTCATTTAAGCTAAAACCAGTATAAATATTTTAGATTTAAACAAGAGATTGTGAAACGTGGCCGTAACTCATAAACCTCAAAATAGACCATTAGTCCTGCCTGACTTTATTTCCAATTTTATTTGAACAATAACTTGAATCTTTGCTTAGAGCTCACTTATTTGAATAAAACTTATACAATATTCATAAATGCAGATATGATGCACATTGGCAGAACTGGGCAAAGTAGTAACTCCACAGATTTTCTAGTCTCAGATACACACATAATTGTATTGATATTGCTATTATTAATAGTTTCTTTGCAATCTATTCCGGGTCATTAATACTGTATTTCAAATGAAACTTGAGTTTTATTTGAAATAAAGCTACAAAATCAAAAACAGGTGTGATTGGAACACTAACCACTTGATGGTGGTGCGTCCAATGCAATCTTTAGTATGTGTCAAACATGCGTCAATGTACATCTTACTTGCAGGATGGCACTTCAGGTAGTTTAGAAACGACCTTAAGCCTAAACAGGTTAATTTAACGGCCAAATCTGAAGCTCCAAATTAGACATCAGCTTCGGTTTTACTAGCCAGGTGTTGTGAGAGACATGCAAATAAACACAAAACTTGCTCAGGTACCCCATCAGGAATACAACTTCAGAAGTGATCATTTTAAGTTGATTGGTTTGTGTCGCTAGAGTATAAAAGCATCAATCAAACTAAACAGAATATTTATACTGAGGACATTTGATAATGTTTTTGAATGAGACTTGCAGTGATTTCATTCCCAGTTCCCTTCAGATTAACCATGTTTGTGTGTGGTAGGTGGATAAGAGGATCTGTGATTTGAATTCTAGAAACTGTTTTTATTATCTCAACAGTGCATCTCATGTTGGTAAAGCAGTCTGCTTCTCTCAGCTGGAGCCTTTTGTGAGAGCAAGATGGAAGGCATCTTATCCCACCATACAGGCTCAGACTTCAGTGTATTTGCACATAAATAAGAAACAGCCAGGTTTACAGTGCTACAGCCAGGTATCCTTATAAGATTGTCTCGTTCAAAGAATTTCTTTGTCATTATTGCATGCTTAAAGCCTCAGCTTTCCTACCTACATGCTTTACATGTAAGATAAGAAACCCAATACTGTTAATTTATTTTCTCAATATTAGATATTTTGTTCCATAAAAACAAGCAAAGAAAACAAAAAAAGTAATTGCATATAACTGATCCAACTAATACGTTACCACACCGCTAGTTTTACAGATGACTTTGGCCTTGTTACAAACAGACTTCCACCCAATAGTCTGATGGAAAACGTTTCACTCCCCCTCAAGCATGGAACTGTGATCTGACGCCACAAGAGTCATTTATCTGCCAAATTCACCCAGCAAAACACCGGGGATGTAAATGATGGGATGACGTGGGCAAGACCAACTACAACCATCCTCTTAACAGAAAAGCTACTTTAAACAGTCTTTAGGAGAGGCTAGGGTGACAAATGGTTCATCATATATTCTCTGTGAGACGTATAACAAAAAAGACAGAATTTTATGATCAAGTGCAATAATGTGTTTGACACTTGTGAATTATATCACTTTGTCATTCCTCTCTTTTGATTGTTAAGATGAATGTACATCTTGTGACATAATCTTTAATTTATCCATCCATGACAAAGTGGGCAACTTCATGTGACAAGAAAATGAAATGCCAAACAAGCAGAAAGGCAGGCCAGGTTTTCACCTTACTTGTCGTTATGACTGAATTACATTTTTTTTAATTATTAAAAAACAAAGTCAGACTACATTAATGCACATATTCATTTGCAAATAAATCTAATCATTAGTTGTTTTAAATTTTATAATAACTATCTGAGATATTTTCCCATATTTCATTCAAGAAAATTCATGTTTTCATACACAGAAACAAAATTGGTTCAAAAATGTAAACAATAAAAATAAAAGTCAAGATAGTGTGATCTATTTTCTTCTCCTATCTGTCAGCTGTTATTTGACAGCTGACAGATTCCATCTATTGATACAAAAACCTGAAACTATAAATTTTTAAAACTAGCTGTTTTATGCAACCCAGTGACCTGCATTCTTCCATCACTCATATTACCAAAAAGGCTGACACAATCAGCAAGTGAAAACTGATTCATCAGCAACTTTTGCTTCACATACCTGGTTTGGTATGTTTTGATTACCTTGTTATTCTAATAGTCAGAGGTGTCAAACTCCAGTCCTCAAGGGCCACTGACCTGCAACTTTTAGATGTGCCTCTGCTGCATCTTACCTGAATAAAATAATGAGGTCATTAGTAAAGCTGTGGAGAACTGATCTACACAAGGAGGAGGTAATTAAGCCATTTCATTGCAGTGTTTTGTACCTGTGACAGATCTGAAAACTGCAGGACAGTGACCCTTATGGACTGGAGTTTGACACTTGTGTAATAGGTGATATAATATATGACTAAAATCCAAAGTGGTCATTTATTAACATAGATGTTAATGTAAACTGTCCAGAGGGAAATTAGATGGTCTTGTCATCACACAAAAGTTTTTTTTTTCATTTATAAAAATGTTAATGAACAACTAAACAAACAAAATAAAATCACACACACACAAAAAAAACCCCTCAAAAACCATGAAATTCATTTTTAGCTTAAAAATAGTTTTGCAAAGGCAGAGCTAAAAAGTTTAAAAGAGGTTAAAAGTCACAAGCTCAAACTGGATAATGGAAAAGGCTGATGCCCACAAGCATTATCGCTAACAGCTAGATGAGGTTTTTCATGGAGGCTCAATTAGGAAGAGACCCACTCATTTCAGCTCAAGAGAATCAACATGCTCCAGGCATAAAAAGCTGGCTTTGAATACCTAAGTTTTTCAGCAGTAAGTGCACATGCCCTCAGAAAAGAACACAACCCAGCATAAAGCCAAATGCTCCGAGCCTCAAAGAATCATGATGTCATTTTGTTTTATATTTAAAAATAAATGTAAAAATGCATGAGATATGGGAAACAATTAAATGAAAAAAATAATGACATATATGAAGTCATTTGATGCGTGTATGACTGTGATGTACATCAAAACTGAGGTGATCAGTATTTTTTTTCCATTCTTAAGTACAAAAGAGCAAAAAGGAGGCTTACATAAGATACTGATGGCTCTTTTACTTTATTCGCAACTACATTTTATAACCTGGGGAGATATAAAGTCAGGGTATTCAAGATCCTGTTGAAAGTTTGCCATCACATCAATCACAGCTGATTTCTTGGGAGAAACTGAATGGCTTCGTCTCCCTCAAAGGCTAAAATAAAACTGCTTGTTCATATTAGAACAAAAACGATCAGTGCTTCTCTGTAACGTAAGGTGAAAATTATTCTGTCTGCATTAAAGAACCTCCTTTAAAAAATAACACAGACAGTATAATGAATCACAAAAAACCCAAAGGCTTAAAAGTCAAGTAGAAAAACCTTTGATCTTGTCTTTTTTACTTATTCTTCTATGTAAAATGAAATTTATCCCTGAGCTGTCTTGGTATGGCAAAATCTTTCATCTTTAATGTGATTAAGGGGCAAGAGAGGAGATATGAATAAAGAATTATATCTCAGAGTGCAATTACAAAGTGACAGTAATCCAATTTTCTGTCACCAGGTACACAGAACAAAAAAAAAGAAAAACTAAACTCAAAAAACATCAGTTGTTCATGGTAGACAGCAAAGCAGAATAACAAAAATAAGGGGTGAATACCAAGTAACCATAGTGATGATACACATTGTCCTATCTCTTAGCATAGCAAACTATGAAAAGAGGATGAAACAAATAGAAAAGGTGACCAGCAAAAGTCACTTCATGGCAAGTTTGAGTTGCTGTCATCTGGAAAGAGATTCATATAACCCAAGGCAAGAACAGCAGATAAAAGAACTATTTTATTACTTCATTTGGAAAAATTCAAAATTTGATGTGGGACAAATACGACATGAGAAATGATCACACCATTTATATCACTGTTGAGTTTCTTAAACATAAACATGGTTTAATCATAATTGATGGTAACTTTTTTTTAATGTGCTTCTCCATCTATTACTGACCATCTTTTAAAGACAAAAACTTAAGCAGGCAGCAAGATTTTCCCATCTGGTAACTTTGCTTAGATCACCAATTTGATGCCCATGTTCAGTCAAGCATCAGCGGTGCCTTATGTTTCCTTTCATAATCATCACATTTAGACACGTTGTTAACTGTTTAGTCAAGCTTGCAGAATATATCACATAGCACTGAAGTTTCTAATAAGTCCACACTTACAAACATGTTGCATGAAAGGCTTCATTTATGCTAATTTTAATTGGCAATATTACCTCTCGTCTACATGCTTACTTTCTCATTTTTTATTGAAATTTTTAACACAATGAATAACAATAAGTTTCTATTTTGCTACATCATAAAATTTGTATGCCTCATTGCAGCCTCATGGGACTCAGATAGTTTGCGAGTCATTTATTAAATACAGGCTTGGTTTTGTTGTTCATACTCGGTTAGATTTGCATATGTAACAGTCACACATGATGCTCCTTTTGCTCTGAAAAACCATACCAGGCAAAGCCCACAAACTATCCCTAATGAGACAAAATGTGAGGTTATTAGTCAATCTACCATTTTGATTCACATTCCTAAATTATCTGAGCCTTCAAAGTTCCACATAAATCAATAAATTATGCATAAACCTTGGATATTTCAGAAAATTATGTTTTTATGTTTATAATATTTAGCAAACAATGTAGCTGAAAGTAATCATGGTAAAAATAATAATACGAAATATCCCGAGCGAGGAATTGATCCCAGGATCTTCTTGCTGCAAGGCATGAGTGTTACCTACTACGCCATTTTGTAGAATTAGTTATAATGAGACATAATTTTATTGAACATTGTGAAACAAAAACAAAATAGCAAAATGGCCCACTCAACCGTAATCTGAACACTTGTCACTAGTCACTGATGTCTGAGCAGCAGCTGGCTTTTCTGCTAACCTTATTTAAGTTTTTATTTGCAGAAAAATGTTTCCAAATTATATTAGCGTTTCACATTTTCTAATGTTCAAGAAGTGCTGCTCTTTTCCAGGCAAATGGAAACAGGTGATGTGAATGCTTAGTAATGAGTCCATATGATGCTCTAGTGTTTTGTTATAAGATCAATGATAAACTTAGCATTTGCAAAAAAATATATCACAAATATTCACAATTTAAAAATTCTGAACAAGATTAAAGCTTTTGAAAGAGTATGCCTTTCCGTCTCAAAAGGCCATGCATTGAAAATTCAATGAATTTTTTGTCATCATCCCAATTCAAGTTTTGCATCTGACTTTAAGCCTTGTTACTCTTTTGGAGATGCTTGGATCAAGACATTTGATCGTGTTTCTTGAGATTTGCTTTGCCTGTTTCCTTCAACAGCTTTGCAGTTGCATGGCAACCGCAACAACAGTTTAAGTCCCTTGAGAAATCAGTGGATGCTATGCAAAGGTGCACATGAAGTACATAGAGATGAGAGTAGAAAGATTTATTTAGACAGGAGAGAATTGCGGAAAAGAGAAAAAGTTGCTTCTTTGTTCTGTCTTCAGAGCCTCACTCAGATCACTGGACGATGTATGAATTAATGAGCAAACTGTAGAATCTCAATGCATCTCGGTATTATGTTTCACAAACGCATGTCTAGAGAAACCATCCAACATTCTCTTGTCTTAATTAGCAGCTTTGTGTAAATGAAAATAAAAGCAAGTGCAAGTAAAGCAAGCAGGGAAAAGTTTCTGTCACTTTTGTTATGAAATGTATATCAAATGGAATTGAAGGTTTAACCTAATTAATTAGAACTGGCCAGTAGAGCCCTTAGATGTTTGATTTATTTGAAATATTTCAGATTGTTCAAAACTTGGAGAATTTGTTCAGTTTCTCAAAACATTCATGAGCCATATCTATTTGATGGAAGATAGTTTCATTGTCATTTTGAGGAATTGACAGAACTCAGTATGGGCATCCTGACTGGTCTGCATCTCTCTAGACCCAATCTCATCCAACTTCGATACACCTTGTGTTTTGTTATATCTCTCTATGAGAATCAACAAAGTTTTTCAGCAATGTGAGCTACAATACTTTTTAATATTAGTGAACGGCCAAGACTTCGATGCACCGGTGAAGTTTGGGCGCTCATGATCCTGCAGTCAACTCACCACCCTTCCTTACTTGCACAACTTTTGATAAATACTGACCACTGCAAATGGAAACACCCTACAAAATCCCCAGCTAACGATGCACTGATATAGCTGCATTCGTCAAACTTGCACAAATTTGTATCCTGGTTCATTTTCTCTTTATCTAGCACATCAACTTTGTGGTGTCGACACAATGTTCACTCCCACTAATAGGTGCCATGAGGGCCAGGTAACTGTTATTCATTTTACTTGTTAACCCTAAGTATTGTACAATAGAAGAGAAAATAGCACGAGAATTTCAATGTTTTCTTTCTTTTTTTTTTTTTTTTGCTGTATAAACAAAGGCAGACCCCGAATTCATCTCTTCCCACACACACACACCTCTTGATCATAGTCTTTTTGTGTGTAGGTGTGTGTATCTTCGTTTAGGCAGCATGGGGCCCACAGGAGATTAACATCCCAGTTGGATTACAGAAGAGAAACACACTGGAATGCTTCATTAACTCTCATTCTTACATTGTGCTGCTTTCATTCCATGGCTGCAAGGCTTTTTAAGACTGCTGCCTTCTGATTAAGTGTTTGCTGTCTGCCCAGTAGACATATGTCTCAATCTGTGTACATGGTCTTTCTCCTATTTGGGTCCCTCTTGGGACTCTGCGAGAATGGATAAATCAGCCTCGGGAGCAATTGACTGTCACTATCCCTTTACGAGACTCACGATTAGGACAGCGAAAGTGCTCAAAGTGCTCATGAGGCAAGCGCCACTAAGGTCCTGCTGCAGTCGTGTCGCCGCAAGTATATCCCCAGCAGTTGCTGAGAGAGGCACCGCGATCATGAGCAGTCAGCGCAAAAGACGGCATCAAGTACTGCTTGTGGTTTAAGATGCTGCAGGCTGATGTCGATCCCAGGCCTGGATGGTTACCAGAGGGCACAAAACCTCCATCTGCTGAAATGTTGTCTCTCCTCAGCAGCTTTGCACTCAGCAAAGAGGAGGAGGATTTTCTGCAGAACTCGCACTTTTGCTTTCTCACGATTTTAGTCACCTTTCTCTGAAAAAAATCACCTTTGGTCCATTCTGGTCTTGTCCCATTTTTTCTGTTTGCCTCCCTCATTTTTTATTATCTGTTCTTGTCACTTTTGCCATCTCTTTTTATCTTTTTGACAAGGTTTTCATTTTCTTTCTTTGATAGAGGATTTTCTTGATCCCCGTCTCTAAAGTCTTTTTGTCACTTCACACAGTAAATCTGTTCACTCAGAGATGCTGATTCTTAAGCTCAGAGTCATCCACTGTGGAGGGTGGAAAAAAAGTATTTTGTCTTTTCCACATCTAGTTACAGTATCCCTCTTCTTTCTTCAGCAGAGGCCTTGTTATCCCCTTCTTGCTTGCCCTATGAAGGAAAAGCCCTAACCTTCATTTGCACAGGTTAATGAGCAGCCACCTCAGCATGAACGTAAAACCAATACCAAGCCTTCTTGCAGGGGTGATTGCTCACACTCTCCCTCTCATTCACATCACACATGCTCCTTTATTCCTTCTCCATCCCCGCATCTCAGTTTCTTTCTCTCAATCTCTTTCTACCCTCTGCACCTTCTAAATTGGACTCTGGCAACATTACGATGCCTTTCTCATTATTCTCATCACTCTGGCCAAATTGCCTTGTCTTTCAGGACCATTGGGCTCTGTTCATTGGCTGCTCCCTCAACCTAAGGGCTGTATAAGTCTTTGTTTCCCTCCATCTTTGGGCTATTTCTGCACAAAGAAAGGACCAAAAATGGATTCAGTTTAACAGCATAAGGCAAAAGCTATGGTCACTAACAACCACACACCATTTCACACTGCACTCCCTGATCCATTTACGTACATTTAGGTATCCATTGTTTGTTTCCATTATGGAAATGGAAACATATTCATGAGAATATCTGAAGTAACCTGTTAGACAAAACTGAAATTAGAATATGGTGATACTTGCATTTATTGTCGAGTATTTAGTGACTCCTACTGAGGAAAATGGATGAAAGATAATCTTTCTGCAACACCTGCAAAAAGATTATAGTCAAGAAAAAAAAGAATCACTCAATTAAGTGTATGATCAGTTGATTGTGATGTAAAAGAGCACTGAAACATTGATGACAGCCATTAGATGCATGTTGTGAGCATATTTAACATCTTTTTACAAAAGTTACTGGAGATTGGACTGATTTTGGAGAAGTCCAGTTAACTCAGCTGTAATCAGCAGTCTGTCAGCAGATTTTCGCCAGCCTGCAAGTGTGTGACGCCATGTGGTGGTCTCAGTGTTAATGACCCAGCAAAGGTGCATCCATCTGCTCCATCTACATTCATTCACTTTTTTACTGAAATGATTTTTTGGTTATACCATCATTTGATTCAATAACAATGATTTACAATGCAGTGTTTCTCTTTGTGAGTTAGTTTTTTTTTATTTTTTTTTATTTTATTTCAGGTTTCTTCTTTTTGGCCATGCATTTGAGCATTTTCTATTCAGAATAGGTTTCCTATTTTAGAATAGGAAACAAGCAAAATGCTCATTACATAGTCAGAATAATCCCTTCTAGGCTAATAGAGCTGTACGTGTTGCCAGGAATATAAAACTGAATTCTAATTATGATCTTGTTTTATGCCTGTTCAGTCCCAACAATTACTTATATTGTAGAGACAGACTGCTCCTCATAGGGCTAAAGCAAAAAGAAGAAGAACTGTTGTTTGGATTAGAGGCTACGATTAGGACTAAGCCATGAACTGAGTTCAGGTTAGGTTATAAGAATATAGTGGTAATGGTTAGGTTTCGGGTAAAGGTCAGGTGATGACTGCCCAACATCCTGTCATCACTGAAAATAAAGTATATAAAGAACAGATGACAGATCGGATGTTCACATGAGCATAAGAAATTAAAGAAAACATAAATAACTCAAGTATCGATTGTACACAAATGATCTCAAAAGCAATAAAATTGGTGAGGAAACAAGTGAAAAAAGGATGAGCAAACTAAAACATGGCTGAACAAATTCCATTAAAAACACTTATGAAAAAAGGCTTGAGATTGGCTTAACAAAAGCAAAATAAAAGAAAGACAATCCAAAATAGGATGCTTATAAATGTAAAGAGCGAAGGTAAAAGGCTTCAGTACTTTTGAACTAAAGCAGCTTTGATTTTGGAGAAACTGAAAAAATCTTTCAATGTTTACTGCAGCTAAATGGCAGTGGGCTCGTCTATTCTCTGATAATTTAGTAAAAGGCTTTTTGTAGTATATTTTACATTTCAAAACCATCTGCTGGTCATTTCTTTCAAGAAAAAATAAAAAAAATAGAAGGTTTCAGGACACCAAAAATAGCTTTAGTGTTTGTTTTCATGGTCCTCTCCTGTACTTTCTTGCTTTGACATTCCTGCTTCTTCAGCTTTTTCAGGTAGAATGCAAAAGTCTTGAGTCAGACCTGGACTTCTCATACTTTGCTAGGAGAAAGTGATTAAAATGATCAAACAATGTGCAAATATGAGCAGAGAAGTTTGTGCACAAATGCAAAAAAAAGTATATTTCAGTTTGATACGCTGTCATCATGCAAAAGTTTATTTGCCTGTTTTATTTAAATACAATACAATGTTGGAACAATGGACGGTTGTGTATTACAAGTGTGTTACATTTAACACATCTGTAATAACTATTCAGCAAAACCTTTACTGTAATATTGGGACAGATCATTTCATACTTCATTACACCCAAATTAACTATGAGCAATAAACAATTAATGGATGAACTGAAATGCTAGGCTGATGTCAAAAACTTTTGTTATGCTTTTTAGATTAAAAGCGTCATTTCAAAATATTATGCAGTGCTGAATTGTATGTTGGCATAGGTCAAAATGTGCTAGCTCTGTCTAAGCACAAGGAAATTATGTCCATTTTATGAAAAGTCATTTTGCCTTTGTGGTATGTTGGTTCCTTTTAATATAAGTATGATTATTACTGGGTTAATGTCAGTGAAATATAAGAAAACGTGTGTAAATTTCATGGCAGGAAGACATAGATTTCATTGTTGAGACAACAGTATTTTTAAGTGCAACTAATGATAGTAAATATAAGCATTAAGCAAAACCAACAAACAAGTTAATTTGTTTAAAATCTGGAAATGAAGAACTAGCATTAGCTGTACTCACAAGCATAAAGAGACTGAATGATCAAATGACCAAAAAAGTAGCAAGGCATGGTTAACTTGGTTAACTCTTGAGTGAAAACCTTTGAATGAACTCAAATCTAGAAGCAGATATATCAACAGAAAATCCTCCAAGGTCCTTAAAAAATACCCGAACCTAATTTTATCATACTTAAAACAACAACATTGTCACTGTAACTATATCGACCTTGTGAGAATCAAATTTATAATCACTGCACAAAACAGAATACTCATTTAAAAGTTTAACACAATCATGAATAATAATCAAAGGTACAAAAGCAATCACAAAATGTTTTTTTTTTTGTGATTGTATCGAGTTTTCTCATTTACAACAAAATCTGTCTGAATAACATGAATTTTAACACCACTATTTAGACTCAAGGTCTCAGCTCTGCTCACACTGCATGATAACATTAGCATTCTCTTTCCTACTTGGAGATGACTGCATGTACTAAGGAGAAAATAAAGGGTTAAAAATGTCACATCTATGAGGGTTGTACAATCCAAACAAGGCAGACACACAATGCTGGAGGGGATTATAATAATTACTATCAGTTTTTTTTTTTTTTTAAGAAATTCCTTTGCATTAATCCTGAGATAGTTTAGTGGTAGGCCTACCAGTTTCCTTCTTTTCTTCATTTGTATTATTTTCAGGACATGTGTTGTAATTAGAATTAAGTAAACAGCACAGGAAATCTTTATCAACCTTAGAGGAAGTTATAAAAGATGCTGATTTTTCACTATACCTGTGTGAGAAATGTCCTTAAGAATTTTACTTTTTTTCAATTATTTTTTGCATTTTCTCCATACAAACCTGCATAGATGCATCAAATAGTGTATAACTTTCACCACCATTTGTAGAGATCTGCCAATTTTCTCTAGCTTCACTCAGTTCTCTTCCCCTATCTTTTTGTTCAGGCATGACCTTAAAAAAATTACATCAAAAACCTCCTCTCGTCACCTTGTGAGCTGTTGTGTGTTGGTCCCTCTCCAAATCTTTCTCATGAGCCTCTCCTTTCATCTTCCTCTTTCAAAGGCTTTTGTCTCTTGTGAGACTGAAATGACAACACATTCTTCAGTATCTTTCATATGCAATAAATGGGGAAGGAAGAAATACATAATCCTTTTTCCACCTTTGGTGTCTGCTGTCTGTCTTTAGCCTCTCTTATGTGATTTAAAAGGCGAGCTGAAGTGACACAGAAATGCTATGACAATCAAATACCATAAGCTGTTCACTGATGATAAAGAAACTACAAGGGATCAAAACAATTGACATGTACTTGTGTTAAGGCTGTCTCGACGATACCAGGAAAGCAAATGAAAAAGTGCTCCCTGGACTCAGCGGGAATTGTATTTAATTAACAAAAAAACAATTCAATGGCAAAAAAAAAATAAAAAAAAGCAAAACAACAAAAAAAAAAACATAAGAACAGAAAAAAGGGTTGCTTTGAAGCACAAGTAGCGATTTTTTATTTTATGACTACTGACAGAAAGTACCAGTGATTCTTTTCTCCTTTAATAACATTTTTAAAGTACTGTTTAGTTGGAAACCGATAACTACAAAATATTACATTTATAAATATCCTTCAGAAAACTGAAAAAAGGCAATCGAATTGAGATACATTCAAAATGTGACGTTTGTGCTATCAGCAATCTCATCACATAATTTGGGACCACTGGTAAAGATGTGAAAAGACCTTGAAACTGTTTAATTTTTTTCTATTGCAGTCTCCAAAAGTTCATATTTCTTACAGACTAAATCAATTTCTGACAGGAAAAAGGCAGGAGAACATATTAACCAAACACAGCTGTATAGATCTTAACTAGTCAATTAGTCTTTGATTGTTAAGGTGTATTTACACCAGGAAAGTTCTTACGTCAGACTCTGGATAAAATCAAGCTTGGAAGTCCTACTAAAGTTTTTTCTGTTGTGCCCATTTCTACTTTTACTACAACTGCAACATCATTTTAAATGTCAAAAGCATATTATACCGTACTTGTTTCGCAGTAGAATTTCTAATTTTGGAAACACGCTGTGAGCTGACTGAGAAAGATGCTCTGTGTGCTGGTAACACCATCAATAAGCAGAAAACAGATCAGATTTCACTACAACTACTACATGCTGTAGTAACATTAACAACACTGAAGGGCTCATGTTCACTAAGACGCCCAGAAATGGTGGCATGTGAAGGCCATTTCAGTGGTTGGTTCGGATCGAGGCCCGTCTGTAAATACACCAGAAGGGAACTGGACCAGTTGGTTGAGAAGGGGTTCGAGGTCACCTCAAAAAGTGGGTCTTGGTCTGGTTTTTTGGTCTGCATCAGACCTTTGTGTGTGTTCACATGAAGGCAAAGATCTCCATACACAAGCAAATCACACCAATAAAAAAAAGGGTAAAGTTTGCTTTTGGTTTCACTTTGGTTTATGATCAAAGAAAAAAAAAAAAACATCTTAATTTCTTAATCTGTGAAACATTTTATTCTCAAATGTAAAGTACTGAAAAATGTATTGAGTTCCTTGAAATTAAGTTGGGTTAACTGTGTTGTGTTAACATTTTTACTTCCCAATAAACATACACTATTAGGATGTTATGCTTTAGGGGGGATCTGACCTATAACTATCAAAGCAGTTTGCTCTTACACCAGCTGGCCTTTGCACATTACTTTACTGGGAGCCATGAAATGAGTGCGTCGCTTGTAAATATTGTTCATTACCTTTAAGGGATTTGTTGGACGAGTTCCCAGTTACATATGAACATTTTAAGCTTTCATGAGTTGAAGCACAGCTCGAGACACAAAGGCAGCCCTGCTTTGATCATCTTGAAATCTTCTGTACCCAGAGACTTTATAATCAAGTGAGAGTGATCATAGCAAAATAAATATTTATGAAAACTAGACAAATAAATTCTGTTATAGCTGTATGTAGCTGTAATTTATATTTTTACAAATAGGAAATTGAGAAATAGAATATGAGTGAGTGATGTATTTAATCTGACTACGAAGTTAAAACGCTGTAGAAACTTTCCACACGCACTGCATCTTATAGATCGATGTAAATTTTCTGGATTTGTAGAGAAAATTAGCTTTTGAATCACTTAAACAGTAATATTTTAAGGAAATATCAGGTACTTAAGAAAAAGGGAGAGCCAGTTAAGACACCCTCTATCGATCGCGTTAACTTTAGGTCAAATGAAAACCCTTAGATGTGAGGAAATGGGAGGTCAGACTGAAGGCGTTATCTTTGCTACATCTCTGTTCCAGGACATCTGATTTTGATGCTATCAGTTCCAAGAATAGCCTGGTCAGGAGATGATACAAAAGGTCCTCTTCATTAGGAGGAAGCCTGCCACAGTGAAAGACAGCCCTGTCTGTTTTCCACTGCAGAGATGTAACAGAAACCCCCCCCCCCCCCAAAAAAAAAACAGAAATATAATCACATCCAACTGGTGAGGCTGCAGCTATACATAAAATGACGGTCCCTTAAAGAATAATTGTTTCCAATCATTTTTTAGTGTCTTTCTGGCGTAGTAATACTGTCATGCATTGTTTGCCTCCTGCTTTACAATTATATGTACAAAATCATTAGCAAGACAAAATGTTACACATAATTCTAAACAAAAGAAAAACTTTAAAAAAAATCCTTCACCTCACAGACAAGCAGAAATATTTGGCTGCTTCCAGCAGACCTCAAAACTATTCAGATTTAAGGACTATAAAGTGTTTCTGTCTATATGTTGGACTCTTATTTTCTGTAGCATTGCTTTTTTCTGTTTTTCCATCTGACACAAGTCAAATCGCTGGGACATGAGCCACATAATCACATAAGCCACAGTATTATTTCCATAACACAATATCTAAAGACTATGCTTAGCTGTGATATGTGTTTGCATAATCTTGCCAAATATTTGTTCAAATTTAAATTAATAGTACCAATAAATAATGCAAACACGTAATCAAATACAGCAGACATGACGGTGCAGTTGTGTATTTTTGTCCAGCAGTTTTAGATGTCCACCATCCCCTGATCCTGCTGCAATAATCAGCACTGACACAGGCAGGCAGACTATAATCCCCATTGATTAGAAACCTTAGATCAAAGGCTTCCAATGCTGTCGCTCTCACCTCCTCTCTCAGTTCAGCACAGATTTGACTCTTTCCCTACCCTCCCTCTCTCCATTTATATTGGTCTTTGCTCACTTTTTGGAAATGTGTTTATAAATAACTTTTTTTTTTTTTTTTAAATCAACTGAACTGTTTAAAGAAAAACCACATTTGACAGGGTGGCCATTTTTTCATAATTTTTTCTGTTTTGTTTTTAACAAAAAATATGTACTTGCAGCATTAACAGAGTAGAATAGAAATATCCTGTCTTGTCATTCAGTGGGTTAAATTCAGGAGAAACAAAGTGAGAGAGAAATTTAAGCTGTTAGCCTGATGATGTACTTGCAACAAGCTGATCCAGGAGAGCACTCATATGTTTTGTGCTGTGTCATGACAGAAAGAGTGTACATGTCGATACCATTTAAAGTACTCTACACCAAATCAATGCAAGAATGGCTGGTAATGATGACAGGCAAGAGCTTGAATACCTCATCTATTCAAGCTCAGCTGTGTAAAAATTTTTCACATTCTCCTTTAGTTACAAGTGTAAGTAAGCAGTAAAAATATGACAAGTTCAAAGGTGTTCAATGATTGTGGTTTGCAGCTAACGATGACATTTAATAAATGCAATTAAATATGGCGCAAGATATTTAATACACGACACAATAAATAAACAAGTGCCATCTGGTGTTCAAACAGTGAGTGTGAGGTTATTTGTAGAGTAGGGTGGGGAGTTCTGTACTGCTTTTTATTTTAAAATGGTTCAGGACAAATTAATTTAACGCAACTAAGATAATTTTGTAGATAGTTTTGTAGTTAAAGGAAGCTCTTTGTCTAATGTATGGCCAGCAATTCCGAGCTTCAGAGCATTGCAACTTGTAAGACATGGCTGATTTAAGTCAAAAACATCCAATTTTTATGTTTAAAAGAAGTGAAAATATAATTTCTCTGTTTTCAACTAGATTCATTTATCTAATATTAAATCCAAATCTACTGATAATCAGAAACACTAGACAACATTCACTTAATTGTAGAAGATTAACGGATTTAAGACGAGGACTTATTCTGTTAGTGGATCGTTTCCTTCTGTTTAACAACAAGAGGAGAAGGAAAAGAGTTTAACCAGAAGAAAGGTTGACACTGATTCAACAGCTATTTTGTTTTCTGTCCTTCCTCTTGACTCACCATTGTCTTTAATTACCATCGCTCTCTCTGCTACTATTGACAGCCTCTAATTATTCCATTACAACAGTGGAAAAGTTTATTCCCTAAACTGTTAACCTGCTTTACTGTGGTTTATATCTCCAGAAAACAAACATCTAATCAAATTAGAAGTCAAATTAACATGTGATGACTTTTTCTAGGGTTATATGTTAAAGACCCTAGAAATATATATATATATAATTTAAAGACAGGGAAATAAATCTAAATCTAAAACCTCTGGAGAAAAAATCTATATCTTTTGAATGTGTCAGTTTAATAGGAACAGTTTACAGAAGCTTCGATGTCACAAAACTGTTAGATCAGCACTACAGAGAGACAAACATAAACTTTTAAATACAGTAAACCTTAAAGAGATTTCTAAAGTGGACCATTTGCCAGTAAAACAAATCATTGCACTCTGGTATAAGCCACTGAGCTATAAATTAAATGAGTGCATTAAACAGGAAAGTGATTAATATTCACATGGCCATACCATTTGCCCTGTCTGACTGTATGATAAACAGTCAGAGACTCTACACCATAGGGATCTGATGTTAATCCTCTTAATAGAAGAAATAACATATTTAATCTCATTATCCATAAAAAATAATAATAAAAAAAAACAAGCTTTGAACTTTCATGCCTGGGACTCCTGATAATCTCTGACTAGAATTTGAAATCTGTGTGAATTATCTCCTTCATCCAGCATGTAATCATAACAGGTTTTGGGTCTATTTTGTCAGATCCAGGAGCTGAAAATTTAATTAACAGATTAGGATTACCAAGCTGCTTCACCCATGAGTAATTAAGAAAGGTAATGAGTTACACTCCCAGTGCAGATAGACCAAATGAAACACAGTGATTGATTTCTACAGGAAGTGTCATGTGACAAAACAGCTCAGAGATTTCAAGGGAATCGGCTAACTGTGCTAAAAAAGTTAGCTGACTCTCCTGAAAATTAGCATAAATCATTAACCCTAAAGCAGCTGCTGTTGGAATTCTGCAGATTCTTTAAGTATGTGGAATTTTAATTGTTTGTTACAAAATAATGTGGACTGAGGATGTAGGCTTTCTTTGTCAGTGACACGTAAAGAAAGCCTTTATGTATAGCCCTACACTCCCATCTGCCAGCCTTCTTGTTTTATGCAGCTACATGAACATTAGAAATAAACCTCTGGTCCGGAATGTACGTAAGGAAGCCAGATATGTAGGTCATAAAAAGACATAACCTCTCATTCTCACTGTATAATATTAAATAGGATTAAACTTTTTTGTTTTAGATCAGGCCGAAGTAACAATATATTTCATTTTTGTTAATAGAACAATTAGGAATATTTTCATATAATTTTTATTGCATTCTTCAAATTCAGACAGGAGCACAGACACCCCCTTTTGTCTTCTACGAAATCAACAATTGAGTATTGTGTGCTATAGTTAAGGAATTTCAAAAACAGAGAGCGAGAGGAAAAAGAGAGTGATTGAATTTCTGATCAGAATGATAACTGGTTTATTATCTATGATCAGTAACAAATGGAGAGGAAGGAGTGAGAAAGTGTCTCTCTCTTTGGCATTTCTCTCCAAGTGTGTTTTTGGGAGTGCATGTAATAATCAAAATAAACTCGTCACAAATGCAAAATCTGATACTTATTCTGTATTGTAGATTCTTATTTGGTCAAACAAAGCGGTTGCTACTGTGTGTCTAGACGTCCACTAAAAGAACAGTTGTGCAGAAATGTTTCAGTTGCCTTGCCCCCAATGACTGTGAAAATTGGTTCTTCTAAAACACTGTTATAAAGTCACATAAGAAAAGTAATAAAGTGATTTGCAATTGAAGGGGATAAAAGCAACATTTAATTAAAAAATAATTCTTCATTAAAGGATTTAGTTGGAAAATAAAATGATCTTGTACCAGGGGAACTGCTGGATTGGTTTTGAGGGTTTTCTGATGATAAAATTAAGGAGACATGGTCTAGAGATTTTCACACAACAGCACTTTAAACTATTCACCCCATAAGAAAATGTTTGTTTTTTTTTTCCCCTCCATTTGATTCAATAAATATGTATTTTGTAAGTGTGCATAATAACAGTTCAATATATCCAAATCAGCAATATTATGTGTGTATGGTCTTTTACATTTTAAGGACCAGTTTCCTAACCCATATTATACTTTGCGGACCCACTGCTCCTATTGAGCTTATCTGTCTCTTTTAGTCTCTCTAGCACTAAAAGAGACAGAGAGAGAGAAAGACCTGCTACAGTGTTTATACATGTAGGTGTGTGTGTATGTGTGCAAAATACCTTGGGAACCTTGCTATCTTGTGACTAAGCTTTTTCTGTGACTGCACCGTTCTAAGACAGGGAAATTACATTAGAATGATAGAAATTACATATTTGAACTGCTCTCTGTCTGATTTAAGAGTAAAACACATAATAGAAATTATGTGAAATTAAATATGGAGGTTAAGGTAACAAGCTCCGTCTCCATTCCCTCATCTTTAAAAGGCAAATACATTGAAAAAGCTCACAAACAGAAAAAAAAAAAGAGTTCAGAGGCCTACACATCTACACTTTCCCCTGCTGAGACAGAAAAAGAGCACACAGAGGCTCCACTTTCAGCACAGAAAACAGGAAAAGTGCTCATTTGTTTTCTTCATCTCATGTACTGCTGGGGATTTGTGTTGCAACACCCCTCTCGAGGTGCTCTCACTGAAAAACAACAACCGAAAGAAAATAAAAAAAAAATAGTGCCCACGCAAATACAAAAGAAAGCCCTGTCTGCTCACCGCTGTTCTGCTCCTGTCCAGTAACATACGGAGACATGCTTTGCTCTTGTGGTTAATTCTTTAAAAAGAAAATTCATTTAATTGCCAAATTCATTTAATTTCTTCCAAAAAAGAAATCTGATTGAATCAAGAAAAAGGTAAGCTCTGTATTTAGTGCTTCAAACACTGAGAACAGAGTGTTGGATTTCTCTGAGAATAACAAAGAAACAAAGCAAGCAAGTCAAAATCAACAATACAAACTGTAAAATAGAGGCAAAAAAATGAAAACTGTGAAAAATGATGTAAGTATCTTGGAGGTAAGAGGTAACAAAAAAGCATAATCAAATATCCAACTCATAAAGCCTTTGGGGAATGCCTATTTACAACAGTTTAGATTTACAGAATTAAAGATTAAAGACATGGATGGTATAAATTCTTACTGATAAACCTCTAATTATCCAAATGACAATGTAATGTTTCTTCAGTCTAGTTCAAAGTTGGCTTGGAACTATAATTGAACAACACACCTTTTGAAAGTTTAGATCATTTATTTGAAAGATCCTTTAAAACTGAAAAAGTTTTCAAAAGGAATAGCAAGTTGATATGCAGGGACAGCTGTGAGATTATATTTTTAAAGCTTTTTGACATGTCAGTTATTGAAGAAAAGCTGAAAGGTGCCACATATCAATTAAATGTGTTCAATACAGTCAAAAACTTCAAATTGTGCTGAAATTAAGAGAAATGTACCTTTAGAAAGCACTGTCTATAATAAGTAGGCTGCAGAGAGATGGCATTGGTAGCACTGCTGCCTTGAACCCAGAAAAGGGTTCTGGGTTCAAATCCTGGCCTGCGGTCTTTCGTGAACTCTGGGTTCTTCCTAGAGTCCTTAAATATGACCTTGCCTCTTGTCCAATAATAGGCACCTCTTCTCTTGTCACAGCTGTTAAAGTTTATTGGTTTGCTCGTCTTGACCACACTTTTCTTGTAAAATCCTCAGATTTCCCGCAGTGTTGAGGTCGTGGTCCTTTTAGAAACTTAATGTTAGCCAGTTGTAGCCCTTCTAAAACCAGTTTCAATTTATTTTGAAGAACCCAATTGTGTCCAATTTTCAACTGTCTGACACAAACTGTCACCATGAAATGAAAGGAAATTGGTTTGGACATTGGTTCATTGAAATCTTGAACCTATCATGAACTGAAAGCTGCTAAAACACCAGCATCGTTTTCCACAGAGAACTGCCTGAGAGAGGACAGACTAAGAAAGAAGCTAAATCGTTTATGCAGTGGGTGACACCGACAAGTCAAATGCCTCCTGGCAAAATGTTTAGATCAGGAAAAAAAATGACCTATGAAGCCACAAAGGTAGAGACATGCTTGGAACAGAGAAGTCAATGCTTCAGACTTTATCAAAAAAAATAAGTTATCAAGCATGATGATGGTTTAATTATCAGTAGTGCACTGTATAGATTATATACACAATGTACAATAAACACGAACGTAGAAATGCATGAAAGTAATTAGTGCAGGGGCATGTTTTCATTCAAATCTAAAAAAAAAGGCTCAAATCATTTTTAAAGCACCAAATTCAAGCCTATTATGAGTGTAACTAAATTTCAGACCAGAACTGTACACAGTCATACACACAGCCACTGTTACTGTATTTGCAGTCCTACTGTGAGAATACACAGTTTCGTGTGGACCACTTCTTCCTGTGAGTGCTTTGTAGCTGTGGAAGCAACACAGAGGGGGACTTTTGAAAGTGAATCTTATTCTCCTAGTGTTTATTTGCAGGACCACAAACTGCTGAAGAATGTCATTATTGCAAAAGGTAGATGCAAGAATGAAAAATATAAGCAACAGAAAAATGCACATAATTTTTTTCTGTCTTTAGTACAACCTAGCAACAGCACTAATCCACAGACAGAAAGGTGAACTGAATGTGTTCTTGACTGAGGTGCAAAACATAAAATAAAAACTATGGGCAGAATTTGAAAAATCACAATTTAACAGTTATTTCTCACAAAGAAATTAGATAAATTCAATATAAATCTGAAACTCATTAGTATGAATAGCCACATGGCAAAACGGTCATGTTTTGCCATGTGGCTATTCATGGAGAGATGGATGGACAAATGGTTACATAGATTGATATAAAATTAAAACATAGGTTTCATCTGAAAATTAGACTTTACATTATTTATTTATAAAACTATAATAAAATATGTTTGACAAAATAACTAATATTTAAAATATCTTATTTAATATTTAAGATTTTGATGGTTCTACATAATTTGTTTCATTTTCAAACTATATTGATACTTACGCATGTTAGTGATTCTTTACTGAGAAGAAGAAACAAAAAACATCACGGTATAAAGTTCACTAGTGGTGAAAAATTCACAGCAAATGCAACTGGATGCATCAGAGTACACCTTAGGGTAATTTTTAATTTAATATTAAAGTGTTGGATGCAGGGCTGCACAGTGGCACAGTTGGTAGCACTGTTGCCTTTCTGGGGTCTTTCTGCATGTTTGCATGTTCTCCCTGTGCATGCATGGGTTCTTCAGGTTCTCCGGCTTCTTCCCACAGTCCAAAAACATGACTGTTAGGTTAATTGGTTTTTCCAAATTCTCCCTTGGTGTGAGTGTGTGTGTGCATGGTTGTTTGTCCTGTTTGTTTCTGTGTTTCCCTGCGACACACTGGCGACCTGTCCAGGGTAAACCCCGCCTCTTGCTTGAAGGCAGCTGGGGATAGGCACCAGCAACTCCCGACCCCACTAGGGACAAGGGTGAACAGATAATGGATGGATGGAGTTGGATGCAATGTAAATGTGATTTTGCACTTCTGTACAGGATCAAACCCAAAAGATCTGAAGTCCTCAGATGTTGTTCATGATCAGTGAAAATATAGAGAACAAATAACTACTTAATGTATTTTACTGTCTCTAGCCTTAAATCTCAAAATACCAAAGCCACCCCAGCCACTACATAAATCATATTGGCTTATTGAATTTAAAATATATGAAATATCACGGATGATAGATAGTTGGTATTTAGGCAAGATGGCACATGGCCATTCTTGTCTGTGTGTGTGTGTGTCTGTGTGTGTGTGAACTACAGAAACAAAGCAAAAAAAACTGAGAAAGAGATTGAAACACACTCACTTTATCATTTGCTCAAACATGTAGACACAAACATGTTACTGTACTCTACAGCATGTTCAGACTTTATAGGAATCCGGCTCCAACGGTGATTTTTTTTTTTTTTTTTAACAGTAGACGATCCTATTCCTTGTTGATGCAGCAGATGGATTACCTCCCACCAGTCATTTATCAACTGCCATACCAAAACCTGCCTTTCCCCTCTTTGCGCCAGTGAAAAATTGGTTCCAGACCCTCTTTTTCCGCCAGAAAATAAAAATCATTTAGTGTGTCGTCAAATGGGTCTCAATGTGTCGTCCACTGGAGCAATTGAGCAGAAAAAGGTTTTATTTCATTGTCTGTTTCAAGGCACAAAGTGAGGAGGTGTGGATGGCAAAAGGCAAGACGAAAACAGAAACTTGGTGTGATTAGTGTAAAGTGAACATAATAGAAAAACTTCCTTAGTTTCCTTTATTCCCATCAACTGGAGTTGTAGATGCTTCAAACACAATTTATCACACAGCAAAACGGTTACCAGAGTTCAAAAAATGTCTTCAAATTAAATACCAAGTACTGAAGCCACTGTAAAAGTTAATGATTCAAAGAATTTCCTAAACTTAAAAAATGTTTTTATAAAAAACAATGCAATGTTCTTCTTGTGCATACATGGCTTCTCACCAGGAACTTCGACTTCCTCCCACAGTTCAAAAACATGTCTGCAAGGTTTATTGGTCTCTATAAACTGTCCTTAGGATCTGTCTTTCAAACCTGACTCCCGGTTTGAGTTCGACTTTACTGAACGTTGTGTAATAAGACAATAAAGTTATACACAAACAAAATAAAGTAAAACAAAAGCAAACAAAAGAAAAACTATAGTAAAGTAATATTTACGTATTTATAGAAGTAGGTAGAAGTATGAACTTATTTTTACATCTACCCCTATTACATCTCAAGTATCCAATAAGTTATCATTCATGTTATCTTGGTTTAAACAGACTTAGTATTTTAACATGTTTGAAAGACAGCTTACATAATGCTCATCAGGTCTGAGTAAGTTAACAAAATCCACAGCCGATGGCATGATATGGGAGCCACCTTTCTGTCAGACTACCCTGAGGCAGCAGTGGCTACAATCCAATAGCTTGCAATCATCACTGTGTGAATATGTATGTGAATTGGAATGGCTGATGTTATTGTAAAGCGTCTTTGGGGGTTCTGAAAAGTGCTGTATATGTCTGAAGTCATTTCGTTCATCCTCCAATAAATAAGCTTCTCACATCTACCTGTGTAGTTCACAAAGACAGCTAAGTCTTTGTCAGAAGGATGCACTGAGGTGAGGGCAGAAGGTCTGGCAGTGGAAAATCCAGGTGGATGATTGGGATTGCGAAAGGAGCGTGAGAGAGACAAACGCAGAAGTTCTCAATCCACTTCCTATTGACTCTCATTGCAGAGAGAACATTATCAGCAATGCAGGCCTTAGGGAATATAAGCCTGGGCTTCTCCCCGAACTTCAAGAGGAACCGTTCTCTGGTCCTCTACAGCAATCAGCTTGAAAATCCAGTTAACTGACGACATTAAAGCAAGAACATGATGATATGTGCTATGATAATTAGTGTATGAACTCCAAATGTTCTGATTGAAAATGAAGGAGATAATTAGAAGCTCTGAAGTGATAAACTTTAAAGGAAGCAAGATAAGAAGGGAGTGCTAATCCCTTGAAATTTAATGAAAGACATAAACCTGGCAATACACTTTATAAAGAGCATGTATAAACATTGTGGTAATAATTCTAGATAAATAGATGTCTGCATGTACACCTCTATCTAAAAAGTACTCATCTGAGGCAGAAACTATGCTTTAAGGCAGAAATATAAATATCAGATCACATCGACTTCTGTATGGTGAAAGCAAGATTAATAATCTTTGACCTGTGCTCCACTTGTTATAGTGAAATATTTTTCCATCGACGTAAAAATTCAAAAAGACTCTTTACATATAACTTTGCTAGAATTAAAATCCTTACATATGTTTGGGAAAATATGAATTAACCACCGGGGGGATGTACTATATACTATATACCGTATTTTCCGGACTATAAGTCGCACCGGACTATAAGTCGCATTTTTGAGGGAAATTTATTTGATAAAATCCAACACCAAGAACAGACATGTCATCTTGAAAGATAATAAAAATAGAATAGAGGCAACAACAGGCTGAATAATTGTACGGTATGCTAACGTTACATGACACATGAACAACGAACTGAGAACATGCCTGGTATGTTAACATAACATATTAGGAGTTATTCAGATAAACCACAGAAATAACCATCTTTATAAAAGAGACATGAGACAAAGCCAGATCGGGAGTTTGGTGGAGATTCAAATGTGTGGCTAGGGTAAAAACTTTGAGAGTCACTGCAAAAAATACACAATTAGAGATGGTATGGAGACTTCCTCATCTGCTAGTCAATTCTAAAATCAGTGAAGTCACCTACCATGAAATGTTAAAGCACATGAAGGATTATTCAGGGGAAGATGTGAGAAAGCAGATCCAACAAATTGTGCTTCCTTCTCACCTCAGCAGCCCCACAAGCTGACTGGCTCCCTGCCAGATTCATGTAGTAAATCATAGAAAATGAGTCTTGGTCACCAAATACTTAATGTATTTACTGTATAACAGAGGGTACCCTTTACTTTTCAGTGGGCCACAATAGAACAATTCTGCATTAAAAGTCTTGATTTTGTTGTTTTTACATAATACATTTTTTGAAGAAATTTTATTTTATATTGTCACTGCCTAAAAGCCAAATAATTTAATTTGCCACAGATAAATGACTGATATCTCTATGTGTTTAATGAATATCTATATCTGAGATTCAATTTTCAATTAAATTACTAAAATAAATTAGCTAGTCTTCTCTGTTAAGATGCATAAGTGACAAAGCCCTTGTTCTTCATCAGTTGTGTTTTTTGTAGATTTTTAAACAAGCTGTAAAATGGCAACATGGAATAAATGTTAGCAAAGGCTGGATTGCCTTTCCAACAGCATTGTTATTCACACTTCTGGAGCAGAAAACAATCAATGGAGCATATAATTTATATGTTAATGTCATCACAAGAAATGTGTTGACATAAAGATAAGTTCTCATTAACTTAAAAAAAAAAAAAAACATGTTTACTTTAACTTTGGCTCATTCATTTGATTGAAGCTGCCAACTAAAAGCTATATCTTGCAGTCACATTTTAAGTACAAACAGAAAATTGTTTTCCGAAGCACACTATTTTTTTTTGGGTGAAATCAGTTCAGTAGCACACATTAATACTTATTGAAATGTCAGTCACACACCATATGCGAGAAAGAAAGATGTCTGCTTACTTGTTACAGCTGCGTATGAAATGAATCTTTTCTTTTAAGCAATACACTTCTCGACGATCTCAAAAGATGGCCCTGCTTGCCATTGAGCAAAGCTGCATTTGCAGAGTGAGAGGAAGCTTTGATAAAAGTTTTTCTATTACCTTGGTTATTCAAGCAAATCCGGTGTATGAACTGTTCATGTTTCATTGATTCCTGGGAGCCTTTTCAGACATTTAAAAATCATCTCCTTGAAAACAGTTTGCTATATTGTTGCCTGTAAACCATTGAGGTTTTCCATAGGAAGTAGGATTTATTCAAAATAGAAGAATGAGGCAAATATCAGTTCTTCCCACTGCTTAATTTAATACACGACAAAAAAGCTGAAGGGGTACTACAGCTGGTGTTTTATATATTAAAGATGGAGTGATGCAGTTATATTGTGGGGTTGTGATTAAATTAATCCAGTCATGCGGCACTCTGTTACCACCTGCAAAGTTTATGATGAAGGGAAAACTATCTTTTTGATGTACCCTTTAAAACTAAAGATGTTCCAAATGAGGGTACGACACAAGATGAGAAACCGCTGGTCCACGAGAAAGACAATATTTTCACAGTAGAAACAAAGATGAGAAAGAACTACACAGAGACCGATTTCAAATAGATCAGTTAACACATGAGAGGTGTAGATCTTCATGACCTAAAACCCCCAAGGTACAGAATCATGATCAGGTCCAAGAAGTGGTGGTGGTGGCCCATCTCAAAAATGCACCTGTAAATAGGATGACTGTAGGTAAGGAGGTTGGAGATTATCTTGCCTGCTGGAACCCCCACTTATTCTGTCAGTCATTGTGGCTTTGATCAAGAGGATAATTCACGCGCCACGCCTTCCGGTGTAGTCAGAGGACCCGGTGGTGCCGGGGTCTGACTGCCTTACTTCTGTCAAACTGTGCCAGGGAAGCTGTAACTACAATATAGTATTTTACTGCTATCAGTGTGTGAATATGTGTGTGAATGACTAAATGTGGTGAAAAGCACTTTCAGGTTATTTACACTTGATAAAGAACTGTACAAGTACAGGCAATTTTCCCTTTTAGATATTTGAAAAATGTGTTGTAGGAAGGATGATCAATTTGCTCACCTTCTCATGAGTTATTATGCAATGCAACGGTTTGGCACAAAGTCAGTAGGTCATGGGAATAGATCTCAAATGGACATTTTTCTTCAAGATGTGACCAAGACAGTCAATGCAAGAATCATTCCAGAAATGTTGCTTTTGCACCACCCGTGCCTGGGAGAAATTCAAGGCTTTATTGCACATTCAGTGTTTCAAGAAAGATCATGGAAAGTAAGGAAATAACCCAAAATTGAAGAATACCAAAGTCACCAAATGGTGAGAAGAAGCCAGTAGGGCCTTTGATTCCAGGCCTTGAGGTCCAGTATCCTGCAACTTTCAGGTCTGTTCCTGGTACAACACACCTGAATCAAATGGATCACCTCCTCAGTATGTAGTCCAGTTCTCCAGAGTTCTGCTAATCATCTGATTCTGATTCAACTGTATTGAAGCAGAGACGGATGGAAAAGATGCCTGACACCGGCCCTCAATCCCTGGAGTTGAAGGCCCCTGGTCTAAGTTTATCACTGTATGACAGTGTGACTGACAGATGTTCATGATCTTCAGTCATATAAATGAAGGTCTCTACTATAGATGTTATCTTTATGATCTATGTAAATGAGATAACATTACACTACAACTGACTGAAGTTCAATATAATTATGCATAAACACTCAAGTACTCAAATTTACCTTGGTTTAGAATATACAGAGTCAAGTTTGTACTTTACAGAGCAAATGCTGCACTAAAATAATGCTATGGCAAGATATATTCAAATAAAGAAACAATGTCCACCTTTAATGATCTTTTCTATTTGGAAAAGGCACTTTCAGCTCATCTTAGTAAAAACACCATATTATCCCACCGGTCATAATATGGTGTGACCGATCATAAAACACAGTTTTTCATGTATTTTTCCACACTTTTTAAAATGATTACCCCCTTGATTAGTTCAAAGGGCTATCAATGACATCTGATTTTATGTGCTTTCATGTCTGGTAAAAAAAAAAAGGGTTTTAATGGGTTAAAGAATCTTGGTCCAACTGTGCAAAGAAAGTCAGAATCAATACAAAACTCATTAGTCTACTCACATAGTAATCATGTGTACCAGGAGATCTGCAAGACTGGGCAGACAAAGCAAAAGATAAAAGCTTTTTTTTTTATGTAACAGTGGCTGGAAATAAGAATGAGAGAAACAGAAACAATAGATTTGCACAGGTGCCCAATAACAAAGAGACTTACTGCTATTTCTAAAGACACAAGAATAGTGAAATTTTAAAAATTAGCTTTTGGATTGCAAATAAATAAGAAAGCATGGCGAATCACCATGTGATCTCACACACAATCCATCCATCTCTTCCACATTCTCTTTTTTTCTTGACTGGGAAAGCTGGTTCACAATTCTCAAAGTACATAGGAAGAAATTATCTGTATATTTTGAATAAAAAGTATGAATCACAGAAATCTAAAAATAAATTACTGATGTTAACAAGCTGTACTTTGAGTTAAGTGGAAATTGCAATTAGGCTTAGATGAAAGGAGATATTAAGAAGCATCAATTTAGGAATTCCAGAAAAAAACAAAAACCTTTCAGCCTCTAAAATAGGAAATATTTTTAGCAAGCTTTGGCTACGCTCAGAATATCTCAGGAGGATGGCCGTGGTTCATGGACTGTCTGTGTGATTAATTACTGACCAGTTGAAGAACATTTAATAGCCCTACCACAAGATCAAAAGCAGTAAGGAGATTTCAAGAGTCTGCACTGTACATCTCTTTGTTTATAACTGTGCACAGGAGGCCAGGGATTTCTGAAGCAAATATTTTATCATTTGGATTGATCAGTAGCTATTTATTTTCCATTATGGAGTCTAGAAGGAATCTAGAAATCTAGAAGGAAAGCTGGTTCTCTAAAGCGCTGTCCAAGGCCGAGTATTTGGACTGCATGTATTTTCAGTAGGAGATCTAGGATATACATACCCACGCACAGGTCAGTGTAAAATGTTGCATCAAGTTACTAAAATAGAGATGGACTTGCCCTTAATCAACTAAAGGAATGAAATTTGGGACATTGTTTTAATGTATGTCATTCTGGAAAAAACCTGAGTTTAATTTAGTTCTCTAGGTTGAGTTGATGTAAAGTGGTTCTGGATGTTGAAAGAGAAAGGACTTCATAGCACTGTTAAATACGTAAGACTTTTAAATACATATGTTTAAGAAAATATACAAATATGCAAATCCTCAAGTCTTTTAGCCCGCTAATAATCCTATGTTGTGCTGCAAATTATTTAAAACCTGAAAGTAATCTCTAGTGTTTGTCATTTTTAATTCATTCATTTAGGAAACTCTGTGAATGTGGCCACTGACTGAAGCGCTTAGTTTCATAAATTAGATGTGGAAACTCTCCTGTCATAATTTTTGCACCCAGGTGCATTTACTAATTGAGGGAAACTTTAGTAAATGCGCGACAGCCAAATCTACAAAAGACAGACATAACCGAACAAAATACAAAACTGTTGGGTTCCTGTCAAAGAGCCAGGAAACATATTTCCTAGGAATATGATTTTCAAGACTCTTAAGGTTTTCATGAGCATTAACATCAAATCCTACCTTGATCTATATGTTCAGTTTAGCCACTAAAATATGAGATCTTCTTTTAAATCTAAAGTATATTACCATCATGAGACACATTTGGTAGCAACCAGCCTGGAGAAAATGTTATTATTTGACAGAGTAATATAAAGCAACAAAATCAATAACATATCCTTTTATCAGTTATTTTATCATTCCTTTCTACATTTTCACGAGTTGCATTTCCTGTTCGGTGATCCTCCTCCAAAGATATCTGTTCTTCAGAGAACAAAGATCAAGGTTGCTGTATTGATTGTTTTTTTTGTTTGTTTGTTGTTGTTTTTTTGCTGCTTTTGGTGCTAGCTTTCTAACTGAATCAGCTCAGCAAACATTTGTGAGTTCACACACGTCCTCGGTGACAGATAGCTATGACCACGTAATGTGATACTTGATAATTTGTTATTGTGGCTGTATTGATTTGTGTGTAACATGGTGAAACAAGTCTCATTCAGAAGCATTTCCACAGCCTTCAACCTCCCACTTCTCTGCTCATTTAAACAAAATGAGACGCTTTGTATGTTGTCTAAGATGCTGAAAAGACCGAAATATGTGTTTGTGATCTGGAGCAACACGGAGAAATGAGAGAGAAACATGACAATGAATTCACTATATCAGCCATGCTGTCGAAGAAAGAAAAGAAAGAAATAAAACCTCCTGCTGATAAGCAAAGCAGTACATTATTCAATCAGTAGGAAATTCTACAAAAGTCATTCTCACCAGGGACTGATTCCAAGACGAGTTGGTATGCTGCCAGCTCAACTTGGAAAAATGGCTTTCTGCTGCCTGAATCACTACAGTAACCTAAACTAATTAAGTAAGCAGCTTCAGAGAGGTTTGGATGTCTAAATGTTTCCCTTGACCACTACAGTACTGTCTACAAGCTGTGGTTTGAATAATGACAAACATTTGCAAGCTGTAAACACAATTTGCATACATTTAGTTGCACTTTTCAGACAGGAAGCTCGACTATGCTGTTGTACATTTTCCTTACCTTTTTAAAAACTTAAGCCATATGATATAATTGGAAAATGTGTTCTGCCTTTGAGCTATTTTATCATCTTCATTTTTCTGTCCTGTATGTAACAATAAAGGCAGCCTTGGTAATTGTATTTCAACTCAAAGGAAATCTTTCTACTACCTAAGCTTTTATGCTTTTAAAGAATAATAAGATCGTATCACCAAACTGGGATTTCAGTAAAATTAAACTTTCAACTGGTTTTTTGCAAATGTTTGTAAAACATTGAAAGTTTTCTGTGTCTTTAACAAAGAAGCCTTTCATCATAATTATTGTTGGCCGTTTATTGTAATGAAAATAAGAGTCAAACACTCCACTCAACTGCGTCTCACCCACAGAGGAAAAAAATAAGCTCTGCAGTTTGACAGTAAATAAAGCAAATTAGAGCTTCCTTTGAATTAGAATTGTGAAGGGTTTTAACTAGATAATGAGAGCCTCTTAACACTTAAGCAGTAAAGCAAGTAATTGCTTTTTCATGGACTCATATTTTGAATTTCCATCATGTGGTGAGACTAACAAAATCCAATCTCACGGATAGCAATTAAACTCTTCAGTGAACTTCTGACATGGTTCAGTTCCAGCGTAATCGCATAACTTACTGTGATCCATACTTAATTTCCCTTCAGGATGTCAGGAATGTCTTCAGTGTGTAGAATAGCCTCTGTTCTGTTAAAGCCATGTCCTGCTGTCATGTTCGGTGTCGGCAGTTATGAAGATGACTCATTTGCAGTGACGTGCGAGTACACTAAGAAAATATATTTGCAATTAGGTTGCCTTTTTCCCCTCTCAGGAAAATTATGTGAGGAAGTACAATACTGGTAAACCAAAGGGAAATAATTCCATGTTTATTTTCTTAGAAGTGTGTTATTTGTAATTTCAAGATGATAAAAATCTGATTCACAGATTTAACAAACGTAATAAATATTGTTGCATTCCCAGCACTTTCTTTTCTGTAACTATTCTCTCAAGTACATTTTGTATCAACAAATTAATCTTCTTTTTCAGATTGATTTCAACATTTCCAGCAACTAAATTTGTATAGAATTAAAATTAAGTGCTTCACGCAAGTCTGGATTCTCGATGCCACTGAAACTCTTTTCTTCTTCATTGAATCTCCACACACTCTCTGTAAAGGAAACATGCATGTTAATGCTGTGACATGCATTTTGAGAAGCCTTAAAAGATTAAAATCCAAAATAATTAGTCTAATTAGTCTAATAATTTTCAGCTGACTGCAGTGCTTAAAAATGTTGTGCATTCTTTTTCTGTTTATATATACATAAAACAAGCTGGAATTGATCATTGACATGTAATTTATTGCATTGGGTAAAATATAGCAATTATCCTCTCATCATGATGACACTTATTATTGCAAACCTCCAGAATCTGGCTCCATGTTTCCTGTTTCTGTTGTAGTTACCCTTTCTCATTGTTGGATGCCTTAAAGCATTGATAGATGATGCAGTAATGTTTCAAAATATGACTGATTGCATTTATTTACTGTTGCATAGCTAAACCCAGCCGTTCCTGTGAAGACCAACTTTTGATAATACATTAAAAAAAAAAAAATCATGCTACATCTTCATGCAGTTAGATTTAAAGCCAAAAATAAAGTATTGAATTATTATTATAATTCAGAGTGCTCTTCAGAACTCCCCCAAAAAAGAAGAAAATAGTGAACGATATGTATAGCAAACATTGCATAAAAGGAACGTGAGTTGAAATACAGATTAAAAAGGCAAAACATAGATTGATGGTTCAAACAGTTAATTAGTCAGATTAATGATCAAAAGCTGCAGTAAACAAAATTTCAGTCCTCATTTACACTAGCGATAGCCAATAGATTTTGCCCATCACATGTTTTGGGGGATTTGTTCAAGAGCTGAGGAGCATAGAAAATAAATGCTGCCTCACCTAATTTAGCTCTGGTGTTTGGAACACTGAGTAAGCAGGTCTCTGAAAACCTGAGAAAACCTGAAAAGCGAGAGCTTTTGTGCTTTACCACAAACAGCAAAATTTAACAATCTACTCTTTGAAAAACGGAGAGCTGGTTCAGTGGACGAGAACAAAGAACTGGTGTGTGTAATGATCCATTTTCATAATATTAGTTAGGACTTGAGCATTTTGGATGAACTGCAGCTGCCTGAGTTTTGAAAAAGTTCACTAAAAACACAGTTGGCATAATCTAACCAACTAAAAATAAAGCATGTACCAGTTTTTCTTCTTGATGTCGATAATTACTTATCATCTAGATTAGTTTTTGTTTTTTTGTTTCTTTCACACATGCACAAACCCACATTATTCCAACAAATATGGATTTCTGAACTATTCCTGAGTCAAAACATTAATATTGCCGTTCCTAAATGAATATGAACTTATTTTCTTTGTGTTACTTGAGGTCTAAAAGCGCTGTATCTTTTTTGTTATTTTGACAATTACTCATTTTGTGAAAATACTAAATTTTTGCTTGGAATTTTGGAGAGATGTTGTGAATAGTTCATAGAATAAAAGAAATGTAATGGAAAATCACATAAACTGATCATTTTTAGTGATCCCTTAACTTTCCTAAACTTGCCCAAGGTGGCTTAAACTATCCTTCAACTGAAAAACTGCAATCTTCAGAAACCAGTATAAGAGAATTTCATTATTTCTTGACATTGCGTAATTTTTAGGACACTCACTATAAGTAAAAAAAAAAACTATTGTTTTATATTTGTATGCCATTTATGTATCTGCAATATGCTTATATATATAGTTCATCCAGAGCTTCAACTTGTAACATACTGTGATATATCTCTCTCTGTTAATAGGTGTGACAGTATTTTAAATCCATACCCAGAGGTAGAGAGGGCTATGTTCATCTAATCTTTCTGCCTTTCAGAGATAAAGGCTTGCATTCAGCCTTATAACACCAGAACTGAGTCAAGCACAGGAGGGATCCAAGCAATGCTTTTGATTTCCTGCAGTCTCCATTTTTAATACAAGTCTGAGTCACTGCGCGATGGCTACCATATGCCTGCTTGCCCAACAGCAAGAGCAGATTTCATTGCTGAACTGGTTGCTGCTAACAAGCTGCTGCTCCTCTCACACCGCTCCTTGTTTCGCAAATGTGTAGTTGTGGTTGTGTGTCCATGTGGATTTAAATTTCTCTTACTGTGTGCGTGACCCTGAGTGACTTGTTTCCAATAAAAAATGAAATCCATTGCAGGGGATTTTTTTCCCCCTCACAGCGAACCATTTTCTTTTATTACTTCACCTGCACTTCCTTGAGCCACGGGGTGTGCTCCCATGCTGCAACTCGCTGAGAAGTATCGGCAGCATCTATCTTGTGGACAGAAGTGCTGAGTGGCTTTTATTTCTCAGCAGACCACATAAAAACCATAGCAATTAAAAGCTATTGGGTCATTCGACTTTGTAAAGGGAGAAAAAACAGTGGACTGGCATGAGAAGGAAGAAGAGAAGCATATGATGCTGAAAGAAAAAAATTAAACCTGAACTGATGAGGCTTAACAGCAAAAAACCCTTTGTGTTAGGCATTTTAGATGAAGACTGAGGAATTACAAAGTCTGAAAAAGACTGAGTTTTAAGATAATATGTTCACAAAGAGCTTTAACCTACAGACAATTTAAAGTACATAGATCAGGGGCCACTAAAGTCTCAAGTTTTAACTTCTCCTCATCTGATTTTGGTAGAATATTTATGAGTATGTCCTTTGTGCAAATCATTGATCAATCTATTTTTTATTGCAGAGATCATCATTACAATTTTATGTGATCTTTATTTCAGATCATCTCTTGAAATTCTGCATTCCATTGAGAGGAACTTGCTTAAAAGATGAAAGACTCAAGTACAGAAATATGTGACCATTGTTGCAATTGGCCATGGTCTTTTTGCAGGATTCAATAACAGCAAATCAGAGGTGTTAATATGAAGGAAGTTCTCGTTAATTAAAATTGATGTTACTCATTCTCCAGCTGCATTTTATAAATGCAACTGGAGAAATTCCCTTTAACAGGAAACTGTAAAACAGTTGCAGATCAGTACATGGATTTTTGAAGTCAGAGGATGGATATCGATCTCTCAAAATTATCAGTTGTTCTCTATTCAACTCATGAACCCAGATGAAAATCCACAATTAACTGTTGCCTGCAAAAATTTCCTGCCCAGATATTTTCTTGAAATAATTATTTAAAACAGGGAAATACATTCCAAAACAAATATATTAAGTTATTCAATTATACACACAAAAAAAATTATGCTTAATTTTTCCCAATCAGAATTTCTCTACTTTACACATAAGATTAAAATGAAGAAATGCAAAAGAAACAAAATCTGTAAGGGGGCAAATATTTCATAACATATCATGAGTAAGACAGGTTAGGAAGAACCAGGGGTTAACGAGAACATTACCTGCTATTATGTGCCTCGCCGGAAAGCAGCCTGGCCAAAAGAGGAAAACGAAGTTGGTAGCTAAGAAAAATAAAGCTCCTCACAATGTATGAAGGATTTCACCTTCCAACTTGTTACTGTAGTCAAAATCTCAAAGTAAAAATTGAAACTATCGAGAAGGGAGATTAGGAATAAGTGGACTAATATTCAAGGTGGGATCTTCCACATTAAAGTTGAACTGACAAATTGTCAGAAGTAAGACATTATAAATGAAGCCAATATTGTGTAACTAAAGAAAAGTCGGATGAAAATTAACAGTGAGCTATGAAAGATAAATGTCACAGATTGCTGATTCAGTAGGATAAAACAAATCGGCCCCATCAAGGCATGTTTCTCTACTGTTTGAATTATAACAATTCAGTATCAGTATTTCAAAATGTGGATATTTTGAAAATAAATCAATAAATGGATAAATAAATAAACTTTCTCAGCAAAGTATATTCAGACAAATGAGAGTTTAACAGAAAATTAATGCAAGTAAGCTTACAGTTAGATCAGGATTTTATTCACACTTCATTTAGTTGTAAGCCAAAACAAAGTTCAGCTTTTCAACAGTTTTATGTAGTCATGACATTATTCCTAAAATTAAAGTCAGTCCAGGAGGTGCTCCTGTTGCTGCTCCAGTGCAAACTGGTTTCTCCTTCTAAGCATTTAGTTTGGAGTTGCAGGAACACAGTCCAGCAAAATTGACTAACACGTAACTTACAAGTGTCTATAATTACTTTAAATCAAGAAGAATGCATCAAAAATCTTAAAAACCTTGACTGCGCCTGTGTTGTGTATCTACATTGTGTGCTTCTCAGTGCTCTAACAAAATTTTCTTCCATTTCCCTCTATGGTGATGGTGTTGGATTTTTTCTGTCCTTCAACAAACTTTCCTCACATACCTTAATCTTTGTCACCTTTGCCTCTCCAGATTTTTTGTCTCTGTTGGTCTTTCAAAGTCTACTTGTCTTTGTGTCACTTTCTCTCTGCTGACAAGACAAATTCAGTGTATTCAAATGGAAGTTAAGGACAGCATATTGCATTATTCAAACCCCTCAACGACAGGCGGAGCAAGGAACAACGACAGGCAAATACCTATTAAAGCAGGTCATTTTCTGTGCCAAGCAGTCGAACGAACACCATGGAAAAAAACCTGCAGCATCTCTGAAAGGCGTTAAATAAAACTCATGCAGCAAAGTTTGGCCCTTACAGGATAGAAGCAGTTTAGATACAATTAGATTAGTATGTTAAATGAAGAAGACTGACATTACAGTTTTCCAAGCACACAACATGGCACCATATTGCCCTGTGATCGAAAGGCAAAAGAGGTCAGTTAGGAGTCAGTTACTGAGTCTACAGTGAACGGTAGCAAAAATTACTCATTCTACACATTCTCCTGGAAAATCGAACAAATGAAACCAATATCCTGTACGGTTCAAAGCAGGACACACAACCAACGGTCAGACAGCCCTCAGGTCCAAACACTGAGATTCACATTTGGTACAGGTGTAGAAAATGTAACTATGTTCCATGTCTAAATTTGACTCACTCTTTTTTTTTTTTCCGTTTTTGGAGACTATTGAGTTTTTCTAAGTTTGCAGCTCTGGAGGTTTAAAATCTGTTAAGTAGCTACATAACTCCATATCCAAAAAGGGAATAGCTGTACAGCTTATCATTAATAAACAAAGATCACAAAGAACAATTCCAGATATGCTTTAAACTCTCTTTACTAAAGATACAGGTACATCATTTACACTGGGTTTTTAAAACAGCTGTTTCATTCTCATCCTTACTTTGCACACTTTGTCCACTGAATATATTTATGTCTTTGTGCATTATGCATAAGCTTAATTTATTATTAATACCTTTATTGATTCATGAAATCACAGACATTTTGTTATCAGAAATATTGAAAAAAAAGCAGCTTATTAATTATGGCACTCTTTCTGACCTTTTGATGTAGTGATCTGTTTAGACCATAGGGAAGAAATTCATGTGATTTCATCCAATGGGAACAAACAGCTTGCCAATAGCCTTTGGCTATCTTGTTGTGCGAGTAAGCACACTGTTTCCCATGGCCAGATCAATGCCTCTCCATTAAGGCTGCTTGGGTTACCCTCTACAAAAGCATAAGCTATTTTCCTCTTTCCTGCTTTTCCAATTCATATTCAACAACAATACACGTAAATACAAATTTAAATGGAGTTAAAGTCATGCTGCTACACAAAAATATACATAGGGTTCACAGATAGACAGAAAGCATCCACCTTATGGTATTTAGCACAAACGTCAGATAGTGCAGAGTCCCACTTAAAAATCGATGGGCATTTGCAACAATCAATACGTGGTTCCTATGAGAAGCAATTAGAAAGGCAAACCATGTAGTGCGTTCTGCCTCATATTCTCTATTGTGAGGTCGAAACACCACTTAACACTGCTAGAAAATCAGTTTGAGGAAAAACATCAAACATAAGTTATTGTTGTTGAATATAAAAACCAAAGGAATCAAAAGAGCTAACGTCTAGAATGAGCTCTGGCATTCAAGGATATTTTTTTTCTAAACACCAACTCAGAGAAATTTGTATAGTTTCTCCTAATCAATTCATATAAATTTTTCACTCCATTTTCCTTTTTATGTCTACATAAAGAACAAATTAAGATAAATGCTGGCTTTTACACTCTTATGCATTGGTCTCAGTTACTGCTACACTGTTCATTACAAAATTAATCATTAAGTCATTTGATCTCGACAGTTTTCAGAGTTTTTTCCTTGTTAAAAAAAATAAGTCTACAATTAAATTGGGTTTTCAAGTAGCTGTCTGCTATGAGCACCGTCATCATTTTGATAATTTTCCATATGATTTGACAGGATTTTTTTATGTTGTGGGAAAAGTACTTAAATTTTTTAATAAATATCCCTCTGCTAGGGACCATTTTTATCACTGATGGTAGACTTCAGACACCTTGTTGCTAAAAATGCTTGTCCCCTTGGTAACCAAAATATCTTCTGGTTCATTGTGAACTGTGCAATGATGGGAATTATAGTGTTTAAATGAACAGTATTACTAATGGAGTTACCCCTTTCAGTAGTAGGTGATCTAAAGAAATACTCTTCCAACACTATTATATTGTTATCTTTACTGATAATAAAATACAGTGCAGCCACGTTACAATAATTCAGTACACTGAAGGTTAAAGCTATTTTCTTTTGACTGGAAGATGAGGGCACAAAAACAGTCATAAATGCTTAGGAAAAGTAAAGTAGTTATTGACGCCCAAGTACAGACAGACTTGGGCAAGGATTCACACACAAATACACGCACAGCGTAATCACCCTCCAGTTCTACAGTCCTAACTCTGTCTCACTGTAGTTTCAGAAAACAGTTTTCCAGACCATTCAGTTCTTCTGGTTCTAGTCTACACTGCATTCCCAGAACCAGAACCTTATGTGGAGAAGCAGGTTTTTCTATTGTTCCTTTAATTTGGAACAAAATGAAAAACCTTTGATGCACAGAGTTCCTTTAGGCAAGGCTAAAGTACCACCTATTTAGAATTGCTTTGGTTAATAATAACTTGTACATATATTAATATATTTTATACATATTTGAAGACGATTGATCTTGATGATTTTGTTGTCCATGTTTATTGCTTGTTTCACTATAGGTTACTGTTTCGTGTTTTTATGATATAAAGCACCTTGTTGCTAAAATAGGCTATACAAATAAACTTGACTTTGAAGTAATTGAAAAGGCAGTCAAAGTTATGGAGAGCCCAGATAATACAATGGTCACATTTGTGGAAGTACAGACATTATTCTTCTATAAAAGACACAAATGGCAGCCATTTATATGTAAAATGTAATTTTTGTCCTGGAACATTGTCACAGGACAACAATTGCCATTTGAAGTGCTATTTGAATCTCACTAAGCACCTCTCAATGTCAACAAATCTAGTTGCTAAGAACAATGGTGTGGATGCTAAAAATTGCCCTCTCTAGCTTGAGTACTGGGGTGCTGTGCAACTATTTACCATAGTCACATGCAATCACACACTCACATGGACACGCATTCAAATGTTAATGCCACTTAAATCTTTGATATCAAAATCCACCTGGCTGATATGACAGAATAAATGCCCAGCATGTTAACAACTTATAGGTAAATAAAAACAGCTAACTAGAAAAAAAAAAAAAAAAAAAAATCACAAGTTGCACATCAGTGTTAGCATAAGTTCAGGCCCGGTTGACAACCAGATGAAGTGGCAGACGTCACATCAAATGGTCATTAGACAGCAGAGCCAATCAATGAGCACGTGGGCAGTCTAGAGGGACACAGGCTTCAGCTTGAGAGGCTATTTATCACTGGGACCATAATGTATTTAAGATAGTGTGTCATTGTTTTTGGACTATGGGCTGCACAGTGGCACAGATGGTGGCATTGTTGCTTTGCAGCAAGAAGATTCTGGGTTCAAATCCCGGCCCTCGTGACTCCACTAGGGATTAGTGTGTAGAATAAAGGATGGATGCTTTTGAACAGTAAAAACTGCAGGGGACCAGGCTGGCCTTTTAAAAAAGTGTTGGGGATATATCTCTCAACCTGAACCTCCTCCCAAATTACAACCACGCACACCCCAAACTCTGTTGAGGCTAATTTGAGTTTGGCGAAACACAAACGTCTGAAGTCGAACACTTGTCAGAAAAAAGGGAGGTGGGTTTAAAATTTAATTGCAATTTTTTTGTTTTATTTACAGCAATATTGATAAAGCAAACAGTAATGTTACAAAATCCAGCAAATTCATTTTGGCTAAACATCCATTACTTGATACTCTCCAAATAAATACTTTCTGAAAAGGAAAACCCAGGTGTTATTAAGCTGGCTACCTTCAATCAAGCTGGTTACCTTAATACACAATTTCCATTAGTACTAGTAGATGGCACACAATATTTGAATTCAATAATGTTTCAAAATTGATTGAATTTTGCTTCAATTAAACCAAGAAGCATTCCAAATGGTAAGAGTAACAGTCCCAACAAAAGATATCTGAATATGCTATTAAATGAAGACACAATTCTGGAAAACGAAAGCCTTTAATTTCCCATCCATTAACTTGATTTTTCTGTGTGTGTGTGTTTTTGTTTTGCTGTGTCTGTTATATGTTGATTTCAGTTATTTAGTTGTTATTGTGTTTACAGCTAAATTTAGCATTCTTAGAGATTGTGCAGAAGGCAACTGGATTCACTGGTACAATAGGATGTCCAGTTTCCATTTGTTCAAGCATTTATACTTACCGCTACATGACTTTATGCCAAGTCAAGACTATCAAAAAGGAATAATTGAACATTACAAAGTCATCAGCTATATTCTATTTGACAATTCCTTGAAATTCAAAAGGCTCTTCTGCCCCAGGCCATCTTTGCTGCTAAGTAGGGAGCTGTACATTTCAAATGACTTTAAAAGAAAGAAAAGAGAAGTATCACATTACTAATGCTGTGTGAAAAAAAAAAATTGCTTGATAAAAACTGGAAGGCAGAGCTCAGGACAAGTGAAAACTAAGCTGCATGAAAATCATGAAAGGATCCCATAATTCAATTAGGTACACTGCACCAAATGTTAAAAGTTAAAATATAACCTCACTGGAGTCAGCTATACAGTTAACCTAATGCAGACCTATGATGTTATAAATTAATAAGACATATTGCACACTGTGAATCTAACTGCTCATTAAATCTGTGCTTCACTGGCAGTGTGGCTAAAGGGGGGTATACAGGGACAGAGGTTGGAAACAAATGGACTTGGATTACCTGAGAGAAAAAAAAAAAAGTCGCACGAGATGAAAATTTAAACAGAAACCCAAAGCTGAATGAAGTTATGCAGGAACCTTAAGTGAAACTTTAATTTGGGAGATGAACTGCAATAATGCAATTCTTAAAAAAATTCTGACATTGCCCATTGTTTCTTTGACCGTTTTTCATATTTGAATTTCTCACCCCTCTACAAAAATAAAGACCATAATTTAATTAAGGAAGTTGGGAGAATGTAACAAAGGGTTATTAAATTAAATATGGATTTATTACACAACTCTATTTCCATTCCTATTTTCTGCTTTGGTGCAGGTCACATTTATCCTACTGAATGAGACCACATCAATTAGGGAATTTAATTTGTATTAATGCCGTAAACAAGGTCTGCAACAATGCTTAAGTTGGCAGCATGTGTCAGAGTAACATCCACTTCTGATGCAGGACACATGATTACCTACAACATTTTCTCAAACCATTGCATTGCACTACACTGAACCATCTTCTTAGAACCAGGAATCATTCCTTTAGCAGCTTAAGCTAGAGCTGCTTTATGTCAGATCAAGGCACAGGCTAGCCTTACACCCAACACGCATCAAAGTGCCTTGGGCGTGTTACCCTGTCGCCAATTTTCTTCTGTTCATTTGTTGGATCGTGTTTAAGTAGATAATGACCAATGTATACAGGGAATATACCTTAGGAGCTGTGGACTTCGAGATGCTCTCTAGCCATTGAAATTTTACTTGCGTCAGTCACTCAAATCCCTAAACTTACCCATTTCTCTTTCTTGGAGCACACGCACTTTGATGATGAAAATATAATAAACCCCATCAGCAATCATGGACCACAATGAAACAATGATTAGCTTTATTGATGCCATCTGGGAGTCTTCATAATGTCTGAAAACCTCCATCACTGAGCATAAATTTATGGAAAAGGAAAACACACGTCCCTATTTAAATATAAACTATGCATGTTAGTAAAAAATAATTTGGTAGTCAACAACAACAATTGCCTATGAACAAAAAAACAAACAAGGCTTCAAATTATTTGTTTTAGACACTGATGAACACAGATGAGTTTCTATCACCAAAAATGCAGAACTCATGCATGATTTTTCAGACCTTCGTACAGGAAATCAAAATGTAATGCATTGCTTATCTAGGCAAAAAGTTAATCTTTTTTGGCGTCTAGAAAATGGGCCCTTTCAAAAACCTCCCAACTGTTAAGTCACAACTGATGGGAACGGCTCATCACCTAGCAACCCAAGTGGAGTTTTATCACATTTGGTCAGCTGGTTTTACCGCTATAAGCCAGTGGCTGATAGAAAAGATAAGTGTTTTGTCTGCAGCAGCTCATTTGGATTGAAAGTGACAAGAGGCCCTAAAACAGCTCCTTCTGAAAGAAGCTCAAAATGGGTTGAACTGACCAGATTAAAAACACATTATCCAAGAATGATTTTGTGCAAAAAAAATGTAATACGTTTTCCATCTATACATAATCCTATCCTAACCTGTACAATGACATCATTCTTAAGGTGAATCTTAAGAAAGATGTCCTGATGTTTTCATTGTTTTTCTTGAGTTTGTTATTCCTGCTATTAATCAACTAATACGTACTTAAGAATATATGTAAACATATGAGACGGATTGTAAGCTCACCTTAGATGTAAACGATGAAGTTGAGAAGTGTTGGTCCCTGGGATTTTCCTGACAAGACAAAAAGAAGGAAGATTTCATATTATTTCAACACTGTTTTCCTTTTCCATTTTTTATCATTCTTTTTCAATCAGTTTGGCACAATTGGATAACACACACACACATTTACATTTATATAAATCAAATATTTAATACAGATTGCTGAAAGAGAACTCTTCTTAGTAAACATTTCAAACACAGATACTTGGAATGCAAAAAAGTGAATTAGCATAGAGAAAATATGAAGGATTCTAGAGTGAAACAAAGACATGAAGATTTCTGACAGAAACAGAAAGTGTAGGTGTGCTTTAAGTCCTTTAAGGAGATGAAGTATCAACCATTTAACCCGGGTTATTTGTAGCACTCCTCTCATTGCCTCTTGACATAATGCTAATTACATTGTCCTGTTACTCTGTCCCTGAGGCAATGATTTACTATTGCTCAGAGCTTTATGCACTGATTTACTGTTCACAACATATGTATAAACAAACTAAAAACTATGCTGAATTATCAACCTCTAGTTGGATATCTAGATTCATGCCAGGGTCCAGTCAGAGCTCTGGACAACTAAATGAAATGACACTACAATGTCTCATTTCTGAGAACACTTAGATGTTGCAGACATAAACCTCTAAGAGTCTGCAAGAGAGAAAGAGAATGCTGTGAATCAATCACAGCACTGGGGCCAAATTTCCTAGCCATAAGAGAGATGGTGTGGAATTGATCTTTTTCCCTTTTGACCATTCTTTAAGAGATAATCAGAAACAACAAGGAGATTTAGTGTTAATCCACACAACACACACCTTCCAAAAAGTCCCACTGTTGTCTCATCACTTGAGAGGATACTTTGCCAGAAGTCTTGGGAAAGTGTTCCCTCTCCTCTTCTTGGTTTTTACCCTAAACATATTCATTATTGACCAATCAGGAACATTGAGCTTAACTGAAGTTTAACTACTTTTTTAGATTTTTTTTTTTTTCCCCGACATTCCTTTGTGAGGTACGAAGTTTCACAACTTTTCTAGTTTTGTTTGCTTGTGGATAATGGCCCTTGCTATGATTTGCTGGAGTCACAAAGCCTTAGTAATAATAAATGCAAATTAGTTAGTTTATCAACCGTTTTAAATTTCTTGAGATCAGATAATGATGTGATATATTTTGAAATCTTGTAGCCTACTTCATGATGTCATTCAGGGGGTTTTTAAGTAAACTTCTAATTATGTAAATTTGAGAGTGATGAGGCCTGGAATTGGCAAATGAAATTGAACTAAAAATTGTTGTGAATCTTAGTTACTGCTCCTCTTATAGCAAGAGGAGCAGTGACTTTTTTCCCATGTAGTGAAGTAGGTTAGGATATCTTTCTAGTTTAAGAAATTCAATTGTAATTTTCCTGATGATAAGAAGCAGTAAAGTCATAAAAAGCCAAAACAGTAAGGGGCAAATACTGTTTTGCAGTATTGCATCTGTGAGTTATGGAAATATAAGTACTGACATTTTCATAGTCAATAGGTCTCCATATGATACAAAGGCACCTGTAACAATGTTCAGTCATTGGACACTCCAGCATTTCCAATAACTGAAGATTTATTTCAATAACTAAATAAATCAGGAAAGGCAGCCCCCGATTGCTTTTTGAAAACGATGCAATTGCTGCTGCATAAATGTGTCTCAGTGAATGACGCATTTTTGCAGTTGACAGAAGCAGTCCATTTTGTACGGTAAAATATGAGAAATGGAAAACAACCTACCTCAGGGAATCAGTTGTACAAAGCAACAAGAGTTATCAAAAATAAGAGCCAGAGGAGATAATATGCACTGACTAGGTCCATGTTTGCTCTGCAAAGGGGTTCTGTGCAGCTGTAATTAAAAAATTCACTTTACTTTTGCCATGTGTGCACTGGTGTATAGCCTTTATATAACTGTTCTCTTAAATTTATCAAACTAAGTGTCCTCATTTTTTTCAGCTGAGTTCAAAAACTGTAGAGTGCCCACCAGAGCTTTAGGGGAGACAAAGACAAACACTGGAACTTACAGATGGTGATCATAAATTATAAATTCCTTTACACAGGCAGTGTAAAGGATCTGACAGTACAAACACTCCCTACATTCAGTCACATTTTCTGTCACAACAGATTATACCTTCGGTGAGAGGAAGGTCATGAGGGAACTGGGTCCGGTGGTTGATGTTGGACCATAAAGAAAAAAATCTACCACAAGGATATGATCATCCATCTTGTCATATTAGTAGATCCCGTCGATGATGAACTTATTGCTTCCAAGATGAACATGGGTTTCAAGCTCCCTTTCCTACTGCTTCTCTACAGTTTTGGTATCTAGGTCGAATGCTTTCCTTTAGCAAATAATACACACATGGTAGTCAACAGGACATTGACAACTAACCACAAGAGTTTCTAATATCCTACCGCTAGTATAGGTGCCTAATTGCATTAAGAGGCAGCAATAACATTTGTCTATTTGTTATTGAGTTAACAAGCAATTTAACAGTTGCACCTAATACTGTATTGTGGCCATTCTGTGTATTTTATCTACAGCAAACTAAGCAAACAGCAATAGTCTGGTGAGTCCTGGACACTGCAGATGAAAAATGCACCATGGGAGTCACAGTAGTGGAGAAGCCCTAAAGTGTCACTGACACAATAAAACTATTCACATGACTTAAGAAAAACAAACTACTGTGCTTTTATACTCTGTACACAAAAGCTTTTAATAATACATATTTCTCACAGAATACTATAAATGCAGAGTGTCTCTGTTTTTTGTCTTCAGTAACTGGGTCAAACGGCAGCGCCATCTTGGGACATAATCAGGGTAACCAAACCATAAACAACTAAATATACACAGAAGTGGAAGAAGCTGAAATATTATTAAACTTTAACTGGGGTTGAATTATGGTAAAAGGAAAAAATAATCATGCTTAGTCAGTTTGATTAAGTGTAGAATAAAATTCAAGAAAATGAATTAAGACATTAAGCTCTTTTCTCAGCTGATTGCAAAAATGCAAGCTTGCCATCACTTCCCTTCTCTGGTTACCTGAAGTAATCTGATGACTTTGGAGAACAAGCAATAGAACAGGAAAGTGAGATGGGGGCAGAACAAAAGTGACAATCACAAATGTAAGGGAAAAAAGAATGAGATATTGATATTCACACCATTGTAGCGGTTGGAAATGGAAAGAACAGTGACATGCTTGAATCTACAACCAGAGAATAGACCTCCTTTGGCTTCTCATCGGGATTCAAATCTGTCACAGCAGATCCTTCCGGTTGCATTGTTAACATGTATGCTGTGTGTCTGAAAGGTGCCAAAAACTCTGCAAAGCATTGCCCAACTTTTATCTCACGCTCATGTCCTTCCATGTACATTATACAGAAAAAAGACAAACCATACTTTCTTTTATTTTTCTGAAATTTCAGAGCTTGCATATGGAAGAATAAACTAAGATCATGTGTTTTTGACTATATATGTTTAATTTAATATAATTGAAATATCCAGTTAAATCTAAATTGTATCAGTAACAATTGGAAATGCTGCAAAAGTCAAAGTTCTCTGAAGGATCGAGTTATCTCCGTTAACCTGATCAATCACATAAACATGTACAGGAGAACATAACTTAAACTATAAGAGCTTTAAGTTTTCAAAATATAAAAATATCATTATGTGCTATTCTGCTGTCCAAATAATATTTTGATCTCTGAAAACATGAAGAAATTGACAGTGACCTAATTAAATATATGAGTTGACATGATTAAGCTATCACTATAGCAGATAATACTACGTGTATTTTCTCAACTGCACGTTTTTGTTGCTATTTATCCTAATTACAGAACAGGCACATAGTGTCCACCTTAATTGCCCTGGCTGTCCCTCAAGAGGCTCTTTTCTACCCCTGCCTGGCATGACTTATTTTTACAACCAACATTTTGGCTCCCACTGGTCCCAGCCCTGGCTTTAAACCCAGATAGGCAAGTAAATCTGCAGCTTTAATTAAAATAGGTTCTTTTTTAACACTTTCGATCTTTTCATCGTCTTGTCCCTGATGAGATATCAGTGCCAGGAACTTCCTTTTGCAGAGCTGATTTAAAGGGAACTCGCCCCCAGGATAACGGACGTGCTTAATGTTACTTCATTATGAGGTAGCAAGAAATAAGCTTCATCTCTTCTACTTCCTGAGTGACAACAGGAATAAAATGTCATGGGTGGAAGTTACAATGACAAAAAAGACACTCTATAAACCTCAAAGGTGCCATAAAAGTACTTGAGCAAAAAAGAACAAAAAAAAGAAGCAGAACAGTTTTCTGTCTAGCGACGAATAAAAACCTTCTTGTCTTTCAAGGTCAGTCGTTTTCGAGAAAAAAAAAAACGATTTGTAAAGCCGAATCAATGAGGACTATCCAGGCTATTTTCCTCCAATATTGTTCAGGGACCAGCTTTGGTACCATTGATTAGTTGACTTATAACTTACATCTTCAAAGGCTTACAGTGAATGGACAGCTGCTGATTAAAGGAGAAGAGAAGCCAAAAAAGAAAACAAAGTGTTTAGAAAGTAAAAACAAACAAAACAACAACAAAAAAACGTACTGCCCTGTTGTGCCATTCAGCTGTAGAGAGAAAGAGTTACAGATCTGCTGTGAGTCTGAAAAATCACATGGTTTTTCATTTTTTCAAATGTGACATCCTTGGCAAAACCGAGATCAAGTAGAAAAAGCAGGAAAAAAAGTTCAGAGGGTATGAATACTTTTGTAAGACTCTGTACTCAGACATTCACATTTATACAAGCCAAAAACATGATCATAATCCCATGTATTGTAACAGGAAATTCAAAAATGTTCTCTTTTTCTTTAGATTACACAAATATCGTTATGGGAAGATTGGTCAGCTGGTCTCACAAAGACATACCGATACATTGTCATAAAACAGCAGGGGCTAATGCTTGGAACTAATCTTCGTGTTACTTTCCCGACCCAGAACTTATCAAGATCAAGGCTGTCCTCTTTAACATCAAATACAGCCGCCTTGTCTTAACTAAAGCCAAATGGTAAGACCATCTGTGCTGAGTTCTATTAAATCCTTATTGCATAACAATCCACAACTTCACACCAATAGTTCAATCAACCTTTCTTGTCTTTGTCGGGAAACAGTCACAAGTAGTGACAACCTGCAGTAGCAACATCTACAGACAAGAACTTATAACAGACAGTTATACTGAGCTGTTAGCAAAATCAGACTTGACAGACTTTCTTGACTCTGCATATTTGTTCTCACCCAATAAAATCTGAATAAATATGTTAGATTTTCTCAGACACTTCTTAAAGTCATTTTTAACTAATGACAATATTTAGTATGAGTGGAGTTTAAAGGGGGGGAAAAGCCTGAACAACAAGACAAACAGGGTTTAAAAAAAAACTGACAAAAGTGAGGTATGGTAATATTTACGACAGAAGCGCATTTTGTCACAAGCTATTTTTCTAGACCTCAAAAAACAATTTGTTGCAATCTTTCTTTGCAGGTCAAGGTCAATAAGGCTTTCTTATTTTTTCATTCTTTCTGACTGCTCCACTTATCTCTTTTGTTTGGGAAAGGTGAGGGTCATGCATCCTATGAAGAAGCCATTACAATAGCAATCACAATTATCCTCTCAACTACGTAGTCATAATGACATTATTAGAATCTCTAGAACTGAATAAGTCACAAAAAAAGCAAAAAGGAACCACAAAAAGATCACCAAAACCCTAGAAAAACCCTGGATGACAACTTCTATACCACGGACATTGACTTTCCTTTGAGTACCAGTCAAGGAGCAGAACATGAGCCAACAGCAAAATGTATCTCTTTAACCTTTGCCCACTTGCATGTTATAAATATTCATAACAGGTGGGCAGGCAGATATGTCATCTTAGCAGGCAAGCAGCGTAGGCACCAACTGAAAGTTCATTAATATCAAAGATGGCTGTGGAAAAATATAAAATATTAATCTAATACTACAGAAATCACAGCCCAGAGATGTGGTGTTTTGTTTTTCAGGCTATGAATTAGTCAGTAGATGTTTCCAGGACTTAAAAGAACTGCATCCTTTCTGAAATATAATACTTTTAGAGATAATGCCCTAGACAGTGTAAAAAAAAAAAAGATTTGTCAAGTGGAGATGTAATATGCTGCCAGCCCAGCCTCAGCTTTTATAATCTATTTACATGCAATGACATGCAGGTCACACTAGGCATCTGTCAACAACTTGAATGACGAGGGTAATTTTTGCATCGCTTCCTTGTTCCCCACATTTGGACACGTCTTTCTAGAAGAAGAGCCCTGTGGTCAATAAAAGCTAGTTTGCATAATCAACAGCCAACTGGGAAAAAAGGTGGCCATTTTCTGACTGATGCCTCTTTGATTGTATTTGTTGTCTTTTAAACTGACCATCTGTCTTGATACAATGTGACTGGAGATGTTGAGAAAATCAGCTTTAGAGAGCAGCAGTAAGAAAGGCAGGCCTGCCAATCCATTAAACTGTCAGAATGACCTTCACTTACCCCCAGTATTGATGGTCCAATCATATGGAGAATATGAATAAGTACCTCTAGGGATTTCTTAAAATGAGGCATAATTCTTAGATATGTCTAAAGGAAGAAGAATAAATCAGGTTGTGACTTTATGGCATCATCCAGCGAGCTGGAGAAGATGAATTTCAAGAACATGTTTTTTTCACACTTTCTCCAGCTGTATAAGATGTTGTGGTCAGAGTAGTGATTAAATAAACATTGACTTGACTGGCTGTTTAAACAACTAAAAGAAAAAATGCGATTATGCTTTATCTACAGGCAGTTTACTCCCGTAGGCAATACAAGTTACTCTACAAAGACGAAATAGATCAGAATTTTAAATATCAGTTCCATATATTGACCGGTTGTCAGAGTAAACAAATTAGCATAGAGACCCTTACAAAATCAGAATCACATCTTGCATCACTCGGTGATGCTACACTCTGACAAGAAATATTATTAACTGATTAAAGATTATGATGCACTAATTTAAAAGCCAGTGATCAAAACAAATTTTTAATTGATCAGTGATGTCCAAGTCAAAAAGTGAAATGCTTTCTTTTTTTTTTTCCCCCCTGTTTATTAAACTCATCAAAGCCATAAACTTTCACATTTATCAAATGCAGTACAGAAGGGTTTAATGCATAAATGTGGATAATCTTGTAAAGCTGTGGTTTGGATACATCTGAATATTCTCCAAAACTGGACATGATTTTCTTGTAAAGTGCATTTCGATGGATGATAACGGATGCTTGTTAATTGGAGCTACATAATATAAATGAACTCCATCGAAATCTTCTATGGTCAGTGTTTGTTCAATGCAATTTCTAAAATAAATTTATGCAAACAGGATTTTATATTACAAATCTTGAGGAGAAAAAAAAGTTAAATGGGTCCAAACCCAAATAGGCCCATCAAGCTTGAAGAAAAACAAAACACTTGATAAAATGTGATTTTATCAAGTAAGCTGTTTGATAGCAACACTAAAGTTGTCTGAATCTGTCAAAGCAGTTGAACCATTGCTGTATTAGCCACAATCCTAAATAAATGCATTTGTTCATTTCTGTACTATTCAATAACCCAGAATGAGCAACAGAGATATGACGCACAACAATGTTCATATTTTTAAAACTGAAAAGAAAAAAGTGAAGGCAAAACAACAGCTTCTCATTCATCAAATAAACATACAGGCAGTAATTTCCATTACTGAACAAACCCTGTTTTCAAACTCAAACATTAGTTGCTTTGATTTTACTGAATTATTGTTTATGAATGAACGATGACTCACACTTCTGTGCTTTACTGTAGCTTAATAAAGCAAAGCCACTGGCTTTCTTGGAGCAGCGTGAGTCAAAGCTTTTTGATTTGTACCCCTCACAAAGAAGAACTGTGTGTGAATAATAAAAGGAGCTTTTAAATCTCCATAATAAAAGAAAAACATGAAGTCACAAAAACAACTGACTTACAAAAGGTGTCCGTGTGAATAAAGAGAGGCAGATCAAATGGAATTTATGAAACCCTTTCTGGGCACCATGGAATATGTGCAGTCAAATTAAGAAATTGTTTTTTACACCAATGAATCAACAGTTTCTATAGTGTGAATGTGCATTTTCAAGACTAGCGCCATGAAAACTGCAAAGATGTTAAATTCTAATTCATTTCACATGTCTTTGGCATATGGGAGGGTGTGTGGTTTGGGATTTTTGCATTTTGGAGATAATGTAGTTCTTTTGCCATCTTCAAAACCATTTCCTTTCACCTGCACTGGAGCAGTTCACGAGTCTCCGAACTTGTTTTACAACCAAAATAATGTGAACTTCTCAATTCACACTGAGAGGGGGTTAGTCTTTGCCTAGGGCTAAGGATATCCAGTATTTAGGTGTCTTGTTCGCAAGTGTAGGTAGGATGAAGTGTTACGTTCACGTATGGGTTTCTTTTAGACATTGCAGAGGTTTAAGCCAAGGTGGTTTTGTCATCTGATGGAGATTTTTCCCAGGTGCCTCCCTAGGTTGCTTTTTTCTCTACCAATGAGAAAACCAATTTATCTGAAACTACCACTATGTTAAACTGTGATTTATCAGCTGGAAAATGTAAAAAGTTATTTAGCTCATTGTTAATTTGTTAAATAGTTGTCCATTCTTCTGCTGTGTGCTGGGAACATTTAATTATTTAATTTTTTTTTTTTTACTGCAGTACAAGATTTATATTTTTAAAATAAGATTTTATTGAACAAGTTGAAAGTAGCGACAACAGTGGCCGCTCTTAAAGCTTTTATGACCTTCAATGATTCATGATACACTTAAAAATTCCCAAAAACCACCCACATGTGTGGGGCTATCCCATTCAACCAAACGACAGGTGAAAAACTTCAGTACAACACGGTCGCAGGTCACATATGAATCCGCCGAGCAGTACAAGCTTAATGAGTGTTTTTTTTTTCCTTTCTCTTTTTTATTTCAGAAATTAGGCAAGTTGCCAAACCAACAGAGGAAAAAGGATCTATGTAGATCTCATTAGCCCCATATGATGACAGACGGAAAACCAAATGATTAATGACCAGCCAAAGAAGCCGGAAAATTATTGATGTGACCTTTAGAAATGCCTCTTCTCAAAAGTGGACGAAACGACTTGACTTATGTTGAAATTATCCAATCAGATATGTCCATGATTTCCTCGAAAGTCTTCATGTTTGCTATGTTCCCCCGTCTTTAATGCTTTTCAGGAAACCCATTACACAGTAATGTGATTCCTCTTTCCAATGAATATAAAGAATATGCATTAAAATCCCTACGTGCACTCAGATATCTCATGCAGGGAAATGCATAATTCAGACTGTATAACAGAATTCTGTCTGTATTCAGATGTACTTATGTATATAAGAGACTTTTAATGAAATCACAGATGAACAGTCATCTGCCAATGGGATTTTATGGGTGCAAGCCTTGTGGGGAAAATGTGAAAGTCAATAACAGTAGACTGTGTCATCTTAGATGATGAGGTTTTAATGACGGGAAGCCATCAAGTCACCTTTCCACAAACCCCAGAGATAAAGGACCACCAGCAGTGAGCAAGGACAATGAAGGAATTAATTCAACATTTAGAAAGTGTGAGTCCGTGCGTGCGTGTGCGTGTGTGTATTCATGAGTAAGTGCTGTGGATTCAGAGGAATGTGGACAAGGGCTGATCACAAGAAAGGAGAGAGACAAGGATGGAGAATGTGGAAGAAAAAGATTATTCATGAACTGCTTGTCTTTGTGCATTTAATATTTAAAATGAACTCTGCAGTAAAAAGTGAACATGAAAATTATTGCAATCTTAACAGAAAGTGGTGACAAAATAAGTACCAAGAAAGAGGTGCCACCTATGAAAGAAAGAAAAAAGCAAAAGGGCAAAAAATTATGGAAGATAGACAGAAAAACACCAGAAATCAGAGGACAGATGGTAGATTGAGGGCCCAAAATGCCAGAAAAGATGACTAAAAAGCAAAACGCATTAATGAAGGAGGCATGGATGTGGGAGCATCAATAAAAGCCACTGCATTTTAATGCTTTATTCTAGGCATTAAAATGCAGATGCAAATATCTGGGAATATTTGCATCTGGGAATATTTTTGCACATCACTGACTCTCCATTATTAATCAGGAGATGGCACTGTCCAATCTATTTACAAGATAAGTACATGCTGAGCTGTCACATTCATTTTTAATATTGCAATCTCATATGAACACATATAAATTGTGTTAGATGAATGATCACAAAATATGAGCAGTTAATGCAGGTTAAGAATTTCAAATTCTATGATACAACTATGGATAACAGACTATACAATTCTGCATAGTTTACACCATATAAAAGTAAAGACAACTCCCTCTTTTGAAGAAATTGAAAATTTTTAATGTCAGAAAACACACGCTAAGTCATTTATTGAAAGTTTAATATTAGATATAGCTATGGTAACCTTTCAGTTGATCATCAAATCAAATAAGTGACCAATCTTAGTAGCAAGATTAGCTTAAACTTGTTCTTACCCCAGAAATAATATAATTGTTCTATTTAGACAAAAGCCACTTCTGTTTAAAATTAATGTCCTAAACTGATTGTTCAGTCCTTTGATCTGGCAGAAAACTTCACAGTTATTATGGAAAAACTGACATTTTATGAGAACATTTGTCAAGCAAGGATATACTGAAATTATTGTTTCAGCAAACATACTGAGAATACAGTATTTCAATATAAATGTTACTTCTTTTCAATATATAAGGTTGTGTATATGTGTGTAAATGTGTATGTTTTGGCTTATGCATTTAATTTTTTCTAGGTAGTTTGTGCATATTAGGTTTTATTTGTATTCTTGCCAAATCATGTAAAAATTAATTTAATGAACAATAGAGCACCTTATACGATGTTGATTATTTTATCAAGTTTTTTTTTTTTTTTTTAGAAAATTAACAATGGTTCAAAATATTTGTATTGAAAACATTTCTTCCACTTTGCTCCCAACAGCTCTCATCCTGTCTGAGACGAAGCAGAGCTAATTAACTCCAGAGTAAATGTCAAGGTTCAACAGAAAAGGTCTTGCTCATACGGATTATGAGAGAGGCACGTAATGTGTACAGTTCTCACTGCACTCTGAATATAATATAGTTGAAGAAAGAGGACAGTTGAAAGATGTTGTGTTTGAAAAACTCAGTCTGTTCCTTTGTTCTGAGAACAGATCACAAAAGGGTGTCTCTCCATATTGAATTTAAGAAGTACTCGGACAGACAAGCCCCTAGTGTAAACGTACAATGCATACATGTTTTTATACTTAAAAATACAATGATTGGTCACAAGTAAAAAAAAAAATGGGAGGAATCCATGGTTGAGACTAAAACCTCTCATGGTGGAGATTGTTTCATTAATATTATTTAAGCTGGCTTGTTGTCAATCATAAATAATGTTTCAGGTAAGAAATTGCACATTAGTACTTACCAGCTACCATCTTCCTCTGTCTGAAACATATGTGATGGCTATTTCGAGTCGAGTTGGGCCTTCAACCACAGTAACCACATTATCTTTCTCTGTTATCCCACTGGACTGAATTGTTGATAACATGGTCAGCCATAAGCCCAACATATACACCTGCAGACACCAAACTGGTGAAAAAATTAAACTGAAAAACACTGAAAGCAAAACAAAACAAAAAAGTTAAGATGAACCTGGGCTGAGTTATCAATTCATTTTAGTTTCACTTTCAATACATAATTTTATTTCAACATCAATTTTAATGTTTCTTGTCACAATTATAAATGCCAATTTTTCTTTTCAGTTTTATCTTGAGCTGTCATTCCTTTACTCTGTTCAAGGTAAAGACATATGTGCAATGCAATCAAACCTCCCCGATTCCATGAAGAAATTTATGTTTGTTACCGAGAGTTATAGTGATTTATTGAGAGGTTGTAAACTTTACTTGTAGTGTATTTTTATTAAGTCATTCCCGTGTCAGTTTCCCAGGGGGCAATGTCTTTATTGACGAGTGATATGGGAGCAATATGTCTTACCCTTCAATATAATGGAAGGCCTATGGGGACATAGCATTGTGTTTTCCTGCCACGAACACACGCCTTCATATTTCTGATGCTGTAAAATGAGTGCAGGTCCCAGCTGTGTTGCATAAAGATCTCTGTCTCACCATTCATCTTTTCTCTTCCTTTTATTTAACATAAAAAAATGCATCAAAAGACTTGAGCTACAAAATAAAAAAAAACTAAGTGCTTGGTAAGGTTTTAAGAGCATATGCAGAAGTAATGAGGACTTCAAATTTTCTAAATAGCTTTAAGAGATACATAAACCTTTGAAGGAGACAAGATGGACTCAGCCATGCTGTTTAATGTGATGCTCCAAGTGGTTTTTAATCAAAAGAAATTATAAATTTTTTGCTCTACTCCCAAAATTCTTAGGGCAGAATTTTGGGCCTAAGAACGTTTTCTCCTTTGACAAACTGGGCCATTTTGATGGTGTAAATATAAATATATGAAAACTCAAACTGTACAAAACTGAAATTTTGGCATTTTAATGGAATTAAATGTGGGTGAGGCCAAACAGCTCTAAAATATTATTCAGATAGGATTGTTTTTTTAGATTGTCTTAGTTACCTGCGTCTAAAGATGAAAATCTCAGTGTGTCTGCATTTAATTAATTACATTTGGCCCACACAGATTTTACCATTTTAAAAATTGCTCGGAAAGCCAGAAAATATTCCATTAACATCCCAGCCTGGAGTGCATCTCCCTGGCCATCCCAGCCCCCTCAGGGCTGGATGTTCTGACGGTTGAATTTTTCCAAATTTGGTGCACAGACCCACGAGTAAATGAGAAAGTTCATTATCTCAGAACCTGGGAAATGTGTCTCCATCTCCCATTCTATTCAGAGACTCTCTCAGAGACTCTCTACATATATGTTTTTATGTAGGCCTAATATATATATATATATATATATATATATATATTATACTTCAAGCGACCATCAGAAACATTTTTTGTGACACTAAGGATGTTTTCAACTTCCCAACCATTTCCAATGTTACGCTTCAAAATCTGCATAAAGACACCTTGACAAAAACACAACTACTGGTCAGAATATGTAAAGACGTGTTTGCAGTTCACTTGGGTTGGAGGTGAGAAGAAGAGAACAGGGTTTCATAGATAATAGTAAGGCTGGAAGATGTACAGCACAGTAGCTCTGTTTTACCCCTCTGACCTTTCAAACCTGCCTGTCATCAAATTTATGCTGTACATCAGAATAATGATGTGGATTCTCTATGAAAAACTAAGTGAATTTGTAATAATGCCAGCCTTGTTTACTGTATAACTTAACAATACAAGATGTAAGAGCACCTGAAGATGTCCACTTGGTAATAATTTTATCTTTGTTTTAACATATAAAGTTACTGCTTTACACCAACACATCCTAATATCACCTGACTGCTGTTGTTTTTAAAGTATTATTTCATTATAGTACTAAAAGAGAAATTATAATTAGATACGTTGGTCCAAAGCTCTACAAATATGATAGAGATCAGAAAATTACATGCAAAGTTCTTATTTTATTAAAATACACATTATTTTGAAAGAAGCACAAGGCTTTTAACCTCTGAACTTTTGGCCTTAAGAAATAGAAATTCATTTTTCCAGAGAGTTTATTGTATATTTAATATGGTTCATTTCAACAGACTTATTTCTAGAAGAGGGTTTGAAAAAGGTAAAAATTTTCAAAAGGACACATTTTCAAACTACTAATGACCAAAAGGTTTCAACATATATAGTACATATATAGTGTACTATAGTACACATTCATCGTTGCCTTTAACAACAGTCTGGCAACATTGTTAAAGGCAACATTGTTCAATAAACTGTAGTACAAGTGAGTAAGTAGGTGAAGATAATTATTATGATATTGAGATGTTAAATGATTCCTGGCTATATTTTACTATTTACACATTTTAAAATAAATTGATAACTTGTATTTTTCAGTGTAAATACACTGACATCTATTACTGTTGCATATCAACATAACTTGGAGCATATTAAAGCTAAAGGCAAAATGTTAAAAATAATTTTCTCCTAGCTGCATCACAAAGTAATATATAGCTAAATCTGACAGAAGCTTCGAAAGATTAATTTGAAGAAAATTCACTTTACGCAGAGACTGGCTGTTGTACTGTTATTCAAAAACAAGTGTCACAATGACAAAAAACAAAATGACTAAAGCAATTGTCCATTCATTGCTTGTACTTACCATTTCAAAGCCTCGATGAAGACAGTGAACATAGGGTCGACGAAGCTAATAAATGGCTTGTCTTGCTCTTGTAAAAGGTCAGAGCTTTCATTATTTACGACACCGGATCTTTGTCATGGCTCAGTGACACTGACCTTGTCCAGGTCTCACATCCTTCCATCTTTCTATGCCCATGAGTGCACGACTTTTCATTGTGTCGACACGCTTGATTACTGAAGGTTAACAATACACAAGAAAACATGTTTTTTTTCTACTCCTTAACACATATAAAAACTGTTTTGCACACAAATCTGCACAATTCTCATGAGTGACATTGGTTAAGATAAACAGTCCTAGAAAGGCATACATCTGGGATTGCAGCTCTTGCAGCTGTATTTTTCTATAGCAGACCAATGCTTTGTAATTGAATTTCTGTAACAAAGAAAACTAATTGTTTCCCTAAAATCAAACGGTTGTATTTTTACACTACTCCTACTGCTGGCGTATGATCAAAGGACATCACTGTTAATGGATGTAGCATTAGTTCTGTAACTTGAAAGAGTCAAAATAATTTTCAAAATGATCTCATGAGAACAGCTTGTGTGTTAAAACGGCTCAGAAAATTGATGTCATCGTTCACGGCTTCTCCTGGTGTTCACTGATTGGCCTGGTTGAATGTCAACCGGAGGAATCATGATCAGTGGGAGAACGTGCATACTGTGTGAAGAGCGATCATTATCAAGTGAAACTGTGCAGGATAGTAATTACCAGGCTAATTGTATGCAGAAGAAGGACTTACTGCCCCAAGAGTATAACAATGGAAGTGAGAATAGTGAGTCTACAGCCTCCGGACTCATTTATGGGAGATAGTATAGATTCCATTGAAAACTTGTACTGTACATATTTTCAGTAATAAAGAAAAATAATTATTTCAAAATTTAACAACGCAAGCATTTTAAACCAATTCTCACTAAGTTCAGAGTTATTCAGTCCTGAATTTCAATAACCTCACATTCTCTTTTGGTTCATGACCACTAATACCAGTAATGTACTACTTTGGCTAGATTGCTTTGGCTTCTTAAAGAACACAAGATATCAATCATCCAAGCTGTCCCCACTCCATCTTCTTCCACTGGCTCCTGTTGATATATCATGATAATAATTTGGGGATTTGGCTAATGATACTGCTGAGACAAGCAATTTCTCCCCCATCTGAAGTTGAACCCATCATTATGCACAAGGCCACCATGGCTCAATTCATCTGAATCTTTAATGCACAAAACCCTTGGTGTTTTGATTTTAGACAAAACATGTCCTTAATGAGAAATCCCCTGCAGAGGCACTTTTTGGATTTATGAGTTGCATCCAAACTGCCTGCAACACTGAAAAATGATAAATCAGCATATAAATGACCGCATTATTGAGAGAGCTAAGAAAAGCATCAACCCACGAGTCCATTATTTTAATTGGACTTGCCCTCACCGGGGCATGCAATGGCTCAAGTCGCACAAGGGTCGACTGGTGATAAATGGAAGGCCATACCACGAATGCAGCCTTGGCCAATGATATAGCATAACATGGGAACAACTGCTCTCTTTTGTTTACACTGACCTTGTAATTACTCAGTAGGGTGCAACAATGTTGGAAAAGATATAGTAAAAAGTGGAAGAAAGGAGGGAAATGGAAGACCAGAGGAACAGTTTAAGCCTCTTAAGAAATCACTGTACCGAAAAATCCCAAGCAACAAAGCGAGATGCCACTGTATTTTTGAGATGACGTTGATAAAAAGGATTTATCGCTTTCAAATGGAGGTGCAACTGACTCCATATTCAAACGCTTAAAACTAATGGAAATAAGCTTACTTAATTCACTTTATGGTTTGCATATGGTCATGAGAACAAGCAGACGTGCTGAGTATTTGCCCCCAGAGCAAAATGGTCTCAATCCAAAATAAAGTCCACTGGAGAGACAGAAATAGAAGATGAACAAGGCGTCAGCATGATGTAGTACCAATTAATAAGGTGATAAAGTCATTTTACGCTCCAACTGTCAGTTCATCATCGCTGTCTTGCATGCAAAAAAGTCGCCTTTGATGGTTATGAAAAACTACACACACAGCTGATCATAAGTTCACTCTATCGACTGTAAGTGAAAGATGGATGTAGCCATCACAGGATTCCCTCCACTATAAAGCTGAGTTCAGCAGTTGACTCTGCCAGCAGTTGGTCCTAGGGAATATGAGGAAAATCTAATATCCTGATATATTTTTTGCTATATCACAATGCACAATATATATCACGATATTCGGAAATGAGCTTCAATGTTATTTAAAGCTAGACTCCTTGCATATGATATCGTCACCCAGGCAAGTTCCCGCCCCCATTTCCCCGCTGGACGTAAATGTAAGCTCATATAAAAAGGGATGCAGTGTTTCCACTGTCCCTCCACCCCCAACCTCTGTGGTAAACATTACCGTGGACCAATTCGTGTTGTCATGTATTTATTTGCCTGAATGCAAAAATAGTTGAGATAAAAAGTCCTTTCTTGATAATTAAAAATGAATAAATAGACCAGTAAAAGAATAATTTCAGAAGCAAAATAAAGGAAAAGGCAATAATTTAATTGGCATGTCCTAAATCACATATGTATCTCATGTGACATTTTAAAGTTAATTTCACACAGCTAAGAATAGATAGAGCTATAACGAGCCAATCTATGTTGATACATATGTATTATTTATAATCAAGACAAGTATTGTGCAATAGGTTTTTCAGTTACAGGGTCTTTTCATTTTCACCCATTTTTCATTACACTTTATTCAACACAACATATGAGCAGGGAAATACTTCACTAAGTAATTGGGTATGAAAAGCAAAATGCAGCTGCGAATAAACAAAAGTAAAGATTTATCTAAATGTAATTTAGAACCACCGACTGAAACTTTAACATTTCTGAAAATTTATGATTCAAAAAAGTGTATATGGAAATACAATATGTAAAAGCAAAAAAGTTGCTGGGACTAGGAGTAGTGGTAGATATAACCAGCTGAAAGTAATATTAATTTAAAATCAGACATTAAGTAAACTGAAGAACAAACTTTATTAGTTTGTTCTCTCGTTGATCAAATTAAGAAGCTTCAAAAACCTAATGAGGAGGTGAGACATGAAACATTAAAGGTAAAATTGTGGAAAAGGTAATTGATCTGTATGGCTTTGGTCACTTGATTAATAACCCAAACTCTGTGCCTGTTTGTTAAACAAATGCAGCCATTCTGTGTTGCAAGCAATTCATTGTCAAATAAATCTTGACGTGTTTAAACTAGTCCATCTGCAGGGACTGGAGGAAGACTAGGGGGAAGGCAATTCACACATGAATCACACATGCTCAGTTGCCATTTGATTAATTAAAAGCTCTGCACATATGAAAGGGGACATAACACACTTGCTCTGACATCTATAGTCTGTATTTAGCCCACAGTCCCCAGTCTATAAATATAATACTTTCTGGTTCACTGATTTTTGGAAGAGTTTGAGTCGCCTAACATCATTCAGACAATGTCTCCTTCTTTGTGTGAGTAAAACTATAGCTGTTCATGTTTTTCCACAAACATTTTAATCTCCTAGACTGTCTTGAGATTTAATTTCCTTTAGGCTTCATCCCAACTCAGTAAAACCGAAATATAGTAATAAAGCTCTGGCTTGACTATTTATGTGAGTCAGAGGCATATGGATGTTAATATTTAAAATTATGGCTTAAATAAACAAGAAGAAACAAACTATGCAAAATAAACCCTCAGGGTTTTTACAGCAAACGTCCGATGTAAAGTTGAGTAAATAGAAACTGGGAATCATTTGCATTTGAAATTATAAACATGGCAATTAATGGAACTGTTTCATCACAGGATTCGAAAAGAGGCATAAAAAAAAAAGAAAAAACAACAACCGTTCCAATTCTGCTTTTCTTTTGATAGTTACTCTTAAAAAAGTGCTGCCATCATTCATATCGGTTTATTGAGGAAACAAAGCAGATTTTAGTATTGCAGATATGGAAATATGGCACAGCTTTCTAACAGAGCTGCACTTCAACGATGAGACAGTACATTCATCCACAATTTAATGCATTACAGAAATGTATAACAAGTGCAGCTATACCAGTTGCTGAGAAATACTTAGCTATCTGAGTCAGGCTTCAGTTCAGCATTCAGATTTAATGAACATTAATGCTCACAAAGCTAAATGTCTGAGTTTATCATTCCCAAAATAAAAATGGTCTAAAATGGCAGCAAATCCTGTCTATTCCCTCAGTTTGTCCTTTCCTGTATGTATATAGTACATCTTGCAAAAATAAACATTCACATTGTGTCATATTACAACAACAAAATCTGTAATAGACCAGTAAAGTATTGCTTACCACTGAAACAGAAGGACCATGATGAATGGTTTTAAAACAGTTTTTTAAATAATAATTTAAAAAAAGGGCGTGTGCATTTGTATTCTGCCCCACTGTTTCAATACTTTTCAAAACCACATTCAGTGGAATTACAGCTGCAGGTCTTTCGGGATGTTCTCAATATTTCTCCATCTTTCTTAACAAAATAGATCACACTTAGACCATCTGGATTTAAACCCTCTCTGAATGTCAGTTTTCAAGTCTTGACATACATTTTATATCTGATTTAAGCAAGCAATTAATAATGAATATACTCTTAAATGTGTTTACATCGAAATCATCCCATTCGCCATCTGTTCTGGCAGAATGTTGATTTTTCCTATCCTGCTGGAAGATCAACATTTCAAAACTTCACTAAAAAGATGCTTTTCATTCAACACCAAAGAGCCGACGCTTTGAAAAACGAAAATATTTTCTGTTTTCTTTAAGCAGACCATTATAACAACACCTCTTACTTGCCCTAAGGTTTCAAACCTTCCTAATGTTTGTCCATATATTGACAAACTGTCGAGCATTTTGCTATCTTTAGGCAATGTACAATTCACTGAAGTGTCAGTCGGACACCGAAACGGTAAGCAGTGCAGATAAAATAAGGTCCGACTGCATGGCTCAGTTCATTTTCCTCACTGCCTGAGGTATATTTCCTCACAGTTTATCAAGTATGTAGCTCTATTTGATATAGCAAGATGAAATCCAAGCCCCTTTGTCCCTGCATGTCCTGTCCTTAAATAATTTACACCAAGTCATGCACGGACAAAATGTCTGTCCATATATTCCCACACCTGTTTTAGTTCATGTGTGCCAATTTGTCGGTGCCTCCATCGAGGCAGCGTTCCATCTTGATCAGACACATAGGCCAGAATTTCCGACCCGTCAGTCAATGAATGTGCTTCTAAGAAAGTGATAGTTTTTATTTGAACTTGAGGGAAAGTCTCTGAGTGGTCAACCAGGAGTAGACGCTGAAAAACCTGCACCCGTTAGTGTTTCCAAGCTGGTCCACTGAGGGATACAATAGAAAGCAGAGAGGCAGTGAGACATAAAGCCAAAGAAAAGAAAAAAAAAGTGGTGGGGATGTAGAGATGGAGGGATGAGTAGCTCGCCCATGTACTTTCCTCCATCTCTCTGTTGTATGCTTTGTTGATCACAACAGCATGATCAAGGCCTAACTTTATTATGGTGGCAGCTTTTGGCTGCAGTTGAAAAGGCTGATCAATTTGGCTTCTTGCTCTGATGTAGCCCTTCCATGCTGCCCATGACTCCACGAAACATTCAGCTGCTTGGCAGCACAGAAGGCTTTGGCGGCCACAGAAACCGTAGAATAAAAAAAAAAAAAAAAAAGAAACATAGCTTTCCAAAATGAGAACTGTAGCCCACTGAATGAGCTCATTTTCTGCCCTCTTGCACCATCTCATCTGCGATGCCTCAAAGCAGTGTTCTGATATATTTTCAAGCACAGCAGAATGACAGATTCTTTGTAACACTAACAAATTCATAGCATGGAGGCTGTAAAACAGAAGGGGGAATAAACAACAACGACTATTCTCCAATTATGATATCAACGTAAATGATATTCACATTGCTGTGAAATGTCTTTTCACAGCAATGTTATCCAAGTGTTTTTTCGGTTTTTGACTGATTTGAAGATGCAGAGCTGCTGAGCTCATAAAACCTAGATAGATGGTTCACGTCTAGCTTATTTCTCATATCAGGCAAACAGCAGGTAACAAAAATAGCCAGGTGGTATGGCTGTTTAATAGATTTTACAGACATTGCAATAAAGCATCTTATTAAATGCTGCTTGCACATTATTGTGATTCACTTCTCCCTTTCTAGAGCCAAATATACTTTATTACTTGCATCTAATGCTAACTGAGCTCAATGCCCCAAAGTTCCAGGTTCAAAGTCTTTCTGCCGCTAAAAATAAAATAAAAGGCTACAGAAACCCTCATAGCTGATCACAAACATAAAATATAAAAATATTTACACTGTTTTTCATCTTTATACAAGCCATCCAGAACACTTAAAAATGGAATGGCTCAAGTAATTTCAACTTTAAACAGTGACACACACATCTAACTCCAAAATGCAGTCAAGCTCACTCAGCTGTATTCAACTCTGCTTTCTCTCCCTGTGCATCAGCCTCTCCACTTAACCCTCCACTTGTGATTCAGTTTATGACCACAGGGTGAACAAGATTGCCTCTTCCCTGACCATGCAGCAACAGCACCAGTAGGTGGTGAACTCTCTTCCTAACTTCAGTCTCAGCCTCAGGAAAAGACAGGAAGCAGAGGCGAGAGGATCGGGGACACAGTCGGTGTCACAGAGCTGAGCTGTAGGAAAAAGCCAGCTGGATCTGTTGAAATGACCTTGCTGTGGTTGACATATTGCATGATTTGACGGTCATTTCTTAAACACTGCCTTATTCACTGTTTTTTAATCCTCTTTTTTGCAGGTAGGTTATAGATGTGTTTGATGGGGGTATGCCTGCCAGGGAAGGGCCAGTTCAGTCTCCTGGTGGGTAATTGTTTTAAATTTACATGGCATGTACTAGTTACCACAAAATATTCTATCAGGAAAATAAATTACTATGTTGCAAGTACACATTAGTTGTTTTGTTGTTGCTGCTGCCATTTACATTTCCTATTTTCATAGCTTGTTTTCATGTTACCTAAAACTAGATTGTGTGCAATTAATTTGTTGATATTGACACTGAGCACGAATGAACAGTCTTACAAAAGACATTTTAGTTAATGAGCTACAAAGAAGATAGTGGTCAGGAAATAATAATGTGCCTGTTTTGTAGCTAGTAACCATGTAAAATGCTTCATTAGTAAATTTACTCTATGTCACAAAAAGCCATTATTTATATTTTTATTAGCTCATTTTAGATGATTATTACACAGCATGATAATAGTTACCTAGTTGAATTTCAAAGTTGTATGATTGTCTTCTTTTCTGTTCCCACAACAAAAACTGCAGACAGACATAAGACAATAAGTGTATTTGTTAATATTTTTAAGGTCAACACATTTCAACTCCAAAGTAATTTGTTATACAGAAACTTGAACCTGCTATTTTGGGATTTTTGGTTAAAAAAAATCGCCCCATTTAATTTTTTAATAAACACTTATTTGCATAAATACTTTTATCTGCACTAGCACAATGCCAGCAGAGTCATTTAAAGCAAGAGAACTTTTATGTAATGGTGTTGTGTGAGCCTTGACAGTAATTAGTGCAGCCTAATGTAGCCTCACCGCTTAAATCAATGCCGTCGTGCTTTAGTTTCCAACGTGATTATGAATCTTGCTCTTGGCTTGCATCTTCCCGTCTCCCGAACACAAACTGGATTTTAATGCACTCCATGTGTACAGCGTCACAAAGAAAACTTTTCATCAACACTTGTTATATCAAAAAGTTCTCCTTTAGGACAATAAGTACTTTTGCACTTACCTATTTGTGAGTTTGGTTTTTACCTTTCAAGTAGTGGGTGTCCAAACTAACCAGTCACTGTCACTCAGTCTCTTTCAAGCACACACATTTCAGCTTCCAGCACCCTTCATCTGAGCTCTGACACCCGTTCCCATGGTAACACTATCAATAGGAGACTGACCAGGGTCAGAGAGTGTCTCTATGGCTGCCTCTGTCTTCTCTTTGAACAAGTCCTAGTATTTGTATTGCTGTCTCACAGGATACTCTTTTAACTCTCAACATCCCCAAATTAACACTTGTTCTGGGCATTTCTTAAGCTTTGTCATTCATTTTATTTTCTGTTAAGTTTGTGTCAAATATGAAAAAAAAATTATATATATATATGTGTGTGTGTGTGTGTGTGTGTGTGTAATATTTTAATTTCCTAGCATGTGCAACTGTAGTTGATTTTAGAAATTAAACAAAAGGAGGGACATTTTTCTTATCGTTTCAAAGTAACAAGCTATGACAGAAAAATGCAAAGTGTTGTTTGGGCTCCTCACCCCAACTACTACAAGACAGTGCATCAATCCCAATCCTGCAATGACAACCAGGACACAGGAGCCAGTGTCATCTTTTGTGATATGCAAAACATGCAACATAAATCTCGAGTTGGTTATGCATGTGTCAATAATAGAGTGACTTCCTCTCCAAAAAAAAAAATGGTGTTTCGTCCTTCACTATTCCAAGCCTAATCCAGCTCCCAGAGGTATACTGTTGACTTGATCTGAGTCACACAATTTGCTGGAGAGAATGCCAATGACTGTCAGACGGACACCTGCATGCGTGTCTGTGCCTTGGGACTCATTGCATGGCCAAACCCTGCTGATTAGGATATTTTTGAGTCTGACTGTCTACAATTTCTCAATATTTCAGCTCTTAAGGAGGGGGTTGTTGCTGGTTCTGAGATATGGATTTGGCTGAAAATCTTCTTCTTTGCTTCCTCTTATATTCACTTCCTGATGAAACACATTTCTTCAAATTGACACCTAAAGTGTAAGAATACAACCTTAATCCACATTTATACTTGTGTGAAGCAAGTATAAATGCTTGCTTCACATTTAAACAGCTGTTTGACTGTTTTACAGTCAAACAGCTTTGACTTTAAAAGGTCAAAGCTGTTTTCATTCTTTTCTAAAAAGATAAAACAGTGTCTATTAATCAATGGATGGAGAAGAACATACATTTTTCCCTTTTAAATAAGCAATGTATTTTGCTTTTATTTACAATAATAAATAAGACATACAAATATGTTGATGAAATACTATAAACTCTTGGTTTTAACAGTAAAGGGAATGTTTTAGATCCTTAAGGTACCTGTGTTCATTTTTGTCATCAAAATTGTTTATAGCTGGAGAAAAATATATATTTTTACATGGTTATCAATTGGTTTTAAAATAAATCAATGGTGCTTCCACACCATTTTCAAGACAAGTATTTCACCATAAGAGGTGGAATACTTGTCTGGATCCACAAATGTTTGAGTTTTGGTTTTCTATTCTGTTTTGATATTTTCTTGTATAATTATGTTTCTCTGTTTCTCTGTACTATTGCTAGAAAAGAATTTAATATTTTTAGGGTTGCATTTTATTATACATTATTTAATATTTATACAGAATGTAATCTCATATGCTGAGTCTTTATCACCATTTTTCTAGAAAATTTAAATATGATAGCATGTCTATTCATTAAATATCTGGAGGTTTGTTTCCGATTTGTCTTCAAATGAGATTAGATAGAGATGTTTTTGTAATAATTGCAACAATTAAATAGAACAATATCAATAATGTTTAAATGCCACCTTAATGGGGATAAATCTGACTAAAATCTTTTAAAATACATATATTTGTAAAAATATCTTCAACCTAGTTTAAGATCCATTCAGGTTTTTATTGGGATAATTCCTTGGCAAAATGTCACAAAGGATTTAAAAAATGTTGGAAAAGTTAATGGAGGGGAAGACATTCTGAGGGCTAGAATGAAGTTATTTCTGAAAGAGGCACATTAATTAATGAGTCATCATAGCCATTTCAGGCTCTTCTGGAAGCAGAAAGAAAAACCTGCCAACTCCCTTCAGAGGCCTGTCATGTAAAGTCATGCTATCAAACAATGTTCTGTAGTATGTGCTGATTATCTATCATGTCAAGACTCAGATGTTTCAATGGCATGACTACCTCGTTCCCTGACGGATGTCGAATGAAAACAGAGCCGTGTCACCCCCAGAAGAGCTTAATGATCCACAAGAATGCGGATGCATCCACACAGGCAAGCACAGCAAAACAAAAGCCCCTGTACCCTGCACAGAAACAGTAGCTTATTGATCACTGTCAGATTCATCTATAGACTGGAAACAAGCCTCTAAGCAACATGAAAATTAGGACACTGATAGTCTGTTCGTTAGCACAGTCAGGAATGACACCCGGCCACACACAGACATTCACCACTCTGTGCCTCATTTTGGCACATTTACACACTTCCACACAGATCGCCAATACCCTCCAAACACACAAATACAAACTGAGTAATTGACTGATATGGAACAGTGAACAAGGAGTTCTTGTCTGCTTTTTGAATTATGTCTGGTGCTGAACAACCAAGTCTCTGGTGAGAAATACAGTGTGAGTGTCTGGGGGAGAAAGACACACAATGGCAAGAAAGAGTGAAGCATAGCAACTCAAAAAGACTCTGGCAGAAAGGAGTGAACTGTGTGAACTCCATCCCCAGGTTTGCCCACAGACAACACAGGAGCCAAACTGGTCAAACAAACCATAAAATAAGAACGTACAATTGCACAATGACGCAACTGGTCTAAGCCAAAGTGGAACCAAAGAACTACAGTTGCCTGGATGAGACATCCAGATTTTTCTGGGGTGGTAGGTGGACGGGCCTCCTGGCAGGCTTCGAAGGACATTAATTGTGTGAGTCAGTGTGACAAAAGACACCAGACAAAGGGAGACTAAAACGGAAGGGAAGGAGTTAAGAATTGAATGGGGAAAAAAGGCATAAAACAAGGACAAAATGCTGACTCTGAGACTGACACAGATCTCCTAGGAGATCACATGCTGCAATGTATTTTATTGTGAAGCCATCAGTTTCAACAGGTTAAACTTGCATTCAAGTATTTTGATATTATGAAAAAACATGTTCAAGCTTCTCTTTGTTCATGTAGTCACATATTACATTTCTTTATTTTTATATTCCTTCATACCTCTTAACTAAATGGCCTGCACTTGTACAACCCTTCATGTAGTCCAGAGGACTCCAAAGGACTTTATGCTACATTCAGTCATCCACATTCACATGCTATAAATATATCTTCAAGATTTAAATGATGAATTCAACTCATGGTTTTATTTTCCATTGCAAAAGCACTTCACTACACAAAGTACACTACCACTGATAAAGGTAATAACTAAAACTTAAAAAAGCTACTGAAGGGCTAATAAGCAACAGATAATAAAAAAGTTAAATGTTTTGCAGAACATACAACTTGGACTTCTTTATTTTTTTTCCCCCACATTACAACCACATGCTGCAATGTATTTTATTGTGATGTCATTTTGTACTTTAACAAAAAATGTCTCATGTTTAATGGATGAAAAATAAAAGTTATTCACAACCCGTCTGACTAACACAGGAAAAGAGTAAGTTGAATTTTAATCTTGTCTGACCTTCTTCACATGTTGCTGTTGCTTTTGTCTTTCTTCCATAAAGCTCAGTTTTTGGGAATGCATGACGACTAATGTTTACTCTGCCACACTCGCCCACTTTTGATATAGATCTCTGAAATTCCTCTGCTGCTACCGAGGGCCTCTTGGCTGCTTCTCTGATTAATGATATACTTCTCCCCACCTGTCAGTTCAGGAGGAGGAGAACAAGTTCTTGGTAGGTTTGTACTTGTGCCATACTCTTTCCATTCGTTCAACAAACCTCTAAAGCCTTCATAAAAGGCTGGCTGCATTAGATCTCATGGAGCATCAAGAATCTCTATCCACAGCTGTCTTACAATAACTGCCAATCGCTCTGGTTAAAACACAAAATATAACACATTATACCACACAGTCAAAAAAAATGATGTAAAAAAATGACAGAATTTCTGCAAAATAAAATATACACGTCGCTTTTTCTGCTGGAGTATTTTGTAAAATAAGACATTTCTTAAATATTTCTACCTTATCACAGTCAGTCCATATTTTAACACTAAAACAAACTAAATGCCTCTTTTCTAATCCCTTGATATGAATGTTCATTGTGGAAAAAGGTCTAAAATTAAGTTTAAAACACCCTCAAGACAATAAACGTTTAATTGGCTGACTTCTCATTGAGCACTCGACTCGATTCTATTGCATCAAACAAATATGTCTAAATTATCCCGAAAGGACGACTCAAACACAATACCCCCACGCAGGTGATTTGCTCGAATAAGGAATTGCTACCAATAAACACACAAAGTGCCAATTTCCACTCACTCAAGCTTATTGTCTCCTGAATGCCTCCTCCTTGGTTTCTTTTTCATTGTCTCTATAGAGCAAAGACCATTATACTGCTGTAGGCTTAAATAAGCTTTGACTGCATACTTTTCAGTATTGATAATAGCTTAAATGACAAAACACGGTGTTGAGTACCGATTACTATGCACTGCTTTTGATTAAAATAATCTTATCTAGGTCAAATGTGATCTAAACATACAAAAAAAAAAAAAAAAAAAGAGTCTCATGGGTTAAGAAGTTCATAAAAGACAAAGGCAGAAGTCCCTGAGTTCACAAAAGGTGAATACAGAATCTTTCATTTTCTGATAGTCTGAGATTTTACCCAATTTCAAGCATGACTAGCTCAATAAGATTCCTGCATCCATTTAAATATTTCTCCTGAAATAACATTTATCCAATTTGTCTCGTGGCTTTTTACCTCCATCTCACACTTGCTTGTGGCAACCAGCTAAAGTAGACTGAATTTCAAATGTGAAGTCTGACAGTGAGAAATATTTGCACTTTGGACAACATATTTTTGGGGTAATCCAGTATGACACGCTTACCTAATGTAAGAAATTTTCTACTTTGTGTTACACAAAAATTTGATGTCTAACAATCCAGCACAGAATTGTATGTTTTGTCTGTTATACGACAGCTTCTGATGTTTAATCTAACTTTGCATCACTCACTAAAATGTGTTCATTTCACTTTAATGTATCAAGCTGGTTACGGCTATGGCAAAGCTTTTAGGCACCACTGGCGAGCTGCTCATGCCTCTCTCGGAAAAATACTTTGCTGTGCCAACAAAACAGCCATTTATTCACCATTTTCCTGGCATTACTTTCCTCACACCAAAGATGGTGCTGCTTCCTTAAAACCACTGCCGTTTCTAGGCACACTGCCTATCTGAGCAGCAACATGCGGTGAAACACAAAATCCATCCAGCCAACAATAGTACCTCTCTATAATCTGCTACATTCTCTATACTGGTCATGTTGCTAATTGGAAATGAACTAGATAATGAGACCTTGTCCCAATGTGTAAAAGGGAATATTTCTCTTTTCTATTAACAATGGTTCAGTACTGAGCCTGCAATGACAGTATTTGTGTGTGTGTGTGTGTGTGTGTGTGCGTGTATTTTTGCATCCATCCTTTCACACTCGTAATAAAAGAAAAAGGAGCAAGAAAAAAAGGCAGCTTGTGATACATGTGATGGTTCTTAGTCTTATCTCAGTGTCCAGCTTTACTTTGACTACTTATTACATGCACTAAGAGAAAAATGTCACATTTTTCACTTAGTGCATGGGAAAAATAAAACGCAACAAAAAAACAAAACCTGGATAAGCAAAAGTAATTATCTTTTGCCACTCACAGCTGTCAGGGAGTATTTATATATTGTGCCCAAAAAGGTAGGAAATAGGCTTAAAAATGGGTTTAAGGTGGGATTGCTGACAGGTTAGATAGTGGCCCCATATTAATGGCTGAAACAAAGCCAGGTGTAATCCAGGACAATGCCTGGTAGCCCAAATAACATTGACTGGGAATCTTTACCAAATAAACTTAAAGTCTGCAGGATAGACATCCTTCTTCTAAGATGTCCCTATACATATTTATTTAACAAGGCTACCATTGTGTACTTTGATGTGACTGAACACAAAATTCAAAAACATTTCTAGGCTTTATGCATTCACTTCGCAAGTGTCACAGTGCATGAACAAACTTTTGTTTCAGTTTACATACTAGTAATGTAGAATGAAACAAATATTCATAACATTCCAGTGTCTCACAGAGTGCTAGCAAGGTTTTGTACCAATCCCAAGTCCCTTCTACAAAATACTTTGAGCTTTCTCTGTCTACTTTTTCTGCAGCTGTTACGACTCTATGTGACGGCTATTCATTGCAAGTTCTACTTCTGTTTCTTTTTTGGACATTATGGGCTGCCTTGAACAATCTCTGGTTTGAAATATAAAATAGTTTGGTAAAACGTAAGCTATTCCAGCCATACTGACCACTCAAAGTGAATTTATTCATGGTCCTTCAGAGATAAATTATCCAGATAGGGAAATAGCACATCACCATGCACAGCCTGATCATTGTCAAGGCAATTATTCTTCTAACACAGAGCCACTCCCCCGACCTCCACCCCCTTCCCACACACAGTCTCACTTACATGTTTCTGAAAAGAAGATGTGTTGTTTCATCTTGTGAGTTGGGCATATTGCTGGATCTGCATTTAAATAAGAAGACAAATCTACCTTTTGCAAAACTGTTGGGTAGATCTGAAAAGCTAGCTGTCAACTTTAATAGGGGAAAAATGTTCATCTGATTCTGATCATAAGTATGAAAATCAACTTACAGATAAACCCAGTTGTAATAGAAAACTTCATAAGATTACATTTTAAAAGTATCGACTAGTAGATTTCACGTGAAATCAGGGTTCACCTTAGGAAAAACCAACCATAATTTACCCCAAACTCTAAGTTAAATCAAAAGCACTTTTTTTGTTGTTGTTCCGTAATTCAATAATGCATGCCATCCAAAACTAACAAACCACATAACAGTTGAGTTGCTCTGATCTGTGTCCAGCAGGGATGATTAGAGTTATGTTCTTTTCCAGGTTTGGCATGTTGACTAAAGCCCCCTTGAAAACTAACTGCTAAATGTCACAAAGGAGGAGAAAAAGGGAGGAAATTTATGAGCATGAGAGGGACCAACAAACAGAGAGTGAGGGAGGATGAGAACAGAATAGCTCATTGTGCAAAATCTCCCTGGGTGGACAGTCTTCGTAATGAGAAATGTTAACATTGCCAGACTTTTTTTTTCTGTCTTATTAAAAAAATCATTATGCTCACACAAAAGAGTGTGCCTACAATCCATCCTACCAATCAATGTCCTTTATAAGGATGGCAGAACACAGAATAAACGTGTTCATCCTCTTTAGTGAATAGCACTGAAAGATAGATGGGTCCTCGCACCTGAAAAATAATTTGCTTTAACAGGAAATCATCTTCTTGTGAGTGGGAGTGTGGTTTTTGAACAAGAAATGGTAAAGGATGAAAAACCGCCATCTGTCCTATTCCAAAAAGGTTTTTATTTTTTTTTTAGGATTACTGTTGTATCTGCGTGGGTTTCCCAGCAAAAATCATTTGTGGAAATATTGTCATTATCTTTGACCTCATGCAAATCAAACACAGAAATCTGCAACAAAAAGTTGCACCCTGAACAACTCTGTCATGCAAACTGATCATGCCACAGCCTGAACAACAAGTAACTTTAGCTAGGCTGTGCAGCCATGCCTGGTTGAAATGTTGATCCCCATGTTTGATCTTAAGCAAAATCAACACTTTGTAAGACTTTAAAAAGTAACAAGATGGTCTGTTAAGTGTTTATGCTAAGATTACATTTAAGAAACACAGGAAATTAGCTTGAACCAAATCTCTAATGACACTAAGGATGCAGTTTTGACTTTAAGCGAAGCTAAGCTTTAGAGGAGTGTGTAAAGAACTAAACCACAATGTCACTGAAAGTTAAAATGATTAAGAAAAAGCAATAACATTTTTATCATAATCAACTTACACAAAAAATTATTATGATTATGTACTGCTTTGAGTTTGTGCTAAATGCAAAAACATAATCACTTTACAATAATTTTTTAAGCTGTAATTGTGGTTATCACCCATATGCCTGCATTTAAAAGCAGTTAAGAAACTGTGAAATCTAATCTCACAATTGATATCAAAGTGTTACTTTCACATGCTAAATAGATCCTGTCAGCTCATGACTATGATCTGTCACCTTTTGCATGCTACCACAGTTCCTAAGCAAATCTCACAAAAAAGTATATGCAGAACCAAACATAAAGCTTGATGTGAGTTAACATCTGTTGTGGAAACGCACCATGCACATTGTTGCACAGTGAAAGCCCTAAAGGCAAAGTGTGCTCTACTATCTATTAAACTGCAAAAATTGAGACTTAAGTATCATCATCTGCTCCTGGCCACTAAGATCTGCCAGGACTCTTGACTGTCATAATCATGCAGCACAATTTCTTGTGACCGCAAAAACTGCGTGTGCCAACACTGACAATAATGCTCCCATTCAAACAGTAACACAACCATACAACAGAAAAAGAAAACCATGAATCATATCTCAAGATGAAGTTCTAAAGAAATAGTATGCAGAGATCTGCCGTTGTCCTCATTTAGATAATTGTTCTCTGTGGTACAAGCACAAAATAACTGCAGTGATATAAAGGTAAAAAAAAAAAGGGTTTTCTTTCACTTGTTTTCTTCTTCTCTTCTGAATAGTCAGTCAGCAAAATGAGCTTGTACATTACCTAATGCTATGAGATCTGTTATTAAAATGCTAAAATATTTCTTTATTCAGAAACACTTTCACACAGCGATATCTCGTTCCTCCCAACATGACACTTCATTTAGTGAAGTAAGTGTATGCTTTTATTATGACCTGCGGATGTGAATGTTATAAGATTAATACACTAAGAAAAAAAACAAAAACACTTTTCACTTCCTGCTTGTCAGGAACAATTAATGGAAGAGAGGGGCAGACAAAACAAGAATCCCTCCACTGGCTAATGATGCTGAAGTTCCTGTTTCGTAACTTCTTACTGGTGACAAAAATGTAATCAGAACATCAAAACTTTTAAACTATAGTTGGTTGTATATTGGACTGATGATTAAACACATAGAATGGTTTATCCAAAAGAAAGTCAATGGTATTTTCCCTAAATTTAAGCTAAAATGTTTTTGTTTCTTTTTTAGCTTCTTAAGGCAAGGGTTCTTGGAATATTCACCAGTTTTTGCTTTTTACAGAAAAAGTGACATTTGCAAAACCTGGAACCCCAAACTGGATGACTGGAGTAGTTACAGTAAGTGAAAATAGCTTGCAGCTTTTGTGGCAATCTAATGTGGGTGACAGTAATGAGTGGTGTGCACAATGCCTGTCAACAGAAATGTGCAGGCGAACAACACTGGCAGAGACAAAAAAAAAAAAAAGGCATGGACAATAGCAGTACTGAATCCACATAATTTAATTCTAGATTTATTCACTAATCACTGGCCTCACTCTTATTAGCATGTGCAAAGCCCTTAGTCATTACACTCAAAATACCTACAAGTTAGGCAACGTGTCCATGAGGAAACCAGTATCCTCATGACTGTCAAAAGCATAAATTGGTGACGTATTCAGAATCTCACACAAAGACATATCTCACTCATTCTGTGCTACTATTTGAACATTTATTTTTAAAGTCTTGCGCGTCATGTTAAACTCAAACAGTCACAATCTGGGACACAACTTTTGATGCGCTTCGATCTCTCTGTTGATTATACAGAGGAAGTCAGAGAGGAGGAAAATGACAGGAGTCAACAACGCATGGAACATCGATGTGTCCAACCACCACTGTCTATTTAAGTGGAATCGACTTTTGCTCATTTCCCAAATTACGCATATCTGACTGGCCCAACGCTGCAGGGGCTACAGGAAGCACAGGGACACAGAGAAAGGTTCTCTCTGACACACAAGCTCTCTCCATTTCTCCATTTCTCCGCAGGGAATCAATGATGTCTGCTTAATTATTGGGTGAATTTAATCAGCGTCCCAGCAGTACATACTGGCTTGTGACCCTGTAGCTGTCAGGAAGTCATTTGGTTTCAAGCAGTTCGTGGCTGAATACCACCACAATAATTAAAGGTACACCAATTTAATTGCTACAAAGGTGTAAAAGTAGCAAAAAAGCTGCCGCTACATTGTTGATGCTCTGTACTCAGTTATTCATGGACAGGTATTGGAGAGCCACTGCTCACATTAATTGTTTATGTAACAAATAGCACAGAATCCCTTTGACCTAGATAGAAATATATGTGAATGCATACTGCCACGATTATGCACTTAAAATGAGTTCATTATCAGACCTAACATACATACTGGTAAATATTGTGTACAAGAATACCTGTCAAAAGATTGCTTACTGTGCAATATGGTATTATGTTTCTAATTACTAATTTAGAGCTTATGTAACTTTAAAACTAAAGTAGCAATGATTTCTTTTGTCTGCTTTGGACTATTTTTGAATATTTTTCTCACATGAAAGGAAAAAGCTTAGTGGTGGCTGTGATTTGTTTTTGTTACATCGCAAACATTTCTGAATGGGAACCTCAACACATTTGGAAAGCTTTAATTATTTGCTTCAGTATCTAATAAGTTTACAGCAGTCATGCAGCACATTTTAATCCACCGCCAGTTAACTGAGGCTGAAATTTATTTCACATAAAGAAAAGTACAAAAATAAGTACAGAAATTGCTCGATCACCCAATATTTTTGTTTGTTTGTTTGTTTTTTAAAGCTACAGATGCATTTTTTGCTTTCAGAATGCTAACGGGGAAGTAGAAAGGGAGAATCATTGAATGAAGACAGGAGTGGCAGAAGAGGCAGAGGTATGGTAAAGAGAGGATTGACGATTAGGCTCAAAAGTCCAGATCAGCGAGTGAAGAAGGGTACACAAGCATATTGGATGTTGGGTGGAGAAAGGTGTCAGCTGTGATCAAAGGGTATCTGCAAGAATGAAAGGAAAGTTGTACAAGACATCAGTGAGAGATGCTGTGTGGCTTAGAGACAGTGCCAGTAAAGAAAAGACAGCAGGCAGAGCTGGAGGTTATGATGCTGAGGATGTCTCTGGGAGTAATGAGGATGGATAGGATCAGGAATGAGTACATCAGGAGGCACAGCTCAAGTTAGATATTTTGCAGAAGTAGCCAAAGATGCTGGACTGAGATGGTCTGGACATATTCAAGGGGGAGACAATGATTATATTAGTTGAAAGATGGTGAGATTGAAGCTACAGGACAGGATACCCGGAACCAAAAATTTGGAAAGAGGACAAAGTTAGTTAATGCAATGGTAGAAGATGCAGAAGATGAGACTAAATTAGTGTTTCTCAATTACGATCCCCAGGCTCCCTTTCCCTGCATATTTTAGATCCATCTCTGTTCCAGCGCACCTGATCCAAATAATTGAATCACCTCCTCTGCATGCCATCAACTACTGGAGAAGCTTGTTAATCACCCACTTATTCAAGTCAGGTGTGTGGCAGAACGAAAACACTTAAAACATGCAGGGCACAGGGGCCTGAGAACCGGAACTGAGAAGCACTAGACTAAATAGAGCCAAATGACTTGATGTGGTGACCCCTGAAGAGAAAAAAAAAGGGGGAAACTCCCTCATTGCACATCTTACAAAAATGTATTGATAAAGTCAAAATATATATTTTTTAAAAATCTTTTTTTTCACCAAAAGGGATGATAGAACCCTGAAGAAAGAGTAAATGTCTAGTTTCTAAGTACTAAAAGAAAGAGATATATATTAAAATGTATCCTCAAAACATTAAATCTTATTTTTGGATGCAAAGGAAATAATTATATGTAAACAGTTTATCTGTTTTATAAGAAGAAGAAGAAGAATATTATAAGAATAATAAGCAATTATAACTGTGTTTTTTCACAGTACAGTACCGTAACACAAGTAAATTCATAGATATAAAATAGGACCTGAAAGTGATATTGACTTTTTTGTTTTACAGAGATGTTTTTCAGGCATGAACAACAGCTCAGGCTCCCATTGGTCATAATTATGGGACTCCTTTGTAATTTTGATTCAATTTATAGAAAATCCCAGAAGACTATACTATCTTATTACCTCTAATTTGTAAATTAGCTTACATGAAAACCATACGTACAGCTGGTAAAATGCTGGCAATAGAAACAAAGCCTCCTCTGATCAAAATATTTTTTCCCCTTGATCAATCTGAGTAAAGATATTGACTGAATCAGAAACTCACTTGCATAGGATATAAATCAATTTATGATACTTCAGCATTTCTTCATCATAGAGAGTATATTCTGGACTTTCCCTAGCTATTCTAATTTTAAAAAATTTGTAGCATAAAGTTACATAATAAAGTATTCTTGTAATTGTTCCATAAGGACTGAAAATGGCATTAGGACTAGCTATAAAAACAGTGCTGCATTTCATCCTTCCTCATTACGACAGTCTCCCTCTGACTCCAAAATATTGAGTTGCAATTGCTTGATTAATTTTAAGAAAATATGCCCAGTGTGTATGATATAAATCATCATAAAAGCAGCAGAGGCTTAGAAATGGGTTTGGTAATGGGGAGTTTTTATTTATATATTATTAGCTATGTGCTGCATCGACTGCTGGCCCAAACCCATCAAAGAAAAAAAAACAAAACTTGTTGACAATCCCGATCCAGTATATGAGACTGGATGAGAACATAATATAAATATTTTGCTGAAGTCTACTCTATTACACAATGTTTTCATGTACAGAAGGTGTATTTGTACTTGCTCCTTGCACTTTCTTTGCTAGTCCAGAAATCTTATAAAATTGAATGAAAGAAGATAATATTGTAGGAAAAATAACTTGTCAAGTCCAACAGAAAATATTTTATTACTTTCCAAAACTATTAAGATAGATGAATATATGGTCTGTAAAATGGTTAATATAATGAGATTACAAACTCAGCAAAAAAGAATGTTAAATGTCTTAACCTTACAACCAGTGTAATTTCAGACTTGAGGGTCAACTTCTGTTAAATTAAATCGACTGGAAACACTTTGGCACAGCAGTCATTCATCTATAAAAATTACAGTTATTTAAAAGGAAATTCCAATAATAGACATTGTAAGACTAAAAGAAAACTCTATAAACACTTAACGTGTGTGTTGTTCTTTGGGTTTGAATGAGTATTTTAGAAATCCGCAACTGACAAAGCCACACAAATTCAACCATTAAAACTGAACTGAATTGTTTGAATAAAAAAAAATAAGTAAAGTAGTTTGCAGTGAAATCTGAGTGTAGCTCCAGAACAGTCATTTTTAGTCATTACGCAAAGAATGAAAACTTGTGAAAATTGCTGCCTTTATGTGTAAAATCTTTAACTGTGAAAGAAGTTTGGTTCCTTGCAAAATATTTAAAGTGAATAACAGCAATCATATTTTCAAAAGCTTGTAGCTCAGGAACTTTACAGCTTATAGAAAGAACTGTTCTCTGAATGCAGCATAAACACTGTTTTCTAAAGGCTACCTTGAAAATTATGTGATTATATATTGGATTTCCAAGATTTTTGTGCATTCAAAGTAGTAGTCTAGGAGAAATCTGATTTCTTTGCAAAAATGTTTGCCTTATGAATTTTAGTTATTTATTTATTTATCCATTTTAGGAAAGCTCAAAGGCAATAACCTATTGATGACACAGAGGAGCAAGACACTATAGAATAAAGTCCCTGCGTTATAAAAAGAATTCAGAGTTTCTCACACTAAGTTCATATTGTTTTCTTGCAAAAATAACAAATGATGTTTTCTGTACTACAAAATGTATTCTGTCCAAATTGCTACAAGTTATATCTGATGCATATCTATCTATAACTGCTCTGTTCTGCATATTAAATTAAATGTATAGTCTTTCAGAAAAAAATTTTTCTGACACTATTTAAATAGAATAACTGAAACCATGTCAGTGAGCAAGAAGAATGAGAATAGCTTTTATATCGAGCTTTGGACAATATTAAGTAAATACTCAATGCCAACAGATTGATATTGAATTTCAATGTCAATTTAATGATGAGGGTCAACCATGTTTCTGTTAAGTAGTGGCTTTTTTGTACAAAAAATGTTGACCTGAGAGAAACTACATAGTATACTAAAAAAGGAATACTTTCAAGGTATGGGTCAGTATGATATTATTTTAGTACGGCAACTTAATAAAAAATATTATACATTATGAAATTCACACAAACAGCTAAAAACAAAAACATGTGACATGGTCTAATTTATATGATTTTAAAAAGAATCACAGCACATGTTCCAACTAAGGCTCAACATGCTCAACATAATTCTTACAGATATGATATGGGTGTCAATCTGTATTATTTTGATTTAATAAAACCCGACTAAGAATGACAATGCTAAGTTTGTTAGCAGTATTCGAATCTTAAAAGCGCATCATTTTTCCAATCTGCTCCTTATAGAGTAAGGCTTGGAATCCAAAGCCCCAGGTTTATTTTTGCATAGGCACATTAATGAGTAAGTTGTGGCCTCATAATGAACAGTGTTACTTTTATTTCACCACCTCCATCACAGGCATCAAGAATTTATAGAACCGTAGATTATGAAAGCGGCATTCTTCAGCCCACGTCTGAGCCTTCAACCTATGAGTGTTGATAATAATACTGGGTAAATATCATTGGCATCAATTCATTTGTGTATCAATTGCAACAACTAAATGGATATCTGATAATGCTAAAACTAAATGTTTATATATATATATATATTTTTTTTTTTTTTTTGTCAAGTTGCTTAAAATAACCGCAATTAATTTCCATAGAACTAAACAGAACAGAAAATATCAGACAGGCACATTTGTCTTTCTTAAAATAATAATAATTTAGGACCAGGACTTCATCCATTTGACCAATAGTGTGAAGCAAAAGTTTGGGGAATAGGGGGGCTTTTTTATTTATCAGGAAAATTAAAACTAGTACTTTCCCTGATATCTGATTAAAAACACATTCAAGCTACATACAGCAACATCAAGGAAAGGTCTATCGTCTTAGCTTTTTGTACATGGGTACATCTCGATAATGGCGATTGACCCACAGCCATTACTCTATCATTATGAAGAAGGTTTGTCAATTTGAGATTAGACAAATTTGTCCATATGGGACGTCAATGGTTTTAAAGGACAACTGGACAACAGAAAACAAATTCTCTCTGTCAGCCCAGTTTCTAAAACATAGAAACGTTTGGGTGATGTGCTGTTTGCTCAAGCAGAGTAGATTTTGCGTGGCAAAACATAGACTTTTAGACCAAATCTGGACTTTCCCCAACAGATTTTAAAAACATCTTTGGCAGCAAAAGCTTTCGACGCTGTGCATGCTCTTCACTTCTCGCTCCACACTGACACACTGGATGATGTACTTAAACATCAAAAAGACATTTTTTACTCACTCCATCCAGACTTTGCGTCTTCCTCACTCAGAATAAAAGCAGCCAGGTTTTCTTCCACGATAACTTGGGGAAGATATTTTTATTCTGACTTGACAGTTTTGTTTTCAGGCTGCCAGTTTGACACAGTAATTAGGGGAGGAGAGGAGACATGTCATGTACACCATGTCAGTGAAAACATTTGCAAATATAGAATATTTCAGGGTAAAATCTGTTTGTAGTCTATACAGCAACTAACTGAACTGATTCTGGCTCTTTATCTCTGTGTCCAGATCTCTTTCTGACTGCAGCAAGCAGATAAGGTTGACATATTATATTTTTATTCACCAAAGTATCATATTTTGAACTATTTCTTTTTGTCTTCAAGAAGACTGTGCCATTGGAAAAAATCTCTATAAATGCAAATTCAAATCACAATGAACCTGCACTATAGAATAATTAATGTATTCAGGCCAGATTTTAGGGGCCAATTTCCTTCAGCGAATAATTTGTCTTCACCTCGTCAGTCTAGGTTTCATAAGAGGGAGACATTCAAATATGTTTCAGTATGTCGGATTCCTAAAGCCGAACTTGTACACACAAAGCCCTGCATGAGATCAGTTACTATTATCAAAATGATTTTTAATTACTAAATATTTTCATTTTGTAGATAATTTTATTATGCCTCTACTCCTTTTATTATGCCTCTACAGCTCAGACTCATACATTCTTTTTTGCTGCTTAAGCAACTGATGTAATATTCACTTATTTGAAAGCACACTTGGTGTATTTTAACACCTCCCAAAGGCTCAGCTTCTGCTTGTTGAAGCAATGTGAGAATCACAAAAAAAATTTAAAAAAAAGAAATAATCAACCTAGATACCTGGAAGAAAATTGTAGACCTTCAACTGTCTGCTTTATCCTTGGTTAGAATTTACAGACGCCTGAAGGTGCCACATTATTTGTTCAAACAAGTATGTGCAGTTCAGAATACAAAGTCCAGTCATTTTACAGATCTGTGTTCCAGAAATGAACATGTTTACCTCCAAACGAAAGAATACAACATTGGGAAGAGCTTGGGTAAAACATGGGCAAAGCACAACCGGACAAGAGTCAATTACATATCAAGTCAATATGTAAAAAATGAACAAATAAATAATAATAAAATCCTAGATGAGGCTTTTATACCACAATTAATACATAAAAAGATCTATCTGAAATTAATTTCAAAAAATAAAATTAAATGCATAAAAATAAGCTAAACAATTTATTGGACTACAGCAATTTTAAGCGTATGGAACCCCCTAGGAGATATGGGGATTTTTTTTTTTTCTTTTGCGTACCCTCACAAAACTTGTGTCCCCTCGCAAAACAAAAGGTTTTGCGAGGGGACACAAAAGAAAAAAAAAATCGTCATATCTCCTAGGGGGTTCCGTAGAAGCGACTTTAAATCTGCAGTTTGTTAACAGCATAATGAGAAGCATTGTCATAACGACATGCTGGTGGGGAATGTCAGAAAAACTAACAGCTTCTTAAAGCGACAGAGGCCAATTTCAAGGCGTCAAATTGCGAAGTCAAATTTTGTCTGATGAATACCACATTTTTAAAACAGCTATAAAGTTTCTTTAATGTGCAATAAATTATCATTATATGCCAGGAAGACGAATAAAACTGCCCTTTTGCATATCTAGTTTAAACTGTATCAAGCCACGATCTTAAAAAAAAAAAAATCATCTATTTTCTGTCCTTTTGCAGCACAGCTGTTACACGAGGTGAGCCATAGCTGTTTTACCCTCCAGCTAAAGGTGTCTCTTGAGCCGCTGTGTTTGTATATATGAACATTCTTCACAGGCTGCCTGGAGGGGGCTCCCGCCTGAACTTGAGGCTTTTTACTTTACAGTAAGGGACTAAAAGCAAGCTGCACAGAGGTCATCTGAAACACTCCCTTCTCCCTAAGGACATACATGCAGCAATGTGCTTATAGATATCACAAGACACATGCACTGGCACTGATATAAAGTCTATGCACAAACACCGGCACGTGACTAGAGCAGTAATCGTTCAAAGAAAAGATTGTGAAAAAGATGGAAAACCTTTAAGGATTATTTCTGGAATTGAAAGTGAAGCCATATGAGAATGGGAACAAACAAAAAACTGAAGGCTGGAGAGACATATGAGAAAGGAAAGTGACATGGAAATGAGAAAGTGAGAAAGATGGACAAGGGAGAGATAACACCAGATGCTAAGTAGCTGATGAAGTGGAAGAATTCCAGTTTAGATAAACACAGTTTAGCTAATGAGGAACATTAACGTGGCCTCCCCCAGCAACTGTAAATCATAGAGCGCATAGGAAGATGCAAGGATAAAAATAAAACCTTTCTACCAAAGTACTTCATAATAAAAACCATAAGCTAAGCGGCAACACTTCAACAAGGAGCTTCGGCTGAACTCTGAACTCTCTCTATTCTGTTTGAAGCTTTCTGGCAAAAGAAGAAATTTATACGTCTGTGATTTAACAGATTGGAAGTAAAGACCAAGGTGAACACATCTCTAAGGCACTTTGTAATATAAATCAGAGGCTTATCAGTTCCACTGTGTCGTCCCGTGTGGAAAACACGCCTTTCAGGTACAGGATGGAGAGAACAGAAGAAAGATCTCCACTCCTCTCGACTGGAAAGCCCTCCATCTTGCCCACATTATTTCAAGTGGGCAGTTCACATTTCTCCCTGGTTTTATGATCCTATCAGCTTTTCCATTTTCGCTCTCTTCGCTCACTGTTTAACACACAGTAAAACAAAAACTACCACAACGCCTTAAAAACCCAATACTCGCTCCCTGTCCCACCACCATAAATACTCTGTGCTAGGCAGCGCAATTATTTTAATACACTTCCGACAAGTTTAACAGCTCAGTCGATTGTGAGGTCAAAGTAGATGGTATCAAAACAGTTTGAAAACATAAATGTCTTTTATTGGTGTTCCTGCATATAACAGAGAGTGGTTGTCTTGGACATCCTTATTGATTCTTGTTTTACCCACTCAGCACTGTCACTCTACACCGTTCACAAACTGCATATGGGAAATTTACAGCACCTCGCTCAATCAGACATTCCTCTTCTCAGCGAATACTGCAAACTTGTTGTTCTCTCAACCCTTCTGTCTGTGTCCCTTTTTTTACGAAATTGAAGAGAAGCTCACACGCACTGCCTTCTTTCTGAAGCAGAGGCGTCAAACAGACGAGCTTCTTGATAAGATGAACATAATTGGTACAATCATCCCGTCTCCTGTTGGTGAATTGGGCTCCTGTGAAGCGCTGTGTGGTTGAACGATTAATGCAAGAAGAGAAAAGTGAAGCTGAATGTTTTATTGTCTCAAGGATTTATTGGAGCAGCCTTAACCTTCTTTAATTAGACCACACTATGAGCAAAACTATTACAATCAGGCTCTTCAAACCAGATCAATGGATTTCTGCAAAAGACAGTAAGTAAGATCATCTACAAGTTATGGTGTGTGTGGCATCCATGAATATCTACATATATTAGGCATGTTGGTGACATTAGTCAGATAAAACGATTTGGGCTGAATCCCATATTCACTTTTATACTGATACTCTTAGTTTGAATCAAATTTGCTCAACAAAAATGAAACTCCTTTGAGAGCTTAATCCATTGTCAGAAAACCATTCTACATACGCAAATCTAATACCAATGCACCCATACAGTGTCAAGAAAAACTATTCATGATTTTTTTTTGTTTTTGTTACCAGCTAGAATTTTACATGATGGAATAAGACAAAGTGGAATGTAAAAGTATGAAAAGTGACATATGTGGTTGTATTCAACTTAGTCAAGCTACAATTTGCAGCAGTTGCAACTGAAGTGTTTTGCAGTCTGGACTTCTAAAAACTGAAACTACTTCATAGTTGCATTGTATACAGTACCTCTTAACATCATTTTTCTAGCTAAAACACAGGTCAATTGGATTTACCTTGGAACCATGGTTAGACCATTCTGACATCATTTGATTCAAACTATTACGCTGTAGCTTTGGTCGTAGGTTTAATGTTGTTTCCCCACAGGATTGTGACCCTTGGCTCCAATCTCAATTCCTTTGAAGGCTCACAAAGGTTTTCTATCAGACTTGCTTTATTTTCACCAACCTTTCCATCAGCAATAAATTATAAAATGCATTCTGAAAACTTTTATACTTTTAGAAATTAACTACCTTTAAGAAAGTATTACATACTTTTTACTAACCTCACATTCTTTGCTTTAAAATGGCTTTTTCATCTGATGTGATACTCGTTATCCATTAGTTTATGCAGAAAACCATCATAATTAGAAGTAAAGGCTAGAAAACAGTATACAATGTGTTTCACTTTGTGAATTGAGTCACTGGGATAAGTTAACTTTTTAATAATATAACTAATTTATTGAATATGGCTTTATACCAATATGCATTAGATCACTAATGTTTTTCATTAGCTTCCAAAATGTTTTTAATTTAGCTGTGTTTACTTGACAAACTTAGAGTTTGGGGAAACAGCAGTACTGCACAATGCTTAACTGTTAAACAAGGTACTAATACAAGTATTGTAGTTCAACAATTTTACTACATTTTTGTTTGATTTACCCTGATATAATTTAACTTCAACTGTTCAATGAAAAGTTTCAAACAAACAATCCTACTTGTTTTTGCACTATTAATAATTTTCAGAATTGTTTTCCCTTGTATTTTGGCATGTTGCTGCTCTCAACATCAATGCTGCTCCTACATTGTAGAGTCATAATCCTAAATATAAGGTTTTAAAAAGTTCCCCCAAATTCTGCAGCCTTCACCACACAAATGTATAAAGTTATGTAAATATCAGTAAATGCTGCCAACCAATCAAAGCACAAAACAAAGTGCTTTGCTAAAGATACAAAAGTAAATCATCTGTGTAATGATGAAAAAACTCATCTGTAATGAATTGGCTGAAGTAAAGCTGCTCAAATTGTCAGTTTGGCAAAATATGGACATATCGGCTCCATTAAATCTGTTATTTGCAATGAACCAAATATTTGGACAGCAGCATCTCATTTGTAGAAAGTGTTTTCACCACTTATGAAAAGCGTCTTTGTGGGTATTAACCGATATGTTGATGTGTAACTTTCTATTCAAACTAAAAAAGTGGGTTTTGTTAAATAATTATACATGTGCAAAACAAAACAGAATTATCTAGGTTTTTTTTTTAATTCTCAAGTAAGTCAGTCCAATGGTCTTCAAAAGACTGTAGACAATAGCTTTCCTCACACATTTGGAAAAAAATAGTGAAAAATGGGAGTAGGCGAATATCGCCAAGTCGAGGTGTGACATGGTGTTAGAATCCTGCTAAAGAAGAATGATTACTTAAAATGAACCTAAAGGTGATTTTATATTTTTATCCTAAAAAGGTATGTTTGTCTTTAACCTAAAATTACACAATGTAAGTCACATTTAAGGTATAAAAAGTTCATATTGTGGTTCAATGTGCCATCACAAGACCCTAGCATTTTAACAAGAGCATACTTAATGAATCAATTATCTACTATAAGCATAACAAAGTTTTACAAAGCAAGTAGATTAGATTTTAATTTGAACCAGTTTTCAACTCAGATTTGAGGACACATTCCTTAAATAAACAAAAGTATAAAAGAATGCAATACCGTTAAACGAAATTCAATTTATGGCAAAGTTGATTTAATCATTTCATAATATAGAAACGACAATATGGTGATGAATACATAATAATTTGGCATGAAATTCACTTGACTTCCACATCTTGCACACTCATACGCTGCACAAGCCAGATTATTATACGTGTGACATGTCATGGAGAGAACTGTAAGTGAAGGAAAGCAGATAAGCAGCACAGAACAAGTAAACAAAAAGATGGAAGGAAAGTGACAGAGAGGAAAAAGTTGGCATTTGTTCAGACAAATGCCCGTGTCTTGCTCCTTCACCTTGAAAACATAAATCAAAGCTGCCTACTCAGGATTCAGCAGATAGACTGACATAATGTTAAAACAGGCTACAGACACGGCCCTTAGAAATATGAAAAAACAATCTCCCTAATTCCGATTCCATGCTCAATTATAAGCATTTGTTTTCATGTTTGTATAACAACCTCCAGATTGCTGTTTCTGTAGTGGAGTCGCACTAATCTAATTGGTAATACACTTGTGTGATGGATATTAGAACCAATGGTTAAAGATTTCTATCTCTGTTTATTCTCTTCCACTGTGTTTAAATCTGCACATTATCTGATGGACGCCGCAGTTGATAATTACAGCTGGATATGTACGCGTTTAACTCTCTTCCTAACAATAAGTAATGACCGTATAGCTTAGCTAACACAATTAACATTAACGTGAGGGGGGCTGCGGTGGGGGAATAAAACTCCCATCAAAATAAAGCATTATGTAAATTATTAATTATAACGCAGACAATTGCAATCTTGTTCAGCTGCCCATTGGCAGTGAAACAAATGGGAAAGATTCAGAAAGAAGAGCGAACAGTGGTGATAGGCCTGAAAAGGAGGGAGTGTGGGAAATATTTTACTAATACCACCTGCTCCTGGAGTAATTTACTGAAACCATTTGCAATTCAAAGACCAAAGCGCAGGCTCTTATCTAAACTGACTCTCAACAAATGCAAACTAGAATGTGCGAAAGACTTGAGCATGTATTTGTATAGATTGTTCGACTCTGCAAGATCTAATTAACAATGTGTTAAACATAGAATCAGAAATCCAGACATGAAACACATTTTTTAAAAACAACATAGAAGGTAAAATACAGTAGACAAACTAATATTTAGATGTCAAACTCAACTTTGACATTATTGTTATTTAATCAGGAGAAGATTTTAAGCATGTGACCACATCGATGTGATTTTGAATGAAGATATGTGACAATAAAAGCCAGCGCAAAGACTCGAACAGGTAAACAGCCGGTGAGGTGAAGAAACCTCAGAAAAATGGTCCACTGCAATCACAATGAGAACGATTGGATAAAAAGAGTGAGCGATCCCTCACATTTTGTGTCGCAGCTTAATGGTAGTGGTCTCACATGGGAGAGAGGGAAAGCCAAGCTTTGTGTGAGGAATGATAACCTCAAGTCTTCCCATTCGCAAGCATCATATCACCTTGGAAAAAAATAAAAGCCTTGGAAATCAACCGATCAGTCTCTGCGTTTACATGAAATGATGGTTTTCTCTCTGCTTGTGTTCCTATTTTTCACCACATCTGCCTTTTTCCCCTCTCAGTCTGTCCTCGTCCAGACAGGTCCAGAGCTGAATGCATCACCTCTGCTTTCAATATTGTGCTATTATCTAACTGAATTCAATCCCCAACCCCAACCTGTTCTCCTGTTCTGGCCATGGACAATATGTCTGTCGGACTTTGACAAATTAAACCAGCTCGATATATGGCAATAACCTTCACAGCAAAACACTGGGTGGAGGTGTGTGGTGGGGGGTGTTACAAAGGCAGAGGAGCAGAGACTGAAAGAGGAATGGAGACACGTTCAGATGGATGAGGGGACCATTCAAGCAGGACACGGTATTTCAAACCACAATTCAATGTATGTACATCAACATCAACTTTAAATGCCAACAAGAGAGTGTAGTTGAAACATCGTAAATTATCTGAAATAAAATGACAAGTTAATTAATTTCTCTAGCAGTCTGAAAGCTTTATAATTATTGTCAAAATAATACATTTAAGAAATGACATCCACCATGCTCAGAAAAAGGTCATTTTTGGGTTGCAAAAGAAAGAAGCTGCAGTTCAGACTGAAAGTCTTTATATCCATATTGGATTCAAGTTTAAGGTGATCCATTAATTTTATCCACATGTTTCTTCAGATTAAAAGTAGTAACATTTTGGAGTGTCTACTTCAGAGTCCTGACCTAAATCTGATAGAGAATCAGTGAATTGAGTAAATGATGAAGAAATCCTCTAACATGAAAGACTTGGGGCACACCCTGACATATTTTGACTCAGAGTCCAGTGAAAACATTCAAAAAGCTAGTCATCAATTTTAAAGGAAGGATTTGACAGCCACATCAATAGAGATCTTCCAGTGATCATTTAAAAAGCCATGAGTTTTACTATGCCGTTTTCTAGTAAAATTTTAATAAGAATTAATGTTATTTCTATTAAACTTGACACCACTTTTACATTCCTGAATCATCTTCCGTGATGTGTCTGTCTTACTTACTGTCAGGGAAAGAAAAAAAACTCTTGGGATGGATGAAAATAGATTAAATCCAAATCTGCTAATTTGCTAAAAGGCTATAAAAAATGTGGGGCTTAACTGCACTTTCTAGAACGTTAAGAGTTATCTGTATAAAGGAAATTGTATTCAGAGCTACAGTTGTTTATTTATTAATTGTTTTCCAGACATAAAAAATATTTACATCTACAGAGTGCAATTACTAGTCACTTTCAACAAACATCTACTTCAATTAAGAGAGTGACAATCTGACATAAGCATCAATCAGTCTATTCTTGTCCTCAAAGCAAGCTTATTTTGTCACCCTTATTAAATTGTTCAAGGGGGACTTGCTTTGCAGACACATTTTCCTGGGTTTTGACACAAAGCTCCTGCAGCACACTTGAACCACGCTGCAAGCAAAATATCCTCTCAACAACCCAACAATAAAGGGTCGTTAGGCAACTATTGTTGTGATTTCCTCTGCACGGCGTGATAACGCCTTGATTGATGCCAGCCTCCCCAGTTAATCACCTGCCCAAGACGATGACTGTAAAGCTCTGGCACAACATTTAAAACTGAGATGATGCAGCAACTTCAAAAGGCTGATAAATGAGAAAACTGTGCATGAGTGAGGATCCGAGATAAGTAGACATACACTTACCACAAAGTAGCTCACACGTGCAGATCAGACTCTGCTCCATTCAAATAAAATAACAAGGAGCTCAAGTTAACTCACCCGCACGGAGCTTTGTGATGGACTCGGTCTTTGCCTCTTGTTCTCTTTAATTTCTTGGCGGTTCTGCGCAGACTTTCTGCAGGAGGGCGCTCAGCCGTCCTGTGCGGCTCCACGTAGAAGCATCGATCTCTCTTGGCCAAGTGGAGTGAGTCCCTGCTGCCTCCACGAGAGTCAGATGTGCTCAGCCCTCTCTGCCGCTCACACAGCCTCACACAGATGCACAAGGAAATATGAGGACGGGCAGCACTGGCGTTCCGCTCCCTCTCTCTCCCTCCCCCTTTCTCTCCAGCGAGCTGAGGATGCTCTCACTCTCGCTGCCGGTTGCTCCCCCTGTAACCCCCTCCAGCTATCCCCTCACTCTGTCACTCTTTTTTTTTTTTCTTTTTTTTTGCTGAGTTGAACTGCATGCGATCTCACCATCTGCTTTTTTTTTGTTGTTTCTTTTTTTTTTTTTGCTCTTTCTCAATTGATTCCTCTGGCTTTCACCTCTCAGAACTGATCAATATGTCTTTGCTTGTGCAGCCTCTAGTGGCCGTGCTGCTCGGAGGGTCCGAATTTATATATTTTATTTTTTATATTTATTTATTTAAAAAGAGATCAAGGTTACTCTAGAATTTCAGCTTGCATCAGCTTGAAAGAGGAGAGGTAAAACCATTGGAAACACCAGGCATTGCTGAGAAACACATCTAGGCAGATATTCTTTTTTTTTTCAGTTTCCTCCCGTTACTTGTTAAAAATTAACCATTGATAATTGTTGATGCTATAAAAAGAAAATCTAAGAGAAGGTTAAACTTTAAACTAACATTTCATTGTGAGTGTTAGTTTTATTTTGATAATATCCCTCTAACTGTGAGGAGATGTCGATGTTCATTTAGTTTGAGCCACATCATTTTCTTCCTATCTAGTCTTTGAATGTCTTCTTTTACTCGCAAGCTGAGGGCATTCTTCTCATCAAGCACTGCTACCATCAGGAAAGGATTGTTTCATCTAGGGTGGTTATAAATGTTGCAACATGTAGGTCTCTTATCCTCTTAACATGCAAATATATTTTAAATGATGGGGACCTAAAAATCTTGAAAATATGAAACATCTAGTCAATTGTTTTTTAAAACACGAGTCATTTTAAAACAGACTTTTCTGTCCCAGAAGAGTTTTTGGAGCCACACCCGTTAAAACAGAATCATCTTTACTACATATCAGTGATGATGATGCGATGTAACCAAACACCTCAGTTTCAGGAAATATTTGTGACATTCTTGAAAATACATAGTTGATTGGGGCAGATTTATCTGCCCTGGACAAAAGCGAAGTCTTAGACCTAAATCTTTCATAATTTATCCTCTTTAATGTGTATGTCATATCTAATTAAGCTTTTAATCCTTTTAAGATTTATTTGAGATGATAAGCCGTGGTAGCTTTAGATGCATATTAATTATGTCTTTATGATTGCCACTTTTTTGTTGATGTGTTTTGTTTTCATTTTAAATGTCATACTTATAGTCAATTCATTATTATCCATTTGCATTTTATTATTTTTCTCTCTAAAACAAAAAAAAAATCAAAAACAATGAGGATGATGGTCAACAAAAGTTTTGTTGGTGAAAAACACTAACAATACAGTGTCTAAAGCAGATGTCTACATTAAACCTAAGCTGACGGCTCTTTTTCAATATGGATAGACAAAGAGCAGGAGAGAGACAGGTTACAGTGCTATTCTACTATCTAATGAAGTACCTCTAATTATTCTCAAGAGAGTTGTTTCATTGCTGAAATAACATTTACTTTGTACCAGCGATGCCTTACATTTTAGAACTCAGGATCCTTGGTGCCTTCAGGGACGATATTAATTTGCAGTCTCAGAAAAACTTGGAAGACCTCATTCCTTTTTCTCGGCAAACTTTAGAAAATTGCAATGGTAATGTGCTAAAAATCAGTATGAGTTGCAGTAAATCAGATTGTTATGACCAATTGTGTGTGACCGGCCGAATTTTTGAAGGGACATGTCAAACAATTATACAATTGAGGCGCATCTGAACGTATGTTTTTGGCAAGTGTGTGTTAAAAATTTCCCTAAACGAGATTGGCTTTATTTCTCTTACCAGTGGAATATTTTCCATCAAGTTGAAAAGAAAATGAGAGAAATTCGGCTAAATTTGAACCAACCACTTAAAATCCTGAATATTTAAACTATCAAACAAATAAATTACCAATAAAATTTGTCCCCATCTCCTAAATTCCATCAAATCTATATTGAAACAGTCTTTCTGGTGGGGCTCTAGAAAGGAAGAGGGGGCTCTAGATCATATTCTGCTTAAGACCTTATACTACATTGTGCCAGCCCTTCATGACAAGCTAGAGCCGCTGCACTGTATATCTTTTCGCTAGATGCGAGAGTCAAACCGGGAACCTTTTTCGTTTCGTGACCATTGAATTTTTAATAAACACCACAAAGGCCAGGGTATTTGGGATGAGTTTGTCTGATCGTCACTCTTCATTGTCAGGCAGCTGGCCCTGTAGCGCTTGTTCATGCGTTTACAGATCCCTCAGGCTGCTCACTGAGTTGATCTGCCTGGTAGAAGTGGAGGAAAGGTGGAGAAGGTATTTGATAAAGCATGTGAGACATTACTGGTACTGCAAAACAAGATGTTTCTGTGTACCTACACCACGAGCGCGGTAGCTTCTCCATGGGCTTAAACCAGCATCCCACTAACCCACCGGGCCACAAGGGAAATCTCTGGTAGTCCTGTATACCAGTCATCTGAGTACATGTAAATGTACTCCTGGTATCATTAAAATGATACAGACCCCCAACAGATGAGCTGATATTTGGTTTTGTAATATGAGTGGAAAATCCAAAAATAACATCGGCAATGTGCCTAATCTCTGACTCAACAATTCAGAGGCAATAAATATGCAAATATTCAGTTTCACAGCTTAAGGATGAATTCAAAATACTTCCTACCTCACTGAAACATTCTAGGTATTTGTGAACACATTTCAATACACAGTCACACATTAGGCCTGGATGGGTGGTAAATCCTCTTCAGGTTTACACACCCTCATTTTTTTATTAATTTAAGTAAACCTTTAAAAAAAATTTAAACAGCATCATCTTGTGTCACATTAAAGACGGGAGAGGTCACAGAAGCATGGAGGGATCCAAATGCAAGGTAGAACAAAGCGTAGGCAATGGGAAAGTATCTCAAAACCACAATAGCAAGAAAAGTAATCCTTGTTGTCATCCTTGAATATTTAACTTTGACCTAAAGGTTATTCATGCAGCCTTGGATTCCTTTATTAAGAAACAGGTCTGTGTAAAAATCAACTCTGAAGAAACCCAGAATAAAAATTACTGCAGCAAAACAGCTCAAAACTGCAAGGTAGAAATTCACAAACATACATGGGAGAAAGCTTGATAAATAATGTTGGGTATGTTGGATTCAAATGAATACAAAAGTTGTCACAGAATGACACACTGAAATGCCACAACAAATAATGCATGAAAAGACAGCTCCCGGCCTCAAGAAGCTTGGCAACGACACAGTGCAACGATCATACAAATTGATTTAAAAAAATGTGAAAATATAAAGCTTGGTCAAGCGTGTCTCCTGACCTGAATTCAATTGAGCAGATTTGTGATGTTTTGGAAAGCAGAGAAGAAATCAAACCTTTTCTGCAAAGCACCACTAAAAGGATTTATTTGCAAATACCGACAGAATATCTCTGATGCCAAGCATGCCCAGAAGGACTGAATTCCTCTTTACGAATCAACGCAAAGATACAAGTATTTAAACATCAAATCAGGAACTGAGTCCCTCTTCTAAATGCTTAATGGCATGCAAGATTTTGGTTTGTATTTTTCAAATGTTACAATAGAGGAAAAAAAATATGTCTATTTTTTTGGAGATATAAGATTTTGTTTGTGTTCTCTATTAGCATGTAGCTGTAGAAGAATAAACCTTAAAACAGAAGTGCAACAATGTTCTTGTCATGTTTTTACTTGAAATAAAATAAATGTTTTACAGGTATAGTATTGAGTTATTCTCAGGAAGTCACAACCGTGTGTTTGGATCTATTCACCTTTTTGTAGTCACTTAAATAACACAGAAGAAAGTGTTGAAATCGACCAAAGCACCAGAGTACATAAATAAGTATTTTCAACAAACAAGCGGATGGATAATAAGAGAGTTTGTGTACAACAGAATATGTGGGCAGAATAAAAAGGAGGTGGCCTAGAAAGAGATCCACAGGGTGCCATTAGCCAGGTATGGCAAGAGAACCTGATGCTATAGCTGTCACAGCTGATGAACTGTCTTTGGAGGAGATCACTCGCCTGCTTATGGAGGAGTCATCACAGTGAGCTAATTAGAAAAGCTCGGTAAGGAAACTGTAGGAAAGGATGCACGCAGATAGAAAAACCACACACTCAGACACATTAAGTGTGACGAAGCCCTGAGAGTGTTGCTCACTTGTCAAAACAACACTCTCAAAAATATATATGTTATAGCTGAAGATTTGCTGTTTGTAAGCAGCGTGCCCTGTTCATCCTTAACATAATGTTGAAAAAAATAAGTGAATGTTACTAAAACTCCAGGACATACTGTACATTGGACTTTTAAGAATATCCAATCATTTATTTGACCAGCCAGCAATAGAATAGCTTATTCCAAATTACAATGACAAACTTTGTGTTTGTTCATGTGGAATTATGCAGGCAAGATTCATGCAACCATAAAGTGAATTGCATTGATAATATAGCCAACATAAAGCTGACAGAACCAGCTGCAAAGGCAAATGGAGTGTATAATTTGTCTTGGAAGACAATGTCCATTTACATAGATTTCATTGGATTCTATCACCATAGGTATAATTCAAAGGCACTGCATTTCAGCAAATGCATAGGTTTATTGAGTGTCCTCAATAAGGAAGTTAAAACATAAAGTTTGAAGTTTATTACATTCCCCAAGGTTTAAGTGTAATGTTCTCCGTATCACTTTCACTATATCTATATCAGAGACTAGAATTCAGACTTCAATATATATTTTCAGCTCTCTGCTAAATGTGTTGTTTGAGACCAAGTCTGAAGAGTTAAAGTTTCATGGAAGGGTCAGTTATTGTATTTAAAAAGTCTGGAAATATGTTATAGTTTTTATTTTGATGTTTCAGAACCAATTTAAGGCCACTTGTGTCAAAGTCCACAGCCTTTGTACACAGGATGCCCGTTCTAAGTAATGCGCCCCATTAAATCCAATTCATAGCTATTCAACATCATATGTCACAAATATCTTCAAATGTGTAAATTGACAATAATATCGTACCTACACTAGCTTCGCTGTGAGGGTTTGTGACTTTGTCTCATAATGTTTGAGATTCCCTGAGTAAGACCCTAATCTTAGTTCAAGTCACCATAAATGTTAATATTTATGGTGCAGATCAGAGTATTTAGAGTGAATCCTGAGAATGAAACCATCAGTTTTCTTTTAGAGAATATACAAAGGCACTCATGAGAGCAAAGACACACCCAATTTATTTAATTGGATCAGGGGATAAAACTTGCTGTATTCATGTAAAATAAACTTACACAGCAATATATTGTTCCCCCTCTCTGGGAATGTGAATACCATGTGTTCCAAACAACTACACTGATTTTTCCAAATAGCTATTTCTATGCAAAACACAGTAAAACAAGCTGTACTGTGCAGAGTTCAGTGCTCTGCTGCTCCAGCAAGTCCCCCCATTTCTTTAGCTCTCTCTTGCAAAGCATTCTTTGCTACAATGCCAGTCACATTTCTCATTTTGTCCAGCCATTCATCCAATCATTGTCATTTATAGGCCCCAGAAAGGGGGCTATTTGAGAAATCTTACGGTAAGAAATGATTTCAATCACTCATACGACCTCAGCCCATTTTCCCTGTGCTCTCAGCTGCTTCCAATATTCTTCTAGCATCCATGTAGTCAAATGGGTTTTTTTTATTTATTCTTTTTTTATCTTGAAAATTGAAGCCCTAGGCAACGCTCTTTGTACTTAATGAACACTGTTTGTTACACACAATTAATCTTGCAGTCTTTTTCCTAAAAAAAAAAAAAAAGTAACAATAGCAAGGTGAACTGTATGCTTAGTGCTGTAAAAATCTCTTCTCAGTGAAATTTCAGCTTAGACCATATGTAGTGTGAGTGGATATATTCTGAGAGACATTTTTCTTTGTGAGCTACTTCATGATTCAGGACAAAACTGTTCCTGCAGAGATGAACTGTGAGCCTGTATAGAACAGGAACCTTTTAAAGCACACACAAGACAGACACAGAGGAAACACAAAGGGAATAGTGTGTAGTGTTTCTTCTCAAATAAGGCTTTGCAGGCACTCTTCTGAAGATCAAAGATATAAAGGTTTTTAGATGCCCACTTTAATCAATAACACTTTCCAGTATTGAGTTAAGTACTAACTATAACCCCATGTGTCTCTGCACTGTAATGAACTAACAGTCTATTCGATATGTTCCCCAACCAGAATATGCTCTGAAACAGAATGTTTTTGCATAACATATTTACAAGAAGAAATAGAAAAAAAATCCTCAGAAATTGTTCTTCTTAAAACTACAGCATGTAACTTTTATAATAAAAAAATATATATTTGTTTACATATTTTTTAAACTGTCAGCATAGAGGAAAACAGATTCTGTGAAGAAAATTTAAATAAAATCAATCTCCTCTGCCTTCTCAGTGTTAACTAGAAACAACCAATCAGAGCCAGGATGATGGTCTTACCGCTGTCAATCACCCTCATGGCTCATCGCTCGCCTTGAGTTTTACCTTTATCTACATCTTCTCCTGCTCCTACAGTCACTGGATGTGTGCATTGCCTGCATACATGCATCGAGGTATGTTTGTAAATCTTGAAACTGGAACTTAATCATATTGTGTTAAAGTTCAACTTGAAGTTAAATTGAAAAAAAGTGTATTTTGCATTTATATATCTTCATCAAAATTCTGATTGAAATTATTCTCAACTGTATTGGAAAAATAATGAAAACCACACATTTCCACCTGCTAAACAGAGCTACAAAGCAGAGCTGAAAATCAGAATTCTTGTTTCTAAGGCAAACAGCTGTTGCTATGTGACATCACTGTGGAGAAACTATCCAGCTGCCAGTATGTCCGTCTCGGAAACTGAAACAGATTTTGCTACAGAACCAAATATAAAACTTATCCAGCTGCACCAAATTGGACCTGTCAAAAAGAGTAGAGAATTTGCTGCTCCAACAGAATGCTCTGAAGAAAATTACTAGGAAAGTGGCCTTGACTGGAATGCTGGGAGGACAGGAAATGCAACATGGTGGGAAGTTACATGCATGCCCATCACAATTTAACTCAATATGTATGAACATTATACTGAAACCACTGTTATTTGAGCATATATCTCCAGCTATGTGACTGGAGATATTCATAAAAGCAAAATTTCCAAGTATGTATGCCTGCAGATGAAATGGGTGTTTCCAAAGGAAGGCCTTTCTCATGGACCACTCCTGACTGTATGAACAAGATCCAGTTCAATGTGATTGAACAAGCCTGTCAATGTAGGATTTTCTCAAGATCTACACCTGATTGGATGAAATTAACATCTGTCATTTGACTTTTTCGCTATTAAATTTCATCCAGTCCTCATTTTATGTTTCAGAAAAAGGTCCCATCATATCCACTGCAGAAGGTCTATTTATGGCTGCAGTGTTTTTGCTTTCGACATAGCAAAACATTGACACCCTTGCGTTTCAGTGCAAAACTGCAGTCCTATGGTGCAAAACCATAGAACCTCATAGACTGTGAAGCTTGTTGTGAGAAGAGCTATGCTTGCTACGCTACCTCTGTTTCCAGTTTTTTGCACCATCCACTCAAATCTTTTGGATCTTTTGAAAAACTAAAACAGCTTTGTGCACCTAAAGCCATGCAATATCCCATTTCAAATCCCCCAAATCACTTGACCACAAAGTCACGTGTTGCTCCCCCTCTTCCATGAGCTCAGAAGGATAATTCAAACAATGATATTAATACAGTTTGTAGAAAATGACATGTTTTAGAAATTTGATGGGTATTCAAATACTGCATAATATTAAATTATAGTTATTTGAAAAAGTAAAGTAATCTTCATTTGACCTTTAAGTTCCATGATGAATTCTCTTCTCAAAGTGCATCAATATACCTCTAGATGCACTGTAATAAATAGTGCATCTATAATTTTATTATTGATGTGCTATAATGATTTTTTTAAGACAAGTCCACATTCTGAAATATCTCTTATTGATAAAACATCAATGATAGGTCTTCATTAAAATGTAATAAAAGAGATATATTAGTAAGGTGTGAAAACAAAACGTCCAAGGATGTAATCATGTTGGACAAAGGTTCAGTAAAGTTTGTCATTTTTTGTTTTCCTTTCAAGAATTAAAGAAGTAAAGGTCAGTTTACTATTTTTTTATTTTTTTTTTTATGGGAAGTTATTGTCACACGAAGTTGCTTAAGTCAGCAGAAGAAGCTGCAGGGAGAAAAACAGCAAGAGGAGATAAATATGGAACATTATTGTAATGGCACAATAATGTCATTTAACTTTCCATGGGGTCACAATGTCAAAACCAATTTGCATGCAAAATGAAATCAGTGAATGCAGCGCCAGGAACAGTAATATAACAATAAACCACATGCTGTTTCTTCCGCAAGACTGCCTCTTTGTAAGATATGAATACAAACATTCATACTTACTGGCTTTAACTCCAGAAAAAGCAAATAGGTTGAAGCGTCATATCTACAGACTGAACCTAAAAACACTTCTAAATAACTAATATGAATATATTGTGATATTGGTGTACTTAACAGGTTGTTCTTGTAAAATGTGAAAAAATAATTCTGCTGTTGAGTCTGAGATGTGATAAGACAGACTAGCAGATGTTTTCAACAATGCCCATGGCAGCTTTGATTTTTAACAAAATGTAAGAACAGTGTTTCTCTTGAATTCAAGGGAAACAAAGGAATCCATCTGACACAGAAGCGGCTCATGTTCTGCCAGCTTAGTGAACGAAGGAAACCAGCGTGGCAGAGGCAACGACCTTCACAACAATTCCCCATTTCTATTTTTAACAGATATTTAAACAGTTCTTTTCACTGCAGCAACAAGACAGGGCTCCTTTGAAGTTTGTGGGCTGGGAGATAAACATTGTATCAACAAGATTACCTGCATAACCTTGATTTTTTTGTTTTTTTCTGGTGGTTTGACAGCTGCTGCTTAAATTATGATTCAAGTTTCTTTTTCACAAGCTACTTTTTAAAACCATTTAAGTAGTAATTATCCCAAAAAATAAATGTTTATTTTTCCATCTAGCGAAGTATAAAAAAAACAGAATTTAACTCTTTTTTTTTTTTTATTATTATTTTTTTTATTTAAAATTCATGATCATCTATATCTGAAAAATGGCTGACTCTTTTCATTCAACATGATTTCAATGGACAAGAGCCATGGGAGACATGTCAGGCTTAAAGGATGGCAACTCAAAAACTTCTACTTGGAAAAGAAGATCCCGGGGGGAAAAGAAGATACTCTGTCATCCAATTCTATATAGCTTTTACATGTCATGATAGAATAAAACCATTCTGTCTATAAACCTGAGAAGGGGGTAAGGTCGGGAGCACACACCCTAATAACACTATCTGAGCTCCTGCAGATTGGCCTTACATGCTGGGATGTCGTCTGGTCATGCACCTGAAAAGTTTTGCACCTTGTCACAGATAGTGCGCGCCACCATTCACTCAAGCTGAACAATTTAGAAGGTGTTCCTCCAGAGCAGGTTTACCTGTAGCAGCATTTATATGAACTTTTAACCACCTTTCACCTGGATTGGAAATTCACACAAAAAGTGCCTGCAAACTGTTAGAACTAAAACTAACCTCTTTGCTTCTGTGGAAAGGGAAAAGGTTCAAAAGAATGATTCTTCAAACTGGAATGAAAAGGAGAAAAGAAAAATATCACAGGCTCCATAAATAATACTAACAGGTATTATTTGCTGAGCCATCTGCTTCTCAAATATTGAGCAAAATTATACTTGTGTTGACATAAGCATAAAGATTGTACAATGAGTATAAGCTTTGGGTATAACTGAAGCTTAATCAATTTACATGTAGGACTTAAATTAATATTAAGGTTAAGAAGCTAGGGAAATATGTTTTTATAAATTATATCACATTGAATACAAACTGTTTTCATTTACTTGGTAGTTTGATATGATTCCTTGCTCATGACAATTAATATGAGACTTGACTCCTTCAGCATAACATGGGCATCAGGAGCATTACAGAAGTTATATTTCATCACTCAAGAGTAAAATCATGGGTTTAAATTCAATCATTGGATACACTTTCTCCAACTCAGCTTTTTTCCACCACAGAAAGTGTTAAGTTTTAAACAGGCCAACACATTTCTCACTAAAAATATTTCTGAAGGAACCTTTGGCATAAAAATAACATGAGATGTTGGCAGCAGTCCAAGTAATCCACAAAAAGAAATAATAGCAAATGAGTACATAGATTTTTATGTTTTATTATTGAAATGAGAAAAGAGTACAAACAAATTGAAAGTCAAAAATTGATTCAATGCCTCTCGAGGCATTCCTTCTCCCTCAGTGTAAAGTGATATCAGCCGCTTTTATCCAAACAGACGTCCTTTAAAATGTTTCTCATTACCAGCGCATAAGGTTGCTGTGATAAGTAAATGGAAAGAGATCTATCTCAAAACCTTTACTGACTATTTGCTAAAGAAACAAAGGGCACTGGTTGTATACATTTCTGAATCTTTCAACGACTGCCATTGGACCCATAATACAGAAGTTGAAAGATTACAATCTCATAATGAACCAGCAATGAGTTTCTGCTCCTTGCAAGATTTCAGACAAAAAGTGAGTCAAAATCAAAACTGAGCAGTCAAGGAAAATAGTCCCATTACCAATCATTGCCATTTACTCTTCCTACCAAGTGTTAGATACATTTCAGGAAGTGCATGTGTGATTCATTTCCTCCTTGTTGTATAGTAACATAATGTCTCAACCATTTTTTCTTTATCTTTTTTTTTTTATCTATGGAATAATTTGAAGGATTCTGTATTGTGAAACACTAAATGTCCTCTGAAAAGTGTTAGATAAAAGGGAACAGACTGTGGTAGGGTGGAGGGAATGAAGCTAAAATGAACTGCAGTCAGCTTTTATTAGCGGAAAAGATCCCCCACCAGACTGCATCTCCTGCCTCCTTTTGATGGCAACCACCACACTTATCTCAAGACTTAGTCTTACACAGCAAGTCCTACTAATATCTGCATGCTCATGACAGAGTGTTATGTCGTTTCTTCCTGTGGTCTAATGATTTAATGCTCATCTTCTTCAGGCGCCTATTTCCCAAGTGTGTCCCAAAGTTTACTTGTGCTTCGAAATGAGCCATCGATTGAATAAAAATCTGCTTCCAAACTTTGGCATCTATTCATTTCTGCTTGTACTTAAGATGGCATTTATAGAAATAGAAGTGTCAATGTCTGATTGGGATGTTTATGTTTCTTCTGACCAGTTACTGAGCAAATGTTACGATTTATATTGTAAGCAACAATTTTATTATTTTAGAAAAAGATAGTAAAAATGATGTATTCAGATTTGTAAATCTGGTTTAATTAGGAAACTTAGATAACGAGCTGCTGTAAAGTGAATTTGTTTTATGGATGGTAATGCAGTGAATGCGTCTGTGTGTTTGTTGTCATGCATGTGCCTATGCAAACTGCAAACCTCAGTCCTTGTCTAATTGGAGTACTCCCTCATTGCACCCATGCTGTTTTATCCTTGAAGTCCACAACCTTGATAGCGGCAAGAAAACATTCTTCTCCCATGCAGTTTTCTCGGATTGCTGCAAGTTGTTTTTGAAGTTTCATTTTAGTGAAATCGGCAACTCCTCAAAAGTGATTCGTACACACACACCCGTTCTGTTCCTTATTCAGTGAAGTGAGGATAAGAAAGTAAATTACACAAATGGAGAAACCAATTAAGAGTTGGATAAACTGGAGTGACTGTGAGGATGGAGGGTGAATTCATCAGCCAGTCTGAGGTCACACAGGATTGAGTTGCTCGAGACATCTATATGAGGAGCAGTGAAACGTGCCTGGCATGACTGGAGCGCTGATGGCAAACAATAAACAGGTGCCTGAGAGGGATAAGATGAAGTCACTGAACACTGCTGAACTTTGATCTAATGTTGAACATCGACTACATCTGTAAGACAAACTCTGCTGTGTAAATTCACAGATCACATCATGTTTACATATCATGTTCGCAGCTGTAAGGGCAACGGTAACCGGTGAAAATGCACCAAATAAAGTTTTAAATAAATTAAATGTTGCCTCATGGCATCTCAAAGTAACACATTTCCATGGATATGCCGTCCAATATTAAAATCTAAATATTTTACTCAAACACTTAATTCTGCAGTATAGATTTATTGCACATTTTTATACCAGCAGCACAGAAATTCCTCTGGAGACGTTTAACATCCTTTAGAGACACTGTTTATATATAAACCTTCTTTTTGCTGCAGGGGCTTGTTCTATTTTTCTCTTTGGATTCAGATCAGGTAACTAAATCATAGTTTTCACTCTTTTTCTACTTGGGGCATTTTGGCAGTGTGCTTTGGACCCTCGACATCCTGGATTAGTCGTCCTCTGCCAAGCTTGAGAAGGCAGAGTCATCTTGACAGTCAGTAATTTATTCACTTGCATACATAGTGCCATTTGTAAAAAATAATGGTCCAAACCCGTTTTGCTCGGATGCTTTCCTATAACACCCATTTGTATATTCTGTGCTTCAGTGTCAGAACTACATGCACTTAACAGATCTTGAAAAATCATTTGTATTTGCAAGACAGATTTTTTTTCCCCTTTTCCATTTTATTTTATTATAGCGGTGCACCTCAGTGTATTTTGTTGGGACTTTATGTTGGACAGTAGGGCATGAAAGCAACTGGTTAAAGAACTTGCAGTTGTTTTATGAGAGCTAACATGGACAAAAGTATCTATGTGAGATGAGACCAAGCTGAACTTTTGCCAATAATGCAAAATGATACAAGAGGAAAAGTCGACACTGCACATCACCTTGAACACAACAGTCCCATGGTGACACTTGGTGGTGGCAGTATTATACTGTGAAGATGACTTTCCTCAGCTGGGTTGGTTAGACTGGTCAAAACTGATGGGGAGATGATAAGTGCTAAAAGATATTGCAGCTCTGGATGACAAAAATAAAACTGTTAGAGGCTGGAAAGGGCTACTGAATTGAATTAAAATAGTAAATGTTAACTTACAATTTTTCTTTTTTTATTCCTGTAGCTGAGAAACTTGATCTTGCATTATTGGTTCTGAAATTCTGGTATCACACTCAGTAATGGTGAGAAACAGACAAGGTGAAGTGAATCATGAGACCTTAAACCATTTTTATCCCTTAAGAATCTCCACAGATCAATATCAGCCGGGGTGCAGTATGAATCCCAATAAACTTTTTCCACAATTAGCCATTCACGGAGGGTTCAGTGAGATTTAGTCAAAATTCACAGTGGCTAGGCCTGAGTGCATTATTCCAAAAATACACTTGATAAAAATATAATTTTTGATGGTATGTTTTGAGCTGAGCTTTAATGTAGTTATGTTAGATTATTCTGTGCATCATGCAAAAGCATGGACAGACTGAACATTTGTCTGATTTATTTAAGCTCTCAGTAGGAAGAGTTGAGTCAGTGAATAGATACAGTGTGCTGCTCCCTAATGGCTGAAATTCTGCCATGTGAAACCAATGACTGCCTTTGAAAAGCAATTATTTTTTTCTGGCAAGCGAAAAGTATGTTTTCCTTACAACAAGGAAACTGTCTCAAAAGGGCACCAATGTGCGTGACAGTCAGTGTACACTAACATTTAGCAGTGATCATACTGATGTCAAGGGTTTACTCTACAACTAAAAAGAGTTGAGGGGATATACGTTTTACTGTTCTGCACGATAATTAAAGTCTCCACAAGAAATTGTAGTTTAAAGTTAATTGATCCAATATAAAATATTGTAAAAGCTGATGTGTCCAGTACAATGAGACCTGATTTGATTTTCGATTATTTCATTCATGTTAAATTTACAAGGAATTTAAGATTTTATTTGTGCTTATAATGTATTGCAAAAGCTACTTGGTGTTATGGACTGAAAGCATGGGATATATTATTGTAGCACTTAATCCACTAATTATTGCATGCAGACAAGACAGCTATAATTTATTATGATAGGAAAGTATGATGTGACAAGAGAAATCTAATCAACAGATGGAAAAAACAAAAAAATATCATCTAATTGAAAAAAATGGGATGAGCAAAGTGTTAGGGAACAACAATGGTTAAGGGTGACATGAATAAAATGTAAAATAAGAGAGTGCACAAGAGAGTAGCATAAAGAGTGCAAATTACTTAGAAAGACAAGCACAGCACAAGACAAAAAAAGAATCTATAAGTAAAAGCTGCGAAGGCCAAGTTTCACACCAGAATGTCTAATGCCTTGTAACTTGTCTGATTTTTTTATAGGATTTTATTTTGAGATGGCGATTTATCCAAACTATCTTTCTGGTTGCAAAATTAATTGCTTGTTCTTGTGTTTCTTTTTTTTATGGTCATGCTTTTCCTCAAAGATGTATTTTTTTTTTTTTAAATTACTTCAGCCTTATCACACAGACAAATAAGCAAATGCATACAAGTAATTAAATTAAATTTAACACTAAATAAAACATAAAGTGCAGTACAATAAGTGCAGGAAAAAAAAATCTGACCTCAATGATACGTAGAACGTGAATAAGTTTTGGATAAGTAAAAAAAATGTATCAATTTGTTCAGTAAAGTTGTTTGGAAGCATCTCCCTTGTAGATGAAAGTGACAGAAACAAAAAAAAAAATTGAAATGGGTTCACTGTACTGAAGACCAACAGGAAGATCTCTGAGAGTTGAATAGTGATGGCAAAGAATAGACCTTGGAAGAATAATGGAATTTTATTTTTAACTGTGAATAAAGAAAAAGGTTGATACCTCAAAGCTCCTGCTACAAAATTTAGAAATTCAGAGATCTGACAGAGCTGCTTAAAGAAATTGCCAAAACTGAACTGAAATTTCTCCCCAGAATCAAGAGATATACAGTTATTTAAAAGAATAAATGTTTTGTTTGAAGTCAAAACCACATGTCCTCAGATCTTATAAGCAATTCATCAGCGTAAGGTATTATAGTCTCATCAGCACCTGTTATTTACTCTGAGGCTGGGCCATGTGGAGAGGTAGTGAATTAGTATGCAGCTAGTTTCTTTACAGGCTGCCATAATGATGTTTGTGATGAAGATAGTGAGTCAGTCACATCTGCATCAGGTAGAAGTCTCATTTCTTTCTTTAAAGCTTCAATATACCATATGCAGGACACTTTAGAAAAAACACCATGATTTGTGACAAGAGTTGGAACATAAACATTCCTTTTACCTTCATGCTACTGAGTTTTATGGTTTCTGTCTTTACTTTAGCTTCAGGAAAACCATTGACTGTTGTCAGACATGCTAGTGACAGACACAATAAGCTGGTTCCTGCCTTCACTTCCAACTTATCGTGGAGTGAAAATTAGAAATGAACACACTAGTACTGAGGTGTCTAGTGCATTGAACACTTTCTCTGCCCATTTGCTCCGGTTTACTGAATTCATTGACACTGTAGTCATTTATTATGTGCAGGTGCAGAAAAGTTCAGTGAATGTTTGAGTGAGCATGTAAATCTGATTTATACTTCCAGCCATGAATGACTGAATACATGAGACTGGTATTCCTACTGATTCAACAACACACTGCCTTTACCCACTCTGGTTCCAGGAACAGGAAGAGTTTCAGAATGGAAACTTTGTGACGTTACGGTGGATACATTTATTTACAAGTTTACATGTTCTTGACTTCACTCCAAAACAACATGGTTAGTTTTACTTGTCTTTCCTTTTTGAAATTGACTTTCTGTTTTTTTATTATATAAATTTGACATAGTAAAGAATAAATTGCAAAACTACCAAATCTCTTTTTTTGTTGTTTGTTTTGAATAGATAGTGGTGCCGGTCTATTTTTCCAGAAACAAGCACACTAAACATATCCATGTAATAAAATATAAATTAATCGTAAGGATCTTTCCACATCTTTATTGGCGATGCTAATAAATGTTAAGGCATTTATCTCAATGTTCAATAAACACAGTGCTGTAATGCTCCTTTTTCCTTTTCTTGGAATAGTTAGTGCAGGTTTACAGACTGCTGCATCCTAAGTGCACAACGAAGCATCATCACAGATCCTGTCTCCCTGCAGTTCTTAGATTCTATAAGCATGACTGTTTCAAACAAACTCATTAAGTTATTACATCCCTGCTGGTATCTGTACTATCCTACCCAGTTGCACATTCTTTGGAGCAGAATATGCCACTTTTGATAACTGCACAGTATTTTGTGTCATAATTTTGCCTTTACTAAACTGATATTCTTAGTTTTTTAAATATGTATATTGATATCTTTGTCTTTAACCTACATGCTTCCATGTCATGTCGCTTTGCTGCAGTTACATCTGGATGTCCCCACTGTGTAACAATTAAGGATATTTCTATTCTATTCCATAAGTGTGTTGCAACAACTCAGCAGAATCTAGTTCCTTGTAAATAAGGAATATATTTATAGGAATAACACAAACACAAGGTGAAACACCAACAGGTTCGCTAAACCTGTTGTTGGCGTAATAACACACAATATAAGTCTTGTAGAACCCAATCATGGCACCTTTGTGTTGCTGAATGTTTTATGTTTTCTGTATATTACTGTGATTTAAGATACAGTTCTCCACATTATCAGTGTGTTTACCATAAAATTTAGTTGATTTATGTTTACTACAGTTGTACAATTCCTGTAGCAAGTCAATCTTAGAGCTAAGCATCCTTCACGCTAAAAAGCTGAGAAAGTAAGATGTCTTTCACAATTGATTTTGGTTAATCAGGTTAAAATACATAAAAACAGTTATATGTTTTATTCCCATAATCTCTAGATTACAATGTTGAAATCAAAGTAATTTCTATCTAGTTGCCATTCAGATATTTCTTGTTAAACTCCCTTAGATATCTATGTGACAGAGTTTTTTGTTGTTTTTTTTTACTGTCCAACCAAAGTAAAATGGCTGGTTAGAGTTATAAGACATAAAGTTGTCATCTAGGGACACACACATTTTTACAGTCTATTAATCTATGAATAATTAAAGGCTCTCAGCTGTCCCAGAGGAGATTACAGCACTTTGTCTTTCAGGGCAGTAACTTGTTTAGCAGTACCCACATAGAGCACGCTGCAGTTTCTGCTGTCTGAAGCCTGTGAGCCCAAAACACTGAACACCTGCACTAAATTTACAAACTGCGGAACGAAAATAGGTCAAGAAAGAGTCTGCAATGTGCTTCATATTTCTGTATTTAATTAGGCGTAACAAATAAGTTCAGCATTTCCTTCTTTTGCTGATTTCAGTGACAGGAACTAAATAAAAGTCTCCTCATGCAGAAGAGACTTTTACTCAGATTTACACAGGAAAGTACTGAAATCTTTTGTGATTATTTCTGTCACAATCAGGACGAAAGATGACTGAGGATACGCAGATCCTTTCCAGTTTTCTGAGCGGTGAAAAGATGTCCAAACAACAGCTGTTATTGCAGCTTTGCTTGCTTTGAGATTTGAAATGCGTCTCTCCCAGCGCCAGCAACAGTAAACAAGCGCGGCTGCATGCAGATGACAAAAACAAATAGTTTACAATCTCATCAAAGGCCAAGTAAACTATGGCGGATTTAGAGCCAAGATACTGCCAGTATAAAGAATGTTGCTGATATATATATATATATATATATATATATATATATATATATATATATATATATATATATATATATTCTGCCACACTAACAGGTATCTGATGTTGGAAGAAACAGGAGCTCCTTCACACTGACATACTGTTTTGAAGCTGTCTATCCATCCATACATACATATGTAGAGAGACAGAGAGCAAGAGAGAGAGAGATTGGATGATGTTGCTTAATTATGGGCTGTCAATGTTAATTCTCAGTCATCCAGGTAATGAATGCTATGCTTTAACAAAGGCCAATTGGTCCATCCTTCCTCTGTTCTTAATGTTTCTCACTTAAACTGCTTTAACTAAAAGTAACAGCAAGCAACATTAGGAAGTGAGATTAGTTTGATATGTTCATATAACCAGCCAAAATATTTGGGAGTTCTTGTCTAAATCCCCTACACAACTATGGAAACTGTATGCCTTTCATGTTTCAATAATAGATAAGTGGCAGATGAATGATGGAGGTTGAATTTAATGGTGAAAACTGATAAACCTACAGAACACAACAGAGAGACTAACACAAGTCTAAGAGAAACAAAATGAACACTAAAATGTTCGAAACAAAAGCAATCATCCAAAGATTGTTTTGTCAATCAAATAAAAAATAAAATTCTAGACATTGTGATAAAAACACAGAGCATTTCAAAAATGTACCTGCTACTAATATTTTGAGACACAAATCAAGTATTTACTCTCCAGTCTGTCATTCATCACTTGATGTCAGTCTGCAAGCTCACAAGTTTTCCACCACAGCCTCATCAGTTTTTTTTTTTTTTTTTTTATATATATATATTTTAGGTTTTGTCGTCCAAATTGTGTACATATCTTTACACTGAACTACATGTGTTGTGTTGCATTATGCAGTTTATCTGGGACATATTTGGATGTTTTCTCCTCAGGATGAATCCATTTTTGCCTGAAGGTTAAAATCTCCCCAATCTTTCTGGGTTTTTTTTTTTTTTTGTTTGTTTTGTTTTGTTTTGTTTTTTGCTATTCCCTTATTGGGAACACATTTTTTTAGAGCTCACATCCATGGTACTTCTCACCGCAATGTTAAATTACATGTGGGTCGAAGCATTAGCGGAGTCAATTCTCACTTTTGGGTTGCACCTAAAGCCGATGAAGTAAACATGTATATCTACCGATATCTACTGTATGTCAGGAAAAGGTTTTGTTTTATTTGGACACAATCTTTAGACAGTATATCATACTGCAGTCCCAGCCTAACAGTAGCAGATTGCTTCTCCCCTTGAATCAGCATCAGGCAACTATTCTGAGCTCTAACATCTCCCCATGGAGCCATTACTCATGATAAGTAACAAAATATGCATTATTCATTTGGTAGTATTCCGATTGGCATGACTTGTACCTGGGGCTACACTTCCAGGCAGGAGGAATAGGTGTCCATAAATAATGCCAATTTTATGTAAATAGCTTCAGAAACAGCTGGAGGAATAGAGACCCGTAAGATAGATTGGCTTTAGAGAGCTCAAAACAACTTTTGGAGGGGTAAAAATAAAGTATGCTTGAGATGCTGAAAAACAGAAAGGGAGTTAAAAAGCGTCATCTAATCAGACAGAAAAAAAAACAAAAAAAAAAAAAAAACTGAAAATTACCTCATGGAAGAAAAATCTTTCCTAATAAATCTTCAGAATAAGAGGATAAATGATAAGGTGGAAAAGAGAAATTAAAAACAACAGTAAACAGAGTAAACAAGAGGTCCTCTTTCATACATAAAGCTGGAAAATGACAGATGGAAGCACCGTTAAATTGTCTTTTTTCCAGTTAGCTATACCATACTGCTTGCTATTTTCAAATATTAAGTAAATACCAATGCCATCCTTGAAAGGTTATGAATATAGAGAGGTGGATATGTAGAGAACAGCTATTCAAAAGTATTTGCAGCTAAAAGAGGGTAAATGATGTATAGATTGCCCATTCTTCCTCCAGATAATGGATTTTTAAAGAAAAAGACATACTGCACCTTGCAAAAGAATTTATAACCTTTGAAGTATTTTTACATTTCGGCATTAATCACACACCTTCATGTTGACCTAGGATGTTATGCAAAAGATAATGAAAAAGTGGAATAAATAGACAAAGTGGATGAAGTAGAAGAAAAAGTTTAATTTTCTGTGGCCTGTACACCCCTTTTGACCAGACTCCCCTAAATGAAATCCAATTGATTTCAACAACTACCTAATTACTACACAGAGTCCAACTGTGTGTAATTTAAAGTCAGTCTAAACACCCTGTTAGAAAACATGCTGACAGATCATCCCCACGGTGAGCCATAGAGTCAGTCATGATTCCATGATTTCCTTCAACAGAAACAAGGAAGCTGGCTAAACTTGATGGATAGAGCTAAATGTGGCAATTTCAATTATAGAAGGGCAACTGCAGAAGGAAACCTGTCAGAGGAGGAGCTGAAGAATGGCCTAGAGGCCATTTGCTCCCCTCAGAATAATGTTGTGAGGCCCCAGACCTGTGCCAGCAAATAGAGCTGACACAAAATAACACGTTTTGTAAATTTTTAAGGATATTTTTTATGAACTATGTGTATATTACCAAGCGAAATTTGCTATATATATATATATTAAAGGAAATTGCTGTTCTTTTACTCCCTAAATACCAAAAAAAAAATACATATATTTCTTTGATACAAAGAAACAAAACCAGCAGTGAGTGTAAAAAGGTATAACTTTGGAGATGCTTCTAACACGACAGGTACTAATCTAACACCCAACTGACTCAAAAACAAGCAGACAAATCAACAAATATAAGAGGACACTAGTTAAATAAAAAAAAGTTGTTCTTTTTTTCACATCAACACAAAACTGCAAAATACTTTCTTATATAACTAATGACGGGATTCATCTCAGATATACATTCACAAAAACTGATAGGAGAAAACAATCCCACAAACTTATTGCAGAGACTTTTTCATTTTTATTGTCTGTTATCAAGCAATTAGCTTCCTCCATTTATTATGCAGAGACTTCAGCAGACAATATTGCCTATAAATGGCACATGAACTCACTTTCTCTAATGACAGACACACATGTGGTGGAGCAGCAATCACAGACTTCATTTCGAGAAGGATTTGCATATTTTTTGACAGAATAAAGAGCAGCTTCAATACAGGAACACATAGTGAGAACGAAGCAGCAGGTTTTTTGTAGATTGCACACATGAATACTGAGGCCAGACACTGCCTGATAGAGCAGATAATGTGACTATAATTGATGCATAATTTTATATCTGTTTATATTAATTTATGTGGAGAAAATGTCTGCAGTCAGTTTAATTAATTACTTTGTATAGAAAAACTGAACTTATCTGTTTGGTGCTTTGGTTCGTAGTCTGGGCAACATAAGACCTTCTGGTGACATTTAATTATTGCAGCCAAATTTTTATAACAGACAAAAACCAGGAACATTTTAGTGATTTTAGAGGTTTCTACAACAAATTTGCACAAACACTGTGCTATTAACCAGTTCTTGTGACTGCTGCATGTATTTTGATGAGTACAGCTAGAACAAAATCTATTCTGATCCAATCTGCGGTAATTTAATTTTCTCTCTGTTTGGAAACCATTAGCTTTCAAATTGTTCAATTCATATCCATTTGTTTAATACTTTTCCCAACTAAATTCTAGTCAAATCACAGTAAATAGGCTGTAATAATGTGATGCTATTTTAGTCTTATTTACACTGATTATCAGCTTGGGGATAGTGTACATTGCCTGAGGACACTCCTAGGGGAGCAGATAGCCAGTCTTCCAAATGGAAAGAAATTGCTGTTCCTTCTGTGTAGCAGCTCTTTTACTTCCTAAAAGTTTCGAAACAATACCAAAGAAAGACAAAATTCTTCCTTCTCAAGCCACACAGATACTTTCCAAATTCAGGGGATACTGTTAAAACCAAAGCTGCAAATCAGACAGTAAATTTTAGGGTTAAATTATTTTAGGCTCACATCCTCAGTTGCTAATAAATGCCTAACTTTTCAGCAGGTTGATATGACTCATGGGGATACAGCAAATGCTGCAGAAGGAGGTCATTGCTGTTGTGAAAAGCAGTAAAAAATATATTTTTGACACTAATATACAAGAAGGCCTGAAAAGAGTTGATCCATAACATTTGATTCATGAGCAAGTTTTTAACATTTAGTTTTTGTTTGTAAATGTTAGGTTGTGCATGAGTCCTGGAAAGATTTAAATGTTCATTTAGCCAAATTCGTCACATTCCTGTTTTCAGCTTCTATTATGAATCCTTATGGTGTTTTTTCTAACAACTTTTGTTAAAGATGTAGAGTTTTTGAAAATCTCACCTCCATGATACTCTCCCTTTTGTTTGAATTTTGATGTTCAAGACACTGGACCTTGTTTCATCTCCAAAGGTTTCACAAGATATTCCCACTTTAATAGAGCCTTAAAAATAAAACAAAAGTGCTCTACTTTTGGTAAAGTAATGCTGAGAAAAAAAAAACATTTGTCTTTTCTGTGAAATATTTAAATGTTTCAGCTTGTGAGAAAGTGGTTGAGATTGAATTCATCCACCACTTGTCTCAAAAATATTCACTTTATTTCATCTTAAATTATAGTTATTCGCAATACATTAGCTTTAGATTGCTGTTTTAGGCCTTACTGACACACCATGGATTTGTTTGTCGTAACATTACATCCAAGCATATGTTTTTAAAATAAATTATTTTTATTACAGCTTAAGCAGAAAGTCAAAGGTTTCAAAGGTTGTAAATCGATCACACACAATATGTAACACCTTTCTGATCACAGCAAAACAAAGACTTGCAAACTTAGAGGTAGCAACTTATGAAATATTTGCAGCAAAACTGAAGCTGTCTGACATAATTTGCATTTCTGCTGAAGTGCTGACTGTCAGTTCATCTCCTGAGATTGCTGTAATTTGTCACCATCTCTAATTAGAGGAAATATGCAAATAATTTGAAAACCCAAAACCTGCTTCACTTGCTTTTTTCAAGAATCAGATAAGCAGCAAGGAGTCAGAGACAAGATGGGGTTGTATTTTTATGGAGCAGTTTTGTTTTATACTTTGCAGATGAAAACCTGCTGAGGCTACACGCCACTACAATTCATAATGGCAACACAATATTTGGACTATGAAATATTTAGAATAGGTTAATGCATATTTCTGAATGGTAATAATCACAGAAATCCCAATATTTAAATGAAGATGGTAAATCCTTGGCATTAAATTATGGTTATGATGGATTCAAGTTTGGTAATCATTCTTAAACGATTGAAAAAGGATTAGTAGATTTTTATGTTATTTACAGTTTTTATCCCATAAAGTCTGTTGTTTACAGAAGCCAAACTATCATTGGACGAAAGTAAGAATAGAGGAATGGACTAGAGGGGAAGGGTATCAAGTAATGAAGAAATTAGAGGGTTTCCCCCCCTTCAAACCAATGAAATTAGCATACGAAGAAGAGTGCACTCCTGGCACCAGACAGAATCTGCACAAGCAGCTCTCAAAGAGACTTCAAAATAAATTAAGGTTAAGTACAGAACACCATTAGGATCCATCTGTGCCTGGTTTCAAAACATGACTTCATATAATGTGCTATACTTCATGGCAGAATGATGTCGGGCCAAAATGGAGCAAAAGAAAAAAAAGAGGAGGAATTTTGACAGATTTGTCAGAATCAAAACATCAACAACAGTAAAAGCTGAGGCTTTGCTCTCTTAATGGAAGGTCTGAGAGCTAAAAAGTGGAAGACTCAAACCTAAGAAGTGTCATTTTCCAAAGTGCGAAGAAAGGAAGTGATTAAAAATATGTTTTCAGCCCAAAAGCTTGCCAAGATGGACAGAGGAGAGATGAAATGCTGAGTGGAGGGGAGGAGCAACAGTCAAGGCCTGAGCCAGCTGCTCTGTTCTCACGTGGAATGGCAGTAATTAATCTGGACACTTGGCTGCTGGGTGGCATCACCAACAACGTGTGTTTATATGTGCGTGTGAGTGTGAGTGTGTGTGGGTGTGTGTGTGTACGTGTACATGCAAGTGTCTTTTATCCGTGATGACATGCCCACACCCTTTTATTGTATGTTACCCTTGAGGTAGCCATTTGCATTAGTGTCAGACCCGGGCACATAAACTGATGATACACAAGCACACACGCATGTGTTGACTCAATTAGTTTAAGTTATTCATAAACTAATATGGTTTGAAATGATTTGAGAATTTTAAAAAAGTAATGTTTTTTTTTAAACAAGATTGTTTAATGTGAAAAAAAAAAGCCATTTTATTTTGCTTCTGAGGACGGAAAGTTCCCATTGATCTTTGCAGACCTACTGTTCGAATTTACAACACGCTTATTAAAAATACATTTATGCCTCTTGAGGGCCACAGGGGGCTGCAGTTGACAGCCCATGCCAGACCACAGAGGATCAAAAACAAAGACACCTACTGCATTGGTAACTACTCCCTTACAGATCCAACTTCCACACAATCACTCATGTCACAGCCATAACCTGACCTGGATAGTTGTAAGCTATAGAACTGCTGTACAGGAAAAGGGCCAAACTGAGGGACCATATCCAGCAAGGACATTAGTATTCAGGCAGCAATTTGCATTCTGGTCAACCAACTCTTGGAAATTTGATATTCATCCATGTTCGGGTTCTTTTTTTTTTTAATACCCACTTCACAAGAAAACATCTGGTCCCTCAATGGACAGAGCTTGCAGTTCTGTCATGGTTTTTAACCTTGTCTGCCTGTTGTTCATTTATGACAATTGACTCGATTACCACCAACAGCTGCTGTTTGGTAAGTAGAACAAAACTGTAAAAGTGCAAAACTTTGAAATGGATTAAATGAGAGTTAATCAAATCTTTCACAAAACACAGATTTGTCCAAAAACTATCCATACATCAATTGTCTTTACTTGCTTGTCTTTTCAAAGTCGTGGTGGAACTACAGACGATGTTAAGCAGCTATCAGGGACACTCTATGGTTAACAGTCCTTTACAGATCTGTATAAAACGGTATGCAAAAAAACCTGAAATTCTCTTACTGCTTTCCATGAAAATGTTCTAATGGAATCGTGTTTACATGAGAATTTCATTCCAAAATATGTTTTATCATTGCTCTTTTTTATTCTTTTTAAGTGTAAAACTGTTTTTGCAGGTTTCCATTCTTAGTTTTCAACCAGGAAGGTTGGGAAATTCAGGATCACACCAGCTATGAAGAATTTCATACTTTCCTCTGTCAAATACTTTACTGAAACTACTTTCATGCACACGATCAAAGCCAGAAAGCTAAGCAAAACCTCTCACCTGCAAATCAGGATTCTGCTTCACCACCATTGATCATTTCCACACCCTGCTTCTTGATGTCATCCTCAGATATCTTAAAGTTTGACAGAAAACATCTACATAAGTATAGTACAGTGCATACTACATCGCACACACCATCTAGCGTGTTGCACGTAAAATAGATCAATAGCATCATAGGATCTACGTCATGTACTCTACAAGTCTCATTCATATTCATTTTCACTGTCCAACTTGCACATTAAGAACCAGAGTGTTTTTGCTGAAGGACACTCCAATATGTTGTGCTGGAAACATGCAATCATCTCATAAATGCCAGATGCCTATACTGTTCCATGCTGATGCACAGTCACTTTCTCTACTTTATTGTGCATACATGCAGGAATTAAGTCACACAAATTACATACAGAAATTTTTATGCTTTTTGTTTTGAGTCACTATTTTATTTGTACATTTTTATACCCAAAACCAATATGATAGAGAAAGTCAGATAAAACAAGATAAGCAAACAAAAAGTAACATACGAGTATACAGACACAGATCAACACTTTATTTACACCATTCAAATTTTATCCGTTTTATTTCTAAAGTATGTTTGAATTGTTTTTTTTTAAAGTGGTCCCTTAATATAATGCATCATCTTGAGTTATATTGAGAAATATGCAGAAGCATTTCAAAGTCAAAATTAGACACAGCAAGGAGAAATAACAGAATAAGCTGAAAAGCAAACAACGAAGGAACAATACACAAAATGTGTTCTCAGTGCTGAAGAAGATCATAAGCTTCACGCTGTTGGGCAATAGAAATTGAATCAATGTTTGGCTTTTTTCAATTATTTGTAATTATGATTAAGATTTTTTTTATTAATCAAGTGATTGGTAGAGTTACAGTTTCTTTAGTTGAATCTTATCCCCACAAGATTATCTGGAATCATTAGCCCAATGTGCCAGTTTCTCATGGCAGAATTAATGCCACACTACTGGACTGCAAACACACTACACACTAACATTAGACTCATCACAGACAATACTCTAACAAAGGGAGAAAAAAAAGCCTGTACTCAACTTTAGCTCGTTACTTACACTCTGCTTTGAATATTTGAATAAAATCATTTTAAACTATGGCAGCATTAACACGAGAAAAAAAAAATCCATAACCATGCACCATGTAATCAAGTTATTTTCAATGGAGCCCCGTAGGGGACATGAGGAATTTTTTTTTCTTTTGCATCCCCTTGCAAAACGTTTGCAAAGTAGTGCAATACTTTCGCAAAAGTTTTGTGAGGGGACGGAAAAGAAAATAAGTTCCCCATATCCCCTAGGGGGCTTCATAATTTTCAGCACCAACCAACATGAAAATATGATTATATTGTCTTATGTAACTGTCTCCGTCCAGACACTTAAAGGATGTTTGGTCTTATTGTGATGTGATGAGTCTCAAAGTCACCCTAAGTGATGTTCAGCAGCTGGTCCAAACAAACCAAATGAGCTGAATATCCAACTGTAGGGCTCTTTGGGAGAACCAGCAGAATCTTTGCTGGGTTTACAGGGGAAAATCGCTCGTCGATTTGGAACAAAAGTAGCGTCAGTGACATTCTGGAATGGCTGGACTGCAAAAGATTTTCCATGTCTCAGTTTCTACCGTACTTTGAGCGCTGTTAGCACATTAAAAGTTGCCATCAAAGGTAACATTTTGATGCATCAAACAACAGAACCAGCCTTCAAAGATTGATTTTCCATAAAAATCAAGATAATTACAAACAACTTTCCAAGAACAGAGGCCTTCATCAGAGGTCTCTTCAGAGTAGATGTAATACAGACTGCTAAAGGAGAGCCTTCCTGACAACAGCCATCAACATCTTGAATAACCCTTTGAGGAGGTTGGAATAACATAAACTACAACATTTAATTTGAAAAAAAATATATTTAATTTTAATCTTTATGATGAGGGAATACTGGGGCAATCAGGAGAAGTAGTATTTAAACAATTTTTCCAGGGAAAGGATAAAATCTTGACCCAGGCGGATGATTACGGAGATGTTTTACATAAAAACTGTGACTCACATTGTCCGAGCATAAAATTATGTTGTAAATGGGTGTTTATATGATTCAGGATAGCTGTTAAAAGGTCTGCTAAAGGTTGTTTGAAACATTTGGGCCTTTTTCCAGTCCCTTTCAAATCAACCTAAAATGAGTATAATTTAAAAAACATTCAAGCCTATTTCAGCTTGTTAGTCTAGCCCATTAACAACAAAGAACCTTGGCATGATTCATGCTGGCATTAAAATAATCATCAGTCAATCATAAGCAAAGATTGTGAGAATGGCCTACTCCGGGAAACATTCAAATTCAAAATACACACTTATTATGTCTAATTCTGAATGACAGGTTCTGGCTGTAAATGAAGCAAGCAAGTCCCAACATAGAAAATCAGGGAACCTACAAATTGGTCTTATGAGGGTTTGAAAACTTCTAATCAAGACAGAGGGCTGACTGCAGCTCATGTAAAAATGTTAATATAATCTGTCAAACTCAAAGAGAAAGAGTGCTTTAAAGTTTCATTGAAACTAAGACAAAGAAGAGAATAATGGTGGGAATAAGTGGAAAATTAATTATCCATGTGCTCAGTGCTCAACCTTGTACTGTCTAATGAAGGACAAATTATTGACATAGGCAGCACTGTAGTCTGATGCCTGCAGGCAGCGAGAAATGGTAGCATACACAAAAATAGCCTTCACCCTCTTTCCATTGCACACCCAAACGCACACATGTGCGTGCGTGCACACACACACACACACACACACACACACACACACACACACACGCAACCTGCTTTAATTATACTTAGCAATGTTTGAGTTCTGAACATAAAACCAGAGCCCACTCCCCCGTTCAACAGTGACGCTCTCATGTATCCTTGTACAAGTCCATCCCCAGATAATGAGAACAGCTATCAAGGGTGTTGCATCAAACTGGAACACGTGCATTCTCTTTCCGTTTCATTTCAACACGCACATACAAACAGAAACATTCTGTCAGGCTCACACGCTCAGATACATGTGATTCCAGATAACTATTGATCTGCCTTGTGGCTGATGGAGCAGTAACAAACTTCCTCTTCTACAAGCCAAAGCTGTTCTTTCCTGAATAGTGTGAAACCTTAATGCTTTTATCGTTTCTGGATTGCTGATATCTTTATTTTTATCCATGTCTACTGTACATAAAACATGCAGGACAGAACAAATGTTTTGTACTCAATAAATTGATTTCAGTCCAGATTTTCACAGCATGTCAGCCAAATGATTAAAAAGTATTTCAATAGATGAGGGATAAACTCTAGGCTTGTATTCATGACAGCAATCCTTTTGTGAAAATAAAATGCTCTGAGTCCCAGCAGCTATAATGAACCTTGTTGCTTCTCTTAACTATTCTTCATCATGTCAGTTTGGATTTGTGTCCGTTTTGAATATATTCTGGTACCTGCAGCACTTTGGCTCATTTGCAACACTGTGTTTTTGCTCTTTACAAACATTGATCCTGTTTTTAAGTCCATCAGAATCAGCAGAAGAAATGATGGGGTCAAAGGTAAATGAACAGAATAGTGACAGTGATTTAGAATAGTGGTGGCAAAACTGCAGGCCAAAATTGTAAAGTTAATAAATATTTATTTCTAATTTTCTTTAATGTAAAACATCTCGCTGTAGTTTTATTGATTCAACTAAACATCTTATTTTTTAACAAAACAATAAATGTGGTTTGATTTCTACATCGAAGAGATTTGTAAATCATTGCAAATGCTTGGAAATGCATAGAAATTCCCTAAATGTTTTTGATTATTTGAGTGAAAGTCAAAAGGTGTTTGTCCTTATATTCATTCTAATCAAAAATAAGAATTAAAACTAAAAACAAAAACATGGTTAATATGAGATTCTGGTTGTACTTATATTTATCATGTTAAGATGTTTTCTAAATGCTCAACATTAGAAGCCAGTCTCCATCTGCATCAAAGACAAATTGAAACTTTGTTGAATGGTCAGGCATCTGCAATTTTGAGACCCCTGCATTACAAAAGACAAAAAAAAAAAAAAATCAAAGCAAGACTGTAGTTTTTTTCATCTTTAGGCGGACAGAAAGTCATGTCAGTCCATCAGTGAATAGAAACAAATCAAACATGAAGTGCCCTCTCATTTTAAACGTACAAGGATAAAGGGCCACATTAGCTACATGTTAAGCAAGTCAACCATGACCTAAAAATCTGAAAGGATCATTAAACTCTTTAGAGGTGACCAAAAAATCTTGAAAATAAATGGTTAGCCCTGACCTTGCTTTCCCTGATGTGAGACCTTTCTTTTTGTTTTGTTCTTTTCGTGACCCTCCCCTCCCATCTGTTCTCCTCTCCTTATGCAGGAAATGGAACAGCTAAAGCAAAGTCCGACTGCGCATGTGACAGAGTTGCAAGAAAAGAACGTGCGCCCTACATGCCCCTGGCAACTCCCCTGCATTTTAAAACGAGCCCATCAATCTCCGTGTTCAAGTCCAGAAACACTCGGAAGTGGAGTAATGGTTCCTATAGGCTGGACTGTGAATGAGCATGATTCCTGAAGTGGACCTCTGTTAGATATAATGGAATGTAATGGAGGTGAGGCATCTTCTTTCATTTCCTACCTTCATTCTTTACTTATGTCTCCTCTTTGACACTTTCCTCACATTTCCGCAGAAAAAGGCCTGTGATTTCTCACTCTCTGACAGATGTGCTTCAGTTAATGCTTTGCCCTGGGCAGCACCTCTGCATAACTCATATTCTTTTTGGAAGTGCTGCAGCCAAAGAGAGCTTAAAAGTTAGAGCATTTTGTTTCTTAACTTCACAAGAAAGCCAAACCCAAGCAGAATATTATATGTACAAATTTTCCCTGTCTGTTCTCTCCTCCTTCATGATAACAAGCTCTTAATCCACTTAGATGTCAGTTAAAAAAAAAATAGTTTCCAACTTGTCAGACATCATTCACTCCACCCCCAAACAACGCACATAATCTAAAATTAAAGTAAGAAATAAAATAAATCCCTGTATCAAAATAGTATATCCTCTAGTGATAGTGCAGAAAAATAAACCTGGCTAAGGAAGTATAAGTCGTGGTAACACACACATTATAAATGTGATGTGTGCACACAGAGTAAATCTGATACACACACAAGACAGCCTATCAGCTGGATACAAACTCACAGCTTCATGAGGAGCACAAGAAGCTTAGAAGAGGATTTACCTTCAGGATTTATCATAAGAGCTTGGTAATAAGAGAGAGACAGACAGAGGCTAGGAAACAGTCAACTGTGAGCAGCACTGAATTCTGTGCTCTAGGCTTCACATTGCTCAGTGTTTGGGGAAAACTGAATTATAATTTCAAATATTCCTCATATACTCTCCCTCTAACACCTCTTGCTCCATTATTCTCAAAGTTTATCCTTCCTGCTCAACACTCCAGCTGGGTTAGCTTTTCGTCTCTACTATATCGAAGGGTGACTTCCAGGCCAGAAGAAACTTGATCAGACCTTTTCAGCAATGTGCAAAAGTGTATCTGTGCCAGAACTAAATCTGTAAAATCTTATCATGAATGTCCCGTTACATTTGTCACCCTTACTTTAAAAATATGAAGTTTCCCACTACCATATGCTACAAAAACAAAACAAAACAAAAAAAACACGCAGCCATGGCAATTATAAACAAAGCATAAAATCAGCATTATCATTCACAACTTCTTCTGTTCACTGATTCGGCTGGTGGAAATTCTATCGGAGAAATTCACCTCAATGGGAGAAAGTCCAGACTATATTGTGAAAAGAAATTTGGATCAAGAAGAATTGCAAAGGGACGCAATAGTGTGGCGAATATTACATCATCTAGAATTTCTTTTGGATCATGAAAGCAGGGGTTTTATATTCACATATGTCATTATCATCTCTTGGAGGAATCCCTCAAAGCAATTGAAAGGCACCAGATTGTATCGGACGTTTTGGTATTCTTTATATAATTTCTGATTTTCTGTAACATTTTTTTCTACAGCTGTTCATGCATCAGTGCAGGGAGTAAGGCGCAAGATTTTTAAAGGCATAATTAATGCAGAGTTGAGACTTAATTCCTCCCTGAAATGCAAACCGGCATCATGCCAACATGGCCACTGTAGGCCAACAATGATCATTTTGGGGTGCTTATCAAATACCATTACATGCACCATATATCCTTTTATATGATCTGTGAATGGACTTTAGCGAGGAGGATGTGCACTTTGTCCTTGCTTTAATGGTCTTGTAAGTTGATAGAGTTGCAGCCACAGAGACTATAATGTCCCTGATGTATCATATTCTCCTCTCGCCTTCACAGCAGGACTGCAGACTACGCTGTGTAAGGTCATCAGCGTGACTCAGCTGCGGGTCCATTTCAAGGAAACGACCCATGGACGTGCACAATTGCTGTTGGATTCCTGCAAACATTAAGGTCATGATAAAAAAAATATTTTGATATTACATACCATATATATCTGAACAAATCCCTTGCACCCCCATCCCCCAACCCCCACTCCGGAAAAGGGTAACACCTTTCAGAATGACCTTGTACAACAGTTTGGGGCCGTTCCACACCCTTATGTACAAACATTGTTGGCCTTTGCTGTTGGATATTTCTGAGTGCTAACAGCAGAAGCAGATTTTTTTGTATATTTTTGAGCATGCACAACATATATTTCAGAGACTGCATTGAGATGGAAAGATAGTTCTGACACTTCCTGCACTATAATCTGTACTCAGTGGTGGTATTTAGCCTGACAACCCCTTATTTCAAAGCAAACGATATTTTATACATATTCATGCATCCCCTAGCATATCCTTTGTGCGACCTCTGCAGAGACACGCGTGCATACACAAAGCCTGAGTAATCTGAATGAGATGTACTACCTCAAAGAATTTCAAGCCACAAATGTCTGATTTTTCAGCCAAAGTGCATTGCTTCACATGTGGCTGGCAAAGAAATGGAACTGAAGGTAGAGTGAGGTGCATGAGCTGGAGAATGATGCAAAGAATGAGAAACAGTAAGACGAACAGCAACAAAAGTAGGCACAAAGGAATAAAGGTTGGATGGGATGAAGAGCAACTCTGAGTTGCTCTGTATCGGTTTATATCATAAAAGGTCAAAGAACAACAGCAGGTGTTTAAGATAATGTCTAAAAGAATAAGAAGAAAAAGTGGCCTGATTCATTATGCACTCTTTATCTAAATCCCCAGGATAGTAAAATGAAAGATTTCAAGAAAACTACTCAACAAAAGTTGAGTATGTATTTTAGAAACAGATTTGGCCACTTAAAAAGCAATTACAGTGACAGATCATTAAGTCAAATTATGCAAAAACTTGATCTGCAGGACATTGTGTTTTGCATGTCGCTGCATAATGTTTTTTAAAAACTGCTATAAACAGAAGCATAACAACATTCAAGCCTGTGCACATTTCTCTGCATACAGAAGGATGTGGAAAGTTTGTGAAAAGACGTGTAGAACTACACCAGCCATTTACTAACTCTTCATTCTAGACTGGCAGCGTGTCAGCCACTTGGGGTTTTCTGTCACCTCTGATTTCCCCTTGTGCGCTTCCATGTGTGTGCGAAAAATCAATTTATGTTTTCTCTGTCATTTCTGTGTCATAAGAATTTTATCATGGAATATTCCAAAAGGTCTGCATGAACCTGGATTAATTCTACATTCAGAATAAATACACTTCACCCTGCAGCCAACAACCAGATAAACATAATGAATGCCACATGCTGGAGTGTAAGGATTGCTATAATTCCTAACTTCATCCTAAAGTTGAAGTCCTTCTCATGCTGTATTACTTCGTCACGCTAGGAGAGAAAATTAAGTTTTTGGCTCCATGGACTATAATGCAGATGCATGCCTTCCAGTTTTTTTTGAGAGAGATTAGCAATAACATTGTGGAAAAGCTGCATTATCAACTCTCATAAGCAGCTATTTGACTGAGCTGATAGAGTGAGGACAGAGTGCAGTAAGATTGGAAGCTGATGCTGGGCAGCAAAGCCTTCGGCCAGACACACTTTAGAGCTGTGTCTGTGTCGGCCAGACACTGTTGTGTGTCTGTGAGTCGGCCAGCTAGTTGTTTCCCCCAGTTGGTTTAGTTGCGGGAAACAACTGCACCAATGTTTTTTCTCTCTAATGACCATATGTTCCACAATGGTGTGTGTTATTTAGAGCTGAAAGCACAGACGCAGTAAGGAACTACTGTGTTGTTATTTTTGATTGTCACTATCTGAAAACCTCCTAAAACTCCTGAATGTAAAAGTGTTGCTAGCATCTAGTGTCTTTTTTCATTCCAAAGACCAAGCACTGGTTTTGTTGCAAATCCTGTATCCTGATGGCGTTTTGAATCCGAGTTAAAAAACTGAATATATAATTGGAGTAAAGGGGATTACAACCATCTCTCTAAATCACTTTTATCTGCAATTCTAGTAGAAACATTTGCATAGCAGCAGATGACCAAATTGGAATTAGATTACCAAAACATAATGCAGCTCATTATAGCTTTATAAAAATTATGGGTATTCATGAGTGAAAACAAAAGCTAAAAAAAACACAAAAACTTCTGGACATGCAAAAGACTAGGTAGCAAATCTAAATGAAAAGATTATTCGATTTTAAGACAAATCAAGAAAACATTGTATATTTGCTTGGAACAGACAACTGGTGTCACATTAAAAAAAAAAATTCCTTACAGCCAGAAAGCCTCACTTAAAGATTTAGATATCTCCACCAGCTTCCTAAAATGTTAAGAAAATAAACAGACTTTAAGGAAAGGGGAACTTTATTTACCCCTTGTAAATCAAATGAGAAAATGTTATGGCATGCTGATAAAATAATAAGGAACTCCAGATTTCTGAATGTGAAACATCTGAATCAGCATGGTATGGATATACAGCATATCTCTGCAGTTTCTACATCATTATTCACCTTAGTACCATATCATTTAAAGGGTACATTTTTTCATCTCCGTTTCTCCCAAAGCTATATTGCATTTGTTTTTATGGCTTTTAATGTCTTCTTATTATATATAAAACAATTCCTCAGCTTGCTCTCATTCAGTGTTTTCTTTATCAGCATATTTTGCCGTGTGCTGAAATATGACCAGGCTTTATCCCTACTGCAGGCAAGCAACAGGCAGAGATTCTGAATGCACACAATATAAAGCAGCGCCCCTGTTTTGATATTATCTGTCAGATATCATTAGCTTATACTGGATGCTCATAGGCAGAGAATATTGAACAAGCAGCCATCTGCATGCAACCTACATTCACCAGGGTACAACTCAGTGAAAACCTAAAACAAGACTGTGGTTTTTCACATTTCAGCTACTGGTAGGAATATTTCCAGAGACACAAATAGATCTAAAGAAGCTGTAAAATTAGCACTTCGGGGAAGCAGAAGTTTTGACTGTCACTGGCTATCAAAAACTTTTCACTACATTCACAATATGCTGTCAGCTTGTTGCTACCAATACAGGAATCAGTTCCTTGTCTTTTATTTTCCAGGTGAGTACACGCACAATATGCACATATATTCAGTTACGCATCTCTCTGCTATAACAGGTACCCATCTGCTTGACACATATTTGTAATGCTGGTGTTCTTGTATGCATGTAAAAAAAAAAAAATTTTAAAGGTGACATGGCCATGGATTTTAAAGTTCCATTTCCTTCAATGTTATGTTCATCTCTAAGATCTAACATATCCTTCCAAGTCAGGCAGAAAACTTGCTGACATCTTTGACACTTGTCCCTGCTGTTTTGGATTGACAATGCAATGTGGTTTGTGACAGAGACAGCAAACTAATCTGCCCTGCCTCAACCACACTGGAGAGAAGACAAGTGATTGCACTCTTGATGGAGGTAATTCTGAAAAAGATTGTGTGAGAGACGGGGGCGGATAAATGACAGAGTTTGAAGCTTTTGTGTATGATAATCCTTGAGTGATGGCATTCAGTCTTGTATGTCAAAATCAGCAGAGAAGGACAACCTTCTGCATTTTTTTGGACAATTCTATGTAAAATGGGGAGGTGATTCTGTGAAAACTGAAAAGAGTAGAAGTTCCTGAAAGATTAAGGAAAAACTGTCTAGGTCTATCCCTTAAGTAACTAAAGCTTGAACCTCTGGAAAAATGGCAGTTTTACCATTGTGTGTTGACAAAAATTGATAAACTAAAATGCTTTTGAGCAGCAGAAAATTTTACTTTGCACTGCCTGGTACTAGATTGACCTAGTAAACAGGACAATAATCCAAAGTAGAGTCTTTTTTCTGAGGAAAATAACTTTATATATCTCCCTAATGCCATTTAAAGTCTCTTACAAAAGAGATATTTCTATTATAAACATTGTTTAAAATGCAGCTTAGCTGTAGGTGACCAATTTTTTTTGTGTTGAAGAACACATTAAAGTGGTAATGCTTCTTATTGATATTTCTTTGCAAGTCTATGATATTTGCCATGACATTTCTAAAGTAAGGGCAACATTAAACATAATCAAATGCATGAAATGCACATGTGAAAACACCCACACAGAAGCTTGTTTTGAATCTGAATCATCTTGCCATCTGCTTTCAAAGTGTATCATTTGATTTAAAAAAAAAAAAAAAAACAATTAAAGGCGTAAACAAGGAGACTGGAAAATGAATATTTCTGTTAAGAAAATACAGCCAAAAGGCCAAATGCATTTTAACAGCCAAGCTGTCTGAGAGATGGTGAGTGAGAAAATGTCAGCAAGCTCAGATGTGTGCACATCTTTCTACTTAAAGGCTTTTGGTGAGCTTTTTACCTGCAAAGAGAGATGAGTTGATACTTTAGATATAAGCTCATATTTCATATATGTGCCCCCATGTTTCAAGGATATACTGTGTATATTAACAAAAATGACTTTTGTGATGAATAAATTTTATCTACACACAGATGGTGCTTTAACAGTAAAACAGCAATTTTCTCCATAAAACAGCCCTTATTTGAAGTCATCCTCAAAGCATCAGTCCTCTGGCAACAGAGAAAAGATGGTCATTAAAAAAAAAACAGAAAAAAAAACAAGAGGCAACAGTCACGCAGAGGTAGAGAGAGAAATGACTTGTCAAGCAGACATACAATGAATCGCAAAGGTCTACACACCATTTTTGAAAAGCTGTGTTTTTGAGAAGTAAAAAGAAATAAAATTACAAAAGAAAAATGAATAAATAATTATAAATACATTCATGGGGGAAGAATGTTAGAAATATGACCAGGTTGCATACATGGGGACATCTACAAATTGAAATCTTAATGATTTCAATTGAATTAGAGAATTACAGTTTTAGTCCAATTACAGTTTTAGTAATTGATCTTATCAAGTTCACACCTGCCACCAATTGAACTGAATCTGCAACAGTCAGGTTTTCAACTCACCTAGTAGATTTTTACTGGGATTTCCACATTTGAATCACTTACAAAAAGCCATGGTTTGTTGAGAGGTCATTGTGCTAAGACCAAAGAAGATGCAGATATTTCCAAAAAGTGCTAGTTGTGTTTACAAGCAACATTAATCTCCTGTATTCTCCATATGCCTGGACTAAGAAGTAGGTACATAAGACCAAATACTTTTCTTTCAAAGAAAACATCCAGACTTTGACAAAATCTCCCAAAAGCTTGTGATAGATTTCCTTGTCTGTAGAAACCAAACTTGATTTTTGAGGTCAAACCCGTAAGAGGCGCAAAAATAACATTTGGTTTTAGCATTGTGATTCAAGGTTACTTTTCTTCAGATGACACACCTGTCAGCTTTGACCTGAGACTTTCAGATATTTCCTCAAAAGGTGAAAATTTAAAAGGATTTCCTTTTTTATCACGCAATTTAAATGAATAAAAGAATGCTTTCACCAGAAGAGCATTATTTTTTTGGTAAGGTCTATTCAGAAGTCATTCCTAAATTTGACAGAAAATCAGCAGAGACCTGTGGACAAAAGATTTCCTCACAGTCTAAGGGTGGGACAAGTCAAGATCTGTGGGACTTGGAGTCCTTCCACAAAAGACCGGTTGTCAAATTGTAAACTAAGGGTGTACCCACCTGCACCGTCACATTGTTCAATCTTTACAAATCTTCACAGCCCTCTCTCCCAATATATTAGTTTATTTTGAGCTGAATTGTACAAGAGCTCAATAAAGGTGGAAAATGTTTCAAAATGACTTACAGCGCTCTGTGCTTCATGACATCAAAATCTGACACCATAAATAAGTGTATCTACTTTCTAGTCACTGTATGCCAGCTTGAGCAATTCATGTTTACAAGTTATGTGGTTCTGTGGTCTTTGTCACTTTAGATTTCCATAAAACTAAGTGGCTAACTACAGTGTATGAAGAGTCAAATGTTCTCCCTGATTTAAATGTGTTCTAGATGAAAAAAGAAAAGAGGGGGGGAAGGACAGGGATATCACAGTTGGATTTTACTGAACAGACCACCTCAGGTCTTGCAGAATAAGGAGCAGTTACCATAGTAATTGAACAGAAAGCAGCGTTGCTCTGAGTCAGTATTTGTGGCACGCGTCTGACACCTAGTGGTTATTCTTAGGATAGCAGTGTCCCACACCATTGGGAATCAAAGGACTACAAGTTTCCGCCACATTAGTCACTGAGGGTAATGACTGCTATCAAGATGTACTGGTTCATCTGCAGTTCGAGTTCCCTATCCTTTCAAAGAACACCTTTTTAATCAGATTGTAGGTTGCTGCTAGCGACAAATTAGGACCAGTCTAATCCTTTGTAAAGCTAAAACTGAATAAAACTTTTCTGCTCCATCAAAAAGCCATTGAACAGTGCTGCTTTGTTGCTCACTAAACAAGCATTTTGTTTACTTACTCCTCCAAACACAAACCAGGCTTCGATCCAAGAGCCATCATCAGATTTAATGCTCTGTGAAGGAGTCCTGAAGTCAAATAAGCAACAAGCTTACTTGGCCTGATTGAAAAACACAGGATAAATTTCATCAGCACTCAGAAACAACGCTGATGGGCCTTAAAGGGAGCTGAAGCTGCGGCACATGCGCACGACAGCACAGAGAACCAGAGGATACATGTAAGCAGGGGAATTCGCAATAACTTGTAAACTTTTACAGTAAACCCAAAGATGGCATTGAAATAACTGGTAAGTTGACATCGTAAACATTTCAAAAGGTGTTCAGATACACACATATTGCCCATCCATGTAACGGGCAAACGCTCATGTAGCAATATAATAGCAACCATAATTTCTACCTCAACAACAACTTCAACACAAAGCAACTTAAAAAAAAATACAATAAGATGCTCAAGGTGCATATCCACTAACACAGCACAATATGGTTTACCCACACAAATTACCTGTCAGGCTGAAACACAACCTTTGCTGTTTCCAACAACCAGAATCACCGATGCCACATGCAAAACCAAACCCAGCAGCCAAAACACATAAACTGAGTCCTACCTTTGCTGTTTTATGGTCATAATCCATGTTAGAGTAAATATTTCCACTCAGGTCATGTAATTCATTGTTCTGGCATTACATTGTTGTGATTCCTCATTATTTTAAACTTTTCTACCCACTTGACACCCTGTAGAAAACAAACAAACTTTCCTTCACATTTACTGCAGGTGAGGATTTCACTCATTCACTCAAGCGTTGCGGAATTGATCTCAGGTGGTGGTTTGACAGCAGTGTGTGCGCACATTCTTTTTTTTTTTTCCAGGTTTGTAGTTGAGTGGGGCCTTGTTTATGAAGATGCCAAGTTCATGGTCTCTTCCAGGTTAGCTTGCTGGAGGATTGTCTCTTATTAGAAACCATGTATTTTGTTATTTACTCTCATTTTTTCCTCAGGTTTTTCCCCTTCACATTCAAGATTCTTCCTGGCTTATTTTTAAATAAAACATTACTTATAGCCTCCTGTTTTTGCCTTTTCATTCCCTGGTCATTTGTTACTTTCCTTTCCCATACCTCTAGACTGCCTTGGAGATGTAATAAAAAGTTGGGTAACAAGTAATTTTCCAAGTTCCTACTATCCTTTTGAGTTTGCAGGCTTTTGTCTGTTCAGCAGTTAAAATAATAAAAAAAATCAAACATATCAAAAAAGTAAGAGGAATAAATATGGCAAATGTCTGAGGTTAAGGTGATTTTTTTTTATTCATTAAACAATGAAAGGCTACTTGTTATATATAATCTTTGGGGAGCTTTAAATGAATTCAAATCTTTGTTAAAGACTCACCTTTGCATATTGGCTTTTAATTCCTCGGAGCATGATTAATATGCATCTTTTTTTTTTCTTTTATTGATGCTTTTATAGTTTGTCTACATTTTACTTTCTAATTGACCTGAACAGCTCTTTGGTTGCCTTTGGTTTTTATAGCCCTTTTTAAATCAATGAACTCTGTGTTATCTGACTTAAAATCTAAAGTCTCTTCTGTAGTGTCTCTACTCAATAAACAAGCCATTACCTGGCCAATCATCCTCACATTTTCTAATTAGAGCTTTCATTTGTCACAGATACGTCTGGCCTCTCCCCTGTGTGCAGATGCATGTGGGATTATTTGCTCCACTTGTCATATTTATGTTGAAATTTCAGCTCCCTCTGTAGCAAGAACAGCAGAGATTTTCTGCATTGTATCCCACAAAACATCTATCTAGGGAGGTAGCTGCAGTGTTATCGATTTAAAAAAGTAATTGAACAACTTTATGTGTAGCCCATAGGAATTCAGACACATTTTTAAGGTCCTCCACAACAGAGAAATAATTTGTCTCTCCAAGAGCTGCAAGAACAAAATAGCATCAGTCTGTTTTTGGAGCTTGTTGTTAACGCACCTTCTGGGCAGAGCGTTTTTCTTGTGTGGTGTCCAGAAGCTATACTGGGGCAGAGCAAGGGTGATATGAGGACTTCCTAAGCGTTGACACACGAGTTCTTGTGAAGTATGGAAAGTATTGGCCAGATGGAATAAAAATAAAACAACAAATTTCCCTTTTCTTGCAAAGTAAGTAAAGCCTGAATGTTGACCAGAAAATTCCAGTATACTTCTACTAAATAAACCTCATAGGTCAAATTTTTAGAAGAACACAAATTTTGTTCCAACACAATGTTAGGATTCTGGAATCTGATCCAATTGATGCAATGTATCAAATGCACACATACTGATAATCATTATAAACTAGCTTGACAAATTCTGTTTAATTTTTATTATAAAATGTGTCAGATGACTGGAAAACTTGGTAAATGGCCTGTAACACTTGCGGGAAGAACTGCTGAACTTATAAGGCTACTTTGGTAGTCAAAGAATAAAAAAAATGGGAAAAAGCATCAAATCACACACAATAGACTACTCTGTATCTTAATATTTAATCCGCTTAGGTGATAAAAACAGATTAGTTTGATATATTTTCATGCTCAGACCAAGAATTAGCATGAATGTCTTCAGTATAACAGGAACTGCACTACATAAACTATTTTAAAAATATTTAAGCATCTCTTGATTTGTGTGTACTGTAAAAAAATTGTGCAATTTTTACAGTCCAATGTGCTGTAGATGTGTCAGAATGTTACCTAAATAGACAAGAACTTAAAAAAAACAAAATCAAATATTTCTGCTGGAGCTGCTGACTTTGCTTCTATTTGGAAGTCAAACACCATCATATTACTGCAGCACAGAGCTGAATGAGGGCTTTTCTTAAACACTGAAATGTTTCATGTGTCACACATGTAACATTCAAGTGGGTCCTCTTGCAGGTATCTCTTGGGATTTCTCCATAAAATGTAACCAATATTTTCCAAAGCTATGCAGAAGGATGAAGTTTTTTGTTGTTGTATAGAGGTGCCAAGAGTTTGACAGTCTGGAAAAAGAACATCCACACTTAACTTTGGGCCCTTGGAAATAAAACTAGTCCTATCCCATCTTTCTTTGTTTTCCTCACCCGTAAGCCCTCATTCCTCGTGTTAACTCGTCCCATCTTGGCTGTCCTCTAGAGGATTAGTTTGTTCATCAGTGAAAGTGACACGCAGTGACGAATCTGGGTTTATCTGCTCATCCAGACGTTGGAACAAACAATGATGCCAATCGAGGATTAGAGTGTCCTCGGTTCGCACTGCAGAATGTTACTAAATCAAAAAGGTGCACAGGGAGTGCACTCACCCATTATAATTCAACTTAAAAAATGGAGTTTAATCCCAAATTATGTTTTAAAACTTTCAGCCAACAGAAAATTAATGAACCAATTAAATTCTGCATTTACTATAAATATGACTGAAGTCCAGCTTGTTACATCTCTTTCACATGTTGCATGGCGTATATGAAGAACAGAAGAGTGCGGATGTTTTGTGACAGATGCACACCATGCTAAGTGCTGCAGAGCTTCACATGGGTGTGGAGCATGAGAAGCTCTGTTTCATGTGGACACAATTATAAGAGAGTATCAGAACTGAATCTGACTTACTTAGATGTGGATATGGAAACAACAGGAGAGGCCAGGAGAGTTTTGGGTCAGTTCACTCAATCACTAAATTGTTCCTATTTCTTTGGAGCAACATGTTGCCATTTCATCTCTTCCTGCTTCAGTTTCAAGTCTGTAAATGAACCATTGCTGCCACTGAAATGACTGCTGGAAAGAGCAACTTTATGCTGAAAACTGTTCTTGTTTCAAAGTCATCAAATATGTTTACATAAAATTAAAATATGAGAGCAATGTAGAAGAACAACTTTAATTCAATTTAGTCAAAGCTGATACACAGAGTACCACCAACCAGCTAAAACAGTGTACTGACTTTAATTGTAAGAAATGTTTTGTTTCTTCCAAATAAACATTTGTACAAAAGTTAAATAACCAGAAAGACACAATTCAAGGTCAGCTGAGAACATGATCTCTCTCGCTTTCAATTAAAACAAGCAGACACACCTCAAAAGATTCAACTACTGTATGTTGGATTTTTTTTAAGGAAAAAAAAACTTTTTTTCATTCCGCTTAAAAAAAAACTCTCAAAAATGATTTATACCATGTTAAATCAATCCATCAATCCATCAATCCATCCATCCATCCATCCATCCATCCATCCATCCATCCATCCATCCATCCATCCATCCATCCATCCATCCATCTCCTTGCACCCTTGCCCTAGTGAGGTCAGGAGGTGCTGGTACCAATCTCCAGCTATTGTCCTGGGCGAGAGGCAGGGTACACCCTGGACAGGTCGCCAGTCTGTTGCAGACCATGTTAAATGACCTGAGAATTACCTTTTGTTACCAAAGATTACTAACTCCACATCGGCAAAATGAGAATTTGGCCCAAATTGAGTCATAATTTAAGCTTCTTCAACATTTTTTTCTGGGGCTTCTTGAACTCGTACAGATGCCATTTCTGTCAAATCAAACTCTTGAGTTTTCGGCTTACGAGCCTGACCTCATATTTTGATTCTGCTACTGCTCTTCTTCTTCCATTAAGTCCAAGGATTCCTCACTGTCGCTCAGCTCCTCCTCTTTTTCACTGCTAAACAGCTTTTTCTTTGGTTTTCGCTTTCTTACTTTGGCCATCTTGGGTTTAGCAGCAAGACCAGACTCTTTTTTTTCTTCTGACATTGTGTCTCTGGGGTTCTTCTTCGGTCGCCCGACTGGTCTACCTGTGAGGGTTCTCCTCGTCCTTCTCTGAGTTTTGACCTCCTTTTCTGCAAGCTGTGCTTCCTCCACTTCGGGGTCACCATCAGCGCATCCCTTGGGGTTTGCCGTTTTCTGTTGATGGTGACGCTGGACGTGACACTTCAAGCTCACGTTGTGATTGAAGCATTTATCGCATTGTTTACACTTGTAAGGCCTCTCCCCTGTGTGCAGGCGCATGTGGGACTTCAGATGGCTGGGCTGTTTGAAGGCACGCTGGCACACCGAGCACTCGAACGGTTTTTCCCCTGTATGCACCATCGAGTGTCTCTGGAGAGCCACAGCCCAAAAGAATTCGATCCCACAAACGGGACATTTCAGCGGCCCTGGCTTCAAGTGTCTCCTCATGTGGTTTTTGCGCTTCATGTACGTGGCAAATGTTTCCGGACATTCAGGACATTTAAAAGGATTACTTTCATTTAAGTGAGTCTGCTCGTGGGCCTTTTTGGCTACTTTTGTCTTAAACCCAACATGGCAATATTTGCAAGGATGCTCATAGTTTGCACTGTGCACCCTGTTGTGAAGAGTTAAGGCGTGGTCAGTGGCATACCTCTTCCCGCAGGTGTTACAAGAGAAGGGCTTAATTTTATACTCACAGGTGTGAGACTTTCGTTTGACAAAAAACATCCCACAATCTGCGCAGAGTTCCCTGTTTTTCAGACTACCGTGCATGTGTTCTTCGTCAGAGCTCTCTTTCTCAGATTCCAAAACTGAAAGCTCATCGTCTGGGTCCCAGCTGTCCTCTGAGTCCGGGTCCCAGCTGTCCTCTGAGTCCTGGACCTCACCCGGATCGCTGGATTCCTCCGATTCTGTGGCGTGGTCGCTCTCCTGGCCAACGACTTCGACATTCTCAGTGATCTCTACTGTCTTTGTAGATGTTGCCTGTCAACCACACAACAGAACAAGCGAGGGACTTAAAACACAATAAATGCTGTACAAACACAATTTAAGATTACATATTGTTTCTCAAACACTCAAAGATAAGAAGGAAAATATTTAAAGCGTCTGTTTACACTTATCAAAACATAATGAAAACAACAACAACAAAAAGAAACATTTGTTATTTGTATCCGCTGTGATAGTGGCAATGGGAGCGAAACATGTAAACAGATAAATGTGGTGGTTTTACTACGATTTTTTCGCCCGTATCATTTTTCATGATACGGGCAAATGATATTTGTTTAGTATTGCTGGACAAAACCTAGATTTTCCCACCACGTGCCAAAAAGTCTCCGAGCCATCCGTTACCACACATCTTCAAATCAGGGAGTTATGTTTGTGAAGGGATGAATGTGGTTTATATCATAAAAAGCCCCAGAAAAGCCATCCTTCCTTTAACGATGTTCAAACAACTTCATTAGTTTATAACCACTTCTAAACATAGACAAATAAATGCTCATCTTCTAAAACTCACTCTTCTGAGGTCTCAGAAACTGCGATTTTTCAACAATGTCAGACTGAACGGGTGTTTGAACACAAATAAAACTTCGATTTATATTAGAATTTATTTTAGTCTAATCTTTTAAAGTGAAAAAAACAACTTTCCGCTGAAACATTCATGCAAGTTGCAGCATATGTTTATGACTAACCGCCTCGAATTAGGATGATGCGATTTTGCTTATTTGACAATTAGAATTTATTTTTGACCTGGAATCAAAATTGCACTCATTGTTTCAAACACAGATACTTTTTAAATTGCAACATATTCTTAAGGAAGTTAATATGACACCTTTTTAAAATAAGAAAACCCATATGGTCATTAGGTCCCTACCTGTAAAAATATTTCCATGCATTTGGTCTGATGATCCTCTGACACTGCAGTAATGCTGTTCTGGGTCAGATTCTTCCATTGGTTCTTGTAGCCACACTGCCGGCACTGCTGGTTCAAGACTAAGAGGACTCCACAGACCACTTTCTCGGTTTTTACTTCAGACTGACACACGGGGCAAGTGGCACTGAACAGCTGGAGAAGCTGCTTTTCATTTACAATGTACCTCTTACTCATCCGAAGCATGCTAACTCTGGGAAAGAAGTATACATCAGATTTTCCATCTTAATAGAAAATGGTAAAAAAAAATAAATAATAATAAAAATATATAAACGTTAGGGTAAAACTCACTTTTCCTTGATAATGTCAAGGTTTTCTATCTTTTCCAGCATCTTACAATAATCTGATGATGAAGATTCAGAGGCCTCGCTTGATGCTGGGCTTGCAGGGACGCCTGCAAAAAAATAAAAAATAAAACATTCAATGAAAAAGCAATTTTTATATTGATTGCCAAAACTTTTAAGGCAACTCACTCGTTAAATAGCAGTTCTCCTCTTTGTTCAATGTTGATCCTGGAGTTGGACCATGGCATTTGTTAAGTTGGTCATATTCAAGTTGGTCAAGATATGTGGGCTGAATAATATCCTAAAACAAGCAAAAACAGTCAAGGCCGAAACAACAAAAGAACATGGAATCATGAAAAGTTGCTTAAAGCAACACAAGTCTGCAAATTCTGCAAAAACCTTGATGGTAAAGAAAGTGTTCAACAAATGTGTGTTAGGGAAAAGAACAAAAAGACACCCTTTTCACATTGCCTTGAGGCAGACACGTTCTTGCAGAGTTTGACTGCTGAATGTACAATGGCCCACAACAGTTTGCAGGGACTTCAAAGATTGAAATGGCCCTGAATAAGACCATTTCAAATGGGAACGTTTTTGAGGGACAGTACTTGTGAGGTCATGAATGCTATAACATGCAGGGTAAGTACAGTTACCTAGAAAAAGAAGATCTTCTAAATGGACATGAGCCCTAAGCATACGACCAATAACTTACACGGTGGGATAGGCCAATCTTCCAGCAGCAGTAAACAGTATTGACCTTTGCTGACTTGTGTCGACCAGGGATAGTTCGTATGTTTACCAAATTTTGGGGGCTTGTATTACGTAAGAAAACAATATAAATACACTCACTGTGCATCCGCCTCACGAGCAGTAACATCACGTAAACAATGACGCTAAACAACAGCATAAAGAACAAACTTCTTCAGCTGTTTCACTTCCTGGGATCTCACCTGTCTGGACTCCGGTTCGTCAGGCGAACACAGTGATGGTACAGCATCAGATTTGAGCTGGGTCGAACCAGCAGCTCGCGTCACTGTCAGAAAACAGTTACTTGTGAAGTGTTCACTGCAAACACGGATGTCAGTCCACGAGGTTTCTTTAAGTCTTTGACCATTGACTTCGAAGAGAAACTGGACCCACTCCAGTCTCCTCTCTGGGTCTGCTGGAAGAATGAAATGTTGAGCTCTGCGACGCCATGATTCACACCCAACGACGGAGCACATTCTGGGTTTAACTTTCACTACCAGAGTGTGTATAAAGTCTGGAACTGTGCATTTAAGTGAGAAGTTAGCTACCCAACAATCGTCAACCGTACAAAATTGCTAAACGCTAACTAGTGATGCTTCAGCAGCGGTGGAGAGTGAAGGGGCGGGGTTTCGTGGCACTTGACTGGTGGGAATTCCAGACGATGTTTCAAGATCCAAATCATTTGGCTCCGCTCACCGTAAAGACGTTCGTTCGGCTCCCAAACCCTTGTTCATGTCTTACCACAGGGGCCGCGTTTCATTGGCTGATGCCCATTCTACGTAGGAGCGTGGCTACCACGTGCGTGGCAGTCTCACAAACACAAGCTAATTGTACACGCTAAAGTAGCGCCAGACGTCACTGTGGACTAGCAGACCGGAAGAAAGTTTTCGCATCAACAATCGAAAAATAACGGTTCTCCATTGCCAGTGGGGTATCTGTACTGCTTAAAATGCGCAAGATTGTAAACAAAGTCAGAAATTTTAGCTTAGAGGATGACAGTATATTTTCTGTATAATAAAAAGCAGTGTATGTTTTGTCTGAGGTCTAAGGGGAGCAGCTTGGTCAACATTATTATGGTGGTCCACTGTTTTTTAGGTTTGTTTGCCCTTTCTGCTGAGTCGTTTCGCAAACACTTGTTAGCAAGTCAACGCTAGCAGCAGTAAGATATTTTACCGTAAAAGACGCGGAATAACACACTTAAACTGAAAAAAGTACCCATGTTAGAAGTTAAATGACCAGTTGTACAAATAAGTCTTTCGCTGAGTTTTATGCTAAAAAAAACACCGTTAAGCACAGCTTGTGAGCTAAAATCAACTAGTTTTTTGTTTGTTTGTTTAAATCATCCTCAATGTCATTGTCTTTCTTTATTCGTGCAAATATTAGTGGTCAGGGTAATTTTGGATTTAGATTGCCTCTTTTATGTGAAGCTCATTGTTACGGGAACCCTCCTTTTGCACGATGGTTCTATGAATAAAGATGACTTGTAAAAGGAATGTTTATGTTGCTTAAATTCCACATTTTTTTTTGGTCTTTTCTCTTTTTTAAATCCTAAATAAGCCTGCTATCTGCAAAGTTTTCAGTACAAATCTGTATAGCTTCCTGTTCATTTTGATATAAAATTTCCCAGTTGCTCCTGGTGATTCCAAGTGAGACACAAAGCACGTGGTGGGCTTTAATATTTCCCCTTTTACCATTTATTTAATAATTACTATTGGAGCGGAGATTGCAATAACAATGAGCTAATTCATCGGGTTTCTTTTTCGATTAGCCATGTCTAAATGGGCGGAGCGTCACTGCTGGGTCGGTATGATTTGTGGCCAGGCGTACACCGGTCAGAAGAAGTAAATCAGCAGATTCACTTTGATTTCAGTTGATCAGCTTATCAGTCATATTTTATTTTTGAAGTGCAGTAAAATGCAATCAACAAACTTTATTTTGCCACTACATTATTTGCCTGTAAGAATCTACAGAGAGGCTGTTACTAAAACTTCCTCCAGGAAAACTAGACATATACAGAATTATATGACTGAATGTTTTCTTCCTGTAACATGTCAGAAAATGAATAAGTCACAATGGTTTCTTACTGTGCTCTAAGATAAATGTTTTGAACTTCTCAGTTATTTTGGCTTATAGTAAAAAAAAAAAAAAAAGATATGCTAAAATCAAATAGAAACTCTTTTAAGATGCTATGTCAATTATCCACTGAAATACAGAAATACTGCTTTGAACCAGTTTGTTGTTGACAATCTTTACTAACACCTATGTGAAAAAGAAATATTTCCTTAATAATCTGAAAACTAAAAATAAATATGCAGGTTGTCAAAAAGCCGACAGTAATTCTGAATGACCTGGAACTCATAGTGAGTACTGATTGTGTTGTATTTTATGACAGTACTCTATATTTATTCCATATCTCTGGACTAAGGATTACAGATTTTGCTTCAAATGGCAAAACTCTCCCAACATCTTTTGGGAGAATCTGGAATGGCTTGATGACAAACCACATAAAATTTTAGGGCACAACTTGAAACAATACAGTTGGCACAAAGGAAACCTAAATATCACTGAAAGAACATCACACACACAATAAAATACAGTGGTGGAAGCATTGTGCTCTGGGATTACCTTACTTTAGACAGAACTTGATCTTAAGTTAAAATTTGTATGTTTTATTCAAATAAACAGTAATGATTTTTGCTCTCCTGGATTTTTTATGGATGAAAGTATTAAATATTTTTCTAAATCTCCCTGCTGCAATAATTTTAAATGTGCTTCACGGTAGATACCTACAGATAGACGTTTTATTTTTTAATTTTACTACATGGCCCTTGACCATCATAACACAGAATACTAAGAAGGTGTCATGTATTCAAAATTTGCTACTGAAAAATTAAGAATTTAATAATAACCTTGATTAATATGCTGTCAACCACAATTTGCATAAATGTTTATTACGTATTTTACAGTTTGAACATTTCATTCACTATATAAGTCAATAAAGTACTTTGAAATAAAAAAAATTCTTCACATTTAAAGGCAATACTTGGGCAGCTTTTTTCATTTATATAATATAAAAATAAACTTTCTAAGAACATGTTGCAAATTTTCAGTGTCAATATTTCAGCTTTCTGCTTGTGAAGGATTGGAGTCAGGCGCCTTGTTCTCTTCAAGGGTAGATTTTTATTTCTGCCTCTTCCCATTTAGCTTTCCAGTTTTCACAGCATTTGATTCAAAGTTTTTAGGTCGCCCTATTGGTCTGCCTGTGCCTCTCCTTCTACTTTTAGGTCTGTAAAACCCTTCCATTCGAGTCTCATCGTCGGTAATCTGTGCATCATAATCTGTGTCCTGTTCCTCTTCATCACTGTCAGGATCCTGGTTCATACTTTTCCTGAACATGTCAGATTTAGAACTGTTGGCGTCTCTTTTGTGGTTGATTTTTGTATCCGTCTGTGCTTCTGGTCCAGAATGCACAGGGTGATAACGTTGGATGTGGTTCTTTAAGCTCACGTTGTGATTAAAGCACTTGTCACAGTGCTGACACTTGTAAGGCCTCTCCCCAGTGTGCAGGCGCATGTGAGACTTCAAATGGCTCGACTGGTTGAAGCCACGCTGGCAAACCGAACACTTGTATGGTTTTGCGCCAGTATGGATCAATAAATGTCTCTGAATGGAAAGAGCACGGAAGAACTCAACCCCACAGAAGCGGCATTTCAACTCTATTGTCCCTCTGTGATTTTCCAGGTGGATTCTGCGCTCCTTGTTTGTGGCAAAAGTCTCCAGACAGTCTGGACATTTGTACGGTTTCCCTTGGGTTATATGGACCTGCTCATGTGCAAATTTGTCTGCCTTCAACTTAAACGTAACATTGCAGAATTTGCAATTAAACTCATAGTCCTCATTATGAATTCTGCTGTGAAAATTCAAAGCCACCTCATTGACACACCTTTTCCCACAAATGTAACAGGAATAAGGCTTGACTTTGTGCTCACAGGTGTGAGGTTTTCGTCTATCAAAGAACCTTCCGCAGTCGGTGCAGAGTTGGCTGTGTATGGGGGTGAGTGAAAGATAATCGCAGTAGTCAATATGGTCTACAGAATCACTGCTTTGTTTCGCAGGAAACAACTTCACGGGGAAAACATCCCGCGCTGGCTTCCAGTCCTCGTCCGAATCCATTTCACCCAAATCACTTGATTCCACGGATCCATCTTTAGGGTCACTCTCCTCATCGAGGACAGCATCAATCTCAGGAACCTCTGAGATGATGCTGGAGGTCGCATCTTCTGTTGGAGCCTGTGGCAAGAGGCATAATTGGTTTGTTATATATTAAGCATAACAGGAAAAGGGGGGAAAAATACTTCAAATGTAAATAATTTATTTTTGATAGAATGAACCTTCTTTGGAATAATTTTTAACAACAACCAAGCAATTACATCTGTCTGCATCTGTCCAGTGCTCGTAACCTGGAGATACAATTTTGATCTAAACTTGACTCTGGATTCACGCGTAAATTCCACCTCATTTTCAGTTGAGGGAAAAAAAAAAACACTCACCTCCCACTCAGAGCTCTCCTCAGCTCCCATATTCAAACACAATGACGGAACAGCGCTGGGCTTCAGCTGGACTCTGTCATCCACAGTAACAAGGCAGTCGTCTGGAAAGTGTTCGCTACAAACAGAGATCTCAGTCCACGATGACTCCTTAAAGCACTGCTTGTTGACTTCAGCTATAAACATGACCCATTCCAGTCTCTCCTCAGGATCTTCTGGTAATTTAAATCGCTGCGCACTGCGACGCGACGAATTACATCCAGCAACTGAGCACATCCCGGGGGTACGTTTCGTTTTCGCTGCCTCGTAAGCGACCTCTTGAGAAATGTTTCAAATAAGCAACGTTAAAGTAGGAAGCGGCATTTTTTCTGGCAGCTGCATTGAGCTAAATTAGCTAGCGGTATCTGTTTGGGTTGACAGTCGGATGGGCGGAGTTTCGTCGGAGGGTACGAATGGTTTATCGTCAAGCGTACACCGGTAATGAGTTCATTGCACATCGAAACGCTGGTACGTTCAATTCTAAGTGAATGAACAGTAAAGACTCAATAACAACTTATAATAATAATAATTTATTATTATTATTATTATTATTATTATTATTATTATTATTATTATTATTATTATGTTCAGGTTATCATTACTATTAATTTCAGAGAGTGCCACAAGATGGCGCCAATTATCTTTAAGTTCTCTGTGTTGCGTTTTTCAAGTTCTGTTCCATCCAAGACATATTTTTGCAGAGATGTTGGTTTATTTTATTACTGTATGGAATTAAATGATATACTACTATGATTGAAAAATATTTGTACACAAAACTTTAAGAGTAAGAAGTTTAACAAAAACATGAGAGTAAACTAAAACAAGTGATCTGTAAGTGCAAATAATCACTGAAACTGCATTTTGTAATTGCTTAAAAATGAAAGCAATAATAGGCATATTAAAAATCCTGAAATGCACCGGAAACCATTTATGTTAGGCCTTAAAGTGTTGTGTGCTGTGAAAAAGTATTTTATCCCTTTCAAATTTCTTCAGTTTTTTTTCTTATGGTCCAAGGTAAATGTTTTATTCTATAAAGCAATTTCAAAAGTACACTAAAATAATAATAATAATAATAATAATAATAATAATAATAATAATAATAATAATAATAATAATAATAATAATAAGTAACTTTTCCCACAAATGTGTAAAAAAAATAATTATTGGTCGTTATCATACATGATTAATAACAGTTATTGCAAACAATAATAAAACCAGTGTTTAGGTTTAGTGGATAAATAATTTTTTACACAAGGCTAGAAATTTTTTCCCATAATAAAGAGGATATCATTAAAATAGTTAGTGTAATTTGTGCAGTTTATCATTGTCAAACAAAGAAATGTCAGTATTCTAAGCATTTAAACGGTTTAATGCCAAGTATTAAAGCTACCAAAGAGGTTGTGATATGAATGGCCTGAATTGCCAAACAAGGAATTTTGGGGTTAAAATAAATTTTTTTTTAACCATGTATTTTCTACACATTGTTCTTGTGTGGTGGGATGAAGGGTCGATATAATAGGACATTTTAAACCGTGAAATGCTCAAAGGTTTCCTGGTTCATATCTGTGTTTACTCTGGACAATAGAAAACACAGTAGACCAACACCAGCAGATGACATGGCACCCCAAATCAAACTTTTCACCGGACTTCAAGGTCCCACAGTCCACTCTTGCTGCAGACTTTGGTATCTTAATTTCCAAATGAAATTCAAACTTGAAACACAAAATGTAATATTTAAAGCCCATGTGTACGGTTTTTTTTTTTTTTTTTTTTTCATAGTGGCTCTTGGTGCACTGGCGTCAGCCTCAGCCTTTTGAGCAATTTCACATCTGTGACTGTACACTGGTGAAAAAGTATCATTATATCATAAAGTCATGGATGAATAAGTTTGAAGAAACAACTTGACTGGCCTAGACAGGCTCCTGATCTGAACCAAGTAGAATACCTTTGGGGTCAAATAGAGCAGAGACTGTTAACCAGGTACACTCATCCAACATCAGTGTTTGACCTCACCAATGTGCTACTTAAGGGATGGTCAAGAAAGTCCATAAACTCTCTCCTAAACCTTGTAGAGAACTTTATCAAAAGCACAGACGTTAGAACTCCATTTGGTGGAGGTGTTACTCATGCTCAAATTAGTGTGACGGCAGATGAAAATATCTCAGTCTCGTTTCAATACTAAACTTTTCAAAGTGAAGACTAAGATGAAATCTATAATATAAAATGTGTTGATGTATAGAAAAAGTATTGACCTAAGAAGGTTAAAATGTACTCCTTCATCTAAGTCTGCATTGCTTTAAACTTAACCTTTAAACTTTACCCTTTTCACATTTTGTCTTTCAAGCATTTTGGGTGTCTGCAACCTAAATACTTAAAATTCTTCTTTGAAGGAGTTTCATTCCCATGGGAGAGAAGCTTTCTAAAATATGTCAGAAATGATGACCCAATGTCTAACCTTTAAAAAGTCCTTTATAACTGATACCCCACACATTTGTATCAAAAGTTTGGGACAATAGATTGAGGAAAAAGCCATATCCCAGTACGATGTGTCTTACGAAAGATGATTAGGAATTCTGGTGAAGAAACAAAAAACTAAACAAGTCTGGACTAGGGGAGTGAGGATGTGAGTTGTTGAGATATTTTAGATGTTTTCAACAGTGAAGCTCGTGTGGGAAAACACAGAGAACGAACTGGTGGTATGCTAAGCCATTAATCTTAGAGTGAACGTCTATCTGGCTAAGTGACTGACAACAATGTGAAGACTTGCCAACATTCCTTTGTGAATTCGAAAGGCAGCTGACATGTTTCGACTGTGCGTTTTGCTCTTTTTCCCAGAATTGGTATGCTGCAGGAAGATCGAGTGTAAATGTTGATCAGGAGGAGGTGGGAGATTCCTTTATAAAACCAAGAAATGTGATTTTTTTTTTTTTCTGCAGTTGTTTGGACCAATATGCTCTTATTTCTTTGGCTCGGTACCCTGGGAATTTCATATCGGGCTGAAATCAGTATGAATTATATGGGGTTGTTGATAAACCATACAAATTATGTTGCACTGCTTAGTTTAGTGTCCTTTGTTGGCATTTGCGTTGCAACAACATTCCAACAATAACTCTAAATCCTCAAAGAATCGTAATTTTTCACCCATCATAAAACCCTGAGCATGAATGTAGAGACTGAAAATATCCCTGTCACTTTCAAATAGAAAGTTTTTCAACATCCCTGTGAAAGGACACTGAAGTTGTGAATGTGTTTTGGTCTTGTTTGCTCAAGTGCCATGAGTTTGAGGCAACATAAAGTGTTGAGAAAAAGGTTATGTCCCTAAACAGATTTCTTCTGTTCTGGCTCTTTTGTTACACTTAAAATGCAAAACAGTGTCAGGGTTATAGACTTAAAGCAACATACTATGCCAAACGTCTTTAGAGTTAAATCAGTCCAAGACTGGATTAACACTTATTTGATCTTGGACCCAAATTAGGTTGCTTTACCCAACACCTTCTTATTGCCAGGTATGTATGCAGCCTTTCATCGTTTATTTACAAATGATTGTGAGTGCTTTTAGAGCATGAACATACACCTTCAGTCAAGACTCATTACATCACGTGCTAAAAACTTTTGTGTTATTTTAAAAAAAATTGCATTACAGCTTTATTACATGGACTTATGGCATCAGTTATCGATTGTCCACATCTCAGTCATTCCCATAGTCAAGTTGCTCTTTGAAGCTTCAGGGTCTCTGCTGCTGCAAACTGGATCCACTCTAAATCTGAGACATCTATTTGGAAATGGATACTGATAACAGAGCTCTCTATCCTCCCTTCATTACATCCTGTTGAACGTCCAATAATACTTCATATTGGCCTCGGGGTGGCTGTATTAGAGGCAATAAAAGCGTTCGGGAATGTAACATGTTAGCAAAGGTACATGAGGAATTTCAAACAGCATTAGAGGCTAATCTGGCGAACCTGTTTTTGTCTCGTATAGGGTTACGTGTCCTCGTGAGAATGTGATCTATGTCGAGCCTGCTCTTCATGGCAAGAAGAGAACAAGAGAACAGGCCACCCGAGAAAGTTGAACCCGAAAGAATGCGGCTCTGGTATTCATTAATGAAGAGAGCTCTTTGCAGTGGGGGAACAAGAGGGCAGGAATGAGAGGATAGTTGACAATGACACAGGAGTGGCAGAAAAAACACTCTTCAAGAGAAAATTATGATTTATTAGCACCTCAGTAAAAACTGGCTCCTGCGTGAAATAAAAATGCAATAAGTCAGTTAATGTTTATGGGAACATTTATTGTTTTATGAAATGTTGCATGAATTCAACAGTTGATTTCACAAAAAAATGCCTGTTTTTGAACTCAACTTATGATTGGTTGTTAACAGCTTGACAAGGCCGTGATTGTCAGCATATAACTTACAAAATAACTCTTTGGTATCCTGCTCAGAGCACTACTGTATCTAAAATAATAATACAAACATCTGTTATAAAATATATCATAAAATTAATTAACCTGTTTGTTAGTTTGCAACTCACAGTAAACAAAACGCTAACCGTTTTAGCCCCTCAGTGGTAATCAAACCAGCAGAATCACCACATCAGGGCTCACACTCACTACTATCACACATGCAAACATACTTTTGAGAGGATGGGGTAAAAAAAAAAAAAATAATAATAATAATAAAATTACACAACATCCCAAAACTACACTTCTTCAACACCAGGTCTCTGCAGTTTAAATAATTAAAAACACTCTATATATTATGGACCTCATTGTTCACATATCTCCAAACCTTTGCAGAACCAGCCACTCAGGCTGGAGAAACATGAGCAGTGGGATTTTCAGATCATGTGTCATCAGTTTAAATTAATGAGATCGGGGCAGACCTCCAAAAAGAGATCATCAGTGTGATGGGAAAGCACTTATTCAAAATTAAACCCACAAAAGAAAAAGAAGAGAGGAAACACAGGTCAGAAAGTTAACCCCTTGCTGAATATTCAACCTAAACAATTGAAATTATTAATATTTAGGGATTGTGGAAACCATATAAGGTAAGAATATAGCTCATTAACTTAGTGGGGGAAAAAAGATAATAAAAATAATAATAAAACTAAGAATATTAATTAAGGGGATAAGCAGCATTTTTATATTCATAGATAGAAATATTTATATAAATAGCACGGCATATTCTCTATGAGAATATATTGCCATATTACAATCCACAATACTGTCCAAGTACCTCAGAGGATTCATCTTTTCTCAGCATGCCGGGCAGACTGCCTGCAGGTGACCAGCTCAGTGTGAGAAAAATGTTCAGAGCCCAGCTCTGCTGCCAACATGTGGAAAAAAAAAAAAAAAAAAAACCAAAAAAACTGTCCGTTTCTCAAACGTTGCCCCTTTTAACTCCCCAACTTTTATGCATTCACATATTTGCCTCATTCTCTTTTCTTCTTGCAATCTTCACAGATACCCCAAAGTTCTTTTTTTTTTCTTTGTCCTTTAATTCAGAATCCGTATTCACGGTGGCTTAAATGAAAATTTCCACTGCCTCTGACTCCAGATCATCCAGGCCTCTGAAGGGATTTGACAGCATCTTCTTCGGTGCTGCCTTGTCTGGAGGATAGGAAAAAGAAGGAAGAGAATTATTACATATATATTTGAAGGTGAAAAGACTGGAAAATGTTTTGCACTGACTGAAAAGGTTAGAGAAAATTCTCCACAGTCACAGAAAACAGTCTGGTGAATGTGCTCAGTCAACAGATTCAAATTACTTCCCAACCATGCACATTCCACAGATCACAAATTATAAAGCGTGACCTGCACTGATCCAATGTGACCAGCTGGTTAATCCTCACCATGGTTAATCAATGTAAGGGAGGACATAAATTACTGTGGATTTTCATTTCTTAGCTTTATAATCTGTGATGTTGGAGCTTCAAGCTGTGATTCTGATTGGCTACTTACCGTTGCTTAGCTTAGTTGTGCTGGTTTCCTCTGTAGGTTTAGCTTCCTCTGGCTGCTTTTTGAGCATTGAAGGTTCAGACTGGGCAGAGAACTGACGGACTGGCAAAGTCTCATCGTCTGACAGATTTTTGCCTAAAGATCCCATCACGGAAAATGTCAGCATCAGACTTTCAAACATTCAGTAATTTGTAAAAGGCTCATAATGATTCTGACCTTTAGCCTTTCCACTGCAAGCCATGCTGATGGAGGGAGTGGAGGAAGCCGGTCGGAGTGGAGCTCCCACTGTGTTCACGAGGTTTGTTCTAGGACTCTGCTCATCCTTCTGACTTTGATCCTGATGCAGCCGCTGGTTGAGAATCTTTATCACAGCATCTTTTTCCAGTATCTGAGCATAAAGGGCTCGAATTCTGGAGTGACAAAGGGATAAAATAACAGGTTAAAAAACATTTAAAAAAATAATAAAACAGAAAGCAAAAAGATCTTTTTCATCCTTGTTTTCTGACTGTTTACCTGTTTTCCATTTCCTGATTCCTGTGATCGGGAAGTGGCAGATCCTCGTTAAAGCTGTTGTTAGAGGAGTGGCCGGGTGAGTGGTTAATGATGGTGGTGTCTCTGAAAAAACGAATAAATAAATGAATATAAAATCATTCTTTGCTTAGTTTCAAACTGGGATAAGCTGAAGTTTAGTCCAACTAAACATCAGTAAAAGGTTAAGCACCTCTGAGCAGCAGCAGTGGCAGCCACCTCCATGGCAAACTCCCTCATGGTGCTCTCCTCCAGGTACTTCTGTTCCCAGCGCACCATGTCGGCTTCCAGGGCCAGGATCCGCTCCTCGCGCTCACGCAGGCGCTCTTGGAGCGAATTCACAGTCAGACCCGGCGGCTGAGACTGCCTCTGAAATGAACAGATGGAATATTTTTTTAAACTTACTGATCAGAAACGTCATGTCGAGTCACTGCTGTGCGTGGCGACGAGGTTTACCTGCTGCGCCCTCAGACTCCTCAGCTCCTGCTCCAACCTCGTCCTGAGCTTCATCTCTAGGCTCTCCCTCTTCTCGCACGTTGACTGCAGCTGAGCCAGCGCGCTCTGGAGCCTCTCCACTTTCTCTACGTACGCCCGCTTCCTCCTCAGCTCATCCTCGAGTTGACGCCCTCGTCCCCGAGCCGCCTCCAGAGCGTCCTCAAGCCGCTTTGTCCTGAGGCTATGCTCCTCCACTGACGATCGCAGGCGCTGCATCTCCCGCTCCATACGCTCTCGCTCAGCATTCTGCTCCTCATCTGAGAAAAAAATTGAGAATGGAAAGGTGAGCCTTGACACATAGCATGAGAAAATTTATTAATTTTCTTTATTACTACATGCAACAAAACTCTAACCATTTTAGGCTATAAACACATCAACCACCATCATATAGGTAAGATGTACTTCTTTCTGTTTAATAAAAAAAATCTGTCTACAATTAAGAACCTATACTTTGATGCATATGTTAGAATATCCTAGGAGTGATTAGAAAGGATCACCCCTATTAGGAACCCTGCAACACGCGTTTTTCTCTTTTTGAATGGGAAAAAAATTATTGGCATGAGCCAAAGTTGGAATCAGCAGGCCAGATGACGAAGAAGAAAAAGCCTGATCGCTGCATTTCTGTAAGAAACAGTTTCCAGAACACACATAATCATTTCCAGAACTGCAACATGGTGCCCAGTGATCTTCATTTGGTGAAGCAGTTCTGGAATGTTAAAAAGAAAAAGGGAAGAGGAGAAGGAGAAGGAGAAGGGAAGTGGTGGGGGGGGAGCTTCCCCATCCCTTTGACCCACATAGCACAAAACATTCCTCATCAAGGCCGTACAAACACCAGCGCTCTGCTTGAGTCCAGATTCCCAAACAGACACCATAAATTACACTCCCAACAGGTGGGGGAATGGAGATGCTCATTCCTACCACTTCATTTCCTTTTGAAAAAAGCTGCATGAATTGAATTCCCTGCAATTAAACCCTCTTAGCAAATCAGTCAAGGTTATGCAAGCGAAATTCCTTTGCGCAAAAGCTCCAGAAAGAGGCCCTGTGCTGCAATCTAGTTCAGTCATGCATCGTGTTTCTAAAAGAGGCTCTGGCTAAGGATGTAAAATTTCAGCTAAAGGCCATCTGGTTACTGCCAGCATGCGTCTTTCTCTGGGGGAGTAAATTTTACAGTCATTGTGAGTTGCACATCAAAGGTATGAGCACTCTGTCACACTGAGGTACAGAGGAAACCTTAATCCTTTCAAATCAGGACTTTTGGGACACAACAAAAACACCAACTAGATGTCAGCAACTAGCAGCGCTAAAGCTAACATCTGTGCTTTGAAATAGTGAGTGAGAAGCACAATAAATGAGAATCTGTGGACATGCAAGATATCATTGATTTTAGACCTTGTTTTGGGGAATATTGACCAACAAATTTTATACATTTTAAGACCCTACAAAAACCCTTCCTGAATGGGTTTCTGTACCCATTCAAGGTACAGAAACCCTGAATGGGATGATTGTAAATTTAAAAAAGATTCCACATATTTCTTTATTTTAACTGCAAAAACACATAAAAAGAGTCAAGTTTTATTTGACATTGGAATCACCAAAGAATTACACTACCCACATGGACTTTACTACCCTTTAACTGATTAGATTATTTTATGAGTCATTCAATCTTGGATGAGGATGCACAATATATCGGCATTAACGTCAGTATTGGCCGATGAAAGAAAAACTGAAATCAAAGTAGCAAACTTACTTTGTTCAAGGAGTTTGGCCATGATGTGCTGGTTGTGGTCGGCCACCTCTACTTCTTTTGCAACATGGGTCCTGGCTTTTTCCAGGTTTTCTGTGACGCAGGAACATTTTGAAGTTAGCTCAAACAGCATCTGGTGCCGCATCCTGCCGCTCTGTGTGTGATGTGGGGTGCTTCATACCTCTGAGATCTCTGTTGAAATCCTGCAGCCTCCTGATCTCGGCCACCAGCCTCCTCCTCAGTGTCTGCTCCAGGTTTTCCCTCTTACTGCTGCCCTGCATCAGTGTCTCGTAAGCCTCGGAAATGCGCTGAATCTCCTGCTCCAGCTGAAAAAGGAGAGGGGGAAAAAAAAGAAAGAAGGCATTTTTGGTTAGCCCAGCTTACAAAAATGTAAGCTCCAGAGGATCTGGAATGTTAATTCATGTTTTTCAATGCTTTACAGGACAATGTGGGGGCGGTCAGGTAGCAGTGCATTTTAAGTAGGAACTAGGTATATTTTTAAATCAAGTTTTAAGGAAGCTGCGCATGACAGTGTATGTGTGTGTGTGTGCGCGAGTGTGTGTGGTGTAATTCTGAGAAGGAAATCAAGCCTGCACCACTCCCTCTTACACTGATTTATATCTACATTCCTGAGCGCTGATAGCTGCAATTCCAGGTGTGTGTGTGTGTGTGTGCACGCATGCATGCACAGGAGCATGCAAGGTAATACGCATAAAGAAAGACTGACACATGGTTTTGGGAAAGCTGCCAGTAGGGACGGTGTACATGCCTGAGCCTGGGCTGTGGAAACGGCAAAGAGACACCTACCATTACAGCAGTCACTCAGGCATGTTTACTCAGGGCTGCGGCCCGACGGGGAAAACTTTCCAGCCCTGGCAATTATCATTCTTTAGGGCTGAGGCACGGCGAAAGCCATGTGACATCACTCTAGCAGAGAGTGGGCTGATTTTTACAAAGATTTGGCCGAGGCGTCGAGTGTCGCCAAGGCTGTTTCAAGCAAGCCGAACAAGGATATTAAAGGTTTGGTGAGATCATAAAAACAGAGGGAAAAGAGCCTTTTAAAAGCAAGGGCATGGGAAAAATGCAATTGGATGAGAAGAGAAACAGCCGATTCTGTTTTACTACCTTTTTTTTCAAACCCTAGCCTACCACTCCAGCCTATTACCCAGCTAAATGACTGCGGTGTGACGTGGTCAATGTTATCCTGGAAATCTATGGCTTGCCTCAAAATAAAGCAGACTCACACATGGGCCTCCAGCGTGTCAACTACACAATGAAAGAAGTGTGCAAACACAGGACCCGGCTGTGACCTATGTTTGTGGCCCTGCATTAAGAAACGGTAGCAGCTGCTGATCTCATATGTTTGTCCAAAGGAGGGGGTGTGCGCCGGCCGCTGCAGTTCTCCAGATATCTTGGATATCAGGGAGGCAACTGACCGCTGGAGTTCTGTTTCAAAAACAGGTGCTTGGGAGCTGTGTGCCTCTTTAATGAGGGATTTCCTTTAAACTGAGATGTCTTTTTTTTATATTTTTATTTTAGTATTCTTCTCTACGTAGAAAAAATTCTTCTCTTTCAACTCTGAGGAATTTCTGAGGAGAATTGTCAGCTTCTTACCTTTTGAATGCGGCCAGTTTTCTCCCTGTGAGCTTCCAGCTCTTGTCTGAGTCTCTCATTCTCCATCACTAAGAGCTCCACCTGGTTAGGTTCCTCCAAGCCAGCAGGTGGCAGGCTGTTGAAAGTGTTGTAGCTGGGTACTTCTCCTGGCTGTTCAGACTGGACATATCTATGTTAAAAAAAAAAATTGTTTTGTGATCAGATGGGTCTAGTTGCTTTCCTGTGGTCTGATTTAATTAGCAGCAAAGAAATACAAGACTTGAGGAAAAAAAGATCCTTAGTTTAAACGAAAGACAAATTAAAAACCATGTTGTTATTATTAATCAGGCAGCAGAAAGGCTGGTTGTTAGGAATGTAAGACTCTAAATGTGGGACATGGTGTTAGTCAGAATACCAGAGACTACTTAAGTATCTGTGATTATGCTACTGCTGTATTCCAAACATTACAAACATCTAGAGGGCAGGACTTGCTCCTCTGAAAGTATTTCAAAATCTAATTCCGTATGCAGGCTGCAGTGTGACTCATATTCATAAGTATGTGTTTACGCATGTGAAACAAAGGCAAGTACTGGGCGGGTTAAGAAGTAATACCGATGATGTGATGCAATGCTACAGTAGTCTCTAAAACACATAAAAACACAAATGTAGTGATGCAAAACAAGGTTCTTCTTCTCTACCTTTGGGGCTGAGCTTGCACTTGATCCTGGACCTGGTGAGGGATAAAACCTTGACCCTGGATGGGGCTGTTGTATTCTGGGGGTGGGCTGCGTTTGTCTGCGTTTTGCCCCATCCTCTGAAGGCACTGTGGGGTGTAGTAGGGGAGCTCCGGGTAGCTGTGGGAGTTGATTTTGATGGACGCAGCTTTGGCTGCTGCATCTCGTCTCTCCAGAGACATCTGCATGAGATGCTCGCTGAGTGAACGCACGTGGCTGCATTTTGGCTCCAGCAGATCTGCTTCTTCATGGAAGGACCCATCATGCAACACAAGCTGCCCCTCATGGAGCCGCCTGTCGGCCCAGTGAGAGGACAGGTACTGGGAATGTGCTTTGGCCTGCTCATAGGTTGGCAGCTTTTCCCCGTGCAGCTGGAAGTCGCTCTCTGAGTGATGGTAGTCCCCTTGGTGCTCCTGGCCCTGCGGCTCTTGCCTCGCTGAGAGGTGGGGAAGCAGCGGATCCTCCTGAGTGAGGCTTTCGAGAGAAGATCTGGGGGTCCTGCTCATTTCACCCCCACTGCTGGGTCCACTGTTGCTTCCACTGCCTCCGCCTCCACGCAGGGCCTGCTGCTGGATGGCCAGTAAGGTGCGGGCGTCCATGGGGTTTCCGTAGCGGAGCTGCTCCTGGATGAGCCGGTGTAGGACCGTGCCAGACGGCTCCTCGACGGACGACATGGTACAGTGTAAAAACAAGGTTCTCTCCAAAAGGTTCAGCACAGCTGCTTTGAGTCTAAAGTGGAAATGTTTACAATCAGCTGTGAACCTGGGAGGGGAAACAAATATAGATGATTAAAGAACTATCCATGTGAGAAACAGTAATAACAAAGCAGCCATACATTTATGTAAAAGAATGGATGGAAACTGTGGAGCCACAAGAAAGCATTCAAACAGCGACAATTGTGCGATGTGGTGAGTTTTTTTTATGGCAGGCACAAAACTTCATGCGCCAGAAATTCCTTTCTCACGGGGGAGCAAAAGCGGACAAAACCGCCTTTTAAAATAGTTCCGCCTTAAAGCTCAAATATCAAACTTAAAACAAAAATAAACACACGTCAACATTCAAACACGTCTCTTCCGTCTCAAACGTCTTAACTCGAAGCAACGATGGAGCTTCTTTATCAACGTCCCGATGCGAAAAACAAACAAACAAACAAACAAACACACACAAAATAAAACAGAAGCTTCTCTTACCAGCTCACGCTTTCACGAGAACAAAACCCCCTCTGCTCGAAGTGAATTAAAGTCCAAAGTATTTCCAGTATTTCCGCTGGGTTTTCAGTCGAGCTGAACGTGCCTCATGTTGCCGCGCTCCTCTCTCGCTGTGAAATGATTATGGAGAGAGCAGGCGGCGATAATAAGTAACCGAGGAGGGACTGAGGTCGGAATCCCAGGAATGTAAAACGCGAGGTCCCTCGGGGATCAAAAGCGTAACAAAAAAAAAAAAAAAGCACAGGAGGAGGAGGAGGAGGAGGAGAGCAGCGCGCGGCGCTTTATTGGGCCAACGAGGAATTAAAAAGGCAACAGGGAGAATGTTAAAAAAGTAAGAGAACACGTTCACAGCAAGAGGAAGACAGCATTGTTGTATTTTATGGAACTGAATCCCTCAACATAAACATTTTGGCAGCAGACTCCACTAAATACGGAGCCCTGCAGGGGACATGGAAATTATTTTTTTTTCTCTTTCAATAATGTACTGATCAGCTCATAATTGAATACTGTAAACTTTTCTTACATGGGCGCCGTACTTTCTGCTTTAACACAAGGTTAAGTAAGGCTTTTCAATGAATTTTAATATGAAATATCTGAAGTTTTGTATCTTTTTCTTTAGTTAATGCACCACAAACCTGTGACATAAACATAAACTTTTTGTAAGTAGCAAAGAAGTAAAAATACATCCAAACCATTTGGACCATTTCTGCGTTATTATCGCGGGATAATAAATCATCTGAGAGTTTTGATTGTGTCTCTGTAGTCTGAATGGTTTAAAGGGTCGTTCTCGTGTGCATTTCCATCTCAACCTTAACATGCAGTTATCAGATGGTAAATCTTGCCTTTTCATAATATGCATGCTATGTCTATTGTTAAAAGTATTGCCTTACATTAGTTCTACCAAAACTATTTGGCTGAGTGCCCAGTAAGTATAACATCTGCAATTGTTCATCCATAAAAAATGCAGAATACCAAAGCTCCTACCAGGAACGTTCCTGGAAATGTGTCTCAAAAATGACTAGCTGTTGAAATGCCACATTATTTTTTGGCCTTTTCAGCTTTACCATATCAGCAGGCTTCAGTCATATAGAGGGACCCATGCTGGTTTCTTTTTAAACAATGCTATAGGCTGTTAGGTGCACCCATTTTTATTACAACAGCATGTTTTGCAAGTATAATGTTTATATGAAAAGTAGTTTCAGCTGTTATATGTGTTATAGAGGGAATAAAGGAAACAGTGCTGCAGCTTGTCACAGGCCTGAAGGAATCCAGTCTTGTGGCTTTCACCACAGGTCACTCTTGGGTAAGCTGTTGCATCTGTGTTAAGGCTGTTCTAGATTGCTTAAGAGTGCGTGTGCTTGCGCGTGTGCTTGTGTGGGCGTGTGCATGTGTGTGTATCCATGTGTGTGTGTGTGTGTGTGTGGCAGCTGTGTTCTGGAATTTGAGGTCTTTGAAACGCCACCACTACAAGCACATAGGCTCTTTGTGCCACACATAATGAAGAGTAGCAGCAAAAAGGATGCCACGGTTTGATTTTACTCTACACATATCCCAGTCTCAAACCCTCAGATGATTTCTCATCACTTAGAAGAAACTACATGTCAAAGTAAGAGAACAGTCACAGAGGGCAAATGTAAGGATTTGAGTTTTTCTTTGTTTATTTAGGTTTCTGTGTCAGTTGAGTTTTGGTGTTGTCCTGTCTACCCTTGATTGATCCCAGCTGTGTCCTGTTCCCTTGATTACCTCCTGTGTACTCATACCCACCTGTTTCTTGTTCTTGGTCAGCTCCTTGTCTAAACTGTCTAGTTGTCTTTTGTTCTGCTGTCGCTCTATTACTGTTTACCAGTTGTTACCAGAGATGAGCTCCTAACTTGTGTGCTGCCTGGATTTTTGTCCTTTTTTCATCATTAAATCATCATCACCACTCAACTACCTTGGTCCTCCACTTTATCCTCACCATCCCCACTTCATGACAGCAAAACCGCAGCTCACGCTGACACTTGTAAGTTATAGAGACATCCAATTTTGTGTTCTCAAAGAGATACATTTCTTGCCTGTGGGGAGAAAACAAATCTTCATTTCTGTCAAAGTCAAAATGTTTGTCTGGACTAATTACGACATGATAAGACCAAACCAGCACTAAGTTAAGGATGTTAAACATGACTGACTTGTGGGCCCTTTACATTGCAGAGGTTTTTGTTACAGCGTGCTAACTATGTGTATTTCTGTCTAACACAGAGACTTGAATACATACTTTTAGAGCTTAAACAAGATAACGGAAATGCTCTGCTTTACAGTTTCCCAGAAATAACACGGCAACTTGTGCAGCCTTTACAAAGTCTATCTGAAGAAATGGGGACAAAGACCAAAAAGAAAAATCCAATCACTCCAAATTTGAAGTTTTTGCATTGCCTACCTATAAATTTTAGAATTTTTTAAAGATGCATTTAAGAACTTCCAAAGCCATTGTCTTTGTCCATGTATTTATCTTTTCAGCACCCTCCCAAGCCTTTTGGTAAAGCTCAAAAACCCAAGGTGAGGCATCATTTTTTTTATTGTATCCTAAGTGATTTAAGATGCAAATTACATTGATTCTTGTAAATTAAATTTAGTACACCAATTTTGTTTTTTATGATATGATTTACTTAGGGCTGCATCCACCTTGGACAGGTTTGCGAGTCCATCACAAGATTTGTGCACAATCGACTGGATTCCTTTTTCTAACAACCATGAATGCATTCACTAATCTCTAAGGGCAATTTAGAGCAATAAATTAAACTAGCAGTAATGTTAATGGGAGCTCTCCAAATAAAGACTGAATAACTGATTAATATCTTAATGTATTGAATGGAGATACAAACAGTGTTATCACACTATTACATGATCCACTTATAACCTCCAAAACTGCCATCCAAAATTAAAATGTAAACTCCAGTTGACTTGGTAAAGAAAATGGGTGCAATCGAATCACAGCAATCAATTGTTGTATGTAGCAGCTAGCCTCCGGCTGATTATCTTGTTAGACCTAAAATCTATAAGCCCCCTGGGATAACATTGAACTGCTGATGGTGTCCACTATCATTCAAATGGCTCTTCAGCCCTTCTTAAATAAGTCAACATTTCTATCATGCCTCTGATGTTTTGTTGTTGAGACTCTTTAAATTAAAAACCTCCGTGGGCAGCTCTGCATGGAGGGAGAACGGTGAGCAAAGTGGATGGTGCTCACATTTCCCCCTGCTTTAGACTCTGGGGAGTCTAAAGCAACACAGCCAGTCTCCTGCTTTTAAAAAAGCCCGTTCATGTCATTTAACACCAACTCCCTACTTCCTCTGTTCACTCTCTGTGTGTATGTTTGGTGATGGGCGACGCCTCTGGTCATTTTGTCCTCCATTGTGGCACACTTCCTGTGAACTACCAAAGGAATGTGAGGCTGATCCTTTGAGAATTATGGATGCTTCCCAACAGTCATTAGAGATCAACAATTGAAATGCTACTCCACAAAATAAATCCTCAGAGTGTCTGTCTGCCTGTGGGCTCTGAAACCTTGAGCCTAACTAAACCTATATTCCATGATTTGAATCCAGTTTGTGGGCAAGAACAAAAGCATTTACAGAAAATATGAGACACCTTTACGCATCAGGTCTGGTGCTAAATACTGTAAATGTCTGCGGCTGTTGAAGCGTCAATACAGAGCTGGCCTGAGTCACCAACAAACTTTGCATCTGCTTAGGGTTCACTGTTGATTTGAAATTACACAGGAAAGGAGAACAAATGAACGTGCTGTAAACATAATGAATGAAAGATGGAAAAAAAATTGTTTGCCCCTCATAGATTTCTTCCATTTTTCTTTTTTATTTGTTAGACTGAAGAGTTTTTCAGATCACACAAAAACTCAGGCCACCTAATATGACTTATGTACTTATTGTTAATAAATAATAGATAGTGAAAAGACAATAAATTGCCTGACGTTTGACTCAGTTAACTATAAGTCAAGCACCCAGCTGTGTGTTAAATAGTGAATCTAAAGCTAATGAAGAGTCAACAGTATAACATAAATGTTATTGCTGAAGTATCTTTTGCATGATTATATTGACAGAAAATTGGCCCTCAAGTCAAGTTTTGTTTCAGCTTTGTTTTCTGACCAGCCTCCGTTTTTGGGAGACTGACTTCTTCTCAAAAGCATCATCATTTTCTACAGATGCAGGCCAAAAACACTGCAACCTAATGTTTTTGATTTTTTTCTATTTTGATTTTTTTTAAATTTTCAATCTTATACACTAACCATCAGTTGTCCAATTTATTAGTCAACTAAGTTTTAAATAAGAGGTTCAATGACTCTATTTTTATACACATACTGTTGAAAATTTTTAAATATGCGTCAGACCTACTAAAGTTTGGTCAGATGAGTGTATATATCTTTTTCCTGAAGCTGCAGTAATCATGGCCAGGAACACATTATTTTTGGTCGTTACTCTAAAACTCCCAAAACTAAATTCTTGACTCACTTATTATCTCCCTGTCTTGCTTTCTGTCTGCTTCAGTAGATTTTGTTCCAGCCTTCAGACTCAGACACCGCATGAGTCTTCCATGAGTGTACGTGTCCCGAGACAGAAACTTTTAAAACTTTCACAGGACAGGATGCTTGTTACAACGCTGAACCAGTGGGAAAGCTAGACGGGGTCATCTGATAGGGTGGTATTCGTGAGGAATGTAACTGATATGAGTCAGAAAGAGTGCGATAGATTCCTCTCCTTGGATCTCACAACCCTGCTCTGCTTCCTTTTTCACACAAACACAATGGACAAAGGTGAGGTGTGCAGCGCTCTGGTGGTATCCGGTTCACAGGAAAATGCTGACAATAAGCTTCCCATGTCTTTGCAGTTTGGAATTGCTTCCAGGGCTGATATTGGTTTTCATGTGAATTTATGTTGAAACAAGCATGAATTCCTTTTCAGACCTTGTACACTTGTACAAAGGAAATAAAATAGCATGTTGCTGCATGTCGTGGTGCAGAGAAGGAGGAATCTGCAGACGCTCCAGACAAACAGACATAATGCATGACTCAGATGAAGTAAATCTTCTGTTGCTAAAACAGATGTGGAGTCATGTCTCATACATGTTTTAGTGCCCAAAATGTAATATGTTGTAATTTATTGTGAATGCCAGTTGCAATTTTCAGATACATTAGCAGTTCAGAATGCACTGCTTGTTTTGAAACAGAAGTCTATGAAAACCAGAGACATTAGTCATTACATATTTGCTAGAAGAGGTGGCATCAGTTTTCAGAGCATGTGGGTTTGTTCCTCTTTTCTAGGCATTTTGACAAAGATGCATTTCCAAAATACTAGAATTTTAGTGTATGTCAATTTCCTAAGGAGGTTAGGTGTGCGTCTTAAGCAGTCCCCAGCTTTGTCTGTGAAACTGGAAATTCCTCATTTTGCTTACCTTTCATGATATTTGAGATCTTGCATTTTGCTTCACTGAACTCAGTGCTTTCAGCAGCTGGGATCAAGTGACATGGATAATAATTAACTGTGGCTTTAATTTAAAAAAAGATATATAAACGAAAAGCCTGGCCATTGCCTTACTTTGCAATTCTGCTCGATTCTTGTCTCCCTTCAGTGCTGTGTCTGGGATTTCTCTGGGATTGAGCTGGATTTTTCCCATAGAATTTAAATCGGGCCAATCAATAAACTGCACTGTTTACAATGGCAGTGGAGGAAGTGTTCAGCCTATATTGGCCACGCTTCCAGATATCGACTTAACATTAATTATCGTCTTGTTCGGCTCAGTACTTCTCTCTTCGTCATGGGGATTGTTGTTTACATTTCCAGAAAGCTTCATAGAGTCAAACTGGTGCATTAAAAAGTGAAAGGATAAAATGTAAAACTTCAACAGAGTCCATGCAAGCCGTTTATTTCTTAATACCCAAGGGTCTAGATCCTTTGTACAAAGTAAAGTATAGCACAAGACCAAATAGTGTTTTAGGAAGCATACATTTCACTAGGATCAACATATCATACTGTTGGACTGAATAAGGAAGCTTGACGGAGTGAGACTGCAAATTGTGTAAATTTGTGGCTTTAAGCCCATAATTTTAAGCCATTGCAGGCAAAATGACACACCCTCAAACTGTGCTTGTAGTGTTTACTTTGGTATGTGACCAAGCTGAACCTCAGAACAATGAAAAATGAAATGTACAAAACCTTGAAGTCCTAAATGATCTGAAAGATGTTTAACACCTGCTCTTGACTTGATAGGAATTTGGCTTCATTGAGAAATAACTAATTCTCCTTAACTTGGCACATAAAATTTACATGTTTACAATACCATAGCAACTTGACTTTCCCTTTGAATAACAACTCTGAGTGTCTAGCCTCTGATTTCAGGCGCATTACTCATAACGCTCTGGGGGCAAATAGCTGAGTGTTCCTGTAATAATGTTCTTCTTTCAATTTTTCCCTTTGCCTAATTTCTTCTGCCTCATTTTCTTTGATTCTTTCAGCCCACATATTTCTGTTAATTAAGGTTTTATATGTATTTTCTTTGCCAAAGGTTACACTGCATGTAATATAGAACATAAAATTAAGCAACAAGATTGTTAGATATTAAAAGTGATGATTTTAATTACTCAGTTGATTTTAGTTGCTATCCAAATGCCATTAAAATATTTGGCATTTTTCTTTTGAAATATAAAAGCCAGTTTTGAATAATAAAACCATTTCTTTTCACTCTGAGATTTTGCTTTGGGGTCCACTTGTAAAACCTGGCATAGCTGCTCCTTAGAGGTGTGAACAAATTTTTGCCTTGGAGACACCATGTCTCCTCCAGTTGGCTGATGCAGAAAAAAGCAATGACACCCGTCCTGAAACATTCGTCCCGACCAGCAGCTGTATGCCGTCCTGGGAGGTCACCAGGATGCCAGTCATTCATTTGGACCTGGACTTGTTTAGCCCCCCACACTCGAACCCACACCCACACACACACATGCTCCCAGTAAATAGCAGTGCTCCTCTGCTGCTGAGGCTGCACATAACATGTGATCTGATGGCTGGCGTTGACCTACGGCACTGTAGAAAGAAGGTGAGAGAGAGGGGCTCTCTGTCCGCATGCCTGCATTCGAGCTCAGCAGCTCTGAAAATGTACCAGGGGCTTTCCATTGGTCCAGAGGCAATGAAGAGAATGTGGCCTATGGCAGGAATCAGCAGTCTGTTGCGAGCGATGAAGAGCTGAGCAGGTAGTTGATGGACACGGCTGCCTTGAAGGTGTTGAAAGTGATGAAAAGATTACAGTTTTTTTACGCTCCATTTGAGCTCTGTATTGAAAGGAAACTGCATATAGACACACATTAAAACTTTCTTTAGACAGTGTAGGGCTTATTAGTAATTCAACGATTTTATTCTGAAGTACTGACAGCAAACAATCTCTAGTCTATTTATATCATGTAGGATCTCATACCAAGCATTACTTATTAATAGCATTTCCACTTTTATTGTGCATTTTTGCCAGAAAAAGAAAATCTACCTTTCATTAGCATTTCTTAGATATGCCCTGACAAAAGCCATTTTTAAAATTGTTCTTTTCATGTGTGACCTTTTTGAAATCATTTATCCTGGTCTGGAGTAACAAAACCTGGAATCTTAACTTTTGATGGTACTTAAGAAAGATCATATTTCATAGAATAAGTTAAATAAAGTAAAGAAAACAGTAAAATTATGTTCTTTTTAATACATTACAATGTTCGATCTATTTACTTTGCACATTAGAACAATATATCTTGATATTACAATATAAATACTCATCGAGTTGTTAAATAAAACCCTTCACTTTTATACAATATAAAATTTTTATTGTAACAATGTGATGCCACGTTTTAAAATTTGAAAAAGACAATGATCTGTTTCTTTTTTTTTATAAATACTTCTCTCTAAAAGCAGTATTACGAAATACAGCTATCTAAAACAATTTTCATAATAAAACGGTTAGTCACATTAAAATTTTGGACTTTATAGTGATTTCTAGTTAAACTGTTTTAACTCTGACAGGCAGCAGTTATTGCCCCATGTCGCACTTTCAGGACAAGCATAAAGCAATTTACTCCTTTTTTACAGCTTGTTCATCCACTTACTGTAAGACTTTTGTGTAAATCAAACGATTTATAAAATTGTTGACTGAAAAAAAGTCTTTATGACTTCCAGCTCTGTTGTTGCCCCATCAAGTCGCAATGATTCAGCTGTGAGATATGTAAATGGTTTCAGCTGAAGTCTGACACAGACTCGGTATTGTGTAAACTAATAAAAGCCCATTGTTTTATTTTATACAAAATGGTTTTATTTTTAGTGTCGGGACAGAAACCAAAGGGAAAATATCTAATCTGTGGTTATTTAAGTCGTTGATAATATGAAATGGAAGGGCAAAGAAGTAATTTCTGTGAAGCCAATGAAAAGTCACATTGTGCTCTGACCCAGTTAGATAAAACTGTCTGTAGAACTGCTGTGCTTGCACTGTGTACTTGATATTATTGGAAAACAAGCAGAATCAGTAACACATTTCTAGTGCTGGCTTGCTGCTGCTACATGTGCTTCCGTTCCGTTATCTCCACGTTTACAGTCTGTCAGTAATCTGAAGCCATCTTGCATAACTATTTAGACAAAACTACATTGTAATATGTACAAAAAAAGTTGATCTTATTTTAAAGATCAGTGCACTGAAAACTGCTTTGGTCTCCAAACCTGCAATTTATGTGCATCTACAACCAACAAGAGAAACAAATATTTATCCTTACTATTGTCTGAACAGTCTATAAAAATGAGGCTTTGAGATCTTATTCACATCTTTTAACAAGAAGATGGGAAACAGCTTTCTGAATTGTAGACTTCTCCATCAACTTCTCAGGTTGCCATCTTCAGACATTCTCTGATGACTCTGCTATAGTTGGTTTCATCACAGAACTTTGTGGACTGGTGTCAGCAGAACCACCTCCTGTTAAACGCAGCTAAAACCAAGAAACTGGAGGTGCCTTTTCTCAGGCACTGACCCGCCAAACTGGCGCCAGATGGTGAAACAACATGTATATTTAAAAATATATCTAGATATATTGAGATTGGATTACCATCTGGTGCCGGTTTGGTGGGTCACATATTATATATATATGTGTGTAGATTAGAGACATATTTACGATGTCTCTGAATTAACCTATCCAGATGCACATTACTTATTTGAACATTACTAATTTGAATATGGTATTTTTTAATAAGCGCATATGTAAATTTCTCCTTTCTTTATGGTCTTTTATTCTTATGTTTATATATTTCTACTTTTGTGGGCATATGCATTATTCTACTTGTATTAACTTGCTGCTTTTGACACCTGCCTTTTCCCACTATTTTATTCTAGCACTGGGACTCATTTGCCAACTATAGAGAGACTTAGGGTGAGACATTATATGCTGATAACTTCCTCAAGGTCAGTAGGAGCACATTTTTTTTCTCAAAATTTGTTAAACTTATACTACAGGTAAAATTAATAATGTATTAAGTGGGAGTGAAAATAAGAGCCAGGTCAATTTTTGTAAAGAAATGCTGTGTATCCTATATTTGCTTTCATGCACTTTTCACACAACCGATAGTTGTGATCACAGGAAACACTGTTAGCACTGTAGTCCCAAAGCAGGAATGCAAACACCCGGCAAGCTCTTCCAAGAATCCCCCAGTTGAGGACTTTTCTGGAATGTCCTAACAAGCCTTCCCTGCCGTGTTTACAGTTTCATACCAATGGCAACCCTGCAATCTGTCTTGCCAGCATGTCATTATCTGAACTTCTCAAGAGGAAACACAGGGGAGCAGTTGGATGAGATTTCTCCTCTATAAACAGGTTCAGGCTATTTCAAAGCTGACCATGTGACTCTATGCAGAGCAAGTAACAGAGATAAAATCAGGCCACTGCTACTGCTGTAATTGGGTTTTGTGTACATTGTTACCTATCACTTTAAATTAGGAAAATGTTGAACTAAATAATTTACTTAGTTTGGGGGATGACAAAAGAAGCAGCTACCCTGTGAAAAGTGGAACATTTGCATTAAGAAGAAAAAAGTGCTTTGACAGAGTGGAAAAAGTCTGAAACAAGACTGGCATTGAATGTTTTTATGGACTGTTAAAGTTTATCAGACCCAACTAAACACAACTTCTGATGAAATTCATTGAATTCTTAAAGAAAAATAAGATCTCAGACCTTACTGACTTCAGATCGCTCTTATATAACCCAGGAATGTTGGCACCGGACCATCTCACTAAATCAAGCAGAGGAGCAAAGGTTCAGAAAAAAAAACATTCATTTCAATCCCACAGGCATCCAGCGAAGTCTTACAGTGCTTCTAAAGTTTATGTAAACAAGTATTTTCTAAATCATGGCAACAAAGAATGTATTTATGTTGAAAACAAATTTCAAAGATGGAATTATCTGAAAGTCACAGAAGCTTCCTTAAGAACAATAAGTCAGCTTTTGACTCATCGGTTCTGGTTGAATGAACATGTTCGCTATTCAGACCTTTCCAACTCATTTTGATCCAAGTAAAGAAAACTGTACATGCTCTACATGTTCAAGTACGCCATACATTCAAGCATTATGCGTCATTTGCCTTCACATGCAACTTGAGTATGATGCAACCTATACATCTATAACAGCTTCAAAACTATATGAGGTATCTATACACCTGTTTTTCTCCTTTTGAGAGAAAGACAGGTGTGGCTCACTGTCACACCTTATGCTCCAAAGATACACAAAGTTATGCGTTACTAGTGAAAACATCCCAGACTCTGATCGACAAAAAACAGTGAAGTATATATTTAAGAAAAATCTTCAGAAGTGTTGAAGGTTTCTCCCCTGAATGAATGTCCTTAATTTAAAGGTTGGGAAAAATAAGTATTCTTCTCAAAATAGAGATTAAAGGTCATAAGTTTGTTTGACACATAAATTCATTCTGTGTCTCAAACTTCTGGCATTTCCTGCTTTGTAGCTTCACACCAACAGTGCTGTGGGACCCTCACAGACTACTTCCTGTCCTCAACAATACTATTGACAAAGAGTGAAAGCACCTTTGCCAGTAAGTCCTGTAGTATATTCCAATACTTGAGACCAGACCAGCCTCTGCCTCTATTCTGGGAACGGTCTTTAAAAGAAAACTTGGAGGGAGTTGAGACAAAATCACTAAAAGATGCCTGAAACATGTGAATTTATATATATATAAAAATTTTTTTTTTTTTTTTTTTTTAGGAGTATCCGGTTTTGTGGCCAACACCATAGTAACAGGATGTATGTTTAAGGAACATGACCCTGTGACTTCACACTGACTGACAAAGGAACAAAACACTGCAGATATCTGTCTTACTGTTATTCTTAGGGGTTTCACAGCTTCTCGCTTACTGTCCAAACATAAAAACTCTGAGAAACATGGGCGCATACTTTTAAAACAATTTACATTTTGTCACCACTGATGAATCGGTAAGATAGAATGTAGGTCAGGTGAAGTGGAGGAGCTCTCTAACTGTTAAAACAATGAGACGATAGATTAGTGAGAGAAAATGACTCACAACTCAGTTAGCCTGTGTTCCTCATTAGACATCATGAATGAATGCAATGGAAATATTTTGACTGGAGAGTGGAGATTATGCAACAAAGGTGATGAACCACAATTTAGACTACAATGCAGTATTATTCAGCACATATCATTTGTATAAGATCCAGATAAAGGATATAGTTTTATGCCATAAGAAAAATAAGGGAAGTACAAATGCTTCTCCTTTTGAGAGACATAAATGTAATTTTTATTATGAAGCTACAATTAATATCAACAAATTGTTATGAGCCATTAACCCTCCCATAAATCATCATCATTATCACTGGCTAGAAGCCAAGCTCATCCTTTCACAGTGAAACATTGCTGTAGTCAGTTGCTCACATACTGATGTTTTCTCCAATTCATTGCAAGAGATAACAGCTTTTACTAAGATCTAAATCTCAGACCAGAAGTTCAAGTCTACTGGAGTAGGAGTCTCACTTGAGTCAACATCTCAAACTTTGTTAACCAGCTCATTAGTTTAACATTAAGAAAATTTGTGTTTTAGTTATCACTCCCTCTGAGGTCAACAGTTCATTGCAGTGCCCATGAGAGATTACGACAAGGTGTTCAATCAAAACACAAAAAGAGGAACAGGGGATGACTGCAAAGATCTGAGTTCACCTCTGGGTGAATGTGGGTCTAGTGTAGAAATGCATCAATTTCTACTCTAGTGCTATCTTCACAAGTGCTATCTAACTAACGTTAGCTCATTCACAACATACAGGGACCCTTATTTGTCAAACAACAATGTGCTGAAATGAACAAAACTGAGACAGAAAACAAAGATAACTGAGGTATGACAACAACTAAGGTCATCCAAATTAAATCCCTTAAGCTTCCTCACTTCAATTTTTTTTCTGGGTTTTTTTTTATATGCAGGACTGTTCCCTTTGTTCTGAAAAAATCTGGGTAATTCCCACTTCACTATCAACACAAACATTGTTTGTCAGAGGAAATACTTCCTCTTATAATACAGCAATGCTTGCTTCACGGTGTTGGCACAGTGGAATCCAGCAGATGGTGCTTTGTTGTATTTGTCAGATGGGAGCCACCTTGCGGTGTGAAACTATTTGGTCTTTTTTGCTTAAGTAAAGAAAGCAGTTTTTGTGTGTTTTATTAGTTTGCATAATAAGCATGTGTTTACGACTTAAATCAACTTGGTTACAGTATTTGATTTGCGTGAACGGATAGACAATCTGAAGACTGAAAAAGTGCTTTATCCCATAACATAATTTATGTTATGAAAAGCTAATTTGCTGCCCTCTTTGTTTTTGTGTGATGCTAGCTTTCCCACGAAAGCCATAGTTTCAGAAGATGCTGCATGAGCAATTTGATGTAAATGTGCTGACAAACAAACAAATCTGCACATGTGTAAAGGCGCAGCACCAAGCACATTAATCATCCTCTGTTTTGAGCCTGAAGGTACTGGGAGCCATGGAAACCAAATACCAAGAGGAGAAAAATCTTGGTGCTTCTTGTCCAAGTTTCATCCCACTGGCGGTCGTACTAAACCTCATGAATCGCATGACAATAACAACATTCCTCATCTATGTGATATAGTCCAGCAGGAATTCCTGTTAAACGGAGGATTTTCTCAGGGCAAATACTTCACTGGATTAAAAACATCTGGTGTACCGTGCAAATCTGAAACAAAAATAATGTTAAAAACCTTGTAAGTTTTTATTGTTTTCCTTACCACATCGATGTATGTGGTAAGTGTTGGTCTGGGTTTAGTAGTTTGTGCAGAACTACCTGATAGTGTTGAGAGTAGAGATTGTGTTGTCAGGATGTCAACAGACTGAAAGAACCTGTAGCATTTAGGGATCTTTTAGGTAACAAAAGCAAACAGAAAACAAAGATAAAAGTTTTTATAAAATTCTAACTGCGGTAGTTACACTAGCGGTTCAAAGTCCATTGCCAGTATGTCTGTGTGAGTTTTGACCCTAGTGCATTGATACTACAGAGAAACCCTGGAAGCACTTGTTAATATGTGCTGGGTTGAAGCCTGGGTCAGAGAGAACCAACAAAGTGTCTGTTTCTTTCAAACATTGCAGAAATAACTTTGTCATATTGGATTGGACATTGCAAGAAAATATTTATTTTTTCTCTAGTAAAAATAAATATTTTCTGACAAACACAAATGCATATTTCAACAAAAACTTTGATTTTTTTTTCACATCCTCTCTATCAAAGCCACAATCATCAGATTTGATGAAACCAAACTTTAATATTTTACTCTTGCAAAATGCTATATGTAAGGAAAAACTAAGACTGCATCATCAACACACCATTACTCGATGGCAATATTATACCATGAGAATTATTTTTCTTCAGAAGGGATGGGGAAAGCTGGCCATGTTGGATGGGAACATAGATGGTGCTACATACAGGTCAAGCCTTGAGATTGGCCTGTATGTCGATCTCTAGGATTGACAGGCAATCCTAGAGATTGTATGTCTAGGTTATAAAAAAACTTTCAGCAGCACAAGAAACTTAAACATATAGCCAGAGACACAGTGTTTTAGATCAAAGCACTTTAATGCGTTTAAATGGCAGAGTCAAAATCCAAAAATAAATCAAACTGGGTCTCTAGAAAACTTTGAAAGCTTATTTTCAAAGGTCTTCTCCATGCAATCGGAGTGTCTGATCTGAGACACTTTGCAAATATCTTACTTCCACTTCACGATTCTGCAATACTAAATCACACCAGATCCTTCTAAATGCATTCAGGTTTCTGGTAAGATGACAAAAATTTGTTAAGGTTCAAAGTTTTTTCAAAGGTCATATAATCAAAGATTATTGGCACAAGTACAGAAAACACACAGAGAAAAGTGGGAGGGGAAAAATTATTAAACAATTTAAAATTAAACTGCCAATTTTATAACTCGAAGTGCATAATTGTGTTTCACTTGTAGCATCCCTGAGAGTCCGGAAGAGGTCTGGAGATGTTGTGGAAGGCCCACTGCAACAGGCCATCAATTGAGTTCTGCTGCCATAGAAAGAGCGGAAGAAAAAGAAAGAGGAGATGTTACAAATACATATCCAGTTGACATTTCCAAATGATGTGTTCTTCAAGATTAACTGAACTGAATGGCAAATGCAGCCAGTTAATACCCGAGTCATCCCTAATTAATACATTTATGTAAATTATTACTAAAGCTAAAGTCAAATCACAATATTCTTAAAGTACAGCAGAAATAAAGCATCAATCAGAGAAGATAATGACTTTATTTTTGCATCATTTGGTATGTACCACGCTTACATCTCCCAAGATGGAGTCCAGTTCATCCTTATTGACAACTGGTTCAGAGAAGGAAGTGCTCTGATCTTGACTGAATGAGTTCTGGACTGAAGGTGCAAGCTAAACAAACCAGAAAGAGTACAACGATTACAATGCAGCATGTGTAGGCTTTTCTTCTCTTTTGTTTCTGTTGTAAAGGTCTGTAGACACACCTGCATGCCTCTGGGCTCAGTTTCTTTCTCTGCAGAATTGCCCCATGGTCTAGAACAGGACAAGCAGACAGATCTTCCCCTTTGATGCACACACACACATTGCAAGTGACTCAGACTGAAGTGTATCAGGTTTCTTTCAATCAATGTGTAATTTGAGCATCGCAGACAGCGAGCTTCAAACTGTTCTAAATCACCGAGCTAAACACAGTTCCAAAATTATTACACATTTTGTACATCAAAGTCTATGCAAAACTGATTCATATGATTTGATTGATGTTAACTTTAAAACTAAGGCCAATTTCAAAAAGGTAGTGCAACAAAATTATAGGACATCCATCTTTCATTTATAATTAACACCATTTTCTGAAAGTACTGACCCTGAGTTACTTCTGGAAAACACCATTTGTAATCCATTAGCCAGGACTTGGGGAATTGACTCTACCATCACACTCTTAATGCAATGCTGGTATGACTGATCAATACTAGCCTGAAAGAGAGGGAGCTCCAAGAAATTTGCTCTGTACAGTATCGATCAATGGTTGTGTAAAATTAGGGACACAATCCCATTACAGGGCACGAAATACCAAATAAGGGATCTGAACGTGAAACCAGGAATCAAAAGAACATTTAGATATTATTGCTATTAGAGTATTTTGGCTTTAGTTATGCTATGCAGCACTCTATGGTAATATCTCATACCGAAAATATAAATTAATCCAAACATTCATTTGGAGACGTTTAAACAGAAGGGACTCATGTTATTTCTCGTCACTGATAAAAAAATTTAAAAAAATGGTTGTCTTACTTGGAAAAGTGGCAATGTGCATGAAAATGCTTTAAACACTGAAGGCAGTGAGTCAGATCTCCTCCAAGGTGACAAACACCGCACACCTCCCTCAGCGACACCATCTCTCCACCTGAGCACTGGACACACAGTTCACTTTCATAACCAGCAAGAAGCAGCAGAAAAAGTAAAGATTCAAAGCTAAAGTAAAACTCCTCACCTGGTTTTTGCCATTCGATGCTTTGATAGAGGCCGTGACACTCGTGAGGGAGGATGATAAAGTGGGGTAGAAAGAGTTGTCTAAGATGGAGTTGGTTTGGTTTATGCTGGTTTGCTGAGGCTGAGAGGGGAGAACCTGAATTGAAGAACAGAGCATTGCCTTTAAGTAAAGCACTAAATTAAAGTGAATACTGACAGACTGACAGAATCGTGATTTTAGAATATGATAAATGTAATCATCGTCAATAATGAAAAATAATCCCTTATTTATATAAAGTCTACTATATTCTTTTCAGACAGTGTTAAATGTTATATTACAATGAAAGGCTTTATAAACACACCTGGACAAGCTGTAGAGCATTTTCTTGTTTCACTCTAAGCCCGTAGCACCACTCACACTGCCAAGAGCCACTGTTAATTACAAAGTGCATTTTATTTTTGAAATACTTCAGTCAAAAGTCTATTATCTAAAAGCTTCTCACATTTATCTCTGTAACTGTTTACCTGGGTATGGAAGTGAGTGGAGGGTTGAGGCAGGTCAGGTGAAAGGCTCGAGGACAACCGTCACAGCAAATCAACTCCCCTCCATCCTTACACAGCGCACACTCATCATCATTAGAGTGTATCTATGCACACCCACAAACACATACAGCTGAGATCAGATGAGAAATAAAACGGCACCGTTCATTTAAGCACCACTGACAACATTGATGGCTCACTGTTATTGTGTTTGCCTCCCCCTGGTGGGTAAACCTGGCACTCGCAGACTTTTCGTGGGACTTCTCTGCTAAACTGTACGAGTGAAAACCTTCAGCACCTTTGATGCACTTTCGGATGGAGCCTGTTTCAAGACAGTACTGTTTGCCTCAAATATCTTCTCATGTAGACAGAACAAAAACAGAACATCTTGCTACCAATTTCTCACATAAAAAAAAAAACATGTTACCACATGGTAATGTATCCCAAAGCTATTAAGCAGTTTAATCAAAGTTTAAAAAGTTTAAAAAGCTTCAATGTCTTACCATCCAGTGCAGTACACTCCTGTTTGATTTGCATGTTTTCTTTTTTATCCTGGCAGAATTGAAGATCTGAAGAGGAGGAAGACGAAGAAGAGGAAAGGGCTACGCCTCTTTGAATGGAGGAAGATACCATCTGCAGACCTGTAGCAGAATTCTGATATATTTCTGACATAAATGCGACACAAGTTCATTTAAATCAAGAATAAATTGTATTACTGTTTCCAGAAGGTAGTTGCAGTGCTCGCGCTTCGCTCTTCACTCTGTACAACTTGACTTTACTCACTGGTACAAGATTAGAAAATCTAAGTTACGGTAAGTTAAATTTGATGAGAAACTTACTGGAAAAATACTGTTGGATTGAAAACTGATTGGAAGAAAGTAAGATGACCTGTTCCATCGCTTGTCTTAGCATGATACTCTGAATGTTGAACATTTGCTCCCTTGTCCTCATGGCTCCTCTTCTTGCTGTGAGAAGCTTTTACTCCTCCATAAGATCTGTTTTCAGCTTTGGAACGTGGAACATTTGGTCCTAAATGGACAGAATCAGCAGAATGACCGAAACAGTCAAAGTCAAATGAGGTCAAGACAAGACTTTTATAAGAAGGAAATGTTTTCAAGGAAATTGGACTTCACAGACTGGTATTCAGGTTAGCGAGAAGCGCCTTTAGCTTGGGGTAGCTGTCCATGTTGTAGTCCTTGGACAGGTTGCTCCAGAAAGCCTGGAGAGTTGACCTGCTCTGCTCCAACAGCCATGAAAGAAGGGAGTACATGGCTTTGTGAATCCCCTCGCTCCCTTCCTTCTTAAGAGTATCCTGGAGAAAACAAAATGCTCTAACGTATGTGTTTCAAAACACTGCATGTCAGATGTACAGATTTATGTCTCGTGAAAATCTAAATCAAACAACTGAATGTCGTTATCCACAAACAGAGATATGTTTTTAAAGAATTTCACCTCTTAATAAAAGTTTGGACATATATTCCTGTTGCTTACCTGCAACTGTTGTTCTGTGATTATGTTTTTGTCTGCCAAGCCGTACACAATTGGAAAAGGGTCATCCACCGCCATCGCTATGTCAGTACGCAGCTCGCGCAGCAGAGAGCGAAGGTTGGCGTCTCTAAACACCTCAACTCTGGACATGATCTACTTCAAGTGAAAACGAGAACTTCAATGAGGAGCCGACCAGGCCTGAGTTTGTACATTCACCCCTCTGGAGGAGGTGTGTCCTATTCAAGTAATGAAATTTTGACAGGTGTGCCATGCAAGAACACCAGGAAATATTATGTATTGTAGACAGTTTTCCATTTTCCTGTAAAAGTATGTTTAATTTCTGTATTTGATACAGATTTATTTGTCACAGTTGAAATAAAATTGACATCCTCATGAGACCACAGACCTGATGTACCAGAAGACCTTTCCACAGACACTCTGAGGTGTTTTATTTGTCCAACAACGACACCAACCGCCTTCATCCAGGGGAATACCTGCCCTCTTACACCAGGAGAACGCAGTGAGGCAGCACGCTGTTTTGCAATTCTCCTAAAAGGTTCTTTCCATCTCAACTTCCCCTCAACTATCAGGTTTGCAGACTCTGAGTCACCACGGAGAGCTCAGCACTAGTGTCATAATTATCACTTTCCAGTGAACTGGAAACATCAAATCAAAACTGTAAATAATAAGCTGATGGATTACATGACCGGTTGGCTGCTATGCTCATGGTCCAGCTGTTGCTCATCATTTAGAAGCTGGAGAGTACTTTCATTTTTCTCAAACAGGACAAAAAATGCCTCTTGTAGATTTGTTTAAGTTAATATCTGGAGTGAGGAACACTAAGTTCAGCAGGTGGTTGAGTAAAGGCTAATCTTTGTCTATCACAGTAATTTGTTTTTTTAATATAACTTTCTAGTGTTCATCTTGGTTGTTATTTTTTTTTAAAGGGATTGAATATGTTTTCTTTGTGGTCTGAGATATATTCTTTTGAATCATATCCATCCAAAAGTAAAAGTGAAGCTGCCTGTGTGTATTTTTTATTTTTTGAAGTGGAACAAAAATATTTAAAATTTTCTTAAATGAATTTCTATGTGTCATAAAGTACCTACCAGTACTATTTTTCAGCAAAATTACAATTGCAAAAATGGGACATTCTCTGATTGTGTTGGTTACAATATTTTTGTATCCAACAGATAGAAAACCTAGAAAAGATTTTTATTCTCCTTTAAAAGCCCATTGAAATATATATATATATATATATATATATATATATACACATACATACATACATATATATATATATATATATATATATATATATATATATATATATATATATATATATAGTAATGTGGAATTACAACAAATTGACCAGAATTTGGTTGAAATTAACTTAATTCAATTCAATTTAACTGCATTGGACTAATTCAAATTGCAGTTTACTGGAAGGAATGTGAATTGAGTTGAATTAGTATAACTATAATGAACTGAGTCAAACCGTATTGTTCGAGATCAATACAAGATGTTCAGAAACTCAAAAACTAAATAGAGCAGTTTTAAATACTTTGTTTTAACCGTCACCGTCAAAATGTTGAATCAACATTTTAAACAGACGGTATGTTGAGGCCTGGAAGGTGTGCGTTATCTTTGGTCTTCTGTTCGGTTTTAGTTCATTTCTTTATATAGTCCTTGACAAATTTCTAATAGGGGACATTAAAGTACATTCTATTCTATTCCATTCAACAAAATGTGTTCCAAAAATATACATGATAAAAAGAAAATACACCATTTTGCTACCAGGTGAATGTAGATGGTTAGGAGAGTGAAGCCCTTTAATCTGTAATTTATTAATCATTAAACATTATTACATTATTCATACTGGTGAACAAGGACCACTTCTACAGAGGGACGTTCACAACATACATATTACATTATTATATACAGTGCAGTGCATTACAGTGGATTGTTATATGTGTATTACCAGGATGGGGGGACAGGGAGGCTGAAAGGAGAGAGGCAGAGGGAGGAAAAGAGGAACGGTGGAGGGTACGTTGGAGGGGCAGGGGGTTGTAACAGTAAGCTGTCTGTTTTATTAGCTCTTTTTTATATTTATTTTTTCTTACCACAGCACAGTTTGTTCTATAAAAGAGAAAGAGAGAGCAAAAGAGAGTGTGAAAGAGTGAGATAGAGATAAAGAGAGAGAGAAAAAGAGAAAGAGTGCCACGTTTTCACAGCTACTGTTAGGTGAACCTATTGGTTGTTTGACCCCTGTGGGGAATATCAAATGAGAGACGTTTTGTTTTCATGAGATGCTATAGAGAGATGCTATAAAACATTCTAAGATGTTCTGAGTGCTTCCAGAGCGCAGAGACCTTGGAGGGCAGGTCAAAGGTCAACGAACAGATCAGCGTGCATGCGTGCTGCAGACATTCAGACGTGTTCGGCCATCAAAAGAAACGGCCGGCCCTCCGACGTTTTCCCCTTCCGTGTTTAGGCATCATTTTTGGTGCTTTCCCTTTTTATTTATAAAAAATACAAAACATAACAGCGAAAAGAACTCTGTTGGTCGCCCCATTTTTCTCTTTTTTTTTTCTTCCCACACTGTTTCTTCTTTAGTTGTTCCTCTTCAACGCAACATGTTTATTTATTTCTTTTTTCTTTCTCCTCCTCCAGTCTTACATATTGACAAAGTATACAATATCTTACAACTGAACAAGACTGAAAGATAACATTTGATTCGTCCAATCAGATACAAGGTCTGGCTCCTATATCCAATTAGAGAAGTCAACTGGAAGCTAGCCAGTATAAAGCAACACAACAAGCCTATGGTGTGAGGGGAGCCATCCAGAAACAGCTCTGCATTAACACGAACAGCCGCCCTCCGGCACGGTGGGCTCTGCTGGTTTGTCCAGCTTGATGTCAATCACTGGGAAGGTTCAGTTAAGAAAACCACATTGGGACTTCTAGCATGAGTGTCAGAGCTATAATTCTTAATGCATGTTCTTGTACAATAGAATGAAATGGTGAATGAACATAAATCAAACAGAGCATCTATTTTAAACTCTTATTTTGTCAATTAATTGACATTATTCTACAAGTGCCTCCTCCTCTGCTGCTGTCACTTTTCTGACAGCCACTATGTGGTGCCAAAGCCCTGCATCAAAAAACCTCTGCCTGGCTCTGTGCAGTCCTTGCCACTTAGGCATGAATCGTTTAATGGCGGATGCTTCTGTACAGGCAGAAGGCTTGTCTGACTGTTTGTGTTTTTGCCAGCAGCCACTAAAAGAGTAAAAATAAGCTTGCCGGCTTCTCAGACACTTGGCTCTCAAAACGGCGGATCAGAAAAGCTGTAAAGGATACTGCCTTCGGGGTTTGCGTCGTCCAGACTTTCCATCCCAGGTAGGGCAGCTGCGACTCGACGAAACAGCTGGAAAGAGAAATAAAAATGTGAAAAAAATAAAATTATATATATATATATATGTATAAATATATATACAAGAGGGGTTTATTTTTGTTTGTTTGCTTGCTTATGTATTTGCACTATTAGAAAAAAAAGGTTCCATGGTTTAAATCAAGTTCTATAATTGTCTTTGCCTGTGAATTTTCTTTAAAGTTGAACTTTAAATGAGGTAAAATATGGTGAAACTGCCAGGATCACCTGTTTGACATTGGAGCCTGTCTTGGCACTGGTCTCGATGAACATGACGTTCAACTCCTTGGCTCTCTGCTCTCCTTCCTCGATCGTGATTTGCCTGCGGGAAAATCCGGCCAGACTCGACATCTGAGGCTGATTCACTCAGTTCTGACGCGTTGTTTTCAACAGCCTTTTTTTAAGCGGCAATTAAATGTTGGAGTTGATTACAACACAGAGTGTTTACCTCTTCTCCTCCAGATCTGTCTTGTTGCCCACGAGCATGATGATTACATCACTTCCTCTCTCCGTCCTGACGTCGTCGATCCATTTGCAGGTCTGCTGGAACGAATTTACATCTGTGGAGATTAAAGCGTCAATTTAGGGTTAGTGTCTTGCTGTGACGTTAAATACCAGCGTGCAAAACACTCAGTTATTTAAAAAAGGGATCAACGTGGGCTCACTTGTAATGTCATAGACAACCACTGCCACTGTAGAGTCCCGAATGTAGCTGGGAATGAGGCTCCTGAAACGCTCCTGTCCAGCTGTGTCCCACAGCTGCAGCCTTACCTGAATGTTAACACACACATACAAACACTCACACACTCTCAGCAGCTGTTTGTACATAAACTGTTACATTTCACACAAGTAAAGGCTTTTTTTCTGAGGGATAAGCCCATATCAGCTCGTGCAGGCTGGCAGGGGATAATATCCCGCGACAGAAATAGCATTTGCACAAGTTAAAGAAGATGATCCATGACTATGGCTCATTGCAAGGGGGGAAAAAAATGCTCCCAAGCTCTTACTAGGAGAAATAACCTTCAGATAATCATGTTAGAGCATAAAGAGAGCAGCGATTAAGCAAATCAAATCAAAGATTAGTCAAAACACAGCGGAAGCTAGGACATTCAATGACATCGGCATATTAAAACCCTCAAAGTTTAATATTTCTACATGCAAGTTCCAAAATAAATATCAGAATTTCCTACTGTCCGGTCTTCCAGGTACATGGTCTTTGAGAGAAAGTCAATTCCAATGGTTGCCTGTGAGAAAAGAAAGATGAGAAAAACTGAGTTTTTACACAATTTACTGCTCTAAGCAAAGTCATTTTTATGTATCTATAGAAATAATCAACCAAGCAAACAAAAAAAAAGATTTTTCCCCCCCAAAAAAGCTCATAGTACTCTTACTACAATTTAGAACATTTAGAACATTTAGCTTTGTTATTATTAAAAAAAATTTGAATGTATTATGACAAACCTATTGAGTCACAATGCCATTGTCTAATATGATTCATTAGTTCACAGTTTACATTTTAGTTCAATAACACTTATTAGTGTTATTCCTGCGTAAACAAATTTCCAATCATCAATAGTGAAGTGCACTTACTGACCAGAGCTATACCCAATCAATACTTCCTAACAGGTTCACATGTTACTCTTGTATGTTTCGGCTCTGAGCCTCACCTGATATGTGTTGTCAAAACTGTCATACATGAATCTGGTGATGAGAGATGTTTTCCCCACTGAAACCAAAACACACAGAAGTTGGTTTTGTTAGCTAAAGCACTCAGTAAAATGTTTAATCAAACAATTTCTTCAAATGGAGTCATTCAATGAAAGATATGTCAGAAGCAGGATATCTAACATTTGAAATGGTTTCTCAAGAAAACATGGACACAGAGTATGCATGGCAGCACAAATGCCTGCATGATATTGTATTAAAGTTGACATTTACAAATGTGAAATTGAAGATATTGAATACATTGTGCAGCTCTGGAGGAGACTATGAGTAGGTCAGAGTAAATTGCCTTAAATAATTGACTGCCAAAGCAAGTACATAACATCAGCCAGATAGATAGGAGTTAGTATAACGGCCACACAAATTATCCTATGGCAGACAGCCCTCCTGGTGGTCGCCTACCTCCTACCCGTCTTTATTTCAACAAATGTACTTTATTTGGTTTTCTGCCCTTCATAGCATGCTGATATTTTAGTTCATTATTCGCTGCAGGTTTCTTATTCCATACTATTCTAAATATGGCCACAGACTAACAAAACTCCTGAAATTATGCTTTTGTTTCTTGTTTTATTTTGCCATATGAATATTTTAAGTAGCCCCCATATGGTCAGCCTTTTAGGAACTTTCTGGAAGTATCCAATTGGCTGAGATCTTTTGTCTTTTTTCTGAAAAAAACAAAACATGCACACAGCAACCCAACCTACAAAGCGATAAAATGACAAATGCAAATGGTCAATATTCTAACACTGAAGAAAAACATTAAGCGAGGCAAACTGTTTCTCCAACACACCTGAATTAAATGGCTCATTAGCATTTTAGGGCTGCAGAGGCCTGGTAATAACCCATTCATTTGACTGTGTTGGAGAATGGAGGCGCCCACAGGTTACAGCATGGTAGAGCTCAGGGACTGAACTTGGACATTTCTGCTTTAAGAAAAGGAATAAAACTAATAAAAAAATGTAATTGAAAATTTGAAAAAATCACTGACTCACCGCTTTGCTCTCCCAAAAACACGAGTTTATATATATATATATATATATATATATATATATATATATATATATATATATATATATATATATATATATATATATATATATATATATATATATATAAGCAGTATACAAATAAACAAGAGAAGAACTACCTCTTAAAAATCATTTAACAGAGACATAGAATAAACACAACTACATGCTGCGTTGAAAATGTTACTCTGCATAAATCTGACAGCAAAGTGATTGCTAATTGCAAGGCTTAGCACTCTATAAACAAAAGTTGATTTGGGCATTCAGCCTTACTGCATCCTTGCACAACAGGGCCAAAACTCTGTCTCACGGCTAATGGAAATTAGATTTAAAATTTACCTCTTCTTCGACATTTGAACAAATCATACTTATAGTTACTTAACACTTCCATCATCTAAATGTTTCTGAGACAGCATTTTAGGAAAGAGTCAAGGGAGGAAACAAAATTAGGCCTGCGTGATATCAGGAAAATGTGACACTGAAATATTATTACTGACAATTATGACGACAATATTGATTGGAAGTAATCTACATTTTCCTTACTGCTCTCTGAGCATTGAAAGTCTATCTGAGTGGACAAACACATAGGAAAGAAAAGTTTTGATGCACAACAAATAGCAAATATTGCATCCAAATTGTGCTTGCAATCTCTTTTTTTTTTTTTACAGATATTGCAGTGATGGTTGCTATTTGGTATGGTGCTGCTCTACTAGAATTTGTCATTTGAAACTCGATGTTGCCAAACAGATGAAGGATTGTAGTCAAGTCAAGCGGTGATGTAATCAGGGTTTCTGTAACATTTTACCAATTGGCATAATGGATTTTTGTTGGACTGGAGTGTTTTATTATGGAGATCAAATAAAGGAATCCTTTTCATTGAACCTGTTTATAAAACTGAATTCTAGGAGTATGATTTCTAGATATGAACTAGATCTTTATTTTGTAACATGTCCTGAGATTACATTCGTTTTGAAGTAGCAATATATAAATCAAATAAGTGAACTGAAATGAACTAATCTCAATTAATCTTAATTAAGATATTTAGAAACATAAATAAATGGACCAAAGTGGGCCCTGTGTTCTCCATGCTCATTTACATCAATCCACGTGAAGATTTTATGTCACATCTGTACGAGTGTGGGATGGAAAGCATATATGTCCAGCAGGCCTCCTTAACACTCCAGCCTTGAAGCCTTATTGAAGCGATAGACCACGCCAGGCCCGTCTTCAGCACCATGGACAGCAAACATTGCAGTACAGGCCACACAAACACACACTCACACAGATGCTTTTAGTCGACACACACTCCCACAGAAATAAAACAGACACACATGCACATACACGCACACACACACACGCACACACACACACACACACACACACACACACACACACACACACACACACACACACACACACACACACACACACACACACACACACACACACACACACACACACTAAGACATCACGGTGAAAATCACAGACCTACTGTAACATCAGAGTTGGTTATCCTTTTTTTTTAATAATTGTGTTTTTATAGAATATTGACTTCTTTTTTTTTTGCAGCCACTTTTGGTGTCTAATATCTGAGCACGTCTTCAGGCACTAAACCTTTATTGATCTTCTTCTACTTGTGAATTCATCCCGTCGCATGAAATCACAGACCTTCTCACCCTAAATGAAAGGATTATTGATAACACAGTATAATCTTTCAGCGATGTCAAGCCTTTCTTGTTTCTCTGGGATAATTTATGGGACAGAGCAAGAGACTGCGTGCTTTGGAGATGTTACAGACATCGGCAGTCTAGGGTGTGTCCCGAACTGACACATGGGAGGCTGTTTGTTATCCTATCTAAAAAATAAAAGAAAAAATACAGAAAACTAACCAAAGGGGAGATATTGGAAATGTTTTCCTGCGTAGGAATTATGTGGGATGTCAGGAAAAAGGGAATGGAGATTAAAAAAAAAAAAAAAGGGGAAAGATAAGGAAGATATTTCACGGTCACTGCAGCACATCATAACATCCCCGTTCATTTCGCCTGCTGTGATACGAGTTAGGAGCATTTGCGACAACAAACGCTCCGCTCCATTCACAATCACATTTCCTCATGTAGAAGTTGAATTTGCGCGTATGCGGCTTTTTTTTTTTTCCTTCTTTTTGTCTCCCATTAATCAAATTATCGTGGCCCCACTGATGCTGCCAGCACCAACATCGGCATCACATACACCCAGGCCAACATCTTCTGGGTTCAATTTAACCTCTTTACGTGTCAAATATATACATATATATATGATTATACGCGAATTCTTCGTCATGCAACACACATGTTCTACATCCAAACCTCTCACCGATCACTGACTCACCGCTTTGCTCTCCCAAAAACACGAGTTTAAATTTCCTCAGGGGATTCCCCAAATCTCCTCCGGCTGACATGGTGGCAGATAAAAAGGCCTAACTTAAGATTTTGTTTTTCAAAATGTGTATTTTATGTATATTGTTCTTCTTTATCGGCCTTGCTGTCTCCCTCTCTCTCTCGGCTGTGGGTGCGCAGGAGGATCCTCCTCTCCTCACAGAATGGTGGGAATGCAGCTCAGCCTCGTCCTGTCAGTTCAGGCAGCGTTTGCGCCTGCGCGACCTCACCTCTTTCAAATCCCTCACCTTTCCGTTCGTATTCAGAAATGATTTTCCTTCCTCGAGACGGAAACGTAACGGATAGACAGGCAGGGTGAAGGTTAAAATTAAGGGCCTTGGAAATAAGGATCTTTAAGTGGACAGTAAACACGTTTTTGATTAAGATAATCTTTCTGTGCTAAAAAAAAATATATATATATATATATATCGTTCTTTGTTGGTCTTGTGTTTTAAATCCCGTGTTTTTATTTCCTATAATAATATAATTATGGATATAATCTTACAGTTAACCCTCCATAAATTATTATCCTTTATGTCAGGATTGTTTTCCAATGTTTTTTTTTATTTTCTTAAGGCATAAAAAAGATGGGAAAACAAATAAATAAATAAATTGTAGGTGATCAGTTATATAAGTTGTTATAATACATCACTATAATCTTTAGGGGTTACATAAAGTCTCTATCTATCTATCTATCTATCTATCTATCTATCTATCTATCTATCTATCTATCTATCTATCTATCTATCTATCTATCTATCTATCTATCTATCTATCTATCTATCTATCTATCTATCTATCTATCTATCTATCTATCTATCTATCTATCTATCTATCTATCTATCTATCTATCTATCTATCTATCTATATACCTACAAGAGTTCTCTAAAGTAGAAGTAGGAACTGAATATTCCTGAGTAGTTTTTTTTGTTGGATTTGGATTTAAGAAATATTTATGAATAAATATATATTAATATTTTTTTTTTTTTGCATTTACAGTGGTTGGCCAGTAGTTGATACTGCATTGTATGATTCAATGGTTTCCACTTTTGTGGTCTGTGTGCATAAAAATTGACATGAAACACAAGAAAATGGCTTTAAGAAAACTGTCCACTGCGGTAACCGCTATGCATGAAAGGGTTATTAATTGTGTTCAGCAAAACTGCAGTTGGAGATCTTGGACATCTGTAGACATTGGGTATATATAAAATCTAAACTTCAAATGCATTTTCTCTATTTGCAGAATTGGTGAAGGTTCTTCAAAATACTGAAGTTGTACAGTAACTTTTGTTTGCAATAACTGTTCATCAACAATGCTTTCTCAGTGTTTTATTTAGGATCCAACTCTTTTTTTTAAAGCATTATCATTTTGTCCCAAAAAAAAATAACCATCAACTTTTAGCTCAGTGTTCAAAGTCAAACAGTTCCGCCTCTTTCTCTTTCCAAAAAGCAAAACTGCGATCAATATATTTATATATATCTTCATTATTGAAACAGGAAACGTCTGTGTCACTGCCACTCTCATCTGGAGTTGCATTTTGGACTATAACCTTGGGTACAGGTTTAAAGTCCGGCACCAATGACGTTGGGCAGTGACACGTAGTTGAGTCACCGAAGAATTGAGTTTTGAGGTCTTCAAAGCCGTCGCTCCACTGCCGCCTCCCAGACTGAATTTCTTGGAGAACAGCCTTGTGGAAATCCCGCACCTTCTCCCAGGGGAAGAAGCTGACATGGTCAAAAACCTCAAAGCAGAGGAGATGTCTCATCTTCCTTTCCTCAGCAGACAGGTCTTGTTCCAAGATGTGGAAATAACCCAGCATGAAGAGGTCAAGGGTCAGGTTGTCGTGACTCATTGCAACTCCATCCATATCTGGCAGGAACTGCTCTGGGGAGTAGGTAACATGGGAGTGACATGAATTTTGTGATGAGACCAAATGGGATTTTGGAGTGCACTTTAACTCCAGCTTATTCCTCCAGGAGTTTACGATCTTGTCCACGGCACCTCGTTGTTGGCAGAACCGGAACAGAGAGTGGGGGTTCTGTTTCAGCTGAGCTGTAGCCGCTTTCCCTGATGCTGCAAGTTTTTCGTCACTCTGTCTTGCTGCTCTCATTGAAATGGCATATGCAGACTTTTTCCAGTGACTCAGGAATAACACAACTATCCGCTCTTTCCTCAAGCTGGTGGTCTCCATCACAGCTCCACAGGTTTTAATGGCGCCATGACTAAGGTGTGTGTTCACATCATCACTGCTTCCTGCTGACGGTCCAATCCAATTCTTCCCCTTCAGCCGCTGTGCGCCATGTACAACCCCAGCAAAGGGGTAAATGCTTCCAATCTGACCCTCAAAGTTGGACCTAAGGTTTTTTACTGACACACCAGACTGTTGGATCTCCCGCTCCACCTTCTCCCTCTTTTCTCTACTGCAGCTGCTGCTCTCCAAGCGATGGCTGAAAGCAGATGCCATCCCAATATGGGGTATCCTACATCCACTAGATGTCCCCGCAGGTGCAAACTCCTTTTCTTGGCTGTTTTGCATCAATCTTGAGTCCAAATCAATTTCAGAGGCAATTATGTTTTCCTGCAAACTCTTCATCCCTTCAACCATTCCTCCCACCAACCCCCACTCACTTTCTTTTCTCTGAGTTTTAGTCAGATTGGCCACCAGCAGAGACATGTTCTTGACAATCTCTGAGACACGATCACACCAGATGGGTAGAGTCAAGGGCATTTTTCCCTCAGAGTCCATTCTTTGTAGAATCTCCTTGTTGAGGGAAATATTGACGATAGGATCAGGTAAGATTGCCTTTAACTCCTCGGTTAGCCTGGTCAACTCTAATTCATAAGCCTGGCAACGTTTCTGCAGAGAAACAGACTCAATTTGCTGCTGCAAGTAAACCAGATCATCCTCTTTTAGGAGTTCACCAAAGGGCCCTAAGATGGCGTTGTGAGTCTGGGAGTATTTCCAGGAATCCAGTGGCATGTAGCCATTCAAAATATTCTGTTAAAAAAACAAAAAAAAACAAAGATAATTCACATTTCAGACGGATGATTTTAAAAAAATTAAAAAAAAATCGCATTTTGTACAAAAGTACAGAAGATAATAATAGGGGTTGACATCTGATGACATACACTATATTGAAAAAGTATTGGATAAAATATCCAAATCATTAAATTCAGGTGTTATGTACACTGTTTTGTTAAAGAAAGGGAGATCTGTGAATTTCAGTACTGAAAGACTGTGATAGGAAGCCACCAGTGCAATAAGTCCATATGTAAAATTTCCTTCAAAGGGATCAGAAGCAACAGCAACTCATCCTCAAAGGAAAACATAAAAAATCACAGAGAAGAAGGTTGATAAAGCCCTTTATGTGCAGAGTTTATAGAGTTTTGTGGTTTTTCGCAAGCTTGACAGTTTCACACCTCCAAAGTTCGTGTGGTTTTCCAAATAGTAATTTTTCTGTAGTTTCTCTTAACGTTATCCAGACTGGACAGAAATCCATTAATATGTTTCAGTCAAAATGTATTTAAACATCACTTTCTCTGGGGCTGTTTGCATAAAAAAAAAAACCGTCTCATTTTTCAAGGGTTATCAAACTAAAAACCATTTACCATTTTGGACATTCAGATTATTGATTGTTTTTTTTTTTTTCTAAGACAGTGTGCTCTGTCTTCCCCCCCCACACACACACAAAACAATGAAGGGGTACCTGTGCCTCCTCTGCCTCTTCATCTTGCATCCTGACCTGGAGCTGCCGAACCATCACCTGCCGTTTCCATTCTGGTATGGGGCGTCCAGTTTCATCGTGGGTTGGCACCAGAGAGTCAATGTCAACCATGATCATGTTGACACTTGGTACCTCCTCCTGCACCTCCTCCTGCACCTCCTCACCATCAAGCCACTATGGGTTTCCAATGACACAATGCATGGATATTTAGCCATGCATGTCAAGACATTATAAGCAGACAATAATTTTGACAAATTTTTTTATGTTACTGTGATGGACTGGCGACCTGTCCAGAGTCAACCCCACCTGTTGCCTGTTGATCCTGGAGATAGGCACCAGCAACCCTTTTTTATTATTTGCACAGCAACATTTATATTTTTGACAAACTGCAGTTTATCCTTTTGACTTAGTGTATTTTAATCGTTAAAAAATTTAAGAGATGACCATTGTCACTAAAAGCTTTAATTTTCAAATAAATTGCTGAATACTGTTTGTATCTTTGTAATTATGTAGTTGCGATTCTTCTGGCAAGAGGATATTTTTATTCAGGTCTGAAGTTTTAGGAGGGTGTAATGTTCACTTGGAAGACTGCACCGCATGACTCACAGTTTGCCCGGTGAAGACTGCAGTTAAGCCGGCATGCTTCAGCGATTTAATAGGCTTCATCCGAGACATCGGCGTGAGGTCTCTCTCTGGAGGCCTCAGGTGATTGAAGGATGTCACCACTGTAAGCAAATACAACAAAGGTGAAAGGTCAAATCATATGGTTTAACAAATATGGCTTAGAGACTGTGTGACAATCTGTTTTTAAATATGTGAGTAACATATTTAAAAAAGATATAATTTCAAACTTCTTTTCATTGTTGTATCAAAATCTTATTTGTTGAGTACATGGGAAGAGTTGTCCTTTTGATAGATGCTCCCAGCTGAGCTGTGGATTTCTGTAACTTCTCCAGAGTTACTGTAGACCCCTTCTGCGTCTTTGATTAATGCTTACTTTCCCAGCCTTGAATGGGTAACAATTTATTGGTATGTTTGGACACATGCTATTCTCTTCCTATCTTTTGAGCAGGTGAAACTTGCTTCTGGCAGAAGCTTGGACATGTGTCTGGCCTCATTACCTGAGGAGGCCAGTTGAACCTGCTGGATGGAGCCGGTAGTGTGTTTTTTCGAGGAGGCAGCAGGGGTTGGAGCGGTGGAGGTCACAGGAAGTGGGGTGGGGTGGCGAGGCAGGGGGAGAACCTCCTTCACTGGCTGCTGGGGAGACACACAGCAGGCATGAACAATGCTCTAAAGGACAGCCGAACCAAGATGCAGTTTTTGTTTCAACATGTTCCGCTTCCAAAATATTCCTTTAATGCTACCTTATTTGAGATTGAATCTTCAACACAACGTAGCAATTAGTGCCTACATCAAATTCAACTATTTATCCTGTTCTTGAAGCATTTCATTTCCCTTCCTCTGGGGTGATATTTATTTCAGATCAATGGTCACCTTATTGTTCTCCATTCTTCTTCTCCTATCTCACACTCTGGCAGATCCAAGAAGGAGCAGCCCCTCTGTTGAAAAGACAAGAGACCAATAAAACAGGCAAATAAGGAAATGCTGCACAAATGAGACACAGCTTCTCAGCAATCAGGCAGGAGATAAATATTGTCTAGTAGCAAACACACACTAAGGTAAAGACATAGGCAGTAGTGCTTGAAACTGAGACAGGAAGTGGTGAAACTGGAGCCTGGACAGTGGATGTATAGTAGCCCCCAGCAGAGTCCAGCAGAAAGCCTGTTGGAGCAACTGAGACACTGCTTTGAATACTGAATCCAAACATATTATCTCTTTCAAGAAATGTTTTGATTTATCCACATACTGAACTGCGTTATTCTGGCAGCTGTATGTATCACAGTTAGTGCTTTGTATAATTTTTATTTATTTCTCAATGCAGAAATAATTTCTGTTTTACATAGATTAATAAAGCTGAGTAATTTGATAAATTAGAAAAACTTCTTTACATATTTGTCTTAAAGAAACCTCTTTCATTGAGAACTTAGGTGACTATTTTTAGAAATGTCTCACCTTTAATTGACCCAAATTTCAAAACGATAAGCAATATTATAAACATTCCACTCAAAATTATAAGCAAAATTCTACTCATACTTACATTTTGCTCCCCTGCAGTGTAATAAGGACGCCAACAGCACCGCAAAACTTAAACTAACAAGAGAAACATTCAGCTGAAAACACAAGAGAAGAAAACACACATGTCTCGCTCTTTGCCTTGTAGAAGCCAATAACCAATAAAGCGAGTGAGCAGCATCAACTGGATCCAAACCTCAGACAGGGGGGCCTTCTGAGTGTGCATAATTAAAGCAGTGGGATAGGATGACTGGGACCTGGAGGTATAGAAACGATAGCTCTGTGAATGTATGTGGGGGATAAAATGCTGCAGAGCACTGAACACACACCATCAGGTGTAAGTGTGTGTGTGTGTGTGTGTGTGGTGTACATGATTAGTGCAGCATGCCCTTTAAAGGCGGTAGTATGTCTTTCCCAACACTTGCAGTTGGTTTGTGTCGATTTGGCGACCCCTACTGGCACTTGTCTGAGAATCACAAAGCTCTGGGCACCATTTTGTGGGTCATGATAGAGATGAACTGAAGGACAGCAGCGCATCACCAGAAATTATCTATTGGATACAAATATTTGTTTTATTAATATTTATATCTGGCACATTTTCTAAGTAATATTGAGTCAGATTTTGACTAAACAAAATTACAAAATCACCTCAGGTACCCCAAACCACCACAGTTCTTCTTAGGCCTTTGGAGGGTGTTTTGTAACCATGCTGTCTAGTCCTTATACTTTCCGGTACATAAAATCATATCATTAGTACTAAAAAACTATTGCAGATGAGAAAAATGGATATATCTAATATTATTCATATATTCAGCTAAAGAATTGGAAGCAATTTGTGTCTTTGTGGCAGTCTGCTCATAACAATGTGTGGAAAGTAAAACTTTTCTTTCCTACATTTTTGATTATAAAACAATACTTATCTTATGCCTGAATGATTCATAGGTCACCACATTATCTTAAAAAATAATAGATCTCAAAATGGTCTAATTTCAAAAGTGTCTGTCCCACTGTGCTATTTAAAAAGAACCTCTAAATGTAAGGTACACTGCTAGATAATATTTTGAAGGGTTACAAGAAGTACTTTGAACCTGGAAAGTAAAAGTTCAAAAATTAACAGATGGATAGAGAATTTTGCACAGTACTCATTAATGACTCAGTTACAGAGTTTAGTTACTGTTGTCCTTTTTTTTCTCTTTCACTGCATTACAATTAATTTTTTTTCTATCGCTTTAAGCTTTTTTTTTTTTATTTTATAGATCCGATTTACCAGCTGCTATAATTAAATTATCCAAAGACGTGCTGTCACTGTAAAACAGTACAGTGTGTACAAAGGATGTAGAGACAAATACAGGAAGAGAAATATGAGAGGCAACGGCCCCTGCCTCTATCTGGGGCCTCTTTGTATCGAGCCCGGTTTTCTTACCTCTGTTAATGGGACTTTAGTGTTACTGTGTTGCAGCAGAGAACATTGTGATAATGCAATCAATAATAGAAGTCCTGCACAGAGAAAACCTCACAAAGACTTAGCCCATGTGTCCACCTGAAAGAACAGCACAAACTGTTACACAGCAGACATGAGAAGAGCCATTATCCATTAACAGGGTTGATCTGTGCACCCAAACACAATCATTTAGACGTCCAATCCAATGTTTAAGACGTTTTGTTTGACAACATGAAAACAAAGAAATTTGATATGTTTGTTTTATATAAAAGTCCATTTGTTAGGGACTAAGTAAAATACATTATATAGATTAATTACACTCAGACTGGTCTTTTCAAGCCTTTAGTTCTGTTAATTAAAATGATTTTCCAAAAAAAAACACTGTCAAATTGAAAATATTACACCAGACAAATGAGATTGGTGTAACATAATCTGCTAAAAAGTATTTCAGTACTTTTAATACGTGTTATTTGAGTGTTTAAGTAAAAGGGAGCTAATCCTAATCTGTGAGCAACTATAGAGATGAAATATTTTAAAGTTTCCTGATTCTGTACCTTTAGCAATATAAACCCACAAAACTGATAAAACACACGACACGCAAATTGTGCATAAGTTTCAACACTCATTTATTTATTTGTTTGCCTTATTTTATTTCTTTGACAATTGCCGTTATGTGTTCACAGACATGAGAAAGAACTCCAGAACACTCAAAAGATAAACGTGAGCACTGTGTTTAGGCTGAGACCTGCTTCTGTCAAGTGACTCCGAGCAAGAGTAAAAAAACCTCCCACCCCCCACTTTTAACATGAAGACCTCATCCACTCTGAGCAATCAGGTACAAAACAAACCCCTCATCGCCATTCCTCACTCTGCCGGGACCCTTGACAAAGCAGGAGACAATTTGATGATACACAGAGGAAAAAAAGGAGTTAATACCATCTGTGTGATAAGACCCAACGGAAATTATATACAAGACAGAGCCAAGAGGAAGGTTTCCAGTTAATTGTTACAGGGATCATGAATGACAATACTTTACAAGCAGCACTTCAGGACTGGAAAGCTGTTGTCATTAGCAAGCTGTAAGGCAGGAGAGAAGGACAAGATCCAATGAAGAAAAGAGGACCAGCATGCTTTGATCCCCAAATGTGACAGATAAAGCAAGCCAGATAATAATCAATCAACTTATATGCCATTTAAACAATTACTGCTTCAATCTCAGAACTTTTTTACATGAAAGTCTTGCACTTTTTGGACTTCAAGCAATTCAAGCTGCCTGCTTGAAAAATAAATGGTTGTTTGAACTGTGGTGGTGCTTTGTCTGTGGAAGCAAAAAGAGTTTTAATCTTTTTTTTTTTTTTTTTTTTTAGGATTGTGACCACAACAGAACTGAAAACAAATCATGGTTTTCAATTAAAAAATAGGTTAATAACAATAAGACTAATAAAGATGCATTGTGCACAAGTGCAAAATAGGTCTAACAAACATTCTGTTCATACAATTTTATTAAATAAAACTTCGCCTCAGTTCCTTCTATCACCAGATAACATGTAGAAAAACATACAAAATGATAATACCAAGATGTCCCAAATATTAAATGCCACACGATATGTTTGTCCAGTGCCACCATGTGATATTATAAAACAGACAGACAGCTTTCAGAGCGATAGGCTGCATTGCTCAACAGGTTGGTTGACCTGTGGCACACAGACTCACTTGTTTGCTGACTATAAGTCAAGTTTACCCACAACCTGGTCCTGACAGGACAAAAGGAAAGCAAGACCTACAATGAAATGGACGACTGGCTGGCTGACCAGAGCTTTATTCAGAAAGATGCTTTATGTCAGTCTATTATGCTTTCACTTACATATAAATTTGTCCTTCACTGACACATCCAAAGTAATATTTTGGGCCATCTTGGTAAAATACAGGAAGGTATCATCAGCAGTAAAGAATCTCTGGACCTGAAGTTCATAGCTACAGACAGCTAATCATACTGCCCCACATTCTGTCACAAGTTTCCATCTACAATAGATTAAAAGTATTTAATCTATAAGGTTTTGTCAAAAGCTAACAAGTCTACTTATAAAGTCAAAACTTTTACAGTGCTTAGGGATTCTTTGATAATATGTACCCCCAAAAACATTGACACAAATAATGAAAAAAGAAAGATTCATTTATCACTCGTAATTAACTTCAGCATCGCTATTTAAAGTTGAGAGGGAAGAAGTAGAGAGAATGGGGAGAAGAAAAGGAGGCACTACACGGTGCAACGCACTCTAAACCAATCAAAGGTCCAAGTTTTTACACCAAAGTTTGTCATTTTAGTCTGTGTTGCAGCTCTAATTGAGAAAATAAGTGCTTTACTCGGTTTTTATTTGTGGATACTTATTTGAAGGTGAAATAGAAAATGGAAATCATGAGGTCAGTGTTCCCTAAAGAGGAAACCTCGCTCAGCATCAGCATGTGAACTTACCCAAGTGAAAGGGCAAATGCAATTATTTTTTCTCTTATTAAATATGAAGCTTTAATAAAAAGAAAACAAGCTTGGAAATTATTTTTTTTTTTTTAAAAACTTAAAACATAAGAAAATCTTTGTTGCTTACTCATCTTCACAGGTGCCAAAACCACATCTTGTGAAGTTTAGGCTGTGATAATCTTTGTTCAGGGAAATTACAATCCTGATTTGGTTAATTATTTTCTTTGTAAGCCTCAGGGTGATATTTATCTTTTAATCAATTTTCTTTGCATTAGTAAATAAAAGTGAAATTTTCAACAAAGAAAGTGCATTGTGAAATAATGTACCGGCTGACACATACGAGCAATAGAATATGACACAGAACGGTGCTTTGGTTAAAATAAAACAGTAAAAAAAATGCATTAATTCAATCAAGACTATAAAGTGCCATGCAACAAAACAGCAGTCTTGTCACAAATAAATAACAGTGCAGAAAATATACAATAGCTTGAAACAAACAAAGACAAACCAAAATGCCAGGCAAGGACAAAAGTTATCTCTCCTTATAGTGAATTATTTTTGCCTTAATTGAGCCAATGAATCCAGTTTTCACAAAATTATTTAATGAGACCACACAGGAAGAACATCCCGTCGTCCTTTCAGGAACCTTCTCATGCTACTTTTGAGCTAAAATAACGAGGAACAGTAGATTTCCTCTTTGCCATCTGATGTTTCTGCAGTGAAGAAATTCATGCTGCATCAAGCAGATCCAAACTGAGGTATTTTACAGTATATGTATGATGTATATGAAGCTATCATCCCCACACTGTACACAGGTCTACATAGAGAAGAATTCAGGCTGCTGCTTTCCTTTAGCCTTTCTGATGCGGTAAGTGGTAAATGTCTGGTTTACTACAAGGACCTATTTTTAGGAATGATAAAAGAGGAACTGGCCACATATCTTTTTACAGGAAACGGGTAGTCTTATAGATAACCTATTCCTACAAGTACATTAAAACTACTCAGAACAAGCCCCAAACGTCCATCAGAAAAAAGTTAATAATCAGATTGTTTGCGTTGTTAGTTTTCCTTGTAAACTCTTCTAAAGATCGAAAGGGAGCATATCATGCAAGGTTGGAGGAGGCGACTGCAAAAACAGACCAGGGTTGGGCTCTCGACAGAGTAATCAAGTTGTTCTTGAGACAGGGCTGGTCACCATATCTATGGAAACATTTGCTATAAGGTTTGTGTTTATTAGAGGAGGATGCTGACATGAGCTTTTGAGATTGTTTGTTCTTTTGCTGCTGTTCCTCAAGGCTGGTTCACCTGTTAGATCCGCTGAGCAGCCGGCAGCGACTGGACTGACTTTCTCCTGGAGAGCTTGGACCTAAAGGAAGAAAGAAAGCAGAGTGGTATATTATGTGTACCACATTGGCAAATTATGTTAAGAAATATTCCTACTGGTTGAACATGTGTTCAAAGAAATGTTCACGTTTTAATAAAAATGACAAAAAATGTTAGTCCTGACGAAAATGGACTTACGGTAACTTTCCATTTATTAAGGTAAATAAGGCAAAATATGGTTTCCATAAATCCATTGTCTTTAGCTTTGAGTTTAGGTAATGGCGCTAACGGGCCCAGAAAGAAAACCCAAACAGATTCTCTTTCTTGAACACTTTGAGGGATTACAAGAGGACTGAGGCTGTCTGAATGTCTATAAACCAACTGTTTCTTTTTTTACTAGTAGATCTATGTTATACTAACATCAGCACCGTACAGTGGATGTTGTTCCACAAACAGAAAGCTACTCATTTTGCTAATTTATGACATCAATCTGTTGTTGTTTAAAATACATTTGGAAGAAACAAAGAGAAGTAGAAAGTTATTTAAAAGGAAATTGGATGCCAGGCTGTGAAAAAGTGAGAGAAAGCTAGACTTTCAGCAGATAACAGGAGTGTTAGTCAGAGGACAGCAAAGCTGCTCCAATTACGTGGTCATTCTTGAAACTATGCTGGTTTTGAAAATGCTGGTAGCCATTCATAAATCTCAGGTTAAGATTCAGGTAAGGAGCCACATTCTTTCAAGAATACGCAAACACAAATTTCTGTTTTTAAAATGCTAGCTATTTTAACTGTATTTAGCTCACTAATCAGCACTATGAGATGCTAGAAGATAGCTTAACATGGTAATTTACTTATAAATTTGTCCTAGTTTTAATATAATAGTAAAAGTTTATTGTACAGTAATTAAATAATTAAATAATAATCACCATTCAAGTGAAGGAGGCTTGAAGAGACTATTTCCCATGTTGTATTTATATTCTATGTCTTGGGGAAAAAAATGTAAAAATAGGTATAATCAGGTCAAATCAAACCAAAAAGATCTTATTTGTGCATTTCTAGAATTAACTGCTTTTAGAGTGATGCATAGAAATCCTTTCAAAGAAATTGATAAAACTTTCCCGTTTTAAACGGTAACTTTACTCTCGCACCATCACCTACCTGATGGTTCCAGCTAACAGAGGGTTAAAGGCGTACAGCCAGTCATGCATCTCTTTGTCGTTGGCGGCCTGCAGCAGTATCCCACGATGCTCAGTGCACACCGCAAATGTGTTAGGAGTCTGCAGATGTAACATATGTTGTCAACGGTTACTTAGGTTCATTTTCTGTAACAGCCCAGCTCTGCTGCAGAAGTAAGTATGTTCATTTCATGCTTGAACAAACGTTGACACATACCCGCAGTAATGTCTGCTTATCTTCACTGTATTCCACTTTAGCTGAGGACAGGTTGATGACAGCCCTCTCCACATTGTCCCTCTCGCTGCGGTACAGGTAGACGTAGGGTCTGCGCACGACCACATAGCGTCTCACCCAGCCACTGCTGTGGGGCTCCAAGAAATGCAGGTAGCCCTTCTTTGACACAATGGGGCTGAATGTACAAAGAAGAAAATCAATATGTGGCTATTTAGGGTTATCGTGACTCACAAAAGCAACTAAATATGCTTATTGTTTAAATAAACACAATTCGAATATTTTTCACAGCGACACAGAATCGAAGCCTGAATGTTCGCCCACCTGACACGGATCTCTTGTATGTCAGGAACAAAGGTGTATCCTCTCAGAGCTTTCTTTCTGTCCACCGGGCTGAACGGGTCCAGGTCCGGTGTCGATGCTCCTGAGCTCGGTTCAGTGAGCCTACATGAACAGCAGATTGAAAACCTAACCTACCACATCTTGATTGTTTCAAGATCTCTAGTAGCATATTTTATTCTAGAATAAAGGAATTATTTCAAACATCCAAAATAAATCATTTGAAAAACCACATTTACAAAAATATATCATTTTATTAAATAAACCAACACTGAAACAAAACTTTTACATTCCAAATTGTTGAAAAAGACGATCACGTTGGATTTTACTTACCGGAGGTCAAAATGCCCATCAACCAATGAGGGGCAAGTAGAGGAGGGAGTAAGTGTGCTCAGGCCAGAGGAGGACGAGTCCCTCATGAGTGACGCAGACATTTCTGAAAGCTAAAATTCACCCACCCACCCACACACACACACACACACACACGAGGGAAAACAAAGAATCGCAACAAAAGAGGGACAAATACAGATAGAGACAAAACATATCAGCAAACATTTAAACAAGGACAACAGACACATGCATTCAGAGAACATCTAGATCAAATTTTTTTTGTCGCTTTTTAAAATGTACATAAGAACCACCACTGGAATGTGAATCTGTATATCTAAGAGCCCCGTCTTTTAAGTATGCAGCTTTGTCATATTAGTATGTTAGTGGAAACCTCAGAGTGTGTAAAGAGGAAGGCTATTTATGGATGAAGTTAGGGGGAACAGACATGGGGATGAATTAGAAGAAAGTCATGAAGACATGGTTTTATGAAACCAGAGTTAATCTTCAAATCTGACTCATCTCCTGTAAGGTGATTTGCTGATCTGCACATTTAAGCATCTTTAACATCCCAAGACAGTAATGGCGTCGATCCAGTGGACTGCCTCGTTTATTCAGGTGACCCAGGGATGTGGTTTGGCTCATGACAAAGTTTATCAGAACCACATGCAAAGCGCCATGGTGTAAAAGTTCATGGTAAAGTTTTTGCTTGAACTGCTGCTGGAAATGGATTGCCTTATTTTTGTTTTCTGATGGTGTTGAGCACAAAACACATGGATGCAGTAAGAACCCTGACCAAAAATAATAAATATAATTCACCATTAAACAAACTATATTGGCTTGATGAAACTGGTCACAGCAGAATCCAGTAATTTAACCGGGACGTCTCACATTATAATTTATGTAATAAAACATGTGTTACTGTATTTAATCTGACTCCTATCTCCACTAGATGCAAAATGTACTCCACATTATTCTAGTTCACATTATGAAATGTTCATTTAAGAGATGTAAGTATATTAAATGAAGCCAAGTCAGGTGTTAAAATGAAGAATCACTAAATATTCCTATAAAGGCAAGTGTGATTGATGGATGCAAATGCATTAGCTGATAGTGATTGGACACTGACAGTTTTTAAAGCTTAAATATTTAGTAAAGATAAAACTCTAACAGGTCAGGTTAGAGGGCCTAGGCTGGGGCTCACCTTGCTTTCACTGGCACTGCTGCTCACCTGGCTGTACTCTCTGTTGAATGTGTGCATCAGCAGGCGCAGACACTGGGTAAAAGACAGTAAAGACACCATTTGATAAGTAACAGGATGCATAAAAACCAAAGCAAATCAGGGGGCAAACGTAAGCGTTAGCAGTCACCTTAGCAGCTAGCTCCCTCTGCCTCTGGTTGGGGCTGTCAGGGGCGGGGCTGCTGCTCGGACTGCTGCTGAGGACGGGGCTCTTTGCAAAGTCACAAATGTCACTGCTCTTGTAAAGTGCATCCTGCCCTGCCTGCAGAGTTGCCTCAAGCTTTTCCCTCAACAGGAGGTAATGCCTGGTCTTCTCCACCTAAAACCATATATAAAAAAAATAAATAAATAAACAGAAGCTAATTGCAGGTGAATTTAAACAGTAGTAAAAATATTGTCTTGTAATCAACTGCTATTAACATATAAAGAAGCATTCTTTCAACATTTAATCCGAGTTACTGGATTCATGTTCAGTTTGTGTGTTGTTTTTTTCAGCTTGTTCTTTATCAATATACTTAGTTGCACAATATATTAAGAAATATAAATAAGGAACAGGTACAGTTAATGAAATGTTATAATGATATTATAAGATGAGAGGGATGTTCTACAGAGGATTTGACACCAAAAATATTAGTTATTAAATTTATATATGTAGCAAAATACTCCCTCTTTAAAATAAAATGTGCTCAATATGTATGATTTTGCACTTCTAGTTAAGCTTTTCAGTACAAAGTATTACCACAGACTGATGTTAAACAGTCGTAGAGTGTTAGAAAATACTAAATGTAATAGGATTAAAGAAATGTTAGAAATTTCCCATTTTGCTTTTTTAAATGTTCTTAATGTGTGTTATAATGAACCTCTTGCAGTAAGCTGAGCTTCTCCAGCTCCCACTGGTGGTCAAGGATGAGGCTGTCGCTGCGGGGTCTCCAACCCGCCAGGTTCTCCTCTCCTCGCACATATGCCACAGAGGTGTCAAGAACACGCCTGCGACGACGCTGCATTCCTGACAGAGGGAATTGATAAAGAAGAGAATTTTAGTCCTCAAAATGTTTAAAATAACATATGAAAATATATTTTTTTTCTTTTGCATGAATAACTTTCTAAATGTAATCCTTGATCACCTGGACTTCCATTGTCTGCAACGTGGCTGAGAGTGACCTCATAAACTCCGGTGACACGATTACTGAGAAGGAAAAAAGTCAGCATTTAAGACGTGATTCCCAGATGCCATTTATGAGACTATCAGGTAACGTGGACGGCTTCTCTGTGAATATGTACCTCTCTGAGGGCCTGAGGCAGCCGGTGCTGAAGAAGTTCCTGATGGATCGGGAGGCTGGAAGCTTCGTGTCACGGGAGTAAAACACCACGCAGAAATCTTTGGTGATGACTGTCGGCTGAGTGCAGTTCTCCATCTGGAGGAGTAGGATAATTAACAAAAAAATTAATGGGAACAAAAAAAAAAAACTACTAATAAACAAATGCTGCTAGCCTAGAAAACCAAAATCTGGTTTCACCAAAAAAGAAATTCCTATGAATATGTGACAAAAGAATTCACTGACAGCTCGCCGTCTCTTGTATCAAGTAGGCATGGAAAATATGCCAACTTGAAAATTTTGTGTTTGAAAGTCAAAATAACTACAAACTGCATTGTTTACATTATCATAACTGTAATAATTTATGCATTATTTTATCAACAATGAGAATAATTGTTAATTTTGTTTTAATAAAAATATTTGCTTATATTAGAGTGTTTTAGTTTAAAATATTTGAGTGATACTCCAATTATTTAACAAAAGGTGATAATACAGAAGCAATCAGTCTGTGCCTCACAAAAACCAGCTAACTAAGTCTACAACTTTTTCTGAGTAGTTCAGAAAATGTAACTGTAATGCCACGTTTGTACCTCCAGATAAGCTGAGAGAGTGATGTAGATCTTCTCTCCGTATGGAGTGACTCTGTTCAGAAGCAGAGAGTTGTGCATGGAGCTGTCCCATGCCGCCTCGAATCGATAGAAGGTCCTGCAGTAAGAAAACATTTAAACATGGAACTTAATACTACTTTAAACAACAATGCAATCTGTTGTCAGCATATCTTGTTATCAAAAGGAATATTTCTAAAAATACGTAAAAAATATATATATAATTATACCTATGATCAACGCCCAATGAAACGCTGCCGTTAAAGAAAAAAAAAGAGAAAATAGGGTATAAATTAAAAACTGTTTAGTTGCAGCTGTTAAGAGATAAAACTCAGCAAATTTGGCAAATCAGCAAAAGCCACATGTTTATAGCAATGCACAGTGTTATGTTGACAAAGATAAGAATAAAAAGCATCCCATTTTTGTTGAAGAAATGTGTTGTTGAATATTCAAAGACCAAAGATGAATTGAAAAAAAAAAATCAATTGTTATGAGGGGAGAAAAAAAACACAAAGTCATACTTGTCATCATGTTTTGGCCAGAAGTACCCAGAGGAGAGAATGTTGAGGGAAAGGATGTTGGGGTCAATGATGGTCTCATCAGCCTCTGGTGTGTTTCGAATGCGACCTGTAATGACGAATCAAGATGAGGCTCTTTGCTTTCAAACTTTTTTTCCCCCTGATTTGTTTATTGAAGCCTTTTTAAATAAACTAATTTGAGCAGAGGTGCTACTCACCGATAACAAGCTCCTTCACCTCCTTCCACTCGATGTCATTTCCTGTTTCATGGGCAATGGTAACTCTGATCCTTCTCTGTATGCCCTGTGGAGTCAAAGAAAGATAGATGGTTGTCTCAGTTATGAAAGTCAACTTAGAAATACAAAAACATGTGTTTTTGAAGGTGAAAATATAAAGAAATATATAGAAGTTGATCAAACCTGATGTAAAAGGAAAGTCCCATGGCACGGCATGCCGCCTCTGTGGTCAACAACAGCTGGGATGTAGCTGGAAACAGACAGAACAAAATCAACAAAATACATCCTAAAAAGTGCATTTACCAGTGAATGATACATTTTCTAGCTAATTCATTCTTTGACTGAAATTTCAGTGTTCAAGAGGCACCATAAATTAACAGGACTCACTCTCCATTAGCTTCCAGCTCACAGATCTCAAAGAAGACCATGAGGTCATACTTGGCATGACAAGGTCCAGCAGTGGAGCGAGTCAGCATGCTGAGCTTTGTGGCTGGCACTAAGAGAAAAAATAAATAAATCTCTTGTTGATACAAATTAACTAACAGCTGGTTTGAAACCAATGGCAGACTGCAGCAAAACCAACAGGCCACAAATGGGCAAAGCTGTAAAATGACCAATATCCAGTCATTTATTATACTACTGTTACTACAGTTATCTTGAGAAATTCACTTACTTTTAATATGAATGGGGGACGTTTTAAGTACATCATTCTTTTGTTGACAAATGACCAATTGTATTTTTTTGAAACAGGAAAAATCTGAAAGGGTATATTGTAAAAGGGTGAATTTTAACCTAAATAAATTCACTATAATCTCATCAAATTACACAGACAAATAAAACTCGTCCCCATCAATACCAAGAAAAAGATCTTTAAAAAGACAGGAAGTGAATTGGATCATATATTCTGTTCCTTGATACAATTCAATTTCTACTGACCTGGTTTGGATAATGGCATCACGCGTGGAAACTGCCTCCTGGAGGGTCTCAGAGGACTGACAGTAACAAAAAAAGGAAGCGATCTATCAAATGAACTGAATTCTCGCAGCGATGTCACGTCATGATTTGTAACTGTAGAAGTAGATGTCAAATTCCCTCCAGACCTGATCAAATCTTTGCATAATGGAGGGAAAGGCTGTTTCTGATAGTGTCCGAACACCTCAAAGACGATGGGCTGAGTCTTAATGTACTCCAAGAATGACTTGGTCACTTCCACCTTGATCTGACAAAGAGAGGAAGTAAAATTCAAGTAGACTCGCCAGACAGTGGCTCACTTTCAGAAGTTTTGGTTGTGGGTCCAAACGTTGTAGGATGCTTACATTTTGTACATGATAGAATCCGAGCGGAGGCCCTCTGCCAGTGTTTTTCAGTGGCTCAGTTGAAAAAGCTTCGTCGTGACGATGGATGAAGCTGAAAAAGTGAAACCACATATTTTTTTTATCAGATACACACTCAGTTATATATATCAGTCACTGAAAACAGGAATTCATAGCTGTTTTAGAAAAACATCCATTGAGGTCACCATTAAACTCACTTAAACTGGCAGAAAATGTCAGCGTATTCTGCTGAGATGCTGGAGGCCTGAAGGACGGTGACTCTGAAGGTGAAGGTGCTGCCGATCTTCAGGTGTGACAGAGCTTTTTCTGGAGACAGCTCCAGCGGAAGGTCCAGACCCAGACCTAAACTCTTCACAGGGCTGCAAGGAGGCTCCAGAATGGCTGCATGATGCACAGATGGTTATAATTAAAGTTCAAGAGGCCAATCTTAAGTTTGACTCTAACAAAGGTAGAAACACCAAAATGCTTTCACATTATTAGTTATTTTATCATTAACCTTAATGAAATACCATTAATATCTGACTTTGTCACTTTGGGAGTCTGGTAAAAATGTTAACATTTGAACAAAGTTTAAAAATGACATGCAAATGTATTGCTAATCTGCTGACAGCAAAAGGATTTTAGACAGACGAAATCTGCGGACAGCTCACCTGCACAGGTGTTGTTGTTAACCTCATCCGCTGAGATTCCTATCTCGACGTTTTGTCCTTCTCCCTCCACGATTCTGAGCTCCTCTTGGGAGGTGCTGGAGTGTGACAAACCTCCAGGACACGACTCACTCTGAAACTAAACCAAGGTGAAACTGATATAGGTTTTCCCTTTTTTATATTTTGAACACTCATGGTAAAAACGTGCAGCTTCAGTTATCAGATTTTCACGTCGAGTAATGGTCTCTTTTGAAGTACAACATGAGAAATCATCTCAAATACCTTCTCAAATTGGTTGTCTTCAAAGGAGATCTTGGCAGTGCCTGACTGTCTCACTCCAGATCCATAATCAGGGGCCTCCTCATCAGCTTCGAGACCAAACACATCACAAGTTGAAAATCATTTCAGAAATATGTCGCTAATTTTGCTTACTACAAATTTTCTGTGTACCTGATATGGCCTGAACAGCCACCCTGAGGAAACCTTTGACTTCTCCCTTCTCACTGACGATGGCCACGCGGTGCACCAGAGGCACCGGATACAGCAGATTACTCAGGTACACAAAAGCCCTGAAGAGAGGAGTGATGACAGATTTTTGGTTTTGATTTTGACAATCGATTCATCCGGATAAAGAAATGGGCAAATGTAAATCTGTTGACAATTATTTTGATTAACCAATTAGCAATCAGATAGCAAAAGGTGCTTAATAGGAGATTATTTGTTTTATATACATAAAAAAAAAAGTAGATTCAGGTGAAGCTCTAACTATGTTGCTTATGTTAGAACATATTTATCGACAAGGAAGAGTGTTTTATCACAAATGCAAAATATATTTTTTTCTTTTTGTACAGTTTTGGCTTTTATAACTGCTCTGAGTGTGTTTTTCTTTTAACAAGTGGCCTTCTTTGAGTCCTTATGATCTAGTTAATAGTTAATCTATCACTCAATTTGTTGATGATTATTTCAGTAATCAATTTATCATGATTAATCGGATTAATGATTTCATCCCTAATAGAGTATAATAATTATTTGTAAGATAACTAACCTGCCAACCAGACGGAACCAGGGGAAGCGATCGTAGAAGGGGTCCCCTCCGGTCAAGGCGTGGTCACAGTCCTCCACCGTGCTGCTGGGCAGCTCTGCAGCTCGGTCATACATCTCTCTCATCAGGTCCAGCCTCTGCCTGCAGGGGGCAGCGTAAATCATAAGAAATCAGCTTTTTTGCTCAGTGATGTCACTTTTGGCAAACATTTTTGTTAGAAGAAAAAAGAACGGCTTTAACTTCAGGAGCAGTTACTGTTAAAGAAGAATACCTGGGGAGGTCCCTGGCATGGAAATACTTATCAAACTATTCTAATTGCTATGTTTTGCTACCTGAGCTTTTCCAAAGTCCAGTAATGCGTGGCTCCATTCTTCTGATCCTGCACTTCAACGGCTACTATTGTTCGAGGGAAAGGTCGCCTCTCTCGTTCCTTAGCCACACTGGGTGGCAGCAGGTCCGGTGGGAGCGGAGAGTAAAGAGTGTCTGTCAGCAGGACGAATTGGAACTGCACCTGTAAACATACCACAAAATGAACTCACAATTCACATACCGTCAAATAGTTTCAGAAACCCTGAGGAAACCTTTTTTTGGCCACCCCATTTTAGAATAAATTAGCCCCTGAACTCAAACTCTGGCCGTGGATGATGTGCAGGCAAATTTTACTTAAGACACCAAGAAGTGTGAAAAAATATGGCACAGTTACACAAAATGATGAATAACAAACCTTTTTCTTTAGTTCTACACTAATAGCATTTGCCTCTTTGAGGAAGATGGCATTTCCCCAGAGCAGATCCCGGAGGGAGGTGAACTGGTAGAACCGCCACTTTCTGAAAGCCCAGAGGGCCAGTTCAGTTTCACGCTTCGTCCACGGCACTGGAGACAAATACAGAAAAAAACTTTGATCAAAAAAACGCCTGACAGTGGGCTGACTATGCTGTGAGTCTAGCTGTATCTAAAAACATCATCACCTTCCTCCTCAGGCTCCTCCTCTTCCTCAGGTGAGTCCAGGTACCGAGAGTTTACTTGTTTCTGAAGGGCCTCCAGTTTACTCTCATAGTCCTAGAAGGCATTGATCATTTACCTTGTATGAATACTGAATAGGGCAGAATCCGGAATCAAGAGGAAGTTCAAGTTTTTGTGGATCAGAGTTTTTACCCACCAGCCTCTGCTGCTCAAGCAGGTTACTGGCTTCTTCTCTTTCTTTGCGGTATTGGTCTTCAAGCTCCTGAAGCCTTGAGGATTCAATTTCAGACAGAGACTCAGGAGATTAAAAGATATTCTACAAAGTACTGCACAAAACAAACAATGATCATTCAAACTCACCTCTGCTCCATCTCCTGCTTCATGTCTATGCCTTGCTTCTCGAGCAGCTCCCTCTGAGCGAAGGCCCAGTCCACGGGTTCCACCGGTGTCTCCGCACACGGCGTTCTCTCCCGCTCCAGGCGGGCCTGCTCCGGGTCGTTGAAGCGAAACACGTGGCTTTTACCCATGATGATGCGGTTCCCTTGAAAAGAAATTCACAATAATGCGTGAAATTTCAAACATCTAGAACAAATTTATTACTGTCTTTATTACTGTAGGATTTCATCACTCATGATTTTTAATCCCACCAGCGATTTTCATTGAGGTGAGGTAGTAATTTTGAATTGTTTTGGTCATTATATTTAATCACAATAACAACAATGGATTCTCACCAGATCGCAAAACAGTGGGCGAGGTCACTCTCTTCCCATTGACATATGTCTCTGACCCCTCACATGGCTCAAGGATGACGCATCCTGGTCCAGAAGACAATTAGTATCATCCGTTTTACCACTTTAACAAAACAGCTGAAATACATATTTTGATCAAGCATTTTCGTACATGGGTATTAGCTTTTTACCTTCTCCCTGAGGGCCCGTTGTGCTGCTGAAGGTACAGTGCTCATCTTTGATGAAGTGGCCGCTAAGAACAATGTCTTGTCGAGTTTTGGCGTTTTCGCGACCAACCCTGAAGGAGGGTAAAGTCATTAAAAATGTGGAAACTGCGACAAACAGAGCTAATTCAATGTAAGAATGGGTATGCGTGAAGTTTTACTTGGTAATGCCATCTTTGATGTAGTAGAGCAGACACTCAGACATTAGCGGATCCTCATTGAGGTTCACCAGATGAGGGGTCTGCAACAGAGCCACGATTGAGCATCAACAGATTTTATACGTTTTGTAAGATCATTTCATTCCTCCTTTCTCTGTCTTCAGAGAAAGACCCAATAATGGCTTATTCTTAGTTTTCAAGAAAAAGAAAAATCTCTTTCAGAGGTTTGTTACATGATCACAAAATGTGGGATTATAAATGAGACAAGTCTGTGGTTTTGGTCAAAGTATCCAACCAACATTTTAATTTCTAAAAATCTAAATTTTCTGACAATTACTTTTAAATTAGGATTCGAAAAGCTAACCTTATTAAATCAAGACCATTGATTTTAAGCATACAAGTATTTCTGTGATATTTACCATTTTAACAGTTAACAATTTCCTTTTGTAAGATAAATATTTATGTTAATAACATATACAATTAATACAATTTTCTTGCCTGTTAAATAAACATACTCAAACGAAGTGAAATTATTTTTCTTAGTGTGAGATTATTCTGCTGCAAAATGAAATTAAAAGCTATTTAACACAGTTTTACGCAGTTGCCATTAAGTATAAGGGGCACTATTTATATGCTGCATTGAGATTTTATTAGTTACCTTTGACAAATATCTTACCTTCTTGGGAGAAAAGACACCAACAGTTCCCCCATCTTCTCTCATAGCAACACCCATCTCAGCCAGCAGAGCCTCTCTGCAGCAAGAAAACAAATGTTAAACTATTAAAATGAGTTTCAAATGATACATCAATACATCTATTACAGAGGCATGTTGGATGTTGAGTAAAATATTTTCATTCTACAAATATTAACCTTTCAACTTCTGCTGTGTGAAGCTGAAAACGTACATAAGAAAATGTACAGGAATACAATAAACAAAGGAACATTTATTTGCTGTTATCATTTTCCAATGAATGTTTAAATTATTACAAAAATATGAGATCAATGACAAACTCAGCATTATGATCTGCTATTATTCTGCTCATTATAAATATGGTAAAATTACAGTTGCAGAAGAGGAAATAGTCATTATCCAGGTAACTTATCATAAACTAAAGGAGTGAGCAGACCTAAACATTAACAATATGATTTATGTATTCTATCCTAAGATGACATGAGCATTTGTAACATCTATAAGGACTGTCAATAGTAAATGAGAATAACTCACAGAAGTATTATGGGATGACTGAGCACCGGGGGAGGATGGGATAAGATTACAGCTAATATGTCAGACAAACCTCTCCATGCGAATCGCCTCAGTACGGCGCAGCTTCTCTTCCCAAGTCTCATTAAGCTCTGCGATGATTTTCTCTGTTTCCTGAATGTAAAAGAAAAACGATTTATTATGAAAATAGTCTAAACAGACATAATTCCAACTCTCTATTTCTGTTTTGTTTTCAACCCGTGTACCTTGAGTCTTTCGATGGCCTCCTCGCTGGCCGGGCTGAAGATGCGGTCGTGAAGGTTGCTGATGGAGGCTGCCCGGCTGGACAGGGCAGAGAGCGAGGGGGAGGGACTCATTCCTGTCATGGCGTTGGTCACTGTGGAGAGATCACCCCTTTGATTGACAGCCTGGCGATTGTTCACAAAGTTCTTGTAATCGCACAGATCTGTCAGAGAGAGAGGCGGTGCATGGAAGAGCGCGAGGAAGAACGAACAAGAACGGGACAGAAGGTGGGAGCGAGTGCCAGATGTTTGAGGAATGAGAGGGACACGCAGAGACAAAATAAGGGACCAATAGGAAGGAGTACAAAAAAAAGAGAGAGAAGAGCTCAAATAACTGACCCAAGAAGCAAAGCTGTTTTGCTTATCAAAGCTGATCCAGACAGTGAGAAAAGATCAACTCAGACAAAAAGGTATAAAACATCAGAGAAACTGAATGTGAAAAAAACTGAATATACACGGTCAACAAGCTGACAAGCACTGACAAACATAAACAAAAACCATACGATCATGTTTTCAATGCATACAGATCAAATGCATATGATACATAAACCAAAAATTATTTCTTTAAGCTTTTTATTGAAGCTTTCCTGAAGCATGGCTCCTGAATTTGCAAGCCTCTACACTTCTAAGATCTCCACAGGATGCAGATCTAATCATCCAACACATCATCTTTCCATTCGGTGAAAAATGGTGAAAAAGCTTTAGAAGGCCATTTTAAGCTGTAGCACTCTTGGTTAGTATCTGTTACTGCGAACACCTAGCAGGACACACTGAAATCTCAAAATCTGAGGATAAACTGATCTCCAAATGTTAATCATTTAACATAAAAAATAAAATAAATTAGTTAGTCATTTTGGTTTTGTTGGAATTTAGATTGACAGAGGAAAGCACCACGGAAAGGATTGATCATACAAAGAGATTTGATTACTTAGATTACTTTGTCAAGTTAATATCATTAACTGTGATGTATTACTGGAGATTTTTATTAAATAGACCAACACAGGATTGTGCAAAATTCTGAAGTGCAAAAAAATTTATTAATTATCAGAAAAGAATAGTGAGCATTTGATTTTTTTTTTTTGTTTTTTTTTTTTTAATTAAATCGTCAATGTTGTGCATCTTTTTTTTTCTGTGCCTGTATTCAAAGTAACAGACAAGTTTAACCAAGAGGTCCCAAAGCATTGCATGCCTTAGTAAAGACATGCATAAATAGCTGGTCAGGCGTCATGTTGCTCAATGTTGTGACGTCTCCTAATGGAAAAAAAATGAAAATCTCTATAATAAATAACGGGGAGGAAAATGGAGGCCATTTTGCAAAATTTATGAGAACAAACATTACAACAACAAGATGTAAATTTTACAGATGCTCTGAATAAACTTTATTTGTTTGGTGTCTTGTGTGACGTCACAAATGCTTTCTTGGGATTGTAAGTTTTGTCTCTGGAGTGGTAGGCAGCTGTTTTTAAAAAAATGTCTTTTAGATGCAAAGCGCAGGCTTGCTAAAGTTAAACACACATTTCAAACCAGTGATGGCAGGAACAGTGCCTCGATACGCTGACAGGACAGAGGAGAAGAGAGACTGTGTCAAAAACAGCCACGTTCCAACTTAATCCCCGGTGTTCAGTGAATAAAGGGAGACAAAAGCCCCGCACAGAGGCGCCCAGCTCAAAGTATGTGCATTTTCTATAATCGGATTTTAGTGTTTCCGTGTGTGAGACTCACTCTCGATGATGTCTCCCAGGCCCTGCGCGTACAGCAAATCTTTGAGGCGAGCAACCTCCTCTTTCAGCTCGCGGACCAGGCGGTTGTTGGGATCCTCGTTGATCACGGCGTTGCAGCGGATCTGTTTGGCCCGATCAGCATACCTGACAGAACAGAGGCCATCAGCACCAATGAACTTTGCTCAACTTAGACCTTAGCTAAGGATCACGCATCCAATAGCAGTTAGTCAAAATCCTGAACAGATGAAAAGTAAAGCTGCAATTTTGATTTCAGCAAATCAGGTTTGGGTTTGGGTTGCAACTTTGTTGTCAATCAAAATGAGGTTTTTCTCACCGAAGAGTACTTAGAGTTTCATCATAATTAATATCTGCAGGACTGAGAGCTGCCACCATGGCTGTGCGAGAGTTTCCTCCTGAAACAAAAAATATTATGAAATTATATTAATATAGAAAATGAGTGTACTCTGACAAAAATAAATGAAGGAATATTTTTGCTTGCATACCTAAGTTCTCTCTCAGGAGCCAAGTCAGAACTGAATCTCTGTAAGGAATAAAACTCTCCACTTTCTTCTTTTTCTTGTTCTGTTTAGAAAACAAAATATTTGTTGTGGTTTACTACAAGGAATAACTTTTTTTTTTACTTTATTATGAAACACATATTTTTTTAGTGAAACAACAAACCTTATTTGGAGCCGAATCCTATGAATTTAAAAGGAGATATAAGTTATTTTTATTTGAACAGAAAACAACAAACCAGCAACAAAATGTTAGCATCACGTAGGAATCTCACCAGTTCAGCTAAAGCAGAAATGACTTTTCCAAGTGTGGTAAGAGACTTGTTTATGTTTGCACCTTCCTACAAAAACCACACAAGCAGGAATCAGCATAAGCATTGAAGCACTTTCTGTGATTTCTTCTAAGCAAGGTCCTGCATAGAAAGTTGTTATAAAAACAACATCCTCCCACCTTCAGTCGCGTCCCTTTAGCTCCAGTTGAATCAGCTCTCTCACTGCCGGCCAAGTCTACCAGACTTATCTTGCTGACCTATCAAATAATCAAATACAACCAAAAGACAATTAAAAATGTTGGAAGAAAACTGTTCATCATACATGGATGATTCGTGTTGTATCTCCAAGGCGCTAGCACTACAAAGTTATTTAAGTACAAAAAATGATGTTTGCAATGTGACATATTACATATTAAAGTTTACACTATTTGCAAATGACAAACATCTTTTTTGTTGTTGTTTGTTTGGGGGAATTCAATGGATTAACTCAATACAACTTTAGAAATGCACAAAAATGTTAACATGATTTGAGAGAAATGACCTATCCTTGATTTTAAGGAAAACTGAAATTATGTTGTGCAGGCAAAATAAAAGAGATTCAGAGCTGAATACATACCATTCATTGATTTACATATTGTTGGTGTAATTAATGCAAAATAATCTGGGATAATTGTACAACCATAAAATGTGCACAAAGTAAAGTTTCGAGAACTACTACATGACTATGAAATACACACATTTGTACATGTGTTCACTGATTTATTGTTTTTTGCAGAGGTTACTGGCTGACATTAATGCATTTATACTTGAATGAGTTGCAGAACATGGTAAGATTCTGGGTCCAAACCTTTTCTGAAGTGTTGTCTGTCTCCATGTCATGTTTCTTCTGTGTGAAGATGATGTTAAAGACGGCATGAGAGCGACTGCTGGTCTCATTCATGTTGGTGGCAGCCACAGTCCTGAAAAAGGGAGATTGTTGGAGGTATTTCTGTCACCTTTATGTATCCATCAGCTGTTTAGCACTAAATATGGTAACAACTGGCAACGACTCAGCCTCCTAGTCGTTACCTGGCCTTGTTTCCGGAGTCCATCAGGTCCTGAATGTCATTGTACGAAGTCACTGCCAACTTAGACAGATCTTCAACGTACGGTCCTAACAGGGGGTGCTCTCGCACACGCAGGTTTCCTTTGTTCTTGGGGTTCAACAGGTCGCGCACACGCTCACAGTAAATCTCCATGTAGCTTACCTAAGACCAGAGGAAAGGAGAAACTATGAATCCAATTCTTTATTCTTGACAAATCACACAAGTAATTTAGCAATATATTTCACTTTTCTCACCTTGAATGAATCTAAAAGAAAATACTTTGCCCTTATACACAGCTTGTGTATAAGGGCATTAGCACAACAGTTTGATTTTAATTTTCACTGTTTTGGTTCATTAAAACTAAATCCAATGTTTCAAAAACTGCCAAAGGTTTTAAGTCTGGTAATTAATAAATAAAAGGAATTTATTAAGGGTTTGGCATCACTCACCTCCACAGAGTAAGACATGCTGTTGTCATTATTGCTGTCATTGATCTTAGTGAAAAGGTCCTCACACAGCTAGAAGACAGAGAAGCAAAGTGTGTCAGTACAAAGATCCTAAAGGTTTCCAAGACTCAATCAAATGACAGAGCTGAATCCTAATTATTGTGCTTTACCACCCATGAACTTGGGTTGTATAATCAGTCATTAATGTATTCCTAATTACCAGAGGTATAATCCCCTGCTGGTCTTGTTCCTGTCGTCCCATCATGGTGTAGCTTTTGCCAGCTCCTGTCTGTCCATATGCAAAAATGCACACATTGTAGCCTTCGAAGGCGTGGAGCAGCATCTCCTCTCCAATGTCCCTGTACACCTGCATCTGAGACGCATAGTTGATGTCCTCAGGCTGCCGACAAAATGGAGACAGAGGAAATCAAGAAAGCAGACAAGTCAAAAAGCTGTTGATATTTTAATTGACTGATATGTATTCATTTCACTGCTGCAGATGGATTTAAACGGTGGAAGCAGAGAAACAACTCACCGTAGTGTGTGACCAGTATGAGAAGTCAAAGTTGAAGCTCTTGTTTTCTTTTGGCTGTTTTGGGTTCAGGATAGCTAAAAAAAAAAAAAACAGCAAAGCAAGTTAGTAAGATACATGTTGATAGGTTTAAGTTTCTTTCATTTATAAAAGATTTTACTTTACATAAGCAGTATTATGAAAAAGTTAAATGATTTCAAGTGAAGAAAGAAACAGAGAAACAAAGAAAGAGGACGGATTAAATTTACCAGAAGTGATAGTCTATTTCTATCACAAAAGTGCAAAAGTAAAGATTTATATGAGTTTTATCTGCCTTGTAATTAAAATATGAATTTAAGTCGTTAGTTCTCTATTTATTTTGCATAAAATGTCAAGGAGGCACAGCATATTCACTTCATTTTGTTAGAAGAGAGGGCGAATCATGAACTGAGGTGCTCTTTTGTCAGTGAACTGAATCCAGTCTAACACACTCTATGGGGAAGCTTAATATAGCACAAACACTGCCCCCAAAAACTGTGCACTCAGCTGAAAGACACACAATGCTGATGATAAACGTTAGGGAGGACATGGCTGTAAGCACTTGTATTATAAAAAGGGCAAATTTCGGCATTAGCTGTCGTGAGCATCAGAGTCTTCTGTCTTTAATGAGGCAAGTTAACGCCTCAAAAAAGCCACAAAAGGCTGAGTCTCTCCTTCTTTTACACGCACATTTTAGATCATCTGATTGTTGACCTGACCAGAAGAACAATGCCCTTTTTTCCCCAATCCTGCCAGCATGCATGATGAGAGCAGAGAAATGCTGCTGCCACTGCATCCTACACACACAGTGTCGCGCCTCAGGACTGACTGAAGCTTTTGTTTGTTTCTGCAGCTGCCAAGATGGTGCCAACCTCACTGCCCTGTGATGTGTAGCTGCAGCGCAGAGCTGCCCACAAGACAAATAGCTGAGGTGAAATACTTGACTGAGCTCAATGTAGGTCAGAGGAATGTCATCAAGCGAGAGAGCATGACCGGTGTCTCGAATTTTGTGAACTGAAGCCATTAGTGATATCAGACTTACTTTTTGTTATATTTCTAAATCACACAATCTGTAAGTATTCACAGTACTAGACAGGAGTGTTTAATTTTTGTTCTGATTTTATGTTCTGGTTAAAATTAAATGCTTTATATCATCCAACAAATTCAAATATCAAGTAAGGTTTACTTGATAAATCCTTACTTGATTTATCAAGTAAATCAAGTAAGTACATGAAGTAGGCCATTCTCAGCCTACTTCATGTTTTCAGACATTTTCTTGAGTGTTCAGATCTGACATTAATCAGGCTTGAGTCTGAGTAGTGGAAATAAACTACAGAAAAATCTTTATAAGGCCAACACTTTTTTCACAGCGCTTTCTTTATATAGACATGACCAGGACCAGAGCTGGCAGATTGAAAAAAAAAAAACATTAATACTGCTCGTTTCAATAGTTAGTCTGCAAGCTCTATGTACTAAAACACTTTGATATAATCTATTTATGGACATTTGTAACATAAAACTGCATCTATAACCCTGGGAACATTTTAACATGATATCACTAATGGCAGATGAAGTGTATATTTATGACTGAATGATACTGAGTTTAATTAAAATGTGTTTTAATTGATAATATATATGTTGGTTCAAATACAAATAAATATTTGTATTTGTAAGAATTTTTAAATTTCATATTAATGACACACCAGACATTCCATTATGTGGCTTTATCTTTGATTACTATTAAATATGAAATTAAAACAGTTTGGGAAAATAGCACAACTTGTATGTCTAAAAACACCTTTTAGACATAAAAACTCTAAAAGAAGCTTAAAGGAAGAATGCCTATTCTTTTATCTTGACTGTACATTTAATTAATTATGTCTCATTTCTTGATGTTTTTGCATACCAATTTATCTAAGGTAAAATTTGTTATGGTATGGATAAAGTGGTAGCTGAAGACCAGGTCAAACACAGGGATCCAGTTTGTTGGGTAGAGAAAAACCTAGAAGGAGCTTTATAATTCCTCACAAGCCGCCATTCTGACATTTTGAGTCAGAAATCACTAATCCTCTTACACCGGAACAAAATAAGAAATAATTAAATGGACTAAGATCAGAATAAGATATTTCTCTTAAAAACTTTGGTCTGCTACCTGATAAGCAGTTAACTTTAACTGAGGTATCGCATGCTGAGTCAAACCGTTAACTCAACTGTTTTGATAAATTAATCCAGATTTGGTCAATTTTTGAAGGAACATTAGATTTGCAAAATAAACTATATTTAGTTGCTGGGGGGTTTTTTCAGTTCAACAATTATAATAGTGTACAAGTTATTAGGAATAATGATTATCCTCCATGTTTCATTGACGTTAAAATAAATGATACAGATCAGTAAATGTGGAGCTAAGTTAAACAGAAACATGCAGAAATTTACTTTTTATTGAAAAGTCTTCATATCAAATGATGTTGCACTTACTCGTGGTGTTCCCTGACATCTGAATGATGCATTTGCTCTCCTTTCCAATCTCCCTGGAGTTAAAGGGTCGGACCCTCACCGCCACCTTCACTGAAGCCCCCGCCATCTCTCAGGTGGGCTTGCGTGTGTGTGTGTGTGTCGATGGAAGAGCTGGAGATCTGTTTGGCTATAGACACACACCAGGCACCTGCACAGGTACAAAATAACAGGAATTATGTTATTTCTAGAAAATATTCATATCAAGCTGTTAAACAGCATTAACAGATGGCTGGGATTGAATTGCATAAGCGAGAAGAAAGCTCTGTTAGCCACAAATTGCTAACTGACACATGATTCTCCACCGCTAGGCAGCCAGATGATCCCCACTGGGACAGAAATGGACGGCTTCTAAAACACCGTTTAAATGGCTGGGTCATTATCTGGCAGAGAGCTCAACAGCATCAGCTCTGCTGTAGTACAATAAAATGGCTGCTTCTTTGGGCTCCATCCCCACCAAGATTCAGGCCCTTGTTATGAAACTGTATCATCAAAAACGGTTTTCACATCTCAAAATACATCCTTATCATTACCTTATCTTTAACTGTTATCATTATCTACACATTATTTACACATTTTTGTGCCTCTCCTTCCCCCAACAAATGTTGAACAATATGTTTTAAGCTATCGATCAAAAATTAAAGCAAAAAAGTGACAACAATTTAAAAAAAGGAAAAAAAAACTATAGGACGCTATATCTGATATCTGATATTTTGAGATTATTGTTTATTATAAAAACGAGCCAATCTGTCCATGTAAATATCGTCTCCTCCATCTTGCCTTGCCGCACCTCAGAGACAGGCCGCGTAAACATGGACTCAGCTCAGACACCAAACCATCCGGCACTGCGTCAGAAAGGAGGTCACAGCATTATAGAGGAGTTCTTTTTATTATTACTATTATTGTTGTTGTTGTTGTTGTTGTTGCTCTAATATGGGTTGATGTCATATTTATCTTTGGCGTTAGTCATTTATAAAGGCCAGCCATCCTAACGCAGCGTCTTCTATATAAAAAGCTCGCGAAATCGTCAACATACACAAAACACAGAAGTGGGGGGAAAAAAAAACATCGCGATGAGCCCTAATAACAAATATAAAGACATAATGAGGACAGTGGTTTACCTCAGCAACTCCGATTCGACAAAAACACACGGGATGAATCCATTCAAAAAGGCGTCGGGGTCCTCCGGTGGCTCTTTTGTGAATTTCGCCTGTGGTCTGTGTTTTCTCTCAGTCTTCGGTAACCTACAGCATCACTTCCCTCAGCGCATCCATACATGGAGAATCCGCCGGGGAAGCGGGGAGAGGGGAGTCTGCCTCAGCCTCAGCAGCGGTCGCGGGGCCGGGTGGGCTGAACGCAGCGGTGCGTCAGACAGCGAGACGGGAGCGGGAGACCAGGGTGGGGAGGAGGAGGAGGAGGAAAAAGCGGATCCAAACGCATAAACAGGAGGATGGAGTGCGCCGTCACTCCGTTGCTCCGGTGGTGCTGAAAATGGCGGCGCAGCTGTGCCAGGGATGCTGGGAGGGGCTGATGAGATCAGCATCAGCATCATCAGCGCGCAAAGAGATAGGAGGGGAAATGAGCCACCACGAATTGCATTCCGTTCGCATGCAAAGCTGCTCCATCTCACTGTGTATCTGTAGGTCATTTCATTCTGCATTCGGAGGTCTTGTCTTTTGTTGTTAAAAAGAATTCACTGAAACTACACTGCTGAGAAAAAACATTTACAGAAACATCAAATCCAGGCCAACCTATCGCGTTATGAAACAATTAAGATGCGTTCAAACCGTAACATTTCAGCTCCTATCAATAATTTTCGATAAATGACGATGAGAAATGCAGAATTGCAGAATTGTCTAAATTTCAGTCACATATAGGACGATTGTTGAAAATGACATGAACACTTCCTCCTAGTTCATGCAACACTGTTTCAACTGTCTAGTCAAAGTCCAGACTTTGACTAGACAAAATCACATTCAATTGCTTTGTTTTGTTTTGTTTTCCTTTTGTTTCATTTACATTTCAGTCAAACATAGCCTATGTGGACTGGCTGCATGACGCAAGAGCGCTGACACTCTTTTGTCCGTTCTCTTTTACAATTTTTTGATAGAGAGTAAACTTCTATCCTACATTTATTTTACCACAAAGGCTAAACAAGGAGTTGAGATCATGTCATGGTAGGCTATAAGTAATCCAGGTAAATCCGCGTCCAAAGGTTTGACTATGAGGTCGATGACGTTCACTGATTCTAAAGGAAAAATTGCGTCCGCCACAGCTTTTAATGGAGTCATAGCGGATCGATATTATGCGTAAGCCTCTATTTGTAGAAAAAGGTCGTGATAGAAATTTACCTGTCATTTGCTCAATTTAATACATTTAAACGTATAGATAACAGCGGAAGTCGATATAACATGTGAATCTGACAAAGGATTGTCTTTTTTTTTTTGTTCCACATCTTATCAATATTTATACAGAACAAACGCGACTGGACTAAAAGTGGGATATTTTTTTGCAGCATCTGCGAAGTATGCGCACAAACTGTTGACTGCTACAAATAACTCGTAACTGCCTGCGCACATTTCATCCTTATTTTATCTGTTAAGAAAAGGGCCATGTGCCAGGACCACGCCGGGCCAGAGGGACTTCAGTGCAAGTATCATCTTGAATTCGGGGGAGTATGCTACTTTAATCAGCATGTAACAATAAAGGCATGTCAAACAGAACAGCAGTCTTCATAAACATAACCTGCATTGACAATTGCCCTTCTCTAAAATAATAATATCATTGCCAATATGATTCAATGCAGGCTGTAAGCATAATAATACAAGCTGTGATAGGAAACACACAATGAGAACTAAACAGAATGGTGTGACCTGTAAATATCAGAATTTCACAATTGCTGACTTAAAGTTAACAAGTACAAACCTTGTGTAAGTCAGAATAATATTTGTGGGAAACTTAACTAAATGTAATCTCATTATAACTGATTTCTATATTTCTAGAAAGCCGTTCTTCCCTTGAGTTCTTCAATGTTAGAGAAGCTGCCTCTGAAGTATATCACCCAGAGAAAGCAGAAAAACTAATGTCACTTATTTATCTTCTGTGTAATTATTTACCCAGTCACCCAGACTTCTATACTAATATAAAGTATTAAATTGACAGACTTGTTTTAATATTTCACTTAGACGGTGTGAAGTTTGGAACTGATGTCGAAACTGTTCAAATTTCAGTAACTCTTACAACATAATGTCAGTGGCGTTTCAGTTTAAGCATACACAAACAAAAGTTTGAAATGAAAATTGCTTCTGGATGATTGCATGTTCTCCTTTCTTAAATAAAACATCATGAAACACTTTTGTTGGGAATTTGTTTAAAGTGGAAAGCATGAAATCATTTTACAATTTTGTACAGAACATAAGCATAAAAAGACCTTTGAGTTCTTTTTATGCTGTGTGTTTGTGCCTTTATATGCGCTGGTGGGTGGATGCATTGGCCTCCCCCACTTCCTCAACCGGGACACCAGATTGGCTCTCTGAGAGGAGGCTCCTCTAAACATCACAAAGGCTGAGGTGACATACAGATCAGACAAAGTTAACAAATCACCTCAAACAAACCAACATCAGCCGGTTCTAAGCTGCCAAGTGCAGTACTTTGGTTTCAACTGTTGCAGATCTAAACCAGAAATGAATCACCAAAACTAGTTATCTGCATGCATGTGGGTGATAGACAGACATTACTTACTTAACATAGATACACTAATCACACAACCCAAGGTGCATTTTTGAAAGCTATTTAGAAATTAGAAATCTGAAGAGGTGCCATAACTTTATACTAAGCCTGTTTACTCCTAAATAAAAGCCAGCACAACAAACTGAAGTCAGATTTAATTCATTTAACCTCAGTATACATGCAGCCATTTTTTTATGTCTCAGATTATTTGTTAGAGAACCTTAGTGATCAAACACCATGAAGATCATACAACAAAGACCAGTAAAACAATATTCAAAGCTATAACTATATTAGAGCACTTTTCAAACTATCATCTAAAAATAGAATGAGTAAGGCACACAAGCAAACCCGCAAAGACTTGGTCATCTACCAGCAGAAAAGCATTTAAGGGGTCCATGGTAACTCTGGAGGAGCTGCAAAGATCCACAAGCAGGAGAATTTGCCCACAGTGGTGCAACCCACAAACCTGACCTTCCTGAGACAATGGCTAGAAGAAAGCCGTGGCTGTTGTCAAACAAAACCAAAATGTAACTCTCTGGGGTAGATGCAAATGTGCATATGTGTCAAAACTCTAACACTGCACCCTTTCCACCTCAGATAGAAATCAACACACATTCCGCATTCAAGCACTACATCCAAGTGAGGACCTTGGCTGTGACTTGACCCTGGGTTATCTTATATAGAAGAATGTGCATAAATATAACTCAGGTGATTAGCAAAGTAGATATATATTGTTGGAGACTTTAAGCTCTAAATGCTCCAAAAACACTTTTAAAGTATTGATTACAGCCCACCTTTTAGATATTTTGTAGTTAAAATATTTAGGAAACCATGTTTTCTACTTCCATTTCAATAGAACAAGCAACTTTCTTGTATGCTTTCATATAGGATTTTATGAAAAGATTCTGTATTGGTTGTCAACTGACACACTGTGTAAAAGTTCAAGGGGTGTGGATACGTTTGCTAAGTAAAAAAACAAAAAACAAAAAAGAAAAAAAAAAACCTCAAATAATGTTATTTACCTGACTTACCAAAACTCTTACTACATAAACAGACGGGTTCATGGAGCATCCTGTTCTCTTACTATAACAGTTTGCTGTCGTACACTTTATTGCGTAAAATGACGCACGCACGCCTTTACCCACCAGGTCAAGGACCTGCGTCTTTTAAATGTTCACCCAAACTCACTTCTAGGCTCAGTCTCTGTTTTTCTCATAGGTGCTCTCCACCACCTGGAGGCTTCTCTGGTTCAGAATTCCGGCCGTTATGCAGCGGGCTTTGTTCGGCCGGAGCGCGTCGCTCGCTCACCTGGCGGCAGCGGCTCTCGACGGTCCACTCGCTGCTAGGAGCGTCCCGCTGCTGCAGCGTCTGGAGCGCTCCATGTCCTCCGTCTCGATCCCGCCGCCCGAATGCATGCTGAGACCGCTTGAAGTGCCTCTGCGTTACCTGTTCGGTCCGGGACCCTCGAACGTTCCTCCACGTGTCTTAGCAGCAGGAAGCAAGCCGATAATTGGTCACCTGCATCCAGAAATGTATGAGGTAACTGTTCTGAAAGTCAGTAGATTCAGTTACCTCAGATTTTGTTCGTTGCGAGAAAATGCGTCCTTGATTATCGCCACTAAGTTGCTAGCGTTTTCTTTTCATATGAGTAAACCTTAGATACATCTCCTTTTTTCTAAACAGAGTGGTGCGTAATTACGCACAGTCCCTGAAGCGCTCACTCACTCACTGCTGCCGCAGATGAGTGCAATAGCCTTCTATTTTCAATTACGACGGACTAGTCGAACTAAAAGCATGTTTCACATTTTAAATTCGTGTCACAGATCATGAGCGATATCAAAAAGGGCATCCAGTACGCCTTTCAGACAGAGAACAACATGACCATAGCGATGAGCGGCTCCGGACACGCAGCTATGGAGTGCGCCGTGTTCAACGTTGTGGAGCCAGGGGAGAGCGTCCTCATTACCGTCAACGGGATTTGGGGAGAGCGCGTAGCTGAAATTGCGGAAAGAATGGGTATGGTGTTATATACATGGCTTTACGCACACATTTCACTGACCATAACCACCCTATCAACACTGAAACTGAAACTCAATTAAAATATATATAATATTTATCTGTATTCTGAGATAACTGTTGTACTGCTTCATTTATTAAATTCTTTTTTGTTTGTTTGTTTGTTCTGTTCTTAGGTGCCAATGTACACAGACTGTTAAAGGCACCAGGAGGATGTTATACCAATAAGGAAATCGAGCAGGTTTGGACTATGTCTTACGACTCTGCCTACTACTGAACATCTGAATTGTTTTCTTCCAGCAGACTTTGGTTTTCTAAAGAATAAGAATAACAGAATAAGAAGAGTCGGGTGGTTAAAACTCTTTTTTTGTGTTTTAGGCCATAGAAAAACACAAGCCGGTCTTGTTTTTTCTTGCACACGGAGAGTCCTCTGCTGGCCTCTGTCACCCTGTGGATGGCATTGGAGACATTTGTAGAAAGTAGGTTTTTATCCAGCTCATCCTTAAACTGAATTGTTTTCACATTAAGGCATATTTCTCACAGCTCCATGTTTTATGTTGTGCAGACACAACTGCCTCTTCCTAGTTGATACTGTAGCCTCACTTGGAGCAGCTCCAATTTTTATGGACAAACAAAGTAGGTCAACAAAAAAAATCACAATACTTCTGCTCAGCATTTGGCTTCTGTCTGATTTTTACATTTCTTATTGTGTTCAAAGAAATTGACATCCTGTACACTGGTTCTCAGAAGGCTCTTAATGCACCTCCTGGCACTGCACCCATCTCTTTTAATGATAGAGCATGGTAAGACTGAACACTGTGGTGCATCACTGAATGTCTAGCAAAAATTTTAAAAAATAAATAAATAAAAGATAAGGCAAATTATTAAAGCCACCTAATGTTTTTTGTTCCTCATCACAGCAACAAGATGTTTAACAGAAAAACAAAGCCAGTGTCATATCTTTTTGACATGACACATTTGTCCAACTACTGGGGTTGTGATGGCAGTCCAACAAGAGGGTGAGTAATTATTTTTAATTATTTGTGTCAATAAAGTAAATCACAGTATACTGATAAATAGGCTCAGTTCAGTTTTTAAAGCTTATGATCAGAATTATACGACATATTTTTTGTGTTGTATTGTTTGACTTTCAGTTGAAAGATAAACACACCACTGAAAGTTATAAAGACATTTATAACTTTATAAGCCTAAGTTATAAATATGTGTTGCTTTTCATTTAGTGATAAAGGAAATTCAAAATTTACAGAACAAAGAAACAAATGATGAATGAGATGCCAAAATTTCTCATTTTGGTGATGTGCACAAATGAAACTAAATGCATTTTCTGATTTGCATTATACCTTGTAAACAGTTACCAAACCAAAGATACTCATTTTTTATGGAGTTATTCTTTAAGTGCCACCTTATGTTTAAACTGTATAAAGAATTTGATTAAAAATTGTAAGACAAAAATAACAGAGTAGAGATAATAGTTTGCTCTGGGTTTCAGATATCACCACACTGGTCCTGTTTCTGGCTTTTTTGCGCTGAGAGAGAGTCTGGCAATCCTTGCTGAAAGGGTAAAGAGATATTTCATTATTTTTCCACCTTACCATATCAACTGAATTTAATACTTTAAGATGTCTCTTTAGATTTTAAACTGTACTTAGTTCAAAGTCTCTTTTCATTATATATATATGTATTTGACATAGGCTAATTGTGATCTTAATAAATAAAGCCAAGTATAACAATCATCAATAGCTCTGGACTGACTACTGATTGGTCTCAAATTTCTGTTTTTTTGAATGGAAGTTAAAATCAATCTACAATATGAGATTTGTCCTTTTTTTTTTTTGCAAGTAAGACTACAAAATGACCAATCTTTGTCTCCCTCTAGGGGCTGGAAGAATCCTGGAGGAAACACAAAGAGGTTGCAGCTTACTTCTACAAAGGACTAGAAGACCTAGGCCTCAAGCTTTTCATCCCTGACAAGGTAAGACAGTTGAAAAGCTCATATATATTGTTTTTTTGTTTGTTTGTTTGTTTGTTTTCTTGTTGCTTGTTTGTTTGGGGTTTTTTTGCTTGATAATCACTTGCTTTTTACTTGATTAGTAAAACTAATAGAATGAGTAAGGCACAAATCTGAAAGTTTTCAAAATGAGAAATATTTTAGCTCTACTTAATATTTACTATCTTACTTGATTAGTAGAAAGCAAGTGAGAATTTGGGACAAATACACTAAAATCAGTTGGTCAAAAAATATGCAAAAACAATTTTCTTGGCATGATGTGTTTCATGCAGGAGTTGAGGCTTCCTTCTGTTACCACCATATCCATCCCCGAAGGCTATGACTGGAGAGAGATGCTCACCTACATTATGAAGAATCACCAGATGGAGATGACAGGAGGACTGGGTCCATCCATTGGCATGGTTGGTTTAATTTTACAGTGTGAACATGCAAAAGTATCATCATTAGTGTCACTACAGGGGATCGAAGAGGCATAACCTTTAGACCCCATTGTAGGTGATAATTAAAAAAAAAACATATAATAAAAATGCAATGCCTTTACTTTTTAATATCCTATTCATGTTTTCATTACACATTTGACATTTCAAACAGAAACAGACTTTCTTAATATACTCTCGATCTATTTCTATCTAGATACAAAATAACACACGTTAATGTGTACATTTAAAAAGTAGATTCCGTCTAAATATTTACATCAGAAGCAGCGTTGAAAGACTTGTGTCAGGGTTTTTTTGGGTTTTTTTTTTTTTAATCCTACTGAGTCACTGCAGGCATTAACTCACTCTCTGTTTTAATTAGGTGATCAGAATCGGCTTGATGGGATACAACTGCGAGAAGACCAATGCTGACAAGGCATTGCATGCCCTGGCAGATGCTCTGAAGAACTGCAAAAAGAGCAAGGCTTAAGAACTCATATTCTCACAGCATTAACTCTGCACACATTCATAAGATCTAGCCATCGTGGTTGGAACATTGAATAAAGTGCAGAAATCTTGTAGTGCTATCTACTTTAAGGATTTTTCAGCATAACTCTTGTATATGTTTGCTATTATTAAAAAAATTGCAGAAGCTGCCATGCTGAGTGCACTGATGATGTTAATAAAGTCTGTTTTCTGTAAGACTTGAATGCTCCAGTGTCGTGAAACAGAAAAGCTGAAATTTCCTGATATTTAAAAAAAAATATCTCAAGCAAACTGTTCCAAATATCGCATTTTCATACTTGCTCATCCTTGCAGGAACAGAGTTAGCTGGTGCTTATGTCCAGTAGTTGGTGGATGAGAGTGAAGGGTATATGCCCTGGACAGGCCAGCAGTTCATTACAGGGCAACTCAACTGTGCACCCATACATACACACATATGAGAAATGTTTTTGGAGCACCTTAAGAAACACCTGTGTACAAACTATGCAAAATTAAGCCCCTCAGTTGGGATTCAAACCAAGGAACTTCTTGCTGGACAACAGTTCTGTCACTTGTTTGAGGGAAAAGTTTGGAGATTTAACATTTGAATCGCATTCAACTTGGTTTGATCTATTCTAATTAAACTAATTATTAACAACTGTGCTCATTTAGTTTGTTATCTCGTGCACCTTGTCACCTCCGACAAACTACACTTCCCAGGAGTCCTTGACGCAGACGTTATCTGCGTCTAAACAGGTCCTACCTCTTTGCGACTTTCTCTTTATATTTCTGTCTTTTGTTAGGATTCACTCTCTCTGTCCAGAAGCTAATTTTGTCCATGGCGTCTCCCACTGAAGGCAACGGTAAGTCCGGAGGTCGTGTTTAAATTAAGGTTAAACTGTGAATGAAACAATGTTAAAGGATTTTTGTTGTTCTGCCTAAATGATTTGTCACAGTGACGCGGCATCTCGGTCATTGAGACTGATTTAAAAAATAAAATAAAATAACTTTTTCTTAAATAAATTACTGATTTTTATAAAATATTTGTAATAATTTTTTTTCTTGTTACATTTCCTTATGCCGTGCACTTTGTTTAGGTTACCTTTGTGCATGCATTTGAGTTTAACATAAACAAACAAACAGACGCCTTTATGTATACCGTGAACTGCGCATGTCACGTGACTTTTCATCGTTTTTGTTAACGATGAAAATTTTCTTTGTTTTTATTTGTCAGATTTAATTGTACTTTTTTTATGGTCTTATTTGGATTCAGTCGTCTTCCTGCTGTTTTTTCTTCCTCGGGTGTTTTTCATCAACGTCATTCGGTGCTCTGCTGCCATCTTCTGGATTCAGACCAGTATACAGATTCTGCAGGAAGTGGATTTTAATTGACCCAAAACGATTTTTTTAAATGTCAGATTTCATTACGATGTTGAAATTACAAAAAAAAACTTCTTGTTTTTTTTTTGTAAAAAAAAAATTCGTCCAATCATTTTAATGAAATATTTTACACTGGGACTAATTTGGGCTCTACAGTCTCTCCATATCATATTTGTATCATATTTGTTCAGTTTCTTGTACTCATTCTCTGTTCGCCCTGAGAACCGGACTTGGTTTGGGAACCCCTAAGTTTCAATCTTAACTGCCATCATCTGGAAATGTTTGTAACTACACTTTGCATGTTTCTACTTTCTGTTAAAATAACCAGGATGCTTTTATGCAGTGGAAAATTTGTAGAACATATTTACAGAGAGCTCATCCTTTTCTGTAAAGAATCTAAACCCTGTGTTTACTGAAAGCTAACAAAATATATTTCTGCTTTATAAAGAGCATGGACACATATTTGCTTAATTAAAAGTCACATCACACAGGGAGTGTTTACCCGGGTTTTATTGAGAGTGGACTCTTGACCTGCGTGTGTTTATTTTCAGTAGCAGTGCAGCTGAATCCCGTCCTGAATCCTCTCAGTTGGCTGCTGGGTACCTGGGAGAGCGACGAACCCGGAGAAGGAACCTTCCCCACCATAAAACCTTTCCGATACACTGAGAAACTATATTTCAGCCATGTTGGGCAACCAGTCATCAACTTCACGTATGTTAATCCTGCAGAGCTAGACTTTGTCTCAGCAGCAGAATTAAAGTTATTTCTTTGTGTCCTCTATCATATTTCCAGCTGATTTCTGACTATTTGTTTAGATTTAACGCATTTCATGCGGAGTCCAATAAGCCTCTCCACAGAGAATGTGGTTTTATTCGAATCCAGCCGGGGACAAACAAAGTGGCCTTCATCATCGCACAGAACTCAGGTAGACATCAACTAAACACAACCAACTTTCTGATATTTGGGTGTAGTGCTGTTTTACGTTCTTATTTTTTTATATATATAAAAAAAAACTTAAAACCTTGAAATCACAAATTCATTATATTGAAATGCAGAATCAGATTCTACAGCAGTTAGGTCAGCAATGACTGGCTCTGATTTAGAGCCTGTTGCAGACATGTAAACAAACACTAAAAGTCTCTGCTTTATCATTTGTTTTCTTTTTATTTGTTCTCAAGTCATTGAATGTCTCAACCCAGGACAAATGTGTTCTGTCTGCAGAGATATCCTCTTCTATTGGTACGCCTTCACTATATATAACTCGCATGGTTTGTTTCAAGGCTGGATGTTGTGTTTTTATGTAGGTCTGGTGGAGATTGAAGAGGGGGAGCTGACAGGAAATCAGCTCAAGCTGCAGTCTCAAAGCCTGGGTAGAATCTCTTTTGCCAAAGAGCCCCATGTACAACAGGTAAAACTGATCAGTCATCACTTATACCCAGAAACAGGCTGATATTTCTGTGTTCTGAAAGCTTATGGATGCTTTCAGAATACAAATTTTCCTCATATAGCACATAACTTGCTTTCTGTTGCTTTGATTATTGCTTTACTTTTCTCTTTTCTTTCAGATTGGCAGAGTCTTGCAACTCCGACCAGACGGGAAGCTGGAACAGACCGTTTCTATGGCAACAGACAACCAGCCGCTCACTCAGCACTTGTACATCACTTACAGCCGGTCATCTTGACCAGCTGTGGCCCCGCCATTGCTTTTTATACCACACCTGTCAGAGCAACATTTTATGAGTGTGGGTCAGAAACCTTTTCTTTCTCAGGGAGTTTATTGGTTTTTGTTTTAAATATTGCATGCATTTAAATGTGTCCCTGTTTTGAATCTACGTGGTCCTAATGGATAATAAAGATTACTTAAAACAGTAACATTTTTGTTTTGATAACTCAAACTTAAATTAGGAAAAGAAATTAGGTCTTACACATGCATATTTTTCAAAGCACATGGCCTCGTTTTAAGCCTGTAACCAAAGGTGATTAGGACAGAAAAATTGGTATTTTAAATCAAAAACCAGAGATTGGAGCTTCCAACTTTCTTTTTCAATGTTATAAATCATCCCACCAAAAATAACTTTTCCTAAGACCTACGTTGAGTTTTCAAACTAAACAGGGTTGCAGGCAACTCCTATACTTAATAGAAAACTAGAGTCATTCTTGCAAAATGTCTTTTTTTTTTTTTTTTTGCAAAAAATTGTGAACACTTCAGACCAGACGGTCCTTTGTGTCATACGTGATAAAGAACATGGTAACCAACAACTTGGTGTCAATGTGGCCAGTAATACACCTGCACTGGAAACTCTGGATTATTGTTCTGACTGGATGTCATCTCCTGTTTCTGAGACTAGAGCCAGTGAATTACTCACCAGAAAGGATTGATAACTAAAATCATATGCAGCAGTCAGTCCAACAGTCAAAATCTGAAATTTACCCAGAAAAACTTTCACATTAAGAAGACTGAAATAGTCTCAAACCATCTGCTACATGTTGTCTACTTTACAAATAAAAATTGCTCCAAAGATCTCAAGAGAAAAGCATTAGTGAAGAAAAGTCAAACAGTTTAATGAATGCAACTAATACAGCTTTGGCCTTGTCAGACCAGACCAATTGTAAAAATATTAAAACGCTGGTAAACTTTACTGTAGTTGAATCAAGTACTGTATTTGGAATGGCCCCATTTTATACCATGGATTTGTGAAATCCTTTCATATTTTCATACTACATTAATATTTGAAATTTTCAATTTCTGAGGTTACACACCACTTTGCCAAATTCTTATGAAATAAAATTATTTTTAAAACCACCTGGAGAACCAAAATAAAGTGCCATATTGATATTAGTAAGCATTTGTTGAAATTTATTGTGGGTTTAAAAAACAAAGCAGACACAGTTGCAAAAATAACACTGAACTTTAAACCCAATACACACATTCATCTTGAAGTGCTTGTTGTAGTGGTAGGTTTTATGCTGTGGTGGAATCAATTGTTGGTTATCACCAAATATATAAATAAAAATCTTAAATAAAATATACAGGTTAAAAACTGAAGTCAGTACAGCAAAAATATGTTCTTTGTGAAAGTCATCTGAAAGTAAAAAAAAAATGGGCTTGGCTGGAAAAAAGAAAAAGTTTTGTGTTTAAATTGAAAAATGATATATACATTTATATCGTCACTTTCAGCTGTATTTGAAGGGAGACGCAGTTTGTGCTTTGGCGAAAGCACAACAGTTTCATCTCCTGAAATGTAAACAATAAAGCCAAATGCTGCTCAGAGAAAATGGACTCAGCAGGCAGAAATCTTGTCCTCTGCAGGCATCAGAAATCTCTCATGTAATGTTGCAGCTAGCTTAGCATCAACCCAGAAGTCACATTCAGCTCTCCTCTGGAAATGTATATTCTAAAAAGAGCAAATCTCCCACAGGACATCGGCAGTAAAAACAGCCTCACATTAAGACAGAGAAGGAGTGTTTACTGCAATTTGATAAACAGTGAGAAAAAGCATACAACAGGTGGAGCGCATTGTGAAAAATAACATTTATGCTGTTAAATATTAACGTTATCCTCAATTCTCCACTGAAAACATCAAGCAACTACTCTTTGGAAAAAGGGTAATCACTCACAGGCTTGTGCAAAATATGACACACTGCTGATGAAACATTTGTCAGTGACCATTCAGCAACACAAAGGGAGGTAAGAGCTGGGAAAGCTCAATCCTCATCAGGCACAGCGAGCATTTCCATCTCACCTTTTATCGACAAGACAGAGATTCAGTCCTCTATTTTCACCAGTTCTCTGCTCCGTCCGAGCAGCTCACTGCTCCTTCATGACGTAGACGTACACAGTAGTAAGAAAATATTTCAGGGAGTCGATGACTGATGACAGCCAGGGACGTTCAGGAGTGCAGTCCATCTTCACCACGCATTTCATAATCTCTGCCTGATGGAAAAGGAAAACGGAGTTTATTTTAAGAAGTGATACCAGAAGTTTGCAGATTTATAAAGTGCTTCAATGCTGTTTTAATTTAAGATTTTAAACCCAAATCTACAGATTAAACTTTAAAAATGGGTTAGAAAATTATGTAGCTTTATGTTAGTAAAGCTAAAGTTTAATCAGTAATACTTTTCTAACAAATTTATGAAAGATCATGATTTCTTGTTCAAAGTCAAGATGTCATAAAAAAGACATTTTGAATAATGTCAACTTTGCATTAAAAGTGTCATGATTTAACGAATGACACTTTATGACAGCAGTCATAAATATTCAGACTTACTCATGTTCATGACAGGTGTAATGAATGTTTATGACGATGTCATGACGGTTTTATTCACAACCTATCAAATAAAGTGTTACCAAACATTCATGGGCTTTGCAACACCTTTGTGGCAAAAATTCACATGCACCAAGAAACTGCAATTAGAATAGAATAAAATAGAATAGAAATATCCTTGATTGTCCTACAATGTACAGTTGTATCATATTTTTTTTCTTTATTCACAAACATCTTCAAACTTTCTCAAAACTACCAAATATTTAATCACTTTCTGGATTTTAAATGTCTTTAAAGGATTGTGTACGATAAACATTGTGACATCTTCTCTCGGTCCTATGTAAATAATTTAGCAAGAAGGCAAGGCAGTGCATCAAATGTGTAGTATAAGATTGTTTAATTTATTTGAATCCACATTTCTTAGTTTAGCAGCTTCCTTTAAGGTTTGAGGGCCAGTTATTCAGCAGCAGTCTTGCTTCTGAATCGAGTTTTTAATTTAGAGAAATGACCAAACAAGCACAGACTCACCCATCCTCCCCGTCTCTTCAGCCAGGGAACGAGAAATTTGCGGACAAACTGTCCAAGACTGTCCACTATGATGTGCACTGTGGTGGGATGTCCCTGTCTGACGCAGTCCACCGCCAGGGCTCCAGCTACCGCATACATGGCAACCACTTTCCCCCATGTTATACCTACAGCACAAAATAAAATAAAACATTAAAGACATTCGTGCAGTAGGTTTAATTTTAACTGTGTATATAAAACTGAACTGATCTGAGAAAACACTGCTGCTGATCTCATCCTGTGCCTCCGGGTGTTTAACTTTGAAAACAGGTTTTGGTTGCTAACGATATCGATTCTCTCTTACAGTCACTGTGCTGTGTATGTAATGGACCAGAAACAAAAATAAAACAAAGGACATCAGTTTCTCCTTTTCACGAAAGCTGAATTTCTGGACAGGAATCAATAAGTCTTTATTTACAATATTAGCCATCCTTTCCAGGCAATAATCACTCTCGCCTCTGAGTTTTCATATTGTGCAGCCGTTGAACCTTGTACATAAATAAAAATAAAACACCAGGTTTAGGTCCAATTGTTTGTTCTTACAAGAGCTTTTTTATGTCTTACTGCATTTATTTCTACTAAAGAACAAACACTGCTCCATGTGTGATGAAAAACTAAGTGCATATCACACTAAGCATGATGCTCCAGGTGAAACAAGGTGACAGTGACATCATGGGAAGTTGGCCAGGCCTAAATTAAGCTCGTTTAAAGAAGGAAGAGAATTATCCAAAGTCCAGATCACAATCCAATTGAGAATCTGTGACGGGACTTAATAACTACTATCCAGATGCTTGCCATCTAATCTCATGAAGCTTGAACTATTTTGCAAAAACAAGCAGAGTAGGCATACCCAGAAACATTGCAGATGCAAGTGAAAAGTTGGTCTACAAAGTACTGACTTAGAGAACTGAATAAAAATGCAGCCCACAGATTTTTATTCTTTGAGCGTTATTTAAGAAAGAATTGTGGCAAAAATATTAGCATTTTTCATCCATTTCACAATTATGCTGCATTTTGTGTAGGTTCATCAAATAAAATCCCAATAGGATACAGTATCTACAATCAGACTGTAATGTAAAAGGGTGTGAATACTTTAACATAGAACTGCAAACTGAGTCTGTTTGAAAGGAGCTGCCTGACCTGACAATTACAGCCACACGGACAGCTCGAGGTACAGTTTTCAGGGAAGCTGGCCAGCAAAAGGCTAATGTCATTGGCCTCTTTTGGTCCCGCTTGCTTTGTCATGAATGTTCCACAGGGCTGACCTGCAGAGTCTGACAGCAGCTATAAGGGGATAGAGCCGTGGGTGAGCTTAAATGAGATAACTGTCCATGGACGCTGTCCGAGCACATCATGTCTCAGTCCCTACTGAGAAGCTGGCCGAGAATAGACGTGAGATTGTCAGGGATAAAAGAGGAGGGCGGGAAGAAACTGAACAGGGTTGGGAGGCAGAAGAAGATAGATGAAGGAGCGATGAGCCATGTTGATTTTCAGAAGGCTGCTTCAATTTCTTTTTGGGCTGAAGAATGCTAACAAATATCTAAAAGCTAAAAATAAACCTTTAAAGCAAAAGGAAAGAAAAAGGTATGTCTGATTTTTTTAGCGTTTCCCATTTTCATCAAAGTTCTCAACCAATCTCAGAAGGCAAAGTGCAACTCAAGCCCCCAAGTTTGTTGTTCTTTCAGAGGAATCCCACGCTATTTCCACAAATTACAGCCCTGTGACGTCAGAGTGGGGGAAACATTCGGCCAGAGCGCAGGCATGAAAATTATATTAAGAAAGTCTGTTTTTGGCATATCCAGGCAATGAGCCAAATGCTGCATGTTCATCACAGGGCAGCCAGATTCTTCTAATCTATCTCTATCTCTTATAAAAGAGAACATGGAATTGTTTTTTTTGGAAACTTCAAAATGTCAGCACTGTTTTTGGTAGTGAACAAGGAACATCTGTTGTTGAGAAAGCCAGAAATCATATCAACATGTAAACTGAAATCAAGATTCGTATCAACAAGAAAAATCTAATAGGGATTGCATAATTGGTTTCCCCCAGAGAGCCTATGAAACACATCCAGGAAACGACAACAGAGGTCGTTTTTCACCATTTGATCAGATCCTCACACAGCTTTCATTTGTTGCCTCTCTTCTTCAAGAGGTCGTTTTACAAAATGTCCCAATGAAGAGACATGCTTATGTGGACCATTTCTCTAACATTTTGCAAGCAACAGAAATTAGCAAGTTTAATAGCATTTTGTGGAACATGACATCCTGGCACTTCTGAAGTGTAGATGTTGCTTCTGATGGATCACGGTCATAGAATTCACATTGTTCAGCTGCATCAGCATGAGGCCCTTTACTTTTTGTTGTAAAGTCACTGATTTTTTTTTTTCTTTTTATCTGTAGATCACCTGAATCTGAGATGGTATTTCAATGGGCCCACAAACGATCAGAAAATTTCAACATTTAATTTGGGATTAATAAGTATTGTTGAATTGATCTGAATGAAACTGAGATCATGCAAGACATTTTTTTTTTGGTTTTAAATATTTGTGTAAATACAATGACTGCATTTTCACTCAGAATCTTCATTACCAGAAAACTGATTCCCAAACCCATGCCCAGTTGATTCCATGTGCATTTCAGATTTAGATCAAGGCTAAAAAAATTGTGAACATTGCCAAAGCATATGGAGGAGCTATTATTTGTTAAAGTCTCATACTGGACTTTGATAACTCAAATTCCAAAATTATGCCACATGGGAGAGAGAGCTAAGCCTTAACTTTCTTGATGAATGGTTGGAAAAATGTTCTCACCAAGATGAGTTAAACTTTCTCTTGTGCTGGTCACACTGTGTGTTTAAGGAAGCACACACGGTTCATTATTCCAAATTAAGATTTACACAGAAATAGAAGATAAATGTGAATGTTGTTTAAGTTCAGGTTGTCATTTGAGTCACATGTTCTTCATATGTTCAGGGCTTCCTAATTTTTGTACTGGCCATTTTAAAACAATGTCTTCTGTGATGGGACTTCGTCTCAAGCATTGTCCATTGATTGCTATCTTTGGGACACTAAATCAACTAAACTCCACCAGAGGGAAATTGTTGCCTTCACATCTCTCCTCAGGGGACGTCAACTTCTCCTGCAGTGGAAGTCACAGAATCCTCCCTCAGGATCAAGTAGCTTAAAGTACACTTTCATTTTCTTCTAACATTAGAGAAAATAAGGTAAACATGAAATGGATTTTCAACTTGCTTCTCAGATGTTGGGATGCTACCTGACTAAGTATTGTGGGAGTACTATACTGTATGTGTTTGTTGTTGATGATGTCCTATGTTGAAACTTAAAACTAAACAAATATTTGTTTAAAAAAAAACATAAAATAAAAAGCCAAACTATGCCCAGATAGAGAAATATAAAAGGGCCAAAGTCGAAAACATTCAGAAATAACAGAGAGAAAAATGTGTGTGCACAGGAAACGCCATAATAAAAAGATAGTGATCTCCATTTCCTTCTAAAAACTCAACATCTGAATGAGTAGTTATGTAATAATTCAATATGCTGCATTATAAGTTAGCGGGGGAAATAGTTTTGTGTAACTAAATTAGTCGTTTATCTACAAAGGGATCAGGTTGAAAAATTATGACTGATGTTCATAATTTACCATTCTCCTCTGGGACCACTTTGCTTGGATTATTATCTAGTATTTGTGGATTCCTATGAAATTTCTTTCATGTTTTCTGTCGAGGCAAACGTTGTAAAACCCAAGTTAGAAACGTTTTCTTCCAGTCAAAATCAAAGTATAACTTTACAAGTTTCTTAACTGTGCAGTTAGAATATGTACATATGTTTTGTTTTGTTTTTTTTGTTTTTTTTTGATAGTGTCCCTCTCCACCTAATACTGAATTATCCACTCACCCATTTTCTCTTACTGAAAGCCCCTCTGCAAACTGGAAAAACTGCAGAGTCACCAGTGTTAAATCACACTAACAGCCTTCAACTGTAATCTCAACCGCAAGTCATTTCCTGTGCTGGCAGAGCTCCTACACACTTAATAAACAGCGTGTTTACGATCATCATCATTATCATCGTCATCACCGCCACCACCTCCTCATCCTCCTCCAGGGTCATGGCATACCTGCTGCGAAGATCTCCGTTGCCACGCCGAGAAAGGCATCTGAAACCACGTTCTCCATGGCAACTGAAATGTTAAGCTGCCGTGCCACGTTCCTGTACAGACTGGGCTGTATGCACTCCAACTCATCGCCTAGGAACAAGAGACAGAGAGGGACACCAGATTGTTAGGGAGGAAAAAAAAAAAAAAAAAATTAAAGCAGCATAAGAGACAAAACACTGTCAGGCAGTAAAATTTAAATGAATGGGCAAAACTAAACATAAAACTGCGTGCAGAAATGTAAATAGAAAGAACAGAAGCCAAGAAGATTCAGACATGGTCTTTTACTCATCCCTTTCTGCAAACCTATGTCTCAAAATAGCTGGTAGAAAATATGTGGGAGAAAAATCTATTTATATCCAAGTCTGAAAGCCTGTTCAGTCCATTTTCTTGCATCTCACATGCATTATGTTTTGTAGTTGTACATGTTATTTCTGACAGGATGTATTATATATTTTTTCTGGCAGATAAACATTAGCAGTCTGATTTTAAGGTGTTTTATCCTGTCTACTGTTATTATTATTTTTTTCTATAACTGGTTTGTTTTTCAAATTAATTTCTTCGAGATCAGTTTATGTTTATGGCTAAAAAAAAAACAGAATAGCATTGTCAAAAGGCTCAGAGACAACTTCAGATAAGATGCACATGAACTTGTCAATAAAGTGATCCGATGACACAGGCTTATGAGTTTCTGAGGTGTAACCAAATGCAAAATCTTTTTTTCAAAGGACTATAAACACAAACATGCCAAAAGGTTTGCGGGATGTTCCTTAGCAGAGGAACTGAAACCAACATAAAATGAAAGGATTGCAAGAGCATCCTCGCTTGTGCATTATCTAACCTTCTGAACCATTATCTAAGATTTGCTGCACTCATGTGAGTGCAGCAAAAACACATATTGGTCAATTTATATATTGATGCATTTAATGAAAAGAAAAAATAGAATTTTTATTTATTGATCAGAGCCGATCAAGAGAAAATTGGCCAATTCCAATCCAAAACTCCTCTCACCAAGACAAAGAAGCACCAGAGACACCTCGGCGAGCGCTGCATGTGGGGGAGAGAAGTTGATTTCAGTCTTGGACCAACCCAACCCGTTCTGGTTGAGCCTGGATAGAATATAGTCTCTGCAAAGCGCTTTGGACTGAGACACCAGCTCCTTCTCAGTCAGCGACCGGTCGAAGACATCGAGGACCTCCGAGGCGAACATAGAAGATCGCCGGAGAACATCCATGTCCTGCTCCAGAGGGATGCGGGCCAGTGAAAGTCTGACCTCTCGGGGTTCAGCTGTGTAATCAAGAGCGTCCTGGTTTTCCTCCCAGTGGGGAGCCAAGTTCAGGGATGAGGACAAAACAGCTTCTGTGAGGATAGATAAGAAAGAATGAGGCTATCAGAAGGGTAAAAAAATTTATATATATTACCAGAAGGTTATAAAAATAAACAAACAAAAACATAACTATCATGGGTTGAATTAAAAAAAAAACATACATACATATATATTATTGACTAAAAATAATGTACATGACATACAGGAACTAAAAGTGACCAGAAACTTATATAAGAATATCACGGAGGCGTTATTGTTGAGTCACACTGTGCGATAGTCAAGATATTGCAACAACTTTTTTTTTTTTTTTTTTTACATTATGCAACAACAGTGATAGCATGATAACGTTCATTGGGACAGAGACAGAGCAACACTGACTAGGAATTCAAACATTTTTTTTATCCCAACTAAAGCGGAAGAAAAGACACAGAAATCAAAACCTGCATTTGAAAGAGTTACTCTTACCATCAGCATTTCATGCACCTCTTTCCTGATATGACTTGACCTGATCCTGAATTTCCAAAGGAGCTGGTGGGTAAAAGCCTTTCAGTTCGGACTTCCTGAGGTTCTCTCTACTAGCAAGAAAAAGCAAAAACTCCACTGTAAGCGTAAAAAAAAAAAACCACTATGTTATACTGAATAATTGGTTCCCACCCCGCGAAGTTCGGGTCCTGGTCTCAATTTCGGTTCGGTCCAGTTGTTTCCGTGCAAAGAGCTGACTGTTTGAGAGCCGCCGTTAGAAGACGCCTACCTGTTGTTCCACCTTCCCATTGGCGCCCACGGGGTGCGCTCTTTTCGCTGCATGGAGAAGCCCGGTCTTGAACGTTTGCTGCCCGCCTCCCCTTGAGTCTTAGCACCCCGGCAGGAGCTTAGACTGTAACCAAGCGCATCTGCTTTCATTCACAAATCTGGGCGGATTAAACAGCAGTCTGATGAGTGCGCACGAAGGATTTAGTTCTCCAGTCAGGACACGATTCCAAGACAGCTTGTCATTGAAAACAGGTTTTAGGTATTGCATACATATTTAGTGAGGGTGAGGTTCAAACCTGGGCGTATGTCTCAAGCTTTTGAATACTTGTTATCATTATTATTAATAGTGAAAGAGTTGTTCATTGCAATAATATAGAGTCATAATTAAAAATAAAATACACCCACTTGCTGCACCTTCTATAGCTGGAAACTATGAATTTCTTTTATTTATTTATTTTTTTACATCTGGCAAATCGGGCGCCCGTCTCTTAATCTCTGAATCCACATCCATGCAATCTTCCATAAAAGTAAGTTTACAAAAATAAGTAGCTTTTGACGCCATCCTCCTCCAGAGTTATTGTTCTGCGTTCATTTGTTTAACTGTATCATTTTCACCCACTAAGTGTCGCTGTTGAAATTTTCTTTTGTTTGTTTGTTTTTGTGTGCAGTTCAATCCGTGGAAAATGTCCAACATTTAGAAATTGCAGATAAAATTTAATTCAGATCAAAGAAACCTGAAAAATAATTAAAATAAATTCTAATGTTTTGTATATTTTAACCCAAGGAGGACGAGGAGTGCCCAATAAAATGGAATTCGACTGAATTGTTAAGAAAGAATGAAATTGTACATTGTGTGTTCTTTAAATTGTATTAAAGAATTGTATTAAAAATGCAATGTATTTCTATTGTAAATATTCTGCTCTTTTTTCAAGTTACATTCTTTAATACAAAATTTGAAATATTTTTCAAGGGTTTTTGAGTCATTTTTCCTCCAGACATTTAATATTCTATTTTTAACATTTCTACTCGTTTATATTAATTCTTTACTTCAAATATTAGGGAAGTGTTTCTTTCTACAACTCATAATTGCACAAACATCTGCAGATACTAATTAAAACAACCATGTTTACCTCTGAAATATTAATGATTGTTTCTTATGCAGGAGCAGTATGTTTCTACATTTACAACCAAAGCCATCTTGTTAGTATTTCTTTTGAAAACATTAAGTAATTGAAAATGTGTAAATAATCCTATGAATTAAATCGTATCAGGGACAAATTTCTAAAATAAAACTTCAATTTGTTTATAGAATTTACTTCATATCATCCACTGATGTCAAAAGGCCATACTCTATACCACATGTGTCTAACTCAAGGCCCGGGGGCCAAATCCGGCCAGCCGTAGCTTTTTATGTGGCCCTCCACAGACTAGACTAAACACTAAGTGTGATTAAATATTGTATTGTCAATCATATCAATGCAGTTTTTATCTGTTTACTTCCAATTTATATCAATCAATCCCTCCAGTTTCTTGAGAATTTAGTTGATGTATGATTATAGTCCATGATTTATACAGCAAGTAAATAAAAAGTCTCATTTATTATTAGTTCCTGAAGGGACTGAAAAGATGTTCAAAAATATTATGTAATTTTAAGAATTTATTGACATATTAACAGTTTGTGAACAGGTTTTATCAACAAGTTGTGGCACAACCGGCCCTTTAAGAGCCTTCATGATCTTGATTTGGCCCAAAACGAAAATGAGTTTGACATACCTGCTCTATACGATGTTCCAAGATGAAAGAAACAACAGCACAGTTCAGTTATTTAAAAGGTTTCTCTAGTTGTTTTTTTTCCACCCAATGAAGCCTCCTTCTCTCTAATTAGCATGTCACCTGGGCAGTTTCAGAATTATCCTCTTCACATGAGAGCATTGGAGGATAAAGCAAGTCCCTCCTCCGCCCCCTTCTTTTTTTACTCCCATTTGTTTTTGTTTACATTCATAAGTAAAGATGAGCAAACAGATTGTCACATTCAGTCTGGGTGGAAACTTCCCAGAATTTTTCTAGTCATTTATAAATATTCCAGCTTTTGCCATGTTACCATGCTCAGTTTTCTGCTCAGTTTGTTTTTTCCTTTTCTTTTTCTTGAATGAAATTTCCACTGTGAAAATTTGGTAATGTGTATTTTTCTTGAATGTGAAGGGCAAAAGTCAAACTGGCCTATTTTTATTTGTGTTTAGATCTTCGACAAGTAGGTCACAGCGCTTTGGTGATCAGAATGATTACATCCTGTCAGACTGAAGTTATTTCTTTAACTTCACACCTTTCCTTTGAGACTTGCCCAACTGGGAATAATGGTCAATATAAAGAGTCCTCTATGGTGTTTTCTATTGCTTGAAACCAGTAATTTTGCAGCATTGTCTTTCATAGCAGGGCCTTAACAGAGCCTTTAATAGACAAAGAAACTCACATTTTCAATGTTAAACAACATGCAAACAGAGCCTTGAAAGTGAACTCGATCAATCTCATGTATAACTTTGGTGCTCTGTAAGCACAGATGTTAAGTAAGATTGCTCTAAGCTCACTGACTTAATGCTAATCCATAATAAAACAATAAAAAGGGATTTTTAGATGTTTATTGTATGAAATAGTTTTATTTCCTTGATTCCCGAGTTAAAATGGTCTAACATGAGATTTACCAGATGCTTTAAGTCAAAACTATAAAAATATAATTGCAATTCAGTAACATGAACTAGGAAGTTAATATTTGAAAGACTGTTGCCAGTCTGGACTGTCTGGAAGTTCAAGGTGTTCAATGTTCAGAAATGGCATGAAGCAACAACACTGGAAAAAGGATAAAGTTTACATTTTTGGTCAAGAAAATCTTGTGGTGACAATTGTAAAATATTTGAAGACAAAGAGTTAAACTCTGGTAATTAATAAATAAATAAATAATCTGGAGAACTAATGAGGAGGAATCATCAATAATTCATTAATGAATGTATATGTTCAGAATAATAACAAATAAAAGGTGCTGAATATCACAAACAATGAAAAAATACAAAAATACTACGCAGATACTTACTGGTCTCTTTTCTTTCTTATACAAGTGTCAAAAACACAAATGGAATGAAAAAAGTCTAGTTAGGATGTTGTCTAATAATGCTGCATACTTCTCTGTTGCTTAATCACTACAGATTCAAAATTAAGAGAAGAAAACTACATTTTCCAATCATGAATATTTTTGTAATACTATTAGCATATTTCCTGCGACAGACTGGTGACCTGTCCAGGGTGAACCCCTCCTCTCGCCCGGAACGCAGCTGGAGATAGGCACCAGAAACTCCCGACCCCAGTAGGGAAAAGGGTGAACAGATGAGGAAAATGAACAAGGTAAATTCATTTTTAAAATAATACCAAACATGCTTTTTTTTTTAAGTTCTTTTCTCCCAGTAATCTCGTGATAAGCTTTCCTGTGTATTGTTTCAGTTAAACAAACAAATTCATAAATGCATAAGCACTTGCGGTCAGAGAAGTTGAAATTTTGCACTAATTGAAACATCGCAAAAACAGTCGCATTTCCTCACAATGGGCTGCACAACACTGCATCTTATTACGCAGCAACAACAATAAAATCATTGCAGAGTGACACATTCCTTGGATGTAAGTGTCATCGGCTTTCTGATGAGGCATAGTGGCCATGTGAACGTGATGTTACATAACAGGAGTTTCATAAAATAACACGCTATAGGACACATACTCACATGCAGGTCTATACATCTGTTTTTTCATCTTATTTTTCAGCTTATTTGAGGGGCAACTACTCAGTGCAGTTTCTCACAATGGGCCTAATTGGGAGCCACCAGCATATCTCGAGAACTCCATCCATTCATTGTTTAGGGCTGCTGAGGTGAATGCATCTCTGTTGTGTTGGTTTTGGAAAGCTGGGTTCTGGAGACAGACAGAAACTTTATTTAAATTAACGCTACGGAGCCGCAAAAAAAACAAATAGAGTTTTGTTTCGTGTTTTACATTTCATTTTTTTCATTTCATTTCTTTAAAACACGAGATGAGGGCATATCAGCTCAGAATGGTATCACTGAATTTCTATTCAGTTAGTTTCTTAAAGCTTTATGAGGAAACGGTCCATTAAAATATGCAGTATTTTAATGGACAAAAGTGTCCATTGTTCTTGGCTTGTTTTTTTGTCAGGTCTACGATGCCAGCATTTTTGCATTTTTGCCTGACTTGTTGTTTAACATGCATGTCAGAAAAAAGCTTGCGTAATCACATTTCATTTTTCTTAGCATGAATGAACAGAAGAGTGCTGGAAAAGAAAACGTTTCACTTTTAACCAGCCCTGTGAGCGACATCTCATTTTCAGTTCATTCAAACGTCAGTGAGTGAAACTGAAATCTTGAATGAAATTGAGTGTTAAAGCAATTATTAAGGAAGTACTTATCAAGGCTTCCTTTTACAAGCATCATCAGGGCAATTTCACTGGGGTATGTGCCCCACTTCTGTTACACCTGCTAAAATTTTATGATCAAATTTCAAGAAAATGTTTGTGGCTGTAAAACAACATAGTATCTAAAGATGGTCATTTAAAATATGAGAAGAAAGTCTGACTTATTGTTAAAAAGTATAGCTTATTAAGGAAAATTTGAAGAACCATGTACAGAACTGGTGGTTCAGGGGGCATCATTTTTCTGTTTCAGGTCATATAGTATAACATAAATTATTTCTATTTGTTAAATGTCTGAAGATTGAGAGAGAGGAATTTTAGAGAGAGTTTTTTATTGGATTCTTCAAAAGAGCCAGTTGGTGTACATGTCATTATATTTTCACCATCCAGAAAGGGGCCCTTTAAATCCTAATCTGTTTGCTTATTGATAAAGAGAATATCCCCCTGTGGACATTTGTTTCTCAAGGCAAGGCTTCCAACCTCTGTGACCCCATCCCCTGCTTGATAAAGTTAACTGGTATAACTGTGTAGGCTCTTGTTCTAAACCTTTTAGTTCCGCCTTTTATTAATCTATAGAACTGAGTCCAAAATATGGACTTAGTTCTCATTTATATGCTTTCTGTCACTGCTAGATCCAGTTGTACTCAAGCTTTAAGAGCTTGTGTTTGTGTTGAAATATTTTCTCAATATTACCAGTAATGTTCTTTCCTCACGATGCTGTGTATGATGTGATGTCCCTCCTGTAGTAAATTATTCCCACAGCATCATGCTGTTGAGATTTTTTTTCTAAACTATAAAAGAGTGAAGTGTAAGCTTCACTCTTTTTTCTCCAAATGTAAAAATGGTTCTTAACTTTTGAGTTTTAGTTTCTTCAGCCTACCAGTCTCTGTTATTGAACTATAATCTGCCCTTTTAAGTTATTTTCAGAGAATTTGTTTTTTAGCCCTGTACCAATACTGTCAGTCAGAGTTTTTACAGGACTTCTTTCTCTCTTTGTGGATGATGACACTCTGGTACCTCCTTCCATGAGTGTCTTCATAAGATCTTTTGCTTTCAAATCATCATACATGTGACTTAAATGAATTCAACCCATTTCCTGCCAAAACCAGCTGGGCATTTGTAGGCTGAAGTGCTTCTGTATAATTCTTTGAATAGATGAACACGTCACCTTAAGGCATCTGGTAATCATATCTAAGGACAACCCAGAACTATTTGTCCACTGTCCTCTTACTGATATCATGGTTGACTTCTTTTGACTTCCACGTGACATCACACAAGAAAGCAGCCTTACATTGTGAATTAACTGTAAGCTTTCACAGCCATGACATCATCCGTTAGCCTTTACCAAAGTTTCTGGAACTCATGTATGTAGATGTCAGTCTTTTAAAAAAGGATCTATGTATTTTTTTATATTCTGACATTTAACAAAAACTTGTTTTGGGAAGTCTAACTGACCAAAGAAAGAGGTAAAAAATATATTAAAGTTGTTTCATGCGGTGTATGAAAACATCTATGCTTATACAAAATGGTCTTCTCACACTAAGTGAATTAAGGTCTTTTATGCCTGCTGTCAGTGACAGTGTTTCACAATATGTAAACAGCTGGCAAGCATTCCTCTAATTCTCCAAACTTCCATCTTTCCATCCCTCCCTTCTTCTCTCTCGCTAACAGATGCCTGTCATTCCAGTCCACCTCCGCTTGAAGGGTACATGCTGCACAGGATATTTCGAGCAACATCCAGAGCTGACGCCCATCTCGCCTGCCAGGGAAACAGGTAAAACCAGAGGCACTGGAGAACCTGTCCAGCAGCAACCCCACCTCTGAGGCTACACCAGAAGAGGGGATGGGCAACTCCAAAAAGTCACGTTGGTCTGTTGAATGGCTCACTTTGATTTGACCTTTAACTCAATTCATTTCAAAGAGACAGGTTTGGAAAAATAGATTTACTTTGGTGGTAACTGTGTCTTGTTTAAATTTCAGCACATATATTTTCACCATCCAGAAAGGGGCCCTTTAAATCCTAATCTGTTTGCTTATTGATAAAGAGAATATCCCCCTGTGGACATTTGTTTCTCAAGCCAAGGCTTCCAACCTCTGTGACCCCATCCCCTTCATCACCATTCATGAAGCAGCCCAATCACAGCCAGGCTCAGTCAGGACAGGAGGGTGGAGCATGGCACTGAAACAGGGTGTGGTTCTGAAACTTGCAAGGACAGTAGTACAGCCATGGGGCTTTAAATTGAGTTGAATGAGCCAAGCACCACAGTCATTACAGCAGATCAGCCACGTTCACTCCTTTCACTCCTTTCTGGTTCTCACCGGCCGGCACTTGAAGCTACTGTTGGATTTTTTTTTTTGTCTTTAATTTTTTAGAGAAACGACTTCACGACTGAAGGAGGCAGAAGGCAGGAGGCAGGAAGCTGACACCCACTCACAACTTAGCTCTGTGTGTGCCTGTTGTTTTCACCCGACCCCTCTCACCTCTGATCTGCTGGACCCTCTGGACTGGTCCGGGTCCTCTCTGAACTGCTGAAGACGTTTTTTTAGGTGAGCTACAAAGATAAAATCTAAACTTATTTATCATATTCACCATCTCTGTTTTGCTGGTAGAAATATTTGTGTTTTAATAAATCAGAACATGATCTTAGTTTCACTTCAACACACTGTCTCCGTACTTGTGTGTGTAACAGTTTAACAGTTTGTTGAAAGGAATTTGATCTAAATTAAAACATCTCTCAGGCTCCCGCCTGATGCCTCAGTTCGTTGGTAGCCACATGGGGCAAGCCCTTCACCTCACCTGTTTTACCTGCTTTGTCAGCTATGACTACTTCATTGTCTTTACAGTAAATGTTTAGATGTTTCACAATCCGTCCTAAAACCTCCCTATATTTTGAAGAAGCAGCTGTAACTGCATAAGAAACTCTTTGTCCACATTCTGCTTGTGTATTTGTTTAAAAGGGCACTGTAGTCACAGTCCCTCCAGGGCAGATGGTGAGCCTGACCAGCTGCCTTCTGTTTGTTCAGTCAATAGGAAAGCAGGCGTATAGATCCATGTTTCCTGACAAGCACAATTTCCTGTTCTTAGGATAGAATCTTCTCTATTTTTGATGTGTTTCTTAGAAATTTGGCCTAGCAAAAGGAAAGCCGTCACCATGCTTCGGGAAGCTTTTTCAAGTGTGACAAAACTCCATGGTTACATAATATCCAGAACTGGTAAGTGTTTGCTTCCCTAATTCTGTTTTTAATTTATTTATACCTCTAATTAGTTTCTTCACTTATAAGTGAAAACTTGAAAATCTTTCATACTAAAATGTCCAATAAAGAGAGATTTCCCACAAATCTATTCACATTTGCCTGGATGTGGTCAAATGAAAAAGTGACAAGGGCATGTTTGCTTTTTTTTCCCACAGATGCCAGAGTGAAGGATTACCCTCTGATGCAGAGCCCGTTGCAGATGACAAGCGTCCTCCTGGCCTATGTCGTTTTCTCGGTGTATGTCGGCCCACGTGTGATGGCCAACCGCAAGCCGCTCGGCCTCAACCGAGCCATGATCATCTACAACCTCAGCATGGTTTTGCTGAATGCCTACATAGTGTATGAGGTAAAAACAAAAAGAGAGAGCGAGAGAAGAAAATGATGATCTGCGGTCTCAAATGAAAGCGATCAGTTGGTTAATGACTGTCTGCTGATGTTTTCTTGCAAATTCAGTTCATGATGTCTGGATGGGCCACCACCTTCACATGGAAATGTGATCTTATTGATGTCTCCAACAGCCCACAAGCTCTCAGGGTAAGTCATTACATTGCCGTTGTACGTTTAGCCCCAAAATCATGGCTAACCTTAGCTATCCATGAAAGTGTAGAAGAGTACAAAAGTGACAAAAAGTGTTGTTGTAACATATATCTAGGTCACAATGATGAGATTTTAATTTCAGTAGAATTTAATTTAAATTAGTTCTATTTTCATATGGAAACGTTAAAAAGTGAACTAATGAATACCAAAAGCTGTTTTTATTATTTACTGGAGTCTAACAAAGGAATCTAAACAGATTAGGGGAGAAAAATAAATCAGTGTTAAAATTAACATGCACTATAAAAAGTTTAGAAAATGTAGAAGACCTAAACTGTGAAGTTTTGGAAAAGTAGGTTTGCCTTTATTAGCCTTGAACATCAATAAAAAAAAATCGCAATCGTATTTTTATAATTTTGGTGAAAAAAAAAAACAATCAGATTTGCTTTCTACTACATTTTATACTTTATATTCCCTAAAACACACTTAGCTAGTATGCCAGTATAATCTGAATTCAAAGGGCAGAGGATCAGATTTATGAGACACTAAGATAAAATGGTTTCCCAGTTCAGAAGCAAATTATTCCAGACAGAATGAACTCATCATTTTAATTTCAAATTCAAAGCAACTATAATGCCTACAGGAACAAAACATTTTCTGTTTTTTATTTGTTCATTCTCATTTAACAACAACCAAAAAATTGCTAAATCATGTTTTTGTATTGTTAAAAACACCTGACAGATAATATTATGTCTGACTAGCAACATATCACAGATATTTGACCCAGCAACAACCTTTTTTCCTGCAGATGGTCCGAGTCGCTTGGCTGTTTTATTTTTCAAAGTTTGTGGAACTCTTCGACACAGTAAGGACATCCCCTCACTAGTCTCCTCCAGCTCACTTTTAGCATGCACAGAAAAGCCACATGTGCAACATAATTTGTGTCTGATGGAGTATATGCCCTTTTTCTTCCCCCAAGGTATTCTTTGTGCTGAGAAAAAAGCAAAGCCAGATCACGTTTCTCCACGTCTTCCATCACTCCTTCATGCCCTGGTCTTGGTGGTGGGGTGTTGCGCAGACGCCTGGTGAGTGCTGCAGGCCCAGGACACACACTTTACACACTGACCAGTCGGAAACATTGGTTTCCATTGTTGTACAAGTCAATTCCCCAAAACAATGAAATTCTTTGTGGAAGAACAAAAATGTTTTTCATAAAATTAACCAAGTCAAATGGATGCTTTTTCCTTCCCAAGCTGGAGGAATGGGGTCGTTCCATGCTATGGTGAATTCAGCGGTCCATGTCATCATGTACACCTACTACGGACTCTCTGCTGCAGGGCCTCGCTTCCAGAAGTATCTGTGGTGGAAGAAGCACATGACAGCCATCCAGCTGGTATGTTTTAGCTTTGCACAGCTTAATTAATTCAACTGAGTTTGATGCATGTCATGTGTTCAGCCCATTTTTGACACACATTTCCCTCTTTGCTTTCCAGACCCAGTTTATTCTGATCTCTATTCACATTAGCCAGTATTACTTCATGAAGAAGTGTGACTATCAAATGCCACTGTGGATCCATCTGATCTGGATGTACGGGATCTTCTTCTTCCTCCTGTTCTCCAACTTCTGGGTGCAGGCTTACATAAAGGGCAACCGTCTTCCAGTTGCAGACTGCAAGCCGAACCAGAACGGCTCCACCAACGGACACATTGTGATGAATGGCAAACCCCATACAAATGGGCATGCTCACCCCTATGAAAATGGAAATATAGTCATGGGGAAAGTGAAGGAAATTTAGTTTATAGTTTATAGTTTATTCAGTTTATAGATATTAGCACCTCAAATATGCCACATATCTATATTTAGAAGCATATTTGAATTCAAGAGTTCAATATGCTACCCGCTATACTACGTAATTTGTATATAATCTAATTTTATTAAATGTTTCCCCCTGTGGGATATGATTGGCAGACTGTTTTTGCCACTGATCTCTGAATGCAACACCTTGTAAGTTGTTGCGGAAGCTGTTTACTGTGATGAACACTGAATAGCAAAGTGGTGCTCATTTTGTCACTGATAGTATTCTTTAACTCAGGCTCGACCTGCAGCACTGTTCGGCTAACGTGGCCTTTTGTTGCTTGGGAGTATGGCAATGTTTTCACTAAAAGCGTGTAAATATTACTATGAACTTCATGCAAAAGTGTTTCATTGTAAATGTCATTTAGTTTTTTTTCCTTTTTATTTATCTTTTGAAATAAAATATTTAGACAAGTCTGTTTTATTTAGAAAGCAGTGGTCATGTGCACTCAGTGAGCAACAGGTCATATCTCTTTTTTTATGAAGAACTATGGAAATATTATACTGTATATTACAGTATTGATGCTTTTTTTGCCCTTTATTACTGACACATTGTTATGCATGCACTTCCATACTTTTTTGAGACCTTGTATTGATCGATCTCTTGGCACACAGGGCATGACATCAATTAAGTCTTTTTAGGCTTTAATGATTAATACAAACAGCTGTAAAAATAAACTTGATGTTTTATTTTCATTGCAGCTATTATTGTCATAAAAACAAAGTTCTACATCTAACCTTTTGACTTAAATGGAAATAAAATATCCCAAAAATGGGGAAAAAAAAAAAGTCTGTTTCTATCCTTGAGACTCAAACTTTATCTGGTGCATTACTGCATAACCTATATCTAAGACATGATAATTTTTCCAGAATTTTTTCCAACTCACATGTAGAAGCAAAAATTCTATCAAAATAAGCTAAATATAAAACACAAAGACATGTCTTAATATAATGTAAACTAATTTTATTCTGAAATGAGTAAATGTTAAATGGATCCCCCAGTCTAAACCTTCACTTACTTTCAATGGTCTACCTCAGAATCTCACATTGATATATAGAGCCATCTAGTGGCAGTTTATAAGGCCAAAAGTTATATAGACAACTGAAAGAAAATAGATTAATATCCCCTAGATGGTGCCAGGGACTTTAGCTCCCAGTTTCTTCCCTTCTCCCCTTAATTTAAAAACATATATATATATATATACACCAGATGCATTTGGAGTATAGTTTGTCTAATCTCAAAAGTATCTCACTTCAGCAAAAACTCCACAGGGGACAAAATGGAAGATTCTGTTCCCTTTGTGTGCTCACTTAAGATGAATATGGGTCTTTAGATTTATACAAACATAGTTGGCAATATGCAATTTATTAAACCCAAGTCAACTTCATAAGCACCAACACAAGTGAATCCAGAAAAGTATGCATTACAAACATTTGATAAATATGGTTACTTAAATTCAGTAATTACAAGGCACATGCCAATAAAAAAAAAAATAAAAAAAAATCAAGTAAAACCTAAATGATTCCCTGCTCCCACACCCTTTACCAATACTCTGAACTACACATAGTAAACGCCCATAAAGGCCCCAATAATAGTAACTGGGTTGAAAGCTTTATTTCAGTTTAAACAATTGCATACACATTCGTATAATCAAAAATATATATGATTTAAAAGAAAAAAAAAAAAAAAAAAAAACAACACAAGGGAAGTCATCTGATGGACTGATGAATGACACCGCTAGCTGAACTGACCAGCCTCTCCTTAGCCTTCTTTTTTACAGGATCCATTTCGAAGGACTTCCACAGACGAATAGTTTCATCTCCAGCAACAGTTGCTACAGTTGCATTGTCTGGACTCAAAACCAGACTGAGAACTCTGCCTTCATGGCCTACACAAAAAGTTATGCAAGATTGTGAGCAAATTTCTTCATGGTCAGTCAACATTTCTTTTAAATACTGCTCCAGTAGAAAGTGTCGGAAATGCTCCTTGGACATCATTATGATCACAAACGTACAACTCAAAGTACCGGCAAATTTTTATAGAAACAGTCATGCATGTTGCAGTAAATTGCTTAGGTTTCAAGAGCTCCAGACCTGGTTGCTTTTATTAAATGCCAGGATGGAAATTAAGAGAATACCAACACTGCTGCACCAGTCATAAATTGACTAATTGGGACAGAGTACAATTTTAGAGTTTATGCATGTTGAGTTGTCCACCTGTTGTCAGACATGGGTAAAGACAAATTTCTCACTTACCATTGAGTTCTGAAACCTTGCAGAGTGAGGGATACTTCCAAATGACAACATTGTGATGGGCAAAGCCATGTGCAGACACCAGTTCTTTGTAGTTGGGTGCAAACACAAGTGACGAGATCTGCATTTAAGAAAACAGATTGTACACTCAGGAAAAGCACAATTAAACAACACAATGAAGCATCAAAGTTTATAGAGGCGTAGTTACCTGCGACTGAGTGTCAAAAGAATTGACACAAGAGCCTGAATTGACATTCCAGATACGAATGTGGCGGTCACTGGTGCCGCCACCAGAGGCAAGAATATTCGTCTGCCATGGGCACCAGGCCAAAGCCTTTAACGGAAATGCATGACAATACTTTAGTAAAGAAGTCAACAGCTCAAGACATGAGAACCAGAGCAATAGCATGATGTTGCTAGACAAGTCCTGCTTTGGGTTAACCTCTCTAAAACTTTAAGATTGCAATGGAAGAACATGAATTAAGAGCTCTCTTTCCACTCTTCCGTTCGGGTCATGTGACGGCTAAAAGTTCAGTTTCTACCACCGGAGATGTGGATTGTACAGCTCCAGAGCAATATGGAGCCATACAGCTCTTGAAAAATGTAGTAATTATGTAATAGCATGTCAACATAAAATTTTGATATTTGACAAAAACTTAGATTTTAGGGGAAAATAGTTCTACAAGGTATTACTTGTATGAAAGCTACATACCAGTACTATTTGAAGAATGCTTAGAGTATACTGTGCAGAGAAGAGCCTCACCTTCACAGCTCCCTGATGTTCACTCAAGCGACGGATCAACTGTCCATCATTATTGGAGTTTCCCTCCTGCACGCGGGACCATAAACACACCAAGTTGTCATTGCCGCCACTAGCCAAGTATCGCCCATCAGGTGACCACTTGAGGCCACACACTTCCTGAGAATGACCAGCAAGTGTAGAGATGTGGTGGTTTGCCACCCTCACATCATGGTGGTGAATGTGCCCTGACCTGGAGCCACTGAGAGAAAACAGAAAAAAAAATACAGAAGGAAATAAAGTTACTTCAGATACTTTTCTAGATGGTTGACCAATTTCAGTTTGCTCAAGTGTCAGAGCAACTATACCTGGAAAGAATATGATCATTCCAACTCAGAGAGCCAACTCTTGCTGTGTGGCTAGTCATGCTGCGCAGGCGTTTTTGATTTTCAACATCCCACAACTGAAAAGAAAAATATATGCATTGATCCACGTACTGACAAGCACGTTGCCTAGAATGCACATCCATGGCAACCCTTACCTGAACTTTGCAATCACTGGTTCCAACAGCCAGATAGCTTCCCTCTTTGGTCCAGGACAGTGAGCAGATGTAGTCCTCCTCACACTCCATCTTCACAAGTAGAGTGATGTCTCCTTGCGAGGCATCCCAGAGGTACACACTATTGTCAAGTGCCACAGCGAGGACATTTTGACTGCTCCAGTCAAGCAGATTCAAGTCTGGAACAGAGAGGGGGAAACTAGTGTATGCCAGACAAAAAGGATGATGTTTTGTGGAAAAAGATGCAATAGGCATTCTTACAGAAATCATTTCGAAGACCTGGAGCATCTAAGATTTTGTCAGGAGTAGAAGATATGTATCTGGTCTTTTTGAGAGAGGCGGGTGTTGAAACTTGACTGTAGAGGACTTTCAAGTTGTTTTGATAGCCTTAATAAAAAAAAAATAAAAATAGAAATTAAACCCAGTACAATTTAATTGCTTTAAAAATCCAAGCTAGCGTGTAGTTACCTTCTGGTGCATTCAGTGGCTTCCCTCCTAGGTGCAGGATCTTTGCATCTTCAATGTTGTATCCATTCAGTGTCACCGACCAAGCTTTCTGGCTTTCCTATGAAAACGGAAATAAGCGAACAATAAAATCCTAGACTCCTCATCAAGTTTTAAAAGGAAATCTGTCAGACTACTTACTACTGACAAAGCAGGGTTTGCATCAGCTGGTTCATTCTCTTTTGTAAGCAGGAAATTTGCCACGTCCATCTGTTTATTATTCCTTGTGGGTATGAAGCGATCGCCTCCCATCTTTGATGGGGTTTTCTTATTTTTACCTGAGGAAATTGCACACACATTTACAAACGCCCTCGTTGACACTTCGGGGTTGTTGTTTTTTTCAACTCTGTACAAGAGTACAGAAATAAAAATAAAATGTACAAAAATAATAAAAACAACAACGCTTTTATTACCTGGCGTTTTGGTCGGAGTTTTAGATGAACTGAGCGAAACATTCGCCGATTTTCCGGGGGACAATGTGTTCAGGCCGGACGTGTTGGATGAGCTGGCCTTTCTCTGCCACCTCGCCATGGGAGCGTTAGTAATCGGCATGTCGAGCTTCAGGATGCTGTGGATGTCGTTCTCAAATCCAAACTGCGCCATTTCAGTCGGGTTTTAGCATTCCTGAGCGTGAACCAAAATATGCAGGTTTGATACATTTGTGGAGCCACGTGAAAACACGAAAGGAGTTTAACATAATTAGCCTGTTCAGAACAAACATGTCCAAACAGAATCACCGTATGATCGAAAACACAAAGAAAACGTATACATTATCGGATTTATACGTTAAAAACAAACATACAAACTGTGCTTGCAGAAAAAACTTACAAATTGTCGCTTCGTCTCGCCTCCGTCTGAAATTTGAATTTCGTGCCGAAGACGCCACACTATTTAAAGTCCACGCCGCGCTTCTGTGATTGGCTGATTCAAGACGCTGCCGTTGAAAAATGTGGCTGTTGCCACAGTATCGAGAACAAACAAAGTTCTGATTGGTAGTTGCTGTTTCCGGCGACGTTGGCGTCTGAAAACAAACCGATTCTCTTGAACTCTATCGCCACCTATTGTTTGCTTTTTGTTTGTTTCTCTGATTAGATCAGGAGTGTCAAACTCCAGTCTACAAGGGTCACTGTCCTGCAGTGTTTAGATGTGCAACAGTTACAAAACATTTTAATGAAATGGCTTAATTTTACCTCCTTCTTGTGTAGATAAGTTCTCCAGAGCCTTACTAATGACGTCATTATTCTATTTAGGTGTGTTGCAGCAGAGGCACATCTACAAATTGCAGGGCAGTGGAGTTTGACACATAGATTATAACTGCACATAATTAAATAAAGTATTAGATTATAATAACCTAAAGTATGTGGTATAACGTGTTTGTTTCAAAAACATAAACAAATGTCTATGTCTTCTTTATAATTCAACTACTTGATATCTGGTGACTTTTTATTTCTTTGAATGGTACTCCACAGATTTTATGAATTTATTTTTACACATTTACTCATTGGTTTAGGCCAATCAAGTGCAGTTATACCGTGGTCAGGTAGTGAACACTAGCTGAAAATGAAATCAGTAATTCAAGAAAGCTTTTCAACAGACAGTAGCTTCAAGTGTGCTAAAATAATATAGCGGACAAACACCAGCAGATGGCATGGTTCCCACAATCACCTCATACTGGACTCTGTAGTAACATTCTTTTTTTTTTTCTTAGCCTACCTAAAACAATTCTGACATTGGCTCTGTGTGAGGAGGGACAAAGAATTTGACAGTAAGCCCATATGATCCTGGATATCTGTGTGTGATGCCTCTTGAAACATCAATTCCAGCTACAGATTATGCCTTTTAATAAACCCCTGACAAATTTTAATAGTTGTTTCACAATCCTATAAAGAATTTTAATATTTCTGTTTTATAAATTCTGTTTTTAAGGGTACTGTATGTTTCAATAACTACATTTAGTTTTAATTGCCATGAGCCATGATCGTCAACATTGGAAGAAATAAGCTTTCATATTTTTCTCTCTGCAACAAATCTATGTCGTCTACTTGAATTGAATAGCTGCAATTAAATTCTCAATTATATTCCAATGTATTGTTACTAATCACAAAAGACTTGTTTTTGAGTGACAGTGCAGAAACAAAAGAAAACAATTTGCCATGAAGAAACTTTTAACATTTGACAGCCTAGGTGCTGGTAATATCCAGCTTTTCCTAATGAACATGAATCATCTTGGAATCCCACAAAAGTGCTTTTTAAATTCTTTGTACTGCCTCCATGCATTTTCACAGAGTACCATTGTGTGGGTTAGCACTGTCAGCCATTATCCAAGAAAACCAATATTCAACTAAAATTCACTCATAAGTAAGGAATACTGCATAAATGATTAACTTTCACATTTGGACTCTGAAACTGTCTTCCTTACTTATAAACCTTTTATATATTATCACTCATAGAGTGATTTGAGAGTTTTGTAGTTTTGACTGTGCATACATAGTCTGCTTTAACTAAATAAAAGATTGTTTCATAAAGTTTAACACAGTGTACATGTACATGTTATTTAATATGCACTTTTTTTAAAAGCAAAAATATACCATTAGTTTCTGAAACATCCTTGATGAACAGTGAGAGAGCGAGAATTGAGTTTGCACTGTTTTATTCAGGAACATGTCAAGTTTTGTGTGGAGAGTTTATTTGTATCGACAAGAATGTGAATAACTTACTGCATCAAACACTTGTGTTAATTTTTCTTGAAGTAATTTCTATTAAAAAAAAAAAGAAGCATAAGCAATAAAGAGAACAAGAAAAAACATAACATATGACAAAAGCATCAATTCACAAGCAACTTTGTATTCAAGAGCCTTTTGAGTCACAGTGCTCTGTAACCCCATTCCTTCTCATCAGTAGTGTAAGTTATGTCTTTGGGGTAATGGATGATGGAGCCGATCACCCCTGCAATTAGAAAAAAATAGATCAATCAATTGCATTTTATTTCTTCATTACCTAGCAAGCAAGAAATGTAAATACTTAACACAGAGAACCTGTTCAAAGAGCTTTCATCGCTGTACCTACTTAGATTTATGTAACTTGCTGATCAAGCAAAACACAGGGGCAACTGAGGTCACATTGCACATACATAATTAGGATGGAGAAGAAAAATCACATGACAGACCCACAAAAATCAAGCAGAACATACTCGTCCAAAGGCTATGTGTTCTTTTTTTTTTTAGTTCATTTAATATTTAACTTTTTTTTTTTATCAATCTTTTAAGAATGTCAGCTGAAGGATCCAGAAACTTGAGAGAAAACAGTAGGAGTTTTGTTTTTCTTACCTCCAGGGTGAATTAGACCTAAACAGATTGTGAACAAAGACAAAGCACATGACATTACATTTCCTGGAACTATGGAAGACCATACTGATGAGACATCTCAAACTGCGGTGTATTTTGTGACCCTAGCAGTCATCAGACTCGAAAATAAAGTCAAGACGGAAGCACACAGACATTGGCTGACAATATGGGAACATCGATTGTACTTCTCTGTATCAGGATAAGCAATGCTAAGTTTTTTTAAAAAAAAGAACGAAAAAAAAAAGGTTGTTCACTCACCAGGGCCTCTTGAGATCAGAATGGTCACTATAATTAGCATTAAAAATGCTGTCACAGCCAAGATAGGGATCAAAAATCTGGGAAGAGCAATTCCATGAACTAAACGGAGAAGAAGAAAAACAACATTTCAAATGACTATGACTGTAACAACAGCATAATGGTAGACTATGTCAGTTTTTACTCTTATGTCACTACTACTTTTCTACTTCCATTTTGTACATTTTCAACAAACCCTTTTGTATCCATGTACGCTTGAGTACCCTGACCTTCTGGCATAAAATCAAATGTGTGATGATGGTTCATTTATTTGCTTCAAACTCAAAGTTCCGTCACAACAGCACCACATCGTTTAACTCCATGCAGTTACCTTAACCTTAACAGTTGAACCTTTTTGTTAGTTTCCATAAAACCAACAAAAAGGTACCAGAGTAACGTAAGCGACCAAGACGATGCAAGTTTCATAGGTAGTGAATAACTCGTTTAGTCTGTTGGACTGGAATAATATGATAGAAATGCAGCTCATTTTAGATGTTGAATGTCTTAAGAGTAAAAAGGAACTATTATTCACATTCTGATCATCAGGGCTTTTAGGTGGAGTGGAGCATTAGCATTTGTGCTAATGAACAAATGCTAATGCCACTACATATGTCTTTAGACAAGGCTTTGAGCAGGGTTTATAATATTGGTTGTTAAAGGGATCTTTTTATTCCTGAAAAAGACAGTTGGTAAAGCTCCAGGGGCACAAAAAGGAAAACTGACTAAATGACCTGCATCTTAACTTAGCTTCTTAATAATAAGGCAGGAGACCAATAAAAAAAAAGATCTGCTAAAGTTCTCTAAAACATGTCTGAAAAAAAACAAACAATACCTGGCTCTTCCTCAGAAAGCTTCAGTTCCCTCATCAGCTGAATGCATCCCTCCTGCAGACGACTTCTCTCAATTTTTAAATGCTCCACTTCCTGGTCCCACAGGTTTTTGAGGGCCTTTGCTTCTGGCGCATGGGCTGTCCATGTGTTGTTGTTCTCCAGGGTCAGGAAGACCTTGCCGTCACAAAACACCCGATCAGACCAGTGGAGCCGAGAGCCCTCTATGATGCATTCCCGAGACCGAAGGACAGTATGATTTCCTAAAGGGAGAGTATCAACATACACAGATAATTATGAAGTAAGGTCATAATTATCTGGTTTGCACAAAATTGGGATCATCTTACTTAGAACTGAAGTCTGGTTATTGCTGATTCCATCAGGTAGGAGGTCACTGGCGGATATGCTTTTAATTATGCACTGGACCTCCCAGCTTGGGCTTGAGAGAGAAATTCCATTTAGCAAAACTTGCTCTGCGACATGCTGAGCTCCTACCAGCCCCCACTGCTGGATCTGAACTATGGTGGCATCTGAAAGGACACAGGAAGGAGATAAAAAAAAAAAAAAAAGGGGTGGAGGGATCAGATATAAGCATTGAAACAAGCTGTTGATTAAAAATGACTAAGTTAAAAAAAAAATGCATATTTTTACAGATCAGTATTGGCAAATGGGAAAAGTGCAGCTTTTCAGGTGTTTTATTGTGATCCAACAAATAGATTTCATTTTTAGTTTCAACACTGAGTCAAAACAAAAAGTAAAAGCAAAACCCTGATGTCATTCTGAATAATAGATAAGCCATCAGCTCCTCCTACTGCAGCTTTAACAGATGTATTGTAAAGCATCTGTTTTTGTTTTATCCTAAGGAATGCGAGATTTAAAAATAGCTGCATTTGTATCACGTTATTGCATGACAGTCTAACAGAACAGGTGAACTATTGGCCATCTATGCAACTTGTATCACCTCAGCGAGGTGGTGAGTTTGCGATTTTGTGCCTTTGCAGTTTTGGCACAGGTGTAGGTCCTTTTACCAGTAGAAAACATAAAACCTACTGAACTCAATGTATGCTGAACCACCCGAGTTAAAAACAAAAAGTAAAAGTAAAAGCAAAGCCCTGCTTAAAAGGAATCTTACAAATATCCCCTAATATTCTTCCTACAGTACTTCTTTAGCTTCTTTTATTCTCAGGACAGCAACATTTAAAACGAACGGCATCTCTATCATATCAGTCCGGACAGAACAGATGGGGTTTTAACCATCAATGCGGGTTGCTTTACCTTGTTGACATTGATTCTCTTAACAGAGTGAAAAGCGGCGTTAAGTCACTTACCTACGTGAAGAGGAAGGGCGCTCGATAAATGATTGAGAAAAATGAAAACAAAGGTTAAGAAACGCATTTCTGCAGCGTCTGCTCTTAGTCCGTCGCAATTCCACTAGTTTCAGCGCCCAGAAGCGACTAACAGCCAGGGTTATTTAAAGCCATTTAAGAAGAGCGCAAAGAATCAGTCCAGCACATCAACTGCGATATTTAAAAGACGCTGCTTGGCAGGCAGGGGACCGACGACATAGAACAATCCCCGCCCCTTTCCCCAGCAACGCAGTTGTTATGTTAATACGCGCGGCTCTGATTGGCTCTCAGGATTCTCCAGGTTCACGCGTACATTCAGAAGAGGTGATTAGACTAAAGATGGGTCAGACAGACCAAGTGTGAAAGCTCAGCTGAAAGTGAGCAAAGACTCTTTGCACAAAATGCAATCTATTTAGAGTAGTCCACTAACTTTCTCTGTCTTTGAAAACACTGCAGTCTGGCAGAGTGAGCTGACATTTACAATATTTCTTTGATGAAGTGCAGTGAGAAGTGAATTATCTCCTGTGCTTTGTTTATGGCACCCTGCAAAACATTTTATTGGCTCTGGAGCTATTTCTAGGCTATCATATATCAGAGGTCGCACATATTTGTTCAAATTTGCACTTCTGGCAAGTTGTTTCTCTTACATTATTCAAACATACATGATTATGCAACCTTCTTCAAAAGATTTGTTCTGACAGTGTTTGATACTCCAACATGTAGAAAATATTTATTATAATGATGCATTCAATTCACCTGAATTTGCAAAATTAATAGGATTCCCGTTGCCATTAAGTTATAAGCTTTATTGCAATACAAACAAGAAAGCTTGCAATACATGCAATATATTTGCATTTATGTATTCAAACAACAATTAACATGTGGGTATTAGAAAGACTTAATTTTACTGAGATGTCAAAAGTACAATTTAAAAACATATTAGCCTTCTTTGGCTATAAATAAATTAAAAAACATATCAAGTGGCAGCCATACTGGATTTTATAAGTTGGGGTTGGTGAGAAACTTCAGCTTTTCTTTCACTAAATTGAGGGAACGTTTCTGTTGTGTTTACCAACATAGCAATTAAAAAAATATGACTGCTGAGAAAAATTGAATCCACTATTAAACATCATCATCCACCTCAGGATGTTGTGCATTGTGTAAGAACGTTGCTGTTTTGCTTTTTTGTGTATTTGCTCATGTTTTTCCATGAGCAAGCAAACAAACAAAAAACAACTAAATCCTGAGCTTCTTTTCAAAATATCTATTTTGTCTTTGGAGCTTTCCAGTTTTTCAGAAGTGGGTAATGTATTCCTTAGCTGTTCTGGTTTGTTCTACTTTCAATTTGGAATCCACTATTAACCTCCCACGGATATTTTTAGATAGTAGTGGGTGAAAGTGAAAGCTAAGTAGAACGAGTCATCTTTGCCTTCAAGTATTAATCAGGTATCTTTTTGTGAGAAATGAAAAGTTAACATTAATACAACATCCATATATCTGAGATACCTTTAATTTCTTTATAATATTGCAGACATATTTTGTTGATGAAAAAGAATAGAGGTGCTTTCTCCTTTATAAACAAAACTATTATTTCTTATGCAAATACATGGTTTTGGTCTTTAATTATTCTGCTTTCAAAGCTTATGTGATGATTATTATGTAACTCTTATTTTAACGCTACAGCAAAAACATGGAAGTTCACATAACAACACTCACTTGTTTTTGGCTCTTTCAGGTTTTTCAAAGAAATATATGTAAAGCCCTGAGCAAAAAAGAGGAGCTAGGAGAGAACTAAAGGTTAATTGCTTGGAGTAGTTCTTTTCTGAAATATTTGAAAGAAACACAGAAGAAGAGTGGAAAGGTTTTGCTTCCCACAACCATGTGAAGAAACCTTGATGTTATTCGTCCCCGGGTTCCATGGAGTTGCTCTCCAAAATTATTTGTAACCATTGCGACACAGATAAATTATCAATAAAAATAAATGAGACTGTTCGTTTTGTTCTTTTTTCTTGCTTCAAGGATTTTTCACTGCGATAAATAAAACCAGCTACTTACAAATGTGTGAGCCGAAAAGATCTGTGCACTCTGACACATATACCCTTTGTAAGAGAACATCGCAGCAATAATAGTATATATTCCTATTTTATGGATTGAAGTGCTTTTCTGTTTATGTGTATACATTGAACATGTAAAACATGATGTTTTCCACATCAAGTACGCTTGTTCGTTTCCATTTCTGCCAACCACTGAACTGGGTGTTGTCTGGAGGTGAGAGCCATCAAACGCCATCAAAGAATAAAACGCACAATCTCATTGATTGATGTAAAGTTTGTTTAGAAATGCCCAGCAAACCTGTCACAGGGTTACTGAAGGAAACATGAGAACCCACAGGAAAAAAAAAAACATGTAAAAACAGAGGGGGAAAAAAATGTAACTTCACATGCTAAGTTCTTTTATGCTTTGAAAATATTATCATTAAAGTGTTATTTAGGCAAGGTTTCTGATAAGAAGGAATTGTCTGCATCCTAATGTCTCCATCGGGCCTTGGACAACTGTAAGAGCCTCGATCTTGTGCAGGCGTGTCCTAAAAGGGGAAGGTATGCAGATGGGAAGTGCCTGTATAAACAAAGCTTATACAGGCGAATAATGTTTTTAGGAGGCAGCCAGTTAAGCTTGATGTAAATCAGTAAGGCTTTTGTTATATTATATTGTTACTGACTGCAGAAACTTATCCTGTTCAAGCTGTTGCTGTGAAATGTGTACTGATGTATTCACATGATCAATATCCCTTAACTTACGATTTAGCTGTTACTCCACTCTGATGTGATTTACGTTTTACAGAATGACGAAACGACCCGTTACCAATTAAACCTTGCTTTTAGAGTTTCTAAGAGGTTTGGTGAAATTTTTTCTAATAGGTTTGTGGAGCAAACGCCATGTTCATGTACGTACAACGTTGCCACACCTACCACAAAAGACTAACACAAAACAGCTGACAGGAAAGCAAAAAGAGCTCAAACGGAAACAAAAAGAGAACTATGATAAAACAGCCAGGAGGCTGAGGGCTCTGGAAGAAAATGACTCGGTGAGAGTGAGAGTTGAGGATCGAGGCATGTGGGAGCGAAAGGCCACAGTCCTCAAGGAAGTGAACCCCAGGTCATACGAGGTACAAATGGATGATGGACAAGTACTCAGGAGAAACCGAGAAACAAAAGATAAAGCTTTTGTGTCAAGGAGACATCTGGCATTTTGTTAAGGCAATGTGATTAAAGGGAGCACTACTGAATACTGAGAAGTTATGGGTGTGCTCGTCAAACTTTGAAGCAAAATTGCTCTTGGTTAAAACAAAAACAACAAAAGTTAGTACACCCACACACACACACACACACACACACACATGATGTCATCAGAGGGTGTTTTCTGGCTGAAATTATCTCAGGAAAAACATTTCCTTGTTTTTGTTTTGCAGCAAAACAGCATGCATGTTGGAGAGATGGTAATGAACAACATGGAAGAGAGTTAATATTGGGAAGCTTTTTCAACCTGCCTTCAACACAGATTTTAACATTCCTTTAATCCTGATCATTATGAAGGAGTTTCTAAACTCATTACAAACGGACTGATACTTTACTGATGTAACTACAGTTGTTGCTATGGTTACCAAACTGCACTATTCTGACCATTGCGGCAGAAAGAGTTATTGAACAACTGGAAATGTATCAAAATATGGCATTCATCTTTTGATGGCCATCCATCCAATGCTTTTCTGCATATCAATGAGAACACACTATTCCACTGTGTAACATGGTGGTAGTGGTATCATGCTGTGCTGTGGGGATATTTTTATCCAACAGAGACAGCAAATCTGACCAAAGTTGTTGGAGCTACGTACAGGGCGTGAAGAAAACCTCTGAGAGTCTACTCAGACATGGGCAAATATTTGGATCTGTAAATATGTGTAAGGTTGATTGACAAAAAGAAATACACTATGGACTCGATCGAGCTGAAACAGCTGAACATGTTAAGCTTTTCATTTATCAAAATGACAAAAAAGAAACAAAATATTTTATAATTTTCAGTCCACTTTACAATTTTGAAGTACTTTGTTCTGGTCTCTATCAAAGCATTCCTATATACATTATATTCTGAGGTTTCAATGTGACAACATGTAGAAATACATTTAAACTGCAATGTAATTATTATTTAAATGATCTCCCACACTTACATGTTATAATTAAAATATACAAGTATACTGAATAAAAAGCACTGGAGAACTGTTGTGTTTACTCATCGTGTTTTGTTTTTGTTTTGTTTTTTTAGCAACAGCGTCCTCTCCTGTTCGAAGGTAGCAACTACTTCGACATGATTGGCCAAGCGGTTGTCAAGAGTGTTTACAGGAAACATGGCTTCTCTGTCTGTTGGAGAGCATCAAGAAATGGAAGGTGAGTATAAAAATGTTCAAAGAAGTCACCGTGATCTGGCTGTTCGGTTTGTGGAGAGTATAAACTATTTAAAACAGGTTGTGTGTTGTTTAATTTTGGCGGTGTGGGTGGGCCGTTATTCTCGTAATACCCAGACCTTCACCCTGGTTTTGTTAGCTAGCACAAGGCGTTAGCTGACGTTTTTTATTTATTTATTTATCATCTGGTCAGTCTTGTGTTTAAGCACAGTTGTTGGTGTATATGTTCGTGCAGTGTTGTAGGAAACACGAATACCTGTATTACTATTTATATTTGCTTTTAATATGCTTCGATTTTCGCTCATTTGCTCATTAGCTGTAGTCCAGTCAATTGCCGAGCCACCTAGCATGTTTAGCAGTCTGTTGAGTCTGCAAATTTGAAACTGCTTATCTTCGCTGACGAATTGGTAAGAACGAAAAGTTGCCGAGACGTTTCATCGAGTGATATTTTAAATCTGTGGGGGTGAAGCGTTAACTTGTTCGTACACTTCACCAGTGCATGCTACAAAGGGCACGCCGTGTATTCTCAGTATAAATGTAATGGTCCTGAGTAGCTCAGTCAGCTCTGGATGCCTCTCCACCCATCCTCTGATCTCTCAGTAGGTATGTTGGCAATATTTTCACCAGAGTTGTAAGGCAAAACATTATATTTCTTCTTAAGTGTCATCAATAGAGCCCTGAACTCATACTAGGTTCATCTGTGAGGGTTACCTATTAAGAGAGCCACAGCTTTTTTGAAAGTCTAAATTCTGCTCTGACTCAAGTTGCATTGAAACTTGTTAAATTTAAGGTATTTAAATTTTCTGACTGTGTCAGCTCTGTCGCTAAAAATAGACAAGGAATTATATGTCGGGCATAGTTACGTCATCTTTGACTATTCTCAAAACTGTAATCCAAAGTAAATAAAAAGCTGTTACTGCAGCCCACTGGAGCAACGGATTCACCTATAAGCTCAGTGATTTAAATGGAGCTTGGCATTGAATGTCATGTAAATGATCCTACAGTTTATTATGTGTGTATATACAAAAGCTCTGCTGCTTTGCAATAAAATAAATCTTGTTCTTTATGTCAGTGGACCGACGAGGTGAGTCTGAAGAGTCTGGTGATGATGACACCAGAAGAAGGAGTATCAACGGCGATGTGGACCCAAGTCAGACCGCAGGCACAAGTGAGTCACTCTTTGGTACCCCACATAAACAGCCAGGAACCGATTTATTTGTGTTTCTGAATCACACAGTTGGTTAAAAGCGACCAAACAGCTCCTGTAGGTTGAATTTTTCTCTGCTAAATCACATTGCTTTTCCATTTTTTCCTAAGTGTAATTTTGTTCTTTATGAAGGCAAAGAAGAGTCCCCTGTTGACATGGACACCATAACCTTGGACCCAGAAGAAGAGGTTTGAAGATGTTTTCATTAAAGCATTTTTTTTTTTTGCCTGTTATTTTATTATTGTCATATAAATTCATACCTTTAATGTCTTGTGTAAACATTGTCAGCTGATGTTCTCCTATTCTTTCTAGGATGTTGATCTTGTTCATTGTCGTATTGGAAAAATCGAAGGATTGGAAGTTCTACAGAAGGCCAAAGTAAGCAAGCAAGGATATTTAGGTTTTATTGAGTTTGGAAGTAGAGATGTGAGTGCAGTGTGCAAAACTGAGTTTATTTTTGGATTCTTTTGATCTATAAAAATAGATCATATTCTGGGAGGGTTTTTTTTTTTTCTTCAAAATGGCTTTAGGTTTTTTTTTTCCTATTCTTTGTCTCTCTGCTTGTCCAGACACTATCCTTAAGACAGAACCTCATCAAAAAGATAGAAAACCTTGAGAGCTTGAGCTTGCTACGAGAACTAGACCTCTATGACAATCAGATCCGCAAACTAGAGAACCTGAGCAACCTCAAAGAATTAGAGTAAGTGTGGTTAGAGGAAAATATGTATATTTAAGCCTGAAAATACCTATCTGATGTTGACTAAAATAATCTCTTTGGTTACAATCTACCCACAGGTTGCTTGATGTTTCCTTTAACATTCTGAGGAAAGTGGAGAATTTGGAGGAGTTGACCAAAATTAAAAAACTTTTCCTGGTTCACAACAAAGTCACCGCCATCTCCAACATAGACCACCTCACAAGTCTGGAAATGTTGGAGCTGGGCTCGAATCGTATTAGGGTAAGTCGAAGAGAGTCTGTTTAAGTTACATTCTTAAACCATCCATAAAATAACACGATGTGATCTTAATTTGACCATGTGTTCATCTTGTCTTGCATTCGCAGGTCATCGAGAACCTAGACGCTCTTTCGTCATTGCAAAGTTTGTTTCTTGGAACCAATAAAATAACAAAGCTTCAGAATCTGGACAGTTTACACAACCTGACTGTTTTAAGCATTCAGGTACCTGCAAACAAAGTATTTTCACCACCTTAATAATGATGATTTAAGAAGAGTGATCAATACTTTCCTGCATATTCCTTTACAGAGCAACCGGATTACTAAAATGGAGGGACTACAGAACCTGGTCAACCTGAAAGAGCTCTATCTGAGCCACAATGGCATTGAGGTCATAGAAGGCCTGGAGAACAACGTGAGTTGTGCAAGCTTCTGTTTACCAATAAGGGCTACATGACAGACTGTTTAATGGCGCACCAATGTTCCAACAAATTGGTTAGCATTTTGTAAATGTTCATTCATGTTTTGTTTTTTTTTCTTTTCTACAGAAAAAACTCAGCACGCTGGATGTTGCTGCCAATCGAGTAAAGAAAATTGAGAATGTCAGCCATCTGACAGAGCTGCAGGAGTTCTGGGTATGGATTGCTTTGAGTTTAAGAATATTATTTACAATTTAGCTTTCATTTAACATTTATATGACTTTAGCCTCTCAGTGCACCACTGAGTGGGAATGCACGGTTCGGTGTATTATTTTGTCTGTTTCTTTTCTAAAAACGGCCTTATCGTACCTCATATTCTAATTTACTGAATATGACTGAATATATAATTAACTGAGACTTCAAGAAACAAGTGTTGGAAAATCAACTTGATATGCCTTGACTGAGTTGTGTGTCCTCTGTAAATAGACTATGACTTACTGTTGCTTACTGAAACATAAAATTAACATGTTTGGGCAGCTGAAACCTGTATTTTCTTTTACATTTGCCCTTAATCAATACTGCAAATGAAGGTTATTACTGTAGAACATCTTTGGTCCAGAGTTTTACCTTTGAACAAAAACAGCCTGTGATGGTAAATTTACTCTACAAAGTTTCTTGGATTGTTTTAATCTCAGACTACCTAACAATCATAGGATGTTACCAACAAATAAACCAGCTGCTGTTTTCAAAACAAGAGGAAGGCTATATATAAATACAGAAACATTCTCAGAAAATGGAAGGGAACACTTTGTGTGCCTGGTCCCGGTGGAAGCAAGGCCTCTGTAGCGTTATCAGATGTCCATTTCAGAACATACAGCTGAATCGGTGGCAGTGAAGAAGGCGGGTGGAGGAAATCTTGAGAGCTCTGACAGGAGCACATGCTTGAATGTCTTGTGGTCAGATATTCCTATACCAAAGGAGTATCTGGTTGAACTCTGTCTTGAATCTGGGGCTAGCAGTCAAAATTCACTCACTGGTTTAAATACAAGGCAATTTGTGCTTTGTCAGTCCTCAATATCTTATCAGATTCTGCTGATCAGTGCACTTTTCAGATTAGACCGTCACTGGAAGATCTCTTTTTTCACTTAGACTGCTGCTGCTGTTCTTGCTTTGTAGATTAAACGTCCTCTCCAATCTCATATTACCATTTCATGTCTACTCAACCCTAACACTTCCATCCACCCTAATCCTGTCAATCCAAAACTTCACCTGAACATTTTTAACAGAAGCCATCTTTGATGTGAACACACTGACTGGATTACCGTATCTACAATAAAAGTCCAAACTGCTATGCTTATGATACAAATTGAGAAAGTAACTAAAAGTCAAACTTCTTAATTTACGCTTGTGTTGTATTTGAATCTCTCCTCAGATGAACGATAATCAGATAGACAACTGGTCGGATCTTGACGAGCTGAAGAACGCCAAGTCCCTGGAGACCGTGTATCTGGAGAGGAACCCTCTACAGAAAGATCCTCAATACAGAAGAAAGATCATGCTGGCACTGCCCACTGTGCGCCAGATTGACGCTACCTTTATTCGCTTCTAAGCTGTAGTGTACGACCCACCTGCCAAACCTCTCAGTGTTTCACCTCCCTGCCTGCCCTGCCCACTAAAACACCTCCTCAAACATATTGGCCTCACGATACCATAATGTCACTCCAAAAAGGATATACATTCCAACACAGAACTCACTCATCATACATGTATGCATGTATGCACTCATGCAAACCTCAATCAATGCTTTTGTTTTCAAGCTTTTATTTATTAAGGCGGAACTGGTGAAAATGGAAAACTACCCTATGCTCATTTCCTCTTGTTTCTTCTGCACTTTGTTGTTTGTTTGTTTTCTTTTTTTCCTTTTTGTTTCAAATTTGTTTGCATGTTTGATACAGTTAGGCGCACCAGTCTTGCTGTGGCCATCAGGAAAATAAGGAATCGATCATACCAAACACATCAATGTAGTTGCATTGTTCTTATGTTAGTGGAAAAGGAGACAGATATTACTGTTTTGGGGATTTGTTTTTTTTTCATTTTTGTTTTTGTATGTTCTGTCACGTCAATGCTGTTAGCATAACTGAACCTGAAGAAAAGACCAGTTTAAGATCAAACATTTAAAGGGAAATTGTGACAATGAAAAAAATAATCAACAACTATGTTTTTTTCTTTTTTATTTCTGCTTCAGCTTAATTAATATCTTGACCTAGAGAATAAGAAAACATAGAAACTGAAGCCTTAAAACATCTGATAATTAAAAGCAGACTAGAAAAGTGGCTCACGCAGTCATTTAAAGAACGACATTCTTTACTTCTGTATTATTTTAAATAAACTGACATCGTAACAAAGGGAAGTTTTTTGTTGCCCGACAGCCTTGTTTATTCCTTCAAATATTTTATAAAATAGGTTTAACAGCTGATTAAAGACCCGTGCAGTAAAGTAAAACTCATGATAATGTCAAAAACTATCCATACAGATGTTATGTCACATTTTTTGTCAGGCATTAAAGCTTGAAACAGCTTCTGATTACAGCCTTTGGTCACATTAACTTTCTCCAGGTGGTTCATTTATTTCATTTAAACACCTGACGATAAAATGTAGATTGTATCAGAGTTAAATGTATATTCTAATGGCTGGACCGATCAAAAAGTGTTTACAAATGCAAAATAAACTCAGCGTTGGCACAAAAACATTCAAATACATTGAGATATGAATAGTCTACTATTAGAATTTATAAATATAAAATCATAGTTGCTTTAGATCAAATAATGACAAGACCAGTCAAATCTAACATCTGGCAAGTTTGTTGTCTATAAATCTTAGGTGCTCATGAATAACTCCCTGGTCCAACTGACTAGTGATGCATCTTTAAAATAAAAAGATGTCACACCTCAGGGATTAAAGATCACAGAATAACTTACCAGAAAGCAAATATTAAAGATAGTGCTAAACTAAGCTCACTTTTTTCTTCTCATCTAATGCCTATGTCACTGGGCTTTAATTGACAAATGGGCCCAATTTTTATAAGCATAAAAATGTCAGGATAAAACTAGTTTATACCATAGAGCAAGTCATTTAAATGGCAACAAGTTGTCAAAGGAAGCAAATGCCTTTTTAAAGCCTAATGTTAAAAATTAGAGATCCTATTAAAGCTATCTACAAGAACGTTACGCATTATTAATATGATTGTTAATTTAAATTCAGTTTACCTAAATAAAAAGAAATAGCAAACTGAATTGGAAGTGCCACAATGTTTGTAAATACTGGACATCTCATAATGTAGGTGGCCTGTGCCATCATCACCCTCCCTTTGTAAAGTGATGTTTTATTGTGTTTGTGCCAGGCTGCACAACAGATTTGCGTGAGATTCTGAAAAAGAACGAAGCAGAACCTCTGGTGAAGTAGGAGCATTAAAACAAACTGCTTTCAGCTCCTTGTTGTCAGAACGGATGAGTTGATGCTTTTTGCAAAATGAATGTAATATGCAAATAAAAATAAAGTTACACTACTTAAGAAGAAAATTTGTCGTTTTATTCATTGTACTTGTCATGAGGAGTACCTTTTCAGAGTTTGATATGAAATTATGTGATTGTATTCAGCTATTACTATTCACCCCTAAGCTACACTTCAGACCATATAGCTATAGAATCAGTAAATAACTGCAGTTGTAAACCAGTTTACTTTAGTTTATTCAGGTTAAATAGTTTACATTGACATTTCAGTTTGTATTTTATGGGCAGAACAATCTGTTTAACTATCATATGAATCCATAAGAAACAATAAGAACCACAAGAAACTATATGAAGATTCTCTTAGTGATGGTTATGCATTTTGAAGTCCGTTGTATGCCTTAAACACATATATTAGGACTACATGATCCAGAATGCAGCACCAGCTCGTAGCGGGTTCGCGCCGCACAAGACGTTGAGGCGAAAAAGACCACAAAGCGCATGCGCTGCATTGTATGTTGTTGTTTGTGGCGGTAAGATGGCGGCGCTCGGAGACACCTCAGCTCCGGGGGTGAACGGGTTAATACAACAATTCACAGCAATAACAGGTAAAATTAAGCTTACATTAAGCTTTATAAATAATAGGTTGCTTTGGGGGGGTCATAAGGCATTAGTTCTCTTTCCACAAAATGTATGGAGCAGCGCGCAGATGAGGAAAATGGACGCTATAGTGTCGCTGTGGCTCCTTCGCTGTCAATGCTTTGCAGAGTGGAGAAGCAGAGCCAGTTTGAGCTAAACTCTGATAAAAATACATGTTAAAGGTTTACACAGCTACTTGCCTTGAAAATTGCCTTTCTTATTCATTCAACAGACAATTTGTTTCCCTGTTAAAGTGATATCACTTAACACATTGTTAGTCTCGACAGTATTTTTTTTTTTTTTTTTTTGCTCTTTGGATGGCTTCTTTTTCCGTGAGTGTGGAATGGACGTCGGCTGTAGAACATTCCCCTTCTTCATCTCCGGCCTCATGTCGGGTTACTGTCATATTAACAGTCGCCGTCACTTAAAATACCTGGACAGATGCCGCTTCTGCCTTAGACAGTTAGCACATTCATACGAAATAGTTTTTAAGTGCTTTGAGATGACGTGCAGTGTTTCAGTTTTAAGTTATTTATTGAAGAAGAGGAGACTAGAGTGAGAACAGGGGCCATCAGACTTGAAAAGTGAAACGGTCATGCGCAGTACAGGCGGAAGACTTCGACTGGCTGTTGGGTTTTTGACGCTTTAACAATTATTGAAACGATCCATTCGTTGTATATGTCCACCTACAACATATTTTTCGCCATGGATGATTTAAATACGTGTCAGGCTTGTTCCAGTGACTTGCATGAAATCGCCAGAGTTTTCCGCTTTTATGATTTCCGTCAGATCTTTGGGAACCGGGTGCTTATTTTACACGAACTTTTAAGGCAGTAACTGGCTTATAAATTCGCAATAAAATTTGAACGTCAGACTTAAAAAAAAAAAAAACAAACAAACAAAAAAATCTCGTTGCTGCTGCTGTCCTTCCCGAAACAAATAACCCCAACAGCGACTTTGTCACAGGACCCTATTGCTTAAGCCAATTCTAAGGTTTTCTTTAGAGACATGGCATTATGTACATGCTTTTTCTCCAGTTCCTCCACATACCAACAAGACTTTCATATGTACAAAATATGTCATAACAAAAACCTGTTTATATTTGCAAGACAGCAGTACAGATTAAGAACAGACAAAGCCCATACGTAAGTGTTTTCAACAAAATTGATCAGAATAAAATGAATATCTTGCTTAAGTATTGCTGCTTTTATATTCTAATTGTTTATCTTTATTTGTTTTCAGCATTTACTTAAAAGAAAATTCAATAGTTTGTTCTACAGGTAATAACAGGAGATTCTTGGACTAGATATGTACAGTATTGAGGGGAAAAAAAGCATGTGTAATTGTGAAGCAGTAGTATGTGATTCTATTGTAATAAATCTCAGAGTGCCATAACATCCATTATCAAATCAATTATTTGGGCAGCTGCAAAGTGTTTCATTAAAATCGTTTCCTTAAAATTGCAAACGTTCACAGTTCTAGTGGCTTTTCTGTCTTACATTTTCTTGTCGCTTGCTTTTATCAGTGTTTCCAAAATTAACACTTGCCCTTCTGGAAATGTATCAAAATGAGCTGATGATTAATTCTCAATAGATTTTCTGAACAGTGAAATGTTTCATGCTCTCTACAGCATTGTGACGGCGTTAAATTTGATTGGCTGTTGTCGTTGTGTCAGGGGCCACAGAGAGCGTTGGAAAACACATGCTGGAAGCATGCAACAATAACCTGGAGATGGCGGTTACCATGTTCCTGGATGGAGGTGGGATGGCAGAGGAGCCCAGCACCAGCTCCAGTTCAGCAGCATCGAGCAGCAGAGCGCCCCCTACAGAGTGAGCTTATGTTTCAGCTCCACAGGCTGAAGCAAAACTGACTGTGTCATCTTTACTGTCGGAATGGCACTGATTTTTACTGAGATGGTAAAACAAAGCTCTGAATGAAAATGTGTAATTAACAATAATGTTTTGCTTTTGTCTATGTGTTATGTAATATTTCAGTGAAGTACGAGCGCCCATTCCTCAGAAGCAGGACATTTTAGTAGAGCCTGAACCTCTGTTTGGAGGTACTGGAAATGTTCTTATTTTTCCACCGATTGACCAGAATGTTGTCCCTTCCAGCTATTGAAATCTTTTTTTGTGTTGTTGTTTTTTTTTGTGTGTATATTTTCATGTTTTCAGTACCAAAGCGAAGACGCCCAGCTCGGTCTATATTTGACGGTTTCCGAGACTTTCAAACAGAAACGAGTGTGTACTTCATATCCTAATATATTTGAAACATTTTCACAGTTTAATTCTTCTCGGCAGGAATTGACTATAAAGTTTCTTAAGCTTTCAATTGTATTGTGTTAAGTTGCTATAAGGATTTGGAATGTTTTTCTCTAAAAGTTCGTCAGGAACAGGAGCTGCGTAACGGTGGAACAGTGGACAAGAAACTGAGCACTCTGGCAGACCTTTTCCGTCCTCCCATAGAGCTCATGCACAAAGGGAGCTTTGAGACGGTGAGGAGTCACTCTACACCTCACCTTTCTTCACTCTAACTGGACTTTTTGTATAATTTCTAACAATGCCTGTTTAGATCACAGGTGGGAAGCCAAGTAGAAGCTGGCAGAATGTCATTTCATTCTATCGTTTGTTTATTTATAAAATTAGAAGTGAAGTGGAACTGGAGATTTATGTTGTATATGAACTCTCTGGCGGTCTTAAGAGATGTGGTGTAGAAAAGATATGTTTATATAAAAACATTGAGTGGTTTTACTCTGCAAAAGTTGCTTTATGGGTCAGTTATGGGGCTAAAGGAATTTTCAAGTGCATCTTTTTTTTTTTTTTGCCAATTTCATATTTAAAAATTGATTTGATAAATTGTTGAAACGTATTTGATGCATTTGACTGTTTTCTGTGTCTTTTAGGCTAAAGACTGTGGACAGCTTGAAAATAAGTGGCTAATGATCAACATACAAAATGTTCAGGACTTTGCTTGCCAGTGCCTCAACAGAGATGTGTGGAGCAACGATGCCGTGAAGAACATCATCCGAGAACACTTTATATTTTGGCAGGTACACAAGTTATGGGAACTTCATTACTGACCAGTGCACACTAAGAGCTTTATACAGTTTCAGCATCGAATGGTCAGTTTCAATGTTGTTGTCATTGAACAGCATTTCTGTTCATTTTGAACAGGAATGTTTCTGTTCAAACATTTCTGTTCATGTTCCAACAGAAATTATGAGAAAAACAAACATGCTTATATTCTCGTTATGAAATACATAAACATGTTTTTTGTAGTTTCTCAGCAGCAGGAGAGGAATCTTGTTCCTTTCTTGTTTTTCATGCACATCCTTCTGAGTCCATTTGTTTTTGTTTTTTTTTCTTTTGTGTGTTTGCACATTACAGTACAGTTTTTATCTTGGCAGGTTTATCATGATAGTGAAGAGGGACAACGGTATATCCAGTTCTATAAGCTCAACAAGTTTCCCTACATTTCAATTCTTGATCCACGCACAGGTGAGAAGCTTTGATGAATATTTATTGAACGTTTAAATGATTCAATATTTGGATTTTCTTGAAATGTAACAGTGAAGAAAACAGGCGTGTCAGATGTTGTGACAGCTGCTGTATTGAACACCTGTACGTTTTCACCGTTGTTCCGAGTTGCAAGTTTCAGCTCTCTTGTCTTTATTCCCTCTTTCAAGCTTTTCACATTAATGTGCTAGCAGCTTTGACCAGAGTTTGGATTTTTCAAAATAAACACAACAGTGTATGAAGATTACTGCAAAAATGAAGCCAGCTATAATTTTATTCAGTCTGAATGCAAAACAGTTTCGGAGTTGATGCACACATGGCGACATGTACAGCATCCAAATTTACTTCAATTTGTAAATATAGGAGTAAATAAAGGCCACATCTTCTTCAGGGCTGTAGAGTGTTCTCACAGGAGCCGGATGTCCTGTGAACCCCCACATAAAAAAGTACTGAATAGAAAAACATCTCAATTGGTCATTAACACGTCCAGTTTTAACATAGCCTGATATCCAGACCCTTAGAAGGTGTAACTTATGTAATTGAAATACAAAATATTTTTATTAAGGTGCAATTTCAACCTCCTCGAATTCAGGGCAAAAAATGGTGGAGTGGAACCAGCTGGATGTGGCGTCGTTCATGGAGCAGGCAACCGGCTTCCTGGCAGAGCACGGACAGCTCGACGGGCCCACCTGCAACGCACCGCCTGCCAAACGGGCTCGCTCAGTGAGTGTGTGATCTCACCCTCAGCACCACGCTACTCATTCAGTTCAAGCTCTTTCTTTTTACTGTATATTTTGTAATTTTGGCTTGCAAACCTTTCAGGAGCTTCCTAATTGCTTTGAACAGAATCAACTTGATTTAATGTCATTCATTTCGCAAGATAAAAATCACAACAAAAACAGTTTGTACTGCCTTTTGATCCGTCTTCTCCAGCTGCTCACTGCGTTTTCTCCTCCAGGAGAGTCTGATCGACGCCAGCGAAGACAGCCAGCTGGAGGCGGCGATCCGAGCGTCGCTACAGGAGACCCACTATGACTCGTCAAACGTCCCCGAAGCACCCGACTCCCCCCGATCGGAGGACGAATCCGACGCAGAGCCTTTCTCGGACAGCGAGGGACCCATTTCTGTTGACGGCTCAGACAGTGAAACACCAGCACCACACGAAGAGAAAAGTTCTACAAGTAAATACACACAGAGTGCTACAGTGGCCACCACCCAGCAGCGTCTACATCCCGATAGTTCCACTTCCTACCACAGAAAATCTCCATACAAAGAGAACAATCACAGCCACAAAAAAGAGGAGAGCAAAAAGAACCACCTGGAGCCTTTAGCTCCAAGTCCGCTTCATTCTCCGCCTGAAGCGGACTCTGGAGGGAATCACTGCGCCTCTCAAGCCAAAGCTGCTGCAACCACCAGCATCAGCACCACAACTTGTGACGTGGACTGTCCTGATGATAATGGTACGAAGAAACACTAACTTTAAGGCTTGGTCCAGAATGATCCAGCTTATTTGTAGTTCTGATAGTTTGTACCTCCTTAGCAGCAAACACAATAAGACATTCTTTATATATAGACATGTTTCTTTATATTTAGACTACCTCTAGTGGATTCTGATATGTCCTTATCAATTTGAATTACTAAGTAGTTTGGCTGCTTAGCCCAATACTTAGGAAGCCACACTACTTTTCTGATTTGTATCAAGATCCTGTACCCAGTTCTGGCTTTATTATCAGATCCAATTTTAACTTCCAAGACCAAACAAGCAGAATTAATACAAAAACGTTTCTGGTCTGTAAGATCATTTAAAAGCTAAAGTGTACAGCATGTAGGAAATAGCACTTCCACACTTTATTGTCTATTCAAGTCTTTAAATTTTGTCATTTCTTAAGTATTTTTTTTTTTTATATATAACTTTTGTATACCTTCTCATTACCTTTGTTTCTTTCTTTCATTCTCTCTGTCCGGGCCTTGTTTTGTTTTTTTCTTTTCCTTTTTGTCTTTTTTTCCCCTTTGTGTCCTTCTTTTATTTACTTGTTTATCTTCCCAAGTTAATAATTTTGTGATTAAGCTTTACATTATATTAGTTTAACCCTGGATTAAACCGTTGTTTATTCTTGCAGCTGCAGAAGTATGTAACGTTTCATTTTTTGTTTTTGTTTTTGCAAAGGCCCCAAAGCCAGGCTAATGCTTCGTTACCCAGACGGGCAGAGAGAACAGATCTCCTTGTCTTCAAAAGCTAAACTTTTGGTGAGTTCAATCCACAATGAATTTTATTAATAATGTTTAGAAGTATCTATGTCCCAAAAATGATTCAATGTTTGGTCATATTAGAGCCACCAATTTCAATGTCTTGTGCTTTTTAGTATAAGGATGTTTGAAGTGTAGGGGACGTATTGAACACGTTGGGACTAAAGATGAATTTTTTTTGGTCATGATGGAAAAACACCTGGTGTGGTGGCAACCTAACAGTGCACATCCTTTTGAAAAGAAAACTTGTCAGAGGCTGCAAAGACTTGAAACCACATTCCAGCAGAACAGTGTTCTCTTTAACAGAGCAACACTTTCTTGGCTTGGATAAAAGCGCATTCGTAGGTTTAGTCTCCAGACCCGAGTTCAGTTGAGATTCTGTCTTCAAAATTGATGTTCCAAGATTCTCATCTTTCAGATTGACTTTGAAATTTGTGGTTGTAGAAGAAAATTCAAGAAATTTTAATACAGATGAAACCTTAATTTGTAACTAGCTAACATTGTTCCTCTCTTTCTTTCAAGGCCCTGGTAAGACACGTCCAGTCCAAGGGTTACCCTAACGAACGCTTTGAACTCGTCACCAACTTCCCCAGGAGAAAGCTCGCCCACTTGGACTATGACATGACGTTACAGGAGGCGGGGCTATGTCCACAGGAGACTGTTTTTGTTCAGGAGAGGAACTAGCCATCCCAGAAACATCCACTTTCTGCTTCTGTATCTCTAACAGACTTCACCAATTCACACATCAACAACCTGGGCCAACCTTCAGTTCTGAAGGAGACTCTGCTTGTTTTGACAGGGCTGATGTTTAAGGATGGACCGCCTTGACTGTTCACCTCCGCCGACAGTCTAATGCCTTTGCAATGCTCAACAATTTGGCCAGTAAGGTGCTTCAGATATCAGCACTCGGTTTCTTTTCTAAACAATGTCTATTCTGGACTAATGCAGCACGTTAGAGCAGAATACACATTGTTTTCACTTGTTCATAAAACCTGGGATAACAGATAACTAATTGACTGTGGGCCACCAGAGACTTGTACAAAAATACTTTTACTTCCCAAAATGTAGATTAAATGTCAGAGTTTATTTTCTAGCTCTTCCTTGTTTTCTTTTTTTCTGTACATGGACGAGTAAAGGAAGGTTCATTCTTCTTTCTTTCTCCATCATTGTTTTGAATTTTGGAACTTGGAAAGCAGAAGTGTTTGAAGAATAGATCCAAAAGTTGCAAGTAAAATAAAGATGTCTTTTTTTTAAACGCAGAAGGGAATAAAAAAGAAGGTTTTCAGACCTACGACTAGCAGAGAGAGACTTAGTGAGACTGACATTTACCCGTAGCCGATGTTTCTTTTTTTTTTTTATATGCTGCAACCAAAACATGCTCATATTGAAATATAACCACCAAAATCCAAGACATTCTGCTTGATCTTTTCTTAAATATTTTAAACAAAAGGTTAAAATGTAACTCTTAAAGAGATGCCTAATGTTTCAAGAAAAGTTTTAGGGAAACTCGATATCCAGCTAACAAAAATCTATTCTTCTTTTGGACACTGCTTGATTTTAAGTATTGATCATTTTGCCAATGTCAAGGTGGTTGTATAAGGAATCAAATATTTTGGCACTTTAAACAAAACAATTCAATTTTTAAGATTTGCTATATATATATAAATCTAAATATCAGCAACAAATGTGGAAACTGCTAATTAGGTTAAAATTGGAGGTTTTAAATTGTGTAAGTTATGTTTTTTATCTGGTGGAGAGTTCAGGGAGTCTGTAGAAGATTTGCATAATTTAATCTAGGAACAAGTAGGAGTGGATTTACAGACAACCTTCACATTTAAGTTCAAAGATGTAGCAGATTTTTTTCTGATCAAAAGCTCTCCTCCCCAGCGATCACCGAAGACTGGAATGTCTGGACTGATAGTCCACTTTACCGCTTTAATATCTGACGCAGCACTGCAGGCACTGGGTTCAATCTTGAATGTCTATCCGAACAAAGCTTTCACTGATACTTTTAGTATCTGTTTGGAAATATGCCGAAAACATGTCATCAGACAGATTTTTAGTATTAAATAAACTTTCAGATCAGCCTACGTTAAGGAAAAATCTTTCCGTTCGTTTCTGACCGACTACTTCCTGCTGGTACTGCTTGGTGTGGCCTGCAGTTTCCACTAACAACCCTGAGTCATTCCACAATGAAAGACTCCTTAAACTCAGCTCTTTCAAGTGTTTCATTGGAGAACCTTTGCTGAAATAATATTCACTCCACCGGTCATGTAGTTGGTTATATATAAAACCCGTTTTTATTAGACATATTATACGGAACAATTGACCATATTGGTGAGATAAAAATCTGTTAACCTGTTGGGTTGCTATCCTTGGGGTTTAAGCCTAATATGAGTTCTGGTTTTGTATGTCATGTGTGCAATCTGATTGTCCCAAATTACCAATATACAGCTTTATTTATTTATTTTTAATACATAATGGAGGTAGCTCTCCATTATGTATTCAGGTCTATATTAAGGATTGATCGTGAATTGACATCTAACCTTATTTCTTATGTATCTCAAGAAAAGAAATTGACTGGGTTTCAACAAAAAGATAAACCTTAGTTTACCCATTAAACCAAAAATGTGATATGTAGCTGAGTAAAAAGTAAGGACATCCTACCCTTTACAAGCAAGAAGGTCCTCAAACATCTCAGCTGAAAGTGGGGAGTGGGGTAAAACTTCCTTTAGGCCAATGTCAAGAGACCTGCTTCACTGCAACACCAGCTACTAGAATAAAGTCTGTTTCAAGCTGAATTCATAGAAGCTCAGAATCTGAGAGGTTTTTTTTAAAAGTGAATATATGTTGCACAAATATTTAAGTATGGGTTACATAAATAAGACATTAGCATCGTAGTGTTTCCCACTACGATGCTAAGGATTGTGGCTGCTCTGATGTAAGAAGGTAAGTTTAAAACAAGACAACTTGCAAATTTATGTGGGGCACTCTGAAATCTGGACAGTTATAAAGTGTGAACTGCTTTACAGAGCTGCTCTCACCAGAGATGAAATTGTGGATGTGCTTTGAAAGAAAAAAATAAGTCAGAACGGATCTTTTTATAAAACACTTTTAAGAATTTAAACACAAGAGTTAAAGTAGCTTCTCCATTAGAGTAGTAGAGTAAATCGCGTTTTTTGTTTGACCATGAAATTAAATGTGTAAATCAAAACACAGATCATTTCCACCAAACCGTTTTGATGAACACATTGTCCTGATTAAATCTTTGCTTTCTTTCCTTTTCTGTTTGCAGGAACTGGGAAATTCCAAATGAAAGAAGCGATTGGTGGGAGGGAGCTAAATCCATGGAAACTATTAATGCCAATCTGCTTGGGGATTCCAGAGCTATAAGACTAAGATTGAAGTTAAAGCTGAATACGTACTCTACAATAACAAAAATGTCTGTTTTGAGTGTCAAAAACAGGTCAGGACATGTCATATGGGAGGTACTCGCGGGTTCTTCCAACTGCAGAAGTTCTGCCCAGGTAATGTGGCGAGGAACAAGCAGCAAGAACAGAATGATGTCTTTTATTCTTTCAGCCCTTGGAGAGAACAAATCGCTCTGTTCTTGAGTATGAATAAACCTCCATTACTGTGTTATATAAGACTGGCTTATTGGGAAACATTAACTCTGTTGTGGATTTTCTTATGAGACGTTGTAAATGATGAGAGAAGCAGTCCAATTCAACGTGATTTATTTCCAGTTGCAAGAGGGGAGAACACATCAAAGTAGTTCACTATGCATTCTTTGAACTTGCAGTGCAGAGACTCACTTCTAGCCTCCCTTCTCTCCACAGACAGATAAGGGTGAGTGGGAGAGGAGGGGTGTTAGTCAAACGAATACCAGATGTTCTTCAACTTTCATTTTCTAAAATTTAACTACATACATGGTATCATTCATCCTAAGCTCACCTCTTTTGTGACATTGTCGAAGTAAAGCATGCTCTTCTTAATTGCTCTGCATGCCTAAGATTTCGGTAAAGAAATTTCCACTTCATCTCTCTGACTGATCCTCCTAAAATTGCATACCTAATCATCTAGGTCGTTGATGTGCAGCCCTTAAATTGTATCCTTCGTTTTCTGTACTCTTTGGATGTTTCATTGCGTCCACATCCCTTGAACTTTTTCACATTTCGTCACACTACCACCAAATTTATTTCATTTGGATTTTATGTGTGGACAAAATTGGAAGAGGCTTGTTCACCTTCACGCAGGACCGTTACCCCAAACAGTCAGATGCTCAGTGGAATGGGTTTAATCAAAGCGTAGTCATGTGTTAAAATGTCCCAGATCTGCGTCCGTTTGGAAGTCAGTAGCAAGACTTTAAAACTAATGGTCACAGAGACGCTGCATCCGATATTAATGAGACTGAGCTGTTTGAGTGGCTAAATGTGTAAAGCTGCTACATACTGAACACACCCCAGAAGACTTCATCTTCTTTCTTAAGCTGTTCCTTTGCCCTCGCCATTTTAACTCTGCAGTCTGCAGAAAATGAGTAATAGCTTAATAACAAGGTCAGGTTTGTTTATAGTCTCTCTTTGTTGCTGGTCAGGTCATCCTTAGTCATCATTATTCACTTGTTTTGTTAACACTTGCCCATTTAATAAATGCCAGAACCTATATTATCAACAATCAGTCAGATTGGGGCAAAGGTCAGCGTTAACAGAAAAAAAAAAAGTCCTGCAGCTGCACAAACAGATGAGTGCATTGACTCTGCTTCACTGCCCTCTCTGTGTGGATCTTACAGTTTGAGACGTGCCTTCATTCACCTCCTGCTCTTTGTGGAAAGTGAAAAAATATGGCACCTTAAAAAGGAATAATTTAGATAATAGAAAATAATTTCATTTTTTTTCATTCCATGAAGAATTTTTTAAAACTTCGGTGCTTTACTAACACAATATCTATGGTACGCGTTCTTTATATTTGAAGTAAAAATGATTCGGAGGCCTTAATTAGTGCTATATCACTACAGAGAAGATACTGTTTTAAATATCTTTGAAGTGTTGGGGTTTTATGAGGTAACCGGGACGGCAGCAATTAGAGCTGGGGTGTATCAGGGGGCTGTCTGGTTACGTAATAAGCCATTGCCCTTGGTCATATTTCAGTCTTTCAGCTGGTTCTGAGAAGGAATCAATAGAAGCTAATGTCCGACCAGCAGGTGATCTCGGATCTGAGTTCACAGTACTCTGTTACTCATTTTATACCTGAAAATCAGTTCAGGGATCATCAGATAACGTCAATCATGACAAAAACTCTTTCTGTCAACTCTTTAGGTGAACATATCAGTCCTCGAAGGGATCAAGGGAAATGGTCTTTGAATAAAATTATATTAATGGGTGTAAAAATTGTAACCCACAGATTTACACTCAGCTTCAGCTCTTTCAGTAAGAGGTGGGAGTATGTGCTTGTTCTCAACTTTCTGTGCAGCTTCGATCTGTGATTTCTGAGTGAAAATACAGGAGCGTTTTCCTGAGCAGTTGTTGTCGGTGGCCCTTAGGATGATCAGTCTGTGACAGTCCAATCTGACTCATTAATCTACACTATTTAAAACACAAAACATCTGACGGTTTAAGCAAATACCTAGCAAAACGGACTGAAAACATGTTTTTTACCAATCAAAAGTGCAATGTTTTTGGGGTTTTTTTTCTAATGATAAACGGTGACCAGCTTGTCCTTGTTGAAGGGATTTTCTGGGAATATTTATGAAGAAAACCTGATAGCGGCTATAAAACACTTGAATCTAGCGTGGATGTTTGCCTTACACGCAAACATCCAAGCTAGACAACAAAGGAATAGTTTAGATTCATGCACAATCATGTGTTGCAATGTCCTAGCCAAAGTCCAGTTGAAATTCAGATGGACAGACTTACAGATAATCATATCTACTCACATTTGATCCTTTGAGGACAGAATAGAATACCTAGTATTTAGTCAGAAATTTTCATCATTAAAAAAATTACACATTTGATTTCAAAACTTTTAATGAAGTACTTTTAAAATCAAAAGCATGAATGGAAAAATATGAATATACTGAACTTCCCCAAGTTCAGAAAACCAGCTTTTGTCCTGTTGGCTGCTGTGAATGAGACTAAAAAAAAAAAAAAGAAACATTCTTATTTATTAAGTAGTAAAATAATGAGTTGTGACAGCATGTGGTAATGAGTTCATGAGAAAATCATTGTTGAACATGAGTATAGCTAAAGTAGAAGATATGCAAGTTGTGGTAAATGTCAATCTCTCACCTCTCAACACATTGATGTTACTGACTGTGTTATCATGAGCCATCATTGCACTGCAGAGTGAAGTGTCAGCACAGATTGACCAAGTAAGAGCCATCTGTGAGGCTGCAATAGAAACTCATCTGCAAAAGACAGACCGGGACTCAGGGATGTGTTCTGGTACAGGCAAAGAAAACAAAATATATAATTGTACCATTAAATGATATACTATGTGACAAAATATGGAAACTATGTCCTCTGAAGATGTTTAAGTAGCTACAGGGTGCTGCAAGCAGACTGTAAGGGGAAAATATATCCAACAAGAAAGCTATGTGTGCTTCTAGAAATAGTTAGCCTCCTTTGTTAATGTGCATAAAAATCTTTAGAATAAATGTCCATAAAAAGATGGAAAAATCTCACTTTTAAATTGAGTATATTTATTTATTGGGAAAACGAAAATTAAGAATTGTTTGGTTTTGCAAATTTACAAGAGGGACAAATGTCAATAACTCTCATCATGCCTTTAAAACTGACAACTCAAGGCTCTCTGAAACACAGACTATATCTGTTGAGCCCATCATGTGGAAAGATAGTTCCAGTTTTGATCGTAGATATAAAACAGTTCATATAAGTTCATTTTATCATTCATAAAATGTTTTTGCATTAAGAACCCCAACAAGTTGTATTGAGTCAATTCTTAAGAAAAGCTTTGTGACACAGTTGGTGGTATCACTGCCACACAGCTGGAATGTCCTGGGTTTGAATCCCAGCAAGGGATTTGTATGATTTCCCTGTCAATGTGTGGATTCTCACTGGAAAATCTACCAAGAGGTGTGAGCCATTGTTTTACATAAAATTTGTGAGTCACAAATGTTTACTTTTTTTTAAATGATTTTCCTTTGGAACTATCTTTTTTATGCTTTTGCAGTTTTAGGGACTAAACAGAAGTCTAAATATTGGAACAAAGAGAAAAATATGATCAGAAAGGGCCAAAACAACCACACATATAAAAAAAAATGGACTTACTTTTGCTACATTTTTGCTTAATGACACATAGCAACAAAAGAAAAGAGTGGCGATACAAAGTATCCCAGACAAAGCATTACAGACACCCCTGATTTGTCAGTATCAAAGGTTAACATCACAGTCCTTTCTGATTGGTTGGCGGCTTCAGATAGGATCAACTGAATGTCACTTGGCAGTGATTGGCTGCTGCACTTTAGACTGTATCTGGCCAAACAAGTCTGACCTTCTGCAGATAAAAGCTCCCTCACTGGGTAAAGAGCTTCAGGAAACTTGTCAACCCTTTAAAAGTCCAAAAGTCGTATTAGGATGTCAAAATAAAATGTTGACAACTTTTGACAACTAAATACAACTTTAGTCTTTAGCCAATTTTGTAAAGTAAAACAAAAACTCAGACTAGCTTTGTTAGATTTTTGTATTTTTCTAAACAAATGATGTGATCACCTACCGGTTTGTGCCACTATGACAGAAAGGAGGGAATATAATCAGCTCAAAAATATAATTGTATTCACAAGTTAGAAGTAGTTTTTATTAGTGTCTTGCAGAAAGACTGCAAGATGCTAAGATGCTATGACACATTTACTTACCCCATATTACATATTTTAGCAAAGTGTTACAAAATTTGCTCATTTCAATTTCTCTTTGTAATTAAACCATGCTAGATTCTTTTGGCCACTTTTTAAATTTCAACGTTTTGCTTGTGGTCATGCAAATAACACGAGATTTTCCAAAGGCTAAAGACGTTAAATTTAGTCATCTCCTTTCTCATCAAACCATCATTAAAACATTACAAGTTCACTGAACACACAGGTCCCATTTGATGGCCATTCAAGAACAAGCTTTTGGATATATTTTAATTTTGCCATCACTTCCTTTCAGTTCTCACTCTTGAGTTCAAATTTGATTTTCTTTTTCTTTTTTTATCGCAAGTAACCACTTGTTAGCAGTAGAGTCAATACGCGAGTATAGACCGACATCACCTTGTATTGAAATATGAAACATATTATTGCAACATTACACTTTGCCCTTCACAAACACACAGATAATGTTTTCTGTTTTTTTTTTTTTATTTAAACTGAAAAATGGCAGACTGCATAAGAAATGTAAAAAACTTTATATCGATGAGCTACTTTTAAACAATTTTAATATTTGAAATAACATATATAAGCATGTATGGGCATATATATGTTTTTATGGCATTTTGTTTTCTTTATTATTGAAAGCTGTTTAGTTTCCAAGAGCCTAATTGTGAGTTTTATTAAGTTTTGCATCAACTGGTCATTTGATTTCAGAGGAAAAATCTGAATGTCTAAACTTCTGATATGATTGCTGCACTTTGTGCCACTAAAGGAAAATGAAATGCTGTCCCTTTGGAGGATGCAGCCAGGACAGAATGAAGTTCAGGGTGAAATTAGGCTTTGCTTAGTCAGCAAAATAAAAGAACTTCTTATCTTCACAAAGCTATCCAAACAAAGTGTGATATAATGTTTGGATGTCTGTTCTCACATATCTTGTTAGAGCATAATGAAAAACATTTGCAGTGTTATGGTTTTGTTCTGAAGTCTCTCTTCGTTGTGGCACTTTAGTCCTTCGCACTCCACACAAGTTGGCAAAAACATGCAAAACCTGTTTGTGTTCACACATAATTTTCTTTTTGCCAATTTTTTTTTTTTTTTAGTTCCTGTTAGAAATGTTTTACTGATCCAGCATTATTTGGGTCTGGACTTTATCACAATAATAATGATTCCCCCCCCCCACTGTTGTGGAAGCATCACATTCAGAACTACACTTTCTAATTATAATGAAAGTGTTAAAATAAGAAAAGATTACCAAAGATTATTTGGTAATCTTCTTTTTGCATTCATTTTGTGATTTTGCAAAAACTATCACTGACAAATAGACATAACACTTATTGTCCCATTAGCATCAAAACTCAAGTATGGTATGGAAGTAAGAGAGTAAGAGTAAGATGCACAAAGCAACAAACACTAAAAACACTAAATCAACTAGCTATATTGATTATTAAGATAAATTGGATTATTGTCTCATACCACAGATCCTTCTTATCTGATGTGAAGTTGCTGAAATAATGGTGAAAATGATCAATCCACATGTGCAGTACAAGATCCTTGATTTTTCAAATTTGCACCATTGCACAGAATACATTGCAAAAGAGATTTTGCAATATTTTATTTGGCACATTAGGTAATATTGACTTTATAAACATGACCCTAGGTGGAACAAATCACAACTTTAAATAAACATGTAAAGTGGTTTAAAATATATATATTTTTTTGCTTTTCTTTATGAAGTCTTTCTTGATTCGACCAAAGAAATGTGTTTGCAAAAATGTGTTCAAAGGGGAGTTAAACATATGCAAACATTTTTTTTTTTTTGCAACAAATAAACAGTGCTCTAAAGCTTTGTTTGATGTAAAAACTATTGGACGTATTTGTAAAACTGTTTCAGGAAAATGTAAAAGTGAATAAATGAACCCGGAAATTATCACAAAATTGTTAAATAGCAAGATAACAAAACATTAAAAAAAAAATCTATTAAATCTGTGATGAAAGAGTCCAGATTGTTTTTTTTTTAGCTGCTTGTTTTGTCTCTGACAAATAAACTTTGCCTGAAGAGCAAAGGTGACGACCAAGTCAATTAATCAGCTTATTCACCATTTTGACCACAAAGGCCATCTGAAGGGTGGATTAGAATGAAAGCATCAACATAATATAAAAATCTAAATCTTGTGAGCTGAACTTGAAAAAAAAAACAAAAAAAAACAAAAGACAGCCACTTCTCCAGATGTGTGGAAAACATGACTACTTTTGTTATCTCAACTGCTATGTAGTGATGTGAAATTCCATTATGTGGAAACTTAGGTCAGGCCTCTGTTTTCTCGTGTATCAGCACACCAAAGTACACAGGCGCGCTCACATTAGGAAACCTGAGCAAACTGTGGTATTTTATCTCTTGGCCAGCTCCGGTCGGTTCTGCTATAAAAGCCACAGCCCCGTTACAGAAACTCTGCTCTCTCTGATAGGTCAGGAGACCCCGCAGTCCACCAGCATGAAGCCTCTCCTCCTTGTGGTGTTGCTTGGATGCCTTGGTAAAAGACCTTTACAATTAAAAAATGTTGTTTCATTTTGAGGTTGACTAATCCTTACAGAGGTATTTCTTTACTTACAGCTGCCGTTCTCGCGGCCCCGGGTGCAAAGGTGCGATGGTGTGTAAAGTCGGACCAAGAACTAAGGAAGTGCTCGGATCTTGCAGCTGCAGCTCCTGCTTTCTCCTGTGTGAAAAAGGACAGCACCCTTGACTGCATTATAGCAATCAAGGTGAGGAAATAACACCAATTTTATGTCATGTTAACTCATAATTACCATCAGCAGGCCAAAATTATCCAGATTCCTCATTAAAGTGAGAAATACTCTCTTTAGAACCCAAAACATCACTTCTGTGCTCCCGTGTACAATGCATGATTGTTTTCACTTGCTTCTAGATGAGAAGTTGCCACTTGTTGAACAGTTATTGTTGTGGCTTTAATACTGCAAAATATTAATTAAAATGGTGATGGCTGTGCATCATCCATAGGCTCCTAAGAAGTGTTGACATAGCAAACGGAAGACAAGTAACCAGTCATGCAAGGCTTGCATTTGTAAATAAGTGGAAAATGTCTTTATTTTGTGGAGCAGACATGAATAATTACAGGAATTTAGCACCTAGGAAAATTAAAATATGTTGTGAGGAATCACCTGAAATTAAAACTAAAGTCTTAAAATCCAAATCACAAAAAAAACAAACATAGAAATACAAAATGACAATCATTACAAATAAAGTGTAAAATATCCAGTTTGCTAAATACATAAAATAATTGACAAAAATTAAAGGCACGAAGAGTAAAGGTAACTCATTAAAATCACAGCATGTAACAGAGTAAACAGTGACATGAAGTTATATTATTACAATTATTACAAGATGTTTATTAATACAAAGCAGATACTTTATGGAAACAATTATCCAGTTTGCTCTGTAGCCTATTTCAATTTTACTCCATCATCTGTGTTAAACTAAGGTCCAGTTTGGGATCCATCCCCTACAAATAACAACAGTACACTGGTATTGCTGAATGAAATGAATGGCAAGAATGACATGAAACAAATGGCAGTGTACGTTCTTCCATAAAGAGACCTGCAAAAACTAATGACAGGGTTCAAAAAATACTGAAGCAGATTTAGATTTTTTTTTTTATATTTCAATAACGCCTTCTCCCATTTTCTCAACTTCTACAAATTCTGTTATTTAAAGAAAAACAATAAAAGAAACACCAACCTTACTATTGCAACTATTGTGGCATCATGTTGAAAGTGAGGCTTGTTACACAGAGTTCTACAGAATCCGAGTTTATTAAAACATAAAACATAAAAAGAAAGTTAATGACGGTCACAAAGCAAATGGGAAATTGTTTTCCTAAAACAACATTGACTTTCGAGGACAAAACTGTTGCAAATGCATTTCATTTTTACTGTTGAAATAATAATTCTCTGTTTTGTGGACAAATTCAAAATTTCATTGCTCTTCGGATAAAATACACGAACATATATATCCAGTTAGAAAAATCAGACACATCGATTCTGAGTTGCTCTTTTCTGACAGGCAAGTGAAGCAGATGCAATCACAGTAGATGGAGGAGATGTTTACACAGCAGGACTGAACAACTATGATCTCCACCCGATCCTTGCCGAGGACTACGGCGAGAGTACGTAGATGTACCGGCTGTTTTTGCTCGCCATGATTGGGCGGTTTTAATGAGGGACCGCTTTAATCACTCATTGCTTTTAATCTAACACGTTCAGCTTCTGACACCTGCTACTTCGCTGTGGCTGTGGTGAAGAAGGGAACCAACTTTGGCATTCAGGACCTCGGAGGGAAGAAATCCTGCCACACCGGTTTGGGGAAATCTGCCGGCTGGAACATTCCCATTGGAACTCTGATTTCAATGAAAATCATTCAGTGGGCTGGCGTTGAAGACAAACCCATTGAGGAGGGTGAGGGCGTCAGTTTTTTTTTTTTTTTTCTGCAAATTTAACTCTGAAGTAAAAGTTAGCCTTCTGAGTATGTTTGTGATCTTTATGTTACAATTTAGGGAAATGTAGCAAACTTTGAGAAGATACAGGTGTTAGCTAAAAAAAAAAAAAAGAGTTGTATGGGAATAGCCGAAAAGGGACCAACTAATATGAATTAGTACAGCACCAAGACAGTCAATACAGACACATTGACTTAGAATTTTCAAGTCTGAGAGGGCATGAGTAAGTGAAAGTTAATATGTGAAAATTTAATGAAAAGTTACAGTAAAGTTTAGTTTCTTTGGACTTTAAAGCATGAACGGTTATTGAACGGTTATGTAAGAATGAAGGCTGCTGAAAATGTTGGAGCTTGTAATGGCTTTACATGTGACTTTCCAGTTTTCAAAAAATGTTTAGAAAGAATTGAAAAGATAATGATTTTTGTTTGTATAAGTTAACTAATTTATGTGTTTGTTTGTTTTTATTTCTTCAGCGGTGAGCACCTTCTTCCAAGCAAGCTGTGCCCCAGGGGCTACAAGGGGCTCCAAGCTGTGCGAACTGTGCAAGGGAGACTGCTCCAGGTCCCAAAGGGAGCCTTACTACGATTACTCCGGAGCCTTCCAGTTAGTATTTGATAGTATCTTCACATATTCACAATGCCCCATTATCAATCACTGACCTGCACTATGATTTCTCGTCTCACATCAGGTGGTTACATTGTCGTTCCCAGTTGCTTTTGCGTTTTTTCACTTGTTTATCGTTTTAGGTGTCTGGCCGAAGATGCAGGAGAAGTTGCTTTCGTGAAGCACCTCACTGTACCTGGTCAGTGTCAATATATTGTAATGAGTTCAATATTGACTGATGATCCAATTTTGTTTCAGTTTTATATATTGTTTTTTTTTTTTTTGTTTGCCTGTAAAATCAAATGCAAAGCAGAAATTACCGTGCACATCTGCACGGTAATTGTCCATAATTGACTCTTGTCCATAATATACTTTGGACAAGAGTCCAAAGTATATTATGTGGGGTCGAGTTATAGACTCGACCCCACTAGACACCAGTTGGATCAGCCTGTGCATGCGGTTCTGGTCGGTCACGGTCCTTACAAATGTATTAACATGTTGTCTATTCAAAGTTCAAACATCAAATCCGATTAAAGACACACAACAAAAGTCAATAGCAAAACAAACATTTTGCCATCAATAGAGAGGATTTAGCAAACTTGTCATGGATACAAACTTAACTCTACAACACAACATGCAAATGAAGTTTCCTTACAAATGTATTAACATTTGACAAGAAATAATACAATGAAAAGCATTCAGAAGTGATACATGTTTGTAAAAAAACGTTTTTACAAGAAAAAATAATCAACACAAGTTTTCTAATGTTTAAAGTGCAAATGTGGTATCACAATTGTAATCCAAAATGTATTTAGATAGACGCAAATAATATTTCTTAAATTTCCTTGTTTAGATTCTGAGAAGTCCAAATATGAGCTGCTTTGCAAGGATAACACAAGAGCCCCCATTGATAGCTATAAAACCTGCCACCTGGCCAGAGTGCCAGCTCACGCTGTCATCACTCGCAAGGATCCAGAGCTGGCTGAATTAATCCGGAACAGCCTCCATGGAGTGCAGGTAAAGTTAACACAGCTTAAGGAAAGAGTAGAGAATCCCTCTTGTAGGAGGAAGAAACAAAGGAATTACTGTATATGAATCAGCTGACTCAAGCTGCTCTATATTTTCATTGTGATTCGATTTGCTTACTTTCCAGAACTTCAACCTCTTTTCCTCTGAGGCGTACGCCCCTGCCAAGGATCTGATGTTCAAGGATTCAACGCAGAGATTGGTGCCAGTTCCTCCAAACACAGACTCCTTCCTGTATCTGGGCGCCAGCTACGTGAGCATCATCCACTCCCTCAGGAAAGGTAAAAGGGGAAAAAAAAACAAAACATAGTGATAGAAATAATAAGACCCACACTTCTATCAGCCATGTGTGACACACGGTCTTCACTTATCTCCTTCTCCAGAGCAGAACACAGGACCTGAATCCTCTAGCATCAGATGGTGCGCCGTGGGCCATGCTGAGACTGCAAAGTGCGACACGTGGAGCATCAACAGCGTGACTGATGACACCGCCTCTGTTGAATGTCAGAACGCCCCAACCGTTGAGGACTGCTTCAAGAAGATTATGGTACAACCAGAAAGAAACATGTTTCACGATATGTTGAAGGAGAATGACTTTGTTTTGTCTTTAAGTGTGTTTTGTTTGAAATGTCCCGCAGCGCAAAGAGGCAGATGCAATAGCAGTGGACGGTGGACAGGTGTACACCGCTGGAAAGTGTGGTCTGGTCCCGGCCATGGTGGAGCAGTACCAGCAAGGTATGATGCCTATGAAGACAGACAGATTGTGTTGTGTATGGTAAACCGGTAATGTTTTCACCTTTGTCTGTCTCTCCACAGAACTGTGTGGCGCTTCTCCAGGTATTAAAACTGTCTTTACTTTACTAAAACTATATAGTTTTAGTAAAGTATATATATAAAGTATATATACTTTATATATATACTTAATATATATATATATACTTAATATATATATACTTTATATATATATAAAGTATATATATCCTTTAGTATATATATATATATATATATATATATATTCATGGCTATTAAAATGAAGCCTGTGATAACCCTGAATACGGTTTGCACGTTTTAATTTGTAAAAAAAAATCTAAATAATAATTTTCTTCTACTTTCTTACCTTTCAAATTTGTCATTTCCAAGCAAAATGCTTTTTTTTTTTTTTTGCTATATAGCAAATATTAATCATGTAAAAACTTGTGTAAGACTAGAAAAACTGAGCATTAAAAGTTATTTTTACTGGCTGATTTTATTTCAGGAGGTCACTAAACTTATCTAAATCCTCTCTACTCACACTGGTGTCCCACAGTCATTGTCTTCTCTTTGGAAGCCACATTTTCTGATTTTTTTTTGCTTGAACCAATCTCCTTTTCATTTCACAGGCACAGCCTCCTCTTATTATGCTGTTGCTGTGGTAAAGAAGTCTTCAGGCATAACATGGGCAAAACTGGCAGGAAAGAAATCCTGCCACACAGGCATTGGCAGGACAGCTGGCTGGAACATCCCGATGGGTCATATCTATAACCAGACTAACGACTGTAATTTTGGTAAGTGAAAAAGTCAACTGGGAAAAAGTACAATACAAAGAGATAATACATTAAATACAAGGTGTACAATTTGTCCTAATAGAAAGAAAACTCAGTGGAAGGACTCTTTGTGGACTTAATAAGAATCCTTGTTGAAAAGGAGGTTTTTAGTCCAACTGACGTCTGATCCTCTGATTCTCCACAGCTAATTTCTTCTCCAGCGGTTGTGCCCCCGGAGCCGATCCCAACTCTCCATTCTGCCGTGAGTGCAAAGGCAGCGGCAAAGCCGTGGGAGATGAAGCCAAGTGCAAAGCCAGCGCTGAAGAGCAGTACTACGGCTATGCTGGAGCTTTCAGGTACAAAAGGCTCAGCAGTGATCCTGTAAAGCTTCGTATGCCTTTAGGATTTTTTTTTTTTGGGATCATGCTAATGTTTTGAGATCTATTTCAGAAACAATTCATTTATGGCTTATTGTTGCAGATGTCTGGTAGAGGGTGCTGGTGATGTTGCCTTCATTAAACACTCAATCGTTTCAGAAAACAGTGATGGTAAGAGACACTGTCTCTTTGCTGAATTGCTAGCTGGAAAATTTCAGCATCCCTCTGCATCCGTTTATGTTTCATCTTGTTTCTCATCAAAGGTAATGGTCCTGATTGGGCTCGTGGTGTGAATTCTGACGACTACCAGCTGATCTGCCCTGGAAAGGATCCAGTGCCAGTCGGGGACTTTGCTTCTTGTCACTTGGCTGTTGTCCCAGCTCACGCTGTGGTAACTCGGCCTGATGTTCGTGACAAAGTGATCCGCATCCTACAAGGCCAACAGGTCAGTGATGAACATTAACGGCAATTCTAGATTTCAAATGTATAAACCTGAATTTAGTTGGATCTTTCCCCCCCCACACAATAAGCAAAAAAGAGTTGACACTTGTCGTACTTTTTGTTCTTATTTTTTTACAATAAAATGCATTCTGCATTTTGCTTGTGCAGGAACCGTACTGATTAATTAATTCAAAGCACAATGAAAATTTTATTAGTTCTTAAAATACTTAAAAACTAATAAGTATTTAAGTATTTTTTGCAAACTGAATTTTCGGTCGGTTTGCAAAAACTAAACATTTTTATTCTGATGTATTTAGATACTGTGAGGTCTTATGGATATATTAACCAGTTTTCCTTCACGTTTAATGTGATGTTTGGATATGTTTATATCTTACAGTACATTAGTTTTCTACTGTATAGCAGTGGAAGGCTGTTTGACTTTGTTTAAGCACAGTATATATTAGAAAACCTAAGTTACAGCTCTCAAAGTCAGTAGCAACACAAACTTAATGAAGCAGTACAGTAAAACACAGCAATTATGAAAACCTAATTTCGCATTGTCTTGACAGACCAAGTTTGGAGACAGTGGCAGTGATCCTACGTTCAGAATGTTCCAGTCCCCCAATGGAAAGAACCTCCTCTTCAAGGACTCCACCAAATGTCTCCAAGTTCCTTCAACAAACAATTATGAGAAGTTTTTGGGAGAAGAGTACATGAATGCCATGTCCTCACTCCGAAAATGCAGTGACACTGCATCAGGTTTGTGCTAATCTCAGTTGCACTAAGTGGACTACAATATATCAACAAAAATGTCATGCTTGGGGTATCCATCTCTGTTCAGCATCTAAATATATACTGATTTCTGTCCTCTCAACAGATCTGGAGAAATCTTGCACTTTCCATACCTGCCAGCAACCTTAAAAGTGTCACAGGCAGTTTTCCACCAAAGCTGGGCATCAGTGATTCGACTACACTTCCTACACTCAACCTCCCAAATCACATCACCTTGTTCAAACTGATCTCGCTGCCTGTTTTTCTATGTACAACCAGAACAGAAAAACTACGAACGTCAAATCAACTTTTAAGTTACCAAGTCATTTTAGCTGTTGTAACTTCCAGCTTTAACGGATCAACTGTGCTTTGTTCAGTGCCTGACTTTTCCCAAATAAAATTTCTCAAAACTTTTCTTTGTGGACAGTGTGATTTCTGTTTAACACTTCTAAATTATAAATCATTATTCACTCAAATAAGCTTATATTGTTAATATTTGGTTCCATTTTCTATAGCAAGTTTCACTTTGATCGCAGGCATTTTGTCCAAGTTTCAATCGTTTCGCTAATGAGTTTATGTGAAGTAGAAGAAAACAAGGCAGTCCTCCAACTTAATCATTCCACCCATTTGTGCATTGCATCAGTACTACTATTAGTAAAACAGCAGGATGCCCCCGCAAAACATGCTTTACAATTAGCACCGAGTTCCTAGTTTTGAAAGTCTTCCCTCAACTCCTTGGAATTTGAACATTTTGGTATAGCAGATCATACCTGTGTTTTAAATTCTGGTATTCGATTTACTCACTACCAAATAATAAACAGTCAACAATTAGTGTATCGACATCAATATAATTGTGTGCAGCAACGTGGAATGCTTTGTAAAATTACAGAATTACATCAATGGATTATAGTGAGAGATTGTGTTGCAGGAGTTGGACTCAGTTCTTTAGTTACAGAGAAAGGAAACCTTAATGCTTCAGTATTTCAATACCTTTTCCTGTTCCAACATGATTACACACCACTGCACAAAGCAAACAGATCAACCTTTTTCCAAAGTCCAAACTGGACACGAGGACTCAAGAATATTTACTCAAATTCATCAGACTTAAACTACAATGTTGCTTTTTATCTCTGTAATTCAAGATGGCCCAGTCGGTGCACTCCTGTCTTGGCATGTTCTGAAAGACTCTCCTCCTTATTTATGTAGAACAAAACAGTGATGCACACTGAAATAAGACACAAATAAATATATATTTAAAATTGTTTATTACTCATGGATTTATTCAACTGCATATTACTATAAGATGCAAAATATTTTTGAATAATTTGAGAAACAAATCCGTAATTGGATAATTTACAGAGGGAAAATGCAAGTAGCTGAATCCAGAAATAGATACAATATTAAAGGTGAAACAAATGGTTTAGTTTAACTCTGAAGCATACTGGGCTTTTTATTATTAATTTTTCACTTACTTTTGGAGTTACAGTTCTCTGCAGTTCAGTTAATTGGTTGGACGAGTGAAACAAGTAATTTAATAACTCCTTGTGGGATTTTTTTTTTCTCTATGTGTGCCATGTAATAAAATGATTATTGTTAATCTAACTTTTAGGATGATAACTGAATAAATTTTGCTTTGATTACTTTTTTAGCAAAATTTCAAATTTACTCACTATCAACATTTTTAATGGTAATTATTTATAACATTTATTATTAACATTACTACTATTATTATTATATTTGTAATATTTTTTGGAATTTAAATCTAAATTTTGTTTAGATTCTGTTTTTGAACATAATGTAGCATCTATAATGGTGCAGCAATTTGTACATACCAGTGGTTATTTGCTTAAAAACAAGTTAGGTTTACTAAAGGGAAGAGGGAAAAAATAAAGAGAAATAACAACAGAAAAGAGAACCAAAAGCAATATCCTTTGAACCCTCCATTAAAGAGACCAAAACATGTTTACTGTATGCTATTATTTATTTATTTTTCAGACATCCAGTATCTCTTCTATTTCATTTTATTCAGTGAAAATATGTCTTGTACGCTTCCTCAAATGATTTACTCTCCAGTGTCACATGACCAAGGAACCGGCATCAAATTGTAATTTCCCCGGAACTTACCCATGCGACTTGGAGGCGCACCGGCTCCGCACAGCAGAAACATCGCACTATGGCCTCTCTCTAAGCCTTGCGTACGAGAGAGTACAAATCTAACCGGCAATCCGTCACCATCGACGCCTTGATCATGGACCTCCAGTCCAGAGGCTTATTTGGGAGTTATCGCAATTATCAATAGCACTCCCGAAGAGCGATATTATTATATATTTTTTAAACCACTGTCACTTTTGAACATCCTGGGATTTAAACCGAAGTGACATCAGTAGCACTCACCCCATCTGCCGGTTAGCCAACTAGTTCGCTAAAGTCAATAGCCAAGAAGGGCTTCACTCGTCTGTTTGCAGCAAGGACAAGCAAACAAACTTTCACCAACAGAAGACTGACCAGAGGCTGATACCCCAAGTTCCCAATTTACAACCCTGACACTGTTGGTACCTGGTAAGAATTAGGCCGGTTAGCCATGTTGATGCTAGCTTTACGTTCACTCGAGCTAGGTATTAGTTTTGTCAAAGGCATGCAGGTTGAACAGGCCCTGCCGGCTGTCAGTCCATACGCTTGGGTAGCAAGCAGATGAATACTGCTTTATTTCAGAGAAAAACTTTCGCAGTCAGTTCAGTTTAACATTTATTAATTGAGTGCTTGTACTTTGAGCTGCTGTTTGCGGTGTTTGACTGAAGTTATCCTGAGGTTCGCTGAAATGACAGTTGGTGGCTAATCTTCACCGGTTATTTTCATCAGTTACTTCTTACCTCGTTTTGGTGTTAACCATGTTATATCATGTGTGCAGACAGCGCCTTTGTTGCAAAGCTTTGTTTTATGTGAAGTTACCAGTGAAATTGTTACCTGCTAAGGACATGATTGAATGACAGATTGGATGGGTTCATTTGATCGTGGAGCCTTTTGGGCCTGTTTAATTTGCTCATATCACTGGCAGCGCTAAACGGCTAGCTGACGTTCACCAACAATAGCTCCACAGTAACCAGAACGTGTCAGCCCCTTTACTCGGGAACACTTTGTTTCCTCGTTCCAGCGTTTTCCGACAAAACGTGCCTCCCATTATTAGTACGTACCAAATTGAACACCATGTACTCCGGGGTTAAATGCGGACTGAGCCACGTAGCGTAACTACAGAAAATGTCTGTGGTAGCGGGACACGTAACGTTAGCACGCAGGCTGGTAGCTCCGATTTACGAGCGCCTGCCACGCTAGCGGGTCGGTAAAATTCATGTTAACCCACACCTTTGCGGCGACATAATAATCTTTTCGTTGAACACGTGTCATCTTTAATGAGGGTTCGCACGCCGGTATCCATCACTGCACGCTTCACAACCATATGGCAGCGTTGTGGCTTAAAGCCTTAAAGCATGGCACTAGCTAGCAGCTAACGATGGTTCCTGTGTGAGAATGTCATGTCTGTTCGAAACATCAGTTTTTTTCCACCGCAGTTCCTTCATGTTGTTGTTATGTACAATCTTTAAAATGTTAATACGCTTTTCTTTTGTGTTTAATTGAAAATTCGTTGACCTCAACATAAACTTATGGTACTTGTACAGCTTGTTTGCCCACATGGACCTAGCACAACACTGTTAACACAGTAAATGCCCTTTGACCTGAGGTATCCATTTTCTTAAACTTACTGGATATTAGAACATGTCTTTACCTGTCAGTTAAAGACAGCTACTCTGTCAGCCAAATATGTCTTTAAACCAGTAGCACCAGCTATAAGTATCTTGCCCCGTTTGCCATTGTATGCCTTTTTGTCTTTTGTAAAGATTTAGATGGACAAAACCTAAATTTTAATATTTGTTTGACTTTAACTGGCGTTTATGCTTAGTGCTTTGGATATGCAATATGCAAGTATGGGAGGTGGTGGTGTTGGTTTTATCTTGGGCAAAACCCACAGACCACACCCTCTTTGCTTAGTGGTGGTGCCACACTAGAGATGTGTCCATACAGTGGTGATCTTACCCATCATTGCTGCAAATATAATTAGGCAACATGCTGCGTCCACGCCTTGAATTATTCAGTTATAGACAGTCTATTTTTGTAATAACTGTGATTTAATTTGAACCTTTTTAAACACATTATTTAGATGTTGAAATACTTGTCTGTTTTTTTTTTTTTTTTGTCTCTCAAAGGCTGGCAACACACAGCCACCCTGATGCAGACGAATAAAAGAACGTGAAATGAACAAACCACCACAACCTATAACGGGACCCACGTCTGTCCCAAATCCCTCCCCATCCCCTGGATTAACCCAGGTGAGGCCTACCTTCTGGGTGGAATGTATTGATTGAGTAAATTGGAGTTCTGTAATAAAGTTATTCTGTTTTTTTGGTTTTGTTTTGTTTTTTTTCTTTCCAGGCTGCATACGGTCCCGGACAACCACCTTCTCTTGTTTTTGCCACCCCTCCACCTCCACAAATGAACTCCGCACAGCAGCCGAGACAGGTATTTCTTCATGTTGTTTAGGTTTTTGGATTGGATGTGCTGCGCCGGAAGTCTTTCCCGTTCTTTCCCCTGGACTTCTGAAATGGCTTCTTTTGCTGCATTGCTTTGACTTAGTGTTTGTGTAAAAGCCTTCAATGTGGGTTGTGACCTCTTTACTCTTTTCTGCTGTCCTCCCAGTTTGCTACAGGGCCTCGTACTTTACACCAACAGGTACTAACTCTCCTCACTTTGTCCTTATATCCCTTCTTTGCCTTTAGTGTAATGCATGTCGTCATGACCACATTTTCAGAAACTACACCAAAAACGTCTTTAGTTTCTTTTTTTCGTAGGCTGATATTTCATTCTTGAGATGCATTTCTTCACGCCACAGTTGATATTTTTTCAGTAGAGTAACACAATGTTTAAAAAGCAGACCCATCAGTTATTTTATTCACCATCCATAAAACTCTTTTATTTTTGTCAACTTCCTCTGTCCATTAAATTCTCCTAAACTAGTTTAAGTTTTAGGTCAATCTAAAAATTTTTCCAATTTGCTAAATGAATTATATTTTTCTAAAGGCAGTTTTTATTAAGTTTTTATAACGTTTTCTTTGCTAGAATTAACAAAGAATAAAATCAAATTTCTGAATCCATGGATTTTGTATTGCCTTCATCAGTTTGATATTATGTGAGTTTTTGTTACATTACCAAAAAATGGAAGGTAAAAATTGTTTTAGATTCCACTTTAACAGCTTATAGATTGAGGGGGAAAAAAAAACCCTTATGGTGTAATGGCTTATATTTTTGTCCATTATCTCAAATCCAGTTCACTTAATCTTAGTAATTGTGATTTCCTTCTTTACCTTGCAGTTTCATTTATTGACTTGTCATCCCGGTGTCTTCTCAAGGGGAGTTAGTATATCTCTCTTTAAAATGCTGCACGCAAACCACAAGATCAGTGCATCTTTGCCTGGATGATTAGTCATAATGTCATCTCACTGTGAGCGTTTAATATTTAAAGTATCTGCCAGGAATAGTAAAATAAGCCAGATTCACGGCTCATGGAGCAGAGATCATCACTCAAAGTGACTGCTGGCGCTTCTGTAGCTTATGCATGACTTTTGTTTTTGTAATATTTATCATCCATTCATAATAGGAAAAAAATAGCTCTGCAGGAGGATTTGATTAACTTTCTGTTCATTTTTGCACATAAATGTGTTCAAATCACTTAAAATAAAAGCAACTTAGGGGTCATACTGTGAACATTTTGGTAATTATATAGTAACTTACTTTCAGGGCATGCAATTAAACAGTGTCAGGTTTTTGGTTATTCTCTCCACTGCGACATAAGCTTTTGATCCAGGAAGTTTTATCCAGCTGTATTGGCTGACTGTCTGGTAATGTCAAACATTTGTCTTTTATTAAGTAAAATTACAGCTTTGCTATCCCAGTTCATGCTCTCTCTATCATGACTCCTCTGTGCTTGTCTTTCCAACATATTAAAGCAGCCAAGTTTAATACTTGTTTGATTATTTGTTAGAATTAGAGCTGAAAATATAACTGGAGTGATTAGAATGGGGGGGTGAGAATGCCTGAGGAAAAATCTTTGACCTCTATTCTTTGTTTATTTTACATAGCTTTACATTGTTCAACCACATATTTCTCTGAACACAGTGTGTGTCACAGGTGATGGGTTTTTATTTTTGCACAACATGCTTCTGTGTGCATTTTAAGTGTGATCAAGAAAGTCGGGAGATGATGAGCAGAAAACTAAAAAAAAAAAGACCCAGACTGTTAGGAACTTTGGTCCATTTTAAAAGTTAACTTGGCATTCTGCGCAATATCGACTACAACGTCACATGAGGATAAGATCAACTTTATCGTCCAAAAGGGAATATGTCGTGGGTGCAGACAGACTGCAGGAGGTGGAACAAACATTTAAAGAAAATAATGAGACTCCATGATTCAGAGGTAAATGTGGTGCTGCACACTGCCTGTGGTTTGCTCTGCGTGAGAAATGCAGAACAAACAAATAGGTTTTAGGGTGCAATGGAGCTGGTGACTCAGTCGGCGCAGAAGCCCCTAAACGGCTTGCCTCGCATGATTAATCTGAAATTGGAGTCGCAGGCAGATGGATCGTTCACAATCATAAACAAACCAGAGACCAGATGTAATAAGCTGTAATAATGCACTCCACAGTTGGATTAACCTGGCTCTGAGCATCTGTAAAGATTTTTAACAACCTTAGAGAGGTAAATATGTTACATTGTAACTGAAATTGCTTGAAAGAAATTTCAGTTCTACATTTACAGTGTAGAATACCTACTGGGAGCTCCAGTGTAGCTGTTTTAATGTCAAGAAAGTATTTAACAAAAACATAGAAAAGTTTGGAATTGACATTGAGAACACTGTTGCAAATAAAACCAAAAGATAACAAAAACTGGGTAGAAAAAAGAAAAAAACAACACATTTTGAAAAATTAATTATCTGCTGTAATTTCACACTAGTTTCTGCAAACACTAAAAATTATTTATCCACCTTGATTTTGGACCTTTCCACAGAGTTGCACGTTCATCTGTCACCAAGGTTTTGGGACACGCTGCTTCCTGTCACAGCCTTCGCTTTTTTTAAATGTTTTGCAATATCAACCTTCCTCATTGTCTCTAGTCCTCATTTTCTCCTTAATCTCACTCCCTTTCTTGCTCTCTGCTCGTGTGTTGTGCGGCTGAAGGGTGGATACAGAGCACTGCAGGTAACTGCTTTTCTCTTCCCCCCCCTCCTCTTCTAACTTCGATAACCTGACAGGGAAACAAGACTGAATAAGCAGTGTAGATTCCATATTGAAACTCTGAGCTTGATGCAGAAATTAGCAGACGCTGTGAGTGCATTGCTTCCCTATATATGCAATAGGACTAATGACCAACCAAAACATTCTCATCATATGTGAATAAATGGACAACGCATAGCATAGTTTGGGAAATTTAAATGCACACTGTGCAGATTTTTGACATTTTTCTCAATTCTTTTGCTTTGTTTTTAATGTTTTCTAAATTCCGTCTTTTCTTCCAGAGTTACTATCAGAGTCGAGCCACTTTGGCCGCCAGCGCTCCTAGGGTGCAGACAAGCAGTGGGCCTCGACCTGTTGCACCTACGCATGTGTACCCTACCAGCTCCCAGATGATGATGATCCCCCAGCAGCAGATTCCTTTCGGTGGCTCTCCTCAGGGCTATTTTATCCCACCTGGACAGGTTGGTTAATCGAGTTAATTATCAGCCATCAGCTGGGTTTTGTTTTGGGACCGGCTTTGACTGTCTTTTTTAAAGTCATCTTTAATCAGTTACTCCCACTCTGCTGCATAAAAATGAGATATTCTATCTACAGATTAAAAAAACAGCCTTTAATTAATATTAAAACAAATTTTAACAACGCTAAAAATTTAAGAAATTTATAATCGAGCATCAAAAACTAAAGAAAACCATTAAACATTGTGTGAAATAAATAGATTTGAATAGCGAATCAATATGTGACAATATCAAAAGAGTTAAAATTTTAATAGGGTATCTCAATTTTGAACATGATTTTGTTGAATTAAAGTTTTACAAACATGGTTTTGATTGTCAAATCTTTATGCTATGAGAATCATATTTACGTATAATTTCCACCATGGGACCTTCTGGCGGGTTCTCTTTGGTTTGGCTGCTACCCCTTCTAATGTTCCGTTAAAACACACATGTGCGCTGTTATCAAAGACGGTAGAGGCTCTTAAGATGTACACTCTATTTCACCATTTTTCCTGTTTGTTTTGTTTTGTTTTGTTTTTATTCCTGTTTACAACCACATAACCACAGACATGAGCTCTATAAAATAGTGACCAAAGACTCAAATTGATAATTTCCCAGTTTTTTTTTTATTTAAATTCAACATATCAGGCTGTAAGTTTTTGAATGAAAAGTGAGCCTTAAAGCAAAATCCATTAATTAGTTGGTGGTGTCATTTGGATGAGTTGCATGGTGTCTATAACTCAACCCCTAACATGTCAAATTTAATAATAGCAAGCTTTTAGTGCATGTTCTTTATTCTTTTTTTTTTACATTCAGTAACTGCATCAAATCACTTATTTTCCACCTGAGATTTAACATTTTGATTATATAACTGTTTAATAAAATAACAAGCTCTTAAAAGAGAACATTGTCATTTATTAACACACAAAGTGTTTTTGAGTGTCTGAAAAAGATTGATAATATTTCATTTGTTGTTATTATACAGTGTTCAGTTTGTTTCCGAGGATACGGCTTTTTACAGGTTCTTAATGTTGTCTCTGCAGTACCGAGCTCCATACATGCCTCCTACCCAACAGTATCCTGTGACCAGTGGCACTGGTTTCTATCCTGGGACTAGTCCTGCAGAATACTCTGCTTACGGTAAGGATTTTACCCTGACACCAACAACAACAACCAAGCACAGCCTTCCGGTTTACCATTGAAGGAAATGTAAAGACCCCCTGCCCCCTCAAATTATCTGCAATAGACAGATTATAATCTCTACCCTTTGTCTGGAAATTGTCACTGCTTTTGTTATGGTTTTGCTTGGTTGTTTTCTTTTTTGTTTTTTACATATTTCTCTGTGTTATAATACTGCTGTAAGTGTTATAGTGCCAGTTGCACGTGGTCTAGCTTGATTCTGCTTTGGTCTGTTTTCTCTATCTGCAGTCACCTGACACTTCCTTGTAGGTCCCATGAAATGACTTTAAACTTCATGTTTCAGATGAGTCTGCATATCCTCAGATGGTCAATTGGCATCTAATGTTGTAAGGGACCAAATATGAATGATACTCAGATTTGGTTGGACAATTTACTAAACTTTTCTTTGGTGCAAAAGTTTCAAACCATCATCCAAATATATCAGACCTTTAAGTAATTGTGGAGCAGGTTTTTTCAAAAATATTTTATGTAAATATTTTACATTATACATAATGGCATAAGCATGCTTGGGGTAGTATTAAATTTGGATTGTACTTTAACTATATTTTGGTTTTAACACAAAGATTTGAAACTAAAATGTTTAACATGCAAACGGCCCGGTCTTGGGATGTTTGCGGCATGCATTCTCTCTCCTCCCTTCCTATGTTGTGGCTTTTCACCATTCAGTAAAGGCCAGCCTGAAAAATAAAAATATCATCCAAAACAAAAAAAAAAAAAAAAAAAAAAAACATCATCTGCCATCAGTTTGACTAGGTTCACCCAACTAATATGTTGCAGATCAGTCAATAATATCTTTGTTCTGCTGTTTCTGCCTCATCATTATACATGAAGGGAATGCAACCAGAAAATTGTCTGGACCGGCTGCAGCAAAACATTGAAACGGTTCTTACAGTATTATTTCTTCTTATTCAAATAATAGCTTTTATTTCCCACTGTGTCAAAATTCTACAGCCACGTTGTCAATCATTTCCAAAAGTAAGTAGGAAATTTCCTATGAGTGGGAAGGATCGAACTGTTGGTCATTTCCTGGGACCTTCTTAACACCCTGCTTCCTCTGGATCCTCTCATTAACTCATACTGCATCTGTCTCTTCCTGCCCTCTCTTCTCCTCTCCTCCTCCTGCCCCCCCCCCCCTCACTCCCCTTCCCCTTTTCCTTGCTGCGTTGGTTCAGAGCCCTCTCTTGCTGCGAGAGAGAGGCGGGGTGGTGGGGGGAGAGGGGGTGGGCGAGAGAACGGCCGTCTCTCTCTCCACGGTGCTCCTCTCACCTCCCAGCGTTACCCCGGTGAGTAGTGTGCTCGCGCTTGTGGTCAGCGAGCTTCAGTGGCAGTAATCTGTGGCACTTCCTGTCTCTACTTACGTCCTACATGTTTTCTTTTAGACTCGCTACTGTTTTAAAAATACCAGGTCTTAAAAAGGGCCGTTGAGGTGTAATGCATGTGTATTATTTCTTAGTAGTGCAAAATTTATTGAATGAGTTCTCTGCGCACAGTTACTGAGAAGCTCCTCTTTGAAATCTCCTTGCCAACCAACTGTGTATCTGTTTCTCCGAGCAGCAGGAGCGTACTATCCTGCTCAGCCGCAGTACTCTCCATCAGTCCAGCCAGCCCAGGTGATGATTAACCCACAACCACAAGCTCCGCCTCCCCAGCAAGCACCCACACAGCCGCAAGCCCCGCCAAAGAGGGAACGCAAACAGGTAGCGTCTCCCGACAAAAGGCCAACACATTCTGTGAAAAAAGTGATTGGAGAGAAATTGTATTGTTCTGTCTGCGTGGAACTTTCTCTCTTTACCAGAAAATGACAGTGGTGTTGTGTTGTGTGGCAACAATTGTGCAAAACAGACTGGATCGTTACATACTGCCAGCGTATATTCGGAAGTAACATTACTGATTTTCTCCCTGCCAGATAACAATACGAGACCCCAACCAAGGTGGGCGTGACATTACAAAGGAGATCATGTCAGGTGGAAGATCTACCACAGCAGCAACCCCCCCACAGGTCAGTTATCCATTTAGAAAGTCAGCTTTGTATTACAGGTGCACTATAAAGCTCTTAACACCCCACAGAGAATTTAGTTATTAGGCAGTGATAACGTCATTAATAATGACACTCGACTAAATCAATTATAACATATCTCCTTCATAAGTGCTGTCTGTCTTTTACTACAGACATATTTTCTTAAGTTATTTTTACATTTCAGATTCACTTTCAGAATAATTTCCAGATTTATTTTGGTGCACCATGTTTAACCTCTGTTAGTGTTTATCTGGGACCTGCACCCTAATTAAAAGAATGAAGGATGTTTGTAAAATACATAAAACATGAGCTTAGCTCATCTTTTAAATTGTCATGTTTTCAAATGTTTCCAGTTTCCAGCACAGTAGTCTTGAGTCTTGTTTGCTGTAGCTCTAACTGGTTTGTAAAACTACAGCTTTAAAGATAAGTGGGTCTTTCACACAAGTTGAAAGTTGTTTTTTTTATTCATAGATTAAAAAAAGAATAAAAATTGTCACTGTAAATTAACTGCATTATTTTACACATTGCTTTAAAAACCTGTTTGTCTCTGATCGTAGGCATCTGTAGCAGAAGTAAGTATTGCCCAGACCAATGGTGAAGTCGTACAGACTGTTGCTGTAGTGACAAGAAGAGGTGAGAAAATATTCGAGTTTGATTCGCAAACAAATGCTAATCTGTCAGCCTGTCGGCACACTTTATTTCTAAAATTGTCTATATTCACACTCGACAGATGAGCCTGTGGAGCCTTCTGCCTCCCCTGAAAGTCCTCCACCTGCTGCTCCGGCAAGCACGGATCCTGTGGTGGAGGCCAAACAGGAAGTAAACAGACAATTTACCCCGCCTGTTGAATTAGCAACTCAATCTGTGGCCACTACAGCCGCAACTGAGAGACTTTCCCCGTCGCTTAAGGAGCGGCAGTCTCCGACTTCCCTCCCGTCAGCAGCAGCAGGTATCAGTAGTGTTGCTGAAGCAGTCACTATGGTCAGCTTGGAAGCCAGTGACGCCGTGGATGCTCCAGTCAGACCTTCTGCATCACCGGTAGCACAAGAGACGGCGGTGAAAACAGAGGAGCCACAGGCTGCTCCGTCTGCGGAGGAAGAGGCGAAGCCAGAAGGAGTTCAACTGGAAAAAGAGGAACCGACAGCTAGCGCCAAGTCAGAACCCCCTGTTGAAGTTGCAGTTACCCCTGTGGAGACTGTGAAAGAGGATGCTGCTGCAAAACCATCAAGCAATGTCTCTCAGTCCCTCACTGTACCAGAACCTGCTGCTTCACAGGCCGAGGATGCGGACCAGAGCTCAGAACCAGAACCGGTAGCGGTTCATCCAGCAGAGTCTCCTCTTTCCAACGGCCTTCCTCAGGAGACTGAAGAACTCTCTGAAGATGTCCCGGTGTCTGACACTACGCCCCAGGACAAACCCGACCCTTCTCAATCTCAGGAATCAGCGACACCAGCACAGAAAGAGGAAGAAGAAGAAGATAAAGATGAAGAGGATGAGTCGAGGGAGGAAGAGCAGCCGCAGAAGAAAACTGAAGATACTTCTCTTGCCTCTGCCAGCTGCCCAGAGGAAACTACTATGCAAGGTGAGATTGACTTGTTTCGTCTTAATGTTGGTAGTAAAAGAAAAGATGTTTAAACATGTTCACCTGATAAAATAAGTCTGTTAAATCTTCTCTAAGAACCCTGAGAGTTAAAATAAAATAACTTATTTCTACTGCTACCCATGAACACCACACTGTTGTTTTCACCCTTATTATGAGATGCCCTAGTTCTAAGCAATGTGTCTTAAACATAAAATCATCTCCAGAATGCAACAACAAAAGCAGACAAATGGATCCATTGACCTAATTATTGATTGAATAGGTGATGGTTTTTACTACAATGCGTCTTACTCTTTAAGCTTAAGGCAGACCCATCAGCTTGATTGTTTGGCAATCTTCCAGGTAGATGATTGGATAATTTTATTGGTGCCAGCAAGGATATATATTTGGATCTTGGGCGTGAAATTGATTGATTTTTAAATCATCACGATTCTCTTCCTTTACTACCGCCATGTGTTTCTATTACTGCAAATACAGTTTTAAACAGAAACTATAGACGAGCGTGTGGCATCTTTGAGTCAACTGCTCAGGCTGCTTTGTTGTAAGGGGAAGCTTTTGGCAGTGAAGACATGAGTTATAATAAAATACAAATTTTTACTGCTCTCCATTATACATGCTGATAAAATTGAGAGAAAAAGGTTATTGCATACAGAATAAATCAAACAGGTTATTCTGTGTTTTTTTTTTCTTTTGTTTTGTTCAATAACCTTTCCTCTGTCTGTAGCTGCTACGTCTGTGCCAAAGAAGAAGAAGAGCATGAAAGAGCTCAACAAAAAAGCCATTGGGGACCTTCTGGATGCCTTCAAAGAGGTGAGGCTCTCTTCGTCTGCTGTATTACTGACAGTAACACAACTTTAAGAACAGGCCAGTCTTTATGGCAATCACTATTGTAAGCTAACGTAAACATTGTTTTAGCAGGATCCAGATGCCAAGCCTGTTCCTGAACCCTCAGCAGTCCAAGCCAGCCCTCCAGCGCCAGCTAAGCCTCCTGCTGAAACAGTAGATGAGACCTGGAAGGAAAAAGAGGACAAGCAGAATGCTGAGCCGGACAAACTCAAATCCACACTCGAGCCAACTGATCAGAAATACCAGTACAAAGAAGGTTAGTTATGATCACTAAAGGAAACAGTTTGTCAGTTATTTGTTTCAGTAATTTGTGTAATGTTAAAATGATCATGGAGACTTGGATTATGTTTCCGAAAAGATTCAAACGTTTTATAAAAAGGAATTGTTAAAAGATCTATGGTGAAATAGGTTTTAAAAGTCGCTCTAAGCCATAAGTAAGGTAAAATGCTTCAAAAAGCAAAAGCAATTGCAAGTATGAAATGTTACAAACACACTCTACAAAGCAAAAGTGCTCCAGACCACTAGAGGGAGCTGACAAGCAAATCATATTGGACCACATGGCTTCTATTTCGACTTCCTGTGGTTGCAGCGTTTTCATTTGCATTTGTTTTGTAGGTTTTTGCTTAAATTTTCTGTGTTTGCAGCATTTTTTAGTGCTCTGTCGCTCGGGTTTATTGTAGTACAGTGTGAACATTTTAATTTTAACAACCTACAAGAGTCAAAGTGCATATCTACCACTCATGTTTGTGGTTTGAGACTGCATAAAAGCCTTTTGACAAAAAATGAGTCAGAAACAAGTTATTACACTGTAAAATATTAAAAGCTCTGTTACGAGCTAAATTTACATACAAATCTGACAGCAGGTATACAGCACATTCAGAATGATTAAAAAATATCTATTTTATTTTCTTTATTTTTTTGTCATTTCCAACAGACATGTTATGAATATAGTTCAAAATAGACATCTATTTTCACAAGTTCAGTCATTTTTAGTTGCGATAAAACGTAAACCACTCAAGTCTAAAAGAAATGACATTTTGTTGTGATTTTCTTTCCCTTTTTCCAAGCAGCATTTTTCTTGCTCGTATTACTTACCATTGTATCCAGTTTAAAACTTTTAAGCATGCATGCGAGTCAGGTTTACTGACACATCTCGAATATGTGCTACTCAGACTTGGGGGAGCCAATAAACCCAGAAGCAAAGAAGCGGTATGACAGAGAGTTTCTTCTGGGCTTCCAGTTCAGCAGCGCCAGTATGCACAAACCAGAGGGTCTGCCTGTCATCAGTGACGTGGTCCTGGATGAGGTATGTTGCCGCTTCTCTGGAGTCATGTCATGGCTTTATACCAGGAAAAGGCTTTTATTGCAAAGGTTTTCCATTCGTCCTCTATAAACAGAGGCCTTGATCGTTGTGTTGTTGTTTTGACTGCTCTGTTGGGTTTAATTAACAAACAGTTATAGGGTTGCAACTAGGAATTATTTTAATCATCAATTCGTCTGTCGATTATCCTGATTATTAATCAGATACAAATTTGGCACATTTTGTAGATTTTTCATTTAAGCCTTTTGTTAATGCAATGTTAGAAATATATAAAAAAAATATGAATAATTCATTCCTTTTTAAAAAAGAAAATACATTTTTATTGCCAAAAATGCAATCACAGCATTCTTGTAGTAGTTACAATTAATTTGATTATTCCTTCTACCCTAATCGGCGGACAATAAAGTCATAAGAAAATTTAGCAAGTGTAATTTTATTTTGAAGCAACTACATTACAACCATGGTAATTATTAAATCCTGTGAGCCTAGAACTAGAGTGCACAGAATGTATTCATCCCTCTCCTTGAGGACTTTTATCTTCTCCTCTTTTCATTTCAAAATAGTGAGAGGTGACTCATCTTTGCAGGTTTAAGACCAGTATGTTACGGCCGTTTTTACTTTGCCAGGTGAACAAGACTCCGCTGCGGCCTGTTGATCCAAGTCGACTGATGAGTGCGGGTTCGGATTTCACTCCTACATTTTTGGGGGGTCTTGGAGGCAAATCTGCAGGACGACCCCAGGTGATTTAAAATTACAGCTTCCTGTGTTCAGAATTATTACAACTTCACGTTGTATTTCAAAAAACAAACTTGTCTTACTTCATAAATATCTGTTTTGTACTTTCAGCCATCTGGGTCGCATCGCTCCCAGCAGAGCTTGCGAAAAGAGCCCAAGAAGATCATCATCTTTAACAGCAGGTCTCTTACGGACAGCGTGCAGCTCAACAAAGCTGCGAACGCCTGGAAGCCCTCTACCATAAAGCCCGAAGACAGCAACCCCGAAGAGGGCGACGCTGAGCAGGCAAAGACTCAGGAGGTGTTCAAGCGTCTGCGCAGCATCCTGAACAAGCTCACCCCGCAGAAGTTCCAGGAACTGATGAAGCAGGTGATGGAGCTGAAAATAGACACAGAAGAAAGGCTGAAGGGAACCATCGACCTCATCTTCGAGAAGGCCATCTCAGAGCCCAACTTCTCCGTAGCCTACGCCAACATGTGCCGCTGCCTTATAGGGGTGAGTCATGTGCTGTACACATCGTCACTGCTCTAATGATGACTCAAGTTTTGTGCCACGTGTCTGGGCCACTGAATGCTTATGATGGTATTGAGGAACTGAAAGAGCAGAAATGATATATTTTCTGTTTGCATTTATACCCCAAATTACTGCTGATTTAAAATTGAGCCCACCTCTCGTTCGTTATTGCCCCTCCCCAGCTGAAAGTGCCCATCCCGGATAAACCTGGAAACTTTGTGAACTTCCGCAAACTTCTACTCAACCGCTGCCAGAAAGAGTTTGAAAAGGACCAGGATGATGATGAGTTTTTTGAGAAAAAGCAGAAAGAGATGGAAGCCTCCAAGAATGTATGTTTGTTTTTTTTTGTTTTTTTTCTTTCTTAATTTGTTTGCATAAAATTGATCTTGTGGCTATGAAAGCACAAACAAACCTCCTGCTTATTTCTCTGCAGGACGAGGAGCGTGAGCGTTTAAGGGTGGAATTGGAAGAGGCCCGAGACAAAGCTCGAAGGCGCTCGCTGGGTAACATAAAATTCATCGGCGAACTCTTCAAGCTGAAAATGCTGACGGAGGCCATCATGCACGACTGTGTGGTCAAACTACTGAAGAACCACGATGAAGAATCTCTGGAGTGTCTCTGCAGACTGCTGTCCACCATTGGCAAAGACCTGGACTTTGAGAAGGCCAAGGTTAGTTGGTTATCAGCATGTGCAGAAGGAAGTGGGTGACGCCAAGTAGTCTTCTGTGATGACTGTTTCTTTGTGCCACGTGTCTGGGCCACTGATTATTTATGATGGGTTGAGGAACTGAGGAGACTTTCAAAAGTATCTTTACCCCTTGATATTGATGTGCATTTGTTGTCACCCCCCTTTACCCTCAGACCACTAAATACAAACTATTGGCCTTCAGAATAACTTGCAGGCCATTAGTTTGCAACTTGCTGAGAATCTATCAGCAGAAAAAACTATTAGTTGTTCCCTTACCAGATTTGGCCTTTTATGGAAAAGTGGTAATGAAGTCATTGTTGAACAGAAGTCCGAGTTGGAGTGCGCTACTTAGTTGTTCCATCACATAAAAGCCTAATAGAGTATACATTGAAGTTTGTGGTTATAAAAGGACAACAACTTTATTTACCGATTATTCCATCACTTACAACAGGCAGCTTTTATTAGTTTTCAATCAAGCCTATTGCAAAAGTGAGAAGACACAGGAAACTGCCTCTTTCGGCAGCTCTCTGCGTGTTCTGACTCTCTTCAGCACTTGTCTTTTTTATTAAACCAGTGAGTGGAATGTAGGAGAGTAATAAATCAAAGAAGGGGGCCATTCTGATAACAAGCAAGAAGGAACACAGGAACTAACATCCTACACACAGGTAGTTTCACAAGTAAGGAGTAGATGGGAAACAGCTGCAGAAAACATGTTCAAGGTTAAGAGAAATAGAAAGTTTATCTTTCACACGGTTCAACAAATTGGAACACTAACCCTTTAAATGAAAAACAAACTAATAAAACTACCAATCTAAGAATGATAACAAACATAGTCATTCCTAACAGTTATCCAATTATTACTAATTAAACATTGCTATCCAATTAATAATAATTGGATCGCAAAAGGTAGCTAACAGGAGATTTTTTTTATTACATTTTCAGATAGAGCATTTTTACCCCCCTCCCCCCCTCAGAGCATACATTTTGCATCTGAGTTTCTTCTTTTTGAGCAAATGGCCTTTTTTTGAGTCTGTGTGCTCTAGGTAAGGATAAATTGATTACTAAATTAGTTAATATTTCAATAATTACGATGAAAGACAGAATGATTGTGATGACAAATGTGAAAAAGCTCAAGGGGTATGAATACTTTAAAGCGCTGTACATAAAAATGTTATTTTACTTCCTGAATCATAACAAAGGCACATAAAAGCCATACATGTTGTCTTTCTTAGCCTCGTATGGATCAGTATTTCAACCAGATGGACAAGATCATCAAAGAGAGGAAAACCTCGTCCAGAATCCGCTTCATGCTGCAAGATGTTTTGGACCTAAGAAGGGTAAATTATAATTGAAGCTGCAGTAATGCGGCTCATAAATAAGTGTTGGTGCCGATTATTTATTTATTTATTTATTTATTTTCCTTTTGTGATTCTTAGAATAACTGGGTTCCTCGGAGAGGAGACCAGGGTCCCAAAACAATTGACCAAATCCACAAAGAGGCAGAGATGGAGGAGCACCGGGAACAGATCAAAGTCCAGCAGCAGCTGCTGTCAAAGAAGGACAACCGGGGTCCGCACACGCCAGCGAGGGGCCGGGCGGCTCAGCCTCAAGACGAGGGCTGGAACACAGTGCCCATCTCCAAGAATCGACCAATCGACATCACCCGCCTTAGCAAGATCACGAAGGTAAAACCTCTAAAGTCCCGAGCGTTACTCTCTGATGCGTTATACATTGGAATGCTGCAATTTTGTATAGATAAATGTTGAGGAGCTTCTTTTCATGACTGCGGCTGGGTTGTGTTCCTGCAGCCTGGGGCCCTGGACTTCAACAATCAGCGGCTGGCTCCGGATGGGAAAGGCATGTGGGGAAGCTGGGGAAAAGGCAGCAGCGGAGGAAGTGGAGCTAAACCAGCAAGTGGAGATCAAGGTAAGCCACTCGTCTCTATAACAGGGTTGATACGGGGGCTTGAAATCCTGGAGAAAGGTTGAATTTCAATTAGGTGTTTTCAAGGTTCGGAAAGTGCTTGCTACCTGTATAAAGCCTGTGATGTTCTATCTCCACAGTTTCTAATAAAGTTGTAATAATCATTTAGTTGACTAGACTCGGTACAGAAAGTCAAGTGATTATTTCAATTTTGCTTGAGCATTAATTTGAAAAGGAATGTGATATACCTTTACACAGATTTGTTCAATGTCCAAAAAAAGAAAAAAAAAAGTAAAACAAAGCATATATAAATAAATTCTTGTAAAAGTACTGCTCAAATTAAATGCTTTAGCAAAATTAAAACAATCACTTGACTTTTGATTTATGTGATTGAAATAAGGGTGGTCTTCTATTATGTTATTGAAAGTGGGGGATTTTTGTCAAGTGTGTATTTTGTTCTCAGGCTAATCGAGTCCAAAGGGTGTGAGAGAAAATTCAAAAAATAAAATGTTTGTTCATTTTAGTTTACTTTGTCCCTGCAATGTGAAGTGCTAACACAAGACACTATTAAAATTGGTAATAAATGGTATCATATAATGGTGAATTGAAATGGTCTTTAGTTCATTTGTATTGTTTTTATGTCCAAAATGGTTGTGCTGGAAAATTTGAAAAACTAACTTCAAAAATGCTTAAAAACAGATTGAGTTTTACTGTGGGGACAAATGTATGAATCATGCTATAAGAACCTTGGATTTGAGGTCATTATTCTTTTTCTTCAGATTTTGGCCTTTTGATGTATGTTCTTCCTTTTCTTATAGACTCTGGACGTCCAGCCACCAGTACTCTGAACCGATTCTCAGCATTGCAGCAATCCGGGGCGATGTCCTCATCAACAGACACCGATCGCAGAGTTCCTCAGAGGTAATTAGAAGCAGCACATTCCTCCGTAAATTTCCCTCATTGCCTCGCTGCGGTTTTCTTCTCGGCTAGTTTTCTTCTTCAAGCAATTGGCCCTCAGAATAAATGTACAGTAGTATTATTTCAAACTTTCAACATGTTGGAAATGTCTAAAGTATATTAATCCATTCTTCTAGGTCGAGCGGCAGCCGGGAACGTGGTGGTGACAGAGACCGCAATGACCATGACAGGGATCGCTACGACAGATTTGCTCGCAGCGAGAGACAGGACGGGAACCAGTTCTCCAAGAGAAGTTTCAGCAGGGAATCACAGGAGCGTGGTGGAAGGGGCGGAGACAGCCGGGCCGCAGCAGAATCTGTGCGCCGCGTTGCCAGTATGACCGACAATCGGGACAGAGGAAGCAGAGACCGTGGCAGTCGGGAAAGAGGAAGCAGGGACAGAGGAAGCCGAGATCAAGGTGGTCGGGACCGAGGAAGCAGGGACCAAGGCAGCCGGGACAGGGGAAGCCATGACAGGGGAAGCCATGACAGGGGAAGCCATGACAGAGGAAGCCATGACAGGGGAAGCAGGAGCCAAGGTGGTCGGGACACTGGTCCGAGCAAAGACCTTACAGGTATCCAGGTTAAGGAACTGGAACAGATTTCAAATGAAAATTGGAAGTCCGTTTGACCAAACAAAGTGAGCGTCAGCTTATTCTCCCCTCTTGTTTTCTGTCTAGTTAAGCGGGAAAATGTTCCTGCTTCGCTTCCCAAACCTGCCATGACAGAAGAGGAGGTGAGGAAAAAGACCAATGCCATTATTGAAGAATACCTCCACATCAACGACATAAAGGTACTGAAATATTCCGTCAGGCGCACTTCCTGTTAGAAGTACTTCCATCTCTGATTTTCATCTTCTTGCCCTGTAGGAGGCGCTGCAGTGTGTTGCAGAGTTAAATAGTGCCTCTCTGCTCTATGTGTTCGTGAGCTGTGGCCTCGAGTCGACACTTGAACGCAGCACCCTTGCTAGGGAGCGCATGGGTTTGTTGTTACACCGACTTGTAGAGGCAGGGACGTTGCCCGTCCAGCAGTACTATCAAGGGTAAGAAGAGGTCACTGAGGTCACTGAGGTCCTGTGTCTCAACAGGAACTTTCAGAGTTGAAGTAGAACTAGAGATTTGAAAGTAAAGAGTTTCTCTTCTTCTCTTTTAGGCTACTGGAGATCCTGGAAGTGGCAGAGGACATGGCCATAGATATACCTCACATCTGGCTCTACCTGGCAGAACTCATTACTCCCATGCTCCATGACCGGGGCATCCCTATGGGACAGCTCTTTAGGTACAAATAATGGTGGCATTCACTTGCCATGGGATATCATATGTATCATATGCACCTACATTTTTCAGTAATTAATCAAAATTTAAATATCAAATGTCCAAGCTATAATAAATACAGAATGTATTGAAGCCTTTCTTTCCAAAGACTTGATTTAGCTTGAGATGTAACGGCAGTAGAACTATATTTATAAATACTAGCTATTATCTGGTTGTTGCCTTGCATATTTTAACATAATTTATAGATTTCTAATTATAACCAAAAGACAATTAGATTTTAAGAATAATTTTCCACCTGGAATAAAAGAGGATTAATCAGATGGAAATCTAGGTCACATCTTTCCAGCCTGAGGCCTCATCACACATCTTAAATCAAAACATAACATATTAGACTTCAGGTTTTTTTTTTCCCCTGCTTGAGTTTTCTTATGCTGCATTATAATCAAACCCACAGAATAATTAAATATTGTTGCAGTTTACAAGCTTATGAAAGCTGAAATATCGATACATTGCCACTGTCTACAGGGAGATCTCGAAGCCTCTTGTGCCTCTGGGGAAGGCTGGCTTGCTGCTGGCACAGATTATCAAGTTGCTCTGCAAAGGAATGGTACGTACACAAGTCTTAAAAGCAGAGACTTGCAGTTCAACAGTCCGGCTTCGTGTTTTGAAAAATTTTCCGAACTCGACTGAAACAGTTTTCAATTTGGTTTTCTTGTTAGACTCATGAGAAGGTTGGGTCTTTGTGGAGAGAAGCTGGACTAAATTGGAATGAGTTCTTGTCCAAGGATGAAGATGTCAACAAGTTTGTCACAGATCAGGTATGCATGAAATTTTAGATATCTTATTATGACATGACAAGCCACTTCTTTTCTGATTGTCCAATATGTGTAGTTTCTGTGTAGCCAAGTGTCTGCTACATCTTCAATAGTGCTAATGTCTTATTACCAACTTAGCTGTTGATCTATTTGCATTTGGAGAAAATGTAAACAAACTAAGATGAAAACAACCAGCACCAAGTTTTTTTTTTTCAGGCTTGTTTACACATGTTGTGTGTTTCAGAAAGTGGAGTTTACCACAGGAGAAGAGACGGAGTCAAAGGAAGCTGGAAGGAAGCAGATCCTCAGTGGAGATGAAATCAGCAAAGAGCTGGACCGACTCCTTCAAGAGAAAGCCGACAACCAGCGAATCAGAGACTGGATTGAGGTGTGTGGTTTAGAATATAGCGATAGCTCAGGAACTTTGGAGGAAAAAAAAAGTAACATCTTTTTAATTTTTTATTAATAGGTGTTAGTATAATATTAAAGGAAGATAAAGGCAAACAGTGTTGTTCATCATGTAAAGTCACGGTCACTGCTTCATCTCTGTAGTAGCTGTGATTTATTTTTTCAGTAATATATTTTGATTCTTCTTCAGGCCAATCTCGAAGAGCAGCAGTGTGCTTCCAGCCAGTTTCTACGAGCATTGATGACATCGGTGTGCCAGTCTGCCATCATATGTAAGTGGACCTCATGTAAAATAGTTTTCATCACATCTCCATGTCTCATTGCACTGAGTCGCTGTGCAAAGGTGGCGTTTGAGCACGTTTCTGTCAGTCCAATATTGGCCTTCTTAGTGAAGACACTCTAGAATGGCAGCAGTTGTGAGAAGATGCATGATTGTGTTTTTTTTTGTCAAACATCACAATTTAGGTGAAAACCCGTACAAGGTGGATGAGGAGCAGATCAAAGAGAGAGCCAGTCTGCTGCAGAGATACCTCTGTGACGAGGAGAAAGCCCTTCAGGCCCTTTATGCCCTCCAGGCTCTCATGGTGCACATGGAGCAGCCTGCAAGTACGTTTTTATTTCATTTTTGTTGAATTTGCAGGGAAACGTCTTTAAGTATACAGACGATAAGTATGGTCATTTAGATTATTTTGACCGTTTTAAGTCGACATTCCGCAGAAAGACGAGCGTATTTTCTCCATTTTTGTCTCTTAACAATGAAAGTGAAAAAAGTAAGTGGCTGTTACTTGTAATGTTTGCTTTTCAATCCACCTGCAGCAGTCTGGTGAGAAAACGCTCACCGTTTTGCCGTGCGAGTGTTGACGCTGACCTCTGCATTCTGTTTCTTCAGGCCTCCTGCTGATGTTCTTCAACAATCTTTACGACGAGGATGTGATCGACGAGGAGGTCTTCTACAAGTGGGAGTCCTGCAAAGATCCAGCAGAGCAAACGGGCAAAGGCGTAGCCTTGAAATCCGTCACCGGCTTCTTCACCTTCCTCCGCAACGCCGAAGAGGAGTCCGACAAGGACTGAGGAATCGTAATCCTGCTTTCATCAAGACGTGGGGCGGCGGGGAGGGTTCAGCAGGAAACTGCGACGAGTAGTAGACAATATATTTAGCCCAGAGCGGCAGACTCGAATCAATCCTCAGTGAGGATAAATCTTTATTTTTCTTTTTGTTTCGTTTGAGAGATGAACTCAGAAAACAATCATTTCTCCCTTCCCTCCTCTCCTGCTTTACACAGCAAGTGTCCTCATGAAATAAACTTGAAAACACACTCAGCAGGACTGCTTGTTAATGACGTGTGAGAATCCACACATCACTACAAAACTGTTTTTTGTTTTTTTCTCTTTTCTTTTTTTTGTCACAGTAACACAAACCAACTGGCTGCTTTTTCATTCTCCTAGACGATTATGCCTAAAGCAACCGCAGGGTGTGTGGTGCGGTGGGTTCCCTGACTCATGGACGGATCTAACTCACAGGTCCTCTCTCTGTCCTTTACCGGAGTGTGCAGCATGACTGAAGTGTTCTTCAATTAAGAATTCAGTGGACAAAATGTTTGACATTGAGGACTTGAAACTGAATTTGACAGATGGGGAGTTTTTAATGCAAAGGTTGTCTATTTTCTCTCTTCCTGTTTCCTATCATGAGCTTTCAGAGAACCGATGTCGACTTTGACTACAGGGGGTTTGGTCTTAATGCTTCCTCTAAGCCATCCTTTCCCATCCCCGGTAATGAACCACACTGACTGACTCTTCATCTTTACCTCTTCTGTACTTTAACCTGACACCTATCGACCCAATCACCGTTAGAAACTTGAAATCTGCAGAAAAAAAAGGAAAAAAAAAACAAACAAAAAAACGACTTGATGAAATTAAATGTAAAAAGGGGGGGGAAAAATAAAAATAAAAAATTAAAAAAAAAAACAACAAAAAACACAGAAGTGATCCGAAAGCCTTTTCTACTTTAAGTGGAAACTCATTTCAGGACCTTTCTGTAAATATATAATGATGATGAACTTTTTTTTTTTTTTCCTTTTATTTTTCAGAACCTATGAATTTCTGATGTAATTGCAGTGTCTCCTTTTCCAGCAGAAACCACAGTTGTCCAGATGCAGAGAGGTGCTTTAGATAATTCAATGATTATTAGTTTTATTTGAATTTTGTAAATATTTTTGTTTTGCTTTCTTTATTTAAGAAATGATTGCTTCTTTTTGCATCGGAAACTGGAAAGATGAGGTGACAGAAACATTACAATAAAAGACTTATTAAGTTGCTGTGCAGAGTTTGTCTTGAAATGTGTTGAATGTGTCTGAACGTTTATCGATGGAGAGGATTGTTTTATTTTTATTTATTTTCTTTACCATTAAACTCTGCAGCAGGAAGCGGTGACCGGGTCTGCAGCCTAAATCTGATGTGGCTGTGAGATCTTGACCACTTCTTCTTTCATCTCCAATAACATCGTTAAAAGTTTATATTTTTAACCAAACATTCATGATGCAGTAGTATTTTGAATTACTGTTGCAATGTAAGGATTTATATAATCTTATAGGTAGAGTTTATCCCATTATTGGAAGTAGTACTTATGAAAGCCATTTCACATTTGTTTCGCATCGGCCTGAGCAGCTAATGCCAGCAGAGAACTAGTTGCCCATTGGTCAAAACCACAATTCTTCTACACTTCCTGTTTTTTTTTCTTTTTTTCTAGAGGGGTGATCTTACTAGAACTAGATTTCCGAATAATGTCCAGTGATCTGGGCGTTAATCTTGTTGGTCCTGAACCCAAGTGCCTCCGTGTCGCGTGTGTTTAGGTTCAAAAGCGTCTTGATGGGAAAAGGGGAAAAAATAACGGGACATTTCCATCGTTTGTGCTTTGAAGATTAAATTCAACGTTTGGGGGAGATGTCACACTCAACCCCAACAAACCCCAAAAGAAAAAAATCTTCCTCTCATCAGCCTGTTAAATGTTTTATAGTTTTTATTTTAACTAGTTAATGATTTGGGTGGCAAATTGTAACTGCTTCTGTCAGTTTTTTTTTTTTTAAATCAGACCTTGCTGATAACTTGGCTTCACAAAGGCACTTATTGAATGAAGTATGACTGGCAAACGTAGGCCTGTCCCTGAGGAGCTGATCAGTTACCAAGTCTTTGCCATTTTATCTTTTCTCTGGTCCATTTAAATTATTTTCTTCATTTCTTTGGTTTTCCTCTTGCCATTTTTTTTTTTTAAATCAATGTATACTGATTTTCTGAGCACTGTCTCCTGTGAGCCCTGCAATGGACTGGCAGACAGGAAAGAGGATAATGAGAAGACTTGAGTCAAAGGTCAAAGAGGACGAACCTTTGACGTCTGCATCCAGGAGTATGGTTGTTTTAATCAACCATAATATGTAATATGCATCTTCACCAAATCTGCAATCCCCACAGCCTGCTCTATATTCAGAAACAACCTCGGTTAAGCTATAAGATCTTAATAGGACCAAACTCTTATGTACATCCTCACATTTGTGAAGCACATCACCAACATGCCAAAACCATTCATCTGTGTCAGATACTCTGCTTCTCCATGACTGAAAATGTGATCAGTCCAACCAAACAGGAGGACAGCATCGATGAATGTTGAGAGACAAGCTCAATACTTTGAAAATGTCTAATTAAATCCAGGAGGCCATTTGAAGTCAGGGGAGGGAAAGCTGAGCCCAGAGTTGGTTCATTGTTCATTTTTTTCTTGCTTTTTTTTTGGGGGGGGGGGGGGCTTTGGTTTACATAAACATATAAAACTGTGATTTTTTTTATGACTAAAGCGACAACGGGACTGATGTGCAGTTTGTTTTTGAACAATTGGAGAATTTGAGAGTGCAGCTCATCCTTTAAGCCATTGTAATAAGAATGCAGATTGACCCATGTGTCTCAAATGACCCTTTCAAGGATCCCACCTCCGAGCATGAATCATCGTTTATTTTAAGCTTATCGGGCTTTAGCAGATAAGCTCTGGTGAGCAACAAAGATCAAATGTTTCCATATGCTCTGTTAACATCTTCTTTGCACAAACGCTCATTCACAAAGAGCCAGTGTTTGTAACTTACTGACCTTTCTGGTGTCAGTAAATTTCCATCGAAATGCTACATCCATGCGCGTCTTTTATGTTCACTTGTTTAGTTGTTTTTACTGTGCGACTGCAAATGTCTGAAGCCCTCTGATGTAAACGACTAACCAGCAGTGTGTTGCAGTGATTCTCGGACTGAATCTGCAGGTTGCTGGATCTTCTTGGCAGCACGGAGAGGAAAAGAGGAGAGGAAAAGAGGAGAGGAGAGGAGAGGAGAGGACACGGGGGGCGGGAGGAGAAGGGGGGCGACGACGCCGCCTTGCTTTGATGACGCTCGCCGTCGGGAGACATTTGGACAGCCTTCAGCCTATATGTAACCCATATACACGCCGACAAATGGTGCGCGTGAGTAGGAGATGTAGTGCAGCTCGCGGACCGGGAGTTCCGGAGATGTTTCGGCGGTCGCTGTAGCGTCGCCGCTCAGCCGCAGAGCCCCGCGGCTCGGAGGACAAGCCCCCCTCAACCTCCTCCCCTCCCCCTCCACCAGCCCCTCCGCGGTATCATCTGTTGATCGGATTGGGAGACGATTAAGCGCAAAAGCCATGAGCCGCGGTCCGACTTCCAGGTAGGTGGCCGAGAAAAGACGCAAGCAGAGCGACTGTGATGGGAACGAGAAGCAGCGTCGTTGAGAAGCAGGGCTTGTTTATCTGGTGCAGGTACAAAGATATTGGTATGCAGATTGAGACTTCAGAGGCTTCAACACATCGCGGCTGCTATTTCCATTGGCGCCTCTCGCTCTCTCTTTCTCTCTCTCGCTCTCTCTTTTTTATTCCCACTCGGTCATAATTGAAGGCTGAAGTCTTGCGCTCATCAATGGCGGATTGGTGCGTAATTCTGCTGTGAGCGTATCGCTTCTGCTGCCTGAATGCACCATTTCCAGAGGAAAAAACAAACAAAACAACAACAACAACACACACACACACACACACACACAAAAAACACCCCAACAAGTGTGGCTTCTGCACTGCAGCCTCGCTTCATTCACACAGAGCTGCGGGCAGAGCGACTTCACCCTTCCACTTGTTGGTCATATAAGTCAAGATCACAGTGTCCAGAGGTGCCAGACGAGACAGCTGTTGTCTTAGAGGTCCCGCATGCGTGTTTAAGATGGGCAGGGAGAAATAATCCAGAAAACCTAAGCCTCCCAGCTGCAGTCACTGCCACAAATCTGGTTTGTTTGGCTTTAATTAGCTCCTTTTATCAGGCGCAAAGAGCTGGCAACCTGCAGTGCGAGGATTCAAAAGAGACTCCAAAGCATGAATGCATGATGCAGGTGTGAGATGTTTGATTTTATTTCTCCCCACCAGAAAAAAAAAATAGCATTGATTTTCATGTACTTTTTTTCCACCATTCAATAACGTTTGATTGAAATCAAGTGCAGGGTTGGATTTAAGAAGATGATGGGGCCCCTCATTTATGGTTCCTTGGAACCAAACGTACACAGTACAATTTGATGGTTGCAATAGTCGATCAGCTAACTTCCTGCCTGCCTTTCTGGAGGACAGAACAGAGTGATGGCCAGACACAGTGACGTGTGGTCAGGGGAGGCTAAAGAGAGGCAGAGCCTCACCTGTCATCATGGAAAAATAATATGTACTGATAAGATAATTTATATTGCTATTTTCACCCTGTGGTTTGTTCTATAAAGTATTTATTTTTCATTTAGCTTAATTTATATGTATATCAATAGAAATCATAAACTTCATGTGTTTTTTTGTTTCTTCATCATGTGTCGATTCTCCAGGTGGCTGCACTCAAACGTTGCGTCCTCTTCCGAGGAACCTCTCATCTCGAGAACATTTCCATCAGAACTTCAGAGTAGCATTGATCTGTAAAACAGTTTGACAGATTTTTTGTCAAAGTGTAATCTTCATCTGCCTGATGATTTGTTTTGTACCGCACGCTTAAGAATCCACGTAGACGAATCCTCAGATTAAGAGTGAAGCTTGGTTTCTGCTAAATATGCGAGTCATGTTTCTCCCTCACAGCTCCAGCTTCCTGCTCATCTCTGGGTTTTTGAAGTCGTTATGTCTGCCCTCACAACAGCCCTGTTGAGAAGCAGGTTCTCACAGTTTGTCTTGTTAATATCACTTCACTTCTTATGTCTAAAATACGAATATGCTTTGAACTGTGGCAGTCAGAACTGACAGTTTGACTGAGCGGTTCTGTCTCTCTGGTTGCTCTCATCTGCCGCACAGTTCCTAATAAACCTGACTGGGTGCTTTTCTACCCAAACCCATGAAAACAAGGAGCTTTCACTCAACCATCACAACCAAATCCTATGCAGTGTCGATAAAATAGCAGCACTCTTTCAACGGCTGGGAAGAAATTATAAACTCAGTGTAAGTCTAATGAATTCATATAAATAATAAAAGATCCATTTCTTTTGTGATGAAGTGTAATATGCTGTAATATAAAGATCATTAAAAAATATTTTAGATTTTTTTGCATTGAATTAAAAATGTCATAAAAAGAACTTCCAGGAAAGTTAATAGGAACATTTTTTAATTTGCTTTTTAAGAAAAACCACCAGTCTGGACAGCTCTCAGGTGACAATAATAACACGATTAGTTTTAACTTTCGGTACCAACAGAAACTTTTCGCAGAAGACCTGATTGGTCTGCTGGGCCAGTGGGATTAAAGGATTAAAGCAAGTCGCACATACAGGTTGCTCTAAAACCAAACAGCGAAAGGACCTTGTATTCAAATCTCAAGTACACAATCTCAGTGCAGCTGCTCACCAATCTTTCTTCTGTTTGTTATTTGTGATTTAAAGGTAATGATTAGAAAGCAGGGAGTACTAGGTTTTTAGAGATAGACAAAGCAGGCCCTAATGGTTCTTTTATTTCACATTTCTAATAATGAAACACTCACTTTAATGTTCTAGTTGCAAAGATTTCCTCAAGTGAAAATGCAACAAATTTAAATTTACAAATAACTGAAATAAATCAAAGTAAATCCAACGAAGCATGTAGGAACCGTGCAAATGCGATGCGAATGCAGCTTAATTTCATGTGCCCTACAACAATCCCCACTGAAACGTCGCGCTGTCCACAGTGCTGAAATCTGTGAGTCTGAATCTCAGGAGGGAGCCTTTCGGAGCTCCACGCCCCCATGTGTTTGTCAGCGTTCAGCATGAGTGTCATCTCACGGGTGTGTTTTCCAGGTTGAAGTTCTCCTCTGGGGAGCGTTGACTGTCACCTGAGCTGCAGAAACACTTTCCATCTTCATATCACTTCCTCCCCGAGTTCCACGCCTGCCTGTTTGCTCGCATTTCCTGTCATGCTTGACTTCAGTGTAAGCCTTTTACCACCGCCAGGAAGATTTTCCTTCTTAGCTGCTTTAGGAGCCAATCTGCTTAACAATATCTGTTAAGTCATGCATGTTTGCTCGGGCTATGCGTCTCTTGGCTTGTTAAAAGTCCCAGAAACGGGGACATGTTTTGAATCTGTCTTGTCCAACTGATCCAGTTGGTCATGTGAGTTTGCCTTTTGAGGGCACAGAGTTTATTAGGTAGCAGTATCGGTTTCAATCAGCGGCTCTGCGGTAAGCGCGTTCGGCTGGAACTGCTTTACCCACACGCCATATGTCTCCTCAGTCAAATAGAGACCGCTGCCCCAGCCCTCTGACCACTCGAACCGGGTTTCACCGGCTTACTGTGGCTTTAGCAGCATCTGTGCAGCAAATTTAGGGCATTGCTGTCTGCTTGTCTGACTGGTGGTTTAAACCAGCAAAGCGGAGCGGTGATGTTTAGTTGTGTGGGTTTATGACGCCCTGAAACCATCTCTGCGTGTCCGCAATGACGCCAAGCATCAGGAGTAGCGAAAGAATGGAGAGGCAAAGAGTGGAAGAGGTAGGAGAACTTCACACTGAAGTTTTGTTGTTTTGTTTTTTCCAGGCGTTTATATTATTCGTGCGCTGGATCATGAAATCTGCAGTATTGGGTATGCTGGGGAATGTAAGCTGTTTGTAGGAAGATGAAACAGCTGCTGAATTTCATGCACAAATGCGAAGAACTCGAGGCACACTTTGATGAAATGTCATGTTTCTGTTTTGCAGGTGAAATTTGAAGAGAGTGAAATGATTCCCAAGTCGGGAAAATCTCCGGCAGACTCCAGGAAAACGGTCGGCATCCATGAATTTGCAGCACTCGCCAGATCTTCATTGAATGGTAAGCTAAATCATCCAACAGCTGCTCTGAAATGGTAAATTTAAAGATCAGCCACCGACCTTCACACCTCCGTTGGATCCAGGCATCTCTCAGGCGGTGAGGGACCATGTGACGAAGCCCACCTCCCTGGCCCAGGGCCGGGTCGCCCACCTCATAGAGTGGAAAGGCTGGCCGAAGCCTACAGGTCCTCCACCAGGCACTCAAACCCAGTTCAACTCTTACTGCCGTCTGACCGAAGGAGAGAAGGAGGCGAGGTTTGCTGCAGGTATTCAACCCTTTTCTCCTTTCTCGCCCCCGCAGAAACTTTTTCAATTTAAATCCCGTTTTCACAGTTGGGATTACTGCTAGTTACAGTCACATGTCTGTTTGGGTAAACATGCATACTTTACTTAGCATGGTTTAACTACAGCATCATCTCGTGACCGGCGTCCACCTGCTGTCATGAGACTAATCCCTTCAAAACTCCTCTGTCTCCACGCGGAAGGCCCCGCCCAGCCGCCGGTCACCCCGGCCACCGGTTTGTCTTGACAGCAGATGGTGGCCCTATTAGACACTCTCTCAGAACACTTCGCTGCCCACCGACGGTACAGCAGCGCTTGTTGTTTTTGCCGTGACTCATCCTTTCTGGCGCTGGTGACATCGCTGCAGCTTGATGAGGAGATAATTTGAGGGGGAGGAAAGCAGGGAGCAGACGAAGCCCGGCGTACATCACGCGCATTATGAAATCTCTTCGTCTTGATAGCCTAATTAACGCAGCAAAATGCCACAAGGTTGCCTCACCGGGAGCGTTTCAAATAGAAAGCCAGGACAGCTATTGTTTTCCCTCTTACAGGCAGCTGATTGCGTCTGAGCCACTTCCGAGGTATCTGAGGGGAATTTCAAACAGAATGTATTGATATTTTTGAAGCCATAACCAGGAACTCCTCTGATTAAGAGTGATAAGTGTTGATCTTGCCTTTGAGTCAAACAAAACTGTGTAAAGATAAATAAAAGGGGGCCTTTGCTATTCCTTATTGATGCCAGACGTTAAGCATTTTTTAGACATTTTCTACCTTCTTTATTAGATCTAGGACCTCCATGTAGAAGCAACAAATTACTAGGAAAAAGAAAGCAGAAATTACGGTTCGGGTTATTCTATTTTCTTGTTGTTTTATGGAGCAATCTGGATTGTTATAAAGTTAAAAGTAGCGGCACGTGGTTTGTGAGTGAACGAGTCCTATAACTTAAACTTTACCCAATCACACAACTTTAACCAGTTTTAACCAATTTCACAAAGAGAAGTGGGTCAACATTCCTCCAAACTGATGTAAAAGATTTGTTGTCAGACATCAACAGATTTCATAATCCTCCTGGAAATGCAGGAAGCTGTAATTAGATTTGAACCCAGAGGAGTCGTGACCTCATGAACCTCGGTGGTGTTGTGCTCACAATGTCTAGCTAAGCTAAGCCTGTTCTCCTGCCAGGAGTGGCTGAGCAGTTTGCCATTGCCGAGGCCAAGCTGCGTGCCTGGGCATCGCTGGATGATGACGAGGAGGATGAGGAAGACTTCAATGATGAAGAATCCCACACCAACGGACAGAGTTGTGACTTATCCACAGAGAATCCAGGTATCCATCTTCATCCTCTTCTTCCAGAACCCTCGCTGTTTTCATTCATCACCGCTGACGAGGCGCTCGCCTTCCTGTTTTCTTCCCCCATAATTCATTTCACCCATGTCCAGAGGTTCTGACTGTCTGTTCCTCTCTCAGGCGCCGCCATGTCTGAACCAACCAGCGGAGTACCATGCAAGCCTGAGACCCAAGACGTCGAGGTGCCACAGTCTGTTCATCCTGTAGGCTCCGTCAGCAGCGGCGGCCCTTTAGAAGACAGGCCTCCGACTGATCAAGACCTACAGAGCGGCTTGCCCTCTTCACGCAGCGACTGCATGTGTCCATTCCTGGAAGAAGAGGAAGAGGAAGAACGGCTGGGTGGTCTGGTGGAGCAGCTGATTCCCTTGCAGGAGCAGCGGGGCGAGGTCTGCGTCCACAGCAAGCCGGAGTGGCGGCCCCGGAACCGGAGCAGCAGGTTCGACTCCTGCTACTCCACCTCTCACTCCGAGTCCCCCGGAGAGGAGGACGAGGAAGACGAGGAGGAGGAAGGCAGCGTGTTTCACGAGGTGCGGGTGTGGCACTGCAGCCCCAGAGGCTTCTTCTCCGACCGGGGGTCTTCCGGAGTGGCGTCTTTCGACGAAGAAGAGGAGAAGGAGGAGGCGGAAGAAGTAGAGGAGGAGGAGAAGAAGGAGAACAAGGAAGAGGCGGAAGAAGTAGAGGGGGAGAAGGAGGAGAAGGAGTATTTGATGTGATGTATCGTCCATGTTTATGTCTTTCTGAGTCGATGTTGATTCCGATACGACATAGATCTAGTCCGATGACATTGTGAACCTCCTCTCATCTCCTCCTCCCCTCTTCACGCCATCTCACCTCCTCTGGAAGCCTTTCATCCGTCACCCCTCCAGGCCTTTTACTGATCTCCCACAGGTTATTGCTGCTGTGAACAGTGCACGTGTTGGAGAGTTTAATCAGGATGTAAAGCTGTTGTTCAAACTGAGTTTTGTATATTTTTGTGAAGAGTCATGTGCTGTTCATTTGTTGTTGTTTTTTTTCTATGACTGTTTTGTAGTGTGGTTTATTTTCCAGCTCATCCTGTCACATGGTTTTGATATGGAAAGCACGAGTGTCCTGCATTCAGCATATAAATATGATTTTTGAAACAAGATTCACTGGTGGTTCTTTCTTTTTCAGTCATAGCGAAAGCAAAATATTGGCGAATAAAAGAAGGAATCAAATTATCAGTTTTGTTTTGCACTTTTTTTCCTTTAAATTTATTCATTCATGTACAAAAAAACAATTTCATGTTCTCTGAAAAATAACAATGGTAGTTGAGGTCAAAATGCACAATCCTCCTATGTACATTAGCATGTAGATTTTCCTCATCTGTGTATTTCTGTATGTACAAAGCATATACAGGCCAGTGTCATATAAAGGGACATACTACAGACTTATTGCTTAACTAGATACGCTGCAAATTAGCTCAGATGCTCTCTACTATTAATTCCTTATACATTACCTTATAATGCAAGCATTACTGAATGTTCCATATGCACCCAAAAAGTGATAGACATTTATTGCACAGAGAAAAAAAAAAAAACACATCTGATTTGCTGCAGTTTAGGCAAGGGCCAGTAACTGGTATCAAGGTAAATAAAGACTTTAAAATGTTACTGGGGTAATTTCACATCTGATCATTGTCAAGATTTGAATTATTTTGAATAAGACGTCGGAGAAAATGCAGGAATGCTTGTTTTTCTCCAGCTCTATGGCTTATAGAGTAATGCACCCCTACCCCACCTGTTGCTGCACACTCTTGTTCAGCTGCTCAGATGAAGGCTACTAAACATTTCTCTCCCTTAGGGGTGTATCGCAAAAGGATAAAATGGCATTAAAAAGTCAATTTCCCCAATTCTATTCAAAAGGTATAACTTAATGTCTCTTTTAGAGCTAGGAAATACAACTTTATGTAAATTTTAACAGATATCACTTACAGCTAATGAAATTATTTAAATTTTGCAGTTAAGACTTATACAGAAATGTTGTTTTGGCCTCCACAACTGCAGGGGAGATTGCTGAACAGTATCCAGCCAATAGACAGTGGCTGACGGCCTCGGTAACACGAAGAAGGGTGAGTCACCAAATGCCATTTCTGCTCGCTTACAGTATCCAAACTTGTTAATGCAAACAGGAGTGTAAGGAAAAAGTTTGTCTCTGTGCAGTTCAGATATCAGGGAATCCTAAAGCACTTCATGCTTCTCACTGCTGATGGGCTTTATAAAGATGCTGATGTTTACTTTCCAGCAGGACTTGGCACCTGCCCACAATGCCACAAGTACCAATAGCTGCCTTAGTGATTATGGTGTTATTGTGCTTGATTGGCCAGCAAACAAAACCCCTGAGGGGATTGTTAGAAGGAAGATGAGAGACACCAGACCCGACGTAGATGACCTGAAGTCTGCTATTAAAACAACCTGGGTGTCTTAACACCTCAGCTGTAGTACAGGCTGATTGCCGCCATTGACTGCAATTTCCATGCAAAAGGTAGAAACACTGAACTATTGAGTGCACACACTGTATGAACTCACTTTTTATTAGACTGACGTCTCCACAATTTAAAATGTTACCGTATTCTTTTTTTTGGGGGGGTCATCTATAATACTCTCGTTTTCTGAAAATTATTTCAGAAAACAAGTTTTTATTAGCAGTAAGTCAAAAATTATTTAAGAATAAGAACATATTCGCACATTCTAATTTGTCGAATTACTAATACAAAACAAATTCAGATGAATTTTCTTTGGTTGTGATAAACATAAAACGTCTCTGGGTGGTAATTTAATTAAAATCTGTCACTTCCATTAAGGTAATGGTGTTTTAAATCTACAGCTGACAAACAAAGAGCCGTATTTTTGTTAGCCAGCAGTAAAGCAGAATGGCTACCTGAGCAGACACCTCATGTAGCTGTCTCCTGTCCGACTAATTAATCAGTTTGTTGGTTTTTCAGTGTTGGTCTGAAGTAAAAAAAAAAAAATGACATCAAGACTTAGTTTCCATAATAATTGATGAAAACTGTTATTAAATTCAGCAGGGGTTTATTCTTCAGTTTATGCATAAACATCTAAACAACACTGACTTTTATAACCTCAGTGGTCTGTCTGGATAGGTAGCAGCAGGAGGGTTAATGGTCGTAAACACATTTAGATAATGTTACTGTGTGAAAACATTTCTGTCCGCATTGTTAAAACCAATGTATATTTTTACTCAGGGCAAAAAAGGAAAATCTCATACTGGCCCATGCCTCCTACAGCCAATACACAAATAAAAAAAAAATAAAAAAAAAGAGTTGAAGCTAAAAGAAATCCATCAGCAGTATTCACAGAGCTTTTCAGGCTTTGTACAGCGGTTAAACGGCTCCTTTAGAGCTCAGGCTGGATTGAATGTACTCTGTTATAAAGAGACGGTAAATACCCACAGACCACACACCGAGGAGCGTTTGTCAGCGTTTGTGTGTGTGCTCTGTACATCAGCCAGTAAATTTCGCAACCAGGCCCCTCATTAGTCATGCACTTTAAACTCACATACAGCAGTAGAAGATGTTCGAATGATGAAACAGACTCTCTATGTCGTCCTTTCGGAGTCAGCCGCTGTAAAGCCGAACAAGGCTCTAACAGTGACTGGTGTAAGATGGTAATTACAATGTGCTTTACTGCTAAGTTGGAGCCCTGTGTCCAGCTGCAGGGATCTCTGGAAGCTGCCTTTGTCATCGTTTGAACCGATCCCAGAAATACATTTTTGGGGGCTGATTCATTGACCGGTATTTGATATCAAATACAAAACAAAAGACCAATACTGATGACAATATACCTTAAATAATGCAGTCTGCAATTTCCCTTTGCTTTATTAATAACTTGAATGTATTGCATTTCATTTGACACATAAACCAACAACACATCTTATGATTTGTCATCGACAGACTCTTAGATTTGTGCATTGCTCTTACATAGGTAGTTTGGATCAATACCATCATGTGCTTATGTCAGTAATTCCCTTGTCATTCTGTGCTTTCAGTATCATTTGCTCCTTTCAGTCTTCAGCCAACATTATTCGCACAGGAGTCAATGGTTTCATGTACTTTTTGTTGTACGACAGGATCTTGTTTTGGCGAATTAAACGTAGGAGACTGGACCAGATTTAATTATGGAAAGATTTTGGTTGGTCACACATGCAACGTCTAAAACACACACACGCACACAAACATAAAATTGTAGAGCTGGTGTTATATCGTAATGTCAACAAATCCCCTTTGAAAGACTTAAACAACAAAATACTCTAAAATTAGATCATCGTGGAACAGATGCAACTATAGTAGCCATGGATGCTTAATATTTGCACAATTTTGTCTGCACATTTATCACATATTATCAATTAAGTGACATTTCCTAAAAATAGTGTGGACATTATGTGATGTTTTTTTGTTTTGGGAGGACATAATAAAGCGTAGCTTAGTCTTTAACAGGTTTTAAAATTCGGTGAATAGCCTCAGCTCAAATGTAACGGCTCATAACATCTTATAGTGTCATAAATTAATATCTACAAATCTTAAATGCAGAAACACTGTGTGAGAAACCAGGAAAAATAGTGCTGCTTTATATAAATGCAAATGATGAGTAACAGCATGTTGCTTCTTATCAAATGTCCCAGATTACCTGAAAAACAGTAAAGGCGGCCGTCCGATTAAAGCAGGAGCTGCAGGTTGTGAGTATTCTTGAGCTGAATATCAACACAAACAAATTGGCAAATAGATTTTGTAAAATAAATAAATAAATGTCCCTTAAGCAATTCACAATGAGACAACCTCTTGTGATTCCTACATTTAAACAAACCACAATACTTATGGAACAATGCTTTAATAAGGCCACTGATGTTTTGCTATAATGCAAAAACCATCTTCAGTAAAAATAAATCAATCTCAGCAAACACCGCACAGTGTTGGAGGAGGGATGAGTGGACTTGTTTAGCCCAGAACCACAGGCGAATGACACGCCCCAGACAATACCTCCCTGGGCAGAGAACCATAATGCAAGTTAATGTAAGTTAATGTATCTGATACTATCTGTCACAGAGTTAATATTGCTCCTTATAGAACACTGATTCTTGAAAATCTACATCAGAAAGCTGCACCAAAATCTTAGCACACTGTGTAAAGTGTAAAATAGTATTCAGTAATTTCAGGCCTCGACCTGAACAAAATGCTCTGGAAGCTGAGTATGAAAAACTGCCTGCAAATTATAATGAATGAGGGACACAGAAAATGCAATTACTGTAAAGGTACTGCTGTTAAATTTAGTGCTCACTGAATAATGGTGGATATATTATTCACACAGAGGTTCAGAGTTCTGACAATGTGTAATGTGCTATGAGCCGTTTCTCACCTGAAGTATTTACCGGATTTTTAGACCAGAAAAGAACCAAACACATTTTTTATTTATGTCTTCATAAAATAGGACGCATGCACTCTGATCAGTCACTATTAACACTTTTTGTTTGTCACAACCACACACATCACTAGGTTTTAATGGGATTTTAAGACACCGGTATAGAGTAACGTATGATTGTGAACTGAAAGGGAAAAGATATAAAAATATGAAAATGTATGTGGTCTAATCAACCCATTCCTCTAAATAAAATTATGTGTGACCAATTGCCTCCTGGTTAGAAAATAGAGTCCAGGCGTGTTTCATTTATTTTAAACACACAGCCATGCTTCAAATGCCTCAGGGAAAAAAAACAATTGTTAGTAGAAAAAAAAATCCAACAAATGTTCTGTTTGCAGTTTTGAATTTCCACCATAGGAGGCAAGAAGGGCCTCTGGTCAAATTAGAGCAAAACGTATCTTTCTGATTTATATGCAAAGTTAGTGTTGTATAGCACTGAATGGGCAGATGTCACATTTTAAACATTTCATTCATAAATAAATTTTCTAAAGTATTTATTCTCTTTCCTCTTAAAATCCCAATAAAATACATTGAAGTGTGTCGTTGTGATGTGACAAATAATAATGTAAGAATAATCACATGACTCGAGCCAATTACTTTAGCAAAAGGATCCTAAAGTAAGAAATCTTTAGTATAATCATGAAACAGATATCCGTTTTACCCACAAATGTGACATAGAGGATCTTTTTGTGATCAGGGGTTTGTTAATCTCACAAGTAACCGGCTACTTCAGGAGGAACTCTGATTAATATCAAGAGCCAATCTAGGCACTAACCAGTCCTAGTTGAGTTTCTCTACCAGCTCAACATTGCTCCCCGGCAACAATGGAAATACTCCTAAATAGACACTTCACACCTAGTTAGAGCAGTCTTCTTCCCTGTTGAGGCCAAGTTGTTGATGTTTTTTTTTTCTACAATGTGACTTGGTCAGCAAAATTCACTTTAGCTGTTCAGCTGTGATTTGTGAGTCTTGTGCTTTAAGCTTTCTGACTTCACATGTTCTCATTTCCTGTTTCTCATTAACAAACTTTATCAGCGGCACACGAGGGGAAAGGAGGCTTTCTGCAACATATGTCTGGGACCATCCTTATTTTCCAACGATAAACAAACCGTGATGTGGACATTTTTGAAGATATAGAAATATTTGGTCTTTCATAAAAGATCTGTTGACGGTTAAAAAAAATAAAATAAAATAAAACCGACCCTCCCCTATCAACAGACATTCGCTCACATCACCGGGTTATAAACACAAGTGTCTAGGCTGGACTGATGCAAATTTAAGAAACAGATACATTTATGAGGCGACAGTATAGATAAGCTTTAGATTAGCATTCTGACTGGTCCTCGATGTGGACAGTGCTACCCTCTCCCCCAGGTTCTGATTGGTCCGTGTTTAGAGTCGGACTCCTGTGCTCTTGTTCCACCTCGTCCGGCGCTGGCGTGGGGTCGACGGGGTCATGGTCACAGACCAGCTCTGACTCCTCAGTGTGAGAGGGGCTACAGTCAAAAGTGAACTCTGATTGGTCCTCGGTGAATGAGGGGCTTTCTTGAAGGACGAGCTCTGACAACTGGTCATCACTGTTTTCAAACTGCAAATCAGTCTTGTCTGAAAAGCTGACGGGGACGTCTTTGAACGAAAGGTCCAGCTTTTTCGCCGCGTTCGGAGGCTTAGGTTCCCGTGGCAAGGACAGCCCTCTGTGACGCATGCACAGCTTGTGTAGTTCTGTTACCTCAGATACGCTCGTGCTGTTCCCACTGTCACGGAAACTGGCCAGTGGAGGGCGCACTTTCACTCCAGTCACTGTGACCGAGCCCTCGATGGCCTTACGCAGCTGCAAATACCGAGAAGCAGGCAGTGGGAAAATAGGAAGCAAGCACAGCCAGTGGGAGCACAGAAATAAAAGAGAAAAATGTCAATTAAATATCTTTAAAATGAACACGAGGGTGAAAAAAATATTAAAAAATCACATGCGCACCTCTTTGAGAGAAACCACTCCAACTAGCCGTCCCATGCTTGTCACGTAGGCGTGACCCAGGCCCAGCAGAGAGAAGATAGTGTGAGTCTGTGGGCGAGGGGGAGAGGTGGGTCATGGCCTGAATACAGACTTGAAAGGGGCTCATTTGCATTTTGCATCTGGGCTGTGTGAACTGTCATGCAGGGACGGGACAGCATTGTATTTTTGGCTTTCAAGATGGTCACTGAGTCAGATCAGGCAGTCTTAGACTTCAACTGATTAAGAGATTTTTCCCAAATTTCACCAACAGAGACAGGATAGTTTAGAAGAATTTATCACAGAATACATTTTTTGGGATAATTAACTGTTTTTTTTTACCTAACTTTAAACTGTTGAATCACGACAGAGCAAATATAGCAACCTTATAGAAATGGCATAAGAAGCAAGTTAAAGATTTCCTCCAGAACACAGAGACACGCTCAAGTTATGAACATTCGGTGAAATAAGAGCACCCATTGCTACAGGCTTTGTCTCAAATGCAAACCCTCTTCTGGATATTTAAATTACAGTTCTGCCAGCTAAATTTAAATCAAATGGTATTAAAGGTTGTTGGCTATTTCTGTACCTTGTGCAGAGACGTTTGCTCCACCAGCTGGAAGGGGGCGGGATCAATCTTGCAGTTCTTGAAATCCACCAGCTGATCAAGCTGCTGATCCTCCCACTCAGCTATCTGCAGAGTGATAGAAACCAGAGTTTAAAAACAGTTTTAAATATCTGAATTACAGAAGTCCACCTGACTTTTCAAGTCTCACCTCTGAGGGAGTCATGCAGTCTTCCACCTCAGAAGACTCCTAAAAATACAAAAAGAGTGAGACAGTCAGTGTTTTCCTTTTTTATGTCTTTAAAACGGCATAACTTGGAAAAGCACATCAAAACACATTACAAGGCAGCAGCTGGTTTTAGGTTCAATTTTGTGTAAGTTTCAGAGTTTCAGGTGAAAAAAAAAAAGTAATGTGTTTTACTGTGCCTTTTCAGACGTCGTCACACCATGATAACGTTTTCATATTTTGTCATAAAACAACAGCAAACCTCAAAGTATTTTGTTGGGATTCCATGTAACAAACTCAAAGAATAAAATGATTTCAAAATAGTCAGCCCTGCTGAGTAAGTACCTTGAAGAGGCACCTTTCTCTGTCGCTGCAGCCCAAATCTTTTACGGTTTGTCTATCAGTATTGCAGGTCAAGAGACTAGATTGTTTGGCCATTCTTTTTTTGCACGATATCTCCAGATGAGGCTGCTTGGATAGAGAGTCTCTGTGACTCTCAAACACTTTAAAACTCTTAAATCTACAAACTAATGAATTGTGGCTCTGGCTGTAGGTTCAGGATTGTTATCCTGCTGTAAGAGAGTCTCAAGTCTTTTGCAGCCTGTAACAAGTGTTCTTCAAGGTTTACTCCCATCCATTGTCTCATCAACTCTGGTAAATCTCCCTGCTTCTACAGAAGAAAAAAAAATTCACATGACACAATGATGTCGCCTCGATTAGCGGCGACAAGGCAAGGCGAACAAAGGAACACTTTTTTTTTTACCATTCAGTCAACTTTGAAATGCACTGTGTTGCATTCCATTTTATCTTTGTAAGAGAGGCTGTATGTTTCTTTCAGACATTTATTTGCATACACTGCGTTGTACAAGTTTAAATCCCAAATAAAACACACTGTGTTTGTGGTTGTAAAATGAAAAGATCAAGGGGTGTGGAAACCATTCTAGTTTTATTAATGCAAGAGAAGAAATATGTTAAAAAATGCACAGTCACACTGAACAAGTTTAGAGTGAAAACATCTGAAAGCACGAGCATCTTGACCAATCTCACACACTCACACACACTCTCTCTCTGCAAAAAGCCACTCTGATGCTTTGGGTTTGAGCACCACAAATATTTTTGCTCCAGCACTTACTATGCGCACGTTGCAAGGCAACAGTTACTTAGCAACAGTCTCTAGGCGGCAGACAGTCTTACCGCCATGGAGATCCTCACTCCTTTGGGCTTGGGCTTTGTTTTGTCAGGAGACGCCGGCCCGGCCGGACTCTTCCAGCCGGGGGAGAGAAGGCATCACAGCACAAGATTAACACAAGGTTCACATGAAGCGGACAGTTTCTAACCCCGTGAACATGGCAGCCAGACTTCTGCAGGGAAGAAGTCTCTGTGATGTAAGCACAGTTGTACTGAAAGGCTGTAATTACTGCACCACGGATGAAGACGAGGGGATGTGGTCTTTACGAGACACCCGGTTTCATTGCGGCTCTTAATGTTTTATGTTCAGCCAGGATAAAGGTTCTGTTCATTCGAACATCTATTGTAGAAGAAACTGTGTTAACTATATTTACTTATTTCAGAAGAATGAACTCCCGTCACAAAGAAAGGCCAAAGAGGAGAACAAAACTAAATCCACACGTTTGAGTCATCAAACTACAAAGGAGGCCTTTTTTGGAAAAACTCAGTTCAATTTATAATCAAGCTCATAAAACTTAAAAGTATGTCTCATTTTGTCTCTTTGTTTCAGTGTTCAATTTAGGAAAATCTGTTTTACTATTAGTGTTATTATGCGTGATCTTGCTATTATATATTATTATAACAAATAAATAATGATATTCATGATAAATGAAATGAAAATCTAAATGTTTCTGATGGTAAAAATTGAATAACAATATTCTTTTGGTAGTGAAAGTTTAAAATGATTAAAGATGAATTTAGTGATGCACAACCTTCACAAAATAAACACCTCACTGCTGCTGTAGTGGCTTCCTCACAATTTCAGTTTCCAACCTTTATTTCAGTAGATCTTAGTCACATGGGGAAAATAAATCCCATATTAATAAATATGTTTTTTTTTTTTAAAGGATTATTGGTTGCACAATTATTGTCAACTCTAACATTTCATCTAAAATTAATGTCATGGAAGTAATTTTACCATTTTGACTTTAGTTTTATAGGTTGATCAGAGTTCGTATGAACTTCTAGCAATTACTTTGTGACTGTCGGTGTCCCCGGAATAAATTTATGAACATGAAGCCCATTTTTCTTGACTATTGTCCACTCAGGTGGATAAGGACCCAAGGTGATCTTGTCTCTATGGAACGAGGAGGCTGGTGAGTGAGGTTAAAAAAAAAAAACCCTTACTGATAGAAAGTCATAGCAAAGAGAAGTTGGTGTCAGAAAAGGCTTTAGATGTTATTTACATGGTAATCAGTTGTTTGCTGAGGCAACCCAAGAAAAAATATCTACCACCACAAAACCATGTGGAGATAATACTTTTAGTGCTACAGGGAATTCAACTGAAACTGTATGCTTTGGTCAGACTGATCTATGATTGAGTTTTCCTGCAACAAGCTCACAAGGTGTGGCGTCAAACAAAGGCTGCACATTTTGAAAAGCATCTCGTGTCTTTGTGATGCTTTGGGTCTGTTTCTCTTAGAACAATGTAGAGAGCATTCTTTTTACCCTGCTGAGTAAATGTCATCAAATTAACTTATGGGTTTTTCCAAGCTGTTTATTGTCAAATTATGCTGAATTATGTGGGAAGCCGAAGAAGTCAAAGACAGACCGATAGTTGCCTCGACGCGTGGCTCCACCTCTGGCCGAACTCTGACTAAAGTGAAGTGAAACGTGGGATATTGGAAGACTGGCAGTGAGAGCGCTGTGCAGTCACCAACTGAGGACGGAGCCGTGCACAACGAGAACTGAGTGACATCACACTGCAAAGCTCTGGTGCCTTTGGGTGAGTCCTATCCGACAGCAACAGGACAGCAACAAGCCATGGACTCAGAGAGAGCGCATCCTCCCACACTGCACATGTCACACTCGTCCTTCCACAGAAAGCTCACACCTAAGTAAACTCGGTTTTTCTCACCTCCAGCAGCTCGTTGTCTGGATCCGCACAGGAGAGGGTCTGTGAGCCTGATGGGAAAAATGAGAACAGATTTGATTAAATCTGCTTTTGATACTTAAAAATGTTAAACAGTGCCTTGAAAAATGTCCCTTGCTCTTAAACGTCTTCACATTTTCTCACATTGCAACTACAAGCTGAAAAGTATGTTTGCGATGTGAGACAGAATAACACAAAGCAGCACACAACTTTGAAGAGGAAGGCAACGGATTCAAGGTTTTCAAGTTTTTCTTGTGAGCAAAATTCCGAGAAGCATGCATGCATTTACCCGAGTCAAAACTTTTAACAACCACTTTTTGCTCCATTCACAGCTAAGATTAGGTCAACACATAAATGCAACAAACATAACAAACATTTGTGCGTATAATAGGACAAACTGTTAAAACACCTAAAAAAATGTCAACACTTTTGCCAGGCATAAAGTTACACGTTCCAGTTCTTGTCTCTTGTCTGTACGTCCTTGTTTAAGTCACTTACTGTTTGGCGTCTCTGCGTCACTGATGGCCGACACGGTTTTCAAGGCGGATTTCAGAGGGAGCTGAGCGTTGGAAGCCACCGGGCTGAAGGAGGAAGACTCCTCTGTGGAGATCTGCATGGACAACACATTAACAGGAGAGACCGGACACAGACACATGCACACAAATACACAAACGCACACAGATCGGCCAAGCACATGCATTGAAACAAACAGCACAGCACGGGTAAAGGCACAGACAACAGAGACACAAAAGAGAGATGTTAATTAAAAAAGGTTATAATATTCCACATTTGCATATTTTTCAAAACGCTTGCCACCATGAAACAATAAATAAACACAAAATCCAAAAGCTGCAGCTGTGCCTTTACCTACTGCTCTGTGCTTCACTCATGCTCTGATCTACTTCCAGTCTACTGCTGCTTCCCACCCCAAGCCTGAGTTCATCCCAACCCTGCCCCGGCGCCCCCGGACGCCTCACACCTGCTGGGTGCTCACCAGGAAGCGGACACCTTGGCGAGCACTGGTGTTGGTGGGAGTGTTGAGGTGAACGTGGGCGCAAGGGGAGCTGGGGGTGCTGTCAGAGGTCAGACTGGGCAGGGGATCGTGAGCACCATTGTCCTGGGCCAGCTGACGGAGGTACTCGAGCCTCCGCTGGCGGCTCAGCTGAAGAGACAGGAGGGACTGGAGCTGCAGCCGCTCTATGGAGCCCAGCAGGATCATGGAGTCTGAGGGAGATGAAGACCAGCTCAGTCCGTCATGCATTAAATCACCAGGAAAAAAATGAAATCCTTCCATATTGGCTTATAAAATGCAATTCTTCCTCTGTTTTTGTGCCAGTTATACAAGCATCTACTTCCTATTACCGGACATTACAGATATTTCTTTTGCAGGGACAGAAGGAGTGAGTGAGACGGAGACCACACACCGAGCTAATTATTGTCGGCACCAAGCGGTCGCTCAACGGTGCAGCAAATGTTAAAAGGGAATTAGGTTCAGGTCAGGCTAGAGGACAGAAAGTTGTCTGTGGTTGCTGCAGCAGCAGGAAGGTCACGTTGCTTCATTTACAAGCTCAGCTTTGGCAAACAGGAGGAAGTGTCATCCTCGCTGGACGTGACGCAGCTTTGTAACAAGCTTTTCAAAGCACATATTTACAAATAAATTAAGCGATTTAAAATGATGTCTACTGTCATTTAAGACAATTGAAAGTCAACACATAACTGTTGTGTTGACTTTCAATTGTCAACACAATCAGACCATCAGAAATGGTCTGATTTCTAGAGCGTACTAGAAATCAAACCATTTCTAGTACGCTCTAATGTAAAAGGATATCGAAAAAACACAGCGTGCATTGATAAGAACTAGAAAAAGCTGTGGAAAAAGAGGGAAAAAATCCTCAAAATGTATTTTCAGCAGCATTTGGAGAATAACCAAAACATACAAAAGAAGAAAGAAATTGATCTTGAGGAGGTAAGGAAAGAAGAAATGACATGAATAAGTGAGGAAGTTAAAAAAAAATTTCTGAGTTCAAAATGCTTAGGGTGTATTTATAACAACTAATAATAAATAAGATCATCAGAAAGGAAAATACCTCTAATGCTTTCCACATTCATAACAGGAATTTTCCTCTTAACCTGAGAAAGATACAAATGTTCTAACAAAATCTAAAGACTCTGTCCCTCCCACTGTTCCAAACAAGAAAAAAAAAAAAAAAAAACCCAATGAAAACAAACCTCTACATTCAACCAGGGCGAGGGTTTTTAGATGCCCAGTCAGCAGCATCTCCTGCAAGTCTCTGTATGAAGAATTCAAGGTGATGAAGCGCACGTCTCGGACCATGATATCCTCCACGCGGATGTTATACTTCCTAAATGATGGAGGAGAAGTTACTAGTTTGGTAATGGAAAGAGAGAGGTCAAAAATATAAATGAAGTCAAAACAAATGAGGACTCATAATCACTTTAGATGAGAGCAAGAAAAAAAAAAAAAAGTCCAAACTCACTCGTGATGTCCCATCCCCAGCTCTGGTAGATATGGGAGCTTCTTGATGCGAATGATGGAGTCGTAGAGGGACGGTTGGAGCGCTTGAGCCACGGCGTTGGCCAGAATCACTGCGATCATCACAGGCAAGATATGGGAGATCTGACCGGTCAGCTCAAACACAATGACCGCTGTGGAAACAGTGTGAGTGACCGCACCAGAGAGCGCTGCAGCCCCTGCACAGAGAAAAGGAAAAGCAGATAAAGATTTCCCTTCTTAAATCTCCAGTTTCATGAAAAATAGGCTTTTATTATTCTTACTTTGAACAATTCTCATTTAAAGCTATTTTTATGAGTTGATTTTCTCATTCAAAATTTTGGTATTTTGGCTAGGGGGCATTCTAATAGTAATCATTGCACTAATCTGGTTTTAATGTTTTGCTATGTAGCATTTGCTGCCTGCAAAGTGATTAAAATGTGCTGAAGGTTCAAGGCTACAGCAAATAAAGTCACCTAAGCTCCACAGAATGAGTTTGAAATCCCAAGTCAAAGGAACAAGCAGCAGAATAAAAGCTGATTTATAGCAACTCACCAACAACAGCATAACCACCGGGAACTATAGGATACACATCTCCGTGGATGCCGTCAGGGAACATGGTTGCCATGATTTCACCAACTAATCTGCCAAATGCTGCACCTGCCAGTCAACAACACACACAGAATGCAGTTCATCCGTAAGAGCTCCCTGGAAAAAACAGGAAAGATGCTGACTGTTCATTCACCAATAAGAAAGACGGGCATGAAGGCGCCACACGGGACTGGCATGGTGGTGGCAACGGCAGACATCCAGAACTGAAATACAGAGAAACGTTTGGGTGAAAAAACGAAATTATTCAGTGCAGAGTTTTAGGCCATAGTTTGCGGTGAATACCTTATGACCAGATATAGTCAGTAGTTATAGAAAAAGACAAATATCACGCAATGCAAACGTTGTGACTTGTTCAGTTCAGTTCAGTTACATGAATCTACAGAGGGATTCATGTTGAAGGCCCAAATTTAAATGATGGAAGCAGGTAAAAGTAGTCAGTGTTCACCTTCATGACGATGAAGAGGATGAGCGTGATGAAGACGTTGACCTGAGGGTGTTTCCAGGCATGATGGTGGCTGATGTAGTCGAACTCTTCGGCTACGCCCTGGCGACACCAGGTGCGGTTGTCGAACAGAGCAACCAGAGACTCGTGCTGCGTCAACTGACAAACAGGGAAACTGTCTGTCAGTTCAGAGTGTGACAGAAACAAACCCTCACTGCAACATGCATGTGGCGCCTGCGGAAATTTCTAAAAAAAAAATTAAATTGCTTTTTTCTTTTGCAATTTTGTTTTAAACAAGAACAACGTTTCGACAAGCAAGGACAACTTTCTGAACACAAAACATAGAAGTTCTTTTCTTCCTTTCATCCTTAATTTTATTCTTTTTTTGCTTTGTTCTTCCTTTCTTTTTTCTTTTTCTCTTTCCTTCTTTGCCCCTTTCTGATAAGTTTAACTAAATTATTTCTATTTTCTTAATGGACAAATAATAAAAAGGAATTTAAAAAAATGTTTTGGTTTATTTCTTAATAATTGAACACACCGCTTTTTTGTGTGACATCCTGGGATGAGCACAATAAATCATTTAAGATGCCAACAAGCTATTCATGGGGTAAAAGTTCCAGATGTTACCAAATACTGAGAAAATGTGTGTAAACTTTTGAAAAATATCTAATTCTTAAATACCAATATTTTATTCATCTTAACTGACCTAAGGCAGAAAATGTTAACATTACTGAGGGTTTTTACGCATTATACATGATTACAAGTGTGAGAAAACTAGAGTTTTACATGTTGATTTTACTGAACAAAAACAGCTTTTAGACCCAATATCACATCAAGAGCTCAGGAAAAGTCTACGTGTCAACAAAAATATTTTTGAAACATCTACCATCTGGGCAAACATATCAGCTGCTAAACAGCTTATTAAGCGAGGGAACTCAGCTTGACACCAACTCTCACTTCATTTAAAATGTCCATCAATTATCTCACAGCAAACAAGACGCGCTCTCCTCCTGTCAGAATGGTGTAAACACATTTTCTCACCTGTCCAGCCATGAACTGCCCGAAGCCAGGAGGAAACGTGAGCGTGGACACCAGCAGGGTGACGAGGGCGGGGTACACCAGCCGCCTGACAGGAAGAGACGGGCTGTGGGGTCATTAATGGGGGTGCTCTTCACGCCGTGGGCAAGCAGTTGATTCACCGCTCTATGTATAACTTCTGACGATGACACGTGTCGAACTAGCCTAATTCACACACCTACTTTTCTCCAAAACAACGTTATCACTGTGACACGCAGCGTGAGGAGGAGGATGGTAAACATAAGTGAAAAGAGCATGGGGGCTTACAGTCAGAGGGTGGAAAAGCAGAAAGAAACAGCAACAGCAATGTGGCATTTCAGAAAACAACGATTAACACAACACATTGTGCTTAGTGTGACTTATTCTTTTATGTTCCAGGCTTATTGTTTCCTAACTCTATTTTAGTTTTGCTTATTTATATCTTGTTGTTCTTTCTTTAGGCGGTGGATTTCTATGAAGTCTAAGCCTGGTTTGAGTTACTTTTATAAAACATGGGAGAGGAAGATTCCTGAGCAACACTCTACTGGTTTATATACTCAAATGTACTCAGTCATATATTACATTATTTACATTAAAGCAAAGTTGTCAAATTCAATGCCATTTTGGGCCACATCAAGGTCATGGATGTCCTCAAAGAGCCAGTTGTGGCAAAATGTATTGATAAAACTTGTTAGCAAAACATTAAAATATCAATAAACAGATGTCTGCATTCATTGAGTACTTCTTAAAATCAAATAATGTTGAACATCTTTTCATGCTGATGTGATTTGGCAGTGTACAGACAAAAACAAATTTTATTTGATAGATAAAACAAAACAGCATTTAAGGACGCTACTGTTGTTTTGAAGGTTTCTGTGTGTCCCTCTAGAAGACACGGGAAAACCCTGTCGGCCATAATATGACCTTATGCTCATAGGTCACAAGTTTGACCTATGAGCATTGAAACATGTAAACATGCTATTTTTTTGTGAATTTTTGCCCTTTTGACTAAAAGTAATCTTTTCAGTCTGTCTGTTTTTCAAAGACATTGTCTGTTTTTTAAAAGACCAGTGTGTGTGTGTGTGTGTGTGTGTGTGTGTGTCGACATTGGTTTTAGGATGTAACTGCTGTTTGCTTTGTCTTTGTACTTTATCCACCTGATGATGTTGTCCTTTAGGGATTTATGACAGAGAAGTACTAATAGCCCCCTCAGCTGCAGCATATTGTGCCTAATTGGTGCTCATAAAGTAAAGAAAACAGGACCAGATACATCCGATACTCACTTCCTCAGCAGGAACTTGTTAATGGTCTTTTGCTTCCTCATGCACTCCACAATGTGTCGATTCAAGTACACAAACAGAGCTCCCCCGAACCCACAAGCAATCCTGCAAACAAGAAGATATGACTGGTTTCCTACAGCAGAAAACAACCACAGACTTCAGTTAAGTCAATTATTGTTGGATGCTCTCTCACAGGAGGACGTTGTTCCAATTTTCTCATTTTAGGAATATTTTAGCTTCCAACTAATGTGGCACAGGCTGAAACAGATCCATTATTCTCAAAGTTTCATTTATGCCACATTCCTTATTTAAGAATCAGCCTTCAAATTCTAAGCAGCAAAATGGCTTCTGTAGGAGGGCAAAGCTCGACAAAATTAAAAAACTGAATACTGTTTAATGCAGAGTCACTCCCGAGAAACACACCCACCCAAGGATGGCGAACGCGGGCAGCTCCTGAAGGTCGAAAGGGAAATCCAGACGGAAGCGTGTCTTAAAGAGAGCAGTGATGGTCTCTGGGGAAAAGAAGATTGTTCTCACTCTACTGCAGACGGCATGCTGCCATGAATGACAATCTGTCAGCTTGACTTTTGAATTAAGAGGACTGCAAATAAAAACCACTGTTTGTGCAACAGATCTGCTCCACGGCACAGGTGAGGTCATACAAACATTCAGATATTTGTGAACAAAGTAATACTTAGTCTCTTGTACCTTCCTCCTGGTTCGAGACTGTCAGCAGTCTGAATACGAAAGCACTGAAGGTGGCAGCAAAGAAGCCCCTCCAGTAGTTCCTGACGGCAAAAAACGTTGACGTGACTTCGATACTGAACAGCACACCTGCAACGCACAAAGACACACTGAGAAAATCGCACATTTTAGCTCAGAGAAATGACTAAAGGGCCTTGCAAAAGTATTCAAACTCCTGCAGATATTACATTTTGCCATGTTAAAACTACAAACCATTAATTTTTCTATTGGGATTTTATGTGATAATAAAACACAAGGTAGTAAACAGTTTGGAAGTCAGAGTAAAATAAGACTTAAAATAATAATAATAAGAAGAATAAAATTAGGAACAGTATGACATGACTTTGAACTGAACTGCTGCATAATTTGGTTCTACAAAGTGTTCACATGGGGAGGCTGAATATAACTGTGTGCAATTATTAAAACTTCACTTTACCTATCGCTTCTCAAATCATCATCCTGATCATTTTATTTTTTACTCAATTTATTAGTTTTTTGTGCAAAATACCAATGACATTGATACTACAGAGGTGTTGCAAACACCAACAATTTCAGAAAAAGGGCAGTACTCTAAAAACTGATAAAACATTTTTGTTCATTTTTTAATCTACTGACTACAATCAGTGGATTAAAAAAAGCAATTAAAAGTGAGAAGGCACAAGTGTTATAAATACTTTCACAAGGCACTATTCCTGCAGCTTGATAAATCACCCTCATGAATCCAGACAGATTCAATCATGTGGTGCAAGTATTTAAATTTCCTTATTCCTCAGCTGTTCATTCGTCCCAAAGCAACAAAACATTTGTCTTTCTAATCAATTTCCAAACAGTAAACAACCAGTTTCAGGTTGTTTAAATTCTAACTGGTTATTATTAGATAAATGCTGTAAATCTCTCAGGAGTTATGTGGTAAAAACTGTCCTGATGTCACTATGAGTTTATTTCAGATCTGTAAATGAATGAGACAACGCGTCAATCATGTCCCAAAAAAACCCAACGAGCCCCGTCTGTCTTTCTAGAAGCATCAGCTCAAACAAAACAGCCATCAAAGAGCTTTTGATTAAAATAATTCAGCTTTGTGGTAAGGGAAAATGCTGACAAAGAGAGTGTTATTTCAATTGATTGTGCAGTTTTACATGTTTCGAGATAAAATAGCATCGTATTAATTTAAATAAATCAAAAGAGTCCTTATCCAGTAATTTCCAATATTTAAAATCAGTTTTATAAATGATGTCAGAGGACAGATCCTGAACTTCTTTCATTGCTTAGAAAAAAATCAAAGTTCAAACATTTCCCTGAGTGGGCGAGTCCATCTGTTTCTGAAAACAAGCCGACGAAAGAAGAGCAGCTGCTGAAACCAAACATGATTCATCACTTTAACATTTTCTCCACCAGATTTTTCAAGTTTAGAAAGTCTTGACATGAAACAAACAGTGGGCGAAGTGTGCATTTTGACCTAGAAGTAAGAAGAAAGTTCAAGGTCCATCAACAGATAAAAACGTAACGAATAACCCAGATGATAAATCTCTAAACTGACTTTTATGTTGCTGTGATGTTCTTCCTCATCATGTCCGTTTCTGATTGAAATGTTGATCACTAACCTTACCACTTTGTCTTTCACTATTAACCTTTTTACAGCTTTCATTAACATGTCTAACGAAGTAAACAAGCTCATGACGTTTTGAAACAAAATCCACTTTAGAGCCATTTAGGCTTTAATGTGGACGTAGTCGACTAAGAATTAACTATTTTCAACCTGTCAGAACTAGGAAATCAGGACCTTCTGTGTAAAATTTGATCATTTCAAAACTCTACAGACGGAAAAGCAGATGTGAATATTCTGCACCCAGTCAGTCCAGTTCACACTTTGCAGGGATATTGAAGTTTATCCCTGCAGTTATTGTGTGGATGTGTCCACTTAGGACAGAAAACACAGGGACACACTGGTAAGACAATTGTCCACACACACACACACACACACAAACACACACACACACACACACACACACACACACACACACACACACACACACACACACACACACACACACACACACACACACACACACACACACACACATGCTCACGCACACTGCAGCACATTCCGATTTTTACTTTGAATATTTATGTACAATCACGTAAATGCATTAAAAATGCTTTATGAAGGCATTATAATTGGCTAAAATTATTTTCTATTTCTTTCAAAATAATGTTTTTTTTTCAAGTGTAATTTGTGTATATTTTTGTGCAAAGTGTAAAATAAACATCTATATTGTTTTCAACACACACACACACACTCACGCACACACACACAAAATAAAGACACAATTTTGAAACAGCTGTGTCTAGACTACTGCAGTAACATCTACAAGTTCAACTTCAAGCATGTCTGTATCTCTATAAGAGAATAATACAATATGATATAATAAATAATGTAAAACATAAACTAACTAACTAACTAACTAACTAACTAACTAACTAACTAACTAACTAACTAACTAACTAACTAACTAACTAACTAACTAACTAACTAACTAACTAACTAACTAACTAACTAAGTTAGTTTTATAGGCATACATTGCTTGCTGACTCCCATTTGTTTGCAGTTCTTTTGTCTCCTTTCTGAACTGGGCTTTATATTGAGGCCTGGAGGACAGTAAGCACCTGCAAATCTAAGTGCACTCTTCAGTGTAGAGAGGAGAGCATCAGCAAGCCAGAGGGTTGAGGTGCCCTGGGATCTCTGGGCTGGTGTTGAGTCTAAAAGGTGTGCAGGTATTGCAGTTCACTGTGGCACAGTCTTAGCTGGAGGTCCAAACAGAACCATTCTGTCTGTCATATTGAGCTTTTTTCAATGCGACCCATAAAATGAGATTAAAAGCCTCATAGAGCGACTAAACACCTGGCATTCCACGCTCAGATATCCAGGAGGAGCTCTGAGGGGGCTCAGTATGTAAATAATAGATTTTCGTTGCAGATTTTCTGGGAAGACTGATAGCTTGCAGGGCAGAGTCAGTCATCGCCATGTGTCACCGGAGCTTGGAACGCTGGGAGGAGCTGGAAAGCCTCTCAGGAGGGAAGGACGTCAGGAACACCCTGCTTAGCCTGTTGCCACCAAGACCAAACCTCGGACGAGTGGAGGAAAATGGATGGACGGATGAATGGATGGACAGATGGAACTCCTGGTTGAGTTGACATGGAATGTCCCACAAGGAACAATGGGAAACATAAATATACATGTCAGCTTGCATGGCAGTCAGGCTGATAGTTGTGGAGATACAGGATTCTACACTGACTGAAAGAATTACAACAATATGCCGGCCTGGCTTACAACTTCTACAACTAAAAGGCCAAAAACATTCTCTTCATCCAGTTAGCTTTTGCAATTTACCATTCCTGGATCAAGTTCAGTCAGAGGCCACAGCAGCTGAGTCTTACCTCCAATGGGTGCGGCAAAACAGCAGCCAACACCCACAGCACAGGCAGCCGACAGCATCTCCGTGTTCCTCAGCTCGTTCTGATCGAAGAAAGCAAGATATGCACATGTACAAAAACAAACAGAGCAACGCATTCAAGACATTCAAACCTGCAGATCCAAGTCAGTGCATGCATGCATGCAAATGCCACAAAACATTGTGAAATTTAACTCAAGAAACACAAAACATTCAAAAGTATCAAGTGCCAAACTTCTGAAATCTGCTCATTTTGGGTTGTTTATAGAAGTGTAGGAGGTCCATTGAAAACACAGAATTGAGTTTTAAAAATGACATTATGAGATGTTTGGACCAAAGTAAAGGCGGCACATATTGATGATGCCTCCCTGCGACTGATCACTGGACAGAATCACACACAGCAAAAACGAATGGGAAGACATCAATTTGCCCCAGTTTCTGAAACGGACAACATGGACTATCAATGTTGACGGAATCGGAAACGGGGAAACTGTTTGACTTGTGCGTTCATACCTTGCTTCCCTCAAAGGGCTCTTCCTTCAGCAGTACGAACAAAACAAAGGTGCAGATGTGACTTTCTTATCCACTAAATCAAACAAGGAGTGAATGTACTTCAGCAGACTTATTGTTCATTCAACGTTTCCCTGACTTATGCGGAATACTGTCCACGGAGCTGTAACAATCTGAATCTTTTATAACTGCGCTGTCTGTTTTTCTTTTTTCTTTTTTTTCCCTTTGGGCATCTCAGCTGTGTATCTTCCTCCATACTGTCAAGGCTGTGTGCAGCGAGGAGAATGCCAGCCCAGGATCCAGTGCAGAAAAAAAGACTGAGGTCCCGGTTGAGCTTTCATGTGCATGGAGGTGAGAGTGTGTCCTGGGGAATGGCAGAAGGTCAAAGAAGCGTCACATACTTTTACAGAGAATAATAGTTTCTGTTTCTTTTCTTCTGTCATAAATAAAACATTTATTTATTTATTTTGTTAAAAAGAAATCTGACCTGCAGGTTTGTTTTTCTTTATCTGCTGAGAAAAATCTAAATTATCCTGGTTTTCTATGCTAACTGAAGGACTCTGTGTCTGTGATTTGAAATCCCAAATTTGAAACTTTATTGATAAAATAAAATCAGTTTCCTGGATACTGGCCATTTCTCTTCCTTTGACGAAGAGTTTCAGTTTGGATTGTTTCATACCTAATATAATCCCATCTGCAATTCAAATTTGACTTCAGGATGCTCTTTACCTGATCTAATAACCATTAATTTAACGGAATTTTCTGCAAAGACATGTAAATAATCTCCAGAAATCCTCCTGTAATGGCATGCTTTTGTAAATTGAATCATGCGCTTTTTTTCATCTGAAAAAAAAAAAATCACATCTGAAAGGAGAAAAATAATTTTTAAAAATGACAAAGAATAACATTTTGTTTGACTTCATCCACCTGAAATAAGATAACCCCACAGCATGATACTTCTGTCAACAAATATTTTTATTCAATTAATTATATGAAGCTTTGTTTCTGAGGTGAAGTGTTCCTTTTGAATTAAGAGTCAATCCAAATTAAAACTTAAAAAAAAAAACATTATTTTTCTCACTGAGAAACTGAATGAGGTTTTAGTTTTTTTTCCCTTATTTTACAGTGTAAAATGTCTATTGTGCTCACCATGTAAATCCCTCCGAAAACCGCCGCCATGAGTTTGCTGAGGAGAGCAGCACATAGACTGGCCACGTGAACGAAGGGTCCCTGTGAGGGAGGGTGAAGACAAATGTCACCAAACAAGACACTAATGAAAGCAATACAACTGTGAGAGCGGAATGATGCGTTTACCTCCTGCGGGGAAACCATTAAAACCCCTTTAGACAAACAAACCGTACTCAGACTGACATGCTGCTATGTGGAGTGATGAAGAAAAGGGTCCTCTACCTCTTTCCCCAGAGGCATCCCGCTTCCCAGAGCGCAGGTCAGACCGATGACTTTAGCCACAAAGGTCTTAAAAGTCAGATACTCCTTGAGAACAACTCCTCTTAGTATTGTTTTCATCTCAGGAATGCCTGAACCTGAGGTGAGAAGAGAGAAAGAGAGAAAGAAATGCCAGGTGGGATGATGGAGTGCAGAGAAAAGATGAATTGAAAGAAAGCAATTACAGAGAGGAGGGATAAGATGAAGAAATGAAGAGCACAGGAATGGGAGGGAGGAGAGCTGATTGATATTCATACAGTTTTGTGTATGCACATCTCATCAGCGGTACATTTTATGACTGTCCTGCCTGTAGTGACTCGCAGGACATGTCCTTGGAGCCCTCACTGTGCACTTCAGAGCCAATTACATTAGTCAAACACAGAAAAAAAACAACAACTGTGAATTAGAGAGATGAATACATGTTTGTGCATAAATGGTATCTGTCTTACCGACAGCCTGAGGCGCCAGTATCTGAGTGAATCCTGCAGAGAAAGTGATGAGCACCACCGGGTAGGAGACCCAGGCAATGTACTGCAGAAGCATGTTACTGTCCAGGCCACCATGCATCCATTTCTGTGCTGCACAGACACACACGGAAGTCACGTCATCTTGTTATGAAACAGCAGAAAACTAGGCAACCGGCATCTCTGTTTCTCAGTTTTACTTTTCTCTCTATCTCTATTAACCTCATGAATTTGATGTTTTCTTCACAAAAAAACACACACACACAGACACACACAGGAGCATGCACTTGCGCACATGCACACACACACACCCAGGGAAGGAAAAGCCAGATTAGGCTGAAACTAAACAAAAACATAAAGTCGTTAAAGCTCTAACAAGACCTTTATGGTGATCTAATTTGTTATTCAGAGTTTTAAAGTTAAGAATAAAATTATCTTTTTATATGGAGTGAGCCTTTAAAAGTTCAGTTTTATGATAATTTTACTGCTCTTCATTACCATTTAGTTTTTGAAAATAGTCTTGATACAAACATTACTGGAGACCCAAAGGAGTGAGACATGTGGCTATTTAAGAACAACTGAACAAAACTGAACAAACTGAAAAAGCTTGTAAATAAGTAAACGGCAAAACTGAAGTAAAAACGTTTTAAAAATGTCTGAGAAATGTCACATTCAATCTCAATAATAACAAGTCAACAAGCAGCAAAACTGATTTTGGACCGGACAGATTTGTGAACAGGAACCTGACCAGTGTCACCATCTCTGAATTTATTATGGCCTCATAATATCTTCAGATTCTGACATCTTCAGATTGAATGCTTAATCCATAATGGCAGCCTCTAGGAGATCAGTGCATCATTCAGACATTTCCTCTTCTGGCTCTATGTCTCTTTCCTACCTTCTTGGCAAAAAGCGATGGCGTAGTCCATGACCCAGCTGACCAGAGCCATGAGCAGCCCCAGCAAAATGAGGAAGATCCAGTCCTCTCCCACCCGCGAGATCAGGAACTTCTGGCAGCGAGATGCACACACTGATGACACCAAACAAGAAAGACAGGACATGTAAAAATAAGTCACTGACCAGATTACCTCAGCAGAGTTTGCTATTGGACAATATTCAGAAAACAAGGAGTCCCTGGTATGTAAATGAAATGGGCGAACACAGAGCTGCTCTATTACAGAGGCAAAAAAAAGTACTGGATAAGCCATCATTTTTCTCATTTCAATTATTTCTAATAATTTTACTCACACAACATTTGCAGCAAATGTTGATAACAACCAAATTACTCTACACATTAAAACAAATAAAAAAAATAGTCAATAAGTAATGAACTATTGATAAAAGGGATGTTCAAAAAGGCAAAGAAACAAAAAATCTGCTAGAATCGGTCAGTATTTAGGAAGCTTTACTGCCACTCTGTTCATCAGTATCACCTGTTTTAATAATATCTGCTCATTTTTAAAGTTTGCCGCTTTTAAACTGATTGTAGGTGTGAATTATTGAGGCTGCTTTTGACAACTGGAGTGAATTTAAAGTGAATAGAAGTGTTTAAACTCGGAAAAACGTTGCCATATTTAATACCTTTTTATATCCGCTGTTTATAGGTGTAAAAAAAAAGAGAAAAAAGAAGAAAACAAACCAAGCTAATAAATTCCCAGAAGGCTGTGAAACCTAACACATCTTTTCTTTTTTTTTTTTTTTTGCTTACAGTTTCATGTTGTGAAATCCTGGATACTCATTATCCGGTTTTCTGTGAATAAGCTGGTGAAAGTGTGAATACGGATTTAGTCTCTTTTATTAACTACACATTAACAAAAATTATTTGCTAAGGCATCAACAGGACCAAAAAACCTCCATGACACAAAACTGTCCAACATGATAATAGATCTTTAAATTTGTTTACAGTTGTCAAGTAAAGAAGAATAAAAATTCAGATTTGATAATTGTGTAAACTATTTTATACTATAATTCACATTCTGTGAAAATAAATAACCCAGTAAAATTTAAAACCAACTCTCTTAAATCAGCTTGTTATTCAGCTAAAAATAAAGATCACGAGACAAAGAGCTTAATGGCTGATAGAGCATCATTCAGTCTATTTCAAAATGTGGCAATAAAAGCTAGGTCATAGATATAAACTTTACTACAATACAATCTATAAATCTGAGCTAGGTCAACTAAAAGAAGCATCACTGGACTCATTTCCTCACTCTGGTCTGTTAAACAGCCAAAGCCTGGAATTCACTGCAGTATCCAGAGCATTCATCGATGTGGTCATCCCCAGAGGAGATAGAAATGTGCCACTAACTCACAGAAAGATCCATATTTCCTAAAACCGCTTCAGTCGAGTTACCTTGAACTTTTCTCTTTAGCTCACATGCCCTGTTTCACTTTTGATAAGTAGAAAGCTGAGGACATAAAACACAGAAGACGGAGAGAACAACACACGTGTGGATCAGAATAAGACGGATAAAGTAGCTGTCAAACTGATGCATTAAATATGCATCAAGTCATCAATGTGAATTTTATAACTTCCTCAGAAATGATTTTGTTACACATAAAATCTATAAATATTGCATGTTACAGATTAAATCAAATTATACTTATTGCTGAATATTTATATTTTTCTTCAAAATATGAATATTATTAACATTTGTCAAGTAAAGTGAAGAACAGACAAATCTATAAGATAATCTTTGTTCTAGCAAGATGTTTGTTTCTCAGAGGAAATGAGATGTAACAGGCTAAATCTGCTGAGCAACTTTGTAAAAAAAAGCATCCATTTAAAAAAAAAAAATCATTGGTTTATATTCACATTTTAGATAAATGACGTTTAGATCTTTTAGGTTGGAAGACGTCCTCACCATTCCCTCCACAGATCCTCTATCAGAATGAAGCCAGGACTGAAACGGTGAATGAACATTCAACAATCTTAATTTTAACATGAGTAGCTATAATGATTGGCCAGACATCATTAGATTTTTATGATTTCTTGGTCAGCTTTCACAGCTCCCTGTGGAATCACCTTAATGTTGCTAAAATAATATTTCATTGTCAAAATGGGGAAAGAAATTGTGACAAACTGATCTTTCTGATCTCTGCCAAAATGGTTGTTGAATAAATCTTATTCATCCTGAATGTTTAGAGGTTTATGTTGCACAATGTCACACAATGCAATTTTCAGTTCAGTTCAGTACGATTCAGTTCGACTTAATTTTAGAACCTCAGTTCACACCACAAGTCTTCTCAAAGAACTTTACTGTATAAAACAGGTTAACTGGACTAAATAAGTGTGTATTTAAATTTTTGCCTTTAAAGAAAGTGATCAAAAATGACTCTTAACAAAGCTGGAACTATATAAAAAAAAAAGCAAAGAAAAACATATCTAGTTGTGGATGAAATCCCCCCCAATGTTTGGAGATGTACCTAAGAGAATTTGTAGCAAATGTTCACCTCTGCTTCTCAGCAGCAAATCTCTTTAAAATGTTCAGAAAACAAAACGTGGCTGAAGGACATTAAAAAAAGAAAAACAAACGTTGCAGCCCCCTTTTGGTGTCTGCAGCAGTCAGAACACAATGGAGGTTGTTAAATCTCTGAGGAACATAATAATAATAATAATAATAATAATAATAATAATAATAATAATAATAATAATAATAATAATAATAATAATAATAATAAAGGACACAACTGTGTGTTTGACAAGCCAAGTTGCCCAGCAGTCAGGCCACCTGCTGAATGGACAGCTGCCAGCAGGGAATGCACAAGCAAGCAGAGTAAACATGCAAACACTCTTAATCAGCTAGAGCAGCAGAAAAAGACAAACCAAACACTAACCTAATGGGGAAAAAAGTTAAACAATTATCATCATAGTCTGTTGTCATGTTTTCAGAATTAAACATTAATTTCATTTTGGGAAAGCTGCAGAAATTTCCAAAAATGTTTTTTTTTTTTTTTTCTCTCTCTCATTTGGTTCTTGGCACAATGCCTTAAATGGAAGCCATTAAGCAAAAATATAAAACACCTTACAAGATCTTAAACATACATGAGCTGTCCTCAACCGAATCTTAATGTATAAAAGAAGACAAAATTGTTAAAAAAAAAAAAAAAAAAAAAAATAGAAAAGAAATTGGCAAGAATTTCCCCACTTGATTGAAAAAAAAAAAGTAAAAATCCTCCCTCCAGTCCTCATAAAAATAGTTGTTCACATAAACACAGCGTCTGGCACCTGCAAAGCCTCATGCTTCCGTGTTCATGTTGGCTCGCTCTCACATCCGGAGACTCATGGCATTCGCAGATGTCTTCTACCCCTAATAAAGATCGTCCCGCACAGCCAGAAAAAATTTTAATCTCCCCCTGCCCTGCACTGCATGAATAGACACCGACATTGGGATAATAAAGAAAATAAACTTATATTAGATTCTTACAGCATAAGAGGCCCTGAATGTACTGTGAAACATAATACACCCGTAACAAAAACTTGAGTTTTGAGTCACATCAGCCAAAGATAACTAAAACAAATCCCTTTGTGAGTCAAAATAAATTCAACGAGGTGCGTGGTTTTAGCTCTCTGACAGGCCCGTAGCTGTGTGTGTGGGCCGCCTCGTTCAGGAGCCGCAGCCACTGATCTGAAACGAGGCTCTTACACTTGAAGTCCATCACCCACAGAGATGCCGCTCCCACACAGATGCATGAGAGGAGAACACTGAAACGCCCGCTTCCGCTAAACCAGAAGGAAGCCTCTCCATGTGCATTACCTAAGGAGACAGTGGCTGGGCAGTCTCTCTGAAGATGGATCTAAAAATACAAACACCACTTGATCTATGGGCGCACACTGCAGACAGAGAGCGCACACAAATCAGAGGCTGCTGATCCCGAAATGGAGGTTTCAAGAGGTCGGCTTCACAGAGAACGAGAGAGGTTGGGCTGATGTAGTGTAGTTTGGACCCCTGCGGCAATCAATCACACTTTAATCAGACTACTAAAGTCACAGCGGATGGAAGCATAATTTGATCCAGGAGATCAGTGGACTTGGTTTAGTCATAAACACCTTTTTTCTACTTAGACAAGATTTACTGAATCTCACAAAGTTCAAACAGAACAATTGAACTCTAACTAATTTCTCTTGAGTTCAGGGACAGAAGGGGAAGATCTGGATGCATTTCTTAAAACTGCAGTTCCCCACATCAAACATTAAACATATCCACATTTCCCATGAGTACATCATGGGAATCGCTAATATATTCAAACTAAAAGCTTTGCAAAGTTAACAATATTTCTATTGTCATCTCCAAGCTTTATGATAAACTTTCAAATTTCAATCTTTTTTTGGGATAAAAAGGGAAAAACATTAAAAACGTTAAAACTGAGTTAAGCAAAGGTTGTATCGTTTTAGATAAAGAAACGTTAATAAGTTTTGACAATAATATCACTGGTATGGTTGGTAGGTTGATTTTTAAATCAATGAAATATCAAAACAACACATTCATTTGTAAAGGTTGGAAAGGGCTACAAAAAGTGTCTTTTCACGTTGCTTTCTATGTGTGTATTTGAAACTAGAGCCACAGATTTTTCCAAACAGACAAAAATACTGCAGATAAAGTCTGTGCACTTTTATTTTAGTATGCAGTGGCTGTAACCTGGTAAGTCCTCAAGGACTCTGATATTTGAGATTCCTCTCTCATATAGCATATTTTTCTATAGTCAAGGAACTGTGGCGGTGCTGCACTGCATAAAATAGGAAGCATCCTTTCTACTTCCCAATCAATTATGTCTATGTTTAGCAAGATACACTGTAGGCAAATTGAATCCACAAACTGTCAATTTTAAACTGTCTTATTTTATGTTCATAAAACATCAACAGATTCGCTGTGAATCCTTCTAAATAAGCTACTTACAAAATGATGCATTTATTCAAATGGCATACTGAAGCTTAAGGTGGTCAACATATGTAGCCTAAAATGATGCAAATAAGGAGAGTTACTAGTCCTACCTATGAACTACAGTCTATGAGGGGTTTCTTTGGGGGCAAAAAAGCAACAACAATATCTTTGTTGCAGGCTCTCCTGTTGTCTCCTGCCACTCTGTTACTGTTGAATCCATCAGTCAGAAGTGGATCTCTCTCTGGCAGTGCCACTCCCTTATCTGCCTTCAGCTGGGAACACGAGACAAAAAAATAATCTGACAGTTCAGATCAGAGTTCAACTCACAAAAGCAAAAACACACACAGTAAAGCAAGTATCTCCCCACACATACATGGGCTGACAAACACACTGTGGGCCACTGGCAGCCAGCAGAGGGTGCACACATTGAGGCAGCCCTTGTTAGCTGCAGGTTGTTGCTCAGATCAGTCACTTTTAATCTTGCTCACATCCTCCCCTGCTCCCAGGTGTCAGGTAGCTGCGCCGCTGTAACTTCAAGGAGCCAATATTTTCACGCTGCTTGCATGTCTACTGGAGCTCTGCAAGCTGCCATAAAGGGCTGTTTCACACACACTGCACAGCCAGCGCTGTGCTGGACTGACCTTCAGGAAGGTTTTCCACATTGACACAGTTTTGTGTCAGGTCTGAGCCTTGTTGAATGACCATGACTTACGCTGGCACTTTGCACAGGGATCTTTCTCGTACTCCAGCAGGTCTGCGGTGCGGCTTCGAACGCTAGTGGTCCTCCTCAGGCCGCCGCCGTCCTGCACGCCTCCATCTCGCAGCCGGGCCGCCTCCTCCTTGGCATACACCCCCAGCTCCTGGGTGTAACGCCCATACATCTGTATATATGTAATGCAGAGAAAAATGAACACCTTAGTGCAGGTAATAGAGGTGGGAGGCAGATATGACTCAGCAGGGTTTGTATTTAAAAACTGACATCCCTCAGCGGGACAGCAGGCTTACATAAACACAGAGAAACTTGAGCCCAAACTGAGGCTAAATAATAGAGAGGGTGAGGAAAGTTATACAATTGAGAAGTTGTTGAATTCATATTTAGACCGCATTATTCAACAGCAAGCTTAAAAAAAGTGACAGTCATAGTTTTTTGTTTTTTTTTATATATACTCATATACATTGGAAACACTATCTATCCTGAATCAAAATATGATGAAAACTATATCAAGTTTCTCGTCTTTCTGCAGACAGTGAAGAAAAAGCAATGGCGGGCAATTAAAAACTGTCTGCATTTCTCTATACAAACTTAAAGATTCACTCTATAACCAGGAACATTTTTTGAACATATTGAAATAATTTTTAAATCAGTGTTTTATATGTTCATTCACACTTTCTGTATTTGCTCTCATATATACGTTTTCTTGAAACATTTTTTTTTTTATTTATTGCATTGCAGGATTTCAGCCCATCTTAACACAGAAGCAAATTCCCTCAACGCAAAGTCTAACTGGCACGTTCATCTCAAAAGAAAATCCACAGAGATTTTGCTCCTCAGTCATGAAATGAGTTCCCAGACAACAAGCTCTACCTGTCACATCCTTGCTCATTAACTACAGGCCTGTCACACATTAACTCCTGATGAGAGGCGGAGCTCCAAGCAAGACGGCGCCACAGTCAGCTGTGCACAAAAGCTGTGACGGAACAGTGCGTCCTACATCTCCAGTTTTGTTTACTACACACCATGATGGAGCTGTTCAAGTGTCTGCTGGGTATTGTTTTGGTTTGTGGCGTTTCTGCCCAGCAGTACTGGATGCAGTCACCACTGCTACAGAAACACCTGCTCTTTCCTACTTCCCAGAAGCCTCAGCAGCAGTTGAAGGTGCCCCCACCTGCAGCTCCATTTCATAAATGTGCCCTGGAAGAGGCTGAGAAGATCCAGTGTGGGACTCCAGGGATCACTGTTGATCAGTGTCAAGACATTAACTGCTGTTTCGATGGGCACCAGTGCTACTATGGGAAAGCAGGTATGTAGGAGCCAACAACTTGACTTATTTATTTTTCTCCTATTTAATTTTTGTGATCTAAACATGTATGTATTGCACTTTTTCTTGCCCAGTAACTGTACAGTGTACCAGGGATGGCCAGTTTGTGGTGGTTGTGGCCAGAGAAGCCACTTGGCCACCCCTGGATGTCAATTCAGTCAGCTTGCTTGAGTCAGATGAACCTTTCTGTGGACCAGTTGATGGCACTGCTGCCTTTGCCATCTTTCAGTTTCCTGTGACTGCATGTGGAACAACACTTAAGGTGTTTTTTTTTTTTTTTATTGTCCCCAGTTTAAAAACTGCCATTAATCCCTTTTTAAACAGTTTAACTGAATATCATAGCATGTACTGGTATTTGCTGTGTAGTTGTGGAGTACAACTACAGAGAGGTTCAAACAGACTGGATGGTATGACTCAAGCTCAAATGTTTTGCTATTTACAGCAGAATGATGAAAGTTATGTGGTATATGAGAACCGTATGGTGTCTTCGTATGAGGTGGGAATTGGACCCAAAGGCTCAATCACCAGGGACAGCCATTTTGAGTAAGTTCACTTTTCTTCAATTACACCTGCCCAAACATGAAGTCAGCTGATAGTGATGTGTGTGCAAGTCAATTAATGATTCCTGCTGCTTGTATGAACTTGGCCAAAGGACTTGTCCTAAACTCAAAATGGTTTTAGACTTTCACTAGTTGCATGACTTGTTTACTAGAGCATTTTAAATGTGGTCTACAGTAACTTTTTAGGATAAAAATGACCTGTGACGCCTCTATTTTCTGACAGCATGTTAATTTGTTGGCCTTTTGAATTGCCTTGCAAGATGCAAAACAATTCAACAGAACATGAAGGGTTGTCTTCCTGCAGATTGCTGTTCCAGTGTCAGTACTTTGGAGAGAGTGTGGAGGCTCTTGTCATGGAAGTGAAGCCTGTTCCTCCGCCAGTGTCTGTTGCTGCTGCAGGACCCCTGAGAGTGGAGCTCAGACTGGGCAATGGCCAGTGTATTTCCAAAGGATGTCTTGATGGTATGCGGCATTAAATTCACCACACAAGATTCGGCAAGGTAAACCTAATCAAACTGATATGACTGCAGATGTGGCGGCATTTGATTCCTTCTACAGCTCTTCTGACTACCCGATCTCTAAAGTTCTGAGAGAACCAGTTTATGTTGAGGTCCGTCTCTTGGGGAGATCTGACCCAAACATTTTCCTGAACCTGGAACGCTGCTGGGCCACTTCAGCCCCAAACCCTCAAAGTGTACCACAGTGGGACCTTCTGGTGGACGGGTATGAAAGTGTTCACAGTAACAATTGGCCTCATGCTAATTATACTTACACAGTATGCTATGCTTGTATGCAGCTGTCCCTACCATGATGACAGGTATCACACCACAGTGATTCCTCTGGATGGCTCTTCTGGCCTTGAGTATCCAACTCACTACAAACGTTTCGTCAGCCGGATGTTCACCTTTGTGAATTCAGATGGCTACACTCCTCAGAAAGATACGGTACCCATGTCTGCTTTCATGGCTAAATGGCATCACCATTGTCAAAGGTTGACCATGTGCTCCCTGCTTCCAGGTTTTCTTTCATTGTGCAACAACTGTTTGCTATCCAAGCAATGAAAACTCCTGCGAACAGCAATGCCACAGGCAAAGTGAGTATCCTCTTTAGCTGCTGGGTGACGTTGTAGAAATGATTGGAACCTGGTTCAATTTACAGGTTCTGCACATAATGGAGGTCATAAAACTAAAACGTTGTAATTTACAAACCAGAAGCAATGAAATTTTGGGATGACTTGAATCCCCTTTGAGTTGAGCTGCTGACTTGACAAATTTTGTCAGCAGATTTGGTCACATTGGAGGCCAAAGGAAAGGCTGATTTGCTTTAAAGAAGGACTTGATCATTTCTTTTATGGGGAAAATTGGCTTTGTGGCCTCTTTGAAAAATAAAAATGTAGTTTGATCTCCAGTCTTATAAATGCAGATGAAACAGTCATTGTCTAAAAGTCAAATGTTGCAGAAATCTTAACGTTTGCTCTTGCAGGAAGAGCTGCAGTGGAGAAGGTCCCCTCCAGCCAGAGGCTCCTGGTGTCGAGTGGTAAAGTGATCCTGTTTGAAAAGTCCACATCTCATCTGAAGCAATGATCCATTCAGTGCTGTCTGAACTGTTTTAATAAAATTGGCTGAGAGTCATTGCTTGCTTCTGCGTTTTTTAATTCCTGAATTGCTCTTTGACTCAAAGTGGGCTGCTATGGTAATGAACACATTTGCTCCCAATCACTGGCACTGGGATGATTCCCTATAAATCCAGAAAGCCTCCACAGTCTGCCAAGAGCAAAAATTCATTACAGACTTGCAGTAGTTGCTACCTGTTGCCAATGTCACACAAACCCACAAGGTTTCTTCCAAGTTGGCTCTTAAAATGCCAAATGAGGCAACTTTCTAACCTGCCAAGGAACATGTAGGAAGCTTAATCTAGGGACTCCACTGAATTTAACATGCACCCACAAGAGTAAGGGGAGGATCTGGCTCCTCTGACTCTTGTGTTGAAGCCTTCTGTTTTTACTGCTGTGCTCCACCTCCCTTTGTTTTCCCTGCCTCATTGAGATGGGCATCACGACTCCACCAGCCTAACTCTCTCTGCTTGCATGAATAGAGGTGCAGGAGGGGAAAGCAGAGCAGTAAAGGATGTCGGGATACTGATTGCCTTCCTCTTGCAACTCCTGTCCTGCTGGAAGGTATTGAGGTAATGACACCTTGTCTCAAGTTCACAATCTCTGGAGCCTGGCACAAGATGTGAATAACAGATTCTGAGTGAACAAGCATTTGGAGTAAAATTGTAAAGCTTTTATGGTTAAATTATTGGACAAGTCAAAAGACTCGGTTATGGATGAGCTTTATCTTAAAGTCAGATCTATGAATTTTTCTGTCTCATATTATTCATATGAAAATCATTAACCCTTTACCCAAGCTAAAATTAATCACTCCAGGGCAGAGGTAGGGCTATCACATGGTTTTAAGACATTTCCATTTGCTTCACATTACAGTTGAAATCAGACTTTCATACACGTGGTACGCTAAATGGTTTTCGCCTCAATGCCAGATATTGTTTCTATTTAATGTCAGATCAAAATTATACCATATTTTAGTTGCATCAAAAGAATTTGGTGCTTTTGCGATTACTTTATTTTTGAACCTATTAGATCAAAAGTAAATGAACCAAGTCCTCCACAACCAAACCTTGGTTCACCTTCAGTTTCCAGATGCCTCAAGGTCCCATGTCAATCTGTTCAAACACAGATTTAATGTCGCAGGTAGAGAAATAAAGGCCAGAAACACAAACGAATTCCTGTTTTTCCAGCAACAAAATGCGCATTTCCCTCCTCCCTCCATTGTTTGTTTCTGTTGCAGAAACAGTCACTCCCCAAACCGCTTAGAGGAAATGGAATTAAATTACAAAGGAAAATCGTAACGCAAAGTGATTTTAAGTAACCGTAGTCTGACTACCGGATTTGAAAAAGCAACGCATTAGATTACTCATTACTGAAAAATGTGGTCTGACGTCAGTTACTGACATCACTGCCTATCATCCACAAATACATGAAGGACTAGCAAACTTTTCAAGAGGTGGCATCAAGCACAATTCAAGTGTAAAGAATTTATTCAACAAGTCATGGAAGAAAAATACTGAAGCCGAATATCCATCCCTCACTTGATGACAATAAACTCAAGCACACTTGGATTATGGTGCAGGACAGGATTCCAAAGCAACGCTGCAGTTAACCCCTCACTGGTTACAAAACATCCATCCGTCCCCCATCCGTCCTTCCATCTGTCCGTCCATCTGTCCGTCCGTTTTCTTCCGCTCATTTGGAGTCGAGTGGTGGAGGTGGCAACCCAAGTAGAAAGGCCCAGGCTTCCCTCTCCCCAACCACTTGGGATGGGGAGAGAAAAAAAACAGAAAACAAAATTAAGGATTTTAATTAAATCTGATTGGAATGTTGCCCCTTATGCTCCAAAACCATCCAGTGCTGCTGCATGAAAACACCTCTCCTCTGGAGCGATGAAATAGATGAACAGTGCCAACACTTGATAGCAATCATTTTTAACCAAGTGTGGCACAACCAGTTACAAGGTTTAATGGGGGGAAAGCAAAAATGGAACAAATCGAAAAAGGGGCAAATATTTTTTTGAGCACTGTTTGGCTGAATGACTCAAAGTAAACAGAACTGCTTTAAAGATAACCTGATGATTTTCTGAAAGTTTGTGAAAGAGCAACTAAAGTCCAAGAAAGACTTTAAGAACAGTTGATCGAGTCAGCTTTAATAGATTGCCTGAAAATTGTGCTGTTCAAGAAAAGAAAGGATCCTTTGAAATTTTGACTCTGGTAATTGTTACCCAAGGTCTAAATCTGAATCGAGACACATTATAGAGAGCCAGTAATATATCTGCAATGAGTTACAGTATCCTAGTTTCCGGGCATTTGCCTTGATAAAATACAGTAAAGGTTGTCTTAACAAAGAAACAGTCATGCTCCCTGTGAGTGTTGTTTTGTTGAGCGTGGAGCCAAAACAACTTTCCAGTTTTACTTCCTCAGTCTCAGTCAACAATCATCCAACGCAGAGTCCAGAGCCAATATTCTATTAGCTCTCTTATAATGGAGAGCCAAGTCAGCCTCGAAAGGTCAGCCTGTGTGCCCTTTAGACGTTCTGAAAGTCATACAGCATACATCTAAAATAACCAGATGAGAGAGTGGCTGTTTTCGGTTCATCAAAGAATCGACAGCTGCCTTTGGCTCAGGAGGAACACCAGTCTTCTGCCAGCTGGAAGGTTAGCTGCTCACTTCTCGCCTCCTCGCTTATGTCAAAGTGTCTTCAGACACTGAGCGGCTACAAAGCTGCATAGCTCTCTCTCTGCAGGAGAGGCAACAGCAAAAGCAGGGTCAAATGAGAGTTAATATTGGATTCACATTTAGAAGGCAGAAACGTCAATCTTAATGAATTATAATAGGCCACACGCTCTGCTTGAATGTGTGTAATTGGTCCCTGGAATGATCTCCTAGGTACCGATTAAACGCAGGTAACAGTGGTGGGTATGTTTACAACAGCATGCTTTAAAAGCTGACACAAGATACATTTTTCAGTCTCACTGTACAAAAGTCACACTAATTGTGTGCAGGAAGCAGAAGAAATATGATTTACAGATTGCTATAGGCAGAATCCACTTTTAGATCTTCGTACTCTCATGGGTCTCGTATCACACAGCAGTCCGATAGGAGACAAACAGTTCATATCACAGGATCAAAGAGTTGGGGTTCACACCGGTCAGGTTTCCATTCAATCACAGAGTCACTTAAGAGACAGAACAAACAACCCGGCACATGCACAACTGCTCCCAAGGGCAATCGAAAGAGACCATTGAACCCAACAGTCATGTTGTCAGTCTGCAGTCTGCAGAGAGAACCCAGAGACGTACAGGGAGAACATGCAAACTCCAGGTGGAAAGACGATTCAAACCTGGGAACTTCTTTTTGCAAAGCAACACTAACATGTGATACTCCACACAGCTCTGACTCAAAACACAGAAACCAAAAGCTTTTTGCTGTTTCACTTGGTGATTCTTGTACTGCGCTCACTGTTCTCACTGCATACTGTACAAGTCCAATATATTTCTTGATTGTTTGCAGCAATATTGAATTACTCATGAAAACAACAATCCCACCTGTTTAGGACACACTCTCCAATATTTTAGATTAGCTCTTGTTTTCCTGTCATACTTTCATCATCTACAGCAGAACGTTGCTTGCCATGTCCTGCTGAATAATGTATAGGTGACCTTGAAAAAGTTATGGACTTAAGATCTCTTTGTAGCTTTTCTGCCTTATATACGCTGTCAAAGGAGTTTAAATCAACCACAGGACCGGGCTTTCATCAAAGAGTGTGGATCTAGAAACCTGTTGCTGAACAGTCAGGTCTCTTTTCATCTTTGGTCTGTAGCACGTTGCATCATGTCTTTGCCAAAAGTCATTTTGGAAACTGACGTCTCTGAACAAAAGTCAATATTTCAGTTGTGTGATGAACCGGCCTGGAAAATAAACTCGGGTCACTCAGTATTCTCAAGATATTTCTGGAAACGACACAAATACTTTTGTACTTTTTGAATTCCTTTTGGGAATTTTTCAAACCTTCACATTTTTCTCACATGAGCATTCCAAAAGCATTTCATATTTGGGTGTTTAGAAAATGAAGAACTTATGTCGATACATTTTCACATTTTGTCACATTCCACGGACCTCAATGCATTTTATTGAGAAATCACTGTTAAGATCAGCTCACACACTCCCTCCGTTCAGCAAGCACCATTGTTCCAGCTCAAGATTGTCGGTGTGCTGAAGCTCTTTTAATAGCGGTGAAACAACTGTTACAGGATAATTGATAATTTCTTGAGTTCTCAGCAGGCTCCGCTGTGGGGGAGGAGGCCTGGAGGGAGGGCTGAAGTGCAGCAGAGAAGGAGATGGAGGAACCTGTAAGGTGTGCTTGTTTTCAGGTTAAGTTTGGTGACCTTTAAGTGAAGTTTTCTTGGTACAGTGATTTTATTTTTGCCAATCTGCCAGATTAATAAATTGCATAACTAATAGTTGACATCTGAACGTTTTCTCCCATCTGAGCTGTGGATCTCTGAAGCTCTTCTGGTGTTACCATGAGGCTCTTGGCTTCTTCTCTAATTAATGTTTTTCTCACCTGATCTGTCTGTTTGATGGATGGCCGTGTATCGGTTGAATTGCAGGTGTTCTACCTGTTTTCAGATCAGATCATTGATTAATTAATGTCCATTAAGCTTCATTAGCTTCATTTAGTTATATAGAAGGGACTGAATACAAATACATTTCACACTTTTCACACTTTGTATATATATATATATATATATATATATATATAGTATATAATATATTTTTCCTTCTATTTCAAATGCAAGTTTTCCTTTGCTTTATAACAAAAGAGTTTGTGGTGACAAAATGTAAAAGAAGTTATCCTTTTTCCAAGCAAAATGATAAGAAATAAGATAAAGCTGACTAGAAAAAACATGATACTGTGGTAAAAGGCTAAAGGTCTGGGATCTCCTTGGTTACCATGCCTTGTCTGAAGTAATTTTCTTGTTTCCAAACCAAACCCTTTACCAATTTTTTGGGCAGTTTCTTTGTTTCTTACAATGTGTCTTTGTGCCTGTGTTCTCAATAAATAAACGTTTCAATAAATTACAGCTGCATGTATGCTACGTGTTGTGTTGTGAGGCAAACTGACAGCTGTACCTGCAGGAGTCGGTCATACGGGAAGGTGACTGGTTACAGATAAATGTTCATTTAACCCGCAGAGAGTCCCACCTGCTGCTCCCCCCAGGGGGCCGTGCTCCAGATGGCCTGTGACTTCTTTCACACATGTCTATGTAAGATACAAGCCGTGGCTGTACTTCTAAGGGGAGTTTGCTGATGCTTGCTTCTGTGTCTGTAATATAGCATGTAGATCACTAAAATATAGTTTGCTCAAGAGCCAAAAGAAAAGAAAATCAATATGAAAACAAAATCCTTTTGATTTTTCCAAGGTTTAGTCACCAATCAAAGCATGATACATCTGCAAATCACTACATAGCTTGTGATCTGCAGACACTGAAAGATGTGGGTCGCTTCATTTTGGGGTCAGTCTGGCAGTTTTGCGGAGTGTTTTTGATTACGTGAAAATGGCCCCTGTACTGTGGTTATTTATGGATTGTATTTTGGTTGTCTCTTGATCATTGGTGCTGCACACTTAATTTCATTTCACAATGTCAACTACTTAAGTTTTGGGAAAACAGAAATGATCCAATTTAAATTAGTATCCATGAAAAGAAATATTCTCCTAACAGTTTTCTACAAGATACCATACAGAAATTTCAATTGTAAATTTATCATTTTTACTGTATTTTCTCCATGATAGCAATAATGTTTCAAATATTAACACCGGCTTTTAACGGTCTAAAGGCATTTATAGCCAAATGTTTTGGTTCACTTGTATTTAATACATTTGTTTCTGCAGCCCTTTGAGATCATAAGAGTAAAAGGGCATATCAGTAGGAATGCAACTCGATTTCATTTTGTTCAAATAGAGTTGCTTTACTTGCTTTGTTTCTCAAATCTAAAGTCTTCAAATAGAGCAGTGTCAGTTTTAGATGGACTTTGCTCAGTGAAAAGGGGTTTCAGAGTCTCATCTTGTCCCACAAAGAATACAATTCCACATTCTAGACACAGCAAATGGGCCACAGAGGCTCTAAATGGATTTAAACCTTTAACTATTATGGTTTTATTACTTTTAATGGGCCTGTGTGTGATATCTGGAAAAACCTCCCCATGAGCAGGAAATAGCTTCACATTATTATTTGATTTATCTTTCCTGGACAAATGTCCTAAAAGCCTCTCAGTGCACCAGCACTGTTCTGGATGGCCTGCTGGGTTTTAACAGGAAGACTGTACTGCATGTCCACCAAGCTCCAAGAAAGCAATAGTCGCCCCACACTCCACTGCCACATCTCACAATGTGTCACATTTGCTAAGTCAGACAATCTGCTTTCTGTGACTATAGATTTGTAATTTTTTTGGGACTAATTAGTGTGTTCAACTGGTTGCTTTAATCTCCTTCCTATTTGCTCTGTTGGCTTTTCACAATGTTATCTTTTATTCTGAGGTTTCCAGTATTCTGTGGCATATATTGTTCTCTTTGTTTCAAAAATATATTTCCATTCCAAACAAGTAAAGTGAAGAAAACACTATTTAAACTCTGCCTGAGTTGACATTTTAAAAAATGAATACACTCCTTTTGTCGCATAACATGGTTCAGTATGTTTATTTGGGATTAGTTTCTGATAAACCTACACAAATATAGAGTTGATTCGGAGAAGAATAGCTTTAGTTTTAAAAAAAATACTTCACAAATAAAATTATTTACACATATTTAGTTACCCCTTTTCCTCTGAGACCCCAAAATAAAATCCAATGCAACCTACTGCCTTCAGAAGTCACTTGTTAGCAAACAGAGGCTCAGTAGTTTAATCTCAGGATGAATCCAGCTGTGAAGGACTCAAAGGTTTGTTAGAAAACATTAGTGAGCAAAAAGCATCACACAAACCAGCAAATAGATCAGATGTAAAGTTGCACAGACATTTAAAGCATAAATGTCTCATATAAGAATAGAAAGAGTATAATGCACCCCTGCCACTTAAATTGACAGACCCAACAAATTGAGCATTAATCAGAGAGCCAAAAAGGAAGTCCATCTCTGGAGGCAATACAAAGATCTGCAGCTCAGATGAAAAAATCAAATGATTTTACAACCACTTGAACAGTTGAAAGAAAGCCTGTAGAACATGAGTAAGAAGCTGGCTCTTGTCAGGTGGGGCAATATTGAAATATTTGAGCTGCAGAATGTAAGTTTATTTCCAGGGGGGTATATATATAAACTAAATATTTAAAAATGTGTATTTGTAAAAGATCTGAACAGCATGTATCAATGATTCCTGCTTTCGGTTGCTATATTACGCAACTCCAGGCAAGATACATTTCAAATACTTAATACAATGCTGATAAAGTTCAAAATGACAAATCATTTTGCAAGACACTTTGTACGGATTGAGCAGGACGTTTTCAGTTTTTCAGCCATTTCCAAGCCACTACAAAGTAATGGATTCAAAAAGGGAAATTACTGACACAAACATCTATATGAAAAACATTCAAAGCTTTCATCCCTGTTGATTTTAATAATAAATATTCATCAGATGATTTGAATCTTCTTTTTCCTGCCTCATCTCTGCAGGTAGACTGATGGATGTTCCAGATCCGATATGATTATGGTTGTCTGATTACTTAAACTCATGCTGAGAATGCATTGATGAGGCCAGTGGAGTTACGAAAACTACTAAAAACACAGTTTGATCCGAACAGTACAGCCTCCAGGGACAAGACAGAAAATTGAATTAAGAGGAGGAAGTGACAATGTGAGTCATCCTGCCTTCCACATTTGAATTAATATAGGTAGTGGAGGCCACTTTCAGAATGGGACCCCGTGAGTCAGAGCTGTCTCTCTCACACATGCAGTGAAATAAACGTGCACAGTCTTGACGCATTCAGGCAAAGACGTGCATGAGTGTGGAACCAAGACAAGAGAAAAGCGACAGCAGCACACGGTAATAACTTTAGAGAGGCACACAGGCTGAAGAGGAGAGAGGGATCCAATGCGAGGAAGAGAGAACCGTCAAACAGAGATAGTGACACCGTGTCGAAAAATACTTAAATACAGAAGCAGAGTCTTAACACACATCGACTCGGAGATTATGCTTGCGTCAGGCTTAAAGTGTCAAAGCAGTAGCAGGTTGGAAAACAAACTGATCTTTGGGACTCAGAGATCTAAAATGCAATCAGTCTAAAAGCGGTGCAGTTTTAACAACTGAAATCTGAGGTCCAAGCGCTGCACTCTTTTCACACATCACTGCGTTTATATTTATGTTCTGCACACACAGGATGTCATCACCGCCCATCAAAAGCACGTCAGGCCAGCAGTCCGTTTCTCGAGGACACACAGACATTGAACTGCCAATCCTTATGATTACTGCACAATCTGAGCCACATTCACCTTGAGATACTTCACTTCTTATTTGACTTGCAGCAATGACTTAAGAACTTATCTTCAGGGAAACAAGATAACTTACAGCTTAAAAAATTCTAAAATATGAGGAGAAAAATACATTTATTTAAAGTCAGGAAAATGTAAATAACATGAAGTATTGCTTGGACAAATTCGGTCACAAACTTTTACCAACCTTATCAATCCCACCTTTTCCGATGGTATTTTTCACCTCTCTTGCAACAATGTGAGTTCAAATGTGAACTCACATTGAATAAATGTTGTGTGACACCAGCAGCTTCACCTGTGCCAGTGTCCTACAACTCAAGAGGGCAGAGAAATGGTGCACAAACTATTATACCAAACGGACCAAACCGTGCCGTCCAGCTCAGTAGGAATGAGGCATTAGTGAACTGTCCAAAGTGCATTGTACCTTTTGACCTATTGACTGCAAGAGATAACCCAGCGTCTCCACAGGAACTACACAAAGAAAATAAATAGGTGTATAAATGGATGGAAAGAGTGTTTTTCAGACCCAATACAATGTTTTGAGGTTTTTCTTCATGTTGCCACACATCTGACTTGACAGACTGCAGCACTTGATGGCTTGCTGAGGAGTGTGATCACTCCAATAAGGTATTCTGAAGCAGAGCCACATCTCAAACATGCAGAACAGTGGATCCTGAAGACCAGGACTAAGAAACACTGCATTAAAACGTTTAGGTTCTGAACACAATTGAATGAAAATGATCCAATTTTGGTCAATTCAGGTTTTTTTTGTTCTGCAGTCTCTGCAGTAGCTCATTCAGCAGTGTGTGCAGGTAACAGTACAATTGGGAAGTGACAAGGTCTGGACTGGGCTCGAGCCAAACTCTTTGTGTGTGTTTGTGTGTTTGTGTGTCTGTGTGCGTGGAAGAAGTGTGCAGAGTGCTGACAGGGCGAAACTAGACCTCCCTGAAGAGACAGCAATTTTTGTGCGACAGCAATAGAGACGCTAAAAATGCATACACACGATGTGCAACTTAAACCCTACTCCATTGTTTAACTTTCCTTTCAGCAAAAATAGTCATCTCCTGCCTCAATTATGAAGCTGACAAGTAAAGCAACGCTGGTTGATTTAAGAGACCGAATTCTTTAAAAGAGACCAAAGTAAACTGCAAACAGCCTGCTGATATTTACCAACCCAACTGGTCTGTGACACATTTCAAACAATCCAAAGAGAAGGAACAGATCTCACACTGCTGAGTCTAGTTTTCTGTGGACAGTACTGGCTCTCTGCTCCAGAGACAATCTGTGTCTAGTTTCAGTAAAATGCACTTTAAGCAGTATGTTAATATCTGTATACCCTGTCACTGCATGATGATATACATCTGCAAGTGTGGCGCATGAAGCAATGCAAATCTTTTAGGTTGCAAATCTTTTTTTTTTTTATTTCATTCCCACATGTGCAAAATGATGCAGTAGCGTGGCTCAAAATAAAACTGAAATAGATTTAAAAGAGGAACTTGATCTTAGAAGCGGTGTATGACTTTTCACTGAAGCAGATTGCTCGGAGAAAAACATTCTCACATGTGAGTCTACAAAGACAGCAGCGTGTGCTGAGTGTACAGTACATTTCTGCAGTGCTGCAGTGCCCTGTGCTGAGGAGGGAGTGGCTTCTCCCTCTCAGGTGGATGATGACTCTGATGCTCGCAGCAGCTAAATCCTCCCGCCCCCCGCTGCTGGATGGACCTGATGTCACCGATGTCATGTACGAGGTTGCGTGTGTAGGCAGGTGGATATGTGTGGGTGCAAAACGTACCCTCCCACTCCAACACACACAGACGCACACACGCACGCACGTTTACTCACACACAAATGCCCGTGGACAACCTTGCCCACGCTCCTGAAAAGAGAAAACACATGTAGCTACTCGGGCGAATCCTGTGACACATCCCGACCACCCACATCTTTGAGAAAAGCTTCTACGAAAAGCTAAACGATAAAATAAAATAAAATAAAATAAAATAAAAAAAAATCAAACAGTTGGAAACAAAACTGACATAACACAATCAGTTTGTCTCCTTTCTTGTCAGCATTTGACCTGGCGCTTCTTTAATTTACCACTTCCAGTCCTTCATCCCAGGAGACATGAAGCAGACAACCACTGACTGATGTCCAAGCTTGTCCTGCCCTTGACCTGACAAAACACAGCAGATGCAGCCTTAAAATGAGAGCCATCAAAGACATCAAGAGACATAAATGCTTTCCAATAAGTTATCCAGAACTCGCAGAAGTGTTGCATTTAGAGAAGATATTTATGCAAATAATATGCCATTTACTTTCAAAGTCAGAGCCAGTCCAAGATGTAAGCAAGCCAAGCTGGCCAACAGGATTTGACTCCTCAATCAACCTATTCTGCAGGTTTCTTAATAATATCAAAACTGAAACAATTTAAATTCTTGTAACTTATAGCTTGAGATGTATTAAGATATCTGCAAAGGTCAGCTATGCAGTAATTGCAATCGTACAGTTAATAACACAAACCTAGCAGTGAGGCATCTTCTGGATCACACAAATTTACAATTTTGATTTTGACAAATTAAGACATTTTTTCTAAGAACAAAGACAAACAAAGTTATTATTTTTTTGTTTGCAGAATTTGTTTTAAATCCAACAGAAAACAAAATAATTACAAGATCAGTCTCTTTCATGAGACTGGTGTCAAACCATTTGCCAATAAACTCTGATTTCTTTTCTGAAATAAACTCAAAATATGCATCTAAGGTCATGCTCTTGTCTGATACATTTGCAGACTGAAAGCAGTGGGAGTTCTGAGTTTCAATGCATTTAATAACAAGGATAAAAATAAAGAAACTCTTTCCGTTTTTTTCCACAAACAATCACCGATCAGAGAGAGTTAAAGCAAACTTAGTTTTCAATTTCTGATCAGTTGAGATTTGGATTTTCAAAAGAATGTTCTTTTAAGGTGATGGCTATGTTACAATCATAACTTTATGCCATTATAAATATCATCCTTGTGATTTGTATCTCTCCATAACAGATACAAACAGGTAACAGATAAGTCTTCTACTTATGTACAACTGATTATGATTTTCTAGCAAGCACAACCAATTAGAGTCATTTGTGTCAAATATCATTGAGTAGTTAAACTTGATCAATCCTTAGAGACCCTTATTAAAGAGCTGTACACTCTAATCAGATCAAGAGGAACAACGTCTAAGCAACATATTTACAGATATTTGTTTAATAAGTAACTCAGACTATTATGGGGACAAAAACAACATAGGATGACATAATCACTTTAACACCTTCATTTTGAGGACACCAGTGCGAAACACCACAGCAGTACTGTACTCTCTGCTCCCCTTAAATCCTGAGTCTGCGCTGATCACAGCAGTGGTTGTCAAACTCAGGCAACATAAAAATGCAGATATAATTCATTTTTGTTTCAAATGTTTTCAAAGTTCACACCATTGCAGGTTTTTGGTCTCAAAAAGAATTATTGCTCCATATGTAGTAAATAATTAGAAAGCAAACAAGCTATAAAAAGACAAAATTGTGTTTCTGTAACTCCCTCGTTGAAAGGTTTATCAGATAAATCTCTGTTTTGTTTTTTTTTCTCCACTAAGGGGTTTTGTGACACCTGCTCATCAGGCCCGCAGCACCATTCTTCTGAACTCCAAGCAAACAACAAAGACTGAAAATCGTCTGAGTCTTTCTGGGGGCAAACAATAAAACACAAAAAGATCCTTTTGTCAACATCAGAATCCAATTTTTGGGCTGCAGCTAAGCCTCCAAGAAAATCATCACTCATCAGATTATAAATGTGTTCCTTTTTTTTTTTCAGGAGCTTTTGCAGTGGGTGATTATCAACCTCTAAATCTCATTGCGTTTGCAGAGAAAAAAAAAAAAAAAGCCCAGAGTCTTCGCTTCACCTGAGGAAAGAAATGTAATAAATAGCATTGTTACTGCACCAGCATTCAGCTACAGAAACACATGCAAACACATGGCTATGCACACACACACACACACACACACGCACACACACACACACACACACACACACACACACACACACCCCCACACACACACCACACACACACACACACACACACACACACACACACACACCCCCACACACACACACACACACACACACACACACACACACACACACACACACAGCAGGCTATTTTTGGCAACGGGACCGTAAAGAGTTAACGATAAATCAACTGATCAGAGTAAGACGGTCAGAGTCAGAGGTGGGGTGTACAGACAGCACGTTCCAATCTTCACAGACTGCCTTTTTACATTGCTATTGATCTTTTGACTGAGAAACACAGCATGACATCGATCTTCACACCAGCAAAAAGGCAATAACATCTTCGTGTTCATCAGGGGCCCGGCACGGCTGTGAGAAAGCGACGAATAGATCTAATGTCTGAAAATTGTGCATTCATCTGTATAAATGTGTGCATGCAGAAACAAATAAAGATACGCAGAAGACGGCACAGATAGATTGTCACAGACACATGAATCAATGAGGGATGACACAAATCCACAGGTTTTTATGCCTGACTGCCTGTCTGTCAAACTGTCCCTTAATCTGAATATAGATAAAGAGCTCCAGGGTACCACTGTCAGTCCTGTAGTGACATGGATGGGGAAACTAGTGCAAGAAGCAATTAATAGACAGAAACATTCCACTTTTAGTTCATGGATCGGGCCAGACCAGCAAACAGGAAGGACTGAGAGGATGATGACAGCGGGATAAGATGAAGGAGGGGAAGTAGGAGATCTACAGGAGACCTATGAGGAAGATACAGGAGGAGGCATATTAACATCTTATTAATTCCTCATTAGGGCTTACGTAAGGTGATTGAGGAGAGCAATACATGCATTCCTGCAGGCTGAATAATGTGTCTGACATGCTTTGGTGGAAACTGATAAGAGTTAATCATGTTGGTGCAGGCAGACGCAGACTGATGCAACACCTGTGGATCAAGGTGAATGAACAGAGGGAGCGCAGACAGGACTACTGCATCTGCTTTACGATCCCACCAGAAGCACTCCACGTTTTGTGTCGTAGAGGTGAGATTACACACAGCAGCACAGCCTCTGTCCTCCTGCAGGGCAGAGCAGAGCAGAGCAGAGCAGAGCAGGCAGCAGCTGCGCCTCCATCCTCCATGTAACCCAAGCATGTCCGACCTGCAACTGCACGCATCATCCATGACATCATCCCAAACTCACCAAAGTTTGCTGGTACTGGAGCGTCCGCTCCTCTGCTTTGCCCTTCACCATCGTTGCAAAATCCTCATTGAGAGGCAAAAAAAAAAAATAAAAAAATAAAAAAAAAATCAGTTTTCCTCTAATTAATCTTCAGCAGAGGAGAGGAGCGAGGACTCAGTGTGACTCGCTGCCATCGCGTGAGCGGTGTGTAACAGGTTTGCTACCACCAGCCCGCCTGCATGGTGCAGAGGACCGCTGCCTTGATGTGTGAGTGTGTGAGCCAGATGAGAGGCACAGCCGGCTGCTGGCTCGCAGCAGCGATGCAGTTTAACTGCGAAACACCGCCTCCCTCATCCACTTTACTCCGCTGCGCTCTCTCTCTCTGGAGCAGCTGTTAGAGGACTTTTACACTAATGCTTCCTGGACCTGGGCATGCGGAGGTAGCATCCAGGTGACATACGTCACTGCTAAAACATTTTACAGTACACTCTAGAGTGGTTTTTCTGAGCAGCACAGCTGTATTTTGCTCCCTTCTTCAGTCACTGCATGGATGATAACAAAGAAAATGATTAATTCATAAGGGTTGTGGTTAGCCTGTAATTGGGAGTCATATATCAATGCCTGTGTTTAAGATGACAATGACTCATACCCAAATTTATATCTCAGATTATTGTTATTCAAGTCTGTTTCTGGTACAAAACAAGACAGATATTTTGCAATATAGTTAAACAATATCAAAATTGGACCAGTTACTTAAAAAAAATTATAAATAAATTAATATAAATAATTTATATTTTATTGAAAATGTAGATCAAGATGAATGAAAGTTATTTATATCCTTCTTCAAAATCAACTGGAAAATCTTCATTTGTAGTCAAACCAGGAAGGCTCCCATAAATGCCTGAATCTTAACAGAGACTAATATTTTATTTTATTTATTTATTATTTTTCCCTGAGAATGAGAGGACTACACCTGATCTAACAGTGGCACAGTTAGTCGCTCTGTTGTCTTGAAGCAAGAAGGCCCGAGGTTTGAATCCCATCCTGTGGCTTTTCAGCATGTCATTTGCTCTGTGTGTCTGCAGGCATCGCCACTGGTGATGGTGAGGAAATGGAGATAGAAGGCGTTTATTTGGTGAAGTGAATGCAAGAGCAGCGGCGGCTCACGGGGCTTGGTGGGTTGTTGGTTTGAACCTCTGCTCTGTCCATCTTTGCCTTGTTGTTTTAGGGCAAGACACTTAGCCCACTTTGGCTGCGGATAGGCCCGGTGACACCGATTGCGTACCACTGTTAGTGTGTGAATATGTGCATGGACGAGTGAATGACTAATTGTAGCGTAAAGCACTTTGGAGTCCTCGGACTTGATAAAGCGATGTACAAGGACAAATTATTTCCCGCTGGAACTATCAGCCAAAGAGGTTATTTTGCACCATCTTACCAGAGCACATGTTTTTTCACATGGTTGCTGAGTCCTCTACATGGCTTGCGGGAAATTGCTAATTAGACCTACAACTTTCTTTTAACAGCACCTCTGTTCTTGCTGCTCCACTTTAACAGCCAGATTAATGCAGTGCATGACTAATCGCCGTAGTAGCTAAAATCCACCAACATGGGATTCCTTACACAAATCTATATCCGGTAATTCCTACCTATTACGGTAGTATAAATACTAAATACACCTTAATATGCATTAATACTCACAGTCAAAACCATTTTGGTATTACATCACACGCCAGCTGCTTTGCTAATCAAGTAGCTGCAATAGAGTGTCAACAGCTAATGTGTCAACTAGCATTACACCTCGGTATTTCTGCTTCTCAAATTGCATTTTTTTATATATCTTTTCCAAACTAACACAATTTCCGAGGTCTTCAAAGAGCTTTAAATGTACTGAGATTGAAGATGACTCAATTCATTAGTTTGGCGACTACTGAAGGAAATTGATTTCATTAGATATTATTAAGGCAAACCAGAGCGAAAGCGCCTGACTTCAGATGTACACCACACTTTTCAGATTTTTATTAACAAAACCAATTGAAAATTTGTCATCATTAACAAAAATTGTTTTGGTGTGGTGGAATCATATACCACGGCTTAAATTTAGGTCAGAAGTAAAGTGTGAATGTCTCTGCTGCACTTCACCATCATCACTGGGAGAAGTTGTTTCAGTATTTTGTACAATCAAGTTGAATTACATTAAACTAGCTGAATTTAAGTGATGTAAAATTCTGAATATTTTCTTCCACTGATAAAAATGGAAGAAAGGGTTTCCCTTCATTCTCAGAAAGGCCCCTCACTCTCGTTCTGCCTGTTAAAAAGCAGCTTTATAGAGACTGAATACTCTTTATCTCTCATTTCAGATATTCCTGACAGAGGAACTCAATGAATATGTTATGAAAAAGCGGCATTATGATTACTGCAGTAGAGTTGTTTCCAGATCAAAAAGTGTTATAAATCACCTAGAGAGAGATAAACAATGAAAAAAATATCAAACTGTCTATAAACAAAGGCACAGAGCCCAGATAAAATGTGGTATATATTGGTGTTCAGGATCTTGTTAATTCATGCATGTGCTGTATATTTGTTGAATGAAGCTCTCCTGAATCATTTGCAGAATGTGCACCATTAACAACAATTAAACACAATTTAAATAAAAGAAAATATAGAAATCTTTGCTTCCAATACTGAAGAAAAGTGACATTCAGTCCTCATATTGAGAGACTTTCTGCTCGCAAGCACTTCAAAAAAGTAATCTTAAAACCACTTAGCTTACTTGTCAAAAAAGCTACTTTTGAATGAAAGGGTGCATGCATGCCTGCAGAAGCCCTTTTCAGAAACCTCACAGCTCACACATGAAGCCTTACTACACTCTTGAACCTCTGTGATCCTTTAATGGATGAAAGATCATATTCCTTGAAGACCAAAGGCATATTAGTGGTGAAGAGATTAACCAGTTTCTCAGGACAGGCTGCAGTTGATTGGCTCTTGGAAAAGCAACAAATGGAGAGCCAGACCAGGGACCAGAGGACAGCCGGAGCTGTGAAACCTCTTAGACCTGAGTGTGCTATCAGAAACTGCATTTCATTCCTATTTTGTGTGATTATTTTGGGCCCACATTCTGAGGAAAATGAGTTTCACCAACTTCATTCACGTCGTAGTAAGACAGACAGAGTTAAGGTGCAGAGCAAAGTATTTGAAACATTTGATTTTTTTATTTTTGTTTTATATTTTGTCATGCTACAGACAAAACTTCAATGTATTTATATGGGTTTTATGTGGTCAACAAACACAGCATTGTGTTTATTTGCAAAAGAGAAGAAACATTAACCATCACTTTTTCCATTTTCTTATAAAGAAAAGAAATAAAAAATGCAAACTTTCACTACAATTGCATGTTATGTTTAGGGTAACTAATGTGCATTAAAGCTGCATTTCTTTTACATTAATAATTTTGTGTACAGTTTAGAAAGTTTTTTTTTTTTAATTCTCTTCAAAAGAGATTTGATGTTACACCCACACAGATGATAGTAAACGGCAAAATTGACTTTTTATGGCTTTCCTTCAGCAAGGAAAGTTTTATTCTTGCCACTTATTTAGTCATGTTTTATAGTATATTACCTCCAGGCAGTCTCTTTCCTCTGAGCTGTGGATGTCAGCAGTTCTTCTTGGGGACATTGTTTATGAACTAATCCCACTTTAAATTTCACTACCACTTGATATCTCGCCTGTCTGGTGTTCTCCTTTGCCTTCCAGATTCTGATGTTGATTCCCTGTCTTCACAAGACAGCTGGATTTACACCAAGACTTTGCTAATGTGCACTCTGTGTACCATCGAGAGTAATTGGTAGCACCAGATTTATTTTAGTAGTTTCAGATTAAAAAAGGCCGAATACAAAAGCGAGGTACATCTGTGATATTTAAATTTGTGAAAATGTTCAAAAGCCATGTTTTGTTTTCGTTCCAGATCACAATGCATTTAGTGCTGATTTACTACATATGGTTGAAAACTTCTGATTTTGAAGACATTTACAACTAAATCTCTGACTTATCATTTCTCTCAGTATTGTGGCATTTAGCAGAGAGAAATAAATCTAATTCTAACTGACCTAAAACAAGAGAAGTTTGGTCTGATTTCACTTCAGACAGTGGGACAAATGTTTCACGTGTCTTTTTAGCCAGTGTACTTAAACTTCTCGTTTTGACTGCGCAAAAACCAAGAAACAGATTCATGTAGAGTTTTTGAGCTAACATGTCCATAGCTGACAAAGTGTAAAGAAAAAAAAATCATATGTATGAATACTTTTACAAGGCATTTTAATCCTGTTCTGTCAGGATGTGGATTCAAGCACTTAATTAGTGTCTCTGTTCACACAGACATTGTTTAGCTTCAAAGTCTATAATCTCGTAAAGGACTCCTCCAGGAAAGAAGACATTTGGTTGGTTAACAGATGAAACAGTTGTTGAGCTGCAGCTCGGTCTTGGCAGGGCAACAAGTGGAAGGACATACAGTATAAGGATTATTCATCACCCTTTCTGAATGAGATTGGGCAAAAACTCAAGACACATTACCAAGCTGAGGTTAATAAACTTTACCAGCTTCCTATTAAGCCAGGCAGAGAACCATCTGCAGGGGCCCTGGACAGCCGAAATGTGTGAGAGAACTTACATCGTCAAATAGATTATGAAAACAAAGTCAGAGTATAAAATGACGCTGGAAAACTGGAATGATTTGTTATTGTTCTCTTCTCTTATTAAACAGGACAATGATAAGATAAGACAAGAGAATGGCATTTATTTGTTATTTTATCCCTATATTTTGCTGTTCTACAAAGATTTTTTTAATCCATTTTGCGCATCATCACCATGTACCCCATGTACCACTGCCAGTCTATTTTTAATGTCAAGTTACTCAATTTTAGGTCAGTCTGTGGTCTGCATGATGCACGAGCTGTGAGGGGGAATCATTAACTAAAATCTGAACATCGCGAATTAACCGACCTGTAATTATCATTTGTCCTTGAGCCAGATGCGGACAAAGTTAAGGAGACATTTGGATGGATTTTATACTTCTAAATACGAGAGCCAGTCAGGACGCTATGTACTCACTGTTTCCTCTGGGCTGCTTTTTGCTCTTTTATTCCAGTCTCCTCCTCGAGTTTGGGGATTCAAAAGCGTCAGCTGCGTCCCTCCATTGCGCCTCAGCGGAATGTTGACTGGAATAAAAAGAGGCGCACAGCTACAGGTTGCAGCGCTCACTTATAAAATATAACGCGATCCGGCAGCTTGTGGCCCCCGGTGGTGACACAAAACTCCACTGAGGGAGAAATATTAGCAGATCCCAGAGGCTGCCCTGTCACTGATGCGCAATCCATAAATACTGCCGCGCCAAAGTTATCAGAAAGGCGCGTAAAAATCACCGGCTTTGCGCCTCCGGAGCGGCGCACATCTGTTGGCTGGCTGTGACCGAGAGCGCGGCGGCATGAGTCTACAAAACTATGCGATAAGACGCTACAGTCTCCTCATCTGCGCCTGTTGAGGTGGGAGGAAGACAGCGGGGTACCGGGTGTCGTGTCCGTGATGCAATGCGGGTACAGTCAGAGCTTTGGCCCGCAGTCGTCTTCTCCCTGTGTGTGCAGAGATCCTTTCGCTCTGCTCGTTATCTGCGGAGGCGCGGGGCACATGCGTCTTAATTAACAGCAGCCGGGATTGTCTGCAGGAATATGAGTGAGAGGAAGAGAACATCTGTATCTGGCTCATGGTGCGCTTTTCCCTGCGTGTCACAGCGCATATGCACTATTAACGGTCCGAATTGGGCGTCATGCGTCTTAATAAGGGGCACGCGCCCAGAAAAAGAAAAGAAAAGAAACGAATGGCGCAAGAAGCATGGGCTCAGTTACTGTCCAGGAAGCGGATGAACAAGTGGATAGATGTGCATCATGTTTTATTTATTTTATTTCTGTATTCATGTCACTGACAGCCTTTATGCACCCCCTCTACATGGCAATTGAATTGGAGTCTCTGCATCTTCCAGCTGCGACCTGAAAGCCTTTAACACCCAAAGTATGATTGCATGTTTCCGGCCGGGTGAAGATTCACATTACGATCAATCCTGCGAGGCTGGATACTAAACGAGCTTTGGAGGACAGTGAGGTCACCTTGTCCGATCTGCAAAGACATAGCTGGAAAAATGACACAGGACTTGTAATTGTGTTTTTAATGGAAATTTAATGAGTCACGCAGTGTGACGGTCGTTGGTTCGAATCCCGGCCTGGGGGCTTTCTACATGGAGTTTTTATCTTCTTCCTGTCCATGTGCGGGTTCTCTCCGGGTACCCTGGCCTCCTCCCAGAGTTCAGAAACATGGCTGTTACTTTGATTAACCTCTCTGAAGAGAAACTCAAACATTTTTTCACCTCTTCTGCAACTCATTCAGATGGAGAACGTTTCCATAAAACTGGTGCTCCCACCAACATTTAACAACCAAGTTCAATGTCACTGCTGTAGAAATGCTTTCCCGCATAACGATGCTGCCCCCACCATGTTTCACCATCCAGACAGAGCATTCTGGGTGATTTGTAGTTTGAGAAAAAACTAACACCCCCATAAAGTTCAAAAAGTCCAGTTTTTTTTAGCTTTCTTATGTAAAATTTTATGTCAAAATTTCTTACACTGTGTAGTCAGGTAAATAAGCCATAAGAATATGTCACACACATCCACATGCTCATTGTTGCAGATGGGTGTATTTTACACAAACAAGTGATTTTTTTTCTTTTTTTAGGGGATGCAGGATCTTGACAAACCACTAAATATTCCCCAGCTGTTCTGAGAAGATCGTGTGGCAGCTATGTGAATGTCAGTAACCATTCTGTTTCCTGAAGATCAAACAGGAAAATATTGAAAGCTAAATGCCATTTTACAGTCCGCAACATTCAGTCAGTGAAAGTTGGAGAGCGTTGTCCTCTTAGTCCAGATAACACTCGCACTTCCCACTATCAAATGAGAAGGTGGGAAATCAAGTGGTGGGAAGACAAAAGGGACACACAGCTCGTCTTTATGAGACATCACAGTTGACTCAGAGCAATGTTTTACCTGATAAATCACTTAATGAAGCTAATGTGAGCACATCAGAAGCAGCCGAGCAGGGGCACGGCTTTTAAGCATTGAGTGCACTTTGAGTATTTTAAATGAACTTGTAATAAGGCTGACGTTTGGGTCTGCAGACTGTTGATATGGGTCCATCCAGCACTCCTGCCGCTCTGTCTGCTACATCCTCTGAGGTGTGGGAAACTGAGGCTGAACCTGTAGAGTTTCTATGCAACAAGAGCTGCCAGAATGGCTATGAATATTGTAGCATCTCTTTTGTAAAGATCATCAGCTTTTCGCTTTGAGACAACTCCTTAAAAAGTTTTGTTTGTTCCTAGGAAGACTTCAAGAAAACCCCCCAGTTTTCTTGTGTTTATTTACACATGACATCTGTTTATCTGGCTTCTCCCTTCTCGCCTCTGTAGTTGGTGAGTGAATATTCTGGCTCCAGAAATATTCCCACACCAATTCAAACATCTCCTGTAGTGCACCATGGAAAAAAAACAAAACAAAACAAAAAAAACCCCGGTTTGTTGGCACATAAAAGTGTTTGTACACTCGTACACTATTTGAGTGATAACATTCTCATCTCGTCTCCTCCAGCACCACGAAAAGAGAGGAGACAGCCTGGGATTCTCACTGACAGTGTGAGGGTCAAAAGGGACCCAATAGAAAAAGGACGTGGGACTTTGATAGCGAACAGCAGACAAAATTAACATTGACTACCTACTCATAGTTGCACAGCTTCAAATGAGTGTAACAGGATGCAGTCGCTGTAACAAACAGCATGTAAACAACCTAATAAGTGCTGAGGGTTAGCACCAATTTGCTGGTCAAATTAACTTCATTTGCCATCAAATTAACTCCTGTCTTAAACTTTAAATTCTTGGGGTTTTCCTCTGACACTTTGCTGTTTTTGTCACTTTCACACCACGCCTCACAACACGTGCTGTGTGCTGATTAAAATGAATAAATACTAAGCAAACACATTTTCTTGAGTTTTTCTCTAATTGGTTGGCTTTGGATTCAAATGTGTTGTTAGCTTCCTCTGCTGGGAGGCATCCTGGGTTCTCAAAAATCCTTACAATGCTTTTGGGAATGTCTGAGTTTTGTGACTCAAAGCGCTGTTCTTTTTCAACAAGAGGGAGATGGCAGTGCATATTTTTATGCAGCAAGAATCCTTTTGATAAGTCTCCATGCATGTGTTATCTTGTTGACTTAATGCGTCCAATTTTGTATTAGCAGTTTGGACATTTTTCAATAAGTGCCACAATTAACAAATCGAATAAATCCATTTTCTTAAGGTTGTCAATAAACTTGTCATGTTTATTTTGCACTGTATTTCGGTCAGTCACATGGTGGTAGACATAGTGTAATTTTGAGGTTTTGTATATTCTGCTTAAAACACCTTTTTAGCCTACATTTTATTAATTTTATTGTGCTTGGATTTATTCGGTTATGGACAAAAAGCATAGTGATTAAACAGAAGGCAGATTTTTTTTTTATTTTTTTTTTTTTTTTTTTATTAAATGCACCCTTTTCAGTTTTAAAACAGCTCTTTTGCCAATTGTTTGGTTTATCCTTTGAGAGAAATGTATGACCTCTAAATCTTTGCAGGTTTTGTTGTGGGTCAGGCAGGTCTAAATCGTTCCATCACCATGTTCGTGGCGGCCTACTTTATCATCACAATGACTGTTCTGTCCATTTGTGCCATCTCCACTAATGGGGCTTTAGAGGCTGGTGGTGTCTACTGCATCCTTTTAAAGCTGACACAGTTGACCGCCGTTGCTTTAAAACCTCACTTGGGCGTTGGTGATTAGGCTTTGTTAAGAGGTGATAAAGTATCTTTGCTTTCTGTCATGTTTTTTTCTTGCTGATGTCTGTGGCTGCGCTCTGTTTGTTCTGGGCTTGGTGGAGACCATCATGTTTTTTTATTTTCCTTACATGAACCATTGAGATATGTGAGGGTTGTCATTTATTTGTATACTGCTTTTAAACAATACGTTTATTAAAAGGATAATGACGGTGATAAGAAAAAAAATTGCAGCTAAAACTATACGTTGATTTAACTGCAATCAACTGCAGCACACTGGAGCTGCTGCACTGATCACAGTTCAACTGGTACCTTGTTATTTCATTTCAAAATTGCAGGAAAAAAGTAGCAGAAAGCTGTCCTTGTTTAACATTGACCTCAGTGCATTGTGTTGTAAAACCTCTGCATTGCGGCTTAAAAAAATAACTTGTGATAATTGAATGAAAATGCAGTGGAAACAAATCCACCACAAAGGGAAAGCAAATATGGATGGTACATTTCAGAGGCTATTTTACACCTTGTTAGAAAAGCAGAGGACATGCGTAACATGGAAAAGCTGTATAAAGCTCCCTGAAAGAAAGTTTTCACATCTTTTGAGCAAATTCCAATGCAGTGAAACAGCATCATGTAAAGGGAGTTTTGCAGTTTACCATTTATGATAATTATATATGTCAACATCTATGCAGTAAATGCCAATGTTGCTTAATTACACTGGCTTGTTTTTACAGGTTGATGCCCATATTTACGCCAAAGCTACCTTTATTATTTCTATCATCGTCCTTACCATTCTGGCTTCAATCTTCATTAGTTTTTTCACTGTTGGCCCCGCTGTGGTGATTCTATACTGGCCTCTGGCTCCACACATCGAGCGGAAATCTATTTTGTAAGTGTCAAAAAAGTTTGCAAACTTATTTGTGTACATTTAATACATCTTAGAGATTGTTTTTTATTATAAAAACAATCTCTGACCTATTTTTACCCTTTAAAGCTAATTACACGGTTGACTACACCACCGGCAACATGATGAGTTTTGCCCGACTACATGAAGTCTTGTTCAATGGCTGCACTGGGATCATGGCAAGCTCCAACATGTCGGGTTTTTAATGTTTAAAAGTGCAGATGCCTCCTCTCAAAAACTGCTCTTTGTCAGCGACCGGATTTCATGTTATTAAAAAAACATATAAAGCAGCTCCAGTGCAGGAATTGGATGCTATGTTTATGACAAATTTTTTTTTCTTTTTTTGTTTTTTTTGTTTAAATTGTTTTCAACACTTTAGCTGAAAAATGAAGCTACTGTAACTTTTTCATCAGCCAGCTTAAGTTATACAATCCAGAACTTCTTAGTCCACTCAAAATGTTGTTCTCACTGATTAGACTTGAAAGCTGAAGATCTCATCCACACAGCTGAGGAGTTTTAATGTCCTTAAGGCTCAATATTTGGAGAAGAATTACTTGTGATTCTTTGATTGGTGCCTATTAATCAGTGAAATGGGAGCTTATTTCCTCATGAAACAAGGTGGAAATTATTAAGGAGTCCCAAATGAAGTATTTAATTTAACACCCATCTCCCATTTTGGCAATTATCTTAACACTGTTCCTGTTGCATTTATCCCAGGGTGTAAGTGTTGTGCCCCAATAAAATTCCAAATCACATTTCAGAAGTTGATGGGTAATTTCAATGCCTAAACAATTCCGAAAATGAATTTTTTGTTGTTTTTAACACAGTAGATGAGCAAGAAGATATATCTTAAAAATATCAAGATCTGCAATAAAGAATTGCAAGTGAAAATTGTGCAGCTGGGGGACATCAATGTATGGCCTCCCATGGTGACAGTTGGTATCTACTCCTCCGCCATGTCTGCTGCAATGAGTAACCTCATAGGAGCTTCCAGCATCCTGTATGCTCTGGCCAAAGATAACTTGCTGGGTGAGAATATAAAACATGTTCTGCTGTTAATTGTATGCAGAGTTTTTTGGACCCTTAGAGAGTTTAAGGTCTTATCATACACACGTCTTAACAAGTAAGACGTTATGTCCTGATTTATCTGTAGTATATGTGAATTAAATTAATCCGTAAGCGGTAGAAATGACTGAATCAACTAATGAGCTCATATAGATCAAATGAGGTGATTAAAGCAGGTTGATTCTGCTCAAGTTATTCATTGATCGTTTAGTTTATCTAATTAGGCTTCTCTTGTGTGCTTGTCTAAGCATTTTAATATTCATCCATCTGTTTAAAATTGGCATTGCTCCTTATTGTGACAAAATGTCACTTGTTACTGATTTTCATGGTGGAGGCATTTTAATGAGGAAAGCTTCGTTTGTCAACAGATGGCTTGCTCAGTTCACTTAGAAGGAAAAAACCTTTTCCATTGTTTGTTCAGCTTCACAAGTTCATGATGACTCAGTTGTTTGTGATTTTTTAGATGATGAGCAATATGAGAGATTTTCCTAATGTTCCACATTTGTAGAGGTGGTGTCTTGGCACTGGGGAGGAGAACATCTCACAGTGGAAACCCCAGGTTTCTGGACTTATCTCCTGGTTTCTTGCACAGGTAAATCTTTAGCTTATGGTTTAAGAATGATTCCCATTTACCAATCCATATTGTTTTTCCTTACAACGGTGGACATCTCTACTTTAAGGGAACAGTTTTGATTATTGATGAGAATTGTTTTAATTATCTCTTACAGCTGTCCATAAGTTCTGTAAAACATGGAGTACACAAGTTTTTAAATAATTGACCACCCTTGATATGGCCCTGCTTTTTGTGTGTTTGTGGCAGATGGTAGGGCTTCTTAACCGTTTTTATGGTCCAGGCCATCTGTTGAAGAACAACAGGGATTTCTAACCTTTAGAAAGATGCATATCACAGACCCCACTCTGTGATTGTGTTGGTCTATCACTACATGACTCAGTTGCTGTCATTCCCAGTTGCCTCCATTTTGTTATGATATTGATAACGCTTGGCTGTAGAATATTTGGTAGCAAGGACATTTCTAAATTGACTGGATTTGTGCATGGTATCATGTTCCTACACCACATTCTTTTATAAATATGTTCAGAATCAGTCTGCATGGCTTTGTGCCAGATTTTATACATATATGGCAATCAACGTATTTGGAATACCTGAATTCAGTGAATTGGAAAAGTAGAAGTTTTATCGATGTAGCATTTTATCAGCAACAAGGCAGTTCAAATGTAACAAGTAGTATTGGTATTTGCCTTGTTATGATGGAATAAATCATGAAGTACTTCAAAACATTTAACTATAAAAGGTTGGAAATGTGTTTCAGAGAATCAGGTAAATGTTTTCTCTTCTTCTCATTGATTGTAATGGATGATTGAAACAACAGATGTGTTAGTTAGTTTGGTGGTGGCTGTCTTGAAGTAAACATGAAACATTATTTCAGATTAATCTTATCATCTAACCACTCAGGAAAAAAACTAAATGTTTGCATCATCTTCAGTTTCATTTCAGCAAATGTCTTAATATTAAGCTGTCATACTATATTTGTATTTTCCAGCAATGGTGAAGGTCACATAAACTGAAGTTGGATGTTCACTCCACTAGGTGATGCTGTTTGCTGGCAAATTAAACACCATAGTTGCCATTGCAACCATCTTCTTCTTGTTGGTGTATGCAGCTGTAAATATGGCCAAATTTCAAGTACTGGCACTGGAGGCTGCAGTGATTTATCTGTTTTGAGATTTACCTGCCTGAACAGTGTATACATTTTTTTGTTTGTTTTTGTTTTAGACCATCTTTCCGTTTCATTGTTTCACAAGGCACACCTGCCCTCTGGGCATCTTTATCCACCTGGTTATGATGTTCCTTATTAGTTATTTTCATGCTTTCTCCAGCACACCACTGGATAAGCAGCATCTGGATAAGCTCCTGATGGGGCCCAACAGCATCAGGAGCTACATTAGTCAAGCTCTCATCTTCCATCAGGTATCTGTCAATAGTTTCTACTATAAATTAGTAGTGCATTAAACCATAAGTTTTAATGTATTTTTCTGGGATTTTATGCTCTGGCCAACACAAAGTTCAGTATAAATGTGTAATGAAGAATTGGTCCTTTTTGTCATGAGGGGGTACTACAAGCATTTGCTGGTCAGATGAGACCAAATTTTAGACTTTTTGGGCTGTGGGCCAGACCTTGTGGCATAATGCCAACACTGTTACTCACTGAGCACATCATACCCATGGTGAAACATTGGGATGGCAGCATCATGCTGTGAGATATTCCACTTGTTTGAAAAAAAACTGAGCAATTTTAATGGGGAAATTGATAGATGCCCAAAAACCTGCTAGGGCTTTTAAAATAATTGGCTGAGGTGAAAGTTCACTTTCAAGCAGAACTATCATGCTAAACATACAGCCATAAAGGATTGGTTTTGGCCAACGTGCATTTACCTGCTAAATGTCCCAGTCAATTTCTAGCCGTAAATTTAATTGAGAATCTGTGGCAGGACTTTATTTTCTTCAAGACTTTCCATCATGTCTTAGTTAGAAGTACATTGTTCCCCAAGGAATGGGTGAAACCCTTCACTCTCTTGACATGCACTCTTGGTGATGTTGGACTACAGGACTCTGGAGAGTGAACACAAAGGCATGGCGCGCTCAAATATTTGTACTATTTTTTTTTAAAAACAGTTTCTTCCACTTCACAATTGGGTGCAACTTTTTGCTGTATGGCCATTAAGAAAATCCTAATATAATACATTGAACTTTGTAGCTGTAACTTAAAATCTGAAAGTTCAAGGAGCATAGATCATTTTTCAAGACCATGTTAATGTAAACATTAAGATAAATTGTTTGTGTTTTTAGGTTTGCAAGTACTTGTTGCTTCTGGAAGGACCATGTGAAGTTCTGGAGGCCACAGGTGTGTTGATGGTAGCAAACCCTCGGACCTGTACGAGTCTCATGACTTTCATCAACGACCTGAATAAAAGTGGCCTGTATGTCCTGGGACATGTGAAGCTTGCACTGCTTGGTAAGTGTCTTTCAAATAGCTACAGCACTCCTGAGAAGTGGATAGTTCACACTTGCAGTAATATTGTTTTACAACATGCCAGTGATAATTATGGTCGGGTAAAACTCTGACCTCCAGCTGTCTTGTTTAGAGAGATGAAGCCTTTGTTTTCAGCAGATTTAGCATTACATCTAAATTCACAAAAGTATGCCTTGGGTTTAGAGTGACTTGTGCAAATATTTATGAACCATTGCTCAGGATAGAAAAATATAGGTTTTCTCAAATTACTCACTTCTATAAGCTACATCCCATCATAAATCATACTTAATATATAACTTTTAATAGCTCGAAAGCTATTAAAAGCTTATCAAAGCTTATCATTTGACAGATGATATTATTAAGTGACTATCAGCTATCAAAAGTTATTTTGATAACTTTTGAGCTTTGAAATGACACATAATACTGTTCCACTTAAAATATACAAATTTCTGAAAATGTTGAAGGACCAAGTAGATTGCATCATAGCTTTCCTGTGATGCTCTTGCTTGTTCTAAATGATCACAGGCTGACGATACTGGACCTGCTCTTTTGCCTAAAATAAACAGTTTAGCACCAAATGATGTGCTTCTATATTCACAGTGAATAGAAAGTGCTGATTACTTCACTCAAAACATTATTATGTGTGTGTATGTTCACCTCACTCAACAAACATCAGCAAATAGGTGATCAAGGCATTTTGCCAGCTGATTAAGCAGAGACATTGGCGGCAAATGCCACGTGTGCTTTGACGAAATTTCCATGAGTTCATTCTGGCTGAGTACCGACACCCACCTACACGTCTCTGACAAACAGCCTGTGGGAGAGAGTGTATCCCCAGATGGCGGCAGGGTTGGCTCCGTCTAAGGCAAACGGGCATCAAGATGCTATGAACTGCTTCATGTTTTCTTGGTATGTCTCTGTGGCTTGAGATGAACTTTATTTGGAAATAACAAATTGGCAGCTGTTCCCTCGAAGCCTCTGGTTGCTCAGTTCAGATAGATGGATGTCAGCTCTCTCCACCTACTAAACCAACAAGTAGAGAGGGGGAAGAACTGACTCACTTCCGGATGCTGATGAGAGTTACTGATAATGGAAAAGCACTTTAATCCTTGTGCATTTTATTGTGATCTTTTACTGAGCTGGAGCCGTGTCTTTTCTATAAATGTATTTTATTTGAGTAGTTCCTGTTTTCAAAGGTGGAGCATCACCTCACCACTTAAACTCCGAGAATTTTAAATCACCATTTGACCACCATTTGTTTGTCAGAGTAACCTGTGAAGATGTGTGTGCAAACAATAAGCATGTTTTTGAAGCACTCCCACTTTAGCTTTATGTGAACTATTCTCTACAAATCATTTAAAATGAACTTGGAGAAGGCCTCAAGAGTTTGACCCTCTTTCAAAAAGTTTTTATGTACTTTATTATTTTTGAAGCTGCAATATACAATAAAAATCCTTTATTTATAGCACAAAATTGCAACCAGTTCCTCTTAATATGAATATTTGTAATGGAGCAACAGCTTTAAAGTTCAGACCAGATTAGAGCAAAAACCCACACATGCAAAAAAAATCAAGGCAAATTGGTCCCCAAATTAAATTATCAATAAAATAAGTTTTATGTATTTTTTTGTTTGTTTGTTTTATTAACAGCCTGTCCAAATGATCTGTTTCTACCTTCAACCATGGTTACAGCTGGTTCACTGTGATGTTCTTCTGGATTATGGCTTTAACAGCGGTCACGATGGTACATTCAGAAGTTTAGAAATGCATCTGTAATCACTGTATATTTTGAAACATTAAGATTTTTGGAAAAATCTTTTTGCTTTGCCAGCCATAAAACTCCAATACTTTCTAGTGACATACCTAAACTAGCAGATTCCTTTACAAATAGCAAAAAAGCTTTTGAAGAGTCTTTTCTGAGGTTTCTTTGTCTTTTTACACATCCGTTTTTTGACATTTGATGCATTTTCTGTTATACACTTATTTTTTAACCATTAATTTAATCTGAAGTCTGATTTGCTTTAATTACTTTTTATGTGTGGGATATCTGGGTTGTTGACATTTGGTGTGAATTTTCTGTGAATGACTTCATTCAAACTAATAAAAAGCTGACATGTTAAATGTGTGTTTCACCAGCTATAATTTAAATGAAAATAGATATGTGGGGGAAAAATAACCACACACCCACAATATTTTTATATTCTCTTGCATCATTATTACGATTTGGCACATAAGGTGGGTATTTCTATAGCTTTCATGTCAACATGTGAGAAGTTCTCAAAGAGGGTGTGGATGCTGAAGAGTCTGGGGAAAAGAGTTTTTTTTTTTCTTCAAAACAAGAACATACTGGATGTACTTTCTCTTTGGTACATTGATTCTGGCTGGAGCTGAAATGCTTCTTCTGATCAGGAGTCGGTTCCATCTGTGGCCTACGTCATGTTTGCACCACAATTTACGTGAATTGTCACCTGCCCACGCATTGCTGAAAAATTGCCTGTTGGAGGGAGAGTGTTAACAGACTGAGGCAAGCCCTATTAGGGGATGCAAAGTCCGCCCTCAAAATATCTTAATCAGTCGTTTGTTCAACTACAGCACGGAACAAGAGAGGTGCCGGCATAGCTTCACACATCCAAAAAATGTTGCAATCACAAAGAGTTTCCCATTATCTCAGTAGCTGTAAGGTGTCAAGAGATTCCTTCACTGACTGTGGGAGGCTTCAGACATCCTGTTTTCAGCTAAATGATGATGTCAAGAAGGACAGAGGACAAACTGAGCCCAAGAGCAGGACAACTCAGAAAAATGGGTTTAAATGTATCTGCATGCTAACAAGCTTATCTTCTACTCTCATTTTCAGCCATTACTGGACATGAAAAATCCCACATCTGGTGATATCTTTTAGTTCATTGTTTTTTGTCTTTCTTATACAAAGTGAAGGCAACAAAAGTTCTTTGTTATGAAAACAGGATACAATAAAAACTTAAGCAATTCAATGTGAAATATAAAACAGGATGTGTTTTTAACAGAGCTGATATTGGTCTGAAGAAAGGAAACAATTCTGAGAAAAGCACCTTAAGCATTTCTTTACACAGCAGCAAATATGTCTAATTGGACAGACAGTATTTTCAGGAAGAAAAATAATTATGTTTTGACCCATTTCTGATTTTCACTTTTAATATTTTATCATTTTATTTGATGTAGGTTTCTGATATACCTGACTGAGCCGTACCAGCTTCAACCCGTTCCGAGAGGCAGCTTTGCTGTACAGGATAACTTGACAAGGCTGATCGGTTTCTCATTAGCAAGTAGATTTGGCAGGAGCTTAAATGCATCCTCTGATCAACAGACAGAGCCATCTGTGGCTTACGTCAATTGTGCACCAGAATTCTACATTTCTCGTTTACGTGCATACTCACCAGCCTCCACCTCACTGGCAAACAGGATGTAGGAGGAAATGTGTTTGCAGACGTGGAAGAACTCTATATGGGGATATCACAACCACACTTAAGCAAGAACTCTGTTATCATTTTTTAAACAAGAAGGGAACAACAGCCTTTTATGTGCAGAGAATAGCATTACTGTAATCACAAAATCAATCAGTGTCAATTTAATAAAAACATCACAAAATGATGAAATGCTGCAACCCTATTATTAATGGTCAGAAAATGTATTAATGAAATAAGTACAATTGTCAAATTCTAAAAGATAACATACATACAGGTCTCACCAGTAAGACATCTTACTGGTGGATTGCACGTACCGTGGGGAAACAACTTGTCTTCTTGGGATTAAGATGGGATTAATAAAAATTATATCTTAAACAGTATTTTCACATTTTCAACATGTTTCTTGATATCTAATAAAGTTTATATAATATATCAAATTGAATTTCACACCTGCAGCACCAAGATGAAACTATAAATTCATATGTGCACAGTCTTTGATCATTTCAGGATTTCCTGGGATGGGAAAATGGGAAAGACATGAAACCATGAGGTTCATGTAAGTCAGATGTGTGTTGTCCTGATAAGTCAAGGGATGGCTCCAAGAATGGATCCATATCTGCAACCAGAACAATAATAACAAATCTTAAAATATCTGTGATTGAGATTATGAGGGGATCTATGTTTATCTTGCCACCACATGAGCAGGATAATAATGGGAGGATTAAAAAAACATCCCAAGTTCAGAAAGTTAGGAAAGTGTGACAAATATTTATTTGAAGATTTATTAGATTGATTAAATATTTCTACCAGGGCGTCCAGAGTGCAGCATTATTGACAACAGCTTCCACAGAAAAGACCAAACTAAGATTAGGAGAAAATTGTGATACTTTATCCAAGTTTCATTCAGGAATTTGCACATTTTTGGAGTGAAAAATTCTGCTGACATTTTATGCTGAAAAATCTTAAATTTGAGTTTGAGTCTGACTATTCACTGAGAATATTTTCCCATCCAACTACGGTCCTTTTACAGGTGAATTTATGTTTACAGGCAATGTTCAACATTATTATGCTTGCGAATAAATATTGGGGTGTTGAGTAAGATAACGGGACAAATTCAATGTTTATTTCGCTGGAAAGAAAGACCAGGAGTTAGCAGACGTTTATTGCAAGAAAAGATATGTATATTTAGCCCAGTGGGACATTAGCTCACTCTATTAGCCTCTGGGGTCTGTGCTAATGACGTTCAAACTGTGGAAATAGCACAAGTGGATGTGAGGGTGGGAGGCAAAGACTGCAGAATGTTTTATCCTGTGGGAGTGTGCAGTAAGCTTCTCTCTTCTACTGCCCACACAACCCCGGTGAGTTATTTGTGGCTCGTTTGCACACACACAGCTTCGAAACTGGTGTGATAATCTATTGTTGTGTGTCCGACTTGTATCTCGTTGTGGTTTTGTGAAAAGGTCTCCTAAGCGATTAAAGTAGCTCAAATAAGAATGGTTTTACTTTAAGTTTAAAGTTAATGCTTTTTAAAGGCCACAATGTAATTACAACATTTAGCATAACAGGCAGAACTTATTGTTCTTTTCATCCATGTTTTACCTTATGTGCCCCTTTTTTAAGCATGGGGGAAAAAAAAAACAACTTTTCAACAATTAGGCCCAGCGGTGCCTTTGGTTTGTGGTTTTGGAGCAATCTCTACTGTTTTATAGTTGAATTAAACATTACCTTGCTTTAACCTTCACATGCAAATGAGTAAAACACTTAGACAATAAACCCCCAATAAATCCTTTCACCATGAAGGTCGTAAAGCTATGTCTTCATTATATGTTGCCAATCTTCTTCTGCGGCATTTCACAAGGTTGATGCATACAGAAAAAATAAATGAAAATAAATAAATAAATAAATAAAAAATGTTTGCTGTTAAATTAATTTGTTATTTGGAAAAATGATTTTTTTGTGGCCTAATAAATTTTGTAAGTTAATGACTTAAGCTTACATGGAAAATTTCCCACTCCAGCACAACTCAAATGATTGCGCTACCTCTTAACATTCCTTCATGCATGTCATCCTTTCATTCAATCCAGGTGTGCAGCTATAACACATGCAGGACAGGCCAGCTGTTTTTGTCTATGTTGGTAAGAAATAGACTTTTTTTATTTTTACCAACAATAAATTTTTTTTTCTGGCATCACTCCCATTTAATCGCTTTGTATGCAGAGAGTATTGAAAGGTTTCTATAGAGACTTGGTGACTCCCAAAGTGTCATGTCAAGTGAACTTTAGACATGTTTTTCCCTTCTTACTCACTGTGGGACAGGACATATGCCTGGATTAAGAACACAAAAAACGTTCACCTCTAAATCACAATTGAACAACAACACCAACAATTGCTCCAAAAATGACAGTGAAGTGAGTCAACACTGAACATATACATAAATAGTTTATAAAGTAGGGGGATGTTAAAAAAAAGCGTAAATTGTGACTGAACTGAAAATCAAATCTTCTAAAGGCTTTAACGACAACATTTGGTGGATTCAACTGGTACAATTATAACTGACTCATTGTGTGTATCCCTCAGTGGGTTGTTAGAGCGATACCAGTGGTTCTAATGATCATAAGTGTTTGTTGTCTTCCTCCACCCCCACATTGCTGGGATGCCCTCATCTCCATGGAGAATGTGGTTACAGCCTGGTCCACGTACTCCTCCTTTTGCGTCACTCTGACTCTTTTACTTCCATCAAAAAAGGAAACATTTCCTCTGCATGATCAAGTTGCTTGCAAGCCATAAATGGTTTACCTGGAAATTATCACCCAATGTTCAGTCAGATAATTTTTGTATCTCAATATGATATTTCAAAGCTGGCAGACTTATATTTCACTTTTTATTAGAAACAAGTTAAAACTATGTTCTGCAATTTCACCATTACTACCTTATGTAACTGAAGTGGATCTCAATAACTGTCATGTGCATCAGAGATGGATTGCTTTTAGATTATGCCCTACATATTGTCACTATGTGCCTTTTAAGCTGAATTTGAAGTAATGGTGAAATTAGAGTAGGCTAATAACTTTTGCAATTTGATTTGAAACACTGCCAAGAAATAGAAACATCAGTAAAATATTCTACATACCAGAGTGGAAATTTTCACTTACTATAGTCTCTGTAATTCTTAATGTTGCTAATTTGCATCACACCTACAATTTCTTTTTAAAATCTATTTTATGTGATGACTTCAAATTAGCGTTCACTACTTCAGACCTGCTTGGCAGCAAAAATCTCTATATTTTTCACAAATTTTTGAGTGAAATAAGGTTTGAAGAAGCTAAAAAAAAAAAAATTCCAGAAAACTGGATAAACCACTTTTCTAATAGTGCTTTAAAGATCTAGTGACAATATGTGTAATTATACTATTTCATTTAAAATTTAAAACCTCTATTTCCACATGTCTCCAGTGGAGTACGCAGCTTCACGTGCGCATCTGTATTTGTTCAACTATGCGTCATTGAACTTTATATGGCATGTGCCCTAAATTCCTTTTTGCGGTGTTTCGCAAGCTCCTCCCGGGCTCGGATTCCCGAATCTTCAAAGTTATTTAAAGCGTCCAAACAGAAACATTTTACATCTCTTTTAGTGACCCAATACGCCTCCTGAGCATCGCGTAGACCTGGTATATACCACGCTGTGAACAAAGTGCATTATCACAGCAATTAATTTTTACGTAAGAAAGACTATAAATTGGACACACTTTTCAAAAGACCTCGAGAGATAACACAGTTTTGTTCAGGCAAACCTTTTTGTGCTTACGCGAATGACTGCGCACAAACAGTCCCCGCCACATTGCCATGCACACTCTTGTATAACCTTTTAGGTAACAGCCGGTCGCTCTGAACCGGTATGAGCCAACCCTGGCCACTGCTTCATTCACCGGCTTCTCCGGCGTAGTGATTCGCTCTCTCTCCACACTGCCATCAGGCGTGGGTTTCCATGTGAAAAGCCCGTCACAACCTTATATAAAATGACTGACAGCAGAAAGGACGAATCACGATGCGGAGCGGTGGCTACGTAACCAGCCTCCGTCAGCTCGTTGATACGCTGATTGGTCCGAATCACGGAGAGGCGATTGACTGGCTTTTATTCAGACCAATGGGAGAAGAGCAGTAGGAAGGGCTAGAAAACGGGCTTGTAATGAGGTCACTGCTTTCGTTGGAGATCCAGGACAGTGCGTGGACACCGGAGCCGGGGAGAGAAATTTGTGAAAGCAGCCCAGAAGGAGCGGACGGACCAAATCCTGCAGGAAAGGTGGCTATATCTTCAGGGGTTTTATTCCACGCAACCAACGGAGAAAATAGAGTTGAAGCCCTCCGTGAGGTTTGTGAAGTTTCTTATATGTCCGTATGAAATAACGAGTTGGGTATTGCATTATAAGGTCACACCTCAATTAACTGGACGTCTGCACTCTTGACTGCTGGAAATCCCTGACGGAGTAACCGCTTTACCTGCTACGGGATGATTCAGCAGCTGACCGGGGCTTTAAGGAACTCGGCATACGGCGAGTGAAAGCATCCAGAAAGAAAGTTGAAGCAGTAAAACTGGCGCAGAGTGGCCGGAGCGGTGAGTCCCTTCTGGAGCTCAGTAGATACAAGTGAATAGGTGAACCCTGTGGTGTCAGTGTCACGAAAACGCCGGTACGGAGCCTTATGTAAAGTGTTATGCTGCAGTTGCACATGGCACAAGTTCACATGCCGCTCCGATTAGGCAATATGCAGTACGAGGAGCTGAGTACTTGGAGGCTGGCAGAATGAACCGTTCATTCATTGTAATTACATGAGTGAGAGCACAGTGACTGCAACTTTAAAGATGACAGGGCCAGTGCCAAGGAAAGGGTGCTGGGAACTTATTGTATTATATAATTATGGTATATATGTAACATTTTTATAATTTTATTATAGTTTGTGGAAATAATTGGGTCATGCATGAATTTTGCAAGTTCTCTCTGTGGATTCTCTATAGTTACTCCAGTGTCTTTCTCTGATCCAGAAATATGCCTGTATGGTTATTTGGCCTGAGTCCATTCATGAAATTTTGGCCCTGTTTTGTGACTTGGTTGCTGGAGATAGGGAGGCTATCATTCCCCCCATAGCACTGCAAGGGTTACGAGAATGTCGTAAATTATTGGATGGATATTTTCTTATTTTCATATTCATTGTTTCTTGTTTTAATGTCTTTCACTCACTCTTTGGCCTGGATCACCTAAGGATGTATGACATTTATAGAATTAGAGTTTTGAAATCTCTGGATTTAAAAAAGAAAAAAAAATAGAATATTCTAATATATACATATTTGGTAGGTTGAACAATGGAAGACTGGAAGTGGTGTGACTTTAAAAGCGTCTGCCACATTTCAGCTTCGATACTTTCCAGTCTTACTGTTGGTTTAATCCAATTCACCACAATGTGACCATGATCTCTTCAGTCAGGCATTTAACTACCATAGAGATAAAACGTAAGTGAACTGAAGTTAAATCTGATTTGACAGCATTATAGCAGCGCCAGATGTCTTTCGCTCACCTTAAATCAAATAAAATGCAGTGGAAAGCTTTGCACGCTATTCAGGTAGAGGATGCTCTCTGCTAACTTCTACCAGCCTGCAGCAGTAAAATGCAAACATGTAGTTGTCAAAGGTATCCAAGGGACTACTTTTTTTGCTGAAACTTAAACTGGCAACACTCTAGAAAGGCTTATTAAAACAATTTATATTAGCAAAAACAAACAAAAAAGAAACATTTCCTGCAGGAATTAAGCTCAGTGTCATACCCTTGTAAGCAACCAAAGCGTTATGTATGCCAACCTGTGCCAGGACCAAGTATTAGGAAAATTTATTAGTGTTGCTTTGGTTGCTGTTAGGTTAGATATCTACTTCAGAGATGCATGTATCTCCTAAATAAAAGTTTGAATGACATTCTAGAAGAGTTAGGGTAGGGGAGTTGAAGTTATGCAGTTTTCCAAATTTGGTCCCCCAATATAATATAATCAAGAAACATCCTAGGGACGGTCCTGATTTAAAAGTTGTAGGTTTGTTTTAAAAATGTGTGTGAAACTCATAATCGCCTGTTGCAAGATAATGATTATTTTAAAGTATAGACCTTACATTAGTCTATAAGAACAAGAAGCAAAGTAAGAGAAAAGGCAAATCCATAAATTCAGGACACAAATTTTAGTAAATTGGCATGTATTCAGTCTTGTGTATTTCCATACTCCTGAACAAAATGTAGTGCCATTGTTTCTCTCAAAAGTTAGGCTGTGTTTTTTTCTGTTTGTGATTGTGAAAATGTTCACGTGTGGAAAAATTCCAGGAGAGTGAATACTTTAGAAAGGTACTCCAGCCTTATTCTTTGGCCAGCTTTAAAATCCGGAACATCAGATTGAAGTTGGCTTTAACAGTTGCAGAATAATAAAACCAACTTCAGTTTATCTTCATGAATGGAGTGGGAGGAGTCAAGATGTTTGACGCAAGTAGAGGCTGACAAGGGATTTGTCATTTAGATCTGTTTATCATACAGTTGAAATCAGAGGGAGGGGTTGCCGTCTCTACAGCTCTCCACGGACACACACAGCGGCAGAGCCAAATGCTCAGGAGTGGAGAAGTTAAATGAGCATATTAATGTTCTCAAAGCTGATCTAAGTACAGATGTTCCCGAAAAAGAACATTTTAAGGCGTTGTCTCTGAAATGATGGTGCCACAGTGCTAGTGCAACCTGCTGAGAGCACAGAGAAGTTTTTGCCAGCCTGTGCATGCCCTCTGAAACTTTGAGTTCAAGAATCCAGAGACCAAAGCAAACTAATATTTAGGTTGGCAGTCGCTATGCAAGATGCATATTGCAACAGAGGGCAACTGAGTTTCGGTACATAACAGTGCAGCAAAAAAAGTGATAGCACTGAATCTTCATCAATGTTAAAAAAGAGAGACATTTTTTGTGAATTTGTCCTTGATTACTTAATGAATGCAATAAAGTGTTGTGTGTAGGGTAGTGACACAAAAGAAATAACGATGAATTAAATTCTGACTTAAATTGATCAACTTTATCTAAATTTAGATACTAATATTTACAGTATTTACAAACATTTCGTCATAATACCAGATGTTTGTATTTTTTCAAATTTAATTTGATGCAAATTAACTTTTTTTTTCTCCAAAATATTTAAAAACTGCAGCAGTTGCCCTTGAGTTCCCTACCATGATATGTTTTCAGCAGATTGAAAGTTCAAACGTTAATTTAAGAGTAATAGACTTTCGTGTGCTTCTATTAACCACCAACAAGTTTTCAAACGGGATTAAATTGACCATACAGTATGACACATATATACCTCTTAATTGTGTTATCTTTCTCATCTTGCGGTTCTAGACACCTGCTACTTATTGACCGAACCTTAATGTCGGATGTACGTCATAGCTTTTATAGCGTGCCAGCCAGGCGGTGCGCCCTTTGACCGCGTCATTTAATCGAGTCAGTCCATGTGCTTATTACATTATGAGGAAGAGTCTGATGACTCTGCAGAAACAAAAAAAACGTGAAAAAGTGGTTTGGGAAGCAAAGTCCATTGTGATTGGTTTTTAAAATGATCAGTGGATTTCCAACAGGGACAAAGGAAAGGCAGATTTTTTTTTTGTCCTTTCCTCCTTTCTCTGCAGCTGCTTAGCTGGAATTTATTCATTGGCAAAGAAGTAAAATTTGCTTTAGTGCACTTGTGCATGAGACACAAATAGCTTCCTTTACAATAAAAAATGACATAGTTGATCTGTAGATGTCTTGTTAGCAGCCTCTCCTTACATAGAAATGCCCAAAGGATCGTTCAGAAATATTTTAATGTAATGTCTAAAAGTTGAAACATGTTTGTAATGTCTGCTGTTGCACAATCACCTGACTTGGATTGATTGTTAGCTAATAAATAAAGAATCTCCCACATTGGTAACCAGTACAATCTTTTGGACTTTGTGGTCTGTCAGGTTGTCAGATAGCGCTTTCAGCTTTGGACTAGACTTTCCATTGCATGTTCTGCCTCAGTTGCACTTTCTGACAGGGGGAAAAAACAGCTCAGTAAGTGCTTTGAGAGGTTCAGAGGAGTCTGTTCACTCTGTGCAGAAACATTGTTTGAGGAATGTCTCTAAGTTACATGGGGGAATGGGTCCAGTTGTTGCATTTTGTGAAGGGGATTTTTTTATGATCCAAACCACAGTGAGCTCAAGTGTTGCATCGTAGATTTTGTTTTTCTTTGCAGATTTACTTTTTTTTTTCCTGACGTCAATTTTAGTTTTTTTTTAATTAAGTCCCAGTCCCATGTTCAGATAGCTTTAGTTTCCTCTTTCAGATTTTTGATTCTCATTTAACATTACACCCTGTTTTATTTTGTAGGATCTCTTTCTTTAGCTGGCTTTGTTTTCGTTCTCTCCTAATGGATAATGTCTGTTCCATACTGTTGATTAGATCTTTTAGTTTATGGTTTTGAGCAAAAATCTTGAATAATCTCACCAAACTCTGGAAGTCATCAAAAATCTTTTCTTGTTCAGCCTCAAAAAAAGCCTAGAAAAATTTGGCCAAATGTCAGGATTCTACATTTCTTTGTAATTGGTGTCCAAGAAGCCATAACTTTGTCTTTTGAAATAATTTTGAGATATATGACTTCATACACTGGCTGCTTTTTAACCAATTTTATGTCAGGTATTTTAAACCACTTTGCTGTGATCTATGAATCACTCAGGCATAAAACAGTAGCTGAACTCAAGGAATGAGCCATGAGTGTGGTGTCTACAGATTACAGACAATTTAGTAAGGTGCTCATTTTATACTGGGTATTTAGACATTTAATTACAGTCAGCATTTGAGGCAAAATGTTCAGATTGGTTTGGCTGAGAAATGTAAATATCAAGAAATACACTGAAAGAAAAAGTAAAACAAAAAGAAAAAACTGTCTAATTTACGGTAAATTACCGGCAGCTGTTTTTATCGTTTTTCTACAAAACCTAGAGCCATTATTCTTTTTTACAGAGTAGCAGATTTTGAATGTTTGAATGGTATAATTGGATTTTAGTATTAACAAGTTCACTACTGATGCTGAAATCCTGAAATCCTGTCGTGCAGAAGAGGATGCATTTCCTTGGCCCTTTGTCAGGTTTTTGAGGATTTTAGGTAATTTCTTTTGTGTTAGTTTTTAGATATTCTCTGGCCTCATAATTCCTCTTCATTCCTTCACTTGTCCACTTTCCTTGTTTTTAAGCAAACCCTGCAAACTGCCCTGGCCGGGTCATTTACAAGTACTAAAATAATGTCAAAATGAAGCCAAGAATAATACTGACCTTCGCAAAGGCCCAATAACTATAGATACTGACCACTGTATACATTTGCAAGAAAATCTGATTTATTGGAAGGAAAGTATACAGAGTTAGGAGTCGTTTAAAACATTTGCGCATTGCTTTTATGTCTCCTATCGTGTCTGGATCCCAGTGCTTTGTCTCTGCATGCCCGTTCTGGTTTTAGCCAAAGACGTCATTAGAGATTTGTTTTTCTTTCTTATTCTCTGCTCTGCTGCACTTTTAATCCTTTAAAGATCTGCTGCTCCTTCTTCTTACCTCTGGCCCCATGCCGGCCACCTGTGTTCAATTGTGACTTGCTCCATTCTGGAACTTTTTGGTCAACTTAAACCATTTCTTTTCACTTTTCAAGACTCATCACCTCTGATTGATCATTTACTTACTGACTGCAGGCTGACCTATTTCACTTGGCAGCTCAAATGCAGGACATGAGCCAACTATGCAGCAGGTCAGAGACGTGTCACACTGTGCACAGTCATCTGATAAGCTCTACAGAAGTGTTAATTATTGATATCCATGCTCCTGTAATTTTTTTTACCACATGAATTTTCAGTTACCGATACCGATAGGAGGGATTATACAGACCACTATGGATTAGTTGATCAATCTAAAGTCATATTCATTATGGTTTCCTGAAATCCTCACAAACTGTGCCCCAAATTTAGGTTAGTTGTAAAAACAAGCTTGGACAAAGTCATACTCAGACATTTAAGGCATTCAACATGACCAGAGGATTGATGAAATGTTTTTTTCTGTTTTTAACTTTGTGCAGGCATTATTCTTCTTATATTTATATAGTTGTTCAAATGAACAGGCAGACACAATCTTATGTTGAAAAATCATCATAGCATTGACTATTTGGCACCACTGGGTACAAATGCAGAGAAAATCTTTACTGTCTGGATCTCATGTCAAAGAACTTTGCAACTTTAACACATTTATAAACATAATTTTTTCCTTCACTGGATGTTAAGCCATGTTTTTTCTAAATATTTAAAATTGTGAATAGAAACAGATTCAATCATCTTTAACACATGTGCTCTCTTTCCACAGATCATTTCATTTACTTTTCATCCACTCAATTGTCATCCTTCTGGCAATGGGATGATTGCGTTCTTCATTACCTGAAACAACCCCAGGAAAGACTTTTTCCTAATGTCGGACGATTCTGACGCCAAGCCCTACCCCTTGCCGGTTCCGGCAGATCGGGATGGAGCCTCGGCTTCGAGCAGCCCCATGGCACAGATGTGCTGGGTGGGCAGCTACACCCAGGGCAGACCTGACCTTGGACTGCCCTCTGAGGGCAGTGATAGCAGCGGTCAGGACCCCGCCCTCTCTCCTCACAACGTGCGCAAGACAACGCGTTCTCGGTTGTCCCCCGAGGAGGATGTGGAGATGAAGAGCAGTGGGTCCAGCGGCAGCGGGACAGAATCGCATGGCAATGAGAGTCATGGCAACGAGAGTCGCGGGAATGACAGCAACGGTCATGAGTCAACGGGCAGCTCCAACAGCCGCAGTAAAGATTCGGCATTGTTAGAATCTTCAGGCAGCAATAAAAGGTGAGAGATGGCAGAACTTTCTTTCCTTTACCATAATTTCTTATGACAAATTTTAAAAAAGACATGCTACTAAGTTTTCCAATCGGTGCCAATTTACAGCAACTTCCTTTTCCACCACAGTAAGAAGGTGCAAGGTGTAAGAAGGTGTTTTTTAGGTGTTGATCAGATAAATTAGTTTTCTGTAGTGATTGGATGTTTTTGGACTTCATGATCATTTCAATTAATCATTTACAGACTTGTCGATTTACCAACCAATCCTTATGTAAATGAACAGCATGGGGTCTCCTGGAAGGGCTATCGCCACAGGGGCCCTAACAAGCACACTCAACTCTGTCAATTATGGCTACAAGTTTAATAGGAATGACCTGAAATGAAGTGAATGTGAACAATACTACTTGATAACAGAACCGTTAGTCAGATGCTTCTTAGAGCACAGAGCAACTAATAAACTGCTGCTAATATGGCTCCATGTCAGTAGGTCCATTTGTCCCTCGCTTCTAAATGTTCACTCTGAATGGTAAAACAGGCAAAATCACCAGATCCCTTTGGCAAAACAGAAGACAAAATCTTTTCTGGTTAGTCTCACCGGAAACGAGCCAAATAAATTGCCATTGTCAGTGTAAGTTTTTTTTTTTTCTTTTTTTTTTCCAAGAATGTAGGGCCATATTCAGATTCAGCTGCTCTATTACTTCTACTGGCATTTCTAGGAATCTACAGCAGTGTGGATATATCAACTGGCTAGTTACCACTCCTGATTAAAACTATAAGATTTAATGTAGACGTCACTTTCTATTCAACACAAAGAGATTTACACAGATGCTTTACTCTTTAGCTATTTGTGCAGCAGGACCTTAACATTAATGGCTGGCATAGCCCATATAACGCAGTTTACAAGCAGCAATACGTACCTTATCTTTGCCATAAAATTGAATGGGAAATTAGGTTTAGGGATTTAGCCACGCAGTCATTCACCTCTAACATCGGCTGATCATCGATTGTGATGCAGTGCCAAAAACAGTTCAGTTTTTGAAATGAGACTTTCGCCAGTAGATCAACAAAAAGGTAAAAATAGTATTAGAGTCACTCAGACCCACCTATTGACGTCAGATAACAGCTTATAATTAATACTCCACGAACCTTTTTCCACTTAAATTGAATATTCTATTATATAATTGCACTCTAGTGATTTCTAATAGGTGAATTTATGCTAAATACGTTTATGTTCTCAAGCATTTGTCGTCATGATTACCCTTGGCATTTCCAGGGCATTTCATTTAAAAATGAAACAGTATGTACTGCCCTCCTTTTAATGGCTCAAAATGTGAGTACTGAATGCATAACTAATGTCAGAAGTAGAGTGAGTCAAAGCTCACTAAGCATTTAACCTTAAAAAATAATCTTCGTAAAAATTTTCCCTCCATGAACGGCCCTTCATAAACAACATTTTTAAATGCTGCCTTGTAAATGGGCACTCCAATTTACTGTGATTCTGTTCAGCTAACAGAGTCACTGAACATTTTTACTTAAGACTAAGCTGTGAGATTCTCACAATAAGGTAACTGGGTAAAAATACCATAGCTTCTTGGTACTTGCAGTAGAATTTGAAACAAAAATATATATATATATTTGATCTGATCGCTCTGATTTGAAACAGAAAAGTAACAATTGTTAATTGTAGTTATTTATTTGTCATTAGATTTAAACTACTCTAAACCAGATGAATAGCAGGACAGAAATATTTTAGCAACATAATATTCCAATCATACCTTGTTATATCTTTATAACAAGGGGCTAATAACATTATTCTAAGCTATCCAGTGCTGAAGGGCAACTTTGTAAAACTGTTTAGCACTTCATAGCTTGGGACTATCTTCCAGCCAGATCACATTATGAGCAGCTGAGTCTAATCTGGTTTCTGGTTGAAGTAGTGGATAAGTTGTTTTGGCAGCAGTTTGGTTAAAACCATGTTTTGTCTCGCAGGCGTGCGATGTGATTTGGATTACATTTTGAGATTATCTTGTATCTCCTGTGTTTTATTGGAAAAGCAGCTGTTGTGCTAACTGCAGTCAAACAACATTATTTTATGGCAAATAATGTTGGTGGTTTGAATATTTTAATGTTTTTCTGCTTTAACTTTACAGACTTGACACATAAAGGAGAATTCTTGTAGCACATTGAATCGTTCATATTTCATCCAGAATTAGTGAATATAAGATTGTCTGTTAAACTTTCCATTTAAACTAAGTCATAGATTCAAAGGTGATAATCTGTAAAAGTTTTAGTGTGTTTATGTGGCAAGAGGCTAGGATCAACATTCAAGGTTTGCGAAAACAGATAAGCTCATGCGTCAATTTTTCTCCTCTGTTGCAAATGCTTAACCGAGGGCAGTATTTTTCTGAACCTTAAGTGATGCATACTTAAGGTTTTATATTCATGAATCTCAACTATTGAAATAAATCTTGGACAGCAGCTTTAATTTCATGCGTTTTTGTGATATCAAACTTCTTTTTCTGACACGTAAGAATTGGTTTAAAACAAAAAAAGAGTCCGTTTTAAAGCTTGTAGAATATTTTCCTGTCATCATCATTTCCAGAAATAGACTCAGACATTATACAGCTCGCCCAGGAAACTTACAAAGCAGAGGAACAAATACATGACTGTATCAACCAGCAGGAAAAGCAAACTGATGTCATCTTGAAGGCTGGAAGCTGGCTTTTCTTCGATGCCAGATGGGCCATGTCACGCTTTCCTACTCCTTGTTGCCATGACAATGCACTGTTTGTGTGTGTTTATCTCTGGGTGGAGCAACCCGGTCGCAAGCTCTGACGTCTTTACTCACTCTAGGCTCTGCCTTACTTTGACCTGCCCTTACTACTTCAGAGCCAGGCTTTTTTTTTTTTTAAACCGCTCCTTTTCTGCCATGGTCTATTTCCCTTCTGGCATCTAACTCTCTGTCTGCTGACAGAATGACGTATTTTAAACCCACATAACTCTTTCTGGTTTTGTGTTGCTACATAGCACCCCTGTCTGCCAAGTCTGAGTCAGCTCAGTTTACTTTCTACAGTCTTTGTTCTCCATTTTTAGGAGGCACACCTCAGAATGTTTTTGTATTTATCTACTATCTTGAGATAGATCTGTATATATATGAAAAATTCTGGAAAAGCAAGTGATTTAATTACAACCAAATATTAACCTATTAAACGGAACATGTCGACAACAATGCATTTTCCTAAAAGTCAGGACACCCATATCCCTAAAAGGTTATCAGACGCCCTTTGGCTTTTGCATGTATTCCCTGCTTTCATTCCATAATGTCTCAATTGAATTAAGACCCAGGGTCTTTCATTTCTTAATAATTGGTCAGTTCTTAATGTTACTAGCATGTTTTATGACCTTTTCATGTTGCTCTGCTTTGGCTCTATTTGCTGCTGCAGTTGATCTTCCCCATTACACTTTCAGCTTTGTGCTTCTCAGGACAAGACCAATAAGTGTTACCAATGGTATTATCTCAAAAGACTCTGACAACTGGCCCATGTTGACATTATTGTTACTTAAATTCTAACTTTAGTTTGTCTATGTAAAATTAGCCAAACCTGTGGTTCACACAGCTAGTTCATCAAATTTTAAACTCAGTTAATGTTATAGATTCTTCTCATCTTGCTGCAATGTCAAACTAATGGCAGGAAAAATTACAATTTTGTAATTGTGAAATAATTACTTGGTCAGACAGAGACTATAAAATACACTCAGGTTACTTTTTGGAAAAACAAGATTGATCCATTGGTTCTACCAAATAGAACAAGATGGGAAAATATGAATTATCAAAAAAGTAAGGCAAGGACATTTACCAACTTTAAAAACATCATATGAAAAACTACAAAGGTATTCAAAGCCTCTTTTCTTAGTTTTGTTCTCCCAAAAAGCCTGTAGACTGAAAGTGGTTAAATCTGACACCCATGCCCTGCATATGTCAGATGCTCTCATGCTGAGCTACACCTTCTACCACACCTGATTCAAATCGTTCACTGTTACTAAGTTCATCAGGAACCTGCTTGGCTTGTTCATTTAAAACATGCAGGACACCGGCCCCAGGCTGGAGTTGCCCACTTCCTGATGTGTTTGGGGTACATTTCCAAGGAGGTTTCATGAAATGTTTTCTACATACTAATATCAGTGATCAGTTTACTATTATGTCCTCCTGACACTGTTAGAAAATAATAATCCTGTACTTGTTTCAATAGAGAAAATAAATTTGTTGCTTAAAATGACCATATGTTCTAGTACCATATGGTCTCCAATTTCTAATATTAATATGACAATTGATCAGATGAATATCACGTGCTCATGCCAAAGTCTAAGCATCTCCTTTGTGACATTTATTGGTGAGCTTGCGTGCGAGTGGCAAAGGCTTTTTGGAGTTTATTCAGGGATCACTGATAAGTGATTCATTTTTATGACTGTACTGTTTTATTTCCCAGAAGCCAAATGCTACATGAATATAGAATTACATCACTGTAATAACTTCTGCTTAGTGTTGTACTGAATGAGCTCCTCTGCGCCACAAATCCTGCAGGTTTTCTGAATATAGACAGAAACATTACAGTAGATTGCAGCTTAAAATTTTTTCCACATTGTTCAGATGTATTAGTTTAACTAATGACTCTGTCAGTCTGTAAGGTTTTGATCATGGTCCCTTTATGCTAGAAAGATTGTTTACTCTGCTAATCATGGACACTGTGGTCAACTTGATTTTCAGTGCCATGGGGTCGATTGATACAAATCAAATCAGATATTGAAAAGAGATAATGTTAAGGATCAAAACAGGAAGCAAAAGAGTGAATGGATTCAACTAATTTATTGATGGTCGTGTTTTTAATTAATTCCCGTCACATTCAGTGAGAAAAAAAAAACATGAAAGCCTAATGGCCATTTTTAAATGTAATGCCTTTGCTGTCCCAGTTATGTCTCTTAAACATAAAGGAATCAACAACCTGTGAGTAGAAGAGTTTTAATTAAACAAGACCAGTTTCCTCTGACCTTCATTTTGTGTCTCTGCTCCCAGAGGACAACTGAATGTCTCTTACACTGCCACTTTCAGCTCCCTCTTTATATAACTTTTCCCTGACCTACAGACTCCCCGCTATGATACCAAGTAGCTCACTGGACACTAAGACATATTTAGACAGTCTAGTCTAAAACCAGCTGTTGGATTGTGCAGGACAGAAGGCTATTTAGATTAAATTAGATTCCTTCTTTGGCTCAGGAAGGCTATTTGTAAAGATGTTACCTATTCTGAGCAGGTAATCAGGGTTATTTATAGGTGTTCAGTTTTAGTTCAGATGAGTCAGGTTCTCAGACAGCTGCTAATAGTCTTGCTCTAAATCTGGCAGCTAATTCTTTATGTATATTATAAGTGTTACATAGGCCATTAGGCCAGAGGTGCTGATTTGTAGTTGCCAGTTTCTGTTGTTTTCTGTTCAGATTTCACCACAGTGTGAACTAAAAAGAAAAGGTTTTGCATTCTCAAACCTGTGTTCAGACTGAAACCATGTGTAGTGTCTCTGGGAACTAAAGGCTTACACTGAACTTGGACTCACCTGTGCCAGGAATAACGATTCGGTCTATTTTAGAACCAGTGTGCTAGATATAGGTAGCATGCAGTGCTACCTATATCTATAAGAAGTCGTACGCTTCTTGTATTAGACACACGGTACAAAGAGAGACTGAGTTAACGCAAACAGGAAATGTTTAAACGGTCAGCCATGATGGCTGTTCCTGAATTTCTTTTAGCAGAGCTCCAGATTTCTCAGCTGAATGAGATCATGAGTTGTTGTCTTTGAGCTGTTTACTGTAAATTCTTATAGACCTGTTATTATCTGAGGGTGTTGAGACTGAACGAAAGTTGTGGTTTGTTTGATTTAGAGCAAATGCTCTTGTAGTTGAGGTCAAACAAATGCTGTTTATGTCAGAAGTAAAACTTTCCTTTCTCATGTAAATATGTTTTCCTGAATTCACTTCAGCAGAAGGATTTTGGTTTAAGAACAACGGGTGTTATTTTCTATTTTTTAAATCTCCTTTATGGATGAACAATGAACATGATAGACTTTTGTTTGTGCTTCTTCTTTGAAAATGAAAACATAGAAAAACTAAACAGAGGACAAAATGAGGATGATAAGATTTAAAAACTCTTGTGTAATATTCAAATTATCTGAAAGATTGCTTTTGGTTGTTCTCATCAAAATTACCAGAAAAAAGGCTTGAAGCCTATCTATATGTGTGCATTGAAAGCATAGAAAATATCACTTTTATTCTTTAAAATTCAGTCTCTAAAAAATATATTTTTATTGAGATTCTAAGTTGCGCAGGTTCTTCGGCTGTCCTGAAGGTAATGGAGTCAGACTGAAGGCAACAAACTGCATTGAAAAAAATGATCAAGCGCGCCTTTCTAAATCTGAGCACCAAGAGAACAGGCAGAGATTCTGTCCACTGCTTGTTCTTTGCCCCCAGTTGTGTTTTGACCTCAAGCTTGACCACAGTGCTGTTGTCTTGCTGTGCAGCCACTGAGATGACAAAGACTTCAGGATAAGAGTGTAATTTTTGTTTTGTATTCACAAAAGGCTTACAAAAACAGCTGATCTTCTTTTAGCTTGAGTTAATAACAGGCCCAAAGTGTGAAAATGGGCACACTTGTCCTTTTTCACTGAAAGAAACTTGTGTACTTCAGATGCGTGTGGAAAAACATGTGATAAGTCTGTACTTCAGAGAAGAATTGATTGTACCTCATTGTCCTCCTTCTGCTTACTTGGAACAGTTGAAAAGCTGGTTGATTAAACATCAGCATGAAATCTCTTTTTTGGAACTGAAGTGATTTTTACTCCATTTTCAGGTTGCAATTTGAAAATATTCCTTCTCTCTTCCACAGTTCCAACTCCCACAGCCCATCTCCTCCCAGCAGCTCCAACGCTTACAGTCTGCTGAGCTCGGAGCAGGACAACCCTTCAACCAGCGGCTGCAGGTTAGCTCAATGACCGCCGCTGCTGTCAGGATCAAGATCGTTATTTAGTCCGTTTGTAAGAGTCCCTTTTCATTAGTGCTATAAGTGACTCTTGGTTGTTTACTTGTCCGTCTTGCAGTAGTCAGGAGTCTGCGAAAGCCAAGAACCAGAAGGAGGTGATTAAAACGCTGAAGGAGCTCAAACGTCACATGCCAGCTGACAAGCAGCACAACAGCAAGTCGACCACACTGAGTGCGCTGAAATATGCCCTGCGCTGTGTGAAGCAAGTGGAAGGTCTGTTGCGTCTTTACCTTATTCGTGCTTCCTATTGTTTTAATGAACAATTTCTATTTGCCTTTAGGAGTATAAGATATATACTGTATATGTTACAGTATAAATAAATGCCTTCGTCATGCCTGTTTATATGCATGGCATGGTTCATACAGCTATTTAGTTCTTCAGTTATTCAATGTTTTGTCATTTTAATTATTAAACAATGTCCTTAGGAGAGGATTGCAAGACAATCCTCTCTGAATTATATGTTGACCAAATTTGGACAAAATCACTGCATCTTTTCTCTTTTAGCAAATGAGGATTACTACCAGCTGATGATGGTCAGTGACAGTCATCCCTCTGGCCCGGATGTTTCTTCTTACACCATAGAGGAGATAGACAGCATCACTTCAGAGTACACCCTCAAAAACAACGTAAGACTAAGTCTTAGTTTGTTTTTTTTTCCCCCAACTACTGCGTGTCACAAGTTTAAGATATCATTTTTTGGCATCTGCAGGACATTTTTGCAGTGGCGGTTTCCCTGAGCACAGGAAAAATCATCTATATATCTGACCAGGCTGCCTCCATCCTCAACTGTAAAAGAGATGCATTCAAGGACTCTAAGTTTGTGGAGTTTCTGATGCCGCAGGATATCAGTGTGTTCTACAGCTTCACCACCCCTTACCGCCTGCCCTCCTGGAGCATGTGCACCGGAGCAGGTACCAGATCTACATGTCTCTATCCAAACCACTAGCAAAGTTCAGATACTATTCAAGGTATGGATATTATGTTGATGTTTCAGCGACATCAACAAAATACTTTGAAAGTCCATTTATTTTATTATGTGTATGCAAATCAATTTAGACAACACTGACATACTATTTTCTGTATATTTCCATTTTGTTAACTTTTGATTACCACTCATTGTTCTTGAACATATTAAAAATGCCTTTCAAACTTATTGTTACACACAGAATAGAATAGACTTCTTAGGGCAATTGGTGGTGCAGAACTTTGTTTCGGGGCATCAGAATAAAGGGAATGGAATAAAAATGGATGTTTTTAGATTTTTATTTGCAAAACATTTTGAAAACCGTGTAACATTTTCTCAGCTTGTGGTTGTAACATGACAGAATATTAAAAGGTCAATATATTTTTTTATAATTTAGAAGAACCTGAGGTCTTTGTTCAAAGTGCATGAATAGAGAAAGAATGTCAAAATAAATTGAAACTTCTAGAGACCCAGAGGAAATGAAAATATATATCCATACTTTAGAAAATCTTCAATTTGTCATCTAAATGCTGCAGCTTTAAATTAGGGAAATAAATTATGCATTTGACCCCCTTTCATTTATTACATATTACCTGCCCCTGTGTGCAGGGCCAGGTGTCTGAATGTTGCTTTTTGATGCATTTATTCAGACCTGATGCATCTGGTTTTGGCTGCATTCTGTGTGGATCGTGTTCCCTTTGAATTTACAATAAATTTTTCCTCTTTCAGATCCGTCTCCTTCTGACTGTATGCAGGAGAAGTCCTTTTTCTGTCGTATCAGGTCTGTTTCCATCAGTTCTGGCCATCTGCTGCTCGTATCCGTTTGTTGGTTTTATTCATGCATTTAATTCCTCCGGATGTTTCTCATTTTGTATATGAGGTCACATTCATGCAGAGCATAATAAGATGCTTCTTCTAGGTTAACCTGGAAGAAGTATTTTTTTGGAGAAATACAAAAAAATAAAAAGAATTGCATTTGTTCAGGTGATTGGATTTTTTTCCTATTTTTGAGGGCCCAAAATTTTAAGTTTTGTGTCTGAAGTGAAAATTTGCTCAATACTGCCACCATGTGTTCAATTTGCAAACTAAGAGTAGATAATTTTATTACATAGCTGACTGAAACATGCTGGTTTTTTCTTGGGTTAACTCATTGCTAAATTATTGTTCTGATTTTCAGTGGCGGTAACGAGTTCGAGGGTGATTTGCGGTACTATCCGTTCCGTATGACGCCTTATTTGATGAAGGTGCAGGATATATCTCATGATGAAGACCAGTTCTGCTGCCTCCTGCTGGCTGAGAGGGTTCACTCTGGATACGAAGGTAAAAATGCTCCTATGACCAGAGTATTAGCATACAAATATCTGAATTATTATTATTGTTTAAATATTAACAATTTCAATTATTTTCCAAAATTTTGCTTGCAGCACCCAGAATTCCACCAGATAAGCGCATTTTCACCACCACACACACTCCAAATTGTGTGTTTCAGGATGTGGATGCGAGGTAAGGTTTCTGTATGCCTGCAGTGTCTTGCAGATCTTTTTATGTCTTTTGAAGATTTTCACAATGAGTTGTTTTACAACTAAAACCTTCTATATATTCTTGGGGATTTCATGTGATGGAACAGCACAAAGTATAATCAAGCCAATCTTATTTATAAAGTTCTTTAAGAACAACAAGCACTAACTACAGTTCTGAATAAAGTAAGTATAAAAATAATAGAAAAAGGTAAAACAAAAAAAAAATTGAATTAAACTCAGTAAAAAAATACATCAGGAAAACTATAAAAATTAAGAAAGAAACTGTTCCATAACGTTGAAGCTGCAAAAAGAAATGCCCTTTGCTTTAAAAGTAGCAAAGTGAAAGGCAAGAAAAGGTGTTTAGGCTTTAACTGGACCATGCTGAAAGGGGAAAGCCACCCCACAAAAACAAATCTTTTTTAGCTTTGTTGTACTATTTTGTTTTAATCTATTATTCTGTGGTTGTAATGTGACAAAATCTGAAAAAACCTTAAAGTCCATTTTATATTCCAAATACTAAATATGTAACACTAATAGAGAAAATCTTTTCATGTTTGTGTCAGGGCCGTTCCTCTCCTTGGCTACCTCCCCCAGGACCTCATCGGTACGCCGATTCTTTTTCACCTGCATCCCAGTGACTGGCCCATCATGCTGACCATTCATAAAAAAAGTGAGTCTACAGATCAAACAGATCAGCTATGCATACGCCAAGATCTGAGTTTTAATTCTTCATATTTTGTACTCCAGTCATACAGAATGCAGGGCTGCCATTCGACCACTCGTCCATCCGGTTCTGTGCTCAAAATGGAGAATACATCGTCCTGGACACCAGCTGGTCAACCTTCGTGAACCCCTGGAGCAGAAAGGTTTCCTTTGTTATCGGGAGGCATAAAGTTCGCATGTGAGTACTGCTCATGTTTTTTGTGCAGCAGACAGTTTTTACTGAAGCTTTGAACAGAAAGGTTTTTATCAGATTTTAAACGTTCTTGTAAGTCATTAACTCTTGATGTGTTTTTCCACCAGGGGCCCAATGAATGAGGACATTTTCATGACTCCGGTCTCATGCATGGGTCACATGAAGAATATGGACTCAGACATCCAGGAAATAACAGAGCAGATTCATCGGCTTTTGCTGCAGGTAAAAAAAAGATGGCCACCTAACAATACTATGCAAACATCTGCAGACTTTCTTTCAATACTCTAACGTAGCCTTCAATAATGGTACATCAGGCTTTCTGGAGATTTTTAGAAGTTTCTCTTTGGACTTTCATTGTAATTGTAATCAAGCAGCTAAAGATAATCCAATATAAAAAATAAAACCTTGCATAGGGTAAATGATCAACCTAAGTCCTAAGTCCTGAACCTAAGTTGCTGGATTTTATGGCTGTTTCTTTAAGACTTGACTTTCAGATACAATTAATCTGCATTAAATAGTTATTTATCCTTGTTTGTGTGAATTCTCTCCTTACCTGTCGCCTTCAAAATGCTTACATGTAAGTCGATGACAGTCAAGGGGTTAATAGATCACTAGAAAGTCTGATTCGGGAGCAAATTTTAAATAATGGCATATAAATTATAAAGATAAAGCAATATTCCAGAAAAGATTAAAACTCAATAATTTGGGTGTAAACAAAACATGCGACATGTCAGCGTCTCTTTATCTTATTGTTTTTATTGTTTTTCTTCTTCCCTCTTCATCCTTTATCAGCCGGTTCACAACAGTGGGTCGAGTGGTTACAGCAGTCTTAACAGCAATGAGTACCATCAGGGCATGACCTCCTCCTCTAGTGAGAACAGTACACAAGGAAAAACACAACAAAAGGAAGGGGAGGAGAGCAGCAAAAGCAGACCTGTGAGTAAAACTGCACACACCTGTCTGATTTTGCAGTACATTTTTTTTTTTGCTAAATCCCTGAAACCACTTAAATGCAAAGTGATCTTACGGAGCAACTCATTTGTACAATTTCTTCCAAAGCGTACTTTTCAGGAAATTTGTAAGGGAATTCATCTTCAGAAGAACCAAGAGCAAGAGATGGCAAAATCAGAACACAAACGAAGCAATACCAGTAAGTCATTTTTTTAAATAATCAAGTGATTGTCACATTTATTCAGAAACTAATTTTTGGTCTGTCTCTGCTAGTGTCAGGACAGAACAGCCAGGTGGTTGTGCGTCTCAAAGACTCAGCTCCCCCGATCAGCTGGAGGGAGGCCACCGCTGCGGACAGTCGAGTCCCTTTTCACGAGGAGCTTGACCTCAACGATCAGACTGTCTGCTCCTACCAGCAAATCAGCTGTCTAGACAGTGTTATCAGGTATACACATAAAAGCGGACACTTTGACAAGCTAAGGTTTATTCTGCAAAAAAAAAAAGTAGATAGCTATTGATAATTTTTTAAAACTGGAGGTTTTTAGTTTACCAAAATGATTCTCTGTAAAACCCATTGAAACATTCTATTGAATCAATAAGATTCAAGACTTGTGATCTTCTCTGACCTGTTCTAGTCCGCACTCCTGTAATTAAACAAAGTGTCAAACCCAAAGTGTCAAACACGAACCATCTTAAAAATGTGATACTTTGGTTCTCCTTAATATTTCTCGTGATCATGATATCAATGCTGTGACTGGTTCCTGCAGGTACTTGGAGAGCTATAATGTTCCTGTCATCATGAAGAGAAAATGTCAGTCATCCTCCTCTAACTCTGATGAGGACAAACAGAAGAAGTCACATGCTGTACAAGTCTCTGAAGGTATGTGCTGCTGCCGACCAACCAACAGATCAGATTAGCTACCTCTCCAAACAACACAAGAAGTTCTTTTGAGGATTTCACTCTCTTTCCTTTGAACTTCTCATTCTCTTATCTCTCTCAGCCACAGTGCCTTATCTGCAGCTGTTGTTCTCTGTTCTCTTTGGCAGAACCAACCTTATCGAAGGATCAGTCTGGTATTTCTGCTTTGGATGATCCTGACAAAAAGACCAGTGACCCCGCCACTGCGGTAGTGGGCACTTCGATGCCCCTACCAGTGCCAAACAAACCTGAAAGTGTGGTGTCCATTACCAGCCAATGTAGCTACAGTAGCACTATAGTGCATGTTGGGGACAAGAAACCTCAACCAGAGTCAGGTACAGTGGAGAGAAAAACCTCCAGCCAGAATCTCTCTATCACTCAACATGTTCACACTAAACACTTCTGGTGACAAAGAATGTCTGTATGCTGGTGACGTAATAAGTCATTTTTTTGCTCGTTATATCTTATTTCCTCAACAAGATCCTGTCCTCTGGTATCAGTAGTTTTGAACCATTAACGTACTATTTTTTTTACTATGTAAATTGCATAACATAACAACAAAAAAAAAGGAAAAAAATAAAAAGGCATGTTTTTGCAGAGCATGTTAATATGCATGTGTAGATACCATTGTCTATGTGTTGCTTACTTACTACAGGAAGGCCCTTGGACACAGAAAGACATTTATTTTGTCTTTGTACTTTAGTTTTTTTCCTGGATATACACAGTCTTTGTCACCAAAAGTATCTTGACCTTAATCTAAAGACTAAAGCTTCTGTCACACTGTTTCTTATCTTGCCATTTATGTTAGTGTATGTGAAAATGTCTCTTAACATAAAAATGTGAACTAATGAGGAGCATATATATGAGATGAAAATCCCTTCATGTCATATATATATGAAGAATTTTTGTTGTTTTTGATGAGCTACAATTGTTGAGATGAATGGTGTCTGAGTGTCCCTGCATGGCTATCCAGTTATTAGCTGAATTTAATGGAAAATGGATCCAATTCTGTGCTAAATCAACCATTTCAAGCAGTTAGCATGCTGATTTGAGTGAATCCTCACCATACAGGCCATCTACAAATAATATATGGGATTATTTGCAGTTGTTCGATTAAATAATTGAATCAATGGTGGCACAGTTATTAGACCTGTTGCCTACCATCTTGGACTTTGCATGTTTTTGTTTTTTTTGTTACATGCATGGATTGTTTCCTGGTGCACCAGGTTCCCAATACAGTACAAAAAACATTAATTGGCCAGACTAAATAGAGATTTAGTCTGCCTGTTGGCTGTCTCTGGTTAAGTAATATACTGAAACAGACACTGCATTATCTAAAAGTCTGCATTTAGACAATGCAGACTTTGATTAAATTATTTTACAGTGAACATAGTTTCTTTAGGACAGACACAACATGAAATTTGTGAAATCTTCATTGTATTTGTAAAAACAAAAAATAAGCACAGCCACCTTTGATTTATACTACTTTGATTTAGACTTAGACTTTAGATTATTTTTAGTAAAAAAACTGAACCAAAACCTGGTCAGATTACTGAATGCTGTTTACAGATGGTTTAAAAACTGTTTGTGGTTCATAAAATTTGTGTTTTATGAATCACCAGATCCATCCGTCTGGTCTTTAAACAGAATAATTGGTGCATGTTTGTTGTGTGTGGGGTAAAGAAAAATGGGCTTGCCAAAGGCACCATTCATGGAGGAGCCACCACTAACCATGGAAACCCATAGAAAGGCAGATATGCCATAATGTGACAGGAGTATAAAAATCATAAATAACACTATTGGCATCTAATTTTTATCTCCAAGTTCAAACAGTTTTTAATGTTACAGTGCGTACCTCTGGCAGGAAGATAATATTTCATCAACTTTTGCCTGAACAGACATGTTTCTGCTGGTGCTGTTTCTAATCCACATCAGATATCAAAATCCAAAGTTATCCACATGTGATTGAGAAATTTGCTAAGTGTAATAAATGGGAATGGACCAAACTGCACATTATAATGGTAGTTGTGTTAGCAATATTTCTTTGACTGTGAAATACTACATTGCCTTTACCTTTTTAGGAGAGACTGACAATTCCGTTGTTCCAGATTTAGATGATGATGTATTTTTTGTTTTAAGTTCCCCACCCCCACTCTGTAAAATGTTCATTGCCCGGGTCAGATCATCCTATCTCTGCAGCTTAAAAGGAACTGAATGCCGGGAACGTACATGTAAGTCTGGGTGAAGGCTCAAGCGTTAGGAAGAAATTCAGTCTGGTGGCTTCAGACTTGCCTACTGGTAAATGATGCCACCCTCTGAAACTTATCACCAGTCATTATCACTCAGCACAATGTAACATGAACAACAAAAATATCAAAATTCACAGAGTGCATGTGTGCAGCTCTGTGATACTTTTAAAGATCTAAAATGAGATCTCGAACTAAAGTGAATATTGTCACAATTTCATTTTTTTTTTCTTCCTGTTGTGCAACAGAAAACCCAAAGTGTGTAGTTGTTTGTGTTTATTTTAACTTCCAGCACCTGATACCTCAAAGAGAGGTTTCTGCTGTTGTATAATATCCTGACACATCATTTGTTTAGCAATTATAGGTTAGAGTTTTGCATATTTAGAACAATAACCACTTGTGATATCAGTATTGTTGCATAGATGTCATCTGACATTTGCAATTTTGCTTGAGCAGCTAAGTTGTAAAATGTCAGAAAACCTGTTGGTATCTGCGTCTGTGCAAGCCTGTTATTGACTCGTCTTTGCTTTGTTTGTCATCATTGCGGATGGTTAATACACTGCTCAAAAAATAAAGGGAACACTCAAATAACACATCCTAGATCTGAATGAATGAAATATTCTCATTGAATACTTTGTCCTGTCCAAAGTTGAATGTGCTGACAACAAAATCATTGTTGATTGTCAATCAGTGTTGCTTCCTAAGTGGACAGTTTGATTTCACAGAAGCTTGATGTACTTGGAGTTATATTGTTTTGTTGCCTTTATTTTCTTGAGCAGTATAGTTTCTTCACAAACTACAGTAAGTAAACCTTCCTGTCTCATTGTCATCCATGCAGAGATCACAGAGGATGTACCTGTTACAGGAGATATTCCAGAATCCAGCCAGAACATCAACACTCCTCGTCCAGTTTCACCTCCTAGTCAGGAGATGGAGTCCTACAAGAAACTTGGTCTGACGAAGCAGGTTCTGGCAGCTCATACGCAGAAGGAGGAGCAGGCCTTTCTCTGTCGCGTTCGAGAGCTTCGAGGACTCGCTCCTCACAAAGCAAATGGCTCCCCGCCTCTGGACCAACAGAAAGATGAACGCACCATCACTGGTACCACTAAACAACACGGTTAAATAGCTTTTCAGACTAGTTTCATTCCTCAAATGTGCAGGGCTTTGCTGAAATACTCCACCTAAACATTTCCACATTTTTTCAAGATTAGAACCACAAACTTTGATCTATTTTCAGATTTCATATGGCAGACCTACACAATCAGTGCACATCTGTAAAGGGGAAGACAAAAGTTAGCTTCCTAAATGTTTTTTGTTTTTTTTACAAAAACTGCAGATTTCACCTGATTTATTCTGGTATCCTTCTCCTAATTAGTAAAGGTCAACTGTGTGTAATTTAATCTCAAAATAAATACAGCTGTTCTGCGAAGGCCTCTGAGATTTGCTTGAAAACTTTAGTAAGAAAATAAAACAAGAAAAATCATGAGGACCAACGAGAGCAATAAAGCAGGGCTGGTTCAAAGGACTCAAGGTTCTTTACTGTCATATCATATATGATTGTGCATAATACAATATGGAATTGAGTTTCAAGGTGCCAGATAAAACACACAAAAGACAACATGGCTAGACCGAAAGGCATAGATGAATAAAATAAACAGTAAAACTACAGGCAACTGTACAATTATTGTGTAATAACACAATTTAGCTGTTTCTGAGATTTTGGAGCTGTAATGTTCTGTCTTGATTGAGGATGACTGAGAGCACTAAGACCTTCCTCCTGGCTCTGATTGGTGGTCACTGAACAAGTGGTGTGTTTTCACATCACAGTTGTTCACTACTTCATGCTGATTTGTGGTTGTGATATGACGAAATGGTTCAAGGCATGTGCATATTTTTGCAAGTGTATTTCATCTGCATTCATTCTTTTTATTATCTGGTAACTTAATGTCTTTACAAGACAGGCTTATTATTGGTAAATATTTCAAATAGAAAAATACAAATAAGTATTAACCATAGATGATGGCCACTTATAAAGAGACTCTCCTGATGTCGGCGTTGACAGGTTGGCTGGAGACCAAAGGAGACGTTGATTAGTTGGTTTAAATGTGAAAACAAATTACACATTCAAGTGTCAGAAGCCAGAAATAATGGCTTTTATTTAAATTGGTTTGTTTCTAAACGTTTCCTTCATCAATCTACAGCTGTGCACACTGTTCAGCCCAGAGAGCACGAAGGTCAGAGACCAGAGCCGATGCCCCGCCGAGGAACACGAAACAAGAAGACCAAAACCAAGAGAGCAAAGCTTCTCACTTCACAGAGCGCTGAGGCTGCCCCTCACAAAGAGCGACAGCCGCGGAAGCCCCCTCAGACAAAACAGAGCCACACGCAGTCCCCAGTATCTCCATCTGTTGCCTCAGAGCCCGCTTTCCCTGCACCATATCCTGTCATGCTGCCAGGCTACCCAATGCAGATCTATGCCAGGACAGATTCTGCATTGTCACGCACAGAAGCTCCACCACAAGACTTGGGGGTTAATCAGAGTGCCCAGCTACCTTGTTTGTCCCCAGGCACTCACTCTGCCCCGGTAACCTCTCATATGGTCACACCTATTATGGCTTTTGTGCTGCCCAACTACTTATACCCTTTAATTGGACAACCAGCACCACCGGTGCCAATGTATCAGGTGGATGCTGGGGGTATCCCAATGCAAGCACAGCCTTTTGATCAGACTGCTTTCCCAAGCCAAGCCGCCTTTGCAACCCCACCTTTCATCAACGGTCAGAACCATCTCAACCCACAGTTAGCATCCTACCTGTCTCCACCTTTCCACTTCCCTTCCTCCCCTGACACCCCAAAGCCCCCGGTGGAAGGCCGCTCCCGCTCCTCCACACCACAGTCTGGTGAAAGAGAAGATCAGGCGTCCCCGCCTCTGTTCGAGTCCCGCTGCAGCTCGCCTCTGAACCTGCTGGAGCTGGAGATCTCTGTGGACAGGCAGGACAACGCACCCGATGCTTCAGTAGGACAAGGGAGTAACATGGCTGAGAGAGAGAAAGGAGGAAGCAGCAGCAAAGCAAAGGAGAGGAAGATGAAAGAGGTAAACAGATTGAAAGAGAGACAGGAATAAGTTCTTTTATGTCATTATGTTGTCCTCAAGTCTTTCATTGTTTCTGACTGATGTTCTTCACACGTGACCTCTGAAGTTTTCAAAATGATGTCCCCCTAATATATAGAGCTATAAGCCTCATTTTCCCGTTTGAGATTTATTCCCCTCACTACCAGGATTCTCAACATATTCCCAGCAATAAACTGACAGAGTTTCTTTCATTCATATTGCAATGTGTAAAATCAAGTGAGCTAAGACTCCTTAGATGAATTGTGGCTTTGGGTGTTAATGATACTATTATCCCTTACACCCTTTAGCCCTCTCTCAGTCTACTTGGTCCACCTGGACCCTTGTATTTCCAACCCACATCCTGTGTCTGTGAGCGTTTGTCTTGGGATAAAGTGTGGTCTAGGCAATGGTCTGGCAGCAAAGAGGTAGGCAAATCCTCAGAAAAACTCAACATTCTTTAAATCCCATTCCTTCCAGATTCCATGTCAACTGTAAAAGCTTGTTCATTTTTTATCTTTCCCTGCAACGCTTTCATTTTTTCAACAGATAGCTGCGACTGAAACATTAAAAGCAGAAATAGTACAAAAAAAAACATCTGTAAACAGTTCAATTCTATGGGATTGCAGCTATACTTTATAACATTTCTTTCTGTAAGCAGACTGTGAAATACGGTCTAAGCTAAATTTAAATCCGAAGCACAGAGCTTTACAGAAATGTTCACAAACATCCATGTTTTGTTTTTGATTGGGTATTTGTGTACATTTCGAGTATAATGATAGATGCTTTTAAAATTGCTTTATGCAGATGTTTTCATGATCAGTGTGGAGGATTTACCCAGAAAAAGGTTCGCGTGGGAGGTTGTCCATTTGCATGAAATTTATTGGACAGAATGTGCTGACCATTTTGAATTTGTTTCATTTTTGCCACTTCGGTGAGGAAAATGCATCTGTGGATAGAACAGAAAGTGGATGACAAAACAGAGCGTATCTTTAGGATGAGCAAAGATACGCTCCGAATAATTATCTGTCTGTATGAGCTAACTATAAAATTCATTTTTCCTATCAACATGGATTTTTAATTTGATGCTTTCAGCTGTTGTCTGCTGTCTTTGGAATCAATTCAAAACATCACATCCTCTCTACTTTCTGAAACTTTTCCAGGATGAAGCGTCACCATGCTAAAGGCTGAGTGCATGGTGTTCATATTATTTGCTAATATTTTTTACAATCCAAGCAGTTCTTTGTAATATGCTATCAGATTCAGTGATGCTTTCAAAATGATGAATTTGTGATATACTGTGCAGCACTACTTCAGTTTCGCTGTGGTGCCTTGGTCTTTCCTCTCCATCCACTTTAGACAAGAGAAAACAATAAATCTACGTTAAAAAAATCGTAGATTTTTACACCTGTCTCTGTGCATTAAAGAGACTCTACATGGATTTAAAAAGTGCAATTGCAGTGGCAAAATCTCTGCTCTTTTTAAAAAAAAAATGGATCAATGGTCATGGTATAAAAGACCAGTTGAAATGGCGACGGTATGGTATTCCCAGCACCGAGAGTTAAAGCATTATTAAAACCAGTGCTGTAATATCTGTGTTTTCTTTTTGCAGAGGAGCGAAGACGGTAACAGCAGTGATGTCATCTCAACATCGAGCGACATGCTGGACATCATCCTTCAAGAGGACTCCTGTTCAGGCACCGGCTCTGCCACCTCCGGCTCCATGGGCTCCGGCTCCAACGGCTTTGGGACTTCAGCAAGCGGGAAGTCCAAGAGCAGGACGTCGGCCAGTGGCGCCTCAGCCAGTGGGGCATCAGCCAGTGGGGCATCAGCCAGTGGGGCATCAGCCAGTGGGGCATCAGGCAGCTGTTCAGGTCTGCATTCAAACATCAGCTTAAAAAAAAAAAAGCAAGAATACAGAGAATAAAACATCAAAGTTAACATAAGGGGCTTTTTTATCATTAACTCGTTTGTCATAAAAATATGTGGTGCTTGGCTTTTTTTTTTCCAGGAAGCAACAACAGCAGTAAATACTTTGGCAGTGTGGACTCATCTCAGAGCAGCCAGAAGACCAAAGGCCTCCTTAGGAGAAGTGAGGAAAGACCAGCGGAGGCAGGGCTCCTCAAGTGTGTCCTGCAGGACCCCGTCTGGCTGCTGATGGCCAACGCAGATGAGAAAGTCATGATGACCTACGAGCTGCCCTCGCGGTGAGTCGAAGGACAGGCACAGCGAGCAAGGAGTAGGAAGGAGGATCTTGTTATCACAGCAGTTTGAAACCTAACCAGCTTTTGGTTGGATCAGAAATGCAAGGAAATACATTGAAACATTTTAATTTCTTCTTTGTGGTGTAGCTCTTTGATTATAGCAAAAGATGTATCCAGGTAACAGAAAGACACAAAAGGCATAGCAGGTGCCTTTTATGATGTTGAAAGAGGAGACTGGTTGCTGTCCTGTTAGTAAAAGATGGTTGCATAAAACATGAACATCAGGAGACCAATTATTGTGGCAGTGATAATTTTGTTTAAAAAAGAGTTAGTTCAAATAGGCTGTACAGGTTTTTTCAAACATCATAGGTTTATTTTTGCTTTAACCACAGAAATGAAATCATTCAAAAAATCAAAAAGTAAGTATTATTGAAATTATTACCTCTTTTGAGGATTGCTAAGGAGAATGAACGTATTTATTTTTCTTATTTCTAAAGGGAAAGTAACAAATTAAAGGATGTCTACAAAAACTTTGTTCAGAAGTTGTAGGTTTTTTCAAACAATAAAATTTTCATGTTAACTTTATCCACTAAGCTTTTGACTTCTATTAGACATTTCAGAGTTGTCACCTTCTACAGAAATATTCTAAATATTGGCCATGTCCTAAATAAAACAGAGTTTTTACTTTGCTCTTCACAAGAGTTGCAGATACGATATGTCAATAATAAAATGACATCATATACCTTATACATTTAGACTCGATTATTACAGTGTTTAATTTAAAGGAGGACATGAATCTGATTAACATGGAACCAGTTCTGTTCATAGCATTTCCTTTTGTCCAGTAGAGACAGAAAGATTTAAAGTAATTTGAATCGTTTAAACCTGCTGTAGGGACATTAGTTAACCAGTAGATGGCACCCCAGTGTTGATGCTGACATTAGTTCAACGATCCTCATAATGAGACATCAAAGTTTGTTGGTTTTCACTGCAGGGATGTTTCAGCAACTTGCACACTTAAATGGGAATCTGATATTTTGAGAGTCTTAAGTTGTTCATGATTTTATGTTTTCTTATGTCAACTTCCTTTGTAATGATTATGTGTGTGTATTCCTGAGTTGATCTACAATACATGTTAAAAAAAACGTTGGGGAAAATCTTAAGCCACTTGAGGCTGATGGATAATGTTACAAATAAAAATGTCATGTATGGAATAAATCTGTAATTCAAAGCAGGTGATGTCAGTAAATACTTGTAATGATTCCTTAGTATAAATGTATCAACAAAAGAAGATTGTTAATGAATAAATGTATGCCGCAAAAATATGGAGAGGTTCCCTTTGGTGTTTCGATACATCCATTAGAAGTGTTTTGACTATGTCAGATGAAATATAAATGAAATGACACTACATTATAACAACCATACATGTCACACAGTAAAGGACAGATTGAAGTAGAATCTACTTCAAGTAGAAGTAGATTACTTCCTGATCTTTAAATGATTCTGTGTGGTTAAGAATTTTGTTTGTAACCACATTTTACAGCGAAGCAATGCAGGATCACATTACACAAATGCCAGCTTTAGCGGTTCACGTCTGCAACAACTAAAAGCTGTTATATTAATGTCATCAAGAGGAAGAGCTCAGTTCTCTGCACCAAGAAGCCTCTGTCATGAACCATAAGAAATGGAAATAGTTCATTCCAACTGGACTTTTTGTTGTTTGTTTTTCACAGAATGAGCACAATATGTAACTTAATGAGTCTTGAATCGTTAAGTTACATCATCCTCAGTAACTTAACGATTCTCTGATGTCCTTTACTTATTCAAGGCCTTTAGCAAAGTTTACTTAATCTTCAGCTTTAATGCACCCGTGTATTGCAGACCTAAATGATTTTTTATATATGTTGACAAGAAGGTTGCCACTGTCTATAAATAGGAGAAAACCGAAAAATGATTGCTTACCCAACTTTGACAACCTTTGGTTTGTGTGTGTGTGTGTGTGTGTATGTCTTCCAGGGACATTGACAGAGTGCTGGAAGAAGACAATGAGAAGATAAGGGTGCTGCAGCAGTGCCAGCCCCACTTCTCAGTGGACCAGAGGAAGGAGCTGTGCGAGGTCCACCCCTGGATAAAGAAGGGAGAGATACCCAAAGCCATCAACGTTGAGGTAGGAAAAAAAGAAAAAAACTTGTTTCATTTTAACACTTATTGCTCCTATTGGCATAACTTTGAAAAGCTTTTATCATTTTTTTACTACCTTTCCTGTTGCAATATGGTTACAACTTGTAGTTTGTGGTAGTTATAGTCATTTCTTTGATATAAATTGAGAAACATAAGTGGAAAAAAAAAAGAGTCAATACAATAAAACAGCTGAAAGCTGAAACTTAGGCATCGATCCATAAAACAACAATTATTTCCATCCTTTCCTGTATTGATATGTTTTATGTCTCTAAATTTCACTCCTTAGTTTAAGATTTAAACACATTTGTGACTTGCAGGGATGCACCTGGTGTGACAACACCTCAGAGACTGCACCAACAGTTGGAGCAGAAGACCAGCCAGATTTTGGACTGGGTGATATAGAGACCAGAGAGGACTGCTGCCCAGAGGGGCTCAGAGGCCAACCTTTAACCTCTGCCATGACCTCCTGTCACTCAGGTCATCCTTCAAGCTGCATCCCACGGGCAGAAGAAGCAAATCAACAAGAGTTTTAAAGAAACTGCTGCTCTGTTGTGAAGATTAAGTGGCCTAAGATGAGCCGTTTTGCTGTGTTGCAGTTCAATCTGTGCATTTGTAAAAGGTGAATGTCTGTGGTGATTAATTTTGTTTAATTTTTAGCTGCATTAGGCAGGGTCGCTTCGTTGCTTCTGGGATAAAGGCTTTGTGACTTTATTTAATTATTTGCCTTTGTTCGCATTTCGCAATGTGGCACCTTGAAAGAATTTCATGCACTGATTATAGGAGATAAAACATGTGACAAGGGAACAGCACAATGCTCAAGATCATGTTCAAAGCGTTACATCAGATGCCAAGCAAACACACGTCAGACTGTGAAACAGTTAATAAAATCATTACTTCAGGATATTTTCAGTTAAGTCAGGTGAGGTGAAAAATGTGGAGGTTCCTTTTTCTTTTTTTTTTTTTTTTTTTTTTTTTAGCAACAAATTACTTCAGTTTTGTAATTCATTCTCATAAGGTACCGGATGAGCATATATGCACTTTTTTGGTGCTAAAAGGAAGAATTATTGGCATTCCTTTGCAGTTACAATTGTTCAAACTCATTTTTGGGACTGGGAAATTCAAACTTGTCAAGCTATCTATCATGTCCGTCCCTTCTCCGCCACATAGAAACATGCTCTGATTCTTGCCCTTAGTGGAGTAACATGTGGTCCAACAAACCTGACATAAAGGCCAGTTATTCATAATATATTTTACCTTATTTGGTTATATGAGAAGCTCCAGGCAGAATGTCAGCCTGGTTTGTTTTTTACTGATTGTGTATCCGACACTCTGTACATTATTGAAGCTGAGAGCAAACTGGGCCATGGTAGTAAAATGAGAATAACGGGAATTAAAATGTGCTATATTTCCTTCTGAAATGCCATAAAGTAAAAAACATATCTTAACTTATAAAAGCACATGCGATACTACAGTATTTATTAAGGTGATGAGAATATTTTAGCAGGATATGACTGAGCATGTGCACAATGCTGCTTTTACTTGGTTGTAGTGTTTAAATTTTTTTTTTCTTTTTTTTTTTAGAGCCATGTCTTACCAAACTATGCTTGATATGGGTTCGGCATATTTTAGTTTTTTGTCTCTTACGAAATGCATCAAATGTTTTAGATGTGAAATTCTTATTTCTTTGCTGACGTTGCACACGTTAACCTTTAAAAAAGTCTTTGAGTATATACATATGTATATATTTTGTATACATGCTTTTTGAAAACTACACAATGCATTTATTAGGAAAAAAAAATAATAATAAATTTAAAAAAACAGACAGGACCAAGAAGACAAATGCTGACTGCAGATCAGAAAAGGAAAAATAACTGAGTGGTTGTTTACAGTGGATAAGGTTGGTAGAGTAAGAGGTGACACCAGCTCATTATAAGCCAAAAAACCTGAAAGGTCTGCCATTATTTTAGAAACTTAAGATGCCTGGGTTTTTGTTTTGTTTTTTTATGTTATAATTTCATATGAGAATCCATGCTATTTCTCTGCAACTTTTCTGAATGTGTAGTTAGTTTTTCTGCTATTTCAGCAGACTTATCGAGCACCTTTCTTTTTTGTGTCCTTATTTTTTCTTGGTTCAATAAAAATAAATATTTTCTCTATATAAAATGTTTCATTTGAAATCAATGTTGTTTTGCGTATTACCTACATCAGTTTCACATCCACATATTATTGCCTTTTGTTTATTTCCCTGTATGCACGTTTTTTGTTAGCGTGACATTGATAAAACAGGGAGCGTTTTGTCATAATTAAAAGATTGACAGTTATAGTCAAATGCCAGGGCTGATTGTCCAATTTGGTACAATAGAAGACTGCAGGACGCTAAAGAAAACCCCTGAAGCCTTCAAATGTTATCACAAAACAGCAAGTTTAAGATGCTCACAAATGTGTGACAGCGAGTCTGTCCGGTTTGAAAGACACTGAATAAGTTCATCATTCGTTGTATTTGTGCAAGGAGGCGAACTTTGTGCTGTGAAGGTCAGACTGAAGTTTGTTAAAGAAAATTTAGTCAAAGAGCTGAACTTCTGGGAATACATTTAACACAACGGATCACACTGCAAGTCAGGAGTACAAACGTTATAGATACTGTGAACAATGGAGGTGAAAGTGTCATGATTATTGACTAACAAAGTCAATAATCGTTACTTTAACATCAAAAGGTGTCAAGGAAGAAAGTGTGATATCTGACAGAACTGGACTCGGAAACTTCGCAATGGCCCTGAACATGCCATAACTCCACGCGTCAAAGAGCAAAGCAGTGGAAGCTCCTGTTAGAAGCCCAGACTTTGATCTCATTGAGTTGCCCTCGGGTCACTCAAAGGGGATTAAGGTTACCCTTAAAATGTCTCAGAGATGAAGGTGAGGAGTTGGGCGAACATTCCTCAAACCAATGTCAGAGACTGACTTTTTACTCAGAGTACACAGCTGTGTTAACGTCTTTCAAGTAACAGAACCAGGGGAACTTGCTGTTTTGCTCTAATTAAATCACTTTCTGTCTCAGACATGGCCAGAATAATAATAAAAAAGTACATTTGGGAACATTTCTTTTGAAAAGAACATTTTTTTATGGGGTGTACACAATTTTCAAACTGAATGAAAAATGTGCACTTGTTTATTTGACTAAATATTTGTTTATAGGCTTGTTGGACTTTGGACCCACGTCGAGGCCTTTGATCACCAAAAAAAAAAACCTTAAAATGATCTGACCTCTAGAGGGCGACAAAACGCATTAACATAAAAGAATGCGCGAATGACTCTGCGATTCTTATTCAGATTAGGAGAGAGCATGCATAATGCTGAAGTTTTCCTGTCCTGCGGCTGTGACTTTCATTTTCCTGATGCAAATCGATGTCTGTCTGTCTTGACTGAAAAGCTACGCAGACTCGTCTGCTGTCAAGTCCTGACAGATTCCCCACATCAAAGCGGCCTTTCTTTCCTTTCACACCTCACAGTTCAGACCAATACAGGTGTGGATTTGGTAGTTGCCTTAATCTGAACAAAATGTGGAGTACAACCAGGCTTATTATTATTATTATTATTAATTATTATTATTATTATTATTATTATTATTATTATTATTATTATTATTATTATTATTATTATTATTATTATTGTTGTTGTTGTTTCATGCATTCTTTCGGTGGTGCAAATCAACATGCTGTGTTATAGATCGCGTTTGTAAAGTGCTGGATCAGAATGACTCGTTACTTTAATCCGCTGTTCTCACCTTCTGCCTTGCATGTCAGGCTGCACATTTAGGATAAGGTGCAAATTGCCGGCCTGCTGCGCTTATTTACATCTGCTGATCTGCAAATCCGGTATTTATTTCTTTCGTTCTTTCTTCTTGAAACAATGAAGTGAAACCGTAGTTGTTTCACATTAACATTTTCTATATGCTCGTGATGTGAGACAAATACTGCGTGACAAAGAAAGCGCGTTTCTTCAGATGTTATTTTTATTTTATTTTATTTTATTTTTATTTTTATTTTTTTTTTTTTGAAGATTATAGTTCAGACGCGTCCGATCATTCCCAGCATTACGCCTGGTGAATGCAGCGTTATGCGTCAGTATTCATGCAATGGAGCTTTTCATATATGTTGTCACTTTGCGGCTGCACTCTTTAATGCACTGGAACTTCATGTGAAAGTCTATGGTGGCTTTTCATGCCATGTGAGTTTTCTATATTTCAATATTTGGGTCTTGACTTTATTCTAACTCGTGGATATATTTCGATCTGAACCAGCTGTCGCACTGTTTAGCGTGATCTTTCTGGGAAGTGATGTGTTTTGCAGCCTCTTGATAAATTGCCCACACCATATATGCATGTTCTTTGTTGTGTGTGTGATAGTTTTGTGTTAGCCACAGAATTCTGCAACATTATGTGCAATAGGTCTCATGACTTTCTGTTTGACACTCTTCCAAACAGACCGTCTTTGAGCATCTCTGCATCTCCTCCAGAGAAGCATTGCCTTGCTTTGCTTTGCCTTGCATTGCTTTGCCTTTTCCTCTGATTACTGGACTGGAACGTTTCCATGCTTTCAACTTTTCCACAATTGTAATTACTGACCTGTCCACGATGTTTACTAATGTTGTTTGTTCACTAGTTTTCAGTCACAAGCATTTCTATGCCGAAGTGGAAGCCGTTCTTCTGCAATTCATTTTATTTAGTGGCAAGTAAAGGGGCCACACAAAAATAAATGACCCACTTTTCAGAGGTTTAATTGGCAAAATATATTTTCCTTCCAATTTAAATTGCGCACTGCTACTGTATGTGTTGATTTTACCGAAAAACTTAAGGAAGCTTTTCAGTGGTGCTGTAGAAGGATTATTTAAATTAATTAATATTTCTGCCGTCTTGTGATTGCTGTCACAATCACAAGAGCCGGTAGAGGTTGACTGCAAAATGATTGACACTCGGTGAACATCGCAGAGACACAAGAGACACGTGGGTACAGAGCGTTCTCAGAAGTACTGGCTGAGTAACATTTTCCTTCACATCCATTACAATGCAGGAACACAACTTGAAACTTCATCGCTTTTGCTCCTGAAGCTGTTCAATAATTTATAGTACACTCAGTACATTATGACAAACTGGTGCTTAAATTGATTCTCATGATCATCCATGTATCCAAGGTATTAAAAAAAAAAAAATCATATTAAAGCTGAGCTCAACAGAGCCATAAAACCCAGTTCAGAATGAGGCCTATAAAAGGAGCGATTACTCATTTCACATCTCACAAATGCCTACGATGTGCAAAGAAATCTTTGAGCAAGAGAGAAAGAGAGAAAGAGAGATAGAGAGGGAGCGTTCACACAATCTAGCCCACAACGGTAGAGTAAATCTTTATAACAGACGACAGTGGGTGGTTAGTGGGATCCTTCTGTGTAAAAGTCGCTTTTTAGGAGCGAGAAAGGTGCATAAATAGAATCTCCACAGAGGTCTTTGTTTAGAAAAGTTATTTATTGGAAGGTTTAAACTGGATAAGCACTATAAATACACAGTCCTCGACTTTCTAAATCGGAAATAATTTAACCAACAATGTATCCGGAGAGGAACAACTAAATGTTAATAAGTACATATTTATAATGCATTCACCACCTTATTAAGGTAAACCTATAGACTTTTAAATGCATAATGTACACATCAGTGATCTCTGCAACTATTATTATTATATCTTACAACATTAAATACTTCAACTGCAGCTTTGATACATTTTACAAAGAGCTTCTTTATGTCTTAGCTGAAGTGGTTCCCAAGCTTTTTTTTTTTTTTTTAAAGACTTAATAAAATGCTAAAGTAATGACATTAAAATAATTTTTAAAACAGAACAGAACAGGGATCTTGATTCCTTGAGTGTTTTTTCCTTTATAATGAACCATTTCCACCAGATAGTTGGTTGAAAGGCGCATTTCAAAATATCTTGGAGATGCTGAGGGTTTGGTTCCTCCTCTGCCCAAAACCAGTCAAATGCAAATTTCAAAATAACTTGAATGAAACAAACTTTTTGTTTTCAGCTTTTTTGTCACCAGCAGTTTCAACACAGACATTGCTTATGCTGCTTAGAAAGCCCAGAGCCATTGTTCACAGTTGACAGTTTCCTGATTACGGAGTTTAATCTTTGCTTGAGCAATTCTCTGAAAATGCTGCCCTAGCATTTCTGGTATCTTTCGTTTCATTGATAAATCTCATATTATTTCATAAAGAAGTCCTATTGAATTAATTAAATGGAAATAAACTGAAAATATTTATTGGAACACAACGCTATGTTAGTAGGTATTAATAGAGTAGGATGTCAGAAAACCAGTGCTAGCTGTTGTGCTAAATGATAAGCTAATTTTAGCAATAGAAGACCAGACTCAGCCTGCATGTCTAACTGCAATTAGTCTGGTATAGAAAATATTCACAAATGGACATTATACAGCACTCTGTGAGTCAGCGATTCAATTAAATAGAAGTGCAATTATATGGAGCATCAAAACCACCAACACAACAGTGCAAGAGTGATATAGTCTTAGACATATGGTTTTCAAACTGTGGTACATGTAGGACTAGTGGGAGTTGGAGTGACTATAGTGGTTTTCAAAAATCAAAATGGTGAAATAATTGTTTATAAGCTAAATGAAAGCACATTAGCTGTTATTCATTAAAAACATTGCCATATATTAATTTTAAAAAATTGCACAACATTGTATGTGACTTAGCTTAATTACATAAAAGTTGCCAAACGTACTAAATTTAATGTCAGGGCAACCATATTGGATTGTGAGGTTGGAGATTGTAAGCACCCACTGACTTTACCATTGGGGATTTCAACTTTCTTTTCCGTTTTTTCTCCCAACTTTAAACTCAGAAATTTGAACTTACAAGTAAAAATTGAGGATGTATTTAAAACACATTTGTCAACCAAAGATGCATTACCAATAAATGAGAATGATTTTGTGTCCATGACACAACCCAACAAGTTCAAAAGATCCAAGTTCTGTTCTGTAACTGTGTTAAAAAGCTTAACAAGAGGGTGATACGTGGAGAAATTACCAAGGTGGTAAGTAATTAAAAAAAAAAAAAAGAGAACCACTGTCAGAGACATTGTATTGTTGCCTATTTAGGTGTGTTTTGTAGTGAACTAAAGCCTGTCCAGCACATTCTAACAATAACCAACAATCATCTAGTTTACACAAGCCTCTTCAAAATTCTTTACCAAGGTCTCCACATTGGCTGTGAGAAAGTTACGCCAGACGATACATGCTGGCTAGCTACCTCCTCCGTGGAGGAAGCTTGGTTTTGTTCCGAGTCCGTCTCATCCAGGTCGGAGCTGAGGTCATCAGTGGAGGTGTTAGAAGTGACCGGGGACACCACTGTGGCGTGCCTACTCTCAGGGAGGGGCCGAGTGCTGTTACAGGCTGGCTTGTTTTCATCAAGATGGTCCTCGTCGCTAAGGGGCATCCTCTCCAGGAGGTGGTTCAGCAGCTCAGATGCAATGGCGGGGTCTATTCCAGGGCAACAGGACACAAACGTGTGCACATCATGCATGCACTGGATGTAGCCGGCGGCGAAACGCTCCTTGGCCTCCCTGTTCAGAGCGTCCACCTCTGGAGAAAGTCATACAGCAGCCACGTTATTTTAAATGTCAAATTACGCATCCAACAGTGTCTGAGCCAAACTGATTGAGCTCACAAGCAGAGTACAAGTCGGTCAATCTGTGGAAACATTATGGAAATTTTGGTAAATTTTTGAAAAGCATCATTATTAGTGTTACTACCAACAAATCTGCGTATGTGCTCCACTGGTGCTGAAGACCTTCGTTACATCATTTTATCAATTTGTATCATTTTTTAAAAAATATCATTGTTACTGTTTTCAATAAAACTGGGTTTATTGATTATGCTTTGGTGCAACTAAACAACATAGAGTAATTACAACAAAAAAATCAACTCATTAATCTCTTATACTATGTTCACACAGCAGACAAATATGACCCAAATCTAGTTGATTTTTGCCCACCTGTGACCCATATAGACGTTTTTCATGTCAGTCTGAATGACTGACATCATTTCACTCCCACCCTCAAAAACAATCTGATTTGTGCCACTTCAACGTGCGGCACTAAATTGGAACATTTTCCAAGCATCTAAAGTCTGAACTGTGATGTCTCATTTTATCAGACTTTGACATCAATTACATTAGGTGTGCATCATAATTCTGCACCAGGAGAAGCTGGGCACAGTAAATCCAGATGTAAACAATGGCTGAAATTTTTAATTCTGCAAAATATGGAACTATGAAAAAAGTTTGAGTCAGCAAAGTATGTGACATCACAACCACACATCCAAACAGACTCCTGTGCAGAGGTTGCAAACAATACTCAAGGCCATCACAATTAGTGGCGCTTTCATTTTTCTTGTTATGACATCACCAGGTCTAATTGATCAACAACTTTAAAATTGATCCGTATTCAACGGCATCCATTGTTACTTCCACTAACAGTCCACTGCGTGTGATGTGTTTCTTCCGCACATGCGGGTCACTTCACCGTTGCAAATAAAAAGGATTCCAGGAAACATTTGCAACTGAATATCAAGACCTTCTGTTTGAACATAGCCTGAGGTAATGTTTTCTGCTGCACAACAGAAAACATCTAATTTGATTTGTGAGGTTCAGATCACATCAGCTTTCGGAAACGATCTTATTTTCCATATTTTCAGCATGTCTCATTTAAACAAGCAACGCACACCGCACACTTTATCTTGGAATATTTCTTGTTGACGTTTTTAATTGTGAAATTTTACTGTACAGGGATAAACATGACTTTCTCCGTGCCGTGCATAATTTCTAACAATAAATACATGTAAATAAATAAAGTGTGATTTGGTCTCAGACTGTCATGTTTCTTCTTTGAGGGCTACTCCTTTCTATATAAAGCTGATGTGCTGAAATTGACCTGACATGGATGTATATATTTATACATTCATGAACTCACATGCATTTCTCAGGAGGTTCTCAAGACCCTGTACTTGTCAACTGGTGACCTCAACTGAGGTCACAAGTCAAATCTTGGGAGCCTCTGATGAAAATATTTATCCGCTAATAATAAGAACTACATTTCTTCGCGGAAGAATTATTTAAAGTTATTTACACGGTGTTTTCGTCCGTTTCAAAACTTTTTTTTTTTTTTTTTTGTAGGCTATAGGTGATGTAGGCTATAGGTGATTTTACATAATGACAAACAGAAGAGGAGGTTTACCTTGGGCTCGGTTCTGCAGGATGCTCTCGACATGTTTCACCGTCAACTCCAAAACTTCAGCATTCTCCACCTTCGACTGGAACTGCGGTGGGAAGCAGGACTACAGATTGAGCTCAATCAACTCAATTAGGACACGTCGATGTGAGGTCATTTAAATAAATAAATTATAATAATAAAAAAAGCTCACTTACGTCCGAGTCTGCGATGAGGGCCCTGAGCTCTTGTAAGCTTTCATTAATGCGAGCTCTTCTTTTCTTTTCCACGAGAGGTTTCCTCATCTGCAGGGAGAACATCGCGGTGACGGAGAGGTCAGATTGATTCATTTCCACGCTCCGTGGCGGCTACCAAACTCTCCATGATCCTACCTTCCTGTCAGACTGTATTTCGCTGTCACCTCCATTCATCCCGCTGGTGTTGCTGCGTATCGGAGCCATGGTTGAAGTATGTGTGATCCAAAAAGCCGTTAGCTGGAGTCCGAGTGGGGGACAGATGGCCGTGCGGTAGTTGACTCCTTCACAGAATGGGGCTGTTATTGCCGGGGGCCTTTCTGCTGCTGCATGCACGGCTCATTTGCATGTAAATGGATGAACTGGGTGTAAGACAGAGAGGGCGCGCAACGCCCGCACCCTTTGAACCACAGGGGTCCTGGAGCACGGAGCCAAGATCTGATGCCACAAACACTCTGCAGTTAGTGGTAGAACTTTAATTTATAAACTACGCATTCAGGATCACATGTTCAATTCCAGATTGTTTTTAAATACAATTCAATGTCCGTTTTCTTATTAGTTGCTTGGCTAAGCCCTCATTAAATTGTGCCAATCAGGGACAGTTCTCACGTCATTAGGAAGTTAGGTTAATTAATTCTTAATTGCTAACAACCAGTTGACAAATGAAAACCAGTTATCTCCCTTTCAAACAGTTGTAAAGAAGGCAAACCGCAAAGGTCCCCGTTTACTGTTGTTTTACTTCCTCAGGGTTGTTTTTGTTGTTTTTTGTTTTGTTCTTTATAAAGTGTTATTTCAGTTCCTTTGTTTACATCTATTGAGAGAAGAGAACAAGAATGAGCACATGACCTCATTTATTGCCATCCAAGGTACAGTGAGTAAAAAGAAAGTAAAAATGAATGCTCCATCTTTTATTTGCAAAATAACAGTGTCACATTGATCTCACTCACTCAGAGGGAGAAAAATTCATATATATATATATATATATATATATATATATATATATATATAAAATGTTATATATATAGAGAGAATGTTATTTCACAGGTTTGCATACAATCTGTCAAAATCATCTGGAGTTCATGTGTTTCACCTCAGCCCTCACTGTAGGTTTTTTTTTTTTTTTATGGTGAACTATGTCAAGTGTCGGTTACTTTTGATGCATGTCACTTGTTAGCAGGAAAACAAGCTGGATTAGGTAACAGTTGTGCTCAGTGACCATTATATAGCAGTGCAAGCCAAAACAGTAGATGTAGCTGACATTGTATGACAAGAAGTATATAACTGAGATCAGCTCCATTGCTCCTATTAGGTCTTAAACTTCTGAAACATCTCTCCCCCTCCTCGTCTTTTTAGGTCTGCAACATTTATTTATTTATTTTTTCAGTTTCATCAAAGCTAACTGAACTTTTTTTTTTAAAACGGTTTGAACTATCATTTTAATTAAGGAAATGTAACATTTCCTTTGTGACTTCTCATTATTTAAACAAGGACTTTCTCGGCAGCATGTGAGATGGTCGCTGTTGTGACATGTGCATATGGTAAATACCTGACTGTAATCATGAATAGTCAGTTTGCAAGGGAGATACACTGCAGCACATGAGTGCCTTGTGATGCCCACTGTTTGTGTCACAGATCATAGATTACCTGCTTGGGATGCTTTAACTAAGACATGTAGGTTCAGCATTCAACTTTATCATCTGATTCAGCCTCTATTTGTTTTTGACCAATTAAACAAACACACAGATGTTTCCTGTAAGTCAATCACTGATTTCTATTAAAGTGCTCAACGATCTAATCATCCCAGCCAGTCCAATGTTGATTATTATACACAGTAGTATTCAGCTTTTTATCTTCAATATTAACATCACCAACAGTAGTAATAACCTATTGGTAACTTTATTGCAGTATTGCTGCTGGCTGAGACAATTTGTAACATCACAACATTTCCGGATGATAGTGTTCGGAACAGGGATGTGGGGAGGATATTCAGCTTTAAATAAAATGCGGAAAACGCTACCATATTGGGATTTCGACTTCAAAGTAAAAGCACGGAGTAGCTTCGTGTCTGGAAAACGTTTTAAGCTGCGCCCTTTTCGCCGTAAAACGGGTTGAAAATCAAATTCGTTGGTGTTGTTTTTACGAACCAGCCCATGAAATACATAATTTAAACTATGTACGTGCACTTTATACCGTCTACAAACGTCTTAAAGCAGCGCTCGCTCTTATGTTGAAAGCAGCGAGGAGGCTTTTCCCTCGGTCCCACACGGCGCTCGTACGTCAGAGAAGACGCTCTTCTGATGTCAGAGATTCCCGGGGGCGAGGCGGCGCCGGCGCTATAAAGTCCTCCCGGTGCTGTGGATGGAAGCGCGGTGCTGATCCAGAACCACAAACCAGACGGGAGACAAAAAAACAAAATCCCAACAAACTGAGCTAAAGCAAAACATGGTGAAGATCACCTTCCAGTCAGTTTCGGCGCAGAAGCCCGAGAAAGACCAGGATGTCGACAAGATCACTCTGCCCCAGGCTCACGTGAGTTTGCGCATCTAATCTTTCCTTTGTTTTCGTGCTGTGACATTTTTCTTTCGCACTATTATTATTATTATTATTTTATTATAGCAAGAGTAGATTCTCCTCTGCACAGGATATAACTAAGTAGATACGTGGTGCCTGGTCTTGCGTTCTGCGGCCGGTAATAGGATTTAATTTTAAACCTTTAATCTTTTAATGTGCCTATATTTAAACGTAATCTAACGTGCAATGAAAGCCCTAATTTACTTTTGCGTTTTTCTGTAAATTCTGCAATTTCTAACAACAGAAGGGTTGCAGCAGCTGTTTTGTTGAGGCAATGGGGTAAATTGTACAGCAGCACAATGGCTCAGTGCATGCCAGTGTCAGTCTGAGGATGTTGATATTACATCATCTCATTCGGCCAGCCTTGAGGACACTGCAGATAATAGACGTGTCTGTATAAGTGTGCATTACAGATGGATGTGACTGACAGTCCTTCATACAGAATGTACCTATAATATCTTCCAGTTCTTATTTGCACGTTTACCTCAAGGAAGAAAACTGAGGAAACAAAGAGAGAGACAGAAAAAGAGAGAGAGAGAGAGAGAGAGAGAGAGAGAGAGAGAGAGAGAGAGAGAGAGAAAACCCTGCTGCAATTCCTGCAGTATTTGTGCCATTCACAGCATGTTATACCATTTCAGTCCTGCAGGGGTTTAATCCGTCAGGATGAGTAGTGTGATAATTCATGTTTTAATTCATAATATACTAGACATATACTATGTGTTTGCAATGAGCAAGAGTTAACCTGAAAATAATACATCTTCAGTTCCTCTTCTAAGAAGAAAGTCTTAGAAGAGGAACTGAAGATGGAAACATGTCAAATCTATCTCATAGTTAGATGGAGAGATGGATAGATGGGTCACATTGGCTCTGTCTTTTCTCAGCCTCCGTTCTTCAGTCAGCCCCAGTAGTAGAATACAATTAGATATCAGGCACTGAATAATCTTTTTTTCAATCCCCTCTTCTTCACCCAGCCCACTTTGCACTATAAAAGCTAATGACGTACCAGTCATCAGAGAAGACACCCCTATTCGTCTGTTTGTTTACGTCAGCTGAAGGATGTCAGAGGCGGAATGGGCTTTGATTGGTCGAGACGGGAGGCGAGGCGTCAGAGCCGATACGCAATACGTGTATATCTATTAATACGTGCCCCCACCTTTGCCGAGGGACCCCTCTACTCTACGCAGCCATCCTTATTTTTAAATTTTTTTCAATCCCACTCGGTGAGCCGGAATTTAATATTGGCAAATATGGAGCATTGAAGTAGGGGTCCAAGAATAAACCCAGACGGCCACGTGCCAACATTTTCGTCAGAGCCTGGCACAATCTGTTCTCCCCGCTTCCGCTCTCCATGGCAACAGTAGTATGGGAGAGGCAGAAGGTTGGCCGAGAGACCGTGGGCGGGCATCTGGCATGCTTCACTCCAGTGCATCCTACGTCTACCAGATCTCCTCGCCTGACTAACAGCTTGGCAACTGCCTCTTGTCAGAATGAACTCTGTTACAATTCAGACTCAGTAAGGAAGAGGATGGCTCTGTGAGCTGTTACGTCATCTAGGATTAGATTGTAGAACAAAAGTGCAGCTTTGTGTGCGTTTTACTGAGCAGCTGTCTAACCAGTCGTCTTTCCTCATCCCTTACAGGGGCGGCTGGTTCCTCCCGTGAAGCCCAGAAAACCCTTTCCAGTGGGCCTGTGCTGCCTCGCTATCGGCCTCGTCATCTTCACTCTGGGGCTGGTGCTGCCTTCCATTTACATCTATCGCTTCTACTTTATGTCCCAGGTTAGTTGAGTTAGTTGACGCCCAAAACAAACCTTACCTCGAATCTGGACAACGCAACTGAAAATGAAACATGCTGACTCAGCTTTGTTTTGTGACCTCACAGCAGATCCCAGAGGACAGCTTATTCCACTGCCGGGTCATCTACGAGGACTCTGTGTACGCTCCCCTGAGAGGACGCCAAGAACTGGAGGAGAACGTGGGCATCTACCTTGAGGAGAACTACGAGCAGATCAGTGTTCCCGTGCCTCATTTTGGGGGCAGTGACCCAGCAGATATCGTCCATGACTTCCAGAGGGTAGGCGATAAGAAGTCTCTTCCTCTTATCTAGACTCGTCGCATTTGAGTGTTTAAGACTAAATGATATTTCTTCTTGATTCATTCCAGGGCCTCACAGCCTATTACGACATCGCCTTGGACAAATGCTACATCACTGAGTTGAACACAACTGCCGTGATGCCTCCTCGCAGTCTGTGGGAGCTGCTTGTTAATGTCAAGGTGAGCATTGCAATCGATTTAACACTTGCCAAAGAGGAGCAAGTAAAGAGTGTTCCCTCTTTACTGACTGCTTTATGTCTTCGTCTCATCAGCGGGGGACGTACCTTCCCCAGACGTACATTGTCCAAGAGGAGATGGTTGTGACCGGCAGGCTGAGGAACATGAGACAGCTGGGCCCCTTCATCCACAGACTCTGCTTTGGCAAAGAGACGTACCGCCTCAGACGTCGCAACCAGCGCCAACGTGAGTGAGAATTTGCAATAAATTATGCACAGTATTTTCCCCGGTCACTTCCGCCTAGTTATCACCCTCTCTTAACACCAGACAATGTGAGAATGTGAGCCATGCAATGTGCTTAGGAGGGGTCACTGTGATCCATCTGCATCAGAGAGTTCAAATTTGCTGTGTGGGAGAATCGGAGAGCGACCAGAACCAGAACCAAATCGGGTCTTCCTTCTGAGCACTTCAGACAGTGTGCAGTTTGCTCCTGTCACAGACATTTGTGTGTGTGTTTTTTTTTTATGTGTGTGTTTTTGAGTGTGGGCACTGCCTGGGAACTTCCTCCTGCTACGTGACTCACTCGTAGTGCAGTGGACACGTCCACACATTTGTGGAGGAGGTAGTGATGCGCATGAAAGATAACTCTGGCGTCGCGTCCCTCCGTTGGTGTGAGATCTTTTAGAAATGATGCTGCAAACTTCCCCCTGAGTACATATATGGATGAGACTGGTGCTGAATCAAATAGGGCACCGGAGGCATGCCAGCAGCACTAGTAATACGAGGAGTTTCAGTGCCGAGCAGATTTTTCTCAACGCGCCTTTTGTTCCTCTCTCTTTCTGTGCCTCTTCCAGGTATCGAGAGGCGCGAGGCAAAGAAGTGCCACAGAATCCGTCACTTTGAGAACACTTTTGTGGTCGAGACCGTCATCTGCGACCGATTCTAAAATCTGAGGCGGAAATCACAGCCATCCGACACTGAAGCCAATTTCAAACCATACCTCTTGAATTTCTTATGCGTTATGCTGCACTTTAAGAGCAAAATGTTGTCCTTTAGTTTCAGTTTCAAGAGTTTTTGTCTCATCTTTGCTCTTTTTATTGTTAATGTTTTACGTTTTAATTCAGATTGTACATGTGACGTGTTTGGATTTATGTGTGGCTTGTCTTGTAGAGCAGGAGATATTAATCTCAGTCAAATCAGAGTCAGTCTGTGACAATTACATCAGAAAACCAGACTCGTTCTTATTTTGTTAATATTTGTTTGTCAGTCTTTTTTTTTTTAATTTAATTTAAAGGGCAAAACATACCTCATGTAGTTAAGATGTTAATTTTGCTTGTTTATATTATTACCGAGTTGTGTACATAACTGATTGTTCCTAAGCAATATATATATATATATACTGTAAAATTTCTTCTTAACATCACATTGTTAACATGCATAGATTTTTATCAAAACTTGTTTTTGTGAGAGGTCACTTATTTATGTTTTTTTTTTCCTTTGGTATCACACTTTACTACTCCTTGGGTTATATACGGCTTTAGACTGTAATTAGTAGCAGTGCTGTAGAGGGACAAAGGGAACCAAAGTCTGCAGTCAGTGATGCTACGCGTAGTTGTGAGGAATATAATATTTATATTGAAGAGCGCTTTATAGTTTAGATCACTTACTGTAGATGATATCAAAGGCAAAAAACTACTTGTTTTAGCTCTTCCTCCTCTTCACTCAGACTTAGCTGTTTGTCTTTAGCTTTCGCCTCCTTTCCGTCCTTTCTAACTTCCCTTCTCTACGTTGTTGACGAGTCTAATCATAAATAACATTTTTAGGTGTGTTTATGATGTGTGTGTGCTCATATTTCACTGTTTTTGACACTTTATCTGACTGTACAGTCTAAATTCTCTTGTAAGATCTCGCTGCTTTAAAAATAAACAAATCAAACTTTATTTGTCTTTTGGCGTTTTCTGGCTATCGGTGAAGCACATTTAGGATCCCCTAAACAATTCTTGGCACATCTGTTGAAGATGTGCACAGCAGCATAAACAAGCATTTATAAGAACTTCAATTAGACTGAATCTAGTTTTACCTTTCAAGCCCAGATTTTCTCGAAAGGTGTCTCTGTGGTCTAATTGAAAGGTGAAGGGATAAAGCTTCTAAATCTGAAAATTACGTTTTTGTGGGCACAATCTGAAATGAAGTGCTTGGAGCGACACTTTCAAAGACCTTAAGTATAATCACTGTCTTGCCGAAAGCAATTCAAATAATCTAATTCATTTAAAAAAAAAAAAGGCCTTTATTTTTATTCTCAAATTGGAAGCTCTGAATCAACAGATAACTTGAGCATCTTGAATTTCTTTTTTCTTTTTGAAAAGCTTGAATTGTTGGGCTCACATTACCTATTTACTGGAAGGCAAATATGCAACAGAAAGCTGCTACGAGGTATTTTTTGTCTGGTTTTGAGACTTGCTTTTACCAAGTTCTCAATATTTTCTGTTTTATGGAAAGTTTTAATTTCAGAGTTGTTGGTCTGGTTACAGTTTCCTTATGCCACATATTGATGCGCGACCTGGGCAAGGCACTTTACCCGACATGGTCTTATCTGTGCAAGAGTGCGCGAATTCGTACACATTTATGAATGTGACTCTGGTGTAAAGCACTTTTGCTGGCTTAGTTTATTAGAAAGGCTTTAGATAAACTCAGCCCATTTCTCATTTTACTACTCATGCCAACCGCCACATTGTGCTACTGTGGGCAGTGAGTCATAATGGCCTAAATCCACAAATGTCGCTAAACCTATGCCAATCTACAGAACAAAGTCACCAAACACTATTTTGTATAGTCAGACATATATTGTGGACCGGCCTACTTAAAATATAATATAATAAATGTCGACATACCTGATGAGCTGCAAGCAAGTATACTTAAAATGTACTTCATTTATGTCAGAAAATGTCAGAATATAAAACTAGAGTCATGCAGTTATTAAAAAAAAATATGCATGTGTAATAGCTTTTTTGTTCCAAGAATATATTTGCAAAATGTTGTTAAAAAACTAAAAATATTGTGGGACGATGTCTACAGGATCCTGTGAACAGGATGTTTGGATTTATTGTTTGCACAACTAAATCGTCTGTGTTAAACTCATTCAAGGAGTCTATTGTTTTTAAATGGGACATTTAAAAATTCAAGATCAAGGGACGAGCGGAGGTAACCAAAGGAGAAGGGGATGTAGTTCTGGTGACCTCAGGATTGTAGATTTTGTCCCATTGTTTTGCACCTAGTTTGTTTCATTTTGCGACTTACAGTCATAGTGATCAGATAAATGTCTGTCATCAGTCTTGACACAGTTACAACTGTTTTACAATTTTAGATACTTTTACACTAAAATACTTTTACACTGACTGTCTGTTCAGCTGGTTGGAGAGTTTCTTATAACTATTTCCCAACTCACAAAATTCAACACAAATCTGCCTCATTTGAATAACATTAACTTCTTTTCCCTCCTATTTTGAAGAGAGTGGATAGGAGAACCCTGAGAAATTTATGCTAAAAAAGTTCTAAAACTACTTCAGTTAGATGTTTTTTTTCTCCTCCTGAATAGGTGTCCTTAAATTAAAAGTTGGTTCCTCAAACATGCAGTTAAAACATGTATTTATTTGTTTCTATTTCTACCCAGTACATGTCGAGGGCGCTGTGCGATCACAATAGAGTAAAATGAAGTCTCAGAATCCAGCAAAACAACCTTTTGTGGTTCCCATTGCAGTCTGTACATTTGTCATGTGGCTTCGATGGTTTGCTGACTGGAGGGTTTAACACAGTCACTTAACTACAGGTAGCTTCAGCAAGAGTTTCAGAAAAAGGGTGGCGAATTTATTTGAAAATCTATGCCTTCCTGTAAAGTCAAATTGTTTAACAATTATGTATATTTGAACCACAAACATGATATGCTAACTTTTTAAATGATTTCTGAGAAATGTATTCTGTGATCGCATAACAGCATTTTTAAATAACTTTGAAACTGGCAGGCATCTCAAGCTGTCATCTAGAACACTTTTGTTTGTGCTTACATATAAATAAAACTTTTTCTTCGAAGTGTTTATGATACCGACCCACAACCCGTCTAGTAGCTCACACAGACGACTGACTGTCATCAACAAATAGTTTTTAGCTATTTAATTAAAAATAGCTAAAAACTATTTAAAAGCCCAAAATTAAAAAGTGCCATTTGAAGTGAATTATTTTAACATATGTACATATTAATTTTATAACTAGCAACAAGCAACTTATAAAATTCACTAAGCTGATGGATTAAATAAGAAAACAAAATGAAAACATTACTGAATACCCTACCGTAATTTTCTTATTGCTGCACCAGCTTTATCTTTTCAAATAAAATTGACATATTTCATTATAATTTTAGGGGAGTTAATTATTTGTTTATTACTGTGTCTCAGTCCGATGGTAATTGTGTGACTAACGCGAAATGAACAGAAACAAAGCTTTCTGTCAAAATTTATTCCAAACAGACAAACACTTAAGAAGATGTTTATAATCCCAACACAACACTCTCTATTATTTAAGGCTCAGTTTCACAGTTAATACTTAAACTATTTGTAATATACAGAATGAGCAAAAAATAAAAATAAAGTCAAAAATGTTTTAGCTATTTGTTAATGGGTTAATGTTGGTAACCAGCTAGCATCAATAAATGTTTATTGCATTAATGTTTATCAAAACCATAGATGAATTTGGTGTTGCCGTATTGGAACATCATGAATAAATATTGAGAGGCTTTCATTAGTGTGCCTTTGACACTTATTCAGTTACATAGAAGATTAAATAAATAAAATCTATAGTTATTTTTTGAAAATATCGAACATGAAATAGTCTTCCCACTTGAATTACTTGTTTCTTTTTATGGCACATGTATTCATTTAGACGGTTAACCATAAGTTTAATAAGCATATCGAATGAAATAATATTGTTTGATATTTGTCAACTGTGATTGTTTGGTCTCGTTTTAAGGAATTTTTCTTTCTTTCTTTCTTCCTTTTTTTTTTCACCACTGCTCTTGAGAATCAAAACAACAAAGCTCTGCAATAACACGCATGGGCCAGATTTAAAATGAATCATACCACGAGTCAGTTTCTCATGAGGGAGTGAGATAGAAAGTTTTCTCAGCCATCTCTAAAGAAAAAAAAAACCCTCTTTTCATCATCTGTAGTGGAAGTTTTCTTCTTTGCTGCCCGTACTTTGGTTACTGGCGTTCTTTGAGGTTACAGATGCGTCAAGCGGCTTGCTGCTTGCTCCTGCTCGGTGGTCAATTATTATTGCAGGTTGACCTGCTTCACTTCCCGTTGTTTCAAAAGCCAACCAAACTTTCTCAAGAGCTACTTGAAAAAGCTCTTGTTTTACCGAAAGGAAAACAAAAACAAAAACAACAACAAAACAACAGTGAACATGGCCCAGGTCGTCGCATACAAGTCCTATCTTTAGCTGTTGCTCTCAAGCATTCAGACCTCTGAAGTGCTGGAGTTTCCTCTCCTTTGGCTCAGCCTGGACATCTTGAAGTTGTTTTTCGTGTTTTTCACCTCGTCAGCTATGAAGTAGTAGCACAGACCATCCAAGCAACAGGTGATGTTGGACAGACACATGGCCGTCTGTAAAAACATGCTTATACTTTTCATGGAGATGCAGTCCTCAATCACTTTCTGGTGTACCTGAAGGTATGCGCAAAAGTTGAATATTGTTATATTCAACTGAATGATATACTTTATATGTTTTTAAATTTACACATAATTTCATACATTTTTGTATTTATGGAGGCGTCACGAGTAGTTAATGCTAAAGACATAATCCTGAGGAATATACTTTGTAAATTAGTTTTTTGAATAAAGTATCACACAGTGTTCTATAGTTCAAATTAATTTGTATATATTTATCAGATCTATAGTTCAACAGTTAACTATTTCACCATTTAATGGCTATTTAATGGTTGTACTCATAACAAATCTCCACTAAGTTACATGAAATGTATTTATGTGCTTTTATGAATACCATAATGAAATAAAAGTGATTCTAAAAGCAAGAGTAACATTGGCATGTATAACTATTTTTCTCATAGAATCAAAGGTCATTGATGCCTGCATGGGCGTAATTTGAAATCTCACAAGGAAGAAAGGAAACACCCAAGACTGAGTCATTTTACAAGTGTCTAAAATAGTAAAGCTCTAAGTCTTCTAGTTTGTCATAAAGAAAGGTGGTGAGACAAAAACACTTTATGTGCACAAAACGTTAATTTGCTAAGATAAAATAGCTTCCTTGACATAAACTTTGAACCAAATCTTGATTCGATTAAACATTGTCAGCTTTGTCTGCTGTCATTCAAATTATCTTCTGTACGTTTAATTTTAGATATTTACTCGTCGAGTTTACAGAAAAAAAAATCTTGAACTCCACCTCGTAGAATCAGAGTTTAATGATGTGCGTTTTACGGCTAAGTTCACCTCGTTGTGAATGTAAAAATGTGTCTCACCAGGAACTGCAGGAAGATGGCCAGGTGGCTCGGAGTGAACGGCACCAAGAAAGCGCACAGGCCGCTGTAGATGATCTTGACGCAGGCCTGGCTCTTGGTGCTCCGCTGGCTGGACCTCTGGAGGGTCCAGATGATTTGAACTGAACAGCACACCAACGTGAGCGCAGGCCCCAGGAAACCAAATATTTGCAAGCAGATGATCACTTTGGGGCTCCAGCCATTTTCTGAAAATCGGTGGAAGCAGTGGAAGCGTTCGTCAACTTTTGTCCTAAAGTTGAAGGTGACTGGAAAGATTGCAGTAAATGCCAGGACCCAGACCCCCACACAGGTCAGGAGAGCCGCCTTGGGGGAGCGCAGCTGCTTGGCTTTGAATGGGTGACATATTGCCAGCCACCTGTCAACCCCAATGCACATGATCATGTAGATACCGCCATACGTTCCGACAAAATAAAGGTTTTCCAGGAATGAACAAGCGTGCTGTAATTCCTGCGGCCACATCTGATATGCAGCATGCATTTTGAAGGGTAGAGGCAAGAGGAGGAGGAGGTCCATCAGAGCCAAGCTAGTCATGTAGATGGTTGACTCAGTCCACTTTCGGAAGCACAGGCAGTAAACCACCAGGGCGGCCAGATTAAAAACCATCCCCACAATGAATATGGGAATGTAGATGACGAGCTCCAAGTATTTCATTTGATCGTCCACCTCTTTGGTTGAGCAGTTACTGCTGTTGTTGCTGCAAGGAGACAGTTTTGATTCAGTTTCATCATCCATGCCAAGTATTTTTCAAATTAAACATTTGGTTGTGAAAGCTTCTTTGAGGTGAATATGCCGTTCCAGTTCCCACACTGAACACTGAACACTGAACATAAACCATGCCAGTGAGGCAACTGAAACTTCTCAGATGTGTGGGTATGCGAGCTGCGGGCTTGCTTTTTGTGTTTCTGCCATCAAGACCAGACACAACGAAGCATGGGAACTTTTTACATGCTGCTACTTTCATCTAGATTGGTGGTGCTATTTTGAATCAGAGTTAACAGAGATCTAGATTGAGGTGAGTTCTAATTTGTGGTGGAAATCACCTACACTTCAGTGTTACGAATCTGCAGAATCATAATTAAGACTTTATTGAGTGCGTGTTTTCATCAGGAGTCGCGTCAAGCCTTAGACTGACGCTCAGTGGAATACACAGAGGGACTGATTTCCTGCACTAGTCTGCTGACAACTGCTGTGGCTCAGCAGTTGGCACAACAAAGTTATTTTTAATCTAAGAAGAAAAGTAAAGCATTCTATCAACAGACAGGTCTGGAATAAACGTATGACTTATTTGTGGTGTTTACTTAGTTTAAATGTTTAAAATTAGAACGCGTATGAAATTATTTTTGCAGAAACAGCGTACCAAGGTGACCAAGATTGAGTACTTTTCAGATATATATACACAGAATTTCTTAGACAATTAATCTTGCTAAATTAAGTCTTTTGCATGTAAATTCTTACTAACTATGTAGAAACATTTCCGTCTACCTTCCGAAACATCCCAGCAGGTAAAAACAGCCGTCCGCTGCTACGCATGAAGAGTTTTACCCGCTTTGTTTATAATGCAACAGTACAGTAGAAAAATTGAAATCTAGTCTTGCTCTTACCTCATGATTGTCAAAGAGGAATTTTGCTGTTTCTTTCTGAGTGTCTCTGCTGTGCCAGACAGCTTCTGCTTTTCTGCCTTTTGTTGTTTCATCACCACTTCCTGCGTCATGCCACACATATATGTTTGCTCAGATGTGTGTGTTTTTTTTAAAACTGAACTTGTCCAGCAAGTCTTAAACTGTCACTCTTGGTGCTGCCAATGTAAACGATCACTTACAAAGTGATAAAAAGGTAAAACTGTCTGCACAGATGGAAAGTCTAGTTGCCAGTAAATGTGTTTTAGATGCCACTTTTCTCTTGCCTCAGCCTATTGTAAAATGCGTTACTCAATTGTTGGTGAATTTTTTCCACTCTTTGTTGGAGAAAAAAGAGATCTTACAAAAATGTACTTCATATGCATATATATATCAAGAGGTATATATATATATATATATATATATATATATATATATATATATATATATATATATATATATATATATATATATATATATATATATATATATACATAATTAATGTGGAAAGGACATTTCTATAATTTCAATTGCTGTTTACCACACTGCTGTTTATTTTCAAGAGGAGCTTCCAAAGTATTCAACCATATCGTGCACGCTTTACACTGAAAACCACAAAGCTCGACCAGAAGTACCAAGCACTTATCTCAAACCTGCACGTTGAAGTCAAGGTGTTTTCAGCTGGATCAAAGTAAGGAAACATTGGTTGTTAGTAAATGACACTGGTTTCCTATGAATTGTTATGCTTGTTTTTTCCATTTCCTCAAACTGGAATTTGCATCTCTGCATAGCTTGTTATTTTGTTCTGTTAATATTGAAGCATGTGAGCCTTAAACATTTTGTATTTCTGTGTATCAGTTCATGTATGCTTTCATCTTTTCTGCTCAGTTGTACCTTCATCTTTTCTGCTCAGTTGTACCTTCATCTTTGAACAGAAATGAGTGATACAGTGTGAGAGGCCTCACTGTGATTTCTGTTTGGGTGCATGGGCTGGCATTTTGTCTGCAGCCTCCTATATCAAAGGGAATGACTGAGCTCTGAGCTGATAGTGACTATGAGGAGCTGCAGAGGCAGATTTTTGACTGTGATTATATTTGAGGGTTTCCTGGTTTCAAGTGTTGAAATGACTTGACTGAATTTTAAGTGTGAGAATTTCTCTGCGCTCCTGTTCAGTTGCCAAAAGATGGACGTCTGAGCTTCCCAAAGGAAGAAGACGGAGTAAACATCCTAACATCCTTTGAAGCTTCACTGAAGGTGAAGCTTTAAGAATGACCTTCTCTTCAAAAGAAGCTAAGAAACTTCTTCTCTGTGCTGAGGTGAGTGTGCTCAGCATGCTGCCATCTGCTGCTGTGAACGGGGTACTGCAAATGTTCTTGGTTTATTAATCCAAATTCTGACTGACTTAAAAGTGCTTCATTTTGTCCATCTTTTCTTTCAGATTGATATTTTTTGCATTTATTGACTTATTTCACTTTGGACAATCAAACAGACTAAATTTGACTGGACCATATTTGCATTTATCTGCTATATTTCTGGATAATTGGAAATCAGTTGGAGCAGTTTTGTTTACAAAATTCAATGATATGACAGATGTTGTAAATAGGTGTTAAATAAATAAGTTGTATTGATCCAAAAAAAAAGGAAAAAAAAAAAAGGAAAAAAAAAGGAAAAAAAAAAAAGAATCAAACTATTTCTATGGACAGTCATAAAAATGCATACTATTTTTGTGAAACAGGATAATAGAACTTTTTGTATATTGCACATTATTCAATATCTTTGTATGCTGGTTAGATCTTTAACTGGTTTATGGTTTGTTTCCATAAAACGTGCATTTGAATTATAAAGTGATTGCTTTATAATCACTTTATAATTCAATAATAGTGTTATTAGTTTTGCTATAATTCCTATTACCTTCTGTTTTTGCGCTCCTATAATTCACAAGTGTAGTACTTCACGGCGCAACTGGTGGGTCCTTGGTTCACTTTTGTCTCCTTCATAGGTCCTTCTGCCGTTATTACTTAAAAAAACGTTTTAAAATGATTTAGTGTTACTTCTTATCTTGCTACTTTGCTTGAAATGTACTTGTGTATCACAGTATTGCTGTGACACCTCGTGCACACCATTTGAAATACATTTAATTGAATTAAAACAATTAGGAATAATCAAAAAATACAAAATATTCTCTAGAATTGTTGATATTCACTTGATATGTCAAAAAAAAAACAAAAAAAAAAAACACTTACCAGTCAAAATCTTTCATTGTTTTTATATATCCAATGAAAAAAGAAGTAAATGACATCTAAACGGTTGGCTAGAAACTCTGAGATAAATAGAAAAAAATACCATGTTGAGGAGTCAAATTTGAACAAAACATTCATCCAAAGTCTGATTTTATATTTACTCTACAGAAACATCCAGTCCACTATTTCCATGCCCTAGTACTCAAAAAACTAAGCAAAACAATGTTCATTTCAAGATACTGTAAGTGAAAAAGATGTAAGAAGTTATGGAGAACAAATAAGACACTTTTATGAGTATAATTACAAGAAAAATAAAAAGAGCACAACCGACAAACACACCATCTTGCGATAAGCACTGGTAGAGCCAGCCAGTATTTATGATTCATGCCGAGACGCAACCAGGGTGTTTTATTTATAGTTGACGGACCTGCCACAATTTCTAGCTTTCAGGGCACAAAGCATCTCATCTCAAAACAAAATATGAGGGGGCGAGCTCAGGGTTTGATGAGAAAGACAAAAGACACACACACTCATGCGATTCAAACACGCGTACACACACGCATACAAAAAGGGAGATGCTTTCTTTCCCTCTAGGAGGCTGTGAATTTCCTGATTGTGATGACGACGAGTGCGAGGAGGACTGATGCTCCCAGGAAGACTGCAACAACTATGGCAGTGATGGCACCTGGTCCCAGCACTCCTACACACACAGAGACACAAACATTAACTTGTATTTTTTTTTAAAGATAATTAAAAAATAAATAAAAATAAAAACGGGCATAAAGTTATCAAAAATAACTGGCCCGATGGAAATATACAACTGCCACCTTAATTAAATCACTAACTTACTCTGATTGTTTTGGAAAGCTCAAGTTCAATTTTACTAGCCACAACAATAATGGAATCAATTAAATTATTTTTGACCGAACCTATCTGGAATCATGACATAAGTTAAAAGATAAAACAAAAACGAACATTTTTAATTTAGGTTCACATATACATTTCTAAGCCATCATCCACCATCTTAATTTTTAACCTTCGTCTTCGTCCAGGATCGGAGGCTGCGTGGAGTCTTCTAAGTCCAAGGAAAACGTCTGTCCTGGGTTGTCCAGGAAATGGCTCTTAGTTGTAACTTCAGTGATCCACACTGGTGGGTCTCCAGACATGGCATCCTGGTGGTCCCTGCTGGATAAGGCAGAGTCCAACACTGTCTCTGCACAGAGAAGGTGGAAAAAAATGACAACACGAGCTTGTTCAGCCAACTGCAGAACTCATGATGAGGTACATCTTTATGCTAATGGGCCTTTTTGTCAGCTCTGGGTATGAACAGCAGCTTGCATAGCCTCTTCTGTAACTCTTTAAACAGTCGGTTTCTTGTCTAGACGAGCTCTGAGTATAAACGTGTCTTTGTAATGGACAGACAGTTTCTCAGGTTGACCCACAGGTACCCTGGTGCTTTTTTTTTAAAGGCTCCACTAAATTTCCGAGCAAACAAACAGACCGAAAGCATCAAACTCTGTGCTTCTTCCTTCCTTCTCTTTCTCTCTCTGTCTGTACAAATTTGGTCTCGTCTTGACATTCCTGTGCTTTAAACACGCGACTTTTCACACTTCAGTGGGAGAGGAACAAAAGCTGTTTCTCTGAGGCACATTTTGATGTTTCCTAATGCAACATTTAGAGTTATGCTTATGAAAATGTCAAGATAAAGGGTAAAGATAATTAACCTTAATGGTTTCCTGGTTGTGGTGTTTACCATCGCTGCACTAGACGAACATCAGAAAAACTTTGCTCTTAAACTCCAAGGGAAATGTGGAAAAGTTTTAATCATCCCAACTGAAAAAAACTCTTCAGGAGGCTCACCCATTCAGACACTAAGTAATTAACTTCTGGACTGCACGCATTCCAGCGCAACCATAATCAAAATATATCTGCGTTCAGCCTGTAGTTTCTGTTAAACGGACTCGCTTTTTATCGCATGATAATTCATAGCCTTAGTCAGAACCAAATGGAGGAACTAAAGTGCGGGACTACGATGGCATGAAGACTTTAAACGAGATATCAGATGTGGTATCTGCTAACATTCCTAACGTCAACTTTTGATGCGAGTATTTTGATGCAGTCCTGTTGACTCTGAGCTATGAGCAGCTTCCTGTCCTGCGGCTGGCTTTGGGTCTGGAGGCCCAGGCTTGTGGCCAGTTCAGCCATCAATGAGGCCTTCAGCCGACGACACAAAAGGCAGCTTGTGCGGCCAAACGGACCAGCAGCCTTCAACCAGTAACAGCCGGACAGGCCAAAAGCAGGTACAGCCTCGGCACTGGATGTCAAACAAACTTGTTTTTTTTTTTTTTATTAAATAGACCCTGTGTGTTAAAATGGCTGCTGAACTTTGTGACTGAATGGAAGCATAAAAGAAATTAATCAAATTATGTTTTCCATACTTTCTAGCTGTTTGTTTTTAATGAGAGGAGGTTTACTCAAAACTTTCAGTGCTGAAATAATTTAATTCAATGTGTCATCAACCCTACATGTATTTACTCGCGCAGTTGGAGGTCAAATTAACCTATTAAATATTACAGATGTAATACAATATGTAAATTTCTTCAAAATTACACAAAATCATGATGTTCATAACTGTGTAACTTTAAGCTATTTTCAATTTTTTATCACAATCTTTGAAATTTGGTATATTAACAAATGACTGCTAAGGAAGTTATTTCCCCAACTACGTCATTCTCACTGGCCAGCCAATGACGAGCTTTTCATTTACTTGTTTTAGTGTTTTTACCATCTTTTCAGCAGGTTATCTACTTACCTTTCATCATTGTACTGAATTCAGTATAAAAGATGATAAATTGTTGATAATTACTCAATTTTAAGGTGGTTTAAATGGTATTGGAACTGGTTTATGTAAAAGAAGGCGTTTAACTGTGGTTTGAATGCTGTTTTGTTAGTTGCATTGGGGTGTGTTTTGTCTTTACTCATAATGTCTGGTTATGAACTTCTTTCCAAATGGAAGCACAAAGTTAGCTTTGATTTTAGCTATTTCAACTTACTTTTCAGATTGCTCAAAATATTATTTTTTGCTTATAAATGTAGATATTGTTTACTACTTAACATACTTAACAGCGAGCTACTCTTGACATATTTTAAAGAGTTGTTGTGCAGTGCATGTAGTCTAATCTCAGCAAAAGCACTAGAAATCGCAGATTTAACAGGGATTATGTTCCACGTGTACAGCACTTTTTTTTTTTTTCTTCTGACACCCACACATGATTTTGAGATCGGTATCTAGCTCTTGGTGATTCTGTTATGCAAAGTGAGAAAAGTAGATAATTTACCAGCATTCTTCTGATTAGATTATGGCCCAGTTTTCCTGTTATATAAGCATTCTCTGGATCACGCAACCCTCCTCCTGCCACAACTTACAAATCAAAAGTTATCGCTTGGCAGACACCAAGGGAGGAGGATTTCAGACAGTGGAAACACAGAAAGCCATTTGTTGGTACCTCTGGGTTCCTCCATCAGGATTTCACACCGGCCAGAGAGATGACCAAGAGTCCAGACAAGGGTGTGTGAAAACTAACCTTAGAGAGCCTTGGAAGTACAAGCGATACATCCACAACATAGAACTGGTGTCACCGTCTGTCCCCCTGATTCACCCTTTTCTAACTACCACATGTTGTGCTAAAGTTTTCCATGAGAAAATATGGGATTCATTGTTCATATTTCATTTTGTTTGAAAAAAAAAACACAAAAATTTGTGTTGTAGATATGGAGTGGTGGATCCATTTATTGAATGGTAATCATAGCTGAAACTTAGGAAATTATTACACTGTGTTGCCTAAGATTTCATTGCATGTACAAGATGTCGGTTCCTCATGCTGAATAAACAGATGAGACTGGAAGTCACACTATATCAGATATTGTGGTCAAGTCCCGTGGCATTACTGGATGGCAGCTATCTGTTCACATGACAATCGTGACACAAGAAAAATCCCAGTAAGAAAAGTAAATGAGAAACAAAAACTATCCATTTTAACGATTCTATCCATCACAGATTAGATTGTTTGTTCACCAAGACTTCCAAAGATATACATATATACACACACACACACACACACATATATATATATATATATATATATATATATATATATATATATATATATATATATATATATATATATATATATATATCTTAACCCTTACAATGACCTGAGATTCACTGCTGTGCTTTAATATTTATTTGCATTTTTATTAGGGTGACGTGGTAAAGAAAATACTTTTTCCTATGCGCATAGGTTGATGCTGAACTAAATGTTTCCCACGTTATAAATGTCTCTAAAATATCAACTGGTGGCAATCTGAATCATTTCTGCTCAGGTTGAGCAAGAGGGAAGTGATTTTTTTACATTTTTTTAAAGCTTCATACGAACATCAGGCCTCATGAAAGCAACTGAGTCATCCTGGCTATCACAGAGCAGCTTTCACAGCTTTAAAAACCACATCATTTACTTCTGTCGACACACGTGAGGGGGCGCGTGAATCGAAACAAAGGGGCAAAATTCACCACTTTCAACTTATAAATGGCAAAGAAAAACACCTGTAGTGTAAGAGAAAAGAAACTTAGCAAACTCTTAAAGGGCTAATTGAAAGGCCCTTTAAGACCATTATGAAAAAAGCAAAACCATTATGTCCTTTTAGTATATTTTCCACTTAGCATTTCCAGAAGGAGGACAAGAGCCCTCCTGATCACCAGCCTGAAACAATGACGGAAATAAGGTTTACCTGTATGTGCAAGAACTGCCAGGAGGCTGAAGAGGACCAGGAGAACCCTGCAGACGCTGCTGTGAATCATGGCAACTGCAACAGTTGAGCGTCTTCAAAACGCCTCGGGCTGGAGCTTCCAGCAAGTAGCTGACCCAGGAGGGGAGGAAAAGAGGAATACAGGAGGGCCGTAAAGGGAGAAAGGTCTTGAGGTAAGGCGGTGAGAGAAGAGGTGGGATTAGGTGTGTGCAGGACTATCTGGACAGTGTGCACTCTGTGGAAATGCACAGGGCCAACCCACCCAAAAACACCTCTGAACGAACCGTTCGGCTTAAACATCTGAACAGTTGAGTGTGTGCGCGGATTAAATCACAAAGATTTCTACCCAGAATTGTACACGTTCAACCTCGAAACAGTTACATCTGACTGAAAACCAGCAACAGACGATGGAAAACTTAACTTCACTATCTTATCATATATTATCAGCTATAACTCAATTTAGGTCAGTGGTTCCCAAAGCGTGGGGTGCGCAGTGCCATTGCACGGGGAGGGAGGAGGTGGGTGTGCGGGAAGCGGTATAGATGTATGAAAAAAAACAAAACAGTTACACAAAAGTGTTTCACTGTAAAGATGGTTTGGTAGTGTGTTTTGTTGCAACCTCAAGTGTGAAATAAACTTCAGTGGAGTTTGAAAACAAAATATCTGTATAGGTTTATGATTGGTTGTGTCCAGTTGATTTATTTTTTTTCCCCATTTTTTCAGGGGATTTTAATCCAATGGGAGGCCCAGAAAATCTTTGGGAACCACTGATTTAGGTAATAGAATTGTACGTAAACGAGTCAATACTACATACAAAACGTCTGAGCTAAAAGACGATTCTCCATGAGTCAGTCGGCAGCAGTTGTTATTTTCTGTTATTCATCCTTGTATGTCAAACCCTGTAAAAGTAATTATATTAATAGCTACTTGTATAAGTTTTTGTTGCTTCCACTTTGTAATGTGCTCCTGAGACATTTAATTCATTTTTGTGAGTGTGGCTTTCAATCAAAGCCAGAGCCAACAATGAAGCCATCTTAGGCCGTATGGGGCGCAGAACAATGCTGCACTGCCCCATGTGTAGCTGTGCGTCGATAATTAGCTAACTGGACTAAGGTAAGCATGGTGGGCTGTGCTTACATGACAAATTTGACTATTTTGACATATTTCCAGGCCTGAAGAACAGAGTCAGTCATGCTGTCGATATCTCATACTGACTCCTGCCTACTTGAGAACAAATTTAATTGAACAAAAATGATTTTTTTCAAATTTTCCCTGGAGTAGTGCCATTATCGACAAATTACTGGCCAGTTTGGGCAGATGCACACACATATCCATATTAAAGTGTTAGGCCAGGACGTTTTATGTTAGTGAGTTTTAGTCAGAAAAATGTGTGGAGATTTGCTAGTTCCTTTTATGATTTAAATATAGCCTCATTGAAAGCAATTAGCAATAAAACAGAAGAGTAACTTCATTGTATTTCCAGTCTCCCAAAAATATTTTGACTCCTGGAGCCTCCAAAGTGGCATATTACTCCTAGAAAAAAACAAACCAAAAATTCTAGCCTGGATATTTGTTAATTAAATTGATATTTGTTCATTAAATTAATAAATATCAATTACGTGAAATTAAATCTAAATGAAATCTTCTAGATACATTTCTATTGTCTTTAGACTAGATGTGTCACTTCTAGATAATTTCTTAATCTAGCTTTACCTAAGATAACATCTGTGTCTCTTATCTTGTCCTGCCTCAGAGTAAAAGGAAGCAGAAGTAAAGAGTGCAACTGTGAACGTTTGAAAACTACATTTAGTGAGGTACACCCACAGCTCTGCATCAGAGCTTTCTTACACTGTAAATGTTATCAGCTCTGGGGTTAGCACAGGAAACATGAGGTGGCTGAGCAAAATGTACCTGAACATTTTTAATGTTTTAATAAAACATTAAAAATTATGTTCTCCATGTTTGAGGTGGAAAATCAAATAATTATATTGTATATAGATATACAATATAATTATTTGATTTAATAATCAAATATTAAATTTGATTATTTAATCAAATAAATTATACACACACATATATATATATATATATATATATATATATATATATATATATATATATAAACTGTTCAAATGTGTGGCAAGTTGAAAGTGATTTGTTACTGGATCATCTTAAACTCCACCACAACAAAATGGTACCTTTATTAGCCATTAATGGTTGAACTGCGCTTTACCAAACATAAATATTTCACATCATTTTAGGAGCACTTACTTGTGTTTTTATTTATCAGCTTGTTAGATCCTCTTACAAGCTGATAAATGTGTTGTTGAAGTTGATAGAACATGTATGGTGTGAGATGTGAAATGAAGCCCCAACGTTTAACTTGTGATGCAGCCAAATACACGCGATCCCTTTTTGGTAGGTCTGTTAAAGTAAAGCTGGTTAAAGTTCAGACATTTGTTTAGATTACAAATATAGTTGCTGACTTTGGCTATGTTTATTCATTGGAGGTGATGGATAAGGTTCTTAGTTTTTAATAGTTTGCAGGATTTGTGCAGAAATCAAGTAAACTTTTCTGCATTTATCAGTGGATAGCACTATTTTTAAAGACTTCATTTCTACCTTTCAGCTTTTGAAAACTAATAGTGGCTTAGTTACTAAGTCAATAAGAAAATATAAATCACACAGTATTCCATAATACATAATGTTTTGTACTATGCATTACAAAACTACAACATAATTTATAACCAACTTTATATATCAGGTCAAAATATAGCAATTAGTGATCAGCCATTAGTAATTATCTTAACTTTTAATCAGTTTATCTTGCTACTTTTTTCTACAGAATTAAACTGCTTCTCCATTTTGCTTTAGCTTTTAGGTGTCAGCTGACTAGTGATTTGTTTTTATGTCGGTACAACTGAGAGCATGCCAGTCTGTGGTTTTACTTTCCTCTGCTATAAGCAGTCCAATGGACACACGAGTTTTACTTCCTAAGACCTTATCAGATGTTTGTGACGATGCATTGTGGTTTAACGGCCAAAAACTAATCTTGGATGTGGAAACAAACCCGCAGTGGAAATAAATGTCAGAAGAAAAATGCCAACTGAAGCAAGGAGCCGGCTAATGTTAACAAAGTTAAATATTGGAAAGCATTTTGAACTTCATAACTAATTACACAACCGCCATTCATGTATAGTTAAAACTGGATATTTACATACTTTTGAGTAAAAAGACAAGTTGTCGTCCCATGTCGTCTGATGGTAAATAGCCCTAAATCGCTCCTATTTTAGCTCAGAATTACAAAAATGTTTATTACTAAATGCAACGTACAAGAAATGTTTTAAGAATTATTTTTAAGTTACTTTCTTTAAAATCAGAAGCTTAAATACTCTAATATCCCTTTCAATCAAATAAAATCAGAAAACTTCATGCCTTTAACTGTCTATCACTACACAGCAGTGTTGATGTTAACCTTCATTCAGTCTTACTTCTGCACAGAAGAGATGGGCAGCATTAAGAAATGCACAAATAACAACCTTGAAGACACTTCAATTATTAATTTCCAGATGTAAGCACTGTTCTAAGATTGGTGAAAAATGCTTTGAAGAGACATCAGCTGTCCAAAACTCAATGGTGTGATGAAAATGTAGAAAACGTTTTGTTAAATGTAAATACATAAATAGATGTCAAAACATCTTTCTCTGGATAGAAAAACGGACCTTTTACAAAATACTGAAAAATCTTTTTTTGGTCATCTACACAGATGTGGCAAAAACTTGTAGTTACTGACTAGCCAGGATGTTGTTGTGTTGGTTTCCTTCACCATATCTTCTTTAACATCACAGCAAAATTGCTTTTGGATCGCCTGCGAGTCCAAGGAGAAAAACTGCGAAACCTTCAACACCTGCGTCGAGATGAAAACGTTCTTTGTGTCCCTGGAAAGACGGCCTTGAGGTCGGGTGGAACAAATGTCAAGCAGATATTCTCCGCCCACTGAGCTGAGAAGCGGGACATTCAGAACCGCAGGTCAAGGGACCCGGTCCGGTTCATTAGAAGCGGTGACTCAATGAGACTGAAGGCTAAGAGTAAGATGTCTCGACTTTTCTCGAGCTGATCAGACCGTGAAGGTTTTCCTCTGGTGAATTCTTTTACTTTTCCCAAAAAAAATACATTTGACATTTCCAGAGGAAGTGGCCATTCAACAGTTAAATCTTTAGTCACTGCAAGAAGCTGTGTATGATCGTTCTCCAACCTTTCAAATTTCCTCCAGGCACGATTTGATGTTTGCCTGTTTAATTATATTTGCTTTAATAACTAATGGTTTATTATGCATTTTTAATATACTCAAAATTTATGTCATTTTTTTTCTTTTGCAATTAGGTTTGCAATTAGGCCCCCTACCAAGGAGAACGTAAGAACGTACAAATTTAAAAGCTGAGAGCAATGAATTATGCTTATTTTTAAGACCGAAATAACTTGTAGCAGTATTTGTGTATCCGATAGCGAGCCATTTATTCCCATTTTCCATATAAGTGTCATGTATTGTAGTGTGGGGATTTGCACATTTGTGGTTTTACTGAATCGTTCAGACACACATGTGAACAGCCCAAACATAAGACTGTTTTATTATTCCATACTGCAATAAAAAAGTATGACTCCAGCAGATCCTTCTCATATATTATAATACAGATGCAGAATTGAAAGTTTATTCTTTTAACAGCCTAGTATTTTACAAGAAATAGATAACTAGTTGGAACTTTTGAACATGTCCTTAAAACAGGACATAAGTGGGCATGAATCCTTGGGCTCTACTTTGCCGTTAGTATCCATGAACAACCAGCCGAACAAATAAGGGGAAGGGTGCATGGGGGAGGGGGTGTAGTGAGGGTTTTAATAAATAAAACAAAAGTATTTTTTCTATCCTTTAACATGTTATGAAACCCAAATATCCACTCTTAAACAAAATCCACATACTATAGAGCCCAAATTTGACATCTCTGAGTGAGTTTTTGTCGGAAGTGTTTTCAAATCAAACTGACGGCAAAAGAGATCTGGCCGATTTGGCTTGGCAGACGGTTCATTCACTAGTTTGCTCCAGCTATAGGTCACTTTGCAAGACAGCGGGGAAAAAGAAAAAAAACAAACTAATGGAGAAAATGATTGATGGGAAACAACAACAAAAGAAACATTTTTTGGAAACCAGGAGGGCTGGGGGTTTAGGTAAAACAGCTGCTGTTCAAACTGGATACAGTCACTGGGATTTGCTCGGCTGCAGTCCCTTACAAGTCCTCCAAGGTTTCGATTTCCCCCATATTCAACCTCTCAGATGATGCATTCACAGAAAAACCTAACATTTGAAAAAGAAAAAATGAAAAGAATAGAGAACTTAGTGCACAATAGCTTTAAAACCAAGATGTTTTATCAATTTAATAACTGGACGTTTGAACTCACCTAAAAGGCTTGGGTCTGCTCGGACCATTTTCTGCTTCTTTTTCTTCTTCCCTGAGGTGACCGTCTCAAATCGTTGCTGCTGGCCACTTGTATGGTTGGATTGGTAGATGGCTGAAGATCCCATTTCAGCCCACACAGAGTCCTTGACCAGAAACAGAACATTAGACTAATGAGATCCCAATCATTACCCTGCAGGTGCTTTAAAATTACAAATTGAACCTCCTGGCTTTGTTTAATTCAATCAGATGTCTGCATGAAAGGCTGCTCCATCTCTGACTAAACTATCGCAACAAAAAAATGTTATATACATGAATAGCTTGGGATGGATTTAGAACAAACTATTGTTTTATAATTTTACTAATCTTGTGCTCATGTTTTGTCTTACACTTGGGTGCTTTTATAGTATAACCTTGTTTAAGTCTGTACACGAAAGGTGATTTTCCAGAGATGTGATTTTAATCTTCTGTCCTTGAGTATGGAACTCATGTGCCGACTCTTTCTGATTCACTTTTTATTTCGACCTGCACCACTGTATTGGAGCTCACAACTCCTATCTTGTTTGGATAAATGAATTTTTTCCATAACAAAGCTTATATTAAAATGTTGGGTTTAGTTAATATTTCAGTTTCCTGTCATTTGGATGTTCCAACATGCAAGAAACACTATGTACACGATACAAAGTCTCAACCTGAAATGGGTCTGAAACATTTCAGGTTGAGACTCCTTAAGATAAAGAACATTTTCCAGTTCTGCTGCAACTCAACCAGACTGGAAAAAATATGCGCAACGTTTATAGCTAGGCGAGAAAAACAGATCAAGATGTATGACAGTTCTTTAAATTTCTCCTATTAATTCTCTCTCTTGCTAACTAGTTTATTTTTTCCAAAATAATAATAATAATAAAATACACAGAGTAGGAGCCAGATTAAAAAAAAAATAAAAACAACAATAAAACTGTTCAGGAGTGAAAAACATATCTATAAATAAATTACTTATTTTTTTTAAAAAAAAAAAAAAAAAATTGCATGCAGCACTTATTTTAGCTGAACACAGCCACTTTAGTTCTTTGGAATGTGTCACTCTGAATGAGTAACTACTCCCAGACAAAGACATCTAATTGCGTCAGAGACTGACCTGATTACGAGACAATTTGTTTGGAACTCTAAGCCAAAAGCCACAATGAAACTTTTGGGTTATTGAATAATCAAGTAAAGAAATGTTTAGGCTTTCCTACCTGCTGCTGCTGCTGCTTGGCTTGCTGTTGCTTCGGCAGCAACTGTTTTTGTTGATTAGCATTCTGTTTGGCACGACGTTCCAGGAACTGCTTGGCAAAGTCCTTGGACTCAGGAGTGTCCCCCAAATAGGCCCTGACGTAGTCATGCACCTCATAAGGAGAATCCAATTCCTTCAGGAAGGATGCAAACGTTGGAACTGGTAGGAAGACAAATTGCAAAATTATTTGTCACTTAGGCCACCAGGAGAGGTGGATCATCAGATGTGGTTGGAGGCATTTCCTGAAAGAAATAAATTGGGGTTTACCATCCAGATTGTTGGCTGTGTTGAGCGAGTGCAGGGTTTGCTCACACCACTGCATAAATGTGTCCTGCTGGCTCTTACTGACACCCTGGAACAACTTTAGCAGCTTCTCCTCCTCGTCAACCTTCTTACTGGCTCGCCCACTCAAAGAGTTACTTAATGGAGAGGACAAAAGAACATCGGGTTACTTGTCATATTAAGAGTCACTCTAAAAAGTGTGTATTACTCATATCTTTCAAATTATCAGTCATGTTTTGCCACTACAAGCTCTGACTAAGACAATGTTTTAATTTGGCATCCTAAACAAATACCTGAGGTTGGCGTTGCCTTTGTTGTTCTTCTGGGTGTTGCCTTTTTTGGACTGGGGAGGCTGCTGGACGGCCTCCTTGATGGCCTCATCCCAGAAGCCCATGTTTGAGTTGTGGGTGTCGCCCCAGATACTGCTGGAGTCGGAGCCCCAGTTGGTGCTGGTATTAACAGACCCCCAAACTGAGTTACTCAGCGATGTCTGTGAGGAGACACACAGTGCTTTAAGGTCAACAATGATTTTCAACATGAATCTCACGTTTTATGTGATATTTTCACAAAGTTGTCTGAAGCTAAAAGCAGGAGTTGATGATTGCCAGGACATGAAACTTGTCTTTCACGAGTGGGACTGAGAAATTGGATCCACTCTTTTTAGACACGTGCAAAGTCATCAGCAAAAAAAAATGTTTTTATATTTTTCTTTACATTTTAAAAAAAGATCTAAATAATTTGGCTCCTATACTTTAAGTGCCAAATAATAATCTATTTTGATGTACTAAAAATCCTGAGAATTTTCAGCTTAAAACCTGACTACATTTAAACTCAACCCTGGGGTTGACTGGCGCACAATATGGTGAGAAGAAAAAAATTCAAATGTGAAACATACCTTTTTTATTTTTACACATTCATCTGAGACGCACGGCTTCAGAGTTCTAATTTTGAGAAACGGATGATAAAATCTGCCTGCATTCAACAACTGGCAGCAGAAGACAGATCTCTGTGGGAACTGGCTCTCGAACACAATTCTAACTATAACAATGTTTGACTTTAGAGGTGTGAGGTCGTGAGATAGCTTTGGATTTCAGTGAGTCATTCTGCAAAAATACTTACTTCCATGTTCATATTTAAACAATGCTTTTTCTGTTTGACAAACACCACAAATTGTCACAAACATGGAGACATGCATCAGGTGTGAAGCAACAAACTTCACTGACCATCTTAATCTGCTGCAGGAAATTACAGCAATATCCAATTTGCATTAACTGCCATTTCAAAGCTTGAAAATAACAAGTGAAGTCATGACAAATGGTATGAAATAATATTAACTACTGCTACCAATTGATTAAAAAATTTTTGTCAGATTAATCACACTTTGGCACTGTTATTAATCACTATGACTAACTTTGGAAGCTTGAGCATGTAGATGTGCATAGGTGGACCAATGAGGCAACACGAGAAAGTTGAAAAATATGAAACTTTTGTTGCTGTCTGCTGTTGTGGAAAATTTCTCTTTCGCTTTTGTTGCTCATTGTGTGTCGAGTCTAAAAAGCGCTCTTCCATGAGAGAGAGGCTTTCAAGTCAAAATAACAGTTTAATTAATCTGTGATATGCAATATTAACGAGTAAAAGATTTTCTGACTATGACAGCCCTAACCAAACCTACCTAAACAAAATCGATTGATGATCACAGACCTTTTCTTTAACTGCAATGTCAGTGTGTTGACACTTACATGACGAGATTAATTTAGTACTTGACCTCAGTACAGAAAGAGGCACTGATGACGTCACTAACTAAAGTTTGGTGTAATCGACTGTGTTACGTACGGTTCTGTTTTGAGTTCGGGTCTGTTGGGTGACGGTGGGATGTTGTTGGTGTGGCTGCTCCTTCCGCTGCTTCATCTGCTGGGCCTCCTCCCTCTGAATCTCCAGCAAAGACTTGGTGATTACGGGTTGCTTGGCTACATTACCCCAACCAGAGAGCTTGGCATGTGACTGCTGGGCTTGTTGTAGTGCCTGCTGTTGCTGCTGCTTTAGGAGCTCTTGCTGCTGACGTCGCTGCTGTGAGGGTGAGAAGACCACAAAAGTGTTTTTAGCAAGGATAGGTCACACATGAAGTTAAATTTATTAGTCGAGAAATTGAGATGTCGCTCTGCTTCCACAGTCTGAGATGATCATAGTGATCATAGTGAGTTGTCAGGGCGTTTCAGCTAAAAACGGTAAAACTAAACTAAAACATGTAGGGTCGCTTCTGATTCAAGTAGACCTATGGTCAGAAAGGTGAACTGTTCTTCTTATCGTTTAAAAATTGAACAAAAGTTCAGGTGAGGACGTGGACAATATCTTAAGTTTTTCATCTTTGATTCAGATGAGTACTTCATGATGGAGCACTGTCCTGCAAAAATCATTGTCTTCACAAAACATTCTTCCTGTGCCGTTGCTTGAAGAAAGTGTCTTCTAAAAACTAGCAGAAGGTTCTAGAGTTGGTTTTGAGCCAACCTTCACCTTGAAAAGGTTCAACCAGCTCATCTTTAACGATATCTGCCCACACCACTACCCCACCTCCACCTTGTTGACGTCTTATTCGACCCAGGTTTCTTGCGACCCTGTTGACGTCTGTTTCTGACCCACCCACGGGTCAATTCATCTGGTCCATTAAGTCTCCCTCATTTTATCCATAAAATCTTTGAACAATCAGTCTTCAGATATTTTTTAGCTCAGTCAGGTTATCTGGTGGTTGGGTTTGCCTTGGCCATGTCTCTGAGATCAGAACATCTTGTACTTCTAGGTATTCGAAGGTAAGTTGCAGTTCTGGCATATAAGAGAACTGGAAGACAGCGAGTTCCTGATGGTATCATGCTTGACTTTTCTCAAATCCCTGGAAGATAATTTGTGTTATTTTTTTTTTCTCGACAGGTTTCTTGCGACCCTGTTGAGTATTTACAACAAAACTAGAGGTGCACTAATTTATCCGCCAGTTGAGTTCTTTAATTTTGGGAGATTGGAGATCGGTCGATACTTAAACGTGATATGAATCTTTTCCACCAATCTCAACTACCTCAGCAAAGGTCTAAAAATCATCCATTGTACTCTTCTGCTCTCCCATGAAAGAGGCTTAACTAACTGACCGGCCCACCGGGTTATGTTTGCACATTTTCAGTTAATAATACCCCCATTACCAACTCAGTGACTGTCTTGCTAAAGTTTCACAACATTTCAGACAAAAATAAAAAAATCAGAATTGGCAGGTCGGATTTTTTACAGATCAATAACCAGAGATCAGACAGAAAACTGCAGTCAGCGCACCCCGAGACAAAACGTTCAATCACACTCCAATATCATAATTTCAACAGTGACGGATCGCTCTGAGAGATTTTAGTTCATTTCTGACTTTTCTAAATCTGTACATCTATATTACAATGTTCACCAGTATCAATAGGTATTTTCCTTGTATTGTTGAAATACAGTTTCTGCTGAGATCAGTCACGTCTCATTTTAAGTGAGTTGATAAGGCGTCAGTAAAAAAAAAAAAAAAGCTAATTTCCAACATATCGGTCCCATAAACATTACTTGACTAAAATTAACAACCGATGGTTCATTTCCATCTTGTTGCCATTTGAGGAGGCAAGGAGGCATTTGCTTGGTCATAAGACAGCAATAGTGATGCAGCAGAGACATGTGGGGAGTATAACTAAAGCAGATAAGCAATATCTGCTGGGTGGTCATTTTTCATGTTCTCAAAAGATTATATTGCGAGCAATAACTGCAATATGAATATCAGCCCAAGTCTTAATAGTGTTGCATTTCTCATAAACATATTTCCTTATTTTCTGGACTATAAGTCGCAGTTTTTTTCATAGTTTGGCCAGGAGTGAGACTTATACTCCGGAGCGACTTATTTGTGGAAATTAACACATCATTATATCATATCACATGTTATTTTTACACTAAACTGCAAGAGGGAGTGCTAGGCCTGTGTTATTCTACCTTGGGAGAAAGCGGAGTTGTTTAAAAGAGACATTGAGGACGAAGATTTTGTTGCGTTTACTGATTGGAGAGACACGGATGGTTTGGTAAACTTGTTAGCATGTTATTTATGCTACAGTTATCTGAATAACTCTTAATATGTTATGTTAACATACCAGGCATGTTCTCAGTTTGTTGTTCATGTGTCATGTAACGTTAGCATACCGTACAATTATTCAGCCTGTTGTTGCCTCTATTCTATTTTTATTGCCTTTCAAGATGACATGTCTGTTCTTGGTATTGGATTTTATCAAATAAATTTCCCTCAAAAATGCGACTTATACTTTAATGTATAAGTCGCATTTTATATATATATGTATTTTTCTTCTTTATTATGCTTTTTATGGCTGGCGCGACTTATACTCCGAGACAACTTATAGTCCGGAAAATACGGTACTCATATTTTGATCCAATGTGCTTCCGCCTTTCTTTGCCTGTATTACGCAAAGCTGCCAATCAGTAATTTCTGACTGGGAGAAACAAAGCAAAAACACAACAGTTTGTTTTGGAGAGTGTAAGCTAAAGGTAACATATTCATTTCAAGTTAAAAATTTAGAAAATTACAAAAAAAGGAGGTCGAGTGTAACATCATCGTGGGTCTTACCTCCTCACATGCCTGTCGTTCTCGCTCCTCTTCTAGTTTCTGGATCTCGGCCAGTGACAAGGCATTTTGTGTGTGGTTATGGTTGGCTGACTGCTGACCCCACTTAGAAGATGATGGAAGCTGCAAACCAGGACAAAAAGTTTTCTCAACATTTAGGTCCATTTTGATCCGTTTTAAACACCTATTGTTTGTAGTGAGTCCTTACCTTCATTTGTGCGAGCTGCTGCTGTTGTTGCTGCTGCTGCTGCAGTCTTCTGAGGGCCTCTTGTTGCTGCTGCCTCTGTCTTTGCAGCTCCTGCTGTCTTTGGGCCTCCTGCTCTCTTCTTTTTTGCTCTTCTTGTTGCTGTGCAAGAGCTGCAGCAGCAGCAGCAGCCTCCTCCTCCACTCGCTTCTTCTCTTCCTCGCGCCTTCTCAATGCCTCCAGTTCTTCTTGCTTTCTACGCTCCTCTTCCTGATGAAGAAGAGAGAACTGGATTTATTGAAGCATTTTAATGGAAATCACGGCTTTGAGAATTTATTTATTTACCTGTTTCCGAAGGAACTCTTCCCGTTTCTTTTTCTCCTCTTCTTCCCGCCGTCTTTCCTCCAATCTTCGGAGAGCTTCCTCCTGCGCCTTCCTCTCCTCCTCTTCTTTTTGCCTGCGTTGGGCCTCCTCTTGTTCTCTTTGTAGCCTCAGTGCCTCTTCCTAAAGATCCAATATTAAGTCAGTGCCATTAAAACAAGTCACTCCTAGACTTTACTCAATTTGAATAGTTAAATTGCGCCACCTGTTTTTGCCGAGCCAATTCCTCTTCTTCCAGCCGTTTCCTTTCCTCCTCCTGTCGAGCCCGGAGAGCCTCTTCCAAACGTTTCCTTTCTTCTTCCTCCCGTTTTGCTCTTAACTCTGCCTCCCGTCTCTCCAGGTCTAACTACATATTTAAACATAATTTAAACACCGATATGGTCAAAGCTCATTAAACAATTTGAGTAGATCATATTGAAAGTGATGATCAACACCTTCTCTGTTGGCCATAAACCAGTCCCAATAGGAAGGTGCAATTACAACTATTAAAGTAATTTCACTAAACGTTCACATTTTGTGTACACTTTCGATTTTCCTTTGTCATCACATTTTCTGCATTTCCTTATGTTCTGATAAATCACTAATTCTTTACCAGTCCTCTTAGCGCCCTTTGAATTTAACCTCCAGTTCCATGACAGGAAGTTAAATTTGTGAAGCCAAATGGTAATATCTGTTTTTTTGCCTAACATTCTAAAGATGTTCTATAGGGTTTGTTTATATTGTCTATGGAGTCTATGTTAACTTGAATGACCAAAATTGAAGTCTTCTTTTGCACGTAATAACATAGTTAATGTTTTGCACTTCAAAATCTTGACTTTTTTGGGAAGGTTATGTGCAGCAATTCAACTTTTTTTGTAAGACCATCTATGGCAAAAAATAAAGCTTCAAAAGAAATTTGATGCAATTTTTTTGAAAAACAGGTGCTGCGAAATCGGTCATTTTAGGCTGCAGACATAAAAAAAACATTGCAATACCCTGGAAGGACTGATAAACAGACTTGGTGCAGGTCATCCAAGGCAGACCCATTTCCATTGGTCCATATGTGAATTCACTGGGCACCAATGATACAATGAAGGGAACCGAAAAGGCACGGTGAACCCCGCCATGGAGAGCAGCTGCATTGTTATGGTTTTGGAGCAACGAGCTTCCTTCTTTAAAAGTGCTTCTAGATTTTGGCTTGTGGTGACATTTATGTTTGATTTATATATTGTCCCTTTCTAAATAACTACTTCACAATGACTAGCTGTAAGGAGAAATACACTTAACATTCACCCATTATTAGCAAAATATATATGTTTTTTTAAATCAGCTTGATCAAATAATCACTTGTTCCTGTGTGCATGCATACACATAAGCTGAAACCTTGCTCCTGTCCAGATTTCTACTGTATCATTTTAAACACAGCAGCGATTTTTGTGAGAAATCTTAAGCCAAGTCACTGCTGTACAGACATTTGTTATTTCAGAAGCTAAAAGTAGTTTTGCTTTGAAATGTCCTGTCATCTCTGATAAGTAGGCAGGCACACAACAGTATTACTTTTTGTCCAAGCCTCCCGTTAAATTTGAGATCCTGAAATAGCAGAACTTTGCTTTCCTTAAGGCACGTTTAAGCTAGCTCTGTAATAATGTAAAATATTTTGCTGCTTAACATCATTTTGCTCAAGAGTGAACAAATACTCTGATACAACTCCATTCTGTCCGTACCTCTAAAGATTCACTTCATAAACCTGTGTTTATGATCTGAGACGTCTTGATGCACCACAATCAGAATAATAGAAAATAATAACGCAGCATGTTTGATAAATCAGGGCCACTGACACAGCTGAAGTGCAGCATTTGAAATGTGTGATCTACAAACATCAGCTAGCAATTCTTATTTAGTCAGCAGAATTATCTACACGTCTGTCCAGGAAAACAATATCTGGAATATATTGAGTAAAGAATCTGTGAAATGTACATTAGTGTTATTTCAGATTCCAAAATAGCACATTTTGAAGCTAAATTTAACACTGAGGAGTCTTTAAATGAACAACTAAAGTCTGATGAGGTGATGCTTACCTTTGCAGATCTTGCCTTCTCAAACTGCTGCATCTGCTCAATAGTTGGAGCTTGTGCCACTGAGTCTATTGGCAAATCCCATACACTGCTGCCTTCCCAGGCTGTGTGCAAGAAATTATCTATGTAACTGATTTGTTTCTGCAACAGCAAATGCAGCTGAACACCAAAAACAGAAACTCACTGTTTGTAGCAGCCTGTTGAAGGTTTGGTGTGCAGGAGGCCTGAGAAGAGGGATTCTGCATTTCCCACACCGAACCCGAGTCAGGGACTGACAGGGATCGGGTAACAGGAGGTAGAAGACTGTCAGAAGCACTGCAAAAACACAGGCAACAAAAGCAGAAATTAATACACCACTATTGAAAATTGTGCCAGACATGTAAATCCCAATTGTCATCTTAATATCAACGTGTGAATTATTGCAATTACAAACGGCTGATTGGTTGCAATACTTAGTAGGCTACAATATTTCAGGGGTTGTGTGTTAAAATTTTCCATTTGAGCACATATATTGACACCTGATATCAGACGTATTAAGTGAGATCAGAAAGCGCAGCAGAACAGTGAAGGTGTTGTGATATTACAAAGAAAGCAAGTGAGAAGGAAAATGTAGGTTAAACATAATCTATATTTTCACAATATTTAGCAGCATTGCATTGTTCCAGAGGTCAAGCAGAAGGACATTAGCTAAATATGGACTTAGAGCAAGGGAATTGAAAATGTTGGTAGCACTTTATTGAAAGGGGGTCTGCATAAGACTGACATAATACCATTATAAACATGATGGAATCTTATGTTGTCATGACGTGTCATTGGTAAAAAAAAATGACACTTATAATGGAAAGTTGACCCTTTTAATGCAACTTTTTACGCCCCTTCAAAGTGTTGCTCCCAACCTTATCTTTAGAGCTTGGTATTGCTGCAGAAGCATGTTGATCTGCTGTTGGTGCTGCTGCTGCTGTTGGAGAGGAGCTGAGTTGAGAGCTAAAGTTTTCTGCTGGGCCAACGCCTGGGCATACTGTTGCCTATTCAGGAGCAAAACAAGAAACAAAGAGAAAGAGGAAACAAAGTCAGGAACTGAATAACTTAACATGTGATGGTAAAGGATTCAATTTCATTATGTTGAGTAAGTTCTAATCCAGACATGCTTCATGCTTCATTTGACTTCTGTAGTTGAGAGTTTGGAAGCAGGAGGAACATGACAAGAAAAGGCAACATGTACCTACAATTAAAGCAAGACAAGGCCCAACAAATTCCATGTTCATTGTTTTGCTATTAACTTAACCCACTCAATACCTGGGAATCCCATCTGTTTCATACATTGGTCTACAGTTTGTATGGTTTAAAATAAAATGCAGATGTTTGTGTAGAGAAAGATAACAAATTTGCTTGCTTGCAGAGAGAGTCTAACATACCTGAGGAGGTATTGATATTGCAGCTGCTGCAGCTGGTAAAGGTTGAGAGCAGTGAGCTCCTGCTGTCTCTTTAACCTCTCCTGGTCACCATCAGCCTGAAACACAGAGAATGATCAAAGAACAGATCACAGCAGTGTCAAAAAAATAAATAAATAAAATAAATGACTGTTATTCGCAGTCCTAGCATATTCCTTAGAAGGAGTAAAACGTTACATGCTCTGAGATCAGAGCAGAGGCTTTATGTGAAGGCTAAACTACATTGTTTTAATTTCTACCATCAATATTACACTTTCAGGAAATATTTCAAACTCTCAAGCTAAGAGAGTTTGCATCATGGGACAACAGTAAATTCAAAACAATTTTGCTTCATAAAAATATAATGGGAAATTGGATGTACTCTAATGCCATCTACAGGTCACTGCCTGGTACTGAAGAAAACGAAACCTGAAAAGTCTTCAAGCAAATCAAACTGGTTTAACATTAGACTCACCACAGAGCTGCATAATTAAGTTCCTGGAAACTCTTGTTCCTCAACAAGCTCTATGTTGAAACTACCCATTGTTCATTCTGGAGTTCTAATAAGCATAACAGCCTCAGACAACAATGCATAAAATATTGCTTTACAAGATACTTTCAGTCTTCATTTGTAAACATTTATAAAATCCAGAGGAGCTACAGAGAGGACTTGTATTTATCAGCATTTGTAAAAAACGATAGAAAATAGTTCAAGTCAAAACAATTGTGGCTAAGAATAGCTGGCAGAATGAAAAGGTCAAATATTTGGGAACAAAGCAGCTAATAATGCCTGACAAGATATCAAGCACATAATCTATATTTAGCTCCCAGGTTGGTAATGGAAATTTCCTCTCAGCTTGACTGACAGCTGTTTTGAGCCCTTATTTTTGTGTGCTGGCACACAAAAATAACACAGTAAAATAACACAGGCTTCAAGTTATCACTTCCAAAACTTTGTAAAACATCAGTCACTTGGATTTTGAAGGGGTTCCTACTTGTAGTGGTGGCGGTGCGGGGCCTGGAGTAAAGGGCACCCTCCCCCAAATCTTCATCATCTCTCCCAAAGGTTGGAACACTTCATCACAGCCTCTTTTGACCAACAAAGACATGGTGAAGTAACCAGCCTGAAACCAGTCAGACATCTCGTGATTGCTGAACGGACCTGAGGATGTAAAAGTGATTCGGGGGTCCAAATGAGACGTGTTGTGAAAAACAATATGACGTTGAAATGTAGAGCACATTGATCTCCCTGCCTTCTCACCCTGTATCTCCCCCTGTGGATCTTTGTAAAACCACTTAAGAGCAGCTTCGTGGGTAAGTGGTAGGCCTGCAGGTTTAGGCTTCTCTGAAGTCTTTGCTGCAAGTCTGTCATCATCCACCCCGCTGTCCTGGAGGTATGCTACCATCTTTTCTGCCTCCTAGAAAAGTATAATATATATTTTTAACTCAACCTAAAATTTACACATCTGTAGTGTAACATTATTCAGAACAGTATTTGATGACAACTTCCAGCACAATTTGTAGAGACTTACTTGTTCAAAGTGTTTCAGGCCCTCATCTTCATCAGTGTCATGCCTCACTGTGGTGGGCCTGCTTATAGGTGCTATTATATTTGAAGTGTAGGGTAAAGCGTTATTTATTGCCACAGAGATTTGAATGGGTTTTTGCTGTGGTAGATGAACAGTGGATGACGGAGCAGAAACCTCTGCATGAAACAGACATAAGCAGAAATTGTCAGTTGCAGAGTGTGTGCAGAAAGCAGTTGATTTTCGATAGGAAATAAAGTCCCACCGGGCAGGTTGGTAGAAATGTGGGTCATGGGGTGCGACTCCAGGAGACTACTAGACATGGGAATACGAAGCGGTGCTTTGCAGGGCTCTGGTGGGAGCTCCAGGGGCGGGTGGCGCTCAGCTGGTCGTTCAGTCTCATCCGTTCTGCTGTGATGCTTTGGAGACAAATTCTGAGGAGGGGGCTGCGACTCTGAGACTGCTGAAGCCACGGCTGGACCAAGAGACAGACCATCTTCTGACATTCTGGCCGAGTCTGAAACACACAAAAAAAAAAACAACAAGGTGGAGAAGTTGGTTGATTTTTTCCAGCAACAGACACACCTGACTTGAGTCAGCTCAAAAGAGTAGCTTTTTGTTCTTTCACCCTTTAAACTTCTGGTTTAGATTTTTCAAATCAAAATAACAATTCAGACACTCCTTTAAGGTGACAGAAGTTTTTTTTATAAGAACAAAATGTAGTATCAGAAGCTAAATTTTGTTTTACAGCAAGACTCCATTTTGAAATAAATGAATTTCTTGCCGATTTCTATTTAGATGCACCAGTTTATGTAAAAGCAAAGCTAAATCTAAAGTGATGATTATTTTACTGACCTTTTCGATCAGGTTCTCTTTTGGCTTCTTTTTCTGTCTCTTTGGTCTCCCTGCGTAAATTATCTTCCTCCTCCAGGCCCTCATCACACTCTTCCAAAGGTCTGAAGTCAAGTTCTGCTTCTTCTGGGATCGGTTCCTTTGACGCTTTCTGATAGAAAAAGAGAGAATATTTCAACAAAAGTTGACACCATCATCATCCCAGAAACCTCAATGATGACATTTTATTTTCAAATGTGAAATGGCAGGAAGTAAATATTTAACTGTTTTTCATATCTTACCTTTAGAGAAAGAAAAGCTCCCGAGGAATCAAACGTTCCAGCTTCTTCATCTGCGTCCTCCAGACACCACTCTGGTAAGCTGTCTCGCTCATCCTCCAGGCTGCCGCTGCCTGACCTGGGTCTCCTGTAGCCGCGCTCCTCTTCTCTGGCGTCAAATGGGAAGCGCCGACGTTGGTCTGGATGTTCCCGCCACCCTGCAGATCGAGGCCCATCTAGGAAAAATGTAACATAATAAAAAAAATAATAAAACATATCAGTCACATGTTTAGACTAAAATACAGATATTAAACTGGATTTCTTCCATATTCTGCGTGCATTTTGTGATAATGTAAATGCAACTAAAGCTTGGTGATAACTACAGATATAGCTCCAAGGCAAGAACTGGATCAGAGGTAAGTTCTTTCACACTTTTAGCTATCTCTTCATCAAAGACAAGTACAATAATAAATAACATCTCAGAATGTTTTTCACAGTTGGTGATGCCTTAAGTCTTAAAAAATCCTTCCTGTCCAGGGAAACGTGCAAATTTGTCTGCACAAAAACTGCATGCGCAAGTAGTTGCATTTCATGTCAAAATGCTCATTTTTATTTTTATTTTTTATTTATTTTTAAATCAAATACAAAATGGTAAGGAGAATCAATTAGAGAATCAATAAGGAATCTGATTGCTAAGTGAGACTGCTAATTGAATCTGTATTGCTAAATCCTCATCAGTTCTCATCCATAGTAAAAAGTAACTGTGTTGGTTACTTTTGTTTTAGGTTAGTCATGGAATATTACTTGAAACGGCTCCCTGTTTTCAAAAACAGTCTGATATGTGCAACTGACTGCACTTTTTGCAGAAAAGATTCTAATTTTATGTTTTCAAAAATAAAGTGAGATATTCAAAATTCCTTTTTTATGTAAGTTTATAATCTTTGACACAAGTGTACTTTTCACCCAATGATAAGCTCAGGGTCATAAAACAAATAGGACATAATCCACCAATCCATTTAACAAAGATGATTCATCTAAGATGATGTATAGGTGGCATGGCTCATACAGTGCCCACTCGGGCTTGGGGGGCACCACCGATCATTGTCCCGACGAGAACCTGCCAGGCGCCAGCCCCCCTCATAATCCTCACCGTTCTGTTCGTCACGAGAAGTACGCCAGTTCTCACTCTCTGAACGTGTAAACTCGTGCTTCCTGGGTAGACCTGTCCCTCCGTCCTCGTAGGTACCTGGTCGGGCTTTAAAACGACAAGGCAGAAATTAAACAAGGATCATGACATAAACACTAAACAAGAGGCAACGCGTAATTTACCCCCAAATTTTCAGTGAATAACTTTAATTTCTGCGAAGCACACTTACTGTGATTGATCTGAAAATGCCCAGGAGCAGCTTCTGATATGTGCAAAGACAAAAAACAAGTTGGTGAAGCAGTTTGTATGCCAAGATACACACATATTGATTATTTGAGCTACAAAATGTGACACCAACCTGGGTCTTTTCGACCTGGCTTTTCAAATCTTCTATCTCCCCTGGTGGAAAAAAAGTCATCACTAAAAAGGAGCAGATCAGTCAAAAACAAATCTCATTCCACATTTGTATTGGTCAAAACAATGCTTGATGTTGCCACAAACACTTGACACCAGAAAGTCATGTTCCAATACCTTTCTTCCCAGCTTTGAGAGCGATGAATTTCCCTCCCTCCACGACCAAAACCTTCCACATCGTCAAAACTTCTTTGGTAAAACCCTCCATCACCTCTTCCCCGCCCTAAAAGTTAAAAGTACAGAAAGTAGGAGATGATATTTTATCATAAATGGGAAATGAACATAGGACACGTGAAGCGAGGTTGAAGTTCTGGATGCTTTGCCTAACGACAAGTTATTTAAGTTACACATGAAAATATCCTTACGACCTCTTTAGCTTTGCGAAGAGAGGGACATGCACCTATCAAGTGAATAAGGTTGGTCTACTCCCAACATTTTCTTGTGGGTTTTGCACCACCACCTTTATTTGCACAACAAACAAACTTCAAGTCAGAATGACCATGACTGTCCCAAAGTGCAGTCTGACAGCTAAACCAAAAAAGAAAAAAAATGCCAGATGGCCAGTCCACTCCTGCTTGTGACAAAGCAGGAGCAAAACTGAACACATGTGCTGCTTGTTAGTTTCTACAAGTCAATTTACTGTTGGTAATTAGTCAAGAGCACATGAGCTTAAATTCTGATTGTCAGCAGTGTATTTACTAAAGTTAGGTTGAGACAGACCAACAGGCTTATCAAACTGAAAACCACCGGGGCAAAGTACTTTAAGCCCTGGAACTGTGGTAAAAAAAATAATAAAAAAATCACTGTGTTTAAAAGGAAGTTTAGTCTTTCACGGGACTGACGAGCTCAAACAGCTGAGGTTTAGGTATGCCGGGTAAGCACAACAACTAGAGAAGGGTAATGATACACCCCATGCCTCAAAGTGTGGGAAAAATGATGGGCTGCCAAAAGGAATCTTAACCATCTACAGTTGTTTTCTCCCTGAAGCCCCACAAGATCAGCAGCTCAGCAAATGCAATATGTGTCTTACATCTGCTCTTGAAGTCACCCCCAGAGGTTTGACACCACAGCGTACGGTCTTTGTTCAATTCCTACCTCTACCTCTAGATGTACTACGGCCTCTTGGCGCTCCAGCTATGGGTCCACTGCCTCGCCCTGTCAGCCGGAGTACAGCTGCGCTGTTTACAGACATAGAAAAATTTCTCTGCAGATATAAAGAGAGGGAGAGGGAGAAGGGAGCAAACAGTGAATACTTCAGATTGATCTTTTGCTCATGCCTTTATGACTAATTTATGAATGAACCTAAATAATACATTTTTCTCTCAGAGAAAAAAAATCTTTTTGCAATTGACATTAATGTCCAACACATATCATAAAAATTTAAAAGCTTTGCATTCAATAGTTTTTACACAAATGTCTAACATTTGTGTAAAAAGTATAATTTGTAGTTTTACAAAAATAAAAAATTCATCTGCATTCAGAATGTCAAATATGAAGAAACTTACAAATCTAATAACATCATAATTACAATGCCAAACGCAAAGTACACACAGATCCACAATATGTTGTTATAATATGCATCTATTTGGAAAAAGCTATCCAGGGGAAAACTCAGCATACACAGAAATTTATGGAAAATGCTATGTAACGTTTAGCATTTTAAAAAATTTAAAACGGCTAAAGTAAGTAAAGTTTATCATCATTGATTATTATTAGAAGTCAACATGATTGAAGTATCTCAATTATCAACTGGCCTAAAGTAGGTCAAATGCTTTCTTAGAATGATGCTGAGAACACCGACATCTGTTGTCATTGTTGCTGTTACGTGATGAAAATTGTGTAATTTAGCCTCACTTCTTCTCACAAACCAAATATTTCGCCCTCCACCTTCTTGCAAAACTATTTTGTGGTTGGTCAGAATTTTGTGAGTGTGTTTGTTTGTCAGGCCTCTTATTGCTTTCCTACCTGTTCTTCCTCCGTAAAAGACACGAGTGCCAGAGGCGGCAAAGGTTCTTCTTGCAATATGGGTAGAAACTCCTTATCATGGAGGTCTATAGGGATCTGGAAGAGAGAAAAAGGCATTTTTTTTCTTAAAGATGCTAAACTAAGGAAACCATGCATCTCATCATGGATTTAACATTTTTATGTAAATCAATACTGATTGAGCGAAAGATACAAGTGCTGCAAAAATACTCACCTTGTTGTCCTTTACATAAAGTGCTAACATTTCTTCTCTCCCATAACGATAGTCTGCAAGTTTATACTTTGGCAATGCAGGTGAGAGTGGGGGAGAAGTAACAGCATTGCTGCTTCCACCGCCACCGCCGCCCCCACCTCCAGACAGGGCACGGAGCCTTGCAGAGAAAGAAAATGTTGTTAGGCAAAATGGTCAAAAAAAAACAAAAAAAAAAAACAAGAGACAGCAGTTCGCAAGACTGAACATGTATGAGAACGCTGCAGGAGCATCAAAAGGGGAGCTCATGTCAGAACAAAAAAAATTGACTGTCATCATGTTCAACCATTCATGCCTGTTTAATTACCATTCAGGTCCAAAGTTAAGTGTCTGGGTTTCGGCCATTTTTCCTTGACGTTCTTCAAACATGCAAAGAAAAAGAAGAGATTATCATCCATTTATTTCTAACAAGTACAAAGATTGGGAATCAAATGTATTCATGTGTAGACAACAGTGCAAGATGAAGTTTTAGTAACAGTTATTTTAATCTTGTTTATATTTCAGTTACAATAACTCTAAATAACCATTAACTATATTTTGATAATTATCAGAATGGGCATTTACACCCTTTTATTTATAATGACATTTTTCTCACTAGAAATAAACTTAACAGTTATTGCATCCAAAAACAATCCGCCTGAACTCATGAAAGTCAAATAAAGCTTTACTGAGATTAGGACACATTGGGTAACAGTTTATATACCAGCTTACTGATTTTAGTGAATTTTAGCCATTCAAGATATATGGCCCATTCCAAGAGAGCATAAACAGTTTAGGATTTCAATCTGCTATTTTAGGAAGCCTCCCTGGGTGCAATGCAGGGCCACTACCTGCACTTGATAACAGAGATGCCCTTATCTTAAACAAATAAGGTTTCACTCCTTGAAAAAGGATCATGAACTGACAATAATTATATATATTACATCAGCTGGACAGCAAAGCACTCCAATGAAAGGCTTCTTCAAATGGCATGCACAAATGTTTACTACTGCCATATGAAATCCTGGACAAGTTAGTTAGTGTATTTCTCCACTTAAAGAGAATTAATAGACCGACTCAAAATGAGATGGAAACATCTATGGGAAGTTACACATGTGTTTTGCTCATTTCGCAATATTTACATAAATCAATTGTTTCGACAGACTTTGCGTGACGTGACTGAAACGGTTTGAAACGAAAACTGTTGAAATCGGTAAAAGACAACTCGGTGATTGGAGCAAAACACTTTTGAGAACATCTCAAAGTTCGTCAGAGAAGAAGAAGATAAATTTGTATTTTATTACTCCTGTTTATAATATAAACTTCAATCCCTAAGCGAAAGTTATTTCATATCAGCCACTGCGACCAATCCAGCTACTTAACATCAGATTGCAGTTAACCATAAAGGGGAACGCTCGGTTTGAACACTGAAAGTTGCTTTAAAAGGTTAAACAGAAATAACCCTCACTGCGATGTCAGAAAGAAGCGAGTTAGGTTTTTTAGGTTCAACAATTCAACAGAAAAGTTTATTCGACGTCAATCACGTTGTTATGTGAACTGAACGTACAATAATGTATAAACTGTAGCTTAGCCTCGCACTCGAAGTTAAAGTACTCTTTAGCTGCATGCTGTTACCTCAATGTATTTTTCCAACCAACACGAGCAGCCAGTTGTGTTAGCACGTTAGCTTAAGGTTCTTTAGCCCAAGGGTGGCAAAGTATACGTTTGTCATACACAAGTATTCATACGTTGATAATTATTTCAATGTTATGTTTATGTGTTTAATATATTTCACACGAGCACCACTGAACTGGAGGTTAATTTATATATTTAACCGCAGAAGCTAGTATGCTAACTGACTAGCTTGTAGCTGCACGCGGCCCTCCCGAGCAGCCTGGATTCACAGCGGTGTTTCTTCGTCAAGCTGTACCGGACCCAGCGCGACCCAACCCGAACGCCAACACACTCTATCTCGATGCTGCAAAGCCAAGTCAACATGGTAACTTAAACTGCCCCCCCGGCCGTGAGAACATGCCTCTTTCATATGGGACTTAAGTCAAATGTATAAATATTCTTGGCTGGTGTATGAAACTTTTGCTGTCTTACCTCTGGTGGCTGTGACAGCTCAGGGTTTGTATGCGTGTTGTTGAGTGGCTCTCTCTCTTCGTTTTCCACAAGATGGCTGAGTCTGGGTCACATGACAATACACATAAACCCGTATGCAGTGGACAAATTTGCTGACTAGTCCGAAGTGGTAATGATTACTCCCTAAATGTGTCACATTCAGAAATAATAATAATAATAATAATAATAATAATAATAATAATAATAATAATAATGATAATAATAATAATAATAATTAAAAACATTTTTTTACTAAACACTAAAAAATGTTTACTAAGTCTGGCTGTAAGATTTAAATTCTTACCACTTTTATTGTTCTGTATACAAGTATTTTACATTTTATCTAAAACATGTTCATCTTCATATTTCTATTTTGGTTTGATTGATAGTATTTTTGTGTGTTGCTAAGGTTGTGTTTGTGTGTTTGGTTTTTACATTGTGAACTCACCACAATTGTGACCACTGCTCCATATACCAGGTATATTAGTAATGTTATTAGTCCGTCTATAATAAAAACGAAAGCAGATTATTTCCTGGTAGTTTCACTTTCTTATAGTTTATTATTAGTTTACCACCCATGTGATATATTGTTAAATAGGCCTCTCTGGAGGTGTAACTCACCTTACAGGTTATACCAGCACAGCAGAGCCCCTGCTGTTGATGCAAATTGTGTAAGAGAGGCGTTAGCAGGCCGGAGTGAGGAGGCAGCAGCTGGACAATTGGATCTCATTACAGAGTTACTTTATGGAGTAAAAGCAGCACATGTTTTGATACATGAATCTGCTTTCTGTTTTCTGATAGTATATAAAGTGAAGATCCAAGCAAAACATATCATGTTCCACCAGTTATCACAGCCGAGAGTTCTATTTTTCTGATTTCCTTGGTAATTCAACGCATTTTGTTCAATGTTGTAAGCTATTTTAAAGAGTTTTCTAATTATCTGTGAGGCCAGTTGCTTACATGTGGCTTTGTTTTCTATTAACTCAGATTTGATTAAACTTAATAATTTATAACAGATTGGTGGTGAGCGTCAATAAACGATAGAAGAAACTAAAGAGGACATAAAAATAAGCCAATACAGGATAATGCTAATCAAAGAAAACTAAATGGAAATGAATGATGAACAAAATGCAAGTCTAAACTAAGAAACTAAATCAAATACAGAGGAGCAATAATTAATACAGAGGTCTTTATGGCAAGAACAAACAAACAAACATAAAAGATATAACCCATGTTCCTGTCACGTATTTATATGGCATTAAAATGATCTGGAACTTTTGTGTTTCCAATGAAAACTCTGTTGCACAGTTATGCCATGTGGGTGAAATGGCACAGAACAGGAATATTTTTTTCCACTCTGATTAACCGCTGTCAGGCCTACCGATTTTATGGATGTCCATTGCATTTTTCGTAGACACCTGCAAAAATAATTTCTGTTCACGTCTTGTTTTGTTTTCAGGAATATTTTGATGATTAATACAAAAACAAACATAAAAATCAAAACATCAACAATGGTGACAGTAATATCAGTAATAAAATAATATTCAGTGAAAAGTAATCTAAAATTTCTTTGGAGAGGGACCTGGATAATGGATAGGGGGCGCTGGCCCAAAGAAGGTTGAGAAAAACTGTGATAAAATATTTGACAGCAAGCATACACGACAGAAAGCACATGACCCAGTTCAATCTCCTGTCAATAGTTGTGTTGTGATACTGATTGTGATTGCAGCATCTTGGCTCGTTGGTCTAGGGGTATGATTCTCGCTTAGGGTGCGAGAGGTCCCGGGTTCAAATCCCGGACGAGCCCTATTTTTTTCCTTCTTCTTTTTGAAAATCGCTCTTTCTGCACTTAAGTTGATAATATTCTAGTACTGTGCCTGGTATATTTCGAGACTATTTCACTCCATATTACATAGGTGTTGTTGTTCCGACCTGTAAGTGGTCTGTTTTTGCATAAATATATATATCTAAAAAAATTCCGTTGGCTGATTTTCAGCAGTATGTGTTGTAAATTCTGCATTTGCCATTTTTCCTAACTTTTTATATTTTACATATTTGTAATGTCATCAACTTATGCTTATTTTGACATTCTTCCTCCCTCTGGCATTACAGGGAAGATTAATAAATAAAGCATTAAACAACTGCAATTGACCTAAGAGAAGGAATTTGTTTTAAAATATTAGCTGACCCCGACGTGATTTGAACACGCAACCTTCTGATCTGGAGTCAGACGCGCTACCGTTGCGCCACGAGGTCTGTTGAGATCTACGTCGAAACATAGCCCATATCGTGCGCAATCTTTTTGTCCTCTGCATGCGAGTTGTGACTCAGCTCAGCGTCATTGACAGCTAGGAACACTTTGTTTTCAGGAGTTGAGACCCAAATGGAGATATAAGAACGACTTTGGTGGATCGGATATTTTAGTGGCTACCATGGAGCTTATCATTTACAATGCCGTGTAGTGGAGTACAATATTGATTTCACCGTTTTGACTATAAACTGCTTTCTGTTGTAACTGCAGTTCATTAGCCTCCTGTAAAAAAACTCTGGGGGCTTTCAGGATAAGTAATCCAGCCCATTGAAACCTCCAGACAAAATCCCCATAGTTCCCTGGTGTCGTTCCTGCGCCATTCATGTTTGGAAAGGTGCTGGTGATACAGTAAGCGTGGCCGGTTAGCTCAGTTGGTTAGAGCGTGGTGCTAATAACGCCAAGGTCGCGGGTTCGATCCCCGTACGGGCCACATAGTATTTTTTTCACTTAAAAAGTGAGTGTTATTGTCATGGAAAGTGCAATACAGCAATGACCTAACTATACTTTAGAAGACGTTTTATGTCTGTTATCTTTGTACTTTTGGACACAAAAATATTCACCAATATTTCTCTGCAAAATAGCTTAGGGTCAGTCAGGATGGTGGATAGACAGTGGTTATTTATTTTCAATCTTTATCCACTGTTCTATGGAGCTAAACCAGTGTCAGTCGACTAGCTGAAAAGGAATGAAAACAGTGCTTAAATACACAGTGGCCTCGTGACACTGCCTGAAGAAAACAGAAAATAAAAATGTGTCAGAACGAAAATAACATGTCCACGGCCACAGAGTGCATTCTGTTTCAATTTCGTCAGGTTGGAGTGAACAAATCCGTTGCGTTGGTGGTATAGTGGTTAGCATAGCTGCCTTCCAAGCAGTTGACCCGGGTTCGATTCCCGGCCAACGCAGATATTTTTGTTTCCGAAAAGGAAACTGTTGTGAGCTATTTCACATTAGTTTTCCACGTATTAGTCATAGATTTTTGAACATGTAGCTACAGGCGTGTAGTTACTTATTCCTGCAACTACACTTGGATTTAGTATTCCATAATTGTAATAGGTAAACCAAAGTTTCATTGTCATCTAAGCACAGTCTTCTTAAGAAACAGGAAGCATTTCATAAAACAAATTAATCCTAGGCGTTTAGCCTGGGACTTAAGCAAAAAGCAAAATAATTTTTTTTATATAAATATAAAAACAACAACAACAAAACATGTGTTATCCCTACACTGTTTTGTAGCAAGTTTGAATCAAACTTAATTAGGATTTTTGCTGTTCTTGAGTCCTGCTGTTCCACCGTCTGTTAACTCTGTACTAAGTCCATAAGCAAAAGAGGTGAACATGTAAGCTCATTTTTAAAGTGTCACAATCGATAAAGGCTGAGATGATAATGAGATGCCAAGAGATGCCTGTGTGAGTATTACACACACATACTTTTCATTTTACTCACTTTAATTTATGATGAATCCTGACATCTGAATGAAGACAGAGAGAACTGACCTGCGGAGGAAATGTGTGGATGTTTCTCCTCCACCGGAGGGATGTTAAGAAATTAACATCCATGTAAGTTAATTTGTTACCCTGTTCAACAAGTGTTGATCCTGCTTACCCTCCTCTTTCCTGTGTTGCCATGGATATGCTATTCCTATGGCAACTGCATGCCTTTGTGGATGGCCTCGGCCCCGCCACAGAGGATTCTGAACCTTTCATTACACATTCCCTTCAAGCTCACAAGCAACTCATAGAAGTCACACATAGGCTCACTCACTAATTGTTGGATTTTCTCTTTGCCTCCTGCTCCTCCCTTCCTGTTTTTTTTTCCACAAACGGAGCTCATGATACCGGATGCTCTGGTCGAGAATTGTGATCAGATTTAGGGCAGAATTCCCTGTCATACGAGTAAGGACTTCTTCAACTGTTCTAATTTCCAGCTGCAATAGAAACCAGATCTCCACTTTAAAGATTTATGAGATCCCTTACGAAACAAAGGGCAGTCTAAACCAGGGAAAGTGTTTCTGTGTCAGACAGAGCGATACACAAGTATGGGAGTGGCTGTTGGTGGAAGTCAGAGCCTGAGCTGAGGCAGATTTTGGTTCCCCAGTTATTACCTGGGCTGTAAAAGAGTGTGTGGGTGAGTGTGGCAGGTGGGGACCTCCACCTGCTGAATGAACCCTGTTAGCATCGGGCAGTACCATGGGCTACGAGTGGGCTCAGCCCTGTTTGGCATTGTTGCCGGCTGCATCATCATCGGGGTTTCCAGGGAATGTGATGCTGATGCTGTGGGAGGAATTTTCCTGGGAGCTGGAGGCCTCGGTGAGAGTCTGTAACTCTGAATGAGAAATACTTTGGTTGGGTTATTTTCTTTTCAGATTATCATTTGCAGATGTTGCAAAAGTATTTAGAAAGTTCTAAGTAAGACGCTAAATAAGACAAGATAAAAGGAGTTTCTAACACCTTTTTTTAATGGTTGGCTGAACATTTAAAACTTGGTATCACTCTGACATTAATTATTTTGTTTGTTTTAAAATGACTGGAGACCTTGCATTTTCTCAAAATAGGATTTCCTTTAAAAAGATAAAAATCTGAAAAATATCTTCTCCTGAGTAAAAGACTTTTCCTTTTGCTGAAAATTTTTAGAATATGTTTTTACTTGCTTAACATGTTTGAGATGTAGTATTTTTGTTCATTTTTTGTTGGTAAAATAGCCCAACTGACTGGATGAATCCTGTCAAGGCTTCAGTCAATAAAACACGAAATTGTTTTTTTTTTTTTGTCATTATTATTTTTATCCAAACTCTGTCCATATGTTCATGGTAATCATCTCACTGATATAAAAAAAAACAAAACAACAACAAAAAAAAAAAAACATCTCCACAGCATGATTATGCCACTACAATGTTTTATTGTGAGAATGTTTTATTCAGGGTGACCAGTGATGTTACAGCTGGTTTTACTTATAGACCAGTTTTTACTATTTGACTAATAGTCAAATAGTAAATTTTTCCATATTATCCGTGATGTGTCTGCTGTGTTCTTTGGTCTTCTTGATGCTTTTGTTTGCTGATGTCTCCAAGAACTGTCTCAATTTCTATTCTAAGATTGAATTACACACAAGGATTCTTTACGTATACGGGGGAAGGACATTAGCTGAATTCCCCCGATATACATAATGCATTGATGTAAAAGTAAAATGTTAAGGTCTGCGACTAGCGACTGCTTCCATCCAGCGTTCATTTGATACAAGACTGTAACCAGAACCAGCTGAAAGCAGGAGAAGCTGCTCTGATAAAAGCGTGTCTGGACTGGTTTCCTGGCGAGAAAGAGGAAAGGTTGTGATCTGTGAAAGACAACATCAGCATGTATATGCATAGTTAATGAGATTCATTCTTGCTGAGGAGCTGATCAGCTTTCAATAATTAATTTGTCTTGCTAACGTGCAGCTACCTGCATTCACAAATAAAATCTGTGCACCGCAGCGTGACTGATACTTTCACTCTCGCTGAAGTTTGTGCGACTGAGCATTAGACGTCCTAATTATGTGTTTTATGGGGCTTGTGTGGCTCGATGCCGCCTCCGACACACAGGCTGACTAATGAGTATGAACAGAGTGTTCTCTGCAGATTGTTTTCACTCCTTCTGCAGTTTCATGACATTTTAAGCGCAGACATGCATCACAGCCACCCTCAGGAGCTGGCAAGCTATATTGGGAGCTTTTTAGATTAATAAGAAAAATCAATAAAGGTACTGATTGGGAGATCCGCACTACAGAAAGGTGCCAAAACCTTGCGTTTTAGATGCCACTTTGCACTAGACTGAACTAGAAGAAACATCTCACGTTGTATTTGGTTGTAAGGATCATACTGGGAAAGCTGACACTTTGGGGATTGAAATATAATGAAAAATTCCTAATCGTCTGTGTCAACGTGAAATAGACCAGCTTCAATTTTTCAGACTTTCTTCTATCTTCCAGGCATCAAAAGCAATTAGGTTACTTCTTAAAGTAAATTAACTAGTTACAACGTGCACATTATGAAGCAATTTCAGACCATTCATCAAAAACATTATTGCCACTTTCTGCTTTGCAGGCTTGCTCATTTCAATCTACCCCTTCATAAAAGCTTGGCTGAACATCAACAACATCCTGCCATCTTTTGGTAAGTTTTTTGAAACCACACATAGACTGAATTTCTCACTTATTGAAACACACAAAGGGTTTTCTCCATCTAAATGTTATTCTACCTTTTTATCCTTCCAGGAAACTTCAGAGTTCACCCCACTGAGGCTAATGCTGATCAACCAGCTGAGACACTGAGACGAGAGGGTGAGTGGAAACAGAGTGTAGGCAGCTGAAACTCCAGGGATCTCAGTTCACGTGCATTTATTATTCATTTTGATATCTGCAAATACGTCGGAAAGCTAATGAGTACATATTTAGAACTTTTTTCACTTTTTGCCAGGCTATAACTACAAACTTTTACATATTTTAAGTTTTGCAGCAGACAAACACAGAATAGAAGATATAAAGTAGACAGAAAACAATAAATGATTAAAATGTGACATGCATTGTTGTACTCCAGGTTCCTAAGTAAACTCCAGTGCAATCCACTGCCTTCATAATTTCCTTAATTAGAGTCAGCCAGTGTTCAATTTAATCCTTATGTATATGGTAAATTCTGTGGTAGCCAGAATCTTACCGTATTTGTACGGTAAAATTTGTTCAGTAAAATTTGTACATATTCCGTCAAATAACCTAAGGTGCATTTCAGCTGTAGCGGCATGTGATACTAAACTCATTACTGCATCATGCTCTGTCTGCTTTCCTGTGGTCCTGTTAGGCACACAGAGTCAACTCCAACTGGAGCGCTCAAAGAGTCGAATGGGAACCTTTGTGGAGGGAGGACCTGCTGCTGAGCCCAGTCCAGAGGAGGGGTACGAACTGAAAATAGAAATAAGATTAACTGAATTGAATATAAAGTAAACATGCTTCAACTGGCCACTTTACGAGGTACATCTTCCTGATACTTGGTTCTCATAAAATCGGTCTTGTATCAGCAGGCTTTGAAATACTCTCCCAGCAACGTTCAGAGTCCCAGTGACTTTGAATGCTTTATTCAAAGTCATTAAATCACATTTCTTCTTCCTTCTGTTGCACAGTTTGAACTTCAGAAAGTTTTCTTCACAACATCTGGATGTTTTAATGCAGCAAGTTGCTGCCAGGCGACGGGCTGATTTGCTATCTTTGCTAACAAGCCCTTGGACAGATGCACCTAATAAAATAGCCGTTGAATGTCTGTAGAAACCTGTTAAAGAAACATGCTCTTTGCACATCACACATTTGCAAACACCTACAGACTTTCTTTAAGGCTTAAGATGCTGTTCATTTTAATTAATACAACAGAACTAAAATAAGATGTCTTTAACCCTTTAACTGCCATGAGGACACCGGTGTCCTGATGGACCCATTAACTGACATGGAAGTGTTTTGAGGATGAAAATGAAGGCAAAAGTACCTTGAGAAATAAGTATCTGTTATTTCTCTGGATAGATGTCCTTAACAATGTGTTTGTTTTACATTTAGGACATATGTGTTGCAAATGTCAGTAGTTTACATATAAATAATGAAGCCATATAAAAGCTGAACAAGCTATAATAAAATGACACCTGACTGAGTGGAACACAAAGGTGCCACAGACCAAAGCTCAATCATTTTTCAATTCTCTGAATATCAACTAGTCCACTGAAAATGAACATGTGTAGAACAAATTCATCCAACCCAATCTTCTTCTGATATGTTTTTTCTTTATGTGTCTTTTTTTTCCCTCTTTTTCTCTTTTTCAGTTCTGTCACACACTGACACCCACTGCATAGTCTTCATTGCCAGCATGACTCATGCATTGGTCTGTTGCAGGACTTCTTCAGACATGCCAGATGTCTTATCGAGAAGGAAAATGAAACAGTCACCCACTGCTCAAGACCTTCCGTGATGTCATCATGTCACATGACTCCACCAACAACTCTCTCCTGCAGCAGTATTCTTTGTACAATTGTTGTTAAAGCTCAACTGCAGATTACTGTTCACTTTTTATATATATATATATATATATATATATATATATATATATATATATATATATATATATATATATATATATATATATATATATATATATATATATATATATATATATATATATATATATATACATATATATATATAAATTATGTGGTCTAATAAACCTACAAAAAACCAAATCCAACCTGTGATGGAGGGGAAGCTCAGTTGGAGGGGCTTGCGTGATGTTAAGAGTAGAATTACATTGAAGGTTAGCTCCTCATAAAGGCAAAGCAAATGCATGTGTTGTCACAAACAATGGCATGTATTACGTTCACATGGTGACCTGCTCCCCACCGTGCAACATAATGAACATATTCAGGACGACGCAGGGAGAACAGCTGCTGCTTGGAAGGTGGTGATGGTAGGAAGGCTGCAGTCTCACAATGAAACATAGCATGCAGTGAGGATGAATGATGGAGAGTCGTGCTGATAAGGCTTAACCAACAGGTACTTGAGGATTCAGCAGTGCCTTAATGGCCGCCAGCAGCTTCATTGTCAGACTTCAAATAAGAATACCTCGCCATGCAATCCTTCTGCGTCACCGAGGGCAACCATGAATGCGCATGTGAAGAACATTACCGTATTCAGGGCTTTGTTCAATCAATTGACAAGCATGTCAGTGTAGTATTATATGGTGATTACTAAAATACAACAAAACAGATCCCTTTAAATACAAAGCATTTAATCAGGTTAAACTATCATTTTTTTTCTTTTCATTGTTATTTTACTTTCAGTAATCTGAGATTGTCTGGACTGAAAACATACGTTTAGGTTTATATAAAAAATGAATTAGTTGTCCTGGTGCAGATTGGCTTATTAAGAAATTTGATTTAACTGAACATTAAATCAAAAAAGGGTTCAATCCTTTTTCTGAGTATGACATTAATATCACGCATCTCTTCATAATCATTGGGATTCTTCAAGTAATTAACCTCTGATTGAAGTTATTCTGTACTGATGCGCTTGCAATAAATACTTTTCAAATTTAATTTTGAAAAGTTATCTCAAAATTCACCGGAAAACATCTCACCTAGCCTTCCTCCTCCATTTCTGTGTAAGCTGGTCTTTGAGCAGCAGCAGATGTTTTATTGCTCATTTAATCACATTCCACTTTCAAGAAAATCTTCCAAGAGATTTAAATTTAATGTATGAGATCTAAATCAAGCATATTGGACACACATAGAATAAAGGCAAGCTGACAAGAACATGCTTCAGCAGTCTTTATCTTCATTCAGTCCCACTTCATGATGAGTGGGGTACGGAGAATCATTTATGATTAAATAATCCTGCGGGTAGTTCGGACGTTTTTCAAATTAGATTCTGTTTAAAACCCATAAAGAGACATCTTCTTGTTTGAAATAAACCTTTTCTTTATTTTGTATAAAACCAGATGAATGGGTCTCAGAGCCTGAATCTAAATACTTATTCAAGTTCCAAAGTAGATTTCTGTTGTATAAAGAGTTATCTGATTCCAAAAATCACATAGTGCTTTAAGACATTTTATGACTCTTTGAGTCATTACCAGGTTTCATTAAATGGATATTGAAATGAAGGCTTGTGATTCTTCATGTTATTTACTTGAACTCACACCTTATAAAGAATCTTACTATAAAATGATATCATTATTTCTGTAAACGGGATATATCAACTGATAGGTCTCTGGAACTTACCTGTCGAAAACCGTTTTTTAATATTTATTTGCTAAAAATTTATGTATTTCAGCTTTTCAAGAAGTTGAAATACTCAAAGATGTACTCTTTCTTTTGTACATGTTAGATACCTCATGTCTATGACAAAGAATGTCAATTTTCCCATTTATGTTTAGACTATGAGCTCCAAAAAACAGTTTGGTCTTAAGCTAAACATTTAGCAACAGAACTTAAGAAAGTAACAGTTTATAAGCAACACATTTCAGATAAGTATGATCCCACTGTTACTGGTGGGTTTAATTTTGGAAATGTAAAATAAAAACACATATTTTATATATTTAGAGATCAAATTTCCACATCAGTGTAAACATGTAATCAGGCAAACAACTATTTTAGACCTCCAGGGAATGGTTAAAAAAAAAGTAAAGCTGGGTAGTGCTTTGATAGCTGCTCAAACCAGAGACGTTTGTTTTGTTTTCAGTACTTGTTTCACACAGGAGAAGATCACTGGTGGTGCACAGACTCCAATCTCCATTTCCATGTAAATAATCATTGGCAGGCATCTAATTAACGATTGCACGTGTGCAATCGTGATATTATGCAGTGACTTTTTGCACTGCATAAAAATCACACTCACAAAACTTAATATGATTTCTTGAGACATCTGCCTCAGTCTTGACTTTTTTGGAATAGCTATCAACTTAAATATGTGTAAAAAAAAAAAAAAAAGTATTTAATGATAAAAGCTTTTCACAGAAAGTCTTCAAAAATCCTGAACAATCAGCTCCCAAATTTGCCATTGCCATTTTAATGCCTGTCAACATGAAGAGGTGAAAATTTAAGTTCTTCATTGTAGAAATGAATTATCTAGATTCTTAAACATTGGGTTTGACAAGAACGATAAATTAAATCTTTTTTTTTTTTTTTTGTCTAATTACGTGGTAAATGAGCTTGCCATACAACGACCCACTGATGGATGGATCGCTGACGTGGAGACCAGCTCATCGCATCCAGCGGTCCACAGAGGAGGGCATGAGCTCTGCGCGGCGCTCATCAGATATGAATTAAGGAAACATGAATCCTGAACCCGGTCAGAGAGGAAGATGCTTCGGACACACTGTGTGGATCCGCCATTTACGTGACCTGTCAGGCGCCACCAGCATCTCTCCTCCGGTCCACATCTGGAGCAGCGAGTCAGCTCAGAAGAACTGGCGTCTCACCTAAATAATCTCCTGCCGGATTGGACACCCCGACAGCTCTGTCTGATGTTCCCAGTGCTACTGATTGAATTCCTCTCATGACTTGTGCAGCGCGGGGTTGAAAAGGGGGGGAAAAAAAGAGCAACGAAAGCAGGATGCACAATATCCGTTTGTTGTTGATGCAGCCTTTTAGACAGTCAGTAATTACATGCGCCTATGAAACGGGGGATCACCGTGAAAATCGAATGGAGTAACAATGGAAGCACCTTCACTGGGTCGACGTAATGGGTGAGGATTTATTCAGATTTGTTTTTTGTTGTTGTTTGTTTTTTTTTTTTTACATAGAATCAGCATATCCTAATGCTTGGGACATACATTCTGACAAAATCCAATTCACACTTGCACAAGATATGCAAGATGCTCTTCTTAGCTCTAACTTGCCGAATACATGCAAACTGGAATACTGGAATTTGAAATGGAAAATTATTTGATGGCAAATGTGTACCAAAGGCCTTTCTGGCCCGAAGTAGCAGCTCCACTTCTGATCATATTTAAGTTCTCTGATCCAGAGCAAATACACATCAGTGCTTGTCAGACATTCTCAGTTGTGAAGCAGCAGAGAAGAAAGCATGTTTGTTTTTGTTTTTTTTTAGTGAGAATTTAACAATTACATGCTTTCATTTACTTCAACACATTTGCTGTTTGTCTATCTCAATTCATTTGTATGTCTTTGAAATCCATCAGTTAAATTGTAGAATTGATATTTAGAACTAGATTTTTACTGAGAACATCTTGGAGATTGGTTTGTGATTTCAGGATTGCATTAGCAGGCTTTCTTTCAGATTATGTGCTGCAGGATCTGGATGTCAGCAATACAGTTTAAATGCCAGTCACTGATATGAAAAAGGCTACACAGAGGTCACTGTTTCCTGCTTGCATCTCTTGAGTTACAAGTTGTTGTTTTTTTTACTACGTGTGTGTTTACAGTACTTAGCAAAAGTGATCAGACTCCTTCAACATCACAAAACAACAACAACAAAAAACTCTTTAGTGTCTTTTACTGAGCTTGTGTTGGGCTAAATCATGCTGCAAGTAGTTGTGAAGAGGGAAAAAATGAAAAAGGATTCTCAATTTTATGTTATTCTATTTTTTTTTTTTACAGAATAATGAAAATTCAACATTTTTCATTCTGATATTTCTTTGTATTTTTCTTCTTTTTTCCAGTATACCCCAAGATAAAATATAGTGCCATCAAATACCTTCAGTGGTCACCTAATTAGTGTATAATTTATTTCCACTACAGTTTCAAATACTTCAGTTTTCTTAGAGAAAACTAGTGACCTTTTTAGAATGCACATTAAAAAGGTCTTAGATACGCAAAGCTGTGGATATCTAATGAGGAGAGGATTATTCAGAAGCAGTCAAGTGGCCAACAGGTGGTTCTACAAAGTATTTACTCGGGAGGGATAAATACAAATGCATGACATATGTTTAAGACTTTTAGATGTAAAAAAAGAAAGAAAGAAAATACTGCATAATTTTCCTTCCAGTTTATAATCACATACAACTCTTCAATGGTGTATCACATACAATCACAGTAAAATGCACCAAAGTGTGAGGTTGTGCCTTGCTATAATGTGGAAATGTTCACGGTGTATGAACACTTCTACAGGACAACGCAGCAATGAATGATTAGTGGTCAGTGATGCATAAAATAAACTCCCAGGAAGGACACTGCAGTGGTTAGATTAAAGTATGAGCTTAGGGAATACATGTGTTAAAGTCAGTGCTGAAGTCTATTTATGTTTTTATGCTTTTCCCATAAAGATAGAAGATAGACAAAAGAAGTCCCGGAGGTAACAACATGGTCATCACTGACAGGAGTAACAGCACCTCTGTGCCTAAAAAGGAGCCCAAGAAAAGGAAGTCTCGTCCTCATGGCCTTCCCTCTCCGGCGCTCTGCTGTGCCTGTGGACTATGCATCATGTTGGCAGGACTCAACATCACCCTGGTGGGAGCATTCGCCTTCAGCACACTGGTGCCTTCTGCCAACCCTCCCATCATAATTGGACCCGTCCTGCTGCTGGTGGCCTTCTCCTTCTTTGGCGCCTGCTGCGTGTGCAGCCGTCTCCCTCCCCCGAGCAGCTCTCGAGGCTCTAAGGTGGGCGGCAGGGGGGCGGGATTGATGGGACACGGCGGGCTGGCCGGTGGAGCGGCGTTTGAAATAGAGACCAGCGAGCACACGCTGCAGGACACCACAGCTGTGCAGCTGAGCCCCACCTCCTCTGTTGGGTCATCCAGAGCCTCCAGCCCAGAACGAGAGGCCCCTGGTGTGACCCTGCAGGGACCTTGCAAGCTCTTCACCATGGAGACCAATGGCCCTTCCTGCACTTCTGCCACGGCGACGTACTCAGCTTCTGCAGCAGCGGGCGGGGAGGTGAGGCTCAACCTGCCACGAGAAGAAGTGGTCACCTAGCAAAGCAGGAACAGCTTTATAAAATTCAGAGCTCTAGTTGTGTACATACGCTTCTGAGTTTGGTTGCTGGAACTGACTGTGTCCTCTTGTTTACGTAATGCCATATAAATTTGTGAAGAGTGTTGTTTTGATTTCTCTTTCTGTGGAACATGTCGTTAGCATGCAATGTTGAACTCACATCAGTGTACTTGTGAATTGAAGCTTTTGGAATTCCAAATTCCTACCTCTTTTGTGCTGTTTCCTTATAAAATTTGCTTAAATCCAGGGCATTATGAACAATTTCAATGCAGAAATGAAGAGGAACAGATTTTTTTTCTCTGCACCTGTGGTCACTGCTGATCTCAACCATTGGTGGAGATTTCAGAGGGTTTGAGAGAAAACTTGGATCACATTTTTAATCTGAAATTACATGTGAAAGGTCAGAAGCTGTCTTTGACATAGGCAAAATCTGGCATTTACTGAATTGCTGAACTTATTTTAGGGGCATACGGTTTTATAGGTCAAAGGGGTCCCAAAGCAACATTTTCCAAACAGAGACTAATTTCTAATCACAAGACCTTTAGCAAGTATATTTGCAGTATATTAACTCAGTGTTAAACAGTGCATATTGTCAAATCTTTGGAAGCATAATTCTTGTAGCTTTGGTCATCACAATAGTTAACACTGGGAATACTGTGTTTCTCTTCATTATGCAAACCTTGCGATAACGTTTATCTGTTGTTAAACTTATCAATTTACACTTGTGCGGACGCATGAAGTTCACTTCACCGTTACGTACAATTTACGACATTGCAAAACCAGGTTAATTAGAGTATAAAAGCTGAGATTACATCTGCTCCCAATCACTGTGATGTCTTCTTATCAGCCATAAGTCTGTGTGATCACAGGAGACGTTAAGCCCCTGATCTCCCTTGAAAGGAAAGTTGCCTTAGATGAAAATTTCAGGATTAATTCAATGAGGGCTAATTAAAATGTGCAAACTGCAGTTTCCCAAGAAAGGCTCTATGTTGCTCTGGACTTAGACGATTTTTTTGTGGTGCATGCCAATGGCCTAAATGTTTCTTTTGAGATGTGTATTTGAAGTAGCGACAGTGTACACCCAATGAAAGCCAACTGGATCATAAACGACTGTAACATTGTCTCTCAAAATGACTTTTATTCCCCCTGATAAAGATCAGTTTCATACCACGTTAGAGCAATGAGCTTGTGTTTTTTGCGCATGCTCTGGAAAATCAAAAGACTTGAAGTTGCAAATATTCTCGTGAATTGTCTGTGTTTTGTCTGTGGTTTTATTTTGCGTAGCATAAGAACTTGCTGAAGAAAAAAAAAACTGTAAAGGACGAAACTATTTTTGTGAGGTTTATAATTTAAAATAACTATTCCAAATGTGAATTGTATAAAAGAAATAAATAAAAGAGCTCTTTCAGTAAAATACCAGGTGCACATGTGTGATGCATCACTAAAAACTCATTGAGACTGCCCTACTTTTGAGGTGAAATGAGGTCCAACTGAACTTTTTTTTATTTTTTTTTACAGTGGAGAAAACAATTACAATACATCTCAAGAAATATATTACAAAATTCGCCGGTTGACAAATGATTCATACTAGATGTCAGTAACATGTTGTTTCTTTTTATGTGTGTATAAATCCACACATAAAAAGAGACCTAATCACATTTTTTTTCCATAAATTATGTTCAAAACGTGGAATGGTCTGAATCTATTTACCAAATTTATTCAAATCTCAGATGATTTACTGGGTGCTTCATTTTCTTCATTTTTTGCCCAGCAAAGACTTTTCTTGACTGTGTGTTTGGGATTATTGTCTCTTAGTTAAATATTCACTGTACCTTCATGTGTTCAAGTAGTCTACTACATTTCTTTATTCAACAGTGGTTAACTTATATCACATTGAGTGCGACAACATTCAAAATGAGTTACTCAGAAATCTCGTTTGACGTGGCAGTATTCTTTCTGTGTTCTCCAAAGGTTTTGCAGCAAGCTTTACATGAGCTGAAAAATGAAAGTTGATCTAGATAACTTGTCAACTTTTCCTCATCAATTCTATGGCAAATTAATTCCTTATCTCAACGATTTAGCGCTGTTTGACATCTTCTGGTGCTAAAAGCCAAAGCAGGCTGGCTGAAAATGTGGTGCGAAGGACAAGAAATCTTGTCTCCTCTATAAACACATTAAATCAAGATGGCCTTGAGCAAAGAGTGCAACATGAGCTCCATCTGGCTTTTCTGGAGCGTTTGAGGAGGGGGACAAAATACTGCCACCAGAGGGCAGTGAGATACCACATCTTTGAGTTGCAACAAACGTTGCGTAACTTGCCTGCATTTTCCAACCTGCAGAGAAATACCAGTAAATCAGAACAAATGCTTACTGGAAATTAATGAGTCTGAATCTGTGCTGGAGGACATATTGTGACCGAATGGAAATATCTCTGAACCAATTTTTTGTCTTACAAGTGTTTTATCATTACAGAGGTGGTTACATGATGCGTACAATTTAAAACATGACAGTGCAGCTTCACCTGGAATTAACCAATTCCCTGCCCTAAGACAGTTCTGAAGATAAATCTCTTGTTTCCACATGAAATGATGAAGGCAGAGAATTTCCTGGTGTCCTAGTTGAAATGACTAAGAGAGCTTTTCTCTTACTTAATTCCCCCCTCTCTCTCCCCGCTCCATTTCTTCCTCTAAGGACTGTGTTGCAAATATTCTCATACCCTTGTCACATCCACTCTAATGCATATTATTTAAAAAAACGGAAAATCCAAACAAGACAGCACATATTTACAAAGACAAATAAGAAGGTGCATTTTTTGTTTTTTCTTTGTCTCATAAAAATCTCACAATTGTGGCACACATATGGTATAAGTTCTTTTTGTCCTAAATAAAATTAAGTGAAACCAGCTGCCTTCAGAATACAAATGAAAAATACGAATATGAATAAGATTGGCAAGAAGAAAATCCTTGTTGAAAAAAAAACACTTAAGAAGATTGAAGTTTTGCACAACACAAGAGCCAGAACATTGTGAAATACGTTTCTCCAATTAGATGAAACAATAATTCAACTTTTCAGTCTACATGCAAAATGCCAAGTAGGGTGAAAATCTACCAATACACATCACTCTGAACGAAAGATCTCCACGGTGAAACATGATGGGTCCAGCATTATGCTGTGGGGATGCTTTGTTTGATAGGATGGAAATGGAGAAAGAGGACAAGAGATGTAGAAAAATACAGGATAATCCTCTATTTTTCTGTGCAACAGCTCAGCTTACCTTTAGACTGTGCAACAGCTCAGCTTACCTTTAGACTGTGCAACAGCTCAGCTTACCTTTTCAGTTGACAACTATTCTGCACTTACAATCAGTGCGACATTCTAATGGTTTATATTGAAACATAGTCATGAGACCTGATCAAAATCCAGACCTAAATCAAATTAGAAATCTTGTGAGAACTAGAAAATTATTGACCTCAGAGCCTGCTCATGCAGTCTGACTGAACTTGTGTTATTCTGCAAAGAACAGGCAAATATTTCTGTCTCTGGATGTGCACAGCTGGTAGAGACATAACCCTCAAGATTTGCAATTGTAACTGCAGCGAAAGGTGATTCTATAAATGGACTTTGGGGGTCACGGATACAATTGCACTGTACACTTTCAAATTTGTTTTCATAAAATATAGTGAACTCTGTATCCTTAGCACTCCACTTGACAGTTGTCCAAAACCTTGTCCTGGTTCATCAGATAAGGATAAAACACCAATAAAGACGTTTTAATATGAGTTTGTGACATGCCCAAAAGCAAAAGTTCAAGGGGTATGAATGTCTGGGCGAGGCATTGTAAATCCATACACAAGAAGAGAAAAAAATTGATTTAAAATAGTATGTTGTAATCTTAACACACATGCAGTTAATTTGGGTTTCTTGTCCAAAATATAGTCAAAGTAGTGTCAGGAAGCAGATAGTGGGTTGAGGCTTGTCTGTGACCGCAGGAGCCAGGAAGGAAACTCAGCCAAAACGCAGATAGTATCATGTGTCCACTTCATTTATTGGGATTTTCTTTGACTATGCTGTGTCAGAAAATATTAATTATTTGGAAAGTCATCAATGCACCCACTTCCTGCTCTAAGCTGCTTTTATGTTTCATTGGAAGTCCCAGATCCAATAGACACCTTCTATGGGACACTTGCCAAACACTGTTCTATGTCCTCTGCCTCTCAGTCTCGAATGAACAGATTGTAAAACACAGTGAAGATTTAGCCATCTTGATGCTGGAGAGTTTACTCCCTACAGCATTTTTATGTTTATGGTTTTGGTGGGCAAAGATCAGGGTGCTGTGTCATGGTTAACTGATGTAGTTTAGCTTACTTTTCACAAAATGAAGGACAGATGGATGTCACACATTAGCACTCCAGGGCACCCTGCACTCAGACTGCTTTAAAACTCATTTTATAAGCAGGGAAGTGGTGTCAGTCATCCTCAAAACATTGTCATAACATTCCTTCGAGGGACAACAATGGGGTTTTATAGTTGTATAGGACAGGAATGCAGACTTCCTTATTACTGGTTGTAATTTTAAAATTCTGAAGAACTTATTTGGCATACCTGCATGATGGCACAGGATGGGTAATTAAAAATGGTTTCACCAGATTCAGCTGTTTTTTTTTGTTTGTTTGTTTTGTTGTTTATTTTTTGTACCACAGTAATGTTCCCAATGCTAGGAGAAGCTGGTTGGTGAATAAAAAGAACATGCCGTACTTTGCCAAAGTGGTGACACACGCTGAACTTTTCCAGACGTTGTAATGATGACATAACACATTATTTTAAATGAATCGGACTAGAGCCACAACATAAACAGACTATGCAAAACTAAAGAAATATTTTAAAACACAAAAAGGTGGATATTCCATGGTTCAACACAGAGGTGGAATTATGGCGATAGGGAAGAAACATAACTGATATTACATTGTTCCACACTGATCTTAAGTCTTTAAGATCAGTGTGTCTTCACATTAGCAGTCTGTTCCTCATCATTGGGGAAGTGAGTAATAGTGGGAACCTAAGAGCATGGGCAGGAAGTGAGCACAGAGTAGCTGTTGTCAATGGTCCGATTATGTCATTTGCAGCAACATGATGGTGCAAATGATCGATGGGTTACTGGTTTGATTCTAGCTCTACCTGCCTGCATGTTGTGGACTTGGACAAGACACATCACCCACCTTGTGATGGTCAGAGAGCCAGGCGGAGATAACTTGTGAATGGGTGCGTGAATGGGTGAATGACTAAATAACTAAATGCAGTGTGAAGCTCTTTGGGGTCCTCTGGACTTGACGGAGTGTTATATAGACCATTTACCATTCTACACTCAGAAATGCAGAATCTTGACAATTTGGACTTGACATGGACTCAAATGAACCCAAATATTCAATTTTTCTTGAAAAACTAACACAGTCCTCTTTATGTTATCCTTTAGAGTTCCTCCAAAGACTCCTCCCTGTTTGTAGATATATTTTCCACACATGCATGCAGTGCTTTGTGTTAAATGTTCAATTGACAAAAATACTTTTACAAAGCAAATTAAAAAATATGTTAATTTTCAATCAACACCAAACGCTGTACAGTTTGAAAGGCGTTAAGACCTGTCATCAGGCAAATTAACCGCTGACACAATTTTATCTGCATGTTATATCCATATATTGATGCGATATAGAAATGTTTCTAGTTTTAACCAAGTTATCTGAGTGTCATGACCCTCCGCAGTGCCATGAGTACATCAATATAAGTGTCTCTAGTCATTCACACACATGTTAGGCTGTAATAGTGATTCAGAGAGTGGGTACCAAAAAACCTGCACACATTACATATGGAATCCCAGATAGCTACTCTCAAAGGCATCCACTGCAAGTCCTCCTTACTGTTGTCCCACACAGAGGCTATAAAGACACACAAACACCGACACCTGCATTTGTGCAACAAAATCCGCTCCAAACCGGAGCATGGCGGATTCATATGCTGCGTTCATGTGCTCCTGTGCTGATGTGCTTGTGCGCGGGAACACAGAATGGAATGAGTCGGCAGAAGAAGGGAGGGGGCTGCAGGGTGCAATCAAGCCGAAAAGATTAGGGGAAGACGAGCTGCTGAGGATCTATGAGAACAGACACCGGTTATATAACTTCAACCCAGTTCAGTCCAGAAACTGGGTGGAAGCAGAGGGAGCATGTATGGGATATGGTGACTCGCTGGGCTCAGACTGAACTGAACAAGGCCATCAATTAGCTGTATTTACCATGGGTTTCAAACACTTCATTACACACATATTCTCCAGGTCAGCAATGATGTTAAAGAGTGTACAATGAATAAGCGAAGAGCATGTGTTCAGATTGTATTGCAATCTGCAGCCCTGCGAGGGATGTGTTTACAATGCTTTCTGTCTACCTTTGGACACCTGATTTGATCAGAAAACACACAACGCTGGCTTAGTTCTGTGGGGTTACTGGGACTGTTTTGGTTAACTCTGTGTGCCACGTACAGACTGGACTTGCCACCGCAGGACACTTTTAGCCAGTGTCCACAAACTCTCCTCTCCCATGCCAGAGTAGAATGAAGTTTTTCACAGACTTGGAGAAAAAGTCCTGCTGACTTTGATCAAAACCAACCAGTGTTCTTGTGGCATTTCTTGCAGAGACTTGCATATTAATCAGGGCTAACAATGGATCCCCTTCCATTCCTAATTTCACTATTAACACTTGCTAAATGGCAATATATTCAAGTGGCGTGGCAGTTGCATAACCTGTCTTTTTTATTTACCAATCTATATGTGGGCCCTCTGAAAGGGGGCTGGTAATGGACAGAAAAGACACCAGTGCAGGTCCGGGAATAGATGGCAATAGCTCCATGGTAAAACATCAATGCAGAGCCTTCCGATCAATTTTTCTTTCTGACATGTAGTCATTAGGTCAATCGATGTTGCTTTTGGATGTTTCAGTTACACTCGACCTCTGCATACAGAGCGCAGACGGTTTCTCTTTGCTACATGCTGTCTTTGAGTGACTCTGTGAAGTTTATTCTCATGCATGTGACCCTCTGTTTATCTTAGCAAATCAATGCAAATACTCAGAATAGAACATTGGTGAACAAATATTTAAAGGTGATGACTTGTCAAACAGTCAATTTTGAAAATCTGCACACTAAAATAACACGCTGTGATGACTGGCTCCACAGAAGCCCCTAAAAGCGCAGATATCTGAACCACTGAGAAGACTTTACCCCCTGATAAGATACTGGTTTGAGTAAGTGTTTCAGGGATTATGTTTGAGAATTCAGCTCTCTGTCACCGAGATCTCCCATGGTACAAAAGTTTTGGTAAACAACATGTTGTACCACTCAGTTCCAGCAGAGGCCCCTGCTTGTTCAAAGAAATACAGGGACATCGATTGAAAAAGAAAACACTCCTGAACAGCAGACCGCTTCAGACTGGTTTCCCTGCTCCACATTTCAGGGAAGGCTGTCACACTCGGGAAATCAACATCCATCTGATGTCAGCTTTTTCTGTGCATGCTGCTTGTCCCTTCTGCATCACATATAACCTGGAGACTGATTGACCTCTAATTGTTTTATATGCATAAACTGGACTTGTGCTCCTGCAGTAAAGACAACTCTAGGTGGAGACCAGAAAGCCACTTGTAATGCTTTTACGTCTGCTTTTGTGGTTTTCTAATGCTTTGATAACAGTCTGCAGGGACACCCTTCTTTGAGGGGAAAGAAAGAGAGGTCCCTTTCTGCTTACTTGTGCACTATTAGGTGCATTGCTTAATATGTACCATATGATCAGCGGGAGTCAAATGACCATATTTAAATAAATGTCTAAGCCCTTATGTGTCAGGTAATTTTATTTTCACAGACAATAACATGGCACCACTAACAGTGAGAATTTTTCCTGCAGCAACAAAAGGCCAGTTTAGTTTGGAGCTGGTGGCAGACACTGGCCACCTGTTGAAGAGAGGAAGCCATTTTTACTGTGTATTCAACAAGCTGGTTTTTCTATCGGAGAATCGGTTTGCCATGGCAGCGGCTATCGTCACACATGGCCCCACGGGGGTGGCCCAGTAAGTGTCAGCACTCATTAACATCCACTGCCTTTAGGGGAAGCCTCTTCCAGGAGTCCTTTGCAAACAAATAAAAGAGGGATGCTTTACACTTTAATGACTTTCCCACAGTGGCTCTTGTGAACAACAGCTCTGCTTAAAGTGCTGTGCACTGGCTGCAAAGACTGCATGAGAGTCCCCAATGCTCAGCATAAGAAGGGAAATACTGAGTCCACTGTCTGATTGCAAGACCAGCCAACGAGCAAAGGGGGTGAGGTGAAGGGAATAATCAGATCTTTATGCGGCCCTGGGGCCAGCGGGGGACAGCCTCGGTATTGTCGTCACAAGTCCTCCCCCTCATTGCGGTGTGATTGTTCCTCGTGGTCACATTGAAACACCCCCAACAAAAACTTGAGGTCAGCGCCTAACAAACCTGAAAGCTGACCAGAGAGTGAATGTCAAGTTGAAAGCAAACAAATAAGGCAACACGTTCTCTCAAATATTTTTTCTTTTTTTTAATCAGCAGGTTTTTCTTGGAACAAAGTCTTGTTTGGATCCTTTCTTGGCAAGTTTGTCAATGTCAACATCAAGGGTCATGTTTAGCTGGCTCGCTGTGATCACATGAGCACTGTTCCCCTCCAAAATAATCTTTTAGAATTTATGCTCTGTTGACATAAGACGGAACACATGATAACAAAACCAGCAGCAAGTCTGTCTGGGACAAAAAATACAACACAGCTGTGTCTTTTCTATTACAAGAGAAATCATTTACACTTGAAATGTTGATTTTTAATGTCCCCGATGTAATTGCAGTGATGTAAGAAAATACAGAGGTGTAATTATTTTTTATTTAACTATTTTCTTGTTTTGGGACTTCACAAAAACAAACTGTTATTTAGATTCTAAAGCAGGTCGGTAGACTTTTCAAAAGTCAATCAAAAGATAAATTATCATCTCCAGAACAACATGGTCAGTGCTTTATGTGTTTGTTGTTTTGTAGTCAAATGTTAATTAATCAAGAAAAAGTTACCCTTAAAGTTGTATTTTTCCTGTTCTTTTTTTGCTTGTTTTGTTCATCCGTCCATCCATCCATCCGTTCATCCATCCATGAGATATTCTGATTGGATGTCTGAATCACCTCATCTGCCTCCTTGGAATAGTTGAAACTCTTCTTTAATCTGACCCTGCGTCCTTAGGGCTCCTCATCCTATCCAAGATGTTCAGACCTTGCAGCATAGTTGAAGTACAAAGACAGACCTGTAAATCAAGAGTAACAATTAAAATCCACTTTGTCATTGATATTATTATTATATTATTATTATTATGGTGCCAGACATGATGAATATGTTCAGGTCTGACAGGTTAACAATGCTAATTTTACCCCTGACTTTGATTGAATAATTCTATTATGTGTCCTATCTGCTGCATGTCAGCAAACAAGGCCCCGTTAAAGTGGATTACAACCAATGACGGCATGTGTAATAAAACATAATCCTCCTCCTCTGGTTGTAAATCCTCGCTGTGCTCGCTGTGTATTACAACCAATCATTTGTGTCCATCTGTCCCACCTTTCTTTGGCAAACCTATTCCTGGAGTTTTACAATAAGCAATTTACTGTCTTGTAAAATATTTCTCAGCCTGTTTTCTGTTGCCACAACAAGTAGGTTATTTGCCGTGTCCTTTCGATCCTGTTCCAACAACCTGTGATATACAGTTGACTTGTCCATTATGATGTCCTGAATGGTTGATTTCTGCCCCTACTTTTAACTCAAAAGACAAAGACATAAGAAATGACTACATGGGTGTTTATACTTTATACCTGCTTTGCTTGCATTCTGAGCAGTTTTCTGGTCCATCACACAGGACATGAGCGTTAGAAATATTTGAAAGTAGTTTTCTAGAACTGACCGATGAACAAGATATGGAACAATAAAACTAAAAAAAACTTAAAACAAAGGGTTTGACATGTGCATTGGCTGAAAAGCATATTGATTACACAGATACAAAGAATTTACTGTCATTTTTTATTGCAAATTTTATTGTAAACACTTACAAATATATAGCTTGACAAACTGATTTTCTAACTGAGCTGCAACTAAATCCAGGGCACCAGGAAAAGCTGGTAGTATTTGTTTTATAATTTAAACTACCAATGTCCTTGTTGGTAATAACATCACTGATCTGTGGCAGGAGATAGTTACCAGGTACCCTGCAGGATATTAAAAGCAGGTGGGCAGACTGAGTAAGCTGAGCAGCAGCCTTGGAAACCACGCCAACACAAACAGAGACAGGCAGGAACATTGGGAAAACAGGGAAAGACATGAAACACAGTAACAAATACAAAGTAAGTGGTCACATTTTTTTTATGTGCACCTTGCTAGTATCTTTTTCCTTCATCCTTGATCCTATTTTTTCTTTTTTTTTGTGGCACCAAAATTTGTCAATTCAGTTAAACTGGGACTAGTTTATTGATAACAAAGGGACATTAAATGTTCTTGTTACTCATGTTATTCAAAGACTTGTTAGAAAAGTTAACGGCTTTCGGCAGGAGTGATCTCCTGTTGAGTTCTATACACACACACTAATGTGAGGTTAAATGAAACCTCACATTGGTGTGTGTAACTTAGATACTGCTGAAAAAAACAAAAAAAATAAGTCAGACTATTTCAATACAAGTATTTGAAATCAGTCTTATCTGTTGATCCTTTTCCTTCACTGCAGTAACTGCTTTTAAATTACTACATTATACATGGAAATATCACTATGCTTGTAATAGGAGTGCTCATGTTTGTTGGTTAAAGGTGTGGGTGGAATGTCATTGCTTAGTGAACCTAAGAAAGGGTCAGACAGCAGAAGGAAACAGCTGTTTCCCCCTATTTGACAAGCTCAAGGCGAACGTCACAGCTGACTCATGAAGAACAGTCATTTCAGTTTCATCACGTGCCAAAAACCTCTTGCTTGGAAGCCTGAAAGTATTACTGAGCATGGTAAATTTTGCTCTTGTTCAACTGAAGAAGATAAAGACAAAAATGTAAGCTTCAGAACTAGGTAATGATAAAAAAATGACAGACATTTTGGAAGCATTGGTAGTATTTGTTTTACAATGAATTAAAAAAAAACGAGGAAGTGAAGGTCTAAGAAAGTCTTAGTCTTAGGAAACTTGAATTATTATTGAATGCAGTTTTTGTTTAAAAATGATTAAATTTTAACATTAACATTCATGTTAAACATCACTACCTAATGAGTCATTCAAATTTAACCTACTCTGGAATAAAATGTGCTGTTACCATGACGTATGTTAGAGGTTATCTATTTTTGTTTGAGCAGTGCTGTGTTGCCTGATCTATTCCTGGGGCTGTAGGATTGGCTATGCACTCCCTTCCTGTGTGCATAGCCAAAAGTCTGTTTGGATCACCTGACACCAGAAATCAAACACCACGACTGTGGAGAACACAAAACACCACCCAAAACAGTTTGAACTGGTTTTATCGCAAGAGTTTGCTCATGTAGCATCATAGTAAAACACAATACACACATCTGGAAGATGTATATTCATTGTCATGTATTCTACCCTCACAAAAAGGACAAAGCAACGTTCTTTCTCTTAGGTATGGATGAATCTTATATTGATATTGCACGCTAGATTTTTTGCAATTATTACTGCTACTACTTTTTTGCTACTACTACTTTTTTATGTGCCACATTGAACCTTTTATGCCTCTATATATTAAACATTTTGAATTTCCAGGCTCAAGACTTTGAAGGAGAAGTTCCCTTCACAAGGCATCTCGATCGCTCTGTTTTGTATCTGGTTCAGTCCTCTCTGTCTAACTGTGTTTCTCTGCTAGCTTTAGCTGCTAACGAAGCAACTGCTACCATTACCTCTGTGCACTTATAGGACGATTCTCCGAAATCAGTGCTTGCATATCTTTTTTCTGTTTTCCTATTCGTCATGGGAATACATATATCCCCATAAGAACAACTCATGCTGTACTGGTTCTGCTTAAGATTTATCTCTGTTAAAAGGGAGTCTTTTATTTCCACTGTCACTCCAATTCCTATGATTAAAGAATTTTGCAAACATTACGTCAATCTCTTGATACACTCAGTCGGGCTTCCTCAGACAGCAGCGTTTTTTGTATTTTTTTTTTACAAACTGCTTTTAAAAGATAAACTGACACTGATTGCACTGTTTTATGATTAGAATCAAGTTGCCCTGCATGTAATTACATTTAAACATGAAAATAAAAAAAGCAGAGCTGAATTGCTTACAGATGAGCTGATCTGTGTTTAATTCAGATATAATTTGATTTTATTTAGCTACATATGAATTAAACCTGTTTGTAAAGTGCAATGCAGTGATATCTGGGATAACAAAAATTGTACAAACAAACCAGATTGAAGTGACAACTGAATATACTGATGGATGTCTTAACTTTTGTGGAAATGGTTGTTTAGTCAATAAGACAAGATATAGACCTGTTTCCATGGCAATAAAAAAAACAACTACAAGCATTTGGTCTAACAGACAGTAATGTAATGTTTCATATGATTTTATTATCTAACATAAACTATAAAGATTTAAAGGAATATTTAAAAAAAAAAATGAGTAAGCATGACTTTGGAGTTAAATTACATTTTTTGATATAATGGAAAATGGCAGTGTTTAGGGTTTTTTGGTAAGGCAGCACAAGTACCGCATCGTAGAAAATAACTTCCTAAGCCATTAAATCATCTTCTGTTTTTAATTGTTTAAATCAACATTAAAAAATCCTGAATATAAACCTGCATCATGTTCAAATGGGATGCACATTTGGCATTTGTTTGCTCTCCGTACTGTTAAAATAGTTAATTACACCTTTAACAATAAAATGTAAAAGTGTTGATCATGTATATTTGGGATAACAAAAAAAATGAAAGACCATATCATAAAGCTGTTCTCAGTATACTGAATACATGTTATCTACCTCATGAACAAACGTCATGCAACACAATGCAGAAGAAAAAGTGTTTAGAGTTGAAAAAGTCAAATTAAATAAAGTTTTCCATGTCATTTTAGTTTAACTATGCAACAATTTAAAGCAATTTATCTAGAAAATAATACATATTTTCTCTCTTCCAAAAAGAAAAATCAACTCTCCGGGTCGAGCATTTTCCTCTCAGCTTAGCTCAAAGGCTTTCCTAGTCAGGATAAACGTGCCCAGTGTCAGTAGCTCCTACCCGGTGATTGGCATATGGTCAGCCATGTGACACAGCCAGCATGATGGTGAGATCAGCTTAATCAACAAGCCATAAAGACTCATCTCATTCACACCAAGCAATGAATGCCCTCTGTCATTTAATTCTTAGATCTATTTCTGTGAAAACAATCAGCTTGATTGCAAAGACAGTGATAGTGTTACTGCAATGATAACAACAGGTTTTCTCATGTGCTTACTGGGGAGTTATCATGTTACTTTGTACAAAGGAAATAGAGCAAAGAATATTTCTAATCAGCATAATGTGTGAGGATTATGTTTGCTTCAAAATTTTCATGAAAGGGGAGGCTGTTGCACACAGAAAAGCAGGAAGTGGTAGGCTGCAATGCAAAAAAGGACTTGAGGCAGCAGAATGTTATTCTGAATTTATCCTGAAACAGGTGTGAAGAGCTGACCCAGGTAGGTGCAGCTCCTACCAGGTTAAAATGTGCGGTTTAGGTTGTGCTGTACTTGTTTCAGTGTTTACCAGTGCAGAAAGTACAGTGAAAGAGGCTTACAGCCATCCGTTCTTAACAAAGCTTTGCACACAGAACAATGACCCAGCTATGTGTGTGTTTCTCTTTTAAGCAACTCAGCATATGGAAAACCCTGCAAAAAGGTCAGTGGGAATAAAATAAGCTCTCGACCAACCGCATGCATTTTTCAGAGTCGCTACATCTGCAGATGAAACAAAGTTGCATGATATTTATGGAACTGACTGTTTCCGGAACAAAAAAAAAAAATCATGCGTTTCATCAAAGTTAAAGGAAGAGAAGAACTTGCAGAAGGCTTGGAGGGGACAGTAATGAACCGCAGGCCTCCTGGGTTTAGATTTCCTCTGTGTTCTCCACACTCATGCCAGCGCAGAATGATTGCTTTAGTTTATTTGTTGCTCACTGGGCCAGTTTGCATGAGCAGGAGGCTTCTTATGTTTGAAGTTTGAAAGAGGCTTTAACCACTCGCATAATAATGGAGCCATTGAGATCCGGCAGGGCTTTCACGCAAACTGAACTCGCTATGAATAAACAGGCCCCTCTTACATAAACAGCAAGCAAGGCCTGTCCCAATTATTGTACAATGGCCTTCCAAGTTGAATGTCATGGTGTCAGGACTTGTTCGATTCATACTTCATGATGGCTTTGGATATCTACAGACAACCACTCTGCCTTTTAATGCATAAAAGTCATGAGTTCAAACATGAAATCTCCCAAATTTCAAACCTACTTATTGAAAAATGAGCATGTCTGCCTCTACATTCGCTGCTAAAAAGCAGCAATAGGATTTAACATAATAATCTGATTTAATTATATGGTTTAAACCTAGACCTCCCTTCAGTGTTGTTCTATAAGCTCAGCGTTAATCCTGCTTTGTGGTGCATGACATACAGGTTGCTTATCCTACACGTAAGAGCTAATGCAATAATCCAACAGCAAAGTTTGTGATTAGGTTTTTCTGATTAATCATTCTAATTTTTATGCTAACTTGACCATGTGGCAAATTAACACTTCGCTTGGCACAATCTTTGCCAAGCGAAGGGCATGTCCTAAGGCTTCTGAAACACCAACAATTAAAAAAAAATAAAGATAATGTGACCTCCTGGCTTATGATGTGATAAATAGATAAACAGTCCCCTGTTTTATCACATTTGTGGTCTTTCTCTTAGTTTCTTCTACGTGAAAAATCTTCAGATTTCTTTGTAATCTGTTGCTTTTTACACTGGTATTATTATCAGCTTACAGTAAGATCAATTGAAATGGAAACTTGATCTCTTCCTTTACTGACCACCATACATGTACTCTGCATCTCGGACCACTTCTCCTGTTGATACTGAAGATAAAGGATCTCCACAGCATGATGCTGCCAACTTTTTCCAATATGTTTACTGGATCTCCTACAAGACGAACTCTAAAAAGAGTCTCATGAATTTGACATTTTTCCATCCAATCTTTCCTAAGGATCATGTTTGTGTGGTTGCTTGACAATATTTTGTGATCGTCTACAGCTCCTCTGGAGTTAAAATGGACTCTATGACAGCATCTCTGATTTATTCTCTCTTTACTCCGCCTGTTTTTTTTCTTGCATGGTCGCGTCTTGGTTGGGTTAAAGTTGTGCTTTACGCTTTTTATTTTCTGATAATGGATTGAACAATGGACAGTGAGATGTTAGGATATCATTATATAACCTAACCATGCTCCTAGTCTGTTCGGTGGTCATCGCGTTTTGTCTTTTGAAGGAAAATGATTGCATTGCATTTTATTTATAACTGTCGGCTTAAAAGATGCTGAATAAATAAATATGCCTGTCATATCCTGAGTTACATGGACCCTTTTCTTTTGTTATACACCCATCCTGAATTGTTATTTTCCTTCTTCCATGTTTGTTTCCTCGGTTAGTTCAGTTATTTTCATCATTTTACCCTTCCTCATAGTTTTATTTTCTTAGTTTCTTTATTTTTCTTAGATTATTTCCTTCCCCTGTCTGTCCTTCCTTCCTTCCTTCCTGTCTTGTGACAGTCTGCTCATTACTCTCCCTCCCCATCTGCTAGTCATTTACCTCATTAAGCCCTTTGTTTGCTCCCCTCCTAGCTGCAGTCAGTTAGATTGTCTCTTTCCCTCCTCAATCCGCCTCGGCCAACTCATCTCACACCTGCAGTCCATTAGACAATCAGCCCAGGTCTTTTGTTCCAGCGTTCACCCTCACAGTTTTTAAAGCATTCTCCTGCTTGCACTTCTTCCTGTTTAATCCTGCCTTTAACTGTTACCTCCCTATTGTTCATTTTGGCTCAACGCCAACACATAACCTGATAATGGCAGACAGAATTGTACAGGTTTTTATTTGTAAAACATGTCTTTCCATACGACTTTGTCTATTGTATAAAGTACGAATTATGTTTATAGATTTATTGTCACAACTGTAAAAACATGTGCTTGTGAAAACTCTTACAAGAAAATATATTTGAATGCACAGTTTTTCTAGAATGCCAAAATTATACCGTTATTTATCTGGCATTAAGCAAGTATTTATAAGCATAAGAACCAATGGGCACACCTGCTGTACCACCACAAACACAATCCCTGCTCACTTTTTTGATGTTTTGCAGAATTTTTCACGTCATTCCTTCAATATATTTTTCCCACTGCTAAATGTGGGGACAGCGTGGATTCCTGTAAAATGACTCATGGATTTTAGATTTCAACTTTAGTTGTGGGTGAGGTTTTCTCTTCAAGAACTGAACCTGCACGTCAGCAAGTACATCCACATACAAAGAGGATCTGAGCTGACCCAGTTAATAAAGCACACAACCAATTTACGTAGATTTTATTATGATCTAGCAGAATGTAATGAACTTTCAAAAACAGGAAACAGAAATAAAGCAGAGGTCAAACACTTAATGTAAGCCTTATAAAACCCTTATTTGTCATTTGAACGGTGAAAATGTTGTGCAAGCGAGAGGCCCGTCACGGGAGAAAGGTGTCACTGTAAACCATTAAAGAGATTTTAACTCAGATATTAGGACGCATAAAGAGGGCATTTGTCCTCTTTGTGTGCAGGTTTTAATTGAGAGTGTTCTGCTAAATGTCAGTGCAGTGGGGACGTCCAGGATAATAGCTTCTTCAGTCTATGCTCAGCGTTGCACCCAGAAGAGAAGAACAATCAGATGCTTCTGGCCTAACGAGGTCCGGGTTGACTCGGGTGATGTTACAAGAACAGGCTGATTTGTGCCAAACAAATGAACTGGGTTCATGGAACGGCACAATTCTTGTTTTATTCCACCGTCCCTCTTGACATCTCGTGTGCAACAATGCTCTGCTCTTCACAAACGTAGTTCCCACGGAACAAGGCTCAACCTGGGACACGCTGTATGGCTGCCGGTGTAAGGCAGCACCAGTCTGTACTCACCTGTTCAGAGGCTTTCAGAATGTGAGGGAACAGATTAAATGACACTCCGTGAACCGGGATGTGTAAACCCTGTGATAAACCACACCATTAAATCATTTATAAAGAAGTAGTGCAGCTTTTGTAAGCAGGGATAAAAAAACTCTTTGGCGTGCTGTTGTGAAAACTGTCTTTAGGGAACTAGAAGAACAAAGGAGATGTGAAAATGTCCCAGAGGAAGCCAGCCCAGACACAGACCGGGAAAAAACAGGGGGAAAAGTACATCCGGGTCGAACAGTTCTTCCAGCAACACGGAGACCCCGGTGGTGGGTCGTGGAGATGAAAAACATAAAGAATTTGCCTCCAGCTGAGGTGTTTCTAAATCTCTCCTTCAAGATGATTTAATATATTTCAGAGAAGGTCTTGAGATCTTCTGCTTGGAGTTAAATAAAAACCTCTCGAATTAAACAATCGACGTTGGCATGAAATCTGATTTCAACGTTCCCTCAACCATCTGAGTGACATTAACTTTTGGGAGAACTTCTGTGTCGTAGCTACAAAGGAAATTTCCAAAAAGAGGATCCAGATGTGTTCCGTTAAATGTACCAAGATGCTGCCGTTTTTCATCACATCATACACAAACTTAGACTTTCTGTAGTTTCCAAAAGATCCCCCTCTTGCAAAGTTTAGTTCATGACAATGGTAAACCACTGAAGAAATTGATTGCTCTTTAACTGAATTAGAATCAATTTTGGAGCTGTGTAATTTATGTTAAACCTTTTTTTTTTGTACATTTTTTAAAACTACTACTATTTCTTTCTGTATAAACTGGATCTGTTTGTCTTTTAAAGTGTCTTGAGACGACACTTGTCCTGAAATGATGCTTTATAAAACAAAAGAGCTAAACAGGTATTTAGTTACATGTGATAACTATTTGAGTATATGAATAATTCCCAGCATCCTTCTCTGTAAAACTGGCTCTCCTCTGACCACTGGAGGGCAATCCCTAACTTCAGTGTTCACAAGGTTTTCGCTGGGCTCCGCCTCAACAAGTCAAACAAGCTACAGGGGAGCTGAAGTTAGATATTTCATTTATTGCAAATGCATTCAACACTGCTGCTACTCAGTTATTCAAATAATTTCTGACCGCATCAATAACTAAACATATATGCTTAGTTGTTAAAGCCGACAAATGTGTAGTATCATTTCTTTATCATTTTAGGATGTTTTTCTTTTGTCTCACACTACAGGTGGTCTTTGTCCAGTCAAAGTCTTTGGCTGGACAAGTTTTTCAGATGTCTTGGAGAGATAACAACAATCTCACACTTGCAAAAACATAAAGCCTCACGAGTGAAGGAGGAAATAAAAAAAATATGACCTGCAACGACCCTTTGTATCAGGGCTCAGCCACACAAGGCGGATATTTGAGGTTATATTAACATTCAGCAGAAGGACTGCTGTAGGTGTAAAGGAGCCTTTAGCATGCAATGATCATAAACTACATTTGCGCTAAATTAATAAAGAGCAAATGTAATTTTAGAAGATTTTTCTGTTTCCCATTTGAAAAGCAGAACAGTTCGTCTTCATCAGTTTCTCTCCAATCGATCAGTTTAGAAGGTTTCTGAATGTCTTCAATTTAGGAATGATGGAGGCCACCAAGCTCATAGGGACCTTAAAAAAAAGCTCTCAACTGTGAGACCTTACAAAGAGAGGCATGTGCCTTTCTCAGTTAAATCTAGTCAATCGAATTTACCTCAGGTGGGTTCTATTTATGTTGCAGAAACAACACAAGGATGGTCAGTGGAAACTTTTTCTCCATGTAGTAAAAACACAATAAATATAAAGTCATAGACAGCACACAGTCAGCAATTGAGAAAACCAGTAAACATCACATTGTGCCATCATTACACATCAACATGTTGGTCAGTGTTTCCTTGTTTTATTTGGTCATATTTTTTGTTTTCAGTAACCAGAAATGCTGTCATTTGTGGGAAGGCTGATGTTCTTTGTCTCTGAACATTTCATTTATTTCCCATGTCTTAGAGAGAATGCACCTGCCTACCTGCGCAGAGACAACATGTCTCATGGAGTATTTGTGTGGCCAACAAACAAAAGAATAATTCACCTGCTGTCCTCACACCTTTTTTTTACTATGCTTTTGTTTTTATTGTGTTTTTGTTTCCACCATCTGACCAGCTAAACCAGTAAAGCTAAATTAAATTTGAAAAAATTTGCTCAACATTCGACAAATACTTCCATGAAGAGGAAAATGTGTCACATGGAAATGAACGACTTAACTATATGAAAAGGTGAACACACTATGTACTTTCTGAAATTGTTCACTTAAACACTTGACTAATAACATAGACATTTGTTGATTGGAAAGCTCCTAAATTAAACTAGTCAAGATAGTGGGAAAGATTATTGCAAATGACAAAGAGCAGGTCCATTTGTAAAATATTTAATTAAATAAAAATTCCAACAGTCTGAGTCAGGATTTAGTCTGAGCAAGTCAGCAGTGCCTGTGGAATGACGCACCTTATCCAAACTGGTTAGTCTGGTATAATTCTCTCATAAATGATATATGGTATGTAATTTAATTGAACACTGAAGATCAAATAACACAGAAACGATTTTCTCTGTGACATTGTGTTGATGTGCACTGAAATTTCCAGTGCAGGAAATGAAACACTTTGTGAAAGTTTACAAAGTTTGAAACATCTCATTGCGTCAGAAAGTTTTTCGTCAGCAGTAAAAATGGAACAATCATTCCACACATCCTGATTTTTGGAACGATTTGTAACATTTTTGTCTTTATTAACCTTGTGTTCAAAAATGTGTCTTTTTGAGTTCTTCTTGCTTCTTGTTAGGAAAGAAGCGAATAAGTAAACATTCGAGTTTATTGTCTCATGTTGCATTATCATTATTACAATTAGAAAAGTCAGCCTTGTTCTTTCCACACCGCCTATCATACTCTCCACACACACATGCATCCGTCTAATCACTAGTGTCTCAGCTGCCTGCTGCACTCCCGCTGATTCATGACCTCTCCAAAAACTCTGCCCTCTACTGCTGTGATCCTATTACTCGGAGCAGGTCCCAGACAGTCACCAAGATCGCGGCCTTATGGGAAAATGCGTCATTCCCGTCTGTTGTGTATCGTTCTGTTTTGATTGCTGTCTGCGGATTAAAAACAAATTGCTCCGCTGTGATGTCGTCAATCCTGAGTCCCGACGCAGCAGTTTTGAGTCTTTGTTCTTATTTGTTCTTATTTATTTCATTTGTGATACTCTGTGCCACAGCTTGGCTTGCACCAGTGTGTATGTGTGTGTGTGTGTGTGTGTGTGTGTGTGTGTGTGGGGGTGTGTGTGTGTGTGTGTGTGTGTGTGTGTGTGGGGGTGTGTGTGCTGCATGTACTGAGGAAAATAAAGGATTTGGTGGGATTAGGCCCTTGCAACAGACGAATGGCAGTAAGAAACTTGCCGTGGCACCATCAGATACATGATCAGCCTTTAATCTTACAGGAGCTCAGCGTGGTATGGCTGTTTGTAGCGTGGACGGTTGGAAGGGCCATTGCTTTCGCACAATCCTCTCTAAACCTCAGGGTTAGAAGGAGGCCTCGGCACAGAGTGAGTGATTTATGCGCTATTTTTATCACGGTCTTCACATTTTCCAAGAATATTATTTTTTTCCACCCATAAATAAACAATAACTAAAAGTGGGACAGACTGAAAGGACAGTGAGATTGACTCTACAGGTGACTGGTGAATTTTTGCTATAGAGCCTCTGCTTTATTGAAACAAGGAACACATTATGTTGAAAAACAGAACAATTGTGCATTTTATGAGTTTCAATTGTATGAAAACATTGATGCATTCAGATAATAATTTGGATGAAATCTCCTTAAAGTTAGGTATGAGATGTTACCTCATTCTATGAATAGATGACTGTGTGTGTGTTTACAGTATTTTCTTTTTTTTTTTTAAGAAATGGCACAGTAACTAACCTATTAAATAAAAAAAGAAATACTTAAATCAATTTGATGAGAACAACAATTAGAAACTGAGTAAAGGGCCCAAGACGGTCAGACCGAAGATGAACGGTTGAAGCGCAGTCAATGCTGGACATTTTGCACACACCCTTAAATCCCCTGATGTCATGGTGATATGTCGTATGTGTGGTTTACAGCAGTACAGTAAACTCACCAATCACAATAAAGAGGAACAACTATTATGAGTTCACGAGAAGACTAGGAGGAAATAATGATTAATGAGGGAGTGCACTGTATCAGAACTGAGCAGAGAGAGTTTACTGTTTCAGTCAAACGGTACATTCTTCCACACAATTCTTGTTGAAAATTGTTTCTGCTCTCGAGCTGAAAAACCAGCTTCTGGTTGAGACTGAGTTGTCAGGGCTGCTTTCTGCATAAGCAAACACGCCCATGAATGTTGACCAAACATGCCAGAGGATGACGGAAACACCTGAGGGCTTTAAGACAAGAAGGAGCGGACGACGTGAGGCTGACAACATAATCATGCGATTTTCGTCATGCAACTGCGACAATGAGAACAGATTTTGCCACGTCAGACCTGTGACGCCAGAGGCCTGACCGTGCAAAGCTCTTTAGGGCTATTTATATTTTTAAACTATTATTATGAAAAGTAATCTTGCATCAAAGCGAATGCTATCAGTTCAACTGGACTGAATGTGCTTTCTGAGATGAAAAGAGATTCATTTGAAATTTTTGTTGAAAAAAGTCTTTTAACGCAGTCGTTTTATTTTAATGTACTGTATTCAACATGGCCATCTGTGGGAGCTTTTGTCTTCTTACGTTAAGTTACCTGTGTGACCAAAGAACAAGTTCACACTATTTGTAAGACCTCAGTACCATCTGACATAACAGGCAGTTGAATGAGTTCAAAATCCAGCAGCTGCAGACATACATCTCATGTGTTCAACAAGGTAAATCATCTATTTGTAATCTGCTACCACATAGAAGTTATATATCCTGGAGATTATGTAACTGTTATGGAAGGGGGATTTTAAGTAAAATCAATGTCAGAGTAAATCATGTTTCAAAACACGATCTTAATTTCTGTAATCATAACTAATGGAACCACTTCAAGTGTCATCAGAGTCTGTTTCATTCCCAGGTTATTTGAGGTTTCTTTTATTCAAGCTGATGACTGTTCTCAGATCTCCTGGGTTTGTTTAACTTGCTGAGCTGTTTGAAATGACGCACAGATAGTGACACCCATTATGACTAACCAGGAAAAAGATAAGACACTTTTTTTTTTTTTTAACCAACACTATGCACTCATGATGGTTGCGAACTGAAAAGCTGACGTGTGTTTCCTTTCAGGATTCCGGTTTTTCCAGTCGATAACTGAATAGTTTAAATGTTTCTACATTGTTTTAATTGTGATCCTAACGACGCAGAGGTTCACATGTTGTTCCACTTGCAAAGGTAACAGTGAAACATTTGATGAATTCAAAAGTTCCAGGAACATTTAAGCCACACTGTCACATCAGCACCAGATCTACTCAACAAAGGCTGTCACATCTGGTTAATAAAGTCAAATCAAACAAAATGGAGATGCATTTTCACCCAGTTGAACTGTTTTGTGATTAGACCACCATAGAAAGATATGCACTTCCCTGAGTAAAACACAACTGACATTTTCTATAATATTGCTGCAGGCAATTTTAAGATGTTTCCATGGGAACACTGACATACAGGGTTGTTCTTGGGTTTTAGGTGGCAAGTACAATAATGACATGGAAGGTGAGCAATTAAAGACAAAGCAGCTTAGTGTGCATTCTCTGTCTGACAGCTATCCTGTGAGCCTGAGGAGTCGCCTGTTCACCATAACAAACAACAGACCTTATCCAGGTTGTTTGCATTACAGTCTTGAGTCCACTTTCAATATCCGCTTTCCTTGTGCTGTGTTTGCAAAGGGAGGCAGAGCAATGGCTGAAATTCATTTTAGTCTCTCAAATGGTTTTCATCACTTAACAAAAAGTTGAGAATACTTCTGAGATACAATTACTATATCATCATGCATTTTTTAACCTTTGGCAAGCAGCATGATTTTGTGAATTTAAATGAAGCTAAATAAATAACCTAACACAATATAGCCCTGCAGCAAACAGGATTTGATCACCAGTTGTCAAAACATCTTTGGATCTGTTCAAATATTCTCACACACCTTTTAAACATCATGTGCAGCACTGCAAACCTGTAACTCACATATAACAGCAATCACCCTATTACTACATGTCTTAATCTCATTCAGTACTAAATGCTTTGGCCATCTGAGTCTGTTGGATGCTTTAACTCATGGCACCAACCAGTGATCTGGATACTTAGAGAAAGCTTCAAATAAATGTAAGAAAAGTTATTGACCTTGTGACCAAACGGAAGACATGGCACAACAATGTAAATGCCTTCTGATGGATCTCTGTATACAGCTAGCTATTCAGAATAAGAGGGGATCAACAAGAGACACATACTTTAAGCGCACCATAGGATTTAGTGTTAGACAAAATGCATTATATTCTCAAGCTTAGACTTACTTAACATGTTTTTGAGTATGTTGTGGGATTATGAAAAATATGTGCCCTGCTGAGAGAAAGACAAGTATTATAAAGTGGTGAGTACAGGAGGATTTGGAAAAAGAAATGGAAGTGTGGAACTGTACACTTTACAAATGATGTAAAGTGTACAGTTATGTGTTATGTTCATGGCCTCTGCAGAGGACAGCGATATGTCGAGATAATGTAGGCTGGGAGCGCTTTGATGAAAAGGGCTTTGAGGGCTACTGTACTTCGGACCTCAATGTCTATTGAGTAGTGCTTTACTGTAACTACCGACAATTTCAACTGTAACATGATGTAAGGTACTGGTAATAAAAGGGGCATGAGACTACATTGATATCTTTATTGTACCAATAAAAATTTTTGTCTCCCATGTTGAAAGTATGTAGTAAGTTGTAAAATATGCAAATGTCAGAGGTCACTGTGTGACCCATTCCTATTGATTGAATTATAGAATCCTGATTGCCTTTTTGCGACAACAGCAAGCTTGAAACTGACGATGCAGATTAGAGACTTAGCATTAATTTCACTAGATTGTGTATTGAACATCCTTTAGCAAATGTAATATCAACAGTGTTCGCAGTTTGAGTTCAGTATTAGAGTCTTAAGGGTGAAACTTTTGCTCAGAAACTTGCTGTGCTATGAAATTCTATGAAACATCTGTAGAAGTGTTTCCTGTTTTTATAATAAGTACATGACGAAGGACAGAAAAGAGAAGTTTTCAAATACTCTAATTGTTCATTACTGTGCTTATCTAATACATTAAGTCGGTATGTTTTTCTTTCCCTTATTAGGCCAGCACTTTTTTCTCCGTCTAATATTCATTACAGGATTGCTTTAATTATTTGCACAGCAGTAGATAGCGACTGACAGTAGCTGACTCCCGGAAGCAAGCAAGGAAAGGCCCTAGCAAATAGCAAGTTAAAACAAGCCAAGCACATTTTGTGTCAGGAGGAATTCTTTATGGCTTTAAGAAAAAGCTTGCTTTTTAGTAATCTTTTATGAGACTTTTACAGATCAAAGAAGGAGTAGATTGTTCAGCTAGGAGCCCTGACTTGTACAAAATTCAAAGTCAGCTGTCTGGTGGATAACTCTGTCTCATGATATAGATGAGTTAATGTCTCTGGAGATTTTATAGTTAACTTTTACCACCACATCAGCTGTTATAACTCTGCAGCTCCACAAACACACACGCACACGCACGCACACGCACGCATTCACGCAGTACTCACGCACAGGCACCCACACACATGCACACAAGCACATATTGTAGGTTTTTCTATCTTCACAGGGACCTAACGTTCTATTCCTGTTTCATTCATTTCTACAGCCTAACTCTGAGCCTGCTCTAAACCTAACCCTAACCAGTAAATGCTTAATCCTAAATCTAATCTAAGCTCAATTCATTCCATGGTCCTGAACCTTCTCCCTTTCCCCAAAACAGCACCTTTTTTTTATGGGACTGGGCCTAATAAGCAGCAACATTGTATTTGTTGGAAAAATGGTCCCTACACTGTAGCAAATTCAAGGCCACAGTTACGCTTATGCACACATGTACACGCACACCCCCCACACATTCATCTGTTCAGTTTTTTATTAGCTTTTTAAGGTCTATGACCGGGTCAATTCATGAAGTCTGATTCCTTTTTACAACCAAAATCATGTCATCTGCCTCACTGTCTCGTGCAGCCATTAAACCACCAAACCCATGACTCCACTCTAGGATTTTATACACTTTGTGCAATTATGGTGCTTCTTTGAGAGCAGGCTGTTTTTCAAAAAAATATATATTTTAAATAATATTATATATCTCAACTTACGAAGTTTGGGACATTTGCGAAGTGTTTAGAATGGCACAGAATAGTCATCACATTTGGAGTTGTCTAGGTTTTTTTTGTTTGTTTGTTTCTTAGTGATCTTATACAATTACCTGACCCATCATATTTATGCAAAGACATTTCCTGAGGCTACAAATAACTTTAGAAATAACACTGAATAAACACAAATTTGGACTGTACAAAATGTGCAACTTCTCCAACAGATCACAAGTAATCTTGTCCTGTTGTCAGTAAAAGTTTTATGCTAAAGATTCTCCAATCAGAGCTTTTGTTTTATTTCCAATATGCAGCTCATCAACATTTGGTCTTCAGATACTTTTTAATTAAGAGGTATCAGAGTAAAGTGGACTGAAAATGTGCAAAACAGCATTTACATGTTTTTTTGAGATTTCTTTCTTTTTTCACATGCGAATCATTTTTCTTGCATTACTAAGGTGTCTTTTTATGAAGTGGAAAATTACCAAGAAGCTGGACTTGGGTCTGGGGGGTAGTGAGGGTCATCCTTTGTGGTGTAAATTGAAGGGTCAGCCCCTGCAGATGAACCAGCAGGATTTCGTCGGGGGAGGGGAGGACGACTTGTGGAAGCACTGGCATCTGGCCATTCACGCTATTCAAGTCCCGAGAGCACGAACTGTGGTGGAACTGGAAAGAAGGGTTTGTGATTGGAACAATTAATGAACAGAGAATGTCAAAGGTCCTCAAGGTTAATTTCAGATTCCATGGACGATGGATAATTTGTTTCAGTAACAAAGCAAAACAAAAGCACAAACATGCTTGGTTGGCTGATTGCGTTATTCAAAGGTTATTCAAGTGTAAGGAGTTTAAATTCAGCCCTTCTGTCCAAGCGGATCATTGAAAACTGTGCCGGGACACGTAGTCAGGGCCTTTTTTATTTTTTTAATCCTTTAAATGCAGTAGATTTCCTTCTTCTCTTTATCTCTGTTTCACCTTATTTACTAAAAAATAACATGTCTATGATCCCCTTGTCTCTACATATCCAGAAACAAAGGCAGACTGTTTCTGAGCTGCAAGCGATGGTTCAAATCTGTGTCACTATGTCGTGCAAAACAAAGAACCAATCACAGCCCAGGTGGGAATGAGAGGCTAAACAGCGTTTATCTTCGGCTCTGTCATGCTTTGCCACTCAGCCAATCCGGATCTTACAAGATCTGCGTGCTTCATATTAGTGACTCAAACAGATTGTATTTCTCAAACAATTTGTTTCTGCTTTTGCAGACAAGTTTTTGTAAGAAATTGCAAGAGCAAGTATGCATAGATTCAGATTGGGTGAAAATATATTTGAAAATATGTTTTTTGGGGGGTTTCTCTTGTCATTAGTGATTCAGCCTAAACATTTGTTTACAAATTAAATAAATCCAACATTTTCTATTTTATATAAAACAGATTCGAACCGTAATTATGGATCTCATCTCCTTCCTGTTTTCTGTTCTGCATCAGGATCCTTCATGCTTTTTATTAAGACGTGAGCCATGAAAAAGTCCCACGCTGTATATTTTTGCCATGAAAGCAATCTGGAGACATTGTTTCTTTCAAAGCTGTTCTCCAAATTTTATTACTCCCTCATTCTCTTCGAGTCATGACTTTACTGTGCAGATCTCCTCCTCTGTTCGGTGTACTCCAGAGAAGAGCCCATTCTGGTTTGAACCAGTGTGATTTGTTACACAACACAGCAGTTTCAAGGCAGGGGCTTTGGTGGACATATACTAGCAAGGACATTACAACACCTTCGATGTAAAGAGTCTTCATTTAATCACATTTTTGTGCATACAATCTTCACTATGTTTTGTCCAAATTGTTTAATTTATATGCAAGATTTTTAAAAGATTTTAGTTATTTGATGCAGTAGTGTGAATGAATGCAAATTAACTTGAATCTTAAAGCTGTATATGACCTAGAGGTGTATTGTGCAACTCCACTTATTAGACCCCATCTCATGTATTTCCTCCTTACATAATCTCAATGTTTTTTTGTTTTTTTTCAACCACGATCCAGCCTGTACATTCCGGTGGTTGTCATAGCAACAGGGCAGCATCCTTCTCCATCCTTTGTCCAGTGTCTCCCCCGTTCGTTTGAGCTTCCCAGGCAGAGAGAGGCTTGGATTCTGCATGCAAATAGAACCCCCTTATTTTGGCTTCAAAAGCGAGGAAGCGGAAAGATTTTACTTGGTGACTGAATGTCAGCGAGCTGCTTTTCACAGATCGTCGCAGGGTGGTGTTGTCCACATCCTGGGTTGGTGGTTATAGCACCCGAGTGGTAAACAAGGGGAACAGTGCTGCCAACACAGAGCCAAGAGCAACAGTTTTGAATCTTGAAAAAGAGATGTTATTTGAAAGCTGACATTTCATACATTCAGGCACACAAAAACATGAGCACAGATGACACAATTGCTTAAGAAAAATGGACATTGTGTCCCTCTGTATCTTTTACCCTGTAAGCTACACTGGGAAAACTGGCCTGACAATGGCTTGTAGTGGTTAGATTCTGGTTCATACAAACCCTGGCCACTTTGCTTTTTACCTAAATTATATTTCTGCCAAGCACAAGGAATACCTTCTTTGCATTCAAGCTTCTAGATGTAGGTTTTTACCAGAACTATTTAACTGGTAAGAAATATGAAATATCCAGAGTGGCAGTTAGTGGCAGACAAAATGGCTGCCAGTAACCTATTCATCAGAGGTTAGTGGCAGACATTCATCAGAGGTGAATAGGGTGGAGATTGTAGGAACAGTAGCTCAAAAAACTACTTGTCACAACTGAGCAGAAGTCCATCTCTCAACACACACATTGAACTTTGAAGCAGAAGAGAGACAACAGAAGAAAAACACATCAGATGCTGCTCCTGTCAGCCTGGTCTGACGAGTCTTTGACGTGAACAACATGGATCCACCCTTCCTCGTTTCAATGGTTCAGGCCGACAGTGGTAGCTCAACAATTAGGAAAAATTATATTGGCATATTTCCTTAGAACCACTCGGTCATTCTTTGAATGCTTTAGTCATTTTATAAAGACAGTGTGCCCATCTTTCCTCACAAAGCTCAAATCATCTCAAACTGGTTTCTTGACATGCGTTCACAGTGGCCATGCTCTGATAGAGCAACTACATTACTCGGACATGGTGAAACGTTGAATATGTATTATGGATGCACAGCTAAAACATCTGAAGCAATTAGGTGATAATATCATGTCGACAAGGACGTAAATAGATGAGACATGTTACAGCCACATTTTTAAATATTTACAACAAAGAAATGAAGGCAAAAGAGAGTCCAACCTGTAATTAGAAAGATGTGCTTAATAAAGTGGCCAACTAGAGTATAATCTTTGTCAGAGTCTACACTTAATTTTGCTGTTTTTTTTCCCTCCATGGCTGAGTTTACAATTTCCACTTTGACTTTGTCTGTTTTGAACCTGCACTGTGGAACGGCATGTTAGCTTGGAGCTCAGAGTAATGCCTGTTTCAGGCACATGTGTGTGCAGATAGTCTGGGAATTCAGCAAAGCCATGTACACAACAGCTGAAGGGTAGAACATGGTTTATGATTTGAAGAACAGCAACAACAACAAAAAAGATTGAGGATACTTGTTAGCTTTGTTCCAGCTGTCATTCCTTACACAGGATCCAGCCCTTCGCTTTGAGATTGGTTGGCTTGTTGCAGTGAGAGCCAATCAGAGCACTAACATCTTTATGGTGTAAAGCAGCTGGGATCTAGGTGAAAGGTCTCAGAAACAAACTCAGTGGCCCTTCCCCTTGGAAGGGAGAGCACAGCAGAAATGCATGTTTATGTCTCGTGCAAGTACGAAAAAAATAGTTCTCAAAATACAAAACCAGATAGCAGATACAAGAACAGAGTATTCCTTGTATCTGTTGGAATTTGTATCACTGGAAGGTCATAGTTTGTATCACTTGAAATCCCATGTTAGAATTACAGATATCTGAAATACTGAAGGTTAAAACCAGTATTACAGATGGCTCTGACTTATTTGGCCAAATAAGTCAGAGCCAAATAAGACTTATTTGACTTATTTGGCCAAATAAGTCAGAGCCATCACCCATAACAATCAGTGTTAATGAGTTTAACAGAGAACGAGAGGGAGATTGTCCTCAGGTCATTGCATTGAAAGAACCTAATAATTATGAGTGCCTCACTATCCAGTTTCCACCCATAGGAGACAGAAGAAAAACAACCGTGAGAACAAAACTGTCGTTGAGCGGCTGGTTAGAAATATGCCAAGCTGATACCACAGAATGTTTTGGCATACGAGACGGTACAGCCTGTCAAACTTGACTTGTTTAATTTTGTTGTTCTGTGTCTAGTTTCTTATAAGAACCTGAAACATGGTTTCAGGTTCTTATAAGAAAGAAGGGTTTCTGCAAGTAGGAGCAGATTCTCTGCAGTCTGCAGACCAGCCAGTATCTCTGTAGACGGCTACTTGAAACCACAGTTTGTTTGTCATGTCCAACAGCATGGATGCTTCACTGTCAGCTTTGCTAACCCCCCCCCAATAAAGTCTTCATTTTCCAAGTCTTCATTTAAAAAGTGAATCTTGCCTCACTCCACATGTTTATGTAATGCATCATTAAATCTTCCCATCTTCATGGCAAAGCCCAAATAAAACAATTTAATGCAAGACTCAAACACATGTATTTGTGATAAAAATAAATGTTTTAAATGTATCAATAAAAATCACCAGGTTCAGTAAACTTGATGTTTTACCAAATCAGGTGCATTACAATATATTGCAGTTAACAAAAGGATAAAACTCCTTGAGGAAACTCTACAAATGCCATTATGGAAAGAGTCACCACTTTATAACAACTCATGTCTGGGACATCTACAAGTGTACCATACAAGTTGATCAAAATGTGCCAGAATTTGAGGACATCAAACATCATTAAAAAACAGACACTTCATAGAATGAGAACATTAGTAACATTGAGGACTGGATAGTCAGGTCAACACATATTAACAGCACAAGAACTAGTCACGTTTATGAATTTTACACAAGTTGTCCAGCCTTAATTGTCCTACTCTGCAATGTCCTTGTGCTTTAGTTTGTTTTAGTCTCAGACAGACAAAGAGGGAATGATATGGCATGGGCTAAGAACAGTGTTACAAAAGCCAATCCCTGTTTACTGACACAAGGAGAGGTGTACCCTGACATCACCAGCTCATAACTACCAAGTATCTCATTACCTTGTTTCAAGTTGACCAGCCAACTTTAAATCTTTAGCATTGTAAGTTAAAAATCATCTTAGTGGGAGAAAAAAAAAATAAAAATACAGTACTAGTATATTTTAAAGAAATTTTTTGAGGGTGGTAAAAGACAGTCTGGGAGTTGCGGGTTTAGTATTCCGTCGGTTCCTCGCCCTCTTCACTCAGCAGACAAGTGCGGACCAGAGCTTCGGTCACACCGTATGGATCACAATTGGCTGACGGGCGTCGGTCTTCAAAGTAGCCCCTCTTCTCCTGGCCGACGCTGCGGGGAATGCGAATGCTGGCACCACGGTTGGCCACGCCTGCGGAGAATTCATGAATGTTTGATGTTTCATGGCGGCCAGTGAGGCGACGGGCGTTGTCAAGACCCCCTTTAGGATCATAGGCACGTATGTGGTACTCGTGGCGCTTTCCAAGTTTCTCAATGGACTCTTCAATAGCTCTGAAAGAAGAACGGCAACATGAGTGTCAGATAAACAAATTTACAACTACTCTTAAAAAAAAAAAAGGTATAAATCGTCCTTGCAACTCACTTTAGTCCACCGTCTTCCCTCATTTCTTTTGTACTGAAGTTTGTATGGCAACCTGCGCCGTTCCAGTTTCCTGGGATGGGCTTCGGGTCGAATGATGCCACAACACCAAAATCTTCGCAGACACGGTGCAAAATGAAGCGCGCCACCCACAGATGATCACCCATGTCAATCCCCTCACATGGTCCAACCTGAAACTCCCACTAAAACATACAAGCAAACAATCATTTCATAACTCAGTGGGAAAAACAGGACCAACATTAAAGCATATATTGAGCTCATATTATTACCTGGGCGGGCATCACTTCAGCATTTGTTCCACAGATGTTGACTCCAGCATACAAACATGCTCTATAATGAGCCTCGACAATATCTCTGCCATAGGCTTTGTCAGCTCCAACTCCACAGTAATATGGACCTACAAGGATAAAAAAAAAAAGTGTTAAAAAATATATATAAACAATTTTGCCTTCATGCAGACAGAATTAAGCAGACAACTTGCTCACCTTGTGGTCCAGGAAAACCGTTGGACGGCCAGCCGAAGGGATGTCCATCTGTGCCCAGTATGGTGTACTCCTGCTCCATACCAAACCAGGGATGCTGGTCTCTCACCATATCCATCACCTTCTTACATGTGATGCGAAGGTTGGTTTCTGCAGAAAGGAAATTAGGTTGAGCAAATTATTCAACTTTTACGTTCACACAATTCAAAACAGCGTTTGAAGACCGAGTTGCTTAACGGGTCCTCTAAATATAAAAAGATCAACTTTGCACGAGTCATTTAAAATACTTTCATGATTATTATACTGGCTTACTAACCAGCAGGTTTGTGGTTGTACTTCTGGACTTCACACAGGATCAGCTTGTTGGGATCTTTGCGGAATGGATCGCGAAACATGGCAGCAGGAATCAGATACATGTCGCTGTTGGAGCCTTCTGCCTGATAGGTACTGGAGCCATCAAAGTTCCACTCTGGGAGATCTGCAAGAAAATGAAAGCAACTGTTATACTCTTGTCATACTCTGATTGGAGTCACTGGGATCAATGCGCACAGCTGGTTCAATGGGCTCATGAGACTGACGCTTACCTTCAATACTTTTGGGCTCAAAATCAAGAGTTCTTGTTTTGCACCGGAGCCCCTCTCCTGTTCCATCAATCCAAATGTACATGGCCTGGACTTTGTCCCCCTGGGGGAGCTCCATGTACTGGTGCTTGATAGTTTTACTCAAGCTGGCGCTGGCGGACGTGGCCATCTTAACTGATACTATAACACACCTGAGAGTGCGAGGAGGAGAGAGTAAATGTGTGAGATGAGCAGAGATGGATCACATGTTGCGTAACTAGCTGAGCTTAGGATGGCGCAAAAGCGCAGAAAAACAGCACCATTGTTATTTTGGTTTTCTAGAAGGGAAGGTGGGGGTGAGAGGGGGTTGGTTGAAAAACATGTTGAGGATGCGGAAGGCGGGGAGAAAAAAAGACATTTCCAGTTTTATCCGCTTGGTAAACAAAAGGAGGGGCGAGTTTCTCCCACAGATGATGACTAACAAATTTAGGACGGAGACGAGAACAGCGCAAATAACACAACTCGCAGAAAAGCCATTTGATATAATGCTCTGCATCATTACATCATTCCCTTTTTGGTTAGAATTGAATACCAATAACGAACAGACAGTGAAAGTCTAAAACACCGGAACAGACCCGAAACCTTCTGCTACAGCACAGAAAAACAACAAGTTGAATAAAAACTACCGAGATAATGCATGTAACAACGAAAAGTCTGCCGCAGTTTTAACCTCCCAGTCTGACGAACTAAACAATAAGAGAAAAATGTGTAAACGTACCTGGAGAAACAAGAAAAAATAAATAAAAACTAAAGGACTGGCAGGTCCAATGTGTGTTTCGATGATGGTTCTTTAGTATCTCTCTCATTCTCCGATACCACCGCTACCGATCGAGCTACTTTTATAAGAGCAGGAACTGGGACGCCTCACTGCTTCGATTGGTCGACTGGGCGGAGACAGCGCGCGAGAGGAGGGCACGCCGCTCCTTGATTGGACAGCCTCAAGGCTCCCTAGCAGCACCTGAACTATTATCTCTCATCCGCGAGTGAGCGAGCGAGCGACCCTCTTATGAAGAAACTCAATCTAAAGGGATAAACTGGGAACAAAAAGATAAGTGTCTGGTATTCGGTGCTGAGAACGGACCGTGGAACAAAATGTCCCACTGCAGGTTCAGTGCAGTCCATTTTAGGATTTGTTTAATCCAAGGCGACACCGTGTGGCAGATATTAGTATGACAGTATTTTGCTTTTTAATTGAAGGTTATATAATGAAAACAATTGAAACTTACAGGTCCAGTTGACTTTTTTATAACACGAATATGAGAATTTAAAAAAAACATAAGATGAATCAATACATTCCTCTAAAAATATATCTGTCATGTACTTTACTTTATCGTCTTGTATAGAGATGCACTGATTGGTGTTTCCTCCCGAATGATACCAGTTTCTGGTTGTATTTGAGGTCTGATTTTGATGGTGTAGTAATTTTGTGTCTTATTTAGAATACATGTTAAACTTTGTGTCCCTCACTTTAGTTTGCATTAAACTCAAAAGAAGCCATTAGAAGTGCATGGTCTTGTATGGTGCATTCACTGACATTCAAAAAGTTTAACCATTCCTAAGGTATTTTTTTCTCACAAGACTTTATGATTTCCTTTGTGTGGAGATTTCTAACCATTCTGAAATTATTTATAGGTGTTTATCTGTGCATATTAACTACTGTAGCTGTTCATATGTTTTATTATGAACTTATGAAGATGCAAACTCTCCACAAGGTAAACAAAATATTTTTTGAACTAATAAGTATTTTCAACACCTATCCCATTACATGGAGAAAATGTCATTCCTCAAAGTCAACAAACTGGGCTTTTTGGCTATTTCATACTGTTTAATGGGAGTTAAGAGATATTAAATTTAAATTGACATTGTTCCTTTAAAAACTTCAAATGGAAGAGGGTCCTATTAAGAATCAAGAAGAAGCAGGTGTTAATGTCACCATGTACCAGGGTGAGTAAAGAGACTTTGCACACATATTTTAGGTAAACGCAGTCATTTGTCTTATGTTACTTAATTGCTTTAATTTATTGCTGTTTTTGTTTGAGGATTCATGTTGCCCTTCCATCATCAACTGAAATCATGTGTGCTGAAGCAGGGAAATGTCTAAAACATGCAGGGCAGTATGCCTTGAGGACCATCACTGGTTCTGTGTTTGCTTCACACAGAACCAGACATTTCTGGTTGACATTTCTGCTTCCTCTCAGTCTGTATCCCTCTGGATGTACTATGTCCTGGATTCAAATTGGGGAATTCACCACGCTTTTCTATTTACATGAAAGCACATTTACTTATTTTAAACAGAGGTATTCGTATGCAAATCCTGACTGTCCCATGTATATTATTATTTAATTTTAAAAAAGGAGTGTTTTCATCCATGTGCTACTTAAGTCTGAACCCCAATGATCTTTCTGTACATCATCATACTCATTGGTGTCTCTCAAAGGGGATTTTACTCTTAGCTTTCCATGCAGTGCCACCTGCTGGACTGAGTGCATCAGAGCAGTGAAGAAGATGAGAATACATTGCAGAAGTTGTCAAAGTACACCCTCAGAGGAGTGTTTAAAAATAGCAGTACAGCACCTCTTTAACTTTTTCAATTGATCCCTATATGCCTATTTTTATCTAAAATAGAGAAAAATAGGCATATAGGGATCACAAGTCAGCTCTACCACACACTGCAGCCTCTTGGCTCTTACTCCTCCACACACTAACTACATTCAAGCTTAAAATAACATTTCTTACATGCGCTTTTAATTTTACACTTGTCTGTCTTATAGTAGTACTTGCAGGTAGTTCTACAGGCAATTGCCGCTGTCTCATGTTTGTCCACATAGGTTTCGAAAGATGTTTGGTCGAAAATATTTATCATTGCAGAAGAGTCAATATGACAATGTGATTCACCTTTTTGATTATCTTTGTGGTTTAGCTTTGTAGCTTGTAGTTCTGTTTACCAAACTTTCACCAGATTGATTTGAAATGGTTAACAATTGACAGCGCTATCTCTTGAGTAGCATGCTTGATTTCAAACTCTGCAAATATAGTCAAGGTATCTGTCTGACAACATGAAGTTGCCTAAAAGACTTGAAAAGCAACTTATCCCTGACCTGAGGTAATTCATGGACATCGACAAAACAAAGCCACTGATATTTATCAGCCTGGAAAGAGTTCCACAGTGTTTTATAAAGCATTGGGACTCCGGTAAACCACAGAAACATGGTTTACTGTGTCTATGGTTTCATGTCATGAAACAAGGTGATTCTTCTTCAAGTACTTCAGCAAGCTGCGATTGGACTTTGTTTTTTTGTTTCCATGTAAAGGCTTTCCCTAATTTCTGACAGTGAACTGGGTCACTAGTTTATAATCCATGGTTGGAACAATGGCGCTGATAAGATCATCAGAGTGATGTAAACAGTTGGCCTACTCTTCTGCCCTCTGAGTCATCTGGGTCAATCATCATTGAGCTGTTTTAAAATTTCACACAATGCTTCATTCACCTAATCCCATCTTGTACCATATTACAAGAACTGAAGGCAATCACTTAATTTAGAGGAGAAATGTCTTCATAGCATAAAAAAAAACATTGTTTCATGTTTCCCCCCTTTTCAAAAAATAAATTGGATCAGAAGCAACACTGCTCTAAAACTCTCTTGTTGGAAACTGAGTTTTTGTGTGTACTCAAGATATGTCGAGCTGACACAGATTAGTCAGTGTCAAATCTGCCTGAGGGCATGGTGCAAGCTGCTTCACCGGTCTGTTGGGAGTTTCTGTCATGTGAAACCTAATATTTAAAGAGGATAACCAATCCATGCTAAAGAATTAATGTGGGAGGAAACATGGCAAACAAAATGATTTTGTTCTACACGCTTGCTGATATTTTGTTCTTTAAAATACACACATTTAAATAAAGGCATTATTAGGAAAAATACCGAAAGCATTTCATTGCTTTGGAAGATAAAAAAAAATGTAGTTAAAATTAAATATTAGCTCCAAAATTAATGAGGTTTTAGTGTGTTTTGAGTGCGAGATAATGTATCAAGTACTTATATACATGTTTACATCTTATGAATTTTGATTGCTTTTGTGAGTGGAAAGTTAAATATTTCATCTGATATTTGTTTTTTTATGTTAAACATACATGCATCTCTACTGCAACCACAAGCAAGCATTTAGTTACACCAGTTAAAACATATAAATCATTCTTCATGAAAAAAATAACTAACCGTTTTCAACAAGCAGTGAGTATTACAAACATCTTAAAGTCAGTAAACATCTCTCTGAAAAGCTGTAAATCTTTGGATATGGGTGAGGGAAGATTGTTTGTTGTGTCTAATTTGCTTCAATTGTTTAAAATCTTTCATCTAATCGACTAAGCTGAGAATGATTGTTTTATTAAAACTCCTAAACCATCTCCCTGACTCTTGCAGACCCAGCTGTAGATGTTTAAACCTGGACATGTCACTGCTTAGAGAAGACCTCCTGATACTGCGAGAATCTGACGTAAGTGTTTTTACAAGTCTTATCACACAGTGTGCGTGATGTGATTACTCTCTCTAAGTGAAGGACAAAGTGTGTTTTGTGAAGTTGTAACTATTTAGTGGTAACATGTTGAATAAGATTGCTCTTCATGGAAACTTGGTAGGTGTCTTGTTTTTTATTTATGCCACAATTTGAGCAGTGTGCAAAACTGAAGTAATGACTGCACCAGCTGTCAGGATAAAGTAGTCAAACCACATGAGGTTCAATTGAAATTATTTTGGATTTAACAAAAGAACAATAATCTCAAAGCAGTACCCATCACAGCAAACATCAACACAGCTTTGTCATAATTAAATGGGGGTCAAGCACTTTGTAAGCCGAAGTTGTGTGTTTAGAAGCAGTGAGCAGTGAGCAATGTCCTGGTCTTCAAAAATATCTCATTGCACTGTTCAGTCAATCATCTGAAAATAATATAGTCCAATTTCAATCTTATGATGATGTGGAGCTCCACATAAACTGAGAAGAATGCAATAATCAGAGAAGGAAGCAAAATTTAAAAAAAAATAACATTCTAAATTTAAGGTAAAAATAATACATATTCAGATAATAGATAACAGAACCAAATGTACTCTTTTATAGTACATTTTCATAGTTGTTTGATTTCAGCTCAATTTATTGTCAAGATTGTCAAAGTCAGTCATTGAAATATTAGACAAACCTACATGCAGTAATTTTATTTTCCACTAGAGGGCAGTGGCTGCTAATGTTAAATTTAACAGGGGACATTTTGAGCATGTCGAGAAGTTTAAAGACTGAACTCACCACTTATATTAAGGAATTTTTGAAATACAAACAGTTTCATCCAAGAATAACAAAAAGGAACTCTGAATTGACCTGGTTCAGATTAGTTGTTTCCTCTGTCACTCAGGATTATTGATTTTTCACATTTCCATCTTCTTTCTTTGTCGTCCTGACTTGAATCTCTGCAGTGGTGTGATGGCTACACCTCCACCCTACTCATTCTCTTAACAAGTAGGCTCTAACCACTTCACTCTGTTCACTAATGTATCTTCTCATCCTCTAAGACACAGGACAACACTCCACCATAAAAATGAATAAAGCTAACCACATACTTGTCACTTTTTAAATGTCCAACATGTCCTCTCTTACTCATCAGTCCAGTTGGATCATTTTCCCCAAAAGCTCTTTCACAGAATTTCATGTGGCATGTCAAGAAGTAAACAATTTTCAAATACACTTATTGACATGGCAACATTAAAAACTATTAATATTTTTTAAATAAAAATCAACATGAGTAAAAACATGTGCATTTCCAGATATTCTTGCTTTTATTCTCTCTGCCATGTAGCTGTGAGGTTGAAAGCAGAGCAGCATGAAACATCATGGGTTATATTTAATCCAGACTCGCTGTTCTTTGGGGATAATAACTTTTTTGCTCCATTCCAGGACTTGTCTGTCATCTTGACATGGCAATATCTCCCTACTCCACTGTTTCATAGTCAGTTTCATTTATTTCCAAACACCATTTCACACCCTGCTGGCTTTAACTAGGTATTATACAGCGAGTGGGGAGTGTGCTGCAGATTGAATCGTGACAGAGACAACAATGTTTCTAGTGAAAAATAAGAGAATATTGGAACTTACAGACCTTATAACTAAAAAAGTGAATATTTTGTGTCATTCTGACCCATATGGCTTTTATTTAATGTATTTTTTTTTTCATTTTATATTGAATGACTGGTGGATTTATAATCACCAAATTAATGTCAGATTATAAATTGATTTATTGATTATAATGCTGTGTTTTTCATTCTTGTGTCACTTTTTCCTTTCTAATTTTTACATACATTGTATTAAATACAGAAAGTAACGGTCAGCTGGTAAGATTTTGTATGTCCTGGAAATAAGGAATTAAAAAGCAGTGTAGAAACCAGTTCAGAATTTGAATATCCATGAAATCTGTATGTATGAATTATTAAACAATCTTTTTTTTTTCTCTCTCCAAGATGAAATCCAGGTTGTTTAATTTGGTAGATACTTAGTTGTCTGAAACTTGAAGATCCTATTATGGAGGTGTTTAGTAGAAAAGGAGTGACACATAATATGGTAAAACACATTTATTGTTAAAACTGAGCTTTGATCGAGCAGCTGGGTCAGGTTTTACGCCATGTCTAGTCATAAAATATGAAAGTGAGCCAGTATGAAGCTCTTCCATGTCAGTTTCCTATGGAACACATTAGTTTGAGCTTAAGCTAAACACTTAAAACACAGTAATAAAACACATGTTGTTCTTCTCATTCTAGGTCTCTCACAGTGATGTTGTACCAAATGGTTTTGTATGAGTTATGTGTTAGCATCTTAGGTTGTTTTGTGCTTTTATTTGATTCTAGTTTTATTATTTTCTGTTAGTTCCTTATTTTGTTTAGTTATTTTTGTTTATGTTTATTTCTTGTGTCTCGTTATTTTTAGTTACTCTACTTTAATTATGTTTTGTTTGCTGTACTGTTACATACATTTTTTTAGTGCCCTGCGTACACTCACTTGTCTCCTATCCCACTTTCTCTCTCTCTCCCTCTCCTCAGTCAGACTTCTGCTCTCTCCCTTCACACCTGCAAGCAGTTAGCTAATCAGCCCAGGTCCATTGTTTCAGCAATCAACCTCCTAGTTCTTAAGCACTTCTTTCTCAGTCACTCCTTGCTGTTTCTTCTTGTTACTTTCCTGTTTAACTCTGCATGCTTCTCAGGTCTCCTTGATGTTTTTTTTTTTTATCCTGCATGGATTTATTGTTCTGCCTTGGCTCCCTTGTAAGTTTGTTTCATTGTCTTTTTTTATTATTATTAAATCTTGAAATTCCCTTGCTGCCTCTGTCTTTGGGCAGTTGTGTCCAACATCAATCACTCACTAATTATTTTAACAAAGTTTGTGCTATTAAATAAATTTATGTATTTTTTTTTATTGTAAGGTTCTAGTTGCTAAGCTACAACATTATTCCTGCTGTAAATGGATAAAATTAAAAGGTTAGTTTAGAAATTGTGTTATGGTAAATCTATTTCTATCAGTATGCATGTCATTCACCTTGAAGAAAACTTATTTCTGTTACTTTGTGCTCAGTAGAACAACATAAGAAAGGGAGCTGCTGTCAAAAGTAATTTTCATCAAAGCACAAAATTGGAATAAACAGTATTTTGTAGAGTTACTAGGTAATATATCAGCTTTAGTAGTCCTCTATGGCAAGCCATTTCTGTACATATTCAATATCCTTGTTATCAGGCATCTTTTAACATGATACATGCCACCAGGAATCATCAGATGCTCAATAAACATCTCTAAGTTTGCAACAAGCACTATCGAGTGTTCAACCATGAAATCTTCCTTGGAAGACACAAGACATTAGTATAAAAACCAGAATAAACGCTGCCATTTTACAAATGAATAAATACTGTTCAGCCAAAACATGCTTTATATCCCATTGATAAATGAAAACTGCTGGTTGCTTTGTACAGCAGTGAAATTGACGTTTCTGTCATTTATTAACAACTTCTCCAATACCAGTCTTCGGATGCCCGCAGGGGCCTTCATCCGTGGATGTGTGTGTTGCGTTGCCAGCAGGTGGTCCTGGCCATGGCTTGGTGGGTGAGCGTGGTACAGTCACCGCTGCCACTGTCGCTGACATATCAGAGCTGTTTATTAAGAGGATGACAACTCTATCAAGCCCCATAAGCGGGCCCTCGTGCACAGGAGTTCTTTTGTTACTTTCAGGGAAGGTGTCATCAATCTTGCTGCCATGCTACTCTCTTGAGCTGTTGATGGCAAACACGATTCCTCCCTTTCTGCCTGGCCTCTCCCGCCTCGCAGCCTGGATTCAGGCGTAGCGAGAGGGAATCGGATAGATAGGAAGACTTTCCCCGAGAGTGCCTGTTCCTGACAGGCGACAGGGCGGACCGCTTGGACACCAGGGTGGATATATGGGACCGTGTAATGAAAAGACGTTGACAGGACCTGCTTGCTTTGTAATGAAGGTCCTCTTCAGTGTTGAATGGATACACACATCTTTCACACTTTTGTCCTCTTGTCTTTCCCACTGAATCGCTCTCATCCATTTTAAATCTAAAGTAGCGATAGTAAAAGGAGCATCCAAGATAACGGCTCAGGGTGTTAAGCAGTTATTTTGCTGTGAGACCTTTTTGATCTGCTTTTGTTTTTTCTTGACCCTAGAGTGCGTAATCAAACTTTGCCATCAAACTGGAATGACCTGAGTAAATGAAAAACAGCAGCTTTCAAAGATTATTTCAATAATGACAGGAAATAGTCTTTCCAAACCAACCTAGGACTCTGTGAAAAAGTAATGGGACTAATTACGATTTCAGGTGAGCATTTAGGTGCTCTACTCAAACTCACTCAAACTTGTCTGATAATATGAAGAGAGAGAGACATAATCTACAAATGGAGAAACGTGGTGAATATTCCTCTGAGTATCTGGCCAACTAAGATCACTCAAACCTCATTTATGGTCAAATTACCTCCGTGAAGAGTTTCAAAGCCAAAAAATCTGCCAACCAAAAACACAGGCCTGACACTCTATTGCCAAAAACAATATCGATGGTCCATTTGAGTTAATGAACGTCTCCAATTATTTGTGGTGTGAAAAGAAAAGCACATTGCGCTAACAGGCAGTCATGGTGGTGGCAGTGTGATGGTTTGGGGGGGTTCTTCGTTGCTTCGTGACATGGCAAGTCTGCCATAATTGATATAAACATGAATCTGCTCTGTAGCAGAAAATCTTGTAGGAGAATGTTTGGCCGTCAGTTTGTGACCAGGAGGTCAACCACGCTAAGGTTATCCAGCAGGAAAATGATCGAAAGCAGAGCAGCACTTTCTCCTGTGAATACCAAAACAAAGAAATCATCAAACTCAAGGTTTTTGTTGATTGAGATTCTTCAAAGAGAATGACAAAATTCCTCCATTTTGAAGTAAAAGACATCTTGCTAGTTATTGCCTATGCTTGATGCTGGTTGTTGTGTTTAGGCTTAGAGGGCTATCACTTTCTCACAAAGGGCCAGACTGGTTTTTCTTTTAGTCAATCAAATAATTAAGACTACTCTTTTATTATTAATTCAAATTATTTTTCTTTCATTAAAATTTGTTTAATGACATGAAATATTCAAGTGTGGAACAAACGCTTTTTCGTTGTGCTATAAATGCAAAGACATGCTGTGATCTTTTTAATTTTTTTTTTTATTATTATTATTATTTTAAAGAGCAACTAAGCTTGTTTTGCAGCTGGGATTAGAAAGTAAATCCTTCTCTCAGCCCATGAAGATGGAGCTGAATGTTCACCTCCTTTCTGTCAGTGTTATTCAAGACTCCGTACGGCTCAAAGTGATGGACTGTGATGTATGTACTCCACTTAAGCATCGACTGAGGTCACAGACTCCATAAATGTCTCAGACAACTCTGATATTTTAATCTCTTTTTAGTTGGGAAACGTTGGACCTTTGCCCAATCAATACGCAGGGTAAGAGCCTTGCCAAGATACCTCATGGTAACTTTTCATTGTTCTGTCTGGAAGCCGAAATGTCAACCAGAATAGCGCCGCTCAAGCTAAAGCTGAAATACGGCTGTCTGCAGTCAAAAACATCCCTCTTTTATGACCCAGAAGCTTCTGACAATAACAAACACAGAAAATGCCAAAAATGCCCGAGGAGGGGAAGGAGGAGGGGTGTAGACTGACACCTGAAATTTCCTTTTTCTGCTCTCAAATCAAATCCAACCTGTTTAATTCATCAGTCAACAATAGCTCCCAAATGGTGGAGTGGGAGGGGAGGTGGAGGTGGGGTGGTGCGGTTCCCTTTGTGAGAAAACGCAGCCAAAAATATCAAGACGCTCTCTCACATTAACATTGCTAATTTGTTTGCCAATGGTTTCCAAGGCGCCGAATAATTGGCTGCGAGATATTGTTTGTTCAGGTGTTCCACATAATTGAATCCTGCATTGAAAATTCTGCAGATGACTGTTGGAGGAATAGTGAAAAGAAAAGAAATCAGGCAGTTTGTCGTACATTTCTTTTGAAACCGAGTGATTGCCGTAGATTAATTCTCATCCCAATAGCGACAAGTCATGATTGCTGCACATTAATTTTCTGGCTAATGTACAATGAGCTCACGTTCTGAATTATTTAAAAAAAAAAAACACAAAACTCATGTTCACCAGTTTCCAATTAGCGTCCTGTTGTTGAAGCTCCTTTTGGGGGAACCTTTTTTTTTTTTTTCCTTTTGAGATGATATGCTTTCCTTTGCACATGCTGACCTTTTGAATCTCACAGATTGAATTCATGAGCCCATTATTTCCAACCAAAAATGGTGCTTTTGTCAGCAATCTGCTGTGAGCGCCGTGCTGATAAGCATGTTAATGTGTGTTGCTGCAAAGCCAGGCCTCATACGCACATATGGAAGCGATATGGCGTCCAGCTGGACACATGTGTTGACAGAGCCGGATGATGTATTTGATCATAGTTAGGTTGTGGGGAGGGTCACGCTGGGGTTTGATTTGGCTGCACGGTGCTGACCTAACGCCTCAGCTCAATTCGTCACCTTGTCCTCCCCTTGACTCCTTACCCTGTGATCCTCCTTTCCCACCCCAAAGAGCCCAAGAAAAACAATCCTGGTGCTTGAGACCCTCCCTGCACTCCAACTCCTGTCTGGACAGAAATAAATTAGACATGGAATCAGGGGTTCTGTTTTCTTACACATTTCAAGCACAGATTTCAAACGAGGAGGGAAAAAGGAAGAAAAAAAAAATTTAAGACGGCGTCTAAAGAAAAACAATTGGAACTAAAAATTGAATCAGATAATTTTTATGAAAGTCAAGAATTATATTGTTGGTTAATAAAGAATCCAAATGAAAATTTGGACACTATGTTAAAAAGACAAAAAAACAAAACAAAAAAAAACATATCATAATAGAAATACACTTTATGCACTGCTGGATGCATAAAGCTAAAATCATGGAAAGAGAAATTACATGTTCAAGCCAAAATACCAAAACAGACTCTAAAGCCTTGTGGTGCTACAGTTCACCCAGATCTGACTCAATGATTTTAATAAAGTCATTTTAAAGTCAGCAGTTTGGCTGTTTTATTGCTTTAACTCATATCTTTCAATGCCTTTCACAGTTACAGTTAAAAAAAGAGCAGATTTTATCAAGAGTGCCAGAATTATTTGCACGTTAACAAAAGATAAAACTAATAAAACTGCAGCATTATCTTCGACTTTCGCTTTTTAAATTTGTCCAGAATGTCTCAGAACTTCAATTTAGTAATCCACGATTCTCTGTGTCCCGGGGTATAAATTTGACGTGACACATAGGCCCATTTCTTTTTGCCTCTAACCACTTGGCTGGACAAGGACTCGTATTTATCTTGCCAACACACAAAGAACAGGGAGGGAAAAATAAGAGCCTTCAAAGCTTACTGCTCAAAGAGAACTGCAGCAAAGACTGGCATCTTAGGGTCACTAAGTCTTCATACCAACCATTAGATGTTTTATACATGCCAACAGGTTGAGATGGCAGAAAAAAAAAAAAAGTTGTGTTTTCTCTCTCCCAGAGCTGCAAGAACAAAACATCATTCTGTTCTTTCGGCTTTGGTTCAGGAGTTTTCGCAGCTTGTTCTTGACATGTCATCTGGACATAACCTTTTTTCTTCTTTTGTGTCAAACAAAAATTTTGCAGTTTGTCTGAAATTTTAAGTTGGCATGGTCCCTACACTATAAAGAACTGTCCAAGTTCTGCACTTGAATTCTTATGAAGTATGAAAGAACCTTTTCTTTCCCCCTGACGTAAAAGAACGCTGGCTTTAAGATTGTTTTGATGACAAACGATGCAGATAGGTTTAGTGTGAAAAAAAAAAAAAAAGATTTTGCGGAAAGTACATTGGTGAAACTATATGTTTGATATTGTCCTGTTTTTCTTCAAAAGGGTCCAGGGAATGTTGTTATACAGTGAATATTTTAAATATTAGCAGAACATTTCCAATTGGTCATTGTTGGGTTTTTCAGCAGGGTAACAAACATAAGACCAAATAAGTATAGAAATTGTTTACCTTACATAAAATTAACCTTTCATAGCCGTCTCAGTTGTCAAACCAAAATCCTGTGGAGCGAACTAGAGAAAACGGAGCATTAAACAACAGCTGGGATTCTGCGAGCTACAAAAGGAGGATCCCTCTCTCTTCACTGGCCAACCTTGTGAAATGTTCTAGGGGATTTCTTTTTTTTTTTTCCAAAATTTATTTATGCTTTAACATGTGGTACAATGTAAAGGCAGTGCAATAGTTATATAGTTAACCGTGTACCTTTAACATACAAACATAATTGGGCTGGAACACACCCAATTATACACACATATATACACCTAAAGGACTATATAAAGTTTTAAACTGGCACTTTTTCATATTCTTTCCGATTTGAAACGGGCAACACGGCTTATACAGATACGATGTGACACCATCTTCTTCTTACTCTAAACTTGTGCCAAGTTGTGCATTTTCCAACACTCCCAATTCCCATTTCTGCCTTTCCCTCTGGATTTGTTGGCAAGAAGCTGAGCTGAAAAATAATTTTCTTTGCCAACTCTAAGCTCTCTGCACATACTTAAAATTCAAATAAACAAAAGTGACAAAACTCTGTCGATGTCTCCCAAAATGCTAAATGAGAGATTCTGAACCACTAATATTTTGCCTAGACCTTTAGTTTTAATTTGGCCTCAGATCCTTCAGTCTTTGGCATTGCTTTGATAACCTGGAACGTCATAACAATGATTTCCATTCAGAGATCAGTGGAGTTTGGAGTCTTTCCTGTATGTATAGGCATAGTATAGGTAGGAGGAATTTGCAGTGAGGTCAACACATTTTACTCCTGTTTCTCAGCGGTTATTTAAGTATTGGTTGTGTTTACGTTACTGACTGGAGGCAGGTGGTTGTTGTCAGTAGGCACCGTTGCCATGGAGGGGTGAGCTCAATTTGTGACAATGGTGAGATGGGCAGTTGATGTCAAAAGCAACATCCCCATGAATGCCACAACACAAAGCTTTGCTGTGGAAGGGAGTAGGGAGTTACGTTTTAACTATGAATGAGTATATATATATATATATATATATATATATATATATATATATATATATATATATATATATATATATATATATTTGCTTAAGCCAATTATTAGTAAAGTAGTAATTTACATCAAAATTGTTCCAAATATTTCTATCCTTTATTGTGATACACATCCTGTGCACATTAGCAGAAACCAAAAGAAAACATAAAAACTGACATTACATAAATGTGCACACTATTAAACTAATAGTATATTGGATCAGGTTTGATTCACTTTCAGCCTATAAGTTTCCCATATCCTGGTTTAGTGAAACATTTTCCTTCTGCCTCACGTGTGTCCACCAAATCTCTGTAATTGTCATGACGGCTCTTGTCCACAACAGGACCGTCCAACTCCAGTTTTTAAGATCCCAGCTCCAACACACCTGAATCTAATGGCTGAATTACCTTCTCAGCATCTCATCCATCTGCAAAGGCCTGGTTATGTACTACTAATTAAATTCACATTTTGGGACAAAACTGCATTAAAAAAAAAAATGCCACAGTGGGTCATGAAAACTAACTCTGAATGATCCATTTTATTTTTCTTCTATTACTTTTGTTGATACAAAATAATCGCTCATTTTGTCACAATGATACTGAAAAAAAAAGTTAAATCCCCCCTCATCTGTTGCTTTGGAGCAGAAATTTTAGGGTCAAGGCTAATATTTAGACCTATTCTGTCTTTTGTCCTTATGTCCCTGACATACAGAGACTAGAGGAGACTGCTGTCACATGTAGAACCCAACCAGTGCTAATCACCGGTGGCTCCTGCAGAAGTACTGTCAGGCTCCTGGCAACCTCCCCGCCTGACGTCTTATCTATTCATCAGTTTTGTAGAAACGTTCAGTTTTAGTAGCATCACTGTTGTTCTATATTTTCTTAACTGTGCTCTGTTATTTGTGTACATTGTACTGTGTAAGTAGTTGTACCTTCTTCTCACTGATGCAATGAGATCATTTTAATGCTCATAGTTTACATTTTGGTAAACTATGTGGTTTTAGCTAAATAATATTAATCAGCAAATATTTCTTCTCCTCCTTATTAGCATTGATATCATTACAGTGTCAATTGTTTCTGTTATCATTAAAATGAGTACTTATGAGTATCATCTAATTGTTGACCTTTATTCTAACACTTATATGAAATGAAAAAATAATTAAAGTAAACTAAAATAAATTAAACCATCAACAAACAAAACAGCAGACTTTATAACATATTTTATTCTTATCAAATAAATTGTATTTGATAACGATGAAATTTAATGTCGTTTTGCATCTTTTCACACCTGTAGTCTTTTTCTTTTGTTCAGGGAGACTGCAGAGAGTCTTTCTCTTTTGTGGAAATCATTTTTTTTTTTTTATCTAGAGAAATTCTTTATTTCAAAATGAAACATTTTAAATGCTTTGCCAGAGAACAAACGAAATAAATTTTGTTGTTGCTAAATTGGATACAGCTCACCTGGACTGTGATGCCCCTTTCCTTAAAACAAAACACTAATTTGATTTCTGTATCTAGGTCAGTATTATCTGAGCTCTTCTCGTGCTTCTGTTTATTGAGCCAGGTGTATTTGCTTGTGTGTGTGTGTGTGTGTGTGTGTGTGTGGGGGTGTGTGTGGGTGTGTGTGTGTGTGTGTGTGTGTGGGTGTGTGCATGAGAGATTGTGGGAATCTCCCGGTCTGATAATCAGTGACAAAGATATTATAGCCGTGTGACAGAGTTCTATTTGCCATAACGAACGTCTTCATCTCGTCAATTTTCCTGTGTTTTCATTTATTTTTCTTTTGCAACTTATCAACTGCTAGCATCTGCGTTATTTCCAGGCGGATACACCACAGTGGGCTGGGAATTTAGAGAATTCAGGCAAGGCCACGGAAACTCAAGCAGGTGGAGAAAAGTAAGGGCTATTTACAGAAAGAAAGGATAAGAAAAAAAAACCACAGAGGTAGTGTTGGGGAGGGAAAAAAAGCGAGAGTCCTCTCTACTTGAAGTGTTTAGCAGACATGCTGTCAGACTCGGAGGTTAGAGGGGATGATTGTATCGACAGGCTTTATTTGCTGGTTATAAGTGAAAAAGAGTCAGAAAGCAGGCAGGAGCAGAAAATGCTTCTGATGCAGAAACACGCTATAAATCACCACATGCAGTTCGTGCTGAATGAAAAATGAAAGCAGCAAACACCTGCTGAATGTTGCCAATTTTCTCAGCACTCTGTATTAACTCAAGCATATTTGCTCCATCAGACAACATGTCCAATTTAATTTGGCCCAAATGGCTTTGAAGTATATTTCCACTTGGTGTCGTTGTCAAAAGGCAAAATCTCAACTCTGTTAAATTGTCAATAACGTGATTATGATTTATGTTATTATGTTTTAGCATTTTCACATGGCAGTGGAGTGCCTCATTGTATGGGAAAGAGGACAAAACCGCACAGGGTCACAGAATATGTACAAGGTTTGATTTAGTTCAGTTTTGTTTGCGCAAACGTCAGTTTGTGTTTGGATCAGTCACTTGGATTTATAGCATTCAGATTACGATGCAGTGAGGGGACTGACAGAAACATGTAAACTCTTCTTTGTGTATATGAAAATGTACAAACAATTTCATGCCACGTGTTTGAGCTTTTCAGTCTTCACTGCACACATTTGCACTTTCACAATTTATGCAGAGAATTAGAAACATTGTTCAGTGTGTACTGAGCTACATGGATGGGAGATTTTTTTTTTTTATTCAGTCCTTTTCAGGTTTTTCTATCGATATGGCAAGATTTAGTTGGCTCATTTGATTTACATCTTTTGATTTCAAGTGATTAAAAGATATTTGCAAACAGATGAAAAAATCCAGGAATGCATTTTTTTTTTTTTTTTACCGTTATCCAGCCATTTTCAGGCTGAGCAACTGCAGTGAGGCAGTTACTTTTTCCAGTGGTCAATGGATAACAAATGAGACACTTAGAGGTTCATACAAGGGTCCAACGAATCTACGAAGCTTGTTTTTTGGCAGTAGAAGGAAAATAGAAGATCTAGAGAAAAGCTAAGTATGCATGGCTTAGAAGACGCAATTTCCAGTACAACTGGGTGCATACAAACCCATGATCTTATTGATGCAACTACTAATACTGTATCAACATTTATTATTCACTGATATGTTACTTTACAACATATAGATAAACAAAAAAAACACTAAATAAAGAAATAACACCCTGTGTCAATTCTTGGGTTATATTGTATAAATGATCTTCAATTTATCATGTAATCATAATAACATAGCAGAGAAAAGCCAACCATTTTGTGAAGTGAAAATTAAATATTCATGAAATGTAAATTGTGCACACAAATCAGAAAATGTAGAAAATTAAAATTTGAGTAACTTAGGATTGCCTCATTTTAAGAATAAGTTTAAAAGACATGTGCAGGGCCCGTATTTATATTTCTCATATAAAAGATAAAGTTTTTAACTTTGCACATATTTCTAAGTGTACATCATCATTACATAAATGAATAAAATTCACTAAAATGGTTGCCTTCACTGAAAGAATTTCGAGAACATGACACGTCAAAATTCAATTTCAAACAACCAACAGAGTAACAACACAAAATCATGGAGTTCAGCAAATTTGGATCAATAAATAGTTGCAAAAACAGAGACTTTTTGTTGGTGCAGAAGCTGATAAATGCATTTTTGCAAAAGGATATTTACAATATTTGTTGGTCATGAATTCACACTTAGCATGCCGACAAAATATTCAGATATCCAGAGAGTCACTGCAGTCTTTGCTCATACCTAAAACACATCACAGTTCCCAAGATGCTAGAGGTCACAGAAAGCATTAATGTTGCAATTTAGTTTGTTTTTCTGAAGTCAAAGGCAAAGTGGGTCTATGAATAAAGAGCAGACTGCTGGTCTCCAGGAGAATAGTTTGAAAAATATTTCAGACTAAACTTACACTAATAAACAAGTCTAAGTTGTATATTACACTGGTACAGTAAGATTATTTTATTAGTATGTAATAAAACAGAATCAGTTATTTTTACCAGCAGCTGACAAAAATCCTATTCATGGTTGATGATAATTATTTTAATAATCAGAGTCTAGTCAATGAACATTTGAAAAAGGAATTGCCCATCAGTGTAGTAGAGGGTTCTACATACTTACTGATTAAAGAAAATAAAACATTGGCAACATTTCACAAAAACAGAGTCATTTCTTCAGAAACCTCACTTGTAAGTGACTTAGTTGTTATTCTTCACTTTGTCAACTGAATGGGTGCTGTAAGTATAAAGTATTTGTGATGCAAAGTAAGCCAGACTTGTGTTTCTGCCACTTTGCTGAGGCTTTTCAGTTGGCTCTGCCTCATGATTTCTGACCCCACCCTGTTCTCGCCACCGCCGATGCTGAGCTCTGTTTTCTCTCATCTCTGTGGCAACCAGAGTTACTTGCCTTTGTGAATGTGTTTGTCTAAGTTAAGGTGTCGCCTGTGTGTTTAATGGACCTCCCAGTCTGCGTCAACGTCCGTCTCAGAGTCCCTTTGCCTCCATGCCCGGCGAAGTTGAGAGGCTGGGTCCTGCCGCCGTTTGTCCCTGGTGTCAGTGATTGCAAATGAGATACAGCTGATAATGGCTGCTTTGTTCACTTTGCTCGATGTGCTGAAGCTGTGGTCCTGTGGACCAGGAGACGCCTGGTCAAACAGAGGCATACAAAGGCTCTGGAAATGGACGGCCACAGCCCATTCTCCACAGTCTGCTGTGCTGCCAGCATACGCCACCTTCCACAGCCATGCTGAATTACTACCCTCACAACCTTTCACACTAATAAAAGGGTCTCTTTTACTCAGTGGGAACACTGACATTTGCTTTTTGTCACATACAAAGGGTTTTTAATGCAAAGTTGTTTTTTTTTACATGATTACTCAGAGGGCATATACACTATACTCGGTAAGGGGGTCACTCTTTATTCAGTTGCAAAAACCACACAAGCACTAAAAAATGCCGAACTTGAGTTAAAATTGATTTTCCTCTGGAATTTATGTGTAAGTGCTGATTTTTGCTTTTAGGATAATTTTTTTCTGTTGACTGACAAAGAACATAAAAAGCAGCTCTGATAATGCAAAGAACTGGGGGCGAGTGTTCTCCATTATTGCACTTTTAGCACTTAGAATGCCGGGGAAATTTTCCACCACACAGATTTCTTCTGGTTTTGCTTGTTTTGTTACACTTACATGTTTCAGATTATCAGGTAAATTTGGTGTCATACAATGATAACCAACGTAAATTATACAAATTTATGTTTTAAATTGATGATTTAATTTATGAAGGGGTGAAATCATCAAAAACCAACCAGGCTCTATGTGAATTAACTGCTATGAAACACTTATAATGGCCGCCAGTGAGTCTTTTTCATCATTGTGAAGGTTTTCTTCACTCTTCTTTGCCACATTGGGAAGTTGTGAAGTATTACCAGTCAAATGAGGCTACATCCTAACATTTCAATCTGATTGAAGTCCAGACTTTGACTAGGCCTCTTTAATTCTTTGTGTGAAGTAGATTTTTCTTTAAGGAGAAAATGTTTTATTGTTTTTGCTCCCTGAATTTGGACTAGATCTCAGTCTCTGAATTGTGCACTTCACATTTGTTTATTTCAATCACTTGTGGGAGGACTTGTTGCTATGCTTTCGTTCAATGTCCTTCCACAAAACCCAAATACGCTTTAGCTCAAGATCCTGAATTGATGGCTAGAAATTCTCCTTCAGGATATTAGAGAAGAATTCTTGGTTTCATTAGTTACAGCATCTTGAAGGGGCAAACCAGCCCCCATAACTTCACACTACTAACACCAGGTTCAGCTGGTAACACCAGCTGAAAAAAGCACAAAAAAACAAAACAGTATTTCAGTTTTTTTTCCTGAAATACTGTCAGTTTTGCACCTTAAAAATAGGACGCACAGCTCCCACAGAATCACTTTTTTTTTGTTAGTCCTAAGAATAGTTTTTCCCAAAGTCTTGGGAATAGCAAATACTTTTATTTGGAAGCATGAGACAAGTCTTTGTGTTATTTTTAGTCAGCAGTTGTCTTCTGCCTGGGAACTCTTTCACAGAGGCCAGTTTTGGTTTCTTTCTTGCTCTTGAGTCATAAACACTGATCTCAACTAAGGCCAAAGAGGCCTGCAGCGCTTCAGAGGTTCTCAGATCATTGGAGGCCTTTTGAATGATTTGAGTATGTGCTCTTGGACTTTCAGGTTTTCTATATGTGAGTACGATGGCATCGTGAATTTCTGGAGTCCTCAAGGCTCAGAATAGACTTGGTAATCCTTTACAGGCTATTTTTGTCTAATTTTAAATGTAATTCTATGATCAAGAAATAGCAAAAGCAGAATAAATCTGTCAGCAGGGCAAATTGCAAAGATAACATCCATGTGTTGTACCTTATATTTTAAATGAAACACCTCCCAGTCAACGTTTAAAAATGCCAAGAAATAATCTCTGGAGAAAATGCAACTTTCACCCTCATCTTACCCGACGCTGTTTCTGTGTCTCGAGTGTTACCCTCTAGAGGAAATGGGGGATATAATTGGGAATTTGTTAGCAGGCTTCTATTTTTATGGTGATGGCATATATTCTGTTGGGCTTCTCGCTGCTTCTTGGGTCTTCATTTTCTCATCGCCTTCTTCCAAACTGAATCAGATGTAAGAACATGACAAAGTTCACTAACTAAAGCAGCTTCAAGCACGGAGCACTGATATCACTATGAACGAAAGTTCCCCTGTCACATGAAATCCTGTCACCGTTTAAAAGTCATCTAAATGCCCCCAATGCTTTAAAGAAAAGTTGCTGTATATGTAGCTGCTGCTTTTCATCACTTGTGCCAAACGCCTCAGTGCCTCAATGTAGAACACAAAACCAGTAAAAGACGCCCTCGCAGTTTTGTTAAATTCGGTGGTTTTGTTCACCCTATCATGTTTGGAGCAGATTACAGTGTGTCCACACGTCCTTGCTCCCCAGGGTGGCTCCTGTGTGCTTCAGGTATTGTGACCAGGCAGGCGGGCTGGTGGATGTGGGCCCGGGGTGCCTTGGAGAAAACAGAGGACAGCGGCTGCGTTTGTTTGCCTCTGAAAGGTATTACAGGTCCTGACGGCCATGATTAATCACCCGGAGGCAGACATCTGAATACAGCCGGGGAAAAGGTTCAACTTTTTAATTCATCCCGCACACAATCTATTCACACCAGCTGTTGGCGCTGGTTTCCCTCATCTCCTTGCTCTTTCTTCTCAGTGACCATTGCCTCACGCCGTCTTTCTCTCCCCATTTACGCCACGTGTAATTATCTAGGGACGCAGTTGCTGTAATTGCGGGGGGTGCCTGGACAACGCTCCATTTTTATTGGAGATGGGTTTCTTTCTTCTTTGTGGGAGAACAGTTAATTGACTTTGTTAATGCTTTTGGGGATCAGTGATTTCTCAACAACAAATGACCTTTATGGAGCTCAGCGGCACATATTGTTTACTGTGTGTGTCCGTGCATGCACAGATGTGTGTTGCTCCGCTGTGACCTTTTCTTGTGCCAGGTGTGTGTGCGTGCGTGTGTGTGTGTGTGTGTGTGTGCACGGGCAGAGAAATATTTCCCCCTCAAAGATCCTTTTTCCGAAACACTTCAAATTCATAAACATCTCTGCGCCGCTTCTGAACTGAAAGACAGACAGCACAAATCCTGGGTTTTGAATAAATTTCACATCTCGCCATGTTCATATCCACTCATATGAGCAGGCCTTCTCATTAAGACTCAGCAGGTTATATGATGGTTTTGCTGGAATCCCTGGAGCAAAATGAACAGGGACAGCTACACTGCTTAATGCAAGGTAGCCTAGCAACAGATAGCGGGATGGCGATGGAAACATACCCTCATATTTATGTTTACATGAGAGAATGATTTGTCTGTCAGGCTGATGGATCCTAATGTTCTCCTCTCTCCGGGGCTTTTTCTTGTGCTGCACGCGGGGCCTGACACTTACCCTGAAGGACAGGCACCACCTTCTCCAACACGCATGAATACTTAATACTGTTAGGCTGCATTTATGCAAAGAATGGAAATGGCACAAGAACATGGGGGGAGAGGGCGACTAAAATGCATCAAAACATGACATGGTATGCATTGAAAACACTGAGGGAGGGTGTAGAAAGTGACGGCGGACATAAGAGAAGACAGAGTAGCGTATTGTTTCTTTTTGCCGCGCACTTCTTCTAACAGCATGCAAGTAATACGATTAGAGCTGAATAGAAAGCAGCCGTTTGGTGTGCATGGCCATCGTTGACAACTGACAATATAAACTCACGTCACTTCCAGCAAGCACAGAGCTATATGATGGAGTCTGTCTTTACTGTATGTCCAGCTCCTCCAGGGACAGACTACATCAACTCAATTAGCCTGGCACAGCCTGAGTATCAGCACCATAGATTAGATTTCACCCTGCTTTGTTTACCAGAGAGCAACCCACAGAATAATATCTATACTATTTTGTATTTTTCGCCCCTAAGAAAAATGATGATAGTTGGAGTGTCAATTACAAGCTCCTAGTGTCATGCAGCAGTGGGTGAAAGGCTAGAAGAGATATAAAGAAGTCTTTTTGCTAGCTGATAGGCTCATCCCTGTTCATCCTGGGAACTCGTTTCCATAGTTACATCAATGTTGTTGGAGTGAGAAGATCAGGTATTCCAGCGAGTGATCTTTTACATGAGCAGTGCTCCCTCTTATATTGATTTCCATCCCTGGCTGAAAAAAAAAAAAAAGCAGCAGCCCACTGCACACTGGCTCTGATATATTGTGGAAGCAATAAAAGGGTCAAAATAAACCAGTCAAACTGGAAGGTGGAAAAAGCCCCACAAAACATACTAAACTTTCTCAGGTGTCACATCCAGTTGGAGTTGGAGGAGTTGGCTGAAAGATCCACAAATCACAAAACGGTGCCGACCGAAACGTCAAACTAATCGTAGTCTGTAACCGTCAGAGATCGGTGTGTTGTCAGCCACATGCCTGTGCGCTTCCTATGAAATCCCCATAACAGTGTGCTGTAACGCTAATGACTCTGAAAAGAGAGTTAATCACTGCAGCGCGGTTAGCCACATGCTTGCCTCTTGCAGCGTGTTTGGTGTGTTCCAGGGGTTAGCAAAACACTGGCGTAACACATGATCGCTCTTTATGAGGCTGGGGCCTGCAAGAGGGAGAGGGGGCCCACAGACGATGCTAAAAAGACGGTAATGACAGCCATTCACCGCAATCCAATTATGCAAAAGGGAGTCTAAACAATTCCATCATCCCCTAAATTAGATTGTCCTAACGAGATAAAGGCACCAATTAATCCTGAATTAATTTCTACAGCTCATTTTCCCCAGAAAACACTCTAATATGCAAATGCCAGTGAGAGACAAGAAGGCATCTTTCTGCAGTGGTTCACAATACCACTGCATGTTGCTCCCATTCTTATGAACTTGGACACATATTGTGAGAATAAATAAAGGATTTAAAGCAATCTAGCAGCTGTGATTTCATCCAAAAGGCATTTAAACATCATAAAAGTAGACTTTTTAGTAGGCTTTATAGAAGTTAACTCAGTGCATTCTTAAGTAAGCAGTATAAGTGTGCATATCCAGTTCAAAAGTTCTACAAAAATATTAGGTGTTCTCCACATTTTATTGATCGGTTGCAATATATTCCCGAGCCTTACTGATCCCAGGGCTGTGCAATATCTCCCCTAATTTACTAGCAGATAAAACCAAAATTACAGCACAGCTGCTACAGCTTCGGGATTTTAGCAAAGCGGAAGTTTAGAAATGACTTGCGACTCTGTTGTAATGCGAGTTAATGTGTTGTCTTAATGGGCCGGCTTTCAGGTTTTGACAACAGAAACTGAAAAATATGTAAATGAGAGGAGCATTATGGGAATTTTGGCTGTATTAAAATACACTATATGTGAGCACTCACTGTAGGAGAGAAGCAAACAAATGTAGAGGGCTGACACCAGCCGATACCAGGCTGAATGCAAATGGCATATGATGACATCACCTGGCAATATTAACCCAATTTTCTGTCCAGGTTTGGGTTGTTTTCCAATAGAAATGTGTCTCCAACACTCTTTGGAAGTGTGTCTTTGCTGGCTGAGCTCCAGTAGGTAGCACATTTGCAAAATGCTAATGTAAAACAGAGGAAAACGTGATATACATATTTTATATGACTCAATACAATGAAACACGTTTAGAATTTCAAACCAGACTGAATTTTATCGCCCTATCAGGTCCTCCCAGCTTCTCCACTCAATCTTGGATGCTACTTTAAACCACTATATTTTTTCTCCACCCATTAAAAAAAAAAATACACATTTCCAATAAGAATTGCTGTAATAGCAATGCCACACCAGTAGGAGGCAATAACATTAACAGTAACAGCACTAAAATGCAAATAAAGAGCAACTTGAGCATGACTAAAGCCCAGGACATAGTGTGATTTAAACCATTGTTTTGTACTGGAACAGGTTACATTATTGGAGCTCCATATTACATAATCTTGTCACTGACTGATGACAAGATTATGCGTCATGTGATAGAAGTTGCCAGATGGCACAACATGTTATTGCGGTAGAGTCACTTCAGAAAGATCCAAAAGACACATCAGTGCAGCAATTAATAGAAAGCAAGTTGGAGGTGACAACTCTCTTATCCTGAGAGTCCTGTGCAGGAACAGAAGAGAAGGATGAGAACATGGCAAAAGGCGAGGAAGTGCTCGAAACTGAGAATTATCACTTGATCAAAGGAGCAGCCGCCCTGAACAACTCAGACAATTTCACATTGTTTGATATTTTTTCATAGTTCATCTTTTCGTGTCCAGAACTAATTTACGTTGATCATTCCCTGTTTATTCTTTCACACTAACTTAAACCAAAGCCTTCTCAAGCAGAAGAATATTGGAAAACTGGAAAGATTAACGAGAGCACAAAGAATTTAACTAAATTAAGCAATATGTAAGAAGAAATGAAGACAAGGGATTTGAATTGATAGTAACAGTTTAACAGAAAAAAAAAAAAATCAAGATTAGAGTCTGATATGGTATGAATTTTGGTGACAGAATAGATTTTGTGAAATCATTACAAAATATCAATATAAGCTGGTTGCGTTGGGTCAGGTACATAGAATGAGCATTTGCAAAGAACATTTTAAAATCATTGACCATAAAAATACTTTCTTACCAAAACTGGATGAGTCAGAGCCGCAGCATTCTCTAATGAATACACAAATGCCAACGAGCGTGACAAGTATTTTTCTAAGATAAGCTGATATTCTATTTGTTTTGTCACTTCATTGTTAAATAAAAAGTTAGGTTTTTGAATGAAATAAATCTCTGATACAATAAGTCCATAAACACAAACATATTTCCTTCTTTCAAAGACTCAAACTGACAAAGACTCAAATCACACCTGCAGCATTTGTTGCTTCAGTCTTTCAACAAGGTCTTGTAGTAGTTTTGTCATTCCAAGTAAGAACTTTTTTTTTCAGTTTAAACCACTATATTTAAACTGAAAAAAAAAAGTTCAGTTTTAATTTAGATTTCAAATTATTCTAATGCAGAAAATATTATATACTCTATCTAGTGTATGAAAATAATCGTTTTGATTCACATGACTTTTGTGACTAAAATCATACAGTGCACATGATCACTGCAGAACTGACTTTTAATTATAGCATTTTTTTCCCCCAGATCTTTTAAAAATGGCCTTGCTGGACTTTACGTCTGGTGAAAATTACACCATGTCCAATAGAGGCCCGGAAAATATATGACACTCAAAAAGGTTTTTGTCTAAATACTTGTCAATGTCAGTCTCCTTCTAATATGAATGAATAATCCTATTTTGGGAACTCCATTAGCATGTGTTCCTTATTATTGAGGGTGTGATCATGGGCAGGAACATGGAAACGTGGTTGGGCCATGAGCCCACAGGAGCTGTGAAAGACGCTCTGATGATGTTTTTTGCAGCGGCACTCAGAAATGGAGAACCTTGAGGCTGTAGATTTGACAGACTCAACGAGACTCAGATCTTTAATTTTGTCTTCTAGAAACTTTACTGCTATCCCAAACATAAGAAAAGACGTAATTCCTGAGCCAATCAACAAATGCAGTTTGCACTTGCCGCAGCTTGTACTACTCCTGAAGTGGTTACAACAAAACGGGGAAGAATCATGTAGGAGTTATTGATGGTGACGAGGGAGAAGAGGCAAAACTGGTTAAAGTCACTTGAATGAAGAAGTACCTACTGAGTGTTTTTACTGCTTCATGTCCAACTTGGCTTGGTAAATTTTTCAAAGTAGGAAACCTGCAGAGACTCTAGAGCTGAAAGGCCACCAGTGGGAGAACCTGCTCTGACAGACAGAACCACTGTGGGAACAGAACTGAATCTTTCACAAGCCAGAAAAAAAAAGGTGGATCCACATTCACAGACATGAAAGCTTATTCTGCCAAACTCCAGATCTGATGAAGCGGCGCATTCTTTTACTAATCCGTTTTGGTGATTCTTTAACTAACTGCTTAAGGAGGTTTCAAGACATTAAATTCATCCTCCCTTTTTACATCAACCTCTTAGATAAAAATGGATATTGCAACTCAAAACTTGGGCATACACTTGTTTTTATTCTCCTGAAAGGACATTAAAATCTTGATAACCATTAGATTTTTAACAAGTTCCATAACAATATGTACCTGAAGACATCTTTATTTTAAATTGACAAATATTTCCTGTCTTGCTTTGTGGTAAAGATCATGTAAAGGTCAAAAAGTCATTCTCTAAATAGATTTCTGATTCATTCATTCTGCTTAATCTGACCACAGTAATTATCTTTGAAAATGTAAAGTAATATCTGAACAATACATTTTACATACTGTTGCATTTTCAACTCTGAAGCACTGATAAAAGTGTCAGCTAAGCTGGTTTAGGTTGTGACACATATGCGGTTAATGAAAACTTATGCTTTTCAGTAACCACTGAAGCTTAGAAAAATCTGTTCATTGGAAAACAAAGCAATTAAAATATATTTTTTCATCATAATCATCATTATCATTTGAACAGTCTTAATTGTCGAGCTGCCAGCTGTCTTGAATCTGTGTAATTGAGTGATATGACATATTCTCTTGATAATGTCTCAGATGCTGAAATCTTGCATAATGAAAAATCTATCTTTTTACTCTAAGCCTTCAAGATTTTAACTGTTCCAATACATCATTTACAAAATGATTCGATATAAATTTAAGTTGTTCCTACACTGACGTATAAATATAGTTTTATCATGCCAGATAGCTGCATTAATCTGGTCTGGTTCTGGGTTTTGCTGTATTTTATTGATCAGCACCACCTGTGCATGCTCCCCCACCCCTGACAGTGCTGACAGAAAACAACCAGGCTGTCAGTTGCCAGGCAATATTCACAACCACTGGCCCACATCAGCTAATTACCAGCAGAAATCACGTATTGACAGATGGGCCTATGCATATTGATCGGCCAGCACTGCCACGTTCTAAATCACCAAACGCTAATGAATCATTTTCCGTTTGGGAGAGAAAGGAAAAAAAGCATCGGTCTTCCGCCTGACATCGTACCTGCATTGCATAAAGCACATAACGTGGATACACACCCATCAACCTGAACTCCCCCAAGACTGCTCATATACACACCTAGAAGCTCTCTGTTTTGCCCCTCTGTGTGTGTCTCATCGCTCTGTCTGTCTCCCTCCATTTTTCTCACCCCTGCCATCCCTCCCTGCGTGTTACATGGCAGTTATTTTTCATGGCGGTTGGCTGGTGGAGGCAGTAAATACCCCTCTCCTCAGACTGCGGACCCAGAGTGACCCTGCAACCCCTTCTGTCTCTGATGCCTCTCCCAAGGTCTCTCATTCCAAGGTCCCTGTGATGCAGCGCTCCGGTAGCACCGTACACCCTGTAATTCACCAGCCTGCTAGATCGCCTGCCAGGAGCTATTGATTTTTGTTTCCCCAATCTCCAAGAGAGAAGGAAAGAAAAGATTAAAAACACTTTGTCAGTTTGGTAGGGAATAAGAATTCTGCACAGAGGGATACCTAGGAGGGCACGGGGTCAGGGCTGAGATACTGTACATCTTAATGGCTTTAACTATTTCTACACCAAAAATATCTCTGTGTCCTGCTTCCCTTTTCTCACTTTTTTGCGCCAAGGAAAATTAAAAGACGAACAAGAATGTATTGATGACCTCTACCAGCTTTACGTGCGAAACGCAGCCCAAATAAAAAAAAAAAAAGTTTGAAAACAGACACTAACATGAAATACTGGTCAGAAGATGACATACACTTACGTGGCATTAATGTGCTATAAATTATATTGCAACATGTTTGAAACTTTACATACATGCTTTTAATATATCCATGCATCCCATTTAATATTTGGACATACTGCAAGTTGGTTAGAAACATGCAGAGAAACGCTTTCAAAGCCATCAACAAGTTCTGGCATAAATTTGTCTGAAAATGTTAACGCCTGACATTGACTGTGTGTTCTTTGACTTTGTGTTTTTATGAAGTAAAGCGCTTTGAACTGCCGTGTTGCTGATTGGTTCTGTACAAGTAAACACGACTTGACTTGAATACTTGGCACCCCTTTCTGCAAGAAGAAATTGTTTAAATGAATTTTTGGGCTTAAAAGTGTAGTCCAATTAAGCCCCAAATTATTCATGCCCAAAATGGATTTAGACATTTGAATTTTCAATATATGATTAGTATACTTTATGCATATTGTCAAGTTTTCAATGTATAATTTTTAAACTTTTCTTAATACAAATCAGCATAAAATTACACCTTTACTTTATGCGTCAAGTTACAATAAAATTACAATAATGCAATAACAATAAATGTTCCAAGGAGAAGTATGAACTTATTAAAACCCACCCTTTCTCCAGCAACATCACAAAATGACCTCATCTTGCTTATATGTATTATATAAGTACACCTTCTTTCTACTTTACTCCTTGATGAATGCAGTACATTCAATGATATGTTAATTATCATTAACATATCAATATTTTGTACTAATAGTATTATAGTACAAAATATTGTTAATGTTGATACCGACAGTGATGTGACAACATAATACATCAAGACAGTTAATCATATTTAGTATAAACCATTTCCTCATACATAAGTTTCACAAAAAAAGTATTAAAATGTACTAATTTTGAATATTTTTTAGCTGGATTTATGCAGAAATCTCAATGGATACAATCTGATCATTTAAAGCACATTACAAATATTATGTTGGTCTCCCTTGTGGTGTCAAAACGATTAGAAGGGTTCTGTTGGCTGTAGGGGGCATTTTCCATGAATGGGGTTTCTTTCAATGCAACCCACAGATGCCTGGACCAGTTCGTTTCTGGGGAACTTGTAGGCCAAGCAACGCCTTCACTTTCTTGTTTTGTTTGTCTTGATATTCATGGGCATCCTGCTGCGGAGGGCCACCATCATTGAGCTTTGTACTTTGACGGCATTAATGTTAAAGCAGAATACCCGTGCTAAAGTCACTTATAGGTTTGAAGAAGAGTGCCGTTTTCTGTTCTCATCCAAAAATAGAATTAGAATGATAAACGTAGAACTGTTGCCTTATCTAATCACACAGTGCAGCTTTGACACTTTATGTTGCCCAGTTTTCATTTATTCTCAATACTATTTGCAATCTCCCCCCAAAATACAAATTACCTAACAGAACAATACAACATTGTTATGGATAAATGATTCTGTGCTTTTCCTCTGTCTCTTTTAGTTGCTTGCATGCTCACATACACACGTGCACACGCATGCACACACGTGCACACGCATGCACACACATGCACACTCATGCACACGCATGCACACATAAGGTTGAGGAAATGACTTCATTGGGGAACGCCCTGCTTAGGGCGTTGCTGAGACAGAGACCTAGAAAAGGTACCGGTAACTGTTGACCGGGGATTTTTTTGTGTTTCGCATAAGGAAGCATGGACCAGTGTTGTAATGGTAAACTACTTCTCTGTTATTCCAAAACAATGTTATCACTTATTTGGCCTAAATAAATTGGAATGAGGATTTTAACTCATCGAGAAGATCCCTCTAAGCAAAAAGTCCAGGACAACAACATCCTAATAATACCACAATTACCTTTCTCCAGCGAAGATTCTTTGCTACGACCACAAAAACGATCCCCTCTTTCTGAATGTTCATACAAGAACCAATCAAGGAGGCATCATGCTGCTGTGATTGGTGCTTGCAATTTAAGAGCTCATAAGCTTTAAAGCTTTTTGCCTAATATTTGTTTTATTAGATGAACCTTTAAAAGATGTCCTCTGAACAAATGATACTGCTTGAAAGAACACAAAATGAAGGGGATGAATGTTTTTTCATATCAGAGTATATTGTAAATGACATAAGAGCAAAAACTGTAAAAAGTACATATAGTTTAATTTAGCCTAACTCGATAAAGCTGAAAACCAGCACATACAATAAACACGGCTGACTGGATAGTGATCAGTGTGAGGTGTTTTGAATGGCCTGACTTAATTTTCTAACTGAACAGCTAAGGACTCTTAACTACTTTGGGTTGTACTTCAGCTCTTACTTACACTTCTTCACCAAATTTAGCTTCATAAAAACCGTGTAACATTGCCAACAATCAGCCAGACCAACAGACAGATGAAAGTGATCTCATACCTCTGCACTGGCTCCAGGCTTAGCTGAGGAAAAAGGAAATGACTATGTACCTTTATTGCTCCAAATTAGATTAGAGCCTGAAAGCACCAGATTGCTGTTCTGCATGTAAACGTTGTGTCTTGTCGTGAGTAGACTTTTTAAACATTTCTGACGATTGTTTCTTCTTCCAAAAATGAGTGGGATGATGAATTGAAAACCCATGTGCTCTGAGTTCTGCAGTGTCTCATTTGAATCATTTGGGGAAAACCTTCACACTCGCGACGACGCCCGGTCAAACGCAGCCATGCTAATGTGATGCCAATACATTACCCCATCAGATTGTGTTATGCATGGGCGACTCTTATCATTTCACCGTAACTTTCAGCTAACTGTGGAGAATGTTTTTCCTCAGATATTAGGTGTTGGTAATGGTGCCTTTCAGGGCCACTCTATTTTCCAGAATGAAATATTCATTCATTGGCAAGGACAGTCTTAGAGGAAGTCTGTCTGAAATATGAATTCATGGTTCCAGCAGACATTTCTTCAATATTTGATAGGCCATCATATCTCTGTGTTTAATACTGTGCACTGGTTCCAAATGCTCATTTTGTCTGTTTCACTTATTTCTCTGTTTATTTTGGTTACACTTAACTAAATGAGACATTAAATTAGAATGTGGGCAAATAGACATTCCAGGAAGACTTGTTTACATATGTTGCTGAAATTTCTGGGTCACAAATCACTCTTTTTCTTGATTTGTCTCTTCCTTTTCAACAGGTTCAGATCTCCTAAGTTGTTGTGCAAAGCCATCAGCAAGTGTGCACTAAATCAGCTTGATCGCTTGCCAAAAAAGAGATAAAAGGCTCGGAGGTGGGCATAATAATCCAAAGAGAGCGGGTGGTCTGCTTCGAGGCATAGCGTTTTATTCTCTCATGCATATTCACTTCTAAGCCTCCGAGTATGCAGATTAGTCCTGTTTGAACAGTGATCTCTCCAACCAAATCCAAGTTGTTTTTCTTTTCTCTGCCTTCTTCTTTTCTTTTTCGCTCTCAATGCACCCTGCTGTGCAGGAGTGCTGGCACAAAGGATGTTACGTGCAAGGTTGTGCATGTATAAGGGGGAAGGGGTGGGGATTTTTTTATTTTTTGCTTCAATTTTTTTATTATTTTTTTTTACTCGTTTGTAAGTTTGGGGGCAGCCCGTTTTTGAGCATGCACGCATGGATGAATGGTTGGCTTCGTGTCCATGTGTGTCGGTATCCGCCTGCCAGACACATGGCTTTGTCTAGTCCTGGCACCGTCCTCGGCTCAGCAGATGTTTTCCTTTTTTATCATCCTCCACAGAACGGTGCTCTTTGAGGTTTAGGGAATTTGTGTTGCTGACATTCAACTTGCTGTGTTGTTTTCTCTTGATTTTCTTAAAGAAACAATAAGCTCCTCAAAGCCTTGTTTTGATTTCCATGTCGAACAAGCGCATGTGTGAAATCAAGGCTTCCCTCAGAAAAAGCAACCCCTGTTTTTAACATTGAAATATTGCTCTTGTGTTGCATTTCTCTAAAATGTACTCTCTTTATGTAAATTAATAATAATGATTTCATTACCCATCAATATATGTGGTTTCTATGTCTTTTGCTGCGCCATATTTTATTGGCTCATTTTTTTTTTTTTAAGAAACTAAGCCAAAATAGAAATTAAATGTACACACATTTGGTTCGGGTGTAACATTGCTGCATGCAGTCTTGCCAAAGACGGAAGGAACTTTTCCTTTGTATGTTTCAAATAGACCTAATGTTGGACATTTTCTTTCATATTCATACTAATTTCACTTTCTAAAACATCCCTCCATTGTCTTTTCCAGTTTATTCCCGTAGGGTCACGGAGGGGCTGGTGTCTTTCTCCAGGGGTCACTGGACAAGAAGAACGGTTCACCCTGGACAGGTTGGTACTTCATCACAGGGCAACACAGAGAAATACAGAACATAAAAACCATTAACACATACACATACTTAACTAAAGTACTTAACTTAGAGAGACCAATTAACTTAACAGGCATGTTCTTGGACAGTAGGAGGAAGCCAGAGTACCCAGAGAGAACTCACACATACACAGGGAGAACACTCAACCACGTACAAAGACCACAAGCAGGGATTCGAACCCAGGACCTTCTTGTTCATCAGTATCAACAACTCCACCACTCTGCAGTCCTTATTTTAAAACATTTTATAATATCTATTTCAGTAAATATACAAATATTATATATATATATAAATATATATATATATATATATATATTTTTTTTATCTGAAAAAATCTAATTTGATGGCACTAGTTTTCTTTAACTTTCACTACATGGAGTGGCCCTTAGTAATAAAGGGAACACTGGTCACTAGTAAGGATACTATTGGTCATTTTCATTTCCAGTCAAAGGATGCCAGACTAGGTTCGGCACATTGTAAGAAAGTATGGATGAGCCTCACGTCTAGTTAATGACACAAACATAGTTATCTGATCAACAGCATCGCAGCTGGTGCTGAATTGAGAATCTCTTGTCAATGGATATTAAACCTCATTTCATTTGTTGTTTAGGCAAGTATTTCCACTGGTCAATCCTCAACTGAACTGATTGATGTCATTCAAAATGAAACATTTCTGGACACCTTAAACATGGATAATAGCCCTTCCCTATGGTTACATTGTTAGACCATGCATACAGAAACTTAATGAAAACAATCTAACATGGTGACAGCACTACAGAGTGAATTGAAAAAAATTGCAGAGAGAAAAATGTTGTTGATTCTTTTAAATGCATCAACAACATTCATTTCCAATGCTGCTGAATTTGTATTTAGGCCGATCCTTTTAGTTCAAGGACAGGCCTAAAAGATGTGAATGACTGGTCTTTGATAGCATGTTTGCATCTTCTCACTGTTACAGGTGTACACCGATGCTTGATTAAAACGCAAGCCCGAAATGTCACCATTGAAAACCAGTTCACTACATCGCCACTCCTGCCTCCATAAAATTAAATCAAGCTGTCACCTGGTCAGCGCCACCACCCACCAAACACGCAAACACATCAGCAGACACACTGCCTTCAACTAACACAGAGAGCTGTCAAATAAAGCAACACTTGTAATTATGGGCGGGGGCGAAATTCAGATTTATTTATTCCAAAATGAAGCCTGCCGATCGACGGAGGGACAGTTCTCCTCCATCTGTCATCGTTGAAGCCACACGCGTCTGACACAAGGATTCATTTGTCTTGTCGTCTTTGACAGTCAGATTTTCCCGGCGCACTCCCACCAAGAGTCGCGCGGGATTTTTTGGAGGCAGTCTAAAAGAGAAAACACTCTGTGACAAGGAGTAGGCTCTTTATGAATGCAAATGAGTCTGGGAAAATTCAAAGAGCAGCGAGCAGGCTCCGAGGCTCCGGCATCCGTCACATCTCCCCCCACCAGGCGCTACCCACGCTTTGCCAAGAGGTCCAAGGGCTTACAGGGTCCCTACAGCAAGAGCAGAGATACTCATGGAAATCCTTTAGCCGACACACACAGCAAGAATCACCAGTGTCTGGTATTTTCATGAAAATCAGAAGCTTACTATTTTTACATGCCATGCACAGAATGGCTGCTGGGCTTTTGGTTTTATTATAAACCATTCATCTCCTCATCCCTCTCTCTGTGTGGATATGTGGTTTGAGGATGCATCACTTGTATCACTCGACATTTGGCTCCCCTTTTTATTATGTTCCAAGGATAGTAAGTCAAATGCTATGTGACAGGTCAACCCTTTCACATCAGTCATCCTTCACCCCAACCCGGCCTCAGCTGCACAGAGACGCACCGGCATCCTCCACACCAGAAACATGAATAAAAGTGCTGCTTGGAGGTTTGTGAAACCTTCAGTTCAGTAAACCTCACCTACAGCGTGAGAGTCATTGAATATTTCATATCGGTGAGTATGCAAATCTCTTGGATTTGCACAGAATGACAATTGCGAGAATAACACAATGTTTTCTTTCAACAATTGACTTTTTTTTTTTAATCTTCACAAACTTTTTGTGGAACTTTGCTGTGAAACTTCAGGCCTGGAAATGTTACAAAACAATTTGAATGTTTCCACACCACCACCAATTGACAGTCCAAATAATTGGGCAAATACAAATCTTATTAAATCTAGAAATTCACTTACTTTTCAACCATATGTATTTGGCAATGGGGTCATGGGAAATTGTTCAACACCGCAATACCTATAACCTTCATATGGAATACTCTAAATACAAATGATCAACTGTTGACGCTCCAGAGACGACAGTGTAAACTAGTCGACCATGATTCTCACTCAAAGTCAGGATGAGGCAGATGCTTGGAATTATCTCAAGAATAATTGGAATCTTCCCTTAAAGTAAAACTACTGAGGGGAAAATCAGAGCTCACCGTAAATACCACTGTATATTCAGCTGCAGGAATTAACATGCTATACTAGTAGTACACAACCTCTGCTGGTGAATGTGCAAGTCCAGCATTTTAGTGCATCAAATTCTTATAAATACATTGTTATTGGACAAACATTAGGTTAGTTTGCCTGAAGATTTTTTTTATTTAAGTATGAGTGTGAGAGCACAGTTTGTCCTGTTTCAATCTCAGTAAGGTATTGACATTTGTGTCCAGGATGTGTGTACTCTGCCTTTATAGGTGGATGGATTATGGTAATCGTCTCATAAATATGTTTTGCATGGTCTTATCTCATTGCACAGTGATTTAGTATGACTTTCGTGGTTTTAGATATGCTAAATAAATACATTTCATGACACAACATGAAATGTTGCTTAATAGTCAAACAACAGTGTTGTCTTTTTCACTTTATTTGAATAATGCTGCATGTCAGGAGTTTGAGTCTGAACAGTTCGACTGCTCTGGCCTGTTGTGGTGGGAAAAAAGCAGCTGAGATAAAAAGTGATTCTGTTCATTTGTTAGTCCATCTATGTTTCATCAATGATTCTCACCTATGGATGAATTTATTGATAGGGATGGATTTATTCTCCTTTCTTCTTCCTAAGAAGAAAGGAGAAAACTCATGATTTGTTTATCATAACCTTGGAACAGACGTATAAATATAAATGTGACTGAAATCTGTTCTTCATACAGAAATCTTCATTCACATATTATTCATACTGGACGAATTATCCAACCAGGAAAGTATGTCCAAAACTACATACATACTACATACACTGACACATTTTTAACAAACAATTTCTTTAAATGTAAAACTGAATTGAGAGGAGGGCTGGGGAGGCAGATTTCAGTTTCGTTTTCGCAAGAGTTCAGAAGTAGATGGACAACCACAGAAAAGTAAGTGTATGGAAATGCTGACTCGGCTGCTGTCGCTTAATCTATTTGAGGAGTGATTAAAGTTTAATTCATGCCCATCTCCTAACGGTGGCCGCTGTGTGTGCTCCTCGGCAGTGGGTCAGTGAGTAGTTTCAAGCTGAGCCCAGGTCTTTTCTCTCTGTCTGGGCCCCACTTTATTCATGCCTGAGGGACAACAGGAGCTGCAAACAACTGAATTTTTCATCAAGGTTACTTCCTGGAGAGCTGTGCCAGGCAGTCGCTGCTTTCTCCCGAGGTGTGTTCCTGCCTCATACATAACTTACCCTGCTCTGACCCGCAGCTCTCTCTGGGAGGAGCTGTTTGACCCCGCTCCGGCGGCTAGAATAGGAACTGTGGAGTGTTTTATTAATCCTGAAGTGTCAAGAACCGCTTTCGGTGTTTGTGGTTAAGTCACGCTTTATCCTTCATAAACAGCTTAAAACACATAAAAATGCATTTGATACATGTTGTGTTGCAACCACACATTTCAATTTATTATTACTTTTTTCTAGTTTCATTTTACAGAGAAACACAAAGCAGTGAAGTAGAAGGAAAGCATATATTCTACCAAAATGTTTTACGAATACAATTTGAAAACAGTGTGATGTGCAGTTGTCAGTATATGTGGAACCACTTTTTGCTGCAACTACACCTGCAAGACTTTTCGCTGTGCAGCGTAAGATCATATATACTAGATGTAGAGAGTGAAGATTATTTTCTTGTTACAGATTCTATGCTGGATTTAGGTCAGCCCTGTGATTGACACATTCCAAGACATTAATAAGCATTTATCTAAACTATTATTGGCTTTATGTTTAGTGTTATTGTATTCCACTGGAAGGTGGTCCCAGTGCAAAGTCTTTTGCAACCTTTTGTTTTTTTCATGTACTTCATCCATTTCATTCAACAACTTGATGATGAAAAGCATCCCCTCAAAGGGTTAATCTGTCACTGCCATGTTTCACTGTGAGAAAAATACGTTCAGTTGAATCAGCAGTTATCTTTTTTTTTTCCACACGTTGAATTTTTCAAAATACCTTTGCACTAAACTGACCAGAGCACCTTCATTCACAAATTTTCCATGCCCCTAAATAACTTGTGGAAAACTTCTCCCTCATTCCACTTTAAGTTATTCAGGAATGTTTGTGTGGAAAATTTAAATTTTCAAAATTTAGTTGTAAAAGTTTCTTAAAATCATGTATCCTTTACCCCTCACCCCCAACTCCCATCACATAACTTTTAATTGTTCTGACACAGAAGATTCCAATAAAATACATTAAAATGTGGGTTATAATGTAACGAAATGAAGGAGTGTGAACATGTTTGCAAAAGCGATGTGTATATAATGCTTACATTTTGTTGTTTTCCAGTCACAAATGCCTGATTATGCTCGGTGCATCCTCTTTCTGTTTTCATCAGAGCAGCCTCGCTGCATCCTGGTAAACACAACTCCACAAATTCAACTAGTTTAAGTTTCTGTTGGGAATACCGACATGCTCTGCATTAACATTTTTATTCTCTGAAGAACAACTTTGGAGCTTCTGGAGGAAAAAAACATGCACTATTTATAGGCATATTTTTTACATCAAAATTCATTTGCAATTAAAATCAAATCCCACTTTTTCATCAGAATATTAATGCTTCAGCAACACATTCTGTTTTAACGGAGAGAAAATATGCAATGTCAAATGATTTTTTTTTCCCCCCTTGCTCATTAAGGGTGCAAGTGCTGCTTTCTCTGAAATACCGCAATCAGAGTCATAAACAAGGTTTTATTTATTCTGCTTGGAGTTTACTTTTCCGACAACATCCAAGTAGTAAGGTCATTTCTGTTTATTGGCTTACACTGGAATAAATTTGAATTTAAAGTGAAAAGAACAAGCTCTTTAGATCATATTTCACAATAATCAATGCTGTTTTGATTTTTAAATCAGAACTAAGAAGGCAGGGGGAGCGCTTGTTGGAGACGCTTTCAAAGATCGGAACCTGAGGGAGCATCACAAAGCTGGGCAAAATGTATCGGGAAATTTCTCATCATCACATCTGTAGCGCGTTTTTAGCACATCTCTAAAAGACCTACAAGACAGCCCTTTTCACATCGTGACCCTGCAACACCTAGAAGAAGATAAAGCTGGATGGGGGTTGGACTGCAGACTTCCATTTCAGGGCTGTGCTGCACCGTCTTCCCACTTCTGAGTGTCAGACATTATCACCACCACTACCCTCAACCTCACCCTGCCCCTTGTGACAATTACTGGTCTACCTCCCTATTCAGCACGTAATGAGAAAACTGACTGATCGATTTCTGTCGGCCCGGTGAAAGAAGGCGCAGGCCGGCCTCTGAGGCACATAGCTGCACTGTGTCCACGTTATGAACTGGCTTTTTTAAAAACAAAGGCAAAAAAAAAAATCAGCTATATGTGAAAATTGACGTTGGTACTCCTCTTTTTTAATGATGATAGATGAGGAAAAAAACATGTGTCTTACAGACAAAATGAACGTCCTTGCTGCTGCTTATAAACAGTTGAGACATTTCTTTAAGAAAACCTGCAAAAATTCCCATTAGAGCCGAACTTAGGTCTAATAGGATTACATATTTTTTAACCTTTTTAGATTTTTTTTATATTGAAAATACTCTGCAGATTTGACATTTAGCATTGGAGGTCAGTTACAGAAACTGTATTCAGCTCTTTATATTCAAGACACTCATCTTCTCTCCTTCCTACGTCCAACCTTCGTTAGTCAAAATACAACCCGACCTCTGACCCTGACTCATTGCCGTACACAAGTGTTTTAGAAGTAATTGGTTGTTTGTACTGGACTAAGATCATGTGTTGCTCTGAAGCTTGATGTGGCTCCATAGAAGTTTTTTTAAAATAACTTTGGCCAGAAATGATACAGGAGAGATTAGAGATTTCAAAAACTTTTAACATGCTAGTCTTAGCATTCTAAGTTTATTATCCAATATATGCATAGAATTTCTAAAACAAATGATGGCAAAATGGAAAAGACTTTAACGTTATTTTGATCATCTTAATGTGACACAGACTCTAACAAATCGAACAAAGTGGGAGGATATATGAGGTTAATTAACTTTCCAGCCCCTGACTAAATGCGCCTGTGTGGCCTGTGTCATTTCTTAAAATGACTGCAAACACATCAAGACTTGAGTGCCAGAAGCTCCCAGCAACTCCCAATTAAGAGGTTGTGATTGCCAAAAGGTGAGTGGGGTTCATAATTGACTTTTCCTGTAAGCCCAGTAAACCCACGAATATCTCAAAGGACACAATGTATTTTTAGCTGTTATTTCTAGAAATAAAAACACTCACTTTGTTACATGAAACATAAGTTGTTTTTTTTTTTTTTTGGCCAGTCCTTGCTGTTGCTAAAAATGGTAATTATGAAGCAAAATGGAGCATTTCAGGTTACTCCATTTGTTTATCTCTCACATATCTTAACCAGAAAAAAGTTCTGTGCCGTTGTTGTTCAGGATGAGCTGTGACATTCCTTTTACCCAAACAGGAAACCTTGCCATTACTGCCACCTTCTGAAAACACAGAAATGCAACCTGTTTCTATGTTTGACAGGTCACTGTGATGCAATATTTGAAGCACAGAAGAAGTGCAGCGAGAGGCGATTGTGTTGTTCCTCCCAGGAAAAGTCTCTTGGGTCAGTCTGCATTTCCTGTAAAATCTGCACCACAACTGTCAGAATAGGAAGGAATGGTCATTATGAATTTCCTTGTATCGTCATTTATTAATATAAATGACAATAAAATCATTATTATTATTATGATAAAGTATTTTGTCATTTCATATGTTGTTTTGGCAATATATATGTTACTGAATACAGTCCAAACCTCTCAAGCACAATTACTGCTTTAAACTGCCCACTGTTAAATATGGGTGGTTCACATTTAACACATATGAACTGCCCATATCGTTCATCTATTTGGTGAAGCATCACTAGATAGTTGATCATTCAAGTAAAACAGTTACATTAAGTTCATCCCAGTCACAGCAGTTTAAGACAGCAAAAATCTTCAATCTTGATAAACAATAATTCTTGTCTTGTTTTTCTTCAGTGATGAACAATACAATCTACTTCCAAATGTATTCAACTTTAAGCAGTCTACACAAAATCAGCCTTTTCAGCACAACAAATCATTTTGTGAAATATCCATTTCTGTATTTATTTTATTTTTTTATTTTTTTGAGGACCCATAAAAGCTTGGGTGCCCAGGCTGCTGTCCTTAAACGCACTTTTCCAAAGTGCAGCCCTGTTTGCGTCTGAACGGGGTGACGCCTGTCGTGGGTCCCCCGTTACAACTCAAGGCTCATGAGATGTTCTCCACAGACCGCAGCATGTTCCAATAAATCCATGTTGATTTACTATTCCTTTGGACTGATTATACGAATGTAAATATTCAGCGGGGAAATATATAGTCTGGCTGACAGAGTGTCTTTTGCAAGCACCACCACGCCGCCCCGCTGGGTCAGAGCTCCATTGCCACTCACAATTATTTATTAGGCAACATATTCACTCTCTATCCATCACCGCATTGCCACCCGGCCCGGTCACATCTCTTAATGTTTATTACAGTGTCCCACCTTCCACCAGGAGAATGATTGACGCTTTCGGAGAGGACCGAGGTGGGACTTGCGCGCTCCTTCCTCTCCAATCGTGGCTCGGAGGGGGCGGAGGCTCTTCATCCCATACTCTGATTATGAGTCAGTTACCAGACATAAGCGAAACAATAACAGTTGGTGGGCCACTTTGCGCTCAGATCCTTCGCCGACAAGTTGATACTTTTCAGCGTCCCCCCCCCCACATATTTTGTCTTGGCGCATCGAGGTCCCGATTATTTGCAGCCTATGGCGGAGGAGCACAGCGCGCTCCACTTTTAATCAGATTAGGAGCCTTTAACGTTCAATCCTGTCTTTGCTTCGACCATAACGTAGCGGCGCAGGAGTGGCCAAAGCCAAATGCAGCGATTCAGATCAGATTTCACCTAAACCAGCTGGGAGAGAGACCGACAGAGAGGGAGAGAGAGAAAAAGAGAGAGAGAGAGACGAGAAGAGAAGAGAAGACAGGAGAAGAGAGAAGGTTTGTCAGTCTCCCTCCTCCCAAATCCAGAAAAGCTTACCAAGGAAAAAAGGAGGAGTGTCTGGGCTCAGATAGACGCGAGGAATCCAGAGGAATTTCCCGAGGATTTTTTTTCTCTCTCTTCCTTCCCCCCCTCCCCGACCCCTCTCCTCTTCAAATCAAATTAAAAACAACAACAACAAGAAAAAAAAAAAAAAAAGAAAGTTGGAGGGGAGGCAGCGGAGACCGTGGTTAGGGATGGACGAGCAGCCGCGGCTGATGCACTCCCACGGGGTAGGCATGGCCGGACACCCCGGCCTGGCGCAGCATATGCAGGATGGCACAGCGGGGACGGACGGAGACGGAAGAAAGCAGGACATCGGAGACATATTACAGCAAATAATGACCATCACAGACCAAAGCTTAGACGAAGCGCAGGCAAGGTGAGACGCAACTAAAAACACTCGTGTTATTTATGGGAAAAGATGGAAATATCAGAGGAAGGGGGGCCGGGAGAGGAGGGGGGCAATACTCGCTTGTAACAGAACTGCCTGTAAATGAAAGCAATAACGCCCACTGAAGTGCCGAGACTGCACGAAAGCGACAAAACAAAACCTTAAAAAAAAAAAAAAAAAAAAAAACTTGGAAGATTTCGTCATTTGACAACTTTTGTGTGATCATTTCCTGTCAGAATTTATTAATTAGCGCCTGATTATTGCGGATTAAGAAACAGACAGAGCTGTTTCTATCTATGAGAGCACTTGGCAGCTCAGTTACTCTCAGTCTTTTTGGCTTAATTGTTACAAAGGAGCTTACATTGTAATCCTGTGCCATAATAACAGGATGCAGATCCTCCTCTGTGGTTTGCACCCAGCATTAAAAATAAAGACGGAAAATTAAGGAAATAAAACATGTAAATGTTTGAGAGGTGGGGTGTGACTGGAAAGATTTTTGCCCTGTTAGTGTGTTCTGAAAATGTCTATATTTTCAATATTTAGCACAGCTAATTCGAAAATGAGTTTTATTTAGATGCACCAATAAGCTTTGGTTGGCCTGTGCCGATTTCTTGTCTTGGTCGAGATGTAACTTGTCGATTCTGCAATCTCACCAAGCAGTTGTCTAATATGTATTTTATTTTTTTAATTCTACTGACCATACAATATAAAAGAGAATAAAATGGTACCTCTTTGATAATGGTGGTAGTAAAAATGCAAAATAGAATAGAAAAAAAATATTACAAGACATTAATGGTCGATAAACTGGCCAGATTTTACTTGTAAGAATTTGACCTGCCAATCATCAATTATGACCAGTGAAGGGAAATTAGTCGCCTCTCATCTCTGGAGGATTTAATTGTGTATATTTTACACTGCTTTGGTATTTTTGGTCTTATTGTTTAAATGTTCCAAGTAAAAATGATACATTATTTAAATTTGACCTGAAAATACCAACACAATGAAGGGAAAATTGGCTGATTCCAGATGGTGAATGTTTTGCCATGCTCCTATATATTTTTTTAAACTGTTCGTCACCATGAAGGGAAAAATGACAAATGTTGGTCTTTAGATAACTCTGTGTATATTTTACTCTCCTGCAGTTTAAAAAAAATAAAAAAGCTAAAAAGTGAGATTTTGATTTGATATGCTGATCACAGATTAAAGTCAGTGAAAGAAAAATTGGCTGAATCAAATCTCTGACTGAATAATTGGTGCAGGGTAATTTTACCCTGCTCCTGTGTTTTATTTGTAACGACCGCATTAGAAATAAAAATAAATAAATAATAGTAATAATAATAATAGATCTAGTCTATGTTTGTTTGCTTGAGTATTGACCTGGTTATTGATGTGCTGTCTTCTTTTTAGGAAACACGCACTCAATTGCCATCGAATGAAACCTGCTCTGTTCAACGTCTTGTGTGAAATAAAGGAGAAAACAGGTAAGGACGCACATAGATGAGAAGCTTTTTGGCTGTAGCAGCACCATTTTTGTGTCTCACCATCACTTTCTTTTTTTACACATATAATTGGATTCAGCTGTATAAATACCACATCCTGGTTTTACCTGCAACTTATCATAAAACATATGTGAAAAAGCAGAGAAAGCCGGCTGCTGTTGGACAGCACTGTTATCATTTCAGCCTTCCTCACCCCTCTCCGTAGGGCTTGATGTTGCGTGCTAAGCGAACAGTTTTTCACACAGAGGTATTTTCTGTTTATGTTCCCGACAAGGGTCAAAGCCACTAAAAGGAATGCGTGAATTATCACTAATTTAACAGCAGATTAAAAAAGGAGAGCGGCTCATGTGATGAAAGGCTACGAGTTTTCTCGGAGGGACGTGGCAGAGCGGCGCTTTTCAAGAGAGGAAATAAAACAAAATATCCAATATAAGCTTATCTGAGAGCACAACTTTGAGGCTGTCTGCGAGGTTATTGAGAGGGAGCCTTGTCACTTTGTCGACTGGCTTGTCGCGCCGCAGCCGTGCGAGATGCCTGAGAATAAACACAGGGGCCGAGCCGCATGGAGGCAATACTGTTTTCATTAATATAACATGAACTTCTCTGCGCTGACATTTCATCTGTATGAGTCAGGGTTTGGCACAGGTTTCTCTAAAAACAAGAGGGGAAACATGTAGACACTTGAGATTTTCATCAGATTTACAAAGAGTGCAGGCCCCTGCGGAGGAAGCTACAGTGCAGGCTGGGGGCCCTCGCTCCTAAATTGCAAGGCTCGGAAAAGTGAAAGAGTAATGCCTGGCTCTTTGTAAACTGTCTGGCGTCTCCCTGGGTTCAACCAGAGTTCGTTTCCAAAAAGAAGAACAAAGTGACTTGGACCTTTTCCTGGCTTTTCCCCCTTTGCCTCTCCCCTCTTCCCACCGTTCTTGGCAACCAGGCTTCTGACAGGAGAGAGGCTCCCCTCAGACTGCAAATTGTCCTCCCCTATGTTTAGTACCAAGTTTGGAAATGAACATGTTTCAAAAGAGCTTTTATTTTTTTTTTCTCTTATTGCTTTGCTCTCTTTTTTTCGTTTTACTCAACGAACATTCACCTAACCTAAACATCACAAATCTCTCGATGTCTTCTCCAGCTTTATGAAGAAAAGCATTAAGAATCTATGAATAACGTAAACACCCCCACTCACACAAACACACACGCACACTCCCAGAGACACCTAAAAAAAAATCCCCCCTGTCTGAAATTGAAGAGCTGAGCTGTGGCTCATCTTCGCCTATAGGAGGGTTTGTGCAGACGAAACTGAAAATCCTTTCACTGCAGTGACAGAGAAAATGACTCAAACCTTCACCATGGCATTTACAGCCAAATGTGCTGAGTGCAGTGTATGCGAGTGGAGTACAGCCTGTAATTTGTCAAGACTTTTTTATATTCTTTATAAAGAGTCAGCTTCTCCTTGCTTTTTACATTGTTGCAGTCATAGTGTCTCTGAGAAGAGATGACGAGCACGGCGGCTCCAATTCAACCTTTTACCAAAGAGAGGAAGAGTTTCTCCACATTAGCGATCATTTGCTGCATGTATGAGCCATGTCCGCCTCTTCCTCGCACATGGCTCGTGAGCGTTGACAGCAGCAATATGGGTCACTGCCGCAGTGAGGTGTCCATTGGCAGGCAGCTGATAAACAAGGCGGGAGTGCATGCCAATAGTGGACAGAGGAAGCCTTAACTGATGACCCCGCGCCACCTCGCTCCCCTTTTGATTTGTGCCGGGGTCGCTGCAGTGTCACTGCGTTGGAGTATTTAGCAAGCTTAAACAAGCTCAGGTCCACACGCCTGGCTTATAGAAAACCAACAGCGAAGGTTTGTGTTACCTCACTTAGAGACGGTCTTTTGGCAGCTAAGGTCGTGTTTCACAGAAACATCTTCCTCCCGCCCTCCGGAGCCCTCAGCCTTTTTTAATCTTAAACTATCGGCATTGTAAGTGAAGTTCCTAAGAGCACTCGGGTTTGTTTTCCTGCGCTCTGCTTCATATCCTGTGACTAGGGCTGGAAAGTGTCTTTGTTTGCTTGGAACCATTACGGCGAGGGAAGCTGGCACGTACAGGTTGACTAAGTAAGAGAAGCCAGACACCAAGTCGGTGTTTCTGGGTGTCAGATTTCAGGCCGGCTCACTCCCCACCACCACCGCCAGTTTCTCTCTATCTGCGGGCCTGGGACTGTTTCATTTCGTCAGGCCTCTCTGTGTCAGCGGCCTCACATTACATCCATGCAGACTCGGGTCAGATGGAGAGCTCCTGCATGACTAATGTGATCAGACGGATAATGCATTACACCGCTTGAACTTATCAAAGCTAGAGACCTGCTGAATCAGTCTGTCCTGCTAACAGCAGTCCTACCGAGAGCCTGCAATGGAAATTAGGCAAAACATTTGAGATATTCACAGCAATCAGAGCTCTTTAAGGCTTCTTAAAGAAATGGGAATGCGATTGAAAATATTATCCTTTTCTGCATGAAGCAGACAAGAACTGTTATTATTTAACATCATGGCGCTGGCGTGGGCTGCTTACAGGTAGGGAGGACAAAAAGGTTTTTAAAAAGTTACTGTTTCAATATAGTAAAAAGAAAAAAAAATGGCCACACTGTTCCTTTAAATGTTCAAAATAGTTCTAATGACCCGGTGTGCAACAGTGCATTTATGATACACCTGCATGGCAAAAGATCCCGTATTTTTTTTATTAATTTGACAGTAATAGGACATAATTACATATTTAGTACTGTACTTGTGGGTGGAAATAGCACATTTTAATCTGTAGTGTATTTAAGCATTCCTGTAGGACAGACTGTGCACTTGCAAGACGCTTTCTCAAAGTTCAAGTTTGTTTTCACGCAAGAAAAATGGTTGTGATCGCGGAATAGTCCTAATTTTAAACTGGAAATATTCTACACACTACACCATGCCATCACCTCTGTCTAGCACTGAGATAAGGAAACAGACAAAAATCTCAGTGGAAGGCGACGAAAACAGTTTAATTTGTGAGCCCAGCATCTGTGCTTTTTCTTATGCTTGTCAATCTCATTCAAAGATGATCCCTTTATGTTGCTGAAAAGCAACAAAAAGCTTCTCTAACTTCCACTTCCAGAAAAGATCGCAAAAAGTTTTAGCATGTGTCTCGAAGATATTTGAAGATTCATTTAGTGATTATTTTTATGCATTTCAACACAACAGGGCTCATTAACCAAATTTCTAAGAGGGTATGTAAGTGATGGGAGAAATTCAGTAGACTAATATCTTCCTCCCCCACCTGCTGCACACTGCTGATCAGCTGAATGAAATGAGGCTGCTACATGTTTAGCTCACTTAGAGTGAAGACATATTCACTTATTCAGTTTTATGGAAATATTTTCATTAGCGAAAAACTGTCCTGGTGTGAAAACTTATCAAGCTTTGACGGTATTAAACTACAGTCGACAAACTACGAGTATCATTTTTGTTAAGCAGCTGACTGCTGGTAAATACCATGTGATCATACATTTGTTTTTAAGGTTATCCTTAGCAGCCAGGTCAAGTTTTCTGGGAATCTTTTAAAATAATTAGACATAATCCTGAGAGTTGCTTGGAAAGTTTGGCTTAAACGGGAAAAGAAAGAACAAAAACAAGAAACCTTTGCTTAGATATGACTGAATTTACATTTAAACAAGCATTTACTAATTTATGACTTGTCTGACTATTAAATAAGCAATTTATACGGTGACTCCCTCAATAGTCTTGATGTAAACCTGCAGGTGCATCACGATAATGTCAAATGGCTATTTCCAGCATTTCCTTTAATATCAACACTAAACGATGATGGAGGTACTCGTTGAGCTCCTGTGCAGCAGTGGATAAACTGGTCACTATGGCTCCCAGTGCTGCTGTTTTTCAGTATTTAATTGACACGGCTGTCCATGATGAGTTCAGGGGTTAGTGTTGCCTCTCTTTGTTACTCTCCTCTCATATCCAGTGACAGATGGAGGCATTAGTCTCCAATGTGGCGCTGTCCTGAAACTAATGGCTATGTCCTTGGTTTCCCCGTGCTAGCTGGGAGACTGTATATCTGTCCCTGGCTTGGAAGTGCAGAAGCAGCAGTTTATCCCCCACTACCCCCAGCCCCTTCATGTTTTAGTTTCCACGGAAATAAGACCGAGCAGGACTTTGTCTGCTCTCTCATAAATAACCTCAAAATAAATAACTTCAAAATGAGAGTGAAGTTTTTTTTTTTTTTTTCCCTATCTGAGAAAAGCAGGCTTTGATTTGTGAGCTTATATGAACCTCTTACCAGAAAGTAAGGGATAATACCCATGTGATATATTTTTACAGAGGATGTGCAGATTGTAGCTTTAAAAGTAAGCTACAGGACATAAAAATAATCTGCTGTACTTTTTTTAATGTCTCATTTTATATTCTTACTTCATTACCCGTGCACTTCAGGAAAACCTGCAAATATCTCAGCCGCTCTCCTGTCCTCCAGCATAAACTCACTTGCAATTAGGACAGCTAATATATTATGCAAATGTTGACTGGCTTAATTGAGACATGTTAATCATGTTTTAAGAGGCTAATTACAGCCCTGTATATCTGAGGTGGGAGTAGTAATTAGCCGTGATAACAGATCTGGCTGTAGAGTGGTCATATTCAGTGTTGCGATGTATAACTACAGAGTACCTGTGCGCTCATTTACCTGAGCGTTTCTTTTTTATTATTTTTGTCATTTAGCTATGTTAGTAAATGTTAGTAAATGTCTAAACAATGCCTTATTGCATTGGCTTTGTTTTATAACCGTGGATTGTGTTCGCAAGAATGAGATGAGGTGAGACATTAGAAATATTTTTTAGGAAAAATAAAGTCAGGGTTCTATGACATTGCTTAGATTTTCATCACGATATGTCGCGGTATTAATTGTGATGGTGATAAAAGTGACAATAAAAGGTATTTAAAAATTCATCTGTCTGTTTGGCTGTTAGGCTGTCACTATATGCAGTCAAAGCCTCAAGCGAACAATTACTGCTATAAAAATACAATATGCCCATTATTGAAAAGGGTACATCACGACAACAGTTGCATTCATTAGTGTAACTTGGGTGCTAAACAGTCCACATTATTTGCATTCAGTCATCTTTTGAAACATAAACACGTTTGTTGTTGATTAAATCAACAGTAGAAAAATTGTCCAAACAATAAAATAACTATTCTAGCCATTGTTTTGATCATAATAATTATTTTTCATAATTATTCAATTGCCTTTCTCTACTGAGAAGCAGAGGAAGGTTTTCATACGCCTTTATAAAGAATCTGTAGTTTGTGTAGAACAATATTATCTCAGTTATTATCTTAAGTTTAATTTTATACAGTTAAAGTTTGGTCAATTTAAATATGCGATGCAAAGTTTCTGAGTGTATTCAAACCAGCTGTCGCTCTAACCCTCGGTACAGACTAACATTTATCCAGGCGCAGTATTCTCACGGTGCTTATATTATGTTCATTTCATCATCAGGTCAAACAAAGATCTGCTTCTATTCTTCTGTCAAAATAAAGGTCTTAAATATAATGTTGATATCCTTGAAATAAATAGTTACAAAATGCATCTGTTTAAATATGCTCCAAATTTTTTATGTTCATATTTTGACTGTATTCGTCCTTCTGGTCATCCGATCCAGCAGTGTTGATTGTTCTGACCGTTGGGCTCTTATCCTCCACACGACCCTGTTCTTAGTTTTCTGGCATCTGATCATATTTGGATCCATTACACTAAGAATGCCCTCCCACTTATCGAAAATAAAATCGCTTTAGAGAGGAAATTTGCTCCATGGCTGGAGTGGAGTTTCTTTTTTATCGGATGTTTATCTCCGGAGCAGCTTTTAGTGTCTACACAACAGCTCCGGTGACATTATTGCCAATTCAATTGCCCCAGTTATTGTTTTTTTTTTTTTTTTGTTTCGTTATTGGTGCTGTTTGGATTTGATTGGATTTTGCACAGACTTGTGGAATTGTGCCCCACAGTTTGACCAGTCAAAGCATACATTCTCATGTTGTTGGAGTTGAGACCTCTGCTGTTGGTCTGAGTCAGTGTGAGGCTGCGATTTTATAATGACCTTGACCAAATTCACAGCTTTATTTCTACTGGCCTTAAAATAACATAGCATATATATTGACTATTGCAGTTAAAGTGTGATCTGTAATATTCCTTTATTGTTATTTTTTGTTATTTATTTCCACAATTTACAGCAAAGTAAAAATGCAAAAAATAGAAAAGCATGTAAATTTCATCACAAGTCCTTCTCAATATATTGCCTTAAAATATAGAATATTTGCACTTGGTTTGTAGTTTTAATTAAAAGTGCTCATTGTGCTCCTTATCGACCTACACTACAGTTATTGTGATCTTATATTAGTTAATTAGTGAATCTATCTGCTCAGATAGAGCATCAGTCAGCTGCTTAAGTGACAAGTTACTTTTATCTCGCCTATACGTGTTTTAAAACACAGTTGTCTCATCTGGAGTTATAGGTGGCACTCTTTTGGTTTCCATGCAATAAATGTTTATTGTATAGATACATTTGCCTGTTTTGTAAGTAAAAGATAACTATAGTAACCAAATTTCAGCCAGCTGAACAGTAGATTGCAGCAAGAAGCAGGCGATGGCCTCTACAGCATTACTGACTGAACCATACAGCAGGAAAAACTCCCGTAAGATTCTGTGGCATCTTATTAAAAATACTTTAAACTGTAGGAACCTAATCATGTATAATTATAGCAGCTTTTAAACCACAACTGCTTAATTTTTGTTATATCTACATCTATATCTCAAAGCATCTCAACTATAGTTCTAAAAGGCATGACTTTAACATGAGTGTTCAGGGGTGGTCGGTTAGTTTTCATAACATTTCATAACATGTTGAACTCTGTCTCATAAGCAAGGGGGAAAATGCTGTAATCATCCAGTGCACAGCAACAGGTAGAGGAGGGGCAGTGTGGCATGGTCCATATGCAGAGAGAACCCTGATCACTCATGTACTATTTATGGCATTTCGCACAAAAATATTACTTTAGGTGTAGTGTGATAAATATGAAACAATATTTTTTTCTAAAAACTTCCACTTTGACAATAAAAAAATGTCTACTATGCAGGTTATTATTTATTGAAAAATGTATAATTAAAATTGTGTGGTTACCTGTAATCAGACAATAAAAATAAAATTGCATATGCATTCATGAATGCTTGTGTAGATGGGCTGTCTGGCTCGTCGCCACTAAGATGTAAGTGGCGTGTTGGCAGCGCGCTGGGGTTGTACAAAAGACCTCTTCCCCCTCCCTCCACCACCACTCCCCGACTTCGATGAACAGTCAAACATAAGACGGCGAGCACTCTTCCCTGGCTGACTTAGTAAAAATGACACAAATTAATACATGCTGCTTAAACAGGACCAAGATTAATGGTTGCCTTTCGCAGCGGCTTAGATCCTCTGTCAGTCGCTGCTCGCTGCCCAGATGGAATCAACACCAATCAATGAGGCTGCCGACTCTCACTGGATATCTGCTCACGATGTTGAGGGGTACAGGGAGATGCACACATTTACATATGCTTTGAACACACAGTTACTTATGCCATGCATTAATAAAAATGATTAAAAAAAAAAAAAAGAATCACAAACTTCCTCCTGGTATTTCTTCCTCTCTCTTCAGGTTTCCGCTGTATAAACCGTACTGCATATCGTGTATTACATCCCATATAGTCGGATGTTCAATCAGGTGCCACAGAGTCAGATGGGAAAGAGCAGCAAGGCTGATGGCTCAGTCGTGATTGGATGTTTCAATTACTGATAGTAATGCCATGGTGTAGTGAGTCATGCAGTGCAGATAGCACCATTTATTTTAATCAGGACAGGGGAGAGATGGGTGTGGATATGTCTCCCTCATTTCAGAGGGAGTTTCACATTTAGATGCAAGGGAGTGCATTCCCCCTCTTCTCCAGACACGCACACTCTCTCTTTCACACACACATACGTATTTTCTTAGATGCATGCACAGTCACACACATACACATGCTCAGGTGGATTGAAAACGGAGGATAGGTTGCCTTGGGTAACGCGTAGCGACAAGGTACTCTCTCGGCGAGCTATTCTAATTTATGTTAATAAACCTTGCAGTTGCTGTGAGAGACAAAGGGGCCAGAGATGAGCCTCAGTAACCTCGGTACTTTCACTGGAAGGAAAAACACAGACAAGAAAAAAAAAAATAACTGTGAGGAGATAGTGAGCTGTAGAGAAAGACTCTTCTCACTGAGGCACAGAACGATGATAAATTTAGCCACACAAAGAGTTATTTTGTGGCTGCAGAATCAAACAGTCTCATGCTTGCAATTTTCAAGTTTGGTGTGCGGTGTTTACTATTTCTGTGTCAGAGTCTGTGTTGGAAGGGGCAGGGATTGGCAGGCGGGTTGTCTCCTGGGATCGTTGCTGCTAATTCCGCGGGGCTCCGAAGAGACACTGGATGCTGCAGCTTTGGATCACTTCCCAGGGCAGATGCGACACCACAGGTAGCATTTAACACAGTGGGGCAAAAGCATGAATGTTAACAGAGGTCAGAGTATGGTCTGATGGCCTGCAGTGCTAAGACCCTCTTGCCAAGCCAGATAAGAGCCCTGAAATTACCTTGAAAAACAGCTTGATCATTTTTTGGGGGAAAGAAAAAGTTTTGCTTTTTTTTTAAATAATATTATGTTGCTTCTTTTAGTCATTAAATTGCCATCAATCTGAAAGCTTAATGAATATGATCTTGTTTTTACAATGTTCAGCTTTTGAATCCAATGTGGGCTTTTTTTCTGCAATGCAAACCATCACCCCAGTAACACCAACAAGGATTGATAACACAACAACTCCTTCCGCTTCTATAATATATCCATATCCCCAACACGAAGAGTGAAAGCTGTGGATTTCCTCTGTGCCTGCTGTCTGCCAGCTTGCCTTTGGCGATGTTAGTTCTGGACAGTTAACTCCCACTGAAATTATGTTAATTGCTGTCATTTTCTTTTTTCTACTTGAGCATAATCAGCAAATTATATACTTCTGTTCATTTATTACAGAACCACTCCTAACGGGGTTTTTACCCTTCAAAGATCAAAAGTTCGGAGGGGAGGTGGTTTGCTCTTATGTTTGTGTTCTCATTTGTCATACTATGTATGAGCTGGCTATTACAAAAACTGTAATGTGCCATGAATACTTTGGTGTAGTCAAATTACATGAGGTTATATCCCAAGATTTTAATTGGTTGCACTCCTCAGAAATATTCAGTAAACAGGCCAGATTTTAATTTATGCTGTGAGTTTTATTTGCCTGGTAGATTTACGTGGTAGATCTGGGTATTTTGCTTTTTAAAAGCTCACTTGATGTATAGCAGGAGTGCACTGCTAACACCGATGTGCTATTCAGTTGTTCCTGTCTCTGTTTCAGATCAGGATAATTTAAGAGTAGGTATTTGACAATCAGATGTTCAAATCCAATTTTGTTTTATTGGATTTGAATAAAATAAAAAATAAAAAAATAAATAAAAACAATCAAATAAAAAGTGATAGTTTTATCTGATAAAACTATCACTATGTTGACAGAGCTCCCAGTGCTAACTGGTAATAACCAATCAAAGCCAGGAGGAGAGTGTTAGCAATGTCAATCACACTTGTGTACGTGCCCACTACAGCTAGGCAAGTTGTTTCTCTGCCATTAACACATTGAGTAGTGTGTACGTGAGGTTCACTGACAGCACCAAGACCCTCCTCCTAGCTCTGATTGGTTGTTTAATAAAGATGTAAAAAATATATATATGTATAAGTTACTGCAGATTTAAAGGTGAGGGCACAAAATGTCATAAATATATATACATGGCCTAGAACTTTAACATATAGTAAAATAAGACACAAACGCCACATTTCATCAGGAGCAACATTTTTATTCAAATGAAGTCTTAGCAGGATATCTTTAATATGCTCTGCCTACACTGATGCTAACAAAGTTGCAACAGTGGAAACTCTAAATACATAAATTGCATGTAATTTAATGAGGTTGAACAGATAGTTTTGCATCCTCACGATTTGAAACTGGCCCACCAATTCTGCCAGCACTGGCACCCTGTACACAACTGGCTTTAAATGTGCTGACAGAACTGGCGCCGCTGTCTGCAGGGCTGTAAAAATAAATCGGTTCATTCACAGTATTTCCTGCCTGAGCTTGAAATTTTTAGGAAAAGTGCCATAACATTGTTGTTCCTCATAGTTAAGCTAAATTTGACAATGCATTTGCTTGGTGAGTGCTGCGCTTTTCACTTTTTCCCCACATTGCACACACCTCGTTGATTGTTCTAGAAGAAAGTGCTTCTCCAAAACCTGGGTTTTGCTGCAGCATGCCGTGAGTAACACGGTAGAAGACGCACCGCAAATGTAGCAGCAACACGTGGAACCTCCTGACGAAACACAACCGCGGCTGAGAGAGGAACTCAGCACAGTGATTCGGTCGTCATCCTGAGCCGTCCAGCACGTCCACATACAGAGGAAAACTCTTTTTTAGAAAACCTATGTAACATTTACATCTGAATACATTTATATTTCAGATGTATGAGGTCTTTTATGATTTTAGTTCTTGAAAATTAGACTCGAAAATTTTTATTCTGTATGTCTTGTAAAAAAAAGAAAAAAAAAAAAGTCTCTTAACTTACGTTAATATACCGGCAGCTATGGTTGCCAGTATTTTACCGCATATGTACCCCTATAAATTTTACCGTATTTATACAGTAAAATTCTGGCAGTCACAGCTGCCAGTATTTCACTGTAAATTAGAGATGTTTTTTCTTTACAACGAAAAGAAAAACATTGTGCAGACAAAAATGCCTGTTCAAACATTTAAAACTAATGTTTCTGACACATCGACAACTATGAATTGAAATTTTTATGACAAATAAATTTAGTAAAATTTGTCATGATGGAAAAAAAAAATGTAGACAATCCTACGACTGGTAAAATAATATCACGTTGATCATTGCTTTTAAAGTGACTTTGATGCCATGTTTAGGTGCTGGTCAGTGGAATATTTCCTGAAATACTTTAAAACATAGAAATAGCTAAATGTATCTCCTTTTTTTGCAGTTTCAGACAAACTCTTGACAACTTTCTCATATCTCGCCCTTCCTTCAGCAAACTGGGGAGTAGAGGATGCAGAACAGGTGACATCATCCAGACAGATAAGAAACAGATTGTTTTATATTGAAAGCTGATTAAAAAACAGCTGCGATTCTTCAAATTTAACTATGTGATTCTCAACATGAAATTAGAGCCAGTACCACAAAAAAAAGCAAGAATCAGGATTTGAGTTTTATAAGAGACTCTTGCAGAAAAGATTTGACTTGACTTCTTATTAACAAAAAACAGAAAAGCTCTAAAAATATCTTATTTCTAGATGAAAGATGATGTGGAAATCCTCCCACCGTTTATTTGATTAACTGCTGATATTTCTACCTCTGATATTATGCTTTTTTTGGTGAAGTGCTTTATGTGATTCCCCTTGGAACCACTTCGTGTGTGCATCTCTGCACACATAAATACAAACATGCACCATGTGGTCGTCTGCTGAACACAAATAGACTGCCTAGAAAACCGCTGCATACTAACACTCCCAAAATAGGAAGGCATGTGTGATAGTTTAAACTGATAGGACAGGATCTGTCATTTTGCATTATGCTTGATCCAGATGGCACAAACACAAGTATTTCAAGACATCTTGGTTATTTTTAAAAATATTGAAGGTTTCTGTGAAGATTTGATGTTGAGAATTCAGAATGTTACATGTAACATATTATGCTCATTTCTTCCCAAGATTTGAACCAGCAACCTCTCTACTACTCCCATGTTTTTCACCCCTAAAGGCAAACTCGTCCTCCTCTTCCATTATATTTTTTATTTGGCTTGCCGGCATCACCGTGCAGCCTGTTTTATTGTACATGTCCTTCAGCGCCGTGTTTAGCAGTCTTCTGCCCCTAAAGACATAAAACTCCTTTATGTTCCTATTACTTGAGTTTACGGAGAGCATCTTCAGCCGCCCCGCCTTCCGATAAGATCATATTGATAGATTGATATTGGGAGAACTGTAGTGCGATAAAGGCGCGGGGTTAAGAGCTTCTTGGATAGTTTAACCTTGATAAAACAGTTGTTTCAGTGAGGCTGATTTCGCCCCATCCGTCTTCATCCGTCAGGGCCCCGCTGAAGTATGCAAATGAAGGCAATAGAGGGAAGCGCCGTGTGCGGTTAAATGGGGCGTTGCGAATGTGCGGTGTACCGCGCCGACGGGGTGATACTACTTACTGTCCAAATTTAGTGTGTCTTTTCTGAACCCTGCTTCCTCCCCCCCTCCCCTGTCTGTTTTGTCTACATTTCAAGGGAAAAAAAAAAAAATACATACATATATATTTATACTTGTCCTGAGAGAAACTGTGCCCTCTCGTAAAAAGATTACAGCTGTAACAGAAGCAAAGCAGTTTATGTGCTTATGTTATTATTTTTAATGTGTTTTAGCTGGAGTTTAGAGGCTGCAGCCTCTTATTTGTGTCTCCCAGTGTTCAAGCTCAGGCATCTACATGTTGCAGCTGGTTTTATTGCATGCTCTCCCCATACATTTTAGAACATGGCTGTTTATTGTGCTAATTAGCAAGTCTGGAGGTGTAAGGGTAATAATCTTTGTGATAATAACTGTTTATGCCTTAACACAGCGCTCCGTTCAGAGTTTATGTTGCTCGGGCAGCTTCATTTGCCTGATTAGTTTTGTACCTACTCAGCAGCATTAAGGAAGCTTTTTTTTGTGTGTGTGTCTGTTTGAGTCTCTCATTTATCTCACGTGTCTGCATATTGATTGATTCCCCTGCTCGCTCGTTATTTTTGCTCTGTTCTTCACAACTCATTTTACAGAGAGACGAGGCCAGGAAAGGGTTACCGCATCCCCTGTCTGATCAGCCGCCACACATAGAGCTGTCAGTCAGGAGCTTTCCTGCCTGCCCTTTTGTTATGGAACGCCAGCTCTGTGGGTGGGTCCTCTGGGTGATAGATGTCTCGGAGAGCCTATCGGACTGCGAGAAGCATCCATCTCTGTCTGGTGCCTGTTAAACAAGCTTGGGAAAGCAGCCATGTAGCCCTAACTACCACTGGCCTCCACTAAAAAACCCCATTAACATTAATGAAGGATAGCTTTAAAAGTTCTTCAGTAATAGGCTTGAATTGGATTTATGAGTCAGATGGTTTGCCAGAGAGTTGCTCTTAAAGAAGGTCTCCGTTAGATAAATGGAAACGAGCATTTGAAGGGTTTCTTTTTGGAATTCAGCTTGATTTTTTTTTTTTCTTCCAAAATTTAATTTGGAAGCCGCACGATATATCGAATTGCATTATTAATGAGTGCAATATGGCTATCAGAAAGACTTGCTTGAATCCTATATTATATGTTTAGTATTCAGTATCATACATGCAAATTCTGCCTAGCAATCATTTTTTCTGGCTGATTGGATAGACTTTCACTGGCCTCACTACCAACACTTGATGCATGTTCTGCTGTTCGGACATTTTCAAAGTCTTGCTCTTGTTCTGGTCTCAACTGGACTTTATTTATTTATTTTTTTTACTGGACTTTAGCATGAAACGACTAACTACATTCAGAAGCAAAGTTTTCAACTTTGACAACTTTAAAATGTATAGTGTTTATAAACTTTTGCGGTAGAAACTACATTATTATGATTATAGCAACTGTCTAAATAATCTTCTTGCATTTGTTTAGTTTTCGTCTTGGACTTCCTGGAAAGCCTTTGTCTTCGCTCAGTCTTGGTTGAGGAGTTCTTGACTACAATAGAAACCACAAAGTGTCTGTGGTGGAGACATTGTGATGATGGAAAAGAAAGCAAGGAGTCAGGAAAAATTAGGTTAATCTTAATCGATGTCGTCATAGGAATATTCGACGATCCTGTGATACTCTGCAGCTCTGCTTCATTCAGATTTAAAATCAAGATGCAGCTTTGGTGGCTGTGAGGGAAAGCGAGGCGTTTGATGTTTTAAGCCTCTGAAAAGATAAAGCTGCCTCGTCTTTAAGCACTCTGCTGTCCCCCTTTTGAGAAAAAATAAGTTCCTAATACTTTTTAAAGGCCTTTCATCCCAGCTGGCACTGACCATTTCAATATCCTGCAACTACCACTTTACCTGTCTGCAAGGTCCCTATAGATGGTTGATGCGAAACTGCCATTAGCCGGCCAATTCCTTCAGCAACAGATTACCGTGCTGGAACGTGGTAATCACAATGTTGAAAAGGTCTGATTGCATTCCACCCAACCTACAAAGTGTGGCATAAATGGGTTTTCTCAAAGGTCTGAAGTCGGTTGTTGGTGTGCCATCATAGTGCATTAGGACTGTCAGGAGCAAAACAGCAATTTTTGAAACCTCTCTGTGAATCTTAAAAAGATGCAGAAATACACTGGGAGGCAAACAAGGCCTTCCCGACATTGTTGCGTCAAAGCGTTTTCTGTGCGAACGGAGCTATAAACTCACTTGCACTGAAAATACATTTATTGTGAACATTGCTAATCCCCCTCCACTCTTCCTCTCCCCCAGTCTTTCTCTCCTTCCTGGCTCTTCTGCTCACCTCTGATGTCAATAGCAAGAGGGAGGTTGAGGCAAGAGAGGAGTTGCTATTCTTAATGAATTCTGCTTTGTCTTTGGACTCCCCTACCTAGTTAACCCCCCTTGTGCTCAAGGTGTCAAATTAGAGCAGCTGGAAAAAAAAGAGGGGAGAACAAGGGGGGATGAGCAAGGAACATCGCATCCACAGCTCATTTCCCGACTCTCCTTCAAACCACCCTAATACAACATAATATTCATGAGTATTATCCGTGTAACAACTGTGGAAAAAAATGGTTGGATCTGCTTGACATATTGCACTTTCATGATTAAGAAGCTGGTAGGGCAATTAATAACACGTTACTCGTGCACTGCTGTGCACCGATAAGGAAAACGTAACCAAGCGCATCCGCAAGTTTTTGTGGTTATTTCCTTTTTTATAATTATGAGAAGGATTTTTACATGTTAACGCTGGCAAAAACCTACTCGCTGGATTAGTTTTTTTTTGAGTCCCACCCTCTTATCTTCTGCTCCCTAATACTTTTGATTTCTTTGCATGCGCAAATGTGTGTGTGTGAACATCATTTATGCAGTTTTCAAAAAAACTCTAAAATATCCTGCCCCTTTTAAAATAAGAATTAGAAGAATGCCCAATTTTGTGACAACTACACAAAGAAAAGCATAACTACAAAGAAGGAATAACACAGCAAAATACATTTTTTTTAGAATTGCCCTGCATTTAGTTTCATCTTTTATAAATCATCCTGACCAGCTTCTTTGTCACTGTAGGATAAAAACAAACTAAAAAAAAAACCCCAATCCCACTACATGATGTGGCACCACCAAGTGCATTTTGGGTAACAACATTTTCTCTTACATAGTGTGTGGAAAACTGTTTTGATACTTCTTCTATCTTTCTCTAAATACCTGATTAACATCTGCCCTGTTTTTCCCTCCTGAGCTTTGGCTCTCTGCAGCTCATCCAAAGCTACTATGGGCCTATGACTGCTTCTTTGAATACTACTCATTGTGACTGGCCTGTCAGTTTAAGTGTTTGGTCATGTTTTCGGAGGGTTGCCGCAAATGTATCTTCATTAACATTTAAGCAATATCAGCATTACACAGAACTGTGAGAAGATAAAGCAATAAATATTAGATAAATATATAAATATGATGTTCATACTCTGCATACCAGTGACCCCACCAGAAAATGTTTTAAGAGAACATTGAGGTGCTTTGGTGAAGTTGTTAACAGTACTGCCTTATAAGTACTTAATTTATGAGAAGCAAGTTGGGTTTTTTCGAAATAAATCTCTGTTGGTGGACAGGAAATGATGTGCAGGTATTCAAAATTATTTTTTCCACTTCCTGTACATCTTGAGTGTTTTTTTCATTTATCATTAATCAACTTGCCATTGATTTTCAGATCTCAGAATATTGTTTTACACCATAACTCCACTTTAAACCTCTTCACAGTTTTATTTTTGACCTCTCCGTTGTTTGTTCAGTGTCGCTCCCTAAAAAAGCTGTGGGACCTTCAAAGAACAGCTGCATTTATACATAGATTATGTTACACACTGGCAAACTCTATTGACTTAATGTGTGACTTCTGAAGGAAGTTGACTGCACTGGGTTTTACTTAAGTGTAGCAGAACAAATAGAAATAAATGCAAGTCCAGACCTCTTTTTTTTTCAGATTTTTATTAGCATAAAATTGCAAAAACCATGTGTTGTTTTCTTTCAACTCATCCTTTGGTAATTAAGCCCTGCTTTGTGTTGGTCTGTCTTCTGAAATCAAAAGCAAAGTTAAAGTGTGTACATTTGCAAAGCATTGTATTTTAGAGACAACGATCTCGGAGCTGTTTGAATGTTTTTACCCTCTGGTTTGCTCAACCGCGACCAAAAGTACATTAATATGCTCAGACATTTCTTCTTTGAAGAAATTTTATTGCTGGTTTTTCTATGCTTCTTCAGGAAAATACAATGTTATTAATTTGAATGTAGTAGTGTAGAGCTCTGTGTGATCCTCAAAAGAATGTAAAACAATCAAACACATCTGACTTCGGCAGATATTTTAATAAATAATTAAAAAAATAAAAAAAAACCTGGTGTGTTCTTTAATCTGATGCCTGAGTGGAGTCTCAGTTTAGCGTTTCAATCACATTCTCTCCTTTCATCTTGCAACACCTGCAGGTTCATTAGCAGCCAAAACTATCCAACCAATCACTGTTCAAACAAACAGTTATTTTAAATTCTTACTTCAGATCCCGGAGTCAGATATGAAATATGCCGTGCTGATAAAATTGAATGTTTCCATTTGATTAAATGCCGAAGTCGTTAAAATGGCATGTTTTAATAGGTCACGTCAGGTGGCTTCTATTAAGACTGGGAATAAACTGATGTGATTTGTGACCCTGCCGCATTTGGAGTTACTGAGAGGCTTAACCCGAGCTCGCCTCCTCTATATTTGTTTTAGCTGTCCATGCAGCAGACTCTCCAGATGAGGTCGTGAACTTGCTGCACCGACTGTGTGTGTGAGTGTGGGTGGACAAAGTAATAGTGCTAATGATGGTGATTGCAAGTCTGGATGGCTCTCTTACACGTTGCTCCAGTATCTGCTACAAAAAAAAAATGAAGAAAGAGAAGAAAAAAAAAAAAGATTCGACCTGCATCTTTTTTCCTTGTAGCTTTGGGGTCAGGTTTTCCTGTGAGCCTTGCGGAGATGTTGTTGTTGTCTGCTTTCACCCGGGCATCAGTGGTTGATAGTCCTGAGTCAACGGAGAGACCCCCTCGTGGCTCTGCTTACTCACTCCTGAGCCCAACGTTTAGTTTTCCTTGGCAGACCCGGGCCACAGCTCATTAGACTAAGAGAATGCGCTTGCCTTAATTAATGATATGTAAATATCCTTGAATTGGCCACATTTACATATTAAGAGAGATTTGTGGAATCTGTGGAGTAATATATTTTAATTAGGGATTAATTAAAAATAATGGGAATTTCATTTCGCCTGGCAGGTTGCGTTTGGTGCGCCGGGGCTCAATCTTTGAACGCTGAGGCAGATACAAGCATGTGAAGGAAGCTCAGTTCTTTCACCCACCGTTCTCTGCACTGCATACAAACATGTGCCCTCACACACACACACACACACACACACGCACACACTGGCATCACATTCCTTGAGATGCCAGACTCTTCCCAGGGGGTCTCCACAAAGCGCTGCAGCTTTGAAAAGCCGGCGAGGAGGAAGCTTGAACACCCACAATATGTTTTTTGGGGATGGTCCCAGTTTGGCTCAGTTTCATCTCCTCTCGTTTTTTTTTCCTCTTCTCTGTGTAGTTTGGGAATGGCTCTCAGACACGGAACACTAGTTATGCTGGCAATTATGTTAATGGAATGCCATTAGGCCATGATTGTATATGAGTGAACGGGGAGCAAGAGCAAGTTTTCGTGGCCCAAGTCACCGTATGCTTTGATCCACTTCTGAGAGGCTCTTCATGTCCTTACAGATTCTCTAATTTCCCAAGCAGTGTTCTGAGGTACAGCAAACAGACAGGATTTCTACACAGTCTGGGAAAAAAAAAAAGCATGGAATATGAGCAGAACCTTTTTTTTTTTTCCTAAGGTCTGAATAAACATGGAAAAAGATTTGGATTTCCAGGATTTACTCCCAATCCCACTGGCCAAATGTTGCTTTCCTCCTTTTCTTCCCTCTCTGTAAGGTCATTTATTTGTCCAAACTTCCTTCCTTTCATTCCTCCTTGTAGCCTTCCTCATATCAGACCTTATGTCCCTCTTTCTGTCCCTTTCTCCTCATTCTTTCATCCCTGTTCATTATTCCCTGTTTCACTCTTGTCTTTCCACTATTTCCTTTATTTCCTCTCATTCATGTTTCCTTTTGTATTTCCTTGTTTCCTTCATTGTGTTCCTTCCTTTCTTAGTCACTTTCTGTTATCAGATTTTACTTCTTTCCTAGTATTCTTCCTTTGCTCTGTCTCTCCTTTTGTCATCCCTCCTTCCCTGTGACAATCTGTCTCTCGTCGTGTCTTACCATTCCCTACTTCTCTCAGTTTCGAATTTGTTTCAGGTTCCATATTTAAAGCGTCAAACATAGCATAAGTAACCATAAGTTCATATTTGTATTTTAAAATCTGAGGGCAGGACCTGTTAATTTTTGCAGGAAAGATGTGCATTAACACCATTCAGTCTGACCAATATGTCAAGGGTTGTTTTATTTCAGGCTATTTGCGCTGGCTAATGATGTACTCAGTGCGTTGTTTTTCCTCTGACAGCCGTGAAAATAAATCTGAATAGAAACAAAGAAACCATCTGTCATCGGCACCACTAATGGCAGTGATAGCACGACCACTATCACCTCATCTCCTAGGTGGAAATCATCCCCATTACCAAGCATCAGGGCTGCTTCCTGCTTCCTGATGCTCCTCACAGCAGCAGCATCTGCATCACACGCACATACATGCCATCTCAGTCTGCCTGCAAAGAGGGATTTTTGATGTATTTGATGAACACCATTTTTTTCGTTTTGGATTTTTTTATTTATTTTTTTTGGTCATTTTCAGCACATTCACAAGCAAATGCCTGTTTTTCTTCCAGTTCTGCTCAAAGCAGAGAGAGCTTCTTTGGCATTTCTGATGTGTCGTCAGCGCGCTGATGTTATTGATCCAGGACCTTCCGAATTCATTAGGAGATCCAGCCCCAGTCGTGCTGCATCTTTATTTATGTTGCTGCGCCCTCCCTGGCCTGCCTCTCTCTCTCTCTGCTTCTCTCTCTGTTTCTCTCTCTCTGCCTCCCTTCCTCTTTCATCCTCCATGCATTATTCTTTTATTATTCTTTTACAGCTGCCTTATCGCCTGCATTTTGGTGAGGATAAGACCTGTCAGCTTTGGGTCTAGTCGGGGGTGATGATGGGAGACTTCAAGGGGAGGAGGAGGCAGGAGGATGCCTGCTGTCCCCCTCTTTTTCATCATATGAAATGGTCTCCCCTCCAGCCCCCTTCCTCCTCTCCACCTTGCTTCTTTCTTGCACTCTCGCCTTCACTGTCTCCCTTCGTAATGAGAATCTTTCTCTAATTGAGGGAGCTGCAGCGAGCTGGCCGAGGGCGGCGGGGTTAGATTGTGATACTGGCTACGTGACCGTTATGCTGATAGAGGCGGCAGATCAATAATTTAGGCCCTGACCTTAATGGTGGTGTTAAAACGCTTATTCTCCCGGAGTCTGGAGGCCTTATAGGTGCAGAAGTGGATAAAGGCGCTGGATATGCAGGTGGGGGACGAGGGGTGGAGGGGACAGGGGATGGTGGGCGAAGAAGATAAGAGTGAGAGGTGAAGAAAGACGGGAGAGGGAGTGGGTATTTGCAGCCAGCCTCTCAGACTAGTGAAAAGGAGGGGATCATGTGTGATGTTTTTCCTGCCTCTACATTCACACTCTCACATTGTCACCAGCATTCATCCTCTTAGTATCCACATGAGAGCCATAAGCTTTTCTTTCTTTTCTTTTTCTTTACAATTTTTTTTTTTTTTTTTGTTATTTCTTCTTTGCATGCTTTTTGGTATCTGCTTGTAATCCGTTCTCATAACAACAAAAATAAATAAAAATATATAAATAAATAAAAATCCTCCAGCCAATTCTCACCGACAGATAGAATGCATCAGCAGACTCCAGAAGTGAACAAAGACTGCAGTAACGAGTGGGTTTAATCTGGTTCTGGGCTTGTCTTGTGCCTCCTAGCTTTAGGCTATGCTCAATGAGGATTCGGACAGCCATCGATTTGATTCTGAGGGACATTAACGTCACAGCCACATGCATCTCCCTCCTCTCTCTCTCTCTCTCTCTGAAACTCTCATTCCCTGCTGGCAGGATGCGACCATCCCAGCTTCTCCACCCCCCTCCTTGCTCCTCCTCACCCACCCAGCCACCCTTAGGGGATGATATATTAGATATAACCAATTCAATTTTATGCAGCCAGGACAGACGCCCTGGGGACATAAACACACACATTTTTAATACACTCCTCACCAGGAAGCCCGATGCGCCAGAGCCTGCGGCTGCCCTGGGTCTCTTCTCACACTCAATTATTAATGTAACGGCCGCAGTGGCTTAATTAAATAATAAAGAAGAGCTCACTGCGAAGGAATGGTACAAGGACAAGTCAGAGAAGGGTTGACTTCTCTAAATGTGTGGTCTTGACATGTATGAGAAGACAGAAACATTTGGTAGCAGAAGTGTCTCATTATCGCCAAATACGGCAGGAGAAATAAATATAGAACAATGTTTTTCTTGGCAAACTACATTTCTTATAGGGCTATTGACATGAAGTTTACACCATATTTGGGTAATAAGCCAAATAGTTCAGAAATAAAATCAAATCAAACAAATGTATAAATGATAAATGATTATGCATAATGAGGTGGAAGGAAACCGGGAGTAAGTAACACACAAAGGCCCAAAACGCCAACAAAATAGCTTGAACTTATTAGTATTTAGCAAGTAATCATTTGCCTGATCAACACAAATTATTGTAAATCTGCTCTAGTCATAATTGATGGCCTAAATAAATGTTTTCTCATTTGCAAGGTATCAGACAGGAAGCATTTCATTACGGATAGAATAAAAAAGCTCCTTGAGGACTTCATCATCTTATTACTGCAAAATATGATGATGCTCTTTGCTAGAAAAATATTTCTAAACTACCTGTTCCTATGAGCAATTTGAGAAAAGGAAAGGGAATCCCTTTCATCATGAAGCAGCTGCAGCCATGTGACCTTTCTGAGATTTCTCCCAGATGAATCAAAAGAAGAAGAAGAGTCGTCTCTTCTATTCCTACCGCTCACAAATTGCTCTACATTGATCTGGGTTTTGCCCATACAGTTTTTTCCAACAAAACATTATGGAACTTACTCAACTGCAAAGACTTATTTGCACACGTTGTAAGACTCCCAAAAAAAAAACAAAAAAAAAAACATGTAGCAGTTTCCAACAGATCATCTAGACAAGCCATAAAATACTGAGATGACATTGCACATCTCAACAGTAAATTTTGCAAGTGATAGGGTTAGATTTCCTATAACCCAAGGACACGTAATTGGAGAAATGTACAAAGACTTACTCCATCAGCATCAGAAATGTTGAAGACTTTAAGATGATTGTGCGGATTAATGGATGAAAGTGTTGCATGACCATTGTGTCTCCATATAGTAAATATTGCAGCGTGTTCAGTTGGTGTTCCTGATACTATTAAACTTATTTGTAGATATATTTTATTAGATTTTTTTTATGGATTACTTGGTTTGTTACCAACATCTAATGTGAATTTTATGTCAGTATCCCCTTTATTTATTTGACATGTTCAATACCAATTTGTCCTGCTGTATACATCAGTTGTTACTGTTTCTGTGACCATTCATTTAGTTTAAAACTGTCTCGGTAGCATAACACTCAATCAAAAAATGGGGGCTTCTTCAGAATAAATCATTTGAAAGAGAGGTGTAGGCTTTTGGCTCAAGACTCGATCTTCTCATAAATCAGCCGTCGAGAGAGTCGGGTCAAACAGGGTTTGTGATTCTTCAACTGCGTAAAAAGACTGATTTCCTCACATTATGGATTCCTGCCACCTCCAGGGCAAGCTGAAGGAAGTACTCTGTCTCCGACGTGATGAAATGTGGCGTTATCTTTTACTTTGTTTCATTAGATTCACTGGAGATTACACACCAACCTGAAAGACTGGATTTTCCAGCTCTCTAAGACGAGACATCCTCTGGCCTGGGGGCAAAAAATATATATTTTCCCGCTCCCAGCTCTCATCTCCACCCCCGTTTCTCTGGATTCATGTCAGTTTTAACTTGTAATTAATTATTCAAATTCTTTTTGAAATGCAGGCCTACATTTTGAGTGGCTTGTTCAAAGGCAAAAGCATTTTTTTTTCCCCCTTTCTTTCTTTTTTCCCCACTAATGGCAAGTAAGCTCTGCCATTAGATTGAAAAATAGGCCCATTGTGTGTGTTGACTTGGTGGCTTACTGCGATGAAGGATTGCGACAAACTGGAGTGTTTAAATTGGCGAATTGAAATTAATGCCCCCTCAAAGCAGGGCTTGCTGACAATACATTAAAGCTAATACTCCAGCGAGGTCGAGCAAATGTTTGTTTATATACACGAAAAACACTCAGAGAGAATGAAATGATTGGATTTTGCCCAAGTAAACACTTACATTAAAGAGGAAAGAAGCAAATTGTAATTCAGTGAGGTGTGGGTGCTTCTTTTAAGTAGACTAATCCTTCCAGGCGTGCGTCATTTATGCTTTTTCTTTTTTTAAATCTTCACTATTTCCCCCGTGTCCCCCCCCATTTTTTTTTTTTAAACCACATTCTCATAACATATCCCACAACTTTCGCCTGCTGAGACACCGAGACGCTTTCAAAGGTCACGCCTCAACTCTGTCTTGTCACATCTCTTATTCAGGCGGGGTTTTATTTATTCATGCCACTTTTTGATTTTAATAATTTAATGCCGTGAAATGTTTCTTTCATAAAGCAATAAAGCGCTCCAAAAGAAGCGTCGACTTTTCCCAAAAATATGGTTGCATGTTTTTTTTCTTTTTCCATTTTTTTTTTTTTAATGCATGTAAAGCTGTTGCTGTCAGTGGCTGCTGTAATGCGTATCGATTGAAATTACCCCTCGCCGCAGCCAGACGGCCCCTCAGATGCCGAGTGAAGAGTGTATAAGAGGCTCCTTTTTTTGTACTTTTCCTCCTCCTTTAGAATTTACTGCCACTGGCTGAGAGTGGTATTTATTTTCCTCACACTCGGCTCCGCTATCCTGGAACTGGCAGAGTGATTTTGTAGAATAGAAACATTATAGACTGTTAGTGTCAAAGTGTTAAATGTGATGTATAGAGCTGGGGGTTTCAGAGGGAAGAGGAGGGTTTGCGGGGAGTGAGGGGGGGTGGGGTTGAGGTGGAGGCGGTAAGGAGGTGAGCACTGCCAGCCATGACTGGAGCAAGGTGCTCATGGGAGAGAGGAGCCATCCACCATGTGAGGGATGGCAGGGTAATGTGGCGGGAGGTAATGGCTTTTCTCAGTCCGCCGAAACAGAGGGGAGATCATTAGGGGCTGCTGTGCGGCACGGCGCAGTCCGTTTACCCCCCCGACTCCGCCGGCGCCTCCTGTCAGAGCAAAGGGTGTGGAGATATTCACTGTATCTGTCTGTCTGTTTTTACTGCAGCGCCACCAGCGTCACTCCCAAAGAGGATCGGCTGTTTGATTTTTATTCTTTGAACAGACTCTCCAGCTCACAACTCCCCTTGTAATATATTTTTTTTCCGTTCATCCTTTCGCCTTCCACACAGGCTTCATCCTGTTCAGGGTTGCAAAAGATAATATAAACACAACTTTTCGACCGTTTCTTTGTGTCATCGAGTGTTACTTTGTAAGCGGTTAATATGTTAGAGACAGAGGTGTCATCTTAAAAAGGAAGAGGGATCAAAGCTGTCAACATCTCAGGGTATTTCAAAGTAAATACAGCATTGTTTAATTAGGAAGATCAGACAATCCTGATTTAGTGTCATTATTGCAAAAAAAACAAAAAATAAACTGAAGGCATAATCAAACATAAAAAAGGGTTTCTTTTGATACTTTTTATGTAATTTTCTCTGAAGTGTACTTTGTCTTTGAGTAATAGTCATGATCCAGTATGAGATTTTGACACGACAATAATCTTTCATATCATCATTGTTGTTGCAAAAAATAAAATACAGTTGTGCAGTGTAATCTAAGCACTTTTGGGACAAAACCTATTGGGTTTTGTGGTTATGATATTTTCCAGCAAATTTGTTTTGTCTTAATAAACAGAGAGGCAAAATTTCAGAATGAACACTTCCCAAATTTGGGAATGTTTCGACATTTCGTTGAAAACATCTAGTTTTTAACGAAATGTCGTTATTCTGCTGAATTATATAATGTATATATCATTAAGCATTATTATTATTATTATACATTATTAAACTTTTAATAGAGAAAAGCACATATAAGAAGTAACACAAGCTAGCAAATTAGTCAGGCTGTTTGCTCAGGTAGCAAGCCTCCATTCAACCCGCTGTGGCCTGTTTATAAAAATTCACCTCAAACCACTTCGAGATGGTTTGATGTATTGATGTTTTTGATGGCGGTTGATTCGTTTTCCACACACTTTTGGTTTAGCAATCTCTACTTAATTCAGTTTCTGTTTGACAACAAAACACTGACAGTATTTTTGTGTATTTAATTCAAAACATTTAGCCAGTGAAAGGTCAACAGAAATGCTAACTGTGGTAATAAATCAGTGCTACCATAATAAGATAGATGAGTGGTGTTCCTTTAGTTTCCAAGCTGTTGCTGATTCTGTTTTTCTTGACTAGAAATCACAAGTTCGTATCAACAGGTGGGTGGCAGGCATTGCCCTCTTGCTCGATAAAACTCCAGTCACGCAGGCACTTTCTTTAACATGTCTATGAACAGACTTTAAACGGTGTGAGGGGAAGCTTTCAGCACTTTTGAAAATATAAAAACTCTGCACATTTTGACACTGTAAAACTGCCATTTCCTAACAGAGACACTTTTGTTTGCAATGCCCCATTCATATGGATGCAGTCGTTCTTGTTCAACTCATTAGTGAACTTTCACAATTTCTGTGATTCAAAGGGTTCTACAGTACAGTTTCAACCATTCACACTCACATTTATACACCAATAAGAAGATCTGGAGACACCTGGAGACATTGAACCCACTGCCCTCCAGTTGTATGAAGTCTGCTCTACCCCTAAGCCCCAGTCGTCCCATTGAGCCTGAGCACAGTTGCTCCATAATTACAAGGAGTTAATTTACGAGAGACAGAAATCAATAAAAAGGAAAAAAAAAAAAAACAGTTTCAAAGCCATCAAAATATTGTTGTTCACAAAAATGTTAATTTTTTTTATTAAAAAGATCAAAAGATGCATATTTATTGTTCTGCTCTCTTAACTGCAGAAAACCTCACACAGAGTGGGAAAAAAAACACTCCTTAGATCTTTAAATTATTGTTTTGGAAATCTTTTTTTTTTTTTCTTTGGGTTAATTTGTGTCTTTGGACTCTTGCATTGTTTACAAGTGATCATTTTTGTCTAAGTATATTTCTCCTCAGAAGTGGTTTCAGCCAAAGTTTGGCTAAATCTTTAGGAATTTCCGTCCATCTTCCTGGAGCAGCAGCAGCAGCAGCAGCAATCTCTAAACTATTTACTGTGAGAGATGACAGACTTTTTGCGAGCTTTTTGTGAAATGCTTGAAGTAAAGGTGTGCTTTTTTTGCGTCAGCATGGAGTCTTTGCTGCCGGTTAACAGCACTTTGAGCCGGCGTTCGATTTTTGCCCCGGTGAGCTTCCACTCCACCGTGACAGAGAAGATTGGACGTCATTAAGGTCTGCAGCCCTTCCGCTATCCGGGGGTGTGTGAAATAGGCTCTTTTTGGCTGCCAAAAGTGTGGCCTGTTATTGTGTATCTCCATCTTTCATGTGAATTGAAAGATGGGAATTGTGTGTCAATTCCCTTTCATGTGAATTGACACACATCCACACAAAGGTTTGCAGCGCAGATGACCAGAGCTGCGTGTTCATCTTTTGGTGTCATTTACATGCTCTGTGTCCGTTTTTGCACGGCCCCTTCTGTGTTAGCTGGAGACTGCTCAGTGACTCACATCCCTAACGAGACGACACATTGTCAAGCCGTAAGAAAAAAGAAAAAAAGCTTCTGAGAAATATGATCGCTCCTGTAAAACGGGCCAATTATACCCCATTGACAACCTTCAAAAACCCACTTTTATTGGCCGATTCAGCCAAATAAAATTTTACTGCGCAAGCTGAGCGGGACGCCGTCGTTTTTGCATTGCTTTTTGAAGCTTAGCCTTTATATGATCCCCGTTATTACACCTCTGTGACATTTAAACTTTATTGAACAGGACTTTAAAATCTGTATGCAGTCTATAAAACTGGAATTTATTTCTTTCAGATGGGAGGAAAGTCCTCCAGCAGTGCAGCGCTGACTGGAGCAGACTGACGTGGCTTTCCTAAATTCAGAAATTTCTTCTTTAACACATCCATTTAAAACACGGCCACAAATACTGTGTAGCATTGATCTTATTTCTAGCAGCGACTTTTAACAAACAGTTATTAATGATACCTTTTTCTGATAGAATGTCAGATTGCACACTTTGGCAGACATGGGGAATGTGGAAAAATATTGTATTACAAAAGTATATTACTTCATGACAGGGACGAATGTAAGCAGAAGGAAAAAACTGTGCTTCCAACTGTGCTTCATCACCAGGGATGACTATTGAATAAATGGAGCCTTAGCTGAGCTCACATAGCTTTTTTAACTTTTGGGCTACATTATGAGCTGTAGAGTCGGCTCAGTGGTGGAGGTGTACAATCCGGAGTTTGTAGGTTTGATTTCAACTTCCTCTTGTCATGTGTTAATTAACCCCAGGCTGCCAATGGATCTGTGTACCAGTGTACAAATGTGTTCACATTTGTGAATGTGAATGGGTGAATGTATCTGTTCTCTAAGCACTCTGAGTGGTCAGTGCTCAGTGACTGAAATTCACTGTGTTTACATATTTATATTCTGTGACCTTTCTTCTTTTGTCAACATGTTCTAGTCCCTCACAATCTCCATATTGTCATTTCATCGTCATATTGTTTCCTCTTAAATTTAGACAGCAATGCATTAATATAAGTACAATTTAAATGTAATTTGAATCACGCAGTGTCTAAGCCCGGTCTGGCATTATGTCACTTTGCTGTGTTGACTTTCATTAGTATGGTCTGTAATTTTCAGAGAAATCCCCACGAATTATATCTGCTCACCTTTAAGCCTCAGCTCAATGCTGTTGAAAGTAAAGAAGTTAGAAGCAAATATTCAGTAACAAAAAAACACATGGCATACTTTTATTTTCAAAAATGAACTTGGTGTGGTTTTTCTTCTGAGTAATTTACTGGGGTTCCGCGTTCTAATAATCATCCCTTCAAATTTCTTTATATCTAATTTAGTAGATAAAAGAGAATAAATGCATTTCCTCGACAGCTTCCAGATGAAAAACTCCACCAGAAAATGGAAAGGCGCTGGTAGAAAGGTCCTGCCCTCCCCACCCCCCTGCCTCTGTGTAATTAAAAATGGGGTGTCTGTCAGTGGCTGCGGCTGCTTTGTGTGGCCCCATATGTTTGGGCGCCGATACAGGGAGGATTATTCTGTTTGGAAGCCTGATAACAGCCTGTTTATAACCTTGGCACAAACCGTAGCCTAATCTGGCAGCAACACTTCTCTCCCCACCTCCAACCCCCAAAATTTTCACAGAAAAACCATATTGGCTGTTTTTTTCCCCCTCCAGCTGGGGAAAAACGGTGAAAAACCTTATAGAGTCAGGTGTTTAGCCTATATCTCTCTTGTGCATGTTCAAATCTGCTCCACCTACAAAATAAGCCCGTGATGCTTCTTTTTCTTTTTGGATGGTTCTGATTGTGAATCCCAACTCAATTATGCGAGCTGTGGGTTTGTCTGTCTATCACCACGCTTTTTCAGATAGAAGGAAATATAACGCTTTCATTCCTGGATGGATGTGTCCTTCCTCTTTCAAGGTTTGAGTCACAAAGAATCACTTCAGCGCTGAACTTTTTCTTCCTTTTCTGGGTGTCAGTGCTCCCTTTGTTGGGAACTTTCATTTTTTATTTTTTTTTTTTATCTGCAGGCAGATTAATTCAACCTTTTGTTCTCTAAGCATATTGCCTTCGTGCGGGCTTTCACATGACTGAGTGTGTCATAATTTCTATTCCACCAATGAAAACTGCTTAGCGATTGGAGGCCCTTTGTTCTTTCAGAATAGCACTCCAAACTCGACTAATTGCCACATGACTGACTTTTTGAAATTAGTGGAACTCTATTGTTATTACCCAGTATGGAGGCCACATTCCTAATATATTATGCAAAAAGACATGCTGGTCTGTGCTTTAGTATAATTATGATAAAAGGCGATTATTGGTGGTTAGCAACTGGGTGAATTTACTGCAACTTGCATTTTAATATCTTTTATCATTTCTGCTAGCATAGACTTATTACTAAATGCTTCTGCAGGGGCCCGATGAGTCAGGGGGCTTTAGTCCTATCTAGCTAATTTATCCCAAAGGGAAATATGAAATAACCAAAATAAGACGCAAATAAAAAGGAAAATAATAGATGTAAGATGCTGCTGTGCCAGAGCTCCTAAAAGAACATTAAACATCCCAGAGGGTACAAGAAACAACAGTGAAGTAAAGAGTGGGAGGGAAGGACAGAAGACAAATAATTACGCTACCATTAAGTCTAGGGCTGTCTTGTGGCTTGAGATTTGTGATTTCAAAATACCTCAATGTTCCCTGTTAAAGTGAAGACAGACTAGCAAAATGCTATCCAGTTACTGTCAACATGTGTTTATGAATGTGCGCGCTTTAAACTTTACTTCCTGTTGTATTGGTACTTGAATAAACTTTTCATCACTTTATGCTCCCATTTCGAACATGTAAACTGTTAGTTCTCAAACATTTCAGGTTTTAGAGAACATCTCGGTCCACCTCTCTTCAGGTATTTGCAACATTTACACAGAGTCTGAGAACATCACAGTGTCATTATTACGAGTCCTGTGCTTGGTTTAAGGCAATAACAAGAAACGGGTTTTGCTCCAAAACTGTCGAGGAAGAAAACTTGGCCCATGCTGTTCCACATGTGGCTGGGCGACTCGTCGATGAAATGCCAAAGTGTTGAACAGAGAAACAAACCCGAGTTCCTGCAGAGGAAAACTATTCAATACTTTGCTTGTAAAAACAAATAAATGACTAAATATGAGGAGTCTCCTCTTGCCGACCCCACATTGCTGCAACCCGACCCTTTGAGAATCCCTATATTAGACCATACGTTGCTATCTCATGAAATATTTTATAAAAAATGAAAATACATTGTAATGAAATGTTCAAATGCCACTATTGTTTTAACAAAGATATTTTTTGTTTGCTTGGAAACTTTATTGCAGCTAATTTCTCTTTATTATTTAATTTCAAGTAAAATGTGTAATATAATCAGAAACAAAAAATTCTGAGTGCTCACTCATTAGTTATTATTATTAGACAATAAATAAAAAATAAGTGTAAACCCTTGATTGTAAAAGTTGGTGCAATCAGCCACTTGGTAAGTACAAATTGACACAGAGCCGTTTTAAAATATAAGGTGTTGTAAGGAAAACTAAAATTTTACAGATAGGAAATGTTCCCATCTGTAAAAAGCAGCTACAGACTGAACAAATCATGTCAAGCACTCGTGTCTCTTATCCTTTGTTCTTTGATGCTTCTAAACTTTATTATGCTCCTGCCCAAAAGGCCCTGTCTTCAAAATTCCTTCATGAATGAAGCATTGCAAAGGGAAGTTTCCCACATGTAGGTACTTTGTGAGGTCTTTTTATAAATGAATGTATTTTTCAAAAGGCTGTAAAGATTTTTCTTTTACTTCATCCATGATAATTCAGTTTGAAAAATGTATGGCGCTCGTGAATTCTTATGAAACCAGGTTTGCAATAATTCTCAATCCTGAACCTTTACTTGTATTTTTACACCTAAGCGTTGGCACATTTATTGAAGTAAATGTTCTATACTTCTGCTACTATCGGCAGTGACTAAGTGTAATTACGTACGACAGCATATTTGCTTTTCTGCTCCTACAGTCTGGGAACAAAGCTCTTCGCCCACATCCTGCGGCACACATAATCCTTTGCAGGTCTCACCTTAAACGTTAACGTTAATAAGAGGGTTCCAACCTCGCTGATGAGTTACCTGGGTGCTGAATAACAGCCGCTCTCTGTAATGCACTGTATGCAAGGACCCTTAACCAGCAAACTGTGGGGAGAGGGAGCGCTCGGAGTGGCAGGCAAAGAGAACTGTCAACCTGTCACATTTCTCCCTCCTCTTCCCCCTGATAAATTAAAGTTACACAGTGTGCGAGTTGTAGCAGCGGAAGGCTGTGCAGAAAGCCTGGCTCCTCAGGTCTCAGGAGATAGCTGGCAACTAGGTCAGACTGATAATGTAATCCGCTGACTAGATCCTGTGCCCACTACAACCAAAGTAGAAAGGCATGGCAAGTAGAAAAGAAAAAAGAAAAAAAAAAACAGGAAAGGCAAATAAATCGCAACTGCTATAGGTGCGATTTATGTGCACATTCCCTTGCTGGTTACAGTTAATCGGGTATATAAAAGAGTAATGCTAATGCTGCCTATTGTGAGCAACTGTATACTGATAACAAACCCACCTGCTTACAGTATGTGCACCTGCACCTACCTGATTATTCAAAAGCTTCATCCATGTCAATAACCGTCACAGTCCTCACCGGGGAATCTTATTTACACGGATTCTCTTTTGCACGTTATCTTTGCACCACATACTGCACTGCACACGCACAGCAAAATAGCGGCAAGCAGGGTTGCTGGGAGAAAGTGACAAGAATAAGTCTCTGCATCAGCAAGGTGCATTTTCATTCCCATGCAGCACTCCACAGAGGCTCGGTGGGCCCACTGTGACAACTCTGCCTCCCTGCAGGTGTGGAAATGAAACAGCGCCTATAAATAGCCCAGCCAGCTGGGAGTAGAGAGCTGTAGAGCCGGGGGGTGGGGGGCGGGGGGAGTAGGGTGTGTTGTTGGTGGGTGGAGGTGGAAAGCGGTCCAGCTGGGGATGCAGGTGTGTAGAAGCTGACCGACAGAATACGAGTGTTGTCTCACCCAGGGGGCTGAGGGGGAGGCGAGGTGGAGCTGCAATGCGATCCAGTTTTAAAAGTGGAGAACCTATAAAAGAAAATACTCTGAATATATCAAGTTACATCTGATGAACTGCTAATGTTTAACCTCTCTTTGAGTATCAAAATACTTCTGTGGTTGTGCTTAATTATGCAATTAGATGTAAGAGTATATTATGTTGAAAATTGATGTAGGAGGATGGATGTTTTTCAGACCTTTCACAAAAAAATCTTAAAAGTGTGTTATTCACACTTATAAGATTTAGTCTCAGACCTCAAAATAAAATCCAGTGCAACCAAATTACTTCATAAATCACCAGATTAGAAAAGACTGTCCACATGTGTGTAATTTAGTATAAATCTGGCCATTCTGTGAAGAACGATAGAAAACATTAGTGAACAAGGACAACCAAGGAACGCAGAATACAGATGGGGGGGAAAAGTTGTGGAGAAGCGTAAAGCTGGGTTAGGTTATAACACACATTTCCAAGCTTAGATCATCTCATAGAGCAATGCAGTCTATCATTAGATCCACAGCTTAAGTGGAACAATGTGTCCACATTACTACTATTAGTCATGCACTACTCATTGGCTCTTAATGGAACAGTGTCTAGAAGATACCATTCATTTCAAAAGTGAAGCAGCGCCAACATTTTAACAGTAGCTTTTAAAAAAAACAGTTGACATGCAGCATAAAAAAAAATAAAATAAAAAAAACCATTGTTGAAAAAATAAAAACATAAGCTCAGGGGACATGTATGCAAAACGTAAAAAGTAAGTGTTACATGTAAAACTGCAACTTCTTTGTGCAATTTAGAACTGCATCCTTCATTCATTCATTAGGATAATTACTGTTTTAAATAATTGTCTGTTTTAATTTGTGACTTCCTGTTGACATGCTAAACAAAACAGTAACATTCTGATTAAGAAAGACAGCAGCTTTAACGTAAAAATCACATTACAGTACCGACAGAGAAAATGAATATTTTGGTGTTTAGGATATCATTTCGTTTTCTGTAGCAGTGCTGGATTAGGTAGACATCCAAATAAAGCTGAAAAAAAAAAAAAAAACAACATTAATGCTGTTTCCATCGCTACCGTGTTTTCTCACTGCTGCAGACAGTAACAGAGCTTTCCAAGTCCCAGTATTGCCATGCCATCTGCACTAAAGGAGCCAGTCAAACAGTGGAAATATCGCTCAGAAGTAAAGTGTCTTCCCTACAATATAATTATGCAGAAACTGGATACTGTATGTTCTGAATGCATGGCATCCAGTATGCTGATCTATCAATCCATTCAGACAAGGACATCCTTGCTCTTCTATTGCACACCTCATTATATAGACACAGCTGAGCCCGGGATCAACACGAGTGTTGCATGTTGTCTGAGTGTCTGAGTTGAGTGCAGAGTCTTAGCACAGGAAACCAAAACCTCACCAAGCTGCAATGATACACATGCTGTCTGTCTTCACGTGTGTCGTTTCAGACAGAGCTCAATAGTGACACCTGCTTTTTGTGCTCTCAGTTAAACATTTCTGTCTAAAACCTGGACGTAATACTTGCTTCACTGATTGACCCACAACACTCAACCTGCTCTCTTTTTTTTCATATGTTAAGTCTTTTTAAAGACAAAAAGGGTGTGGCTCTGTATAGTAGTTTCATTCAGTTCAATTCAAATAAAAAACAAATACTTTTTTTGATTCGAAAGGGAAATTAAATGTTACTGTAATCAAATTTAGACTCCATGAATTTATAGGATCACTGTTAGCACAGAAGTATAGAACAAACTGTGCATAACTTGATCAAAATCGTAAACCAGCAATCACTTATAATGCTAAAAAATAATGCATAGATTATTACACTGAGGTTTCTTATTTTTATCTTTATTTTAATACAAAGAGCAAGGAGTGAGAATAAACAGCTGTGCTACTCAGTTGTAGTTTCTAAATGTTTATTGTGCAGAATATCACACCTAAGTTATTTTGCCCTTTATGTAGCATCCCTAGTGTATGGCTTTTTTATTTATTCATTTATTTTAAAAGCATTATGGTTTTCAGAACCAGAAATAATTCAAACCAACCTCATTTGTCTTTATTGTCATGGAAAATTTAGAATGTCTTTATACTGGCTTTTTTGTTGTTGTTTTCAGTTGTTGGCATTTTGATAAATAAGTATGTTGGTCTAGACATGAGAAAAATAAAGCAGTCTTGAAAAACCAGTCCTGATTTTTTTTTTTTTTTTTATTTAAAAAAATCAGGACTTTTTTTTGTAAAAAAAAGTCGGTCTTTTTTAAAAGACAGACAAATCTTGTGTGATTTTTTTTTTATTCTCTCCCAATCTGAATCCATGATGTGAAAATCATAGGGTTCTGCTGTGTCATGACCTTGTAGGTTACTTTCCTGTTACATCACCCTATTATCTAATTTTTGTTTTCATATTAAAGGATCGACTGGCAATCTATGAATTAAATTTGAATGCTGTGTGAGTGCTCCCAAGTCAGATAATTAGCTAAATCAATCACACAGTAAATGATGCCATCCGTTTCACTTGTGGTTTTAGGCATCGATCATCCTGAGGAGAGTAGAGCGTCTTCATAGTGGCGTGAGATTAAGTGCTGCTATCAGGTCACTGCCGTGTTATTTGAATGGTATTTCTGTTGATTCTATCAAAGGATGACACAAATCTGGCACACATATCATCTATTCCAAGCTGCTGGAAAAAGTTTCTGGAAGCTTGGCTAGCCGGTCATCAAAATATGCAAACTATAGTGTAGGAAGGACATGGGAGCATTATTATTTTACTATGGTATTGTGTCTTCCCAAAACATTTAAATGAAAGTCAAATAGATCCACAGTATGGTGACAGGGTTAATAAGAAAAATATGTCGGAAGATTTGATCTGTTTTGAAACTGGAGCTTTTTAAAACATTGGAAGGCACTTATACTGGTTTCTTGCACATGCCCATAGTAGAAAGAAGTGTTTTTAATTTTGACCTCTTACGGCATGTCAACAAGGTTTGAACTTGAATTCAACAGCCGTCTGTCACACGTCTGTCATATATTCGGATGGGACATAACGGTTTGAGGTTTGCACAGGACTGCCTGGCTAGTATATCAGTATGTTCTGCTACAGAGCTGCAGTGTCTTTATTGTCTGTAAGCTTCAGCTTTTAGGGCAGAAAATTCTGCTTTCATTTCCAGCAGATGACTTCATGGGGTGTTCATGTAAATGACATCTAGCACTTGCACACTGGTGCATGCATTAATGCATTAATTCCTCACCGCTATGCGCCTTTTTTTTTTTTACGCTGGAGGCAGAATGACACATTCTCATCAAAAACATATTCCCCCACTTACAGCTCCACGCCGTTCAGGCTCTCTCACACACACCCACACATGCGCACACACACACGCATTTTAGTGCTGATTGACAGCAGGAGCTCCCTCTGACCTAGTATTCTGCAACAGTGGGACGATCCCATAGGCTTGTGATTAATGACTTAGGCTTTATCCGCTAGTAGAGTGGTAGGCCTGCCAGCCAGGCCACTTAGACTGCTTGGACCACTACCTCTGCTGTAAACACACTCTCGCTCTCTGCAACTGTTTTTCTCCACAACTCACTCTCTTGCCTGCAGGCTCTGCATCGTCATATTCATTCTTACAACTCTAACTCGTTGCCCCACCTCCAACAAACACAGAGGAAACACACCTTTGCATTCACACAGTGTTCCCATGAACTTTTTCTCACCCTGTGGCAATCTCTAGTTGAATTTTATTTGCATTATTTCCACATCAGGACAGGTGTGACAGAGTAAAAAAATATATATATAATTTGTTTGTCTTTTACATTCTTTGTTTGCTTAAGCAAATTGCTTACCCCAGATTTTTTTTTTCTTTTAAAGAACTGTTCATGTCCCCAGGTCATATGCAAAAAAAAAAAAAAAAAATGTCCAAGCCTTTGATTGCTTGCATTACTTTTATGAAGTAAACCAATCATCTTTAGTGTGTTTTTCTCGAGCACAACTCACAGGAATTTCTCTCATTGTGAAAACATATAAATAACACAAGACTGTATGGCAGAGCTAAACCAGTCTGACTTATTTTTTTCTTGACAGTAAGCTCCATCGCAAAAGCTCGGAGATGATATTTTTTGTGCTGAAGTAAATCTCTCCAGGGTAACCACGTTTATGCCACTTTGGACCCTTTTAAACACTTAGCCAGTCAGTCTACCTGCAAGAAGACACACTTCGACAAGACGCTTTAGTTTTTGATGACAAATTGAAGACATTTATGCTTTGAGCAACACTGTTGATTAGGTTGATGTATAAGTTGTTTTACATCAACCTAAAGTTATATGCTGTATTTAGGATTTTTTTTTTTTTAATGCAAAAAACGAAAGGGACTGATTTTCACAAACTGCTCTTGTGAATCTGTACTTAGTGTAGAATGCTCAATACGTTACATAGCAACGTTATAAATGTTGAAAATGGGGTGATTTCAATGTGTTCAGCTATGACTCTGTACCACTCTGAGAAAACAATGCAAATTTTATTATTTATGGAACAGTAAAATGTTTGTCATACTATCCATTACAAGCTTATTTCTAATGGAGAGGTGTATGTTTAACACAGTTTCTAAAAAGGAATTTTTTTTGCTGTCTGAAAGTACTATTATATAATTATATAAGTACTATTATATAATTATTTTGACATTTACAAAATAATTATTGCTATTTAAATTTAAATACAACCTAATTCTTTAGGCAATAACAAATCCATAAAATGACGTAAAATGCACAGAAAATGCTTACATCTGGAACGTAAAAGTCAAATAAAAATCTGCTTGTTTGACAAAACAAACACTGAAATGTGTTTAACTGTCTGATGTTTTATCTAGGAACCAATTGCTGGTATATTAAAATTAAAGGAAAGATTAATTGAGAAAAATAGCTTTTGACTGCAGCGATGGACCAGTAAGTTCACTGAACACATAAGAGTTATTGCATCCTAATTGGAACATAATTTTAAGGTGCAGAAACAGAATATACATCAAGTCTAAACCATAACATAATTAATTATGAGTAATAACACTCATTGTTCTTTTCTTTATTGACACTTTAATGCCTGAGCATCATTTTTGAGATGCTAGAGGGCTGAGATTATGGCAGTTTAACATCCTTTTGAAATCCTATTCAATTAATTAGTAAAATGTGCTTGATAGTTTGGATTGAAAATGTAGTGAGTAAATACAATTCTTAACTTGTTTTGCTATAATCTGAAAGCATATGTAGCGAAATGAGAAACAAATGGTTAAACCCCTAAATGCACCTGTGTTACTTAGAAACTCAGGTTAAGTACCTCAAAATTGTTCTTTCTGCACTTTGTTGCTCCTGCAGCTTTAACCTTCATTCTAAAAGACCCACTACGCTGTAAAACGATGTACTAATATATTTAGCTTTGCTACAGTTTGTCATAAGACTACAAAAGTCTTTTTTGTAGTTTTGTTATGTGTGATCTGAGCTTGTGGAAGTCTTTATGGCTGCGATTCAGTCTAGCTGTAAAGTCTGATAGCAGTTAACCTATCAGACCTTTAAGACATATGTCTAAAAGAAGAACAAATATTAACATTCATAACAGCCCAGGGTTTCTATTAGTTGTAGTAACCGGGTCAGATGTTCCTTCCTTTGACATCTTGATGCATGGACTAATAGATTCTCAGTTTCACTTCTTTCTATATATAGAAAGGAAAGCAGGATCGTATCTATTTACAGATGTCGGTTGGCTAACATCATTACCATGCCATTTTAAAGCACTCAGTGACCACTTCTGCTTTACGGAGAGAAGCATTGTCATCGTGGAAGATATTGCTCCCAGTGGATATAAGATGCATCTCACAATAATCTAAGTAGCTATTCAGAGTCTTCCTTACTAGTAGGAAATACTACAGATTCAATAATAAGACTCTTAATGAACTCTGCCCACCAGGCCACAACATTTCACTGGATTGTTCTATAAATACAGTGCCTTACATAAGGCCATAAGTCATACATGTAGTTTTCCACAAGCAAACATGTGGAACAAGATACTCTGCTCAAAGGAGATCAAAATGTCACAAAATGTTATTATGTGTGGTGATAACCTGTGAAACCTGTTGATGGCCGCATCATGCTGTGGGGCTGTTTTCCTTCAGCAAGTCCAAGAGGCTGGTCACAGTAGATGGAAGGATGGATGAAGCTAAAGTCTTGGAAGATTACAGGCTGTAAAAGTCTTGGAACTGAAGTTCAGCTTCACCGTATAAATGAGAGTAAACATAAAATCATAACAGGATGGTTTTAGACCATAGCGGACCTAAATCTGGTAATCTGAGGCAAAGCTTGAAAACTGCTGATTGTTTACGCAATCTATTCTATCTATTTGAGCCAGAGTTGAGTTGATTGTAAAGAAAAATGGACAATTGAGCCATGCAAAACCTGCAGCTGTAATTGCTGCTAAAGTTTGGATCACAAAGTATTGAATCAGGAGTTTCAACACATGCACACCACACTTATCAGATTTTAGTCATTGAGAAAAAAAAATCATAGATTTTTACATACTTTCTGTTGGGCTACCACATAAAACCCAACAACCTATACAAAAGTTTGGCGGAAAAAAAACTTTTAGGATTGTGAATACTTTTACAAGGTACTGTAATGAGAGTTTAATAAAATAGAGGGAGCCATGTTTGCTCTCTGTTGATGGCTGTGTGGAATTCATGTTCACATGTTGTCAAGTGAAACTAAGCACAGTGAAGCAGAACTACAAGCTCTGCTTTCTATGAGCGGCCATATGGCAGGTGTCCTTGCGTGCTAGCTTAAGGGAGCCTTTCTCCCCGAAATGGAGCAATTCTGTTCAGCAAGGAACCCAATTCTCTATCTGCTCTATATGTTTATCAGACCCTGCCCCCATCAACTACCCATGGGTATCAGAAGCCCCAGCAGATCACCTTATGACATCCCAGGCAGACCCGGTCTGCTTCCGTCACGTAGCCTCTGCCTCCTTGCTTGACGAAAAGCCCACCCCTTCTCGTGTAGCCCATGCACCGTGCCTCCAGATGTAGCTTAATTTACTGCGACTCTGCTAATTGCTGTAATTAAGGATTAATTACTGTTAATTACCTTCGCATAAACTCATCAACAGTCAAAGAGCGGGGCCTTATGAAATGTGCCACACGCAGGAACACACACCGAGGGGACTCCAGGGGGGTTTGTTTTATCGGACCTCTTGTTTCACGGTTTGTCCTGCTGCGTGGGGGCGACTTGTCGGACAACAGTTAGGGCAGGACATTAACTATCAGAGGCGATGTCCTCTGGGCTCCCAACACTTCACACATCACATCCTTACCAACTGTTGTCCAGGACAGCATCCTTATGCTGGCTGTCGTTTGACTTTGGGATGGCATTTATTTTCTGAACATATGAAGGAATTTGGTGCTAGTAAACTGTAAATAATCTCTCCTAAAAAACTTCGACAAGCTTCTGCCAGGTTTGCTCTTTGATAAGGTCGGACCGAAACTGATATTTAAAAATCACTTTCAAACTTTAAAATATGTGGATTTGTTTTTTATTTTTTAAAAAGGCAACATTTTAGCCTTTTCTTGAATTAAGCTTTTAATTCACCTGCTTTTAGTAAAAGCAGGTGAACAATACAACTGAGATGACAAATGATTCAGAAGTTGCAGAAGAACCCAGGAAAACTTGATTGTGTCCACCTGACGATTTTTGTTCCTGATAGCAGAAAAAGAAAAAGAAAATGTCCATGTCCACCTGCATGTTTCCATGAGCTGTTAAACACCCAAGATTATTGTACAGTGCTTCAACCTTTTTTGTTTTGAACAAACAAAAGCCAGATGTTCGCTGGGTTCTACTGAGGTTTTGTTTTTGTCCAGTTTGAAAAAATGAAAATGCTCTTCCCTGTGGTGCATGTCCCTTTTTGCACCTTAAAAACGACTGTCCTTCAGCAATGCAGTAAAAAGTATTAAACAGGCTAAGGTCTAAAGGAAATATGGAAATAAAGGAAGAGATACAAACTTGAGTGACAGCAAAGCAGAGAAATAATTTGTCATCTGTTTTATCTTCTTATAAGCAGAAATTTCTAAGTCATGAAACTCAAAGTTGACTTAGAAGAGTTGTTATTCTAGAACAATGCTTCCAGCCAACTTCAAATCATTAATCCTGCAACAAACTCCTACCTAACCAATCCACCAAATAACCAACTAACTGAACGCTAGTGATTTTGGATAGTGGGAGGAAGCTGGATTACTCAGTGAGAACACACACATGCACTGGGAGACCATGCAAACTTCAGACTCCAGGCCCAGGATTTGAACCCAGGACCTTCTTGCTGCAACGCAACAGTGCTACAAACTCTGCCACATAAAATGTAAAAATATCTGAAATAAAAACTTTTTATGCTTATTTTTGACAATTTGATTCTCAGTACATTTTTTGCACACAATGCTATACAACTTCCTTTAGTGAACGTGTCAGATAGAACAAACTACGAAGATACTTTGACATCGGCCTGTTTGCTAATAGTATTCAGTCACTGAACATATTAATGGACAAATCCGACTGCTTTCCATAACTGGAACTGATGCACAACTATGTTGTGTTCAATATCAATTTGCTGATCTGACTTCAGAGATAAATGCATTAGTAGAAGTTAACACTTGGTTCTGCTCCATTGTCATCTTCTTCAGGTCAAACAGGGAGTTCTTCATTTTCTGATGAAACAAATGCAATATTTATAAACTTTAAAAACTAATTTGTTATCTGTTGGTGGTTATCATTGTTAATTCATTTGTATGTGTCTTGCAAAGTAATTAAAGTAAAGATTTTCTGTGAGTACAACTGGATAGGCAGCCCATAGACCACCAGTCGTACCAGTGGTACCAGTTGTACAATCAGAACAAATCTAGGCAGAGATGAATCCCTGTTTTTATGCACCTGTCCAGTTCGTAAAAGTATTATTTCAGATGCAGGATTTAAAATTTGTCAAAATGTCTGTCGGCTGTCACGTGCAAATAAAACATGCATAAAAATTATGCTTGACTGTGAATCATTACTAAGCCTTTTCCAGGTCTCAAAGAAGAGTGTTAGTAGTCCTTTGTGTATTTAGTGTTTGCCTTTACACAGTGACACACTCTCTCTTTCTCTCTCTCTCTCTCTCTCTCTCTCTCTCTGCTGGGATGTCTTTGTGTCTCTGCTTGCAGCCTTCAAGCTCGTGACTACTCCACAGCTCCTCAGTTATTGAGCCACTGCTGTTCCCAGCACAGCCTGAAGCTGGTAGAAACTATACTAGCAGAGCATGAGTTTGATTCAATCAATGAGTTATATATATTTTAAGACACCTTTAGAAAGACCGACTGCCAGGGGCTAATGTATTGCCCGTTTTGAATAATGAATTATTTTAATGAAGGCTTTTTAAAGGGGGTGTTTGGCGTTGGTGGCGGGGCGGTGCTCTGAATGGTCTTCTCCTCTGGCGCTGGCTGCCTCATTATCAGGCCAGCCCCTCAGGCCTCAAACTGGCCTGCTTAAGCCTCAGATGATGACGATAATTACCGTTATTAGGAGTAGCTGCAGGGGGAACTTGTTCTGAAAAACACCAAGCTGAGTTCTTCCCCTTGCTTGCTGCCGCCACCGCTGTCGCATGAGAAACCCGACGATCGCCAGTCGGAGAAAGCCAGAAAGGGAAAGAGACAGAGGGAAAGCAGGACTAGAAAAAGCAGGGGATGAGGGGAGCGGCCACCAAATCCGCCTAATGTGACGCCTGTCAGCTCGTCTCCCACCAGCTGTCACCTCCCAAATGCATCGGGGTTCATTTTTTTAATTGACACCTCGCTTTCCTATTCCATTTCTATTTTTCGCCTTTCATTCTCCCTCCATCAGTCTCCTCCCTCCCAGCCTGTACTGTCCACATCTCCTTGTCTAGGCCTGTCTCTCTACTATTTCTTTGGTGCTTTTTTCCCCCCCTTGTCCTTGGTAATCCCCATCCCCTCACCACAGTGTCAGATACAACACTTCAACTCTGGCCCCTTTCTGCACATGATACTCAGATGGCTGATAAAACATAAAGCTGCTTTAGAGGTACTTTATGACTATGCCCTCGCGTACTGAAGCTGCACAGCTTCCCATTACCTTGTGACGGGAAGAGCATTTTGGGTCTTACGATGTTTTCTAAAAAGGTTTTTCATTGTTTAGTAGTTAGAATATCTTTATGTCACAAGCAGCTTGCATGTAAATAAGTTAAAAAATGGAAAATGGTTTTAGGTGTCTTTTTTTTTGTTGTTGTTGTTTGTTTGTTTGTTGTGTTTCAATAGCAGAAGAGAAATATAGCATATTTCTGTTATTTGTCCCTGATTTGCCTTGTTTACAATTTAACAGTTTTTTCCCCTTAAAAATGCTTTTAGAACTGAATTTCCTAAGAAGGCATAAAAGTAGACAAACAAACCTTTGGTTTGACTGAGTGAAGGTCTGCTACTGGTTTTATATTTACACTCCTTGAGAGCATATACGATATTTAAGGTTATCATACATTTAGTTCAAGCCCACCAATTTTACTGCCATAAAATTATACCAGTATGGGTTTTATTTTTCAGTTAGTTATCAAGCATTTCATTATAATTGTGGCACCTTCCACACATCACATTGTTCTGTCTTGATATTATTGGTTTTATTTCTGCAAGGTCAGCACATATAGGAGATAAAAATCAGTATTTTTTCCTTTGCTTCAGAAACAGATATTTTTTTTTCACAGAGCAAAAGACTAGAATGTTTCTTGAAGTCTCATTAATTTCAGTATTTATGCTTTTTGCTCTTAGTTTGCATTTGTGTTTGGGTCACTGGAAAAGTTTGTATTGTTGAAACTGATCTGTAGCTGTTTAAAACCTGGACACTGTTAACCAGGAAATGCCTGTGCAGGTAGCAGTCCAGGGGCTTTTCATTTAGAAAAAAAAATAAAATCAGTCTTTTTCTTGTCTGTTTGTGAAGAAATGTTTAAAATACCAAACTGATGCTTTTAAAAACATTTGGAAAAATAATCTTTTTCAGCTGTGCATGAGAAAAATCAAGAGCTCAAAATTAATGTAAAGTTTGATAGTTGACATAAACAATATTAACAGTGGCTTGATTGGCATTCTCGGTGGACCAAATCTGCAGGTTCTCGCCACTTTGTCGGTCAGCTGCGCATTGCTGCTTCTGATGAAGGCTGTGATTTTTGGCACTGTATCGAATGCAGATGAGGACAGGAGCTGAACTCCTGGAAGGAGCCGGGGGAGGGGAAGCGGGTTTGTATTAGTGATACTTGTCATGTCTGCTGTAAATCACGCTGCTTTTTTTTTTTTTTTTGCTTTTTTTTTTTCTGGTTCCCAGGTTGTTGTTGTTTTGTCTCAGAATGCTGTGTGGCAGGGATGAATGGTGGTGATGTTACATTATCATGTGGCTGTCGCTTTCGCTCCTGCTGACTGCTCTGTGACAGGCCCACACAGAGAAACACGCACACACTCAGAGATTTGTGTCAGGAGCAGGCCTGATTTATTAACTGCTGAAACCCTAGATGACGTGTACCCACACAATCAATAGGGAGCGCAGCCACTGCCTGGTCCTCTCTGGGGTCATGTGATGTGGATAAGAAAGGACACACAAACACACACATATCTGCACCACAGGCCTGCAGAGTGTATTGCATTACTTTATTGATGGGAAATGGATCCAGTCCAGTGTTTTGCTGCCAGTTAGAGACATAGGGGATAAACTTTCATCAAGGCCGTCAGGGACATCACTCCTGCCTTGTTTGATTTTAAATCTGCGTAATTGTGACAGAATGCTTTAGCATCATCATTTAAACATGTTTTTATTTAAACATGCTCTCAGAGCCAGATGTGGGCTCAGGACGACTTCTCAATATGGATGAACAGCTCCTTACAAAAACAACATACTTTCGCAACTTATGTTTTGTTACATCATAACTACAAACTGTAGTTTGTTAGGACTTTTTATGATGTACCACCAAAACGCAGCACGCAATTTTAAGGTGGAAGAAAGTAAGTCATGGGTTTTGGGTTTCTTTTGTTTGTTTAGATTTTTTACAAATAAAACCTTGAAAAGCATTTGTATTCAACCTTCTGACTCAGTAATGTTGTAGATACACTCTTTACTGCCACCACGGTGTGCATCGACTGAAATTGTGTCCAGTTTTTAACTAATAATTCATTCTCAGCCAGACTGGATGGAGACTATCAAGTCTGCCACCAATTTTGTTTTGGATTGATGTCAAGACTTTCGCTAGACCATTGTATGACATGAACAGGCTCCAATGAAGGTGTGACTATAAATTGAGAGTTGTTGTCCTTCCCCCACAGCCACAAGTTTTTTTGAAATCTTTACCATTTGTTCTTTCTGGTTTCCCCTTCATAACTCTCCATCCATCTCCCTATAAACTCTGACCAATTGCCCCGCACCATGACATCATGACATCATGACACTCCCCCCGCCATGTTGGACTGTGTGCTTAGAATGATGTGTGATTTTCTACCACACATGGCGTTTTGCACTCAATTCACAACTCTTTCTTTCACATCTTTGCTGTGTCCCTTGCACTGCAAAAAAATTTTTTAAAAGCACAGTTCTTCTTCTTGCTTTGTTTCAACATTGGCTTTCTTCTGGTCGCTGTGGCTTTCATGAGGCCGGATGCTAAGCACACTAAATTTGACACATTCTCCCACCTTTGTTGTGGATCTGTGCAGCTCCTTTGCAGTTGTGCCATTAAAATTTCTCCATAACTTTAACCTTAACTTAGTTGTTGTACAATTTATTCTGAGACAAGGGGACTCTGACTACTATCTAGGTGACTTCTGAAACCACTTCGTTACACTGGATTTCATTTATCCATTCATTTATGTCTATCAGAGTTAAAGAGGCACAACACACTTTTCAGACTTTATTAGAAAATGCCTTGAGGTGTATGATTCTAATGACAAAACCTGTAAAACTTTCAGGGTTATAAATATTCTCACAAGGCACAGAAAATGTCATTTGTTCAAAACCACATATCTGGGTAACATGTTTTGTATTTTTCTGTATGTGTCCAGCGCGTCTCAACTCCCCCCTTCATGAGTGGGTGCCTTGATCGCTGTGTTTATTTACAATCTTAACACTACGCCCCGGCTGTGCCTGTTGTTTGCAAACAGGCAGCAGTGGACATGAGCCAGCTCTTAAGGAAATAAAACAGGAGCAGGAATTAATTTTATCAGTAAATAAACAAAAGGCTTATTCTTAGAGGCCCATTTATTATTCAGGAAGCTGCTCCGGAGCTGTTTATGTTTCTTTTCTTTTTTTTTTTTTTTTTTTTGTTAACGCTTCTGCCTTTTTTGGGTTTGGCGGCCCACATCTCTAAGAAAGGAATTTAACAAGAGTATAACACAAATGAAAAGGAGAGAAAAAGCGAAGTGAGGGGGGTTGGTGATGGAGAGGGGAATTGTGTCCTCTCATTGTTCAATTAAGCCTGTCAGTAATGATCAAGATGAGATGATGGCCATCTTCCTTTTATAGATACTAATCAGAGACTGATGAAGTAAGAGAACCCTCCTGCCCCCATCCCTTCCTCCTCTTTGTCGCGACAATAGACTATAAAATGTGTATTAAAGGTTTTTGGTGTTATTGTGCCGTACATGATTTATAGTAATAGAGGCCACTTCCCACTGTCAGGTGATTACGTTAATGTATAGTCCATGGTTGCAAAGTTCACAGCGAAGCACTCCGACTGCCATTGAGGTCTAATCGATTTCATTGCTATTACTGAACAGGAATAAATAAAGCTGATGGCTGTGGTTAGGGTAATTATGCCACAGCACAGTGGATTGTTTGATTTTCCTTATTAATTGTATTTATTTAATCCATTTCATGCTTTTAGTTGTGCACTCAGGGAGTTGGAGGGAATGAATAAATCACTCTTAGGCTCATTAGATTCCCCCTCTGGTTGGGATGTTGTGACTGTTTTGTCAGAATCAAATTGGCGAGTGTTATAATTTCCCGCCGGTGTGATTCACATGAAAAATTTCCAGATATTCATCTACCGTCGTGCACACACACACACGCGCGCGTCTGCTCCCCATCTGAACTCCTGACCTTTTCCAGCCGTCTGATGGCCATTGACATTTGCCTCTTGAGCGGAGCTTGCTCACGTTTCGGAGCTGATGGGAATGGATGATGTTATTGCTGGAGGAGAAAAAGGGAGGGAAAAGAGAAAAAGGAGGAGGGGGTTGGCAAGATGAAAAGAGGTGGGAGCTCCCCGTGCCGGCCCTAGAATCCATCTGGACCCCCTACTCGGCAGAAAGGTCACAGGGCGACCGAGCCTTACATCCTCCTTACAAAGGAGCCGTCGCCGCGACCTGAGCCTGTTCAGCTGCAATATGGCTCTGCTGCTCTGTCACACATCCTGCCATTCACCCTCACTGTCTACACACATCAGACAGGAGACATGCGGAGTGTACTCTGGCACTAGGAGAGATGCATTGTTAAAAAGTGTGGCGTCTTTGTCCTTGAAGACAGTGGCTGGAATGGAGGGCTGCACCTGGTCGGCTGTTTTCTACGTCTCAGAGGAAAGGAAGATGCTCGGCTTCTTTACCGAGGGAGCCTTCTGGTGGCTGAAACAGGCAGGACAGCAACAATTTCCACAGAGGTGGTGGAACATCTGCCTGCTTAAATCGTGCAGATAAATAGAAACGGTGTCTGTACCTTGTTATTGTTCGCAAGGAATTGAGGAGCCATATTAATCACGATCCATTTTAGTTTTATCCATTTTTACTTTTTGTTCAAAACTATATGTAAATAAACTGCTACACCAGGTTTCCTTGGAAACAGAACAAGTCCTCTTCAGATCATCATAGAAATAGAGGTCTGTTTTTTCTAATTAGAAACAATTTGTGATAGAGTTAAAAAAAAAAAAAAGTGATAAACAACAGCACATGTCATTTTAATGGAATTCTGCATGAAATAATAAAACAGAAATCAATAGCATAAAATGTTTTATGTACATGAGGAGAGAATGTGTCAAACTGCAAGCAGGGCATTGCTGTAACCAGGGGTTTGCTAAAAAGAAAAAAAAATCACCCAAATCACACTTTACACTGTCGTCAGTTTCCTATTTTATCATTTACTCCAGTTAGCTTGGCTTACAAAAGCAGCAGACACCACGCATATTTCCTAACATGTAAATTTTCTTAACAGTGACATTTCAAAAGGCTGCCAACATTTTTAAGTTCAGCACAGTACTTAACAGACTGAGGTTGAAAGCTTGCAGTGTAGCTGCATTCCAGTTTGTTGTACATTATCCAGCTTTCTTGTTATCTGCTACAAGGCTTTCTCTCATTGAAAATACAGTATAGATTCAGAATCCATAATCTAGGTGTGACCATTAAGGGCAAATGATAGTCCATCCAAGTGGCCAAATATGATTGGTCACATGTTTTGTCATGTAAAAATAAACATTGAAACCCACCACTGCATCAAACCAATTTGTGTACACATCGATGTTACGAAGTGATTTGAGACTTTATATTTCATAAACATCTACTAAATTTCATAAATTAAGACAATCAGTATTTGATAACTAGGTAATAAAATTACCTTAATGGTTTCTGATTAAGTTTAAACTGATTACCACTCTGCTTTTGCATGGTATCTGTGTTTATATAGTTTACCTTTTAATACTTATGTTTTGCAGTTATTTAATTCTATCTTCCTTACTCCATTATAGCTATGTGCTTTTAATCAACTACTATGCATCATGCATGCCATATTAATGTGTTTTCTGCTAAAAACCCATCAGCTAAAGACTAAATGTAGAGTGTACATACAGAGAGAAAAAGATGAGATCTCGTTAAAGGGTTGTGTTCATTTTAAATGAATTTATAGATCGAATTGATGAAATTTTCTCCTTTTTATGGTCTTGCAGACTCTGAAGCTGCAGATTTTTATAGCACAGGCTTGAACTTTAATAATGACAGTCATATTTCAGCAAGTTCGGCCTGGAGCTTGCAACAGCAGGGATGGTTTTTTTTTATGTGCATAAAACTCTTGCAGTTCAGTTGAAGATGTGTGTTTAAAGTCATGTTCGTTGTCTCTGTCCTCTGCAGTGCTGAGTATCCGCGGCGCCCAGGAGGAGGAGCCTCCAGATCCCCAGCTGATGCGACTGGACAACATGCTTCTGGCAGAGGGTGTGGCCGGACCAGAGAAAGGTGGCGGGTCTGCGGCCGCGGCCGCCGCTGCTGCAGCCACCGGCGGCGTTGGTGCAGATAACTCTGCAGAACACTCCGACTACCGGGCCAAGTTGTCTCAGATCCGACAAATCTACCACACAGAGCTGGAGAAGTACGAACAGGTGGGAAACAGTGATCTTGGCCTTTATTACATGATGGAAACACAACGAGAGTCCACTCATCCTGAAAGGTCTTTCAGACCCATGTCATTTTCATTTATACTGCTGTTTTACTTTAACATATGCAATCTTTGCTACATATATTCTGGGGAGAATCACATTAACACATCAGATATCATTTGCTCTGTTCACTTAAGGTAATGAACAAGCGTGTAAGCTTCCGTTAATAAGATTATCTACCTTGTTGATGAAGCTTTAATCCATTTATAGAAAAATACCTTCCTAACCTAAGAACTTGTCTATTTAAACTTTTATTCGTAGCCTCTGGAGCAGATACAAAACTAATGTTGATATAACGTTTGATGGTTCTTCATACATATTTTTTTTTTAAATGTCTCAAATGTAATGGCAGCGTAACAGACGCTAGTGTTGCATCAATTTTGAAAGCAATGGAAGGAAGAATCATCTGCTATAGATAAACACAGTGATTATTGCATAAGTATTTGTTTAATTCTATACTAAACTCATTAAAAAGAAACAAATGTATCCAATCTCCCTTTTAGTAAACAAAAGACATTTTTGTAGGAGGGAAGATTTATGTTCTTCTTTTATATCTGTATGAGTGTTAAATGTTAAAACATATGAAGCATTATTTAAGTGGATTGAGGAAACGATGTAATAAACATCATTAAATATACATGTTATGAATCATTTACTTTGACCTTTTTTGCTACGTGACTGTTGGTCAACTTGCCTCTGTTTGCATGGGAAAAAAATTAAGATAAAGTCTTAAGACCTAAAAATATACTAAATTCCACACCATGTAGTCTTGTTGGGCAGCTTTTGTTAACTTTAGAAGGAACCAGGTAGTTAGAGCAAGTGCACTATGTATATATATATATATATATATATATATATATATATATATATATATATATATATATATATATATATATATAATATATATGTTTGTGGGTTCTCTTCAGGTACTCTGGCTAAAAACTCTATTGTGATTGTGTGTGTGCGTGCGTGTGTGTGTGCGTGTGTGTGTGTGTGCGTGTGCATGGCTGGGTGTCTCTGGAGTCGTTGGAGCTAGGCAACCCCCCTCCCCCCCTGCATAGACAAGTGGATGCAGACAATGAAAAAATGGCTCTTCGTCCACTGACTTTCTTTTCCTTGATGATTTTTAGCAATGACTTATGTATTAGGGTGTTTTTATTGTCTAATACAAGTACAAACCATGTAAAGACAGGAAGCAATTAGCCCTGCCAAAAGGATTTATCACACATTTAGCCTTCCTCACACAGGGAGGCTAAATGTGTGAAAGAAATCTGCTGCTGAAACAGCCTCACTGGCTAAAAATGGTATATTCAGGCAATTAGAATCAACATTTTCAAGGTACATTATCCACTACCAGTTGCTTCATCTTGAGCAGGTGTGAATTTAACAAAACTGGACTTGAAATGAGGGACCTGAATAGTAACATGATAGCTAACAGCTATTACAAAGCCATACTGTATACTCTAGGAATCCATTAAAGATTGGTTTAATTCAGTAAAATCCTGCAAGTTACATGCCAGCGATGAAAAATTCCAACTTAGATTTGCAATCATTAAAATGCAGTTGGTTTCAGATTTCTTGTGTTACGGCTTTTTTGTCACACTTAAGCCATCAAAGTACTTTTAATCTCAGCGATAACTTCATGAAATACAAAATTCTGTTTTCAAATAATGATTTCAAACCAAACTGGCAAAGGTCATGCCTAAACATTATTAAATTAACTGTGACTCAGTTTCATGAGCAACATCCAAGAGAACGAATAGAATCGTCTAAATAACACCTGTCTGGCAACATGAAGTATATTGAAGCATTGTAGGGAAACATATACAGACCCTTCCCAGAAATCACTGGTTGTCTAAAATTACTTCAACGTAACATCAACAATTCATCCAGGAGGATCCAGATAACTCTTAATCAACAAGCCGGACACTAATCTGTGCCACAACAGCAAGTCTATCTCTGGATTGCTTAAAAAAAAAAGCAAAATGAAGTTTTCTCGGTACCATGGTCCAAGTGTTTGCCTCAGATTGATTGAGATGTCATCACCTGATCTTAAAAGGCAATTTATGCTTAAATATCCTCCAATATGCCTAACAATTCTGGAAGCATTTATGAAAATATTCTACAGTGATGTGAAAAACACGTTGCCAGTTACAAGTTGTAGCTGGATGTTATGTTTAGAGAGCAATTGGATATTTTTTTTGCTTAAACATTTGAATGTAGCAAAAGAAAAACAGAATAGATCTGTAGCAACTATGGCACAGTCTGTCTTTCATTTAAATTATAATCATCTTTGAAAGTTCTTTAAAAGTTACATTTATTTGTCTGAAACTGGCAGAAACTCTGTTGTCCTCAGAGGAAAAAAAAACATACTGCAACTTTCAACTACTGTAATAACATGACGTACTTTATTTCAAGGCTTTTGACACATTTTATTTGATGAGAGGGCATTTGCCATGGCAAGTCCTGTAACTGTTGTAGTGTCCAAAACTGGTCTCCCCTCTTTCTGAACCAGAGCTTCTGTGCTGTCAGCCGGTACAAAAGTCCCATCTTCAGATCTAAATAGATCGTTCACGTAAACAATGGATGCACTGTGGAGCTCATTTTCTCTGTATAACATTGGGATGCTTTTGAAATGAGAACTCGCAGGACAACTCATGACAAGCCAAGCTTTTAGCGACTCTATCTTTAGCAGGCAAGCAGCTATTATATCAGTCACACACCAGCTCTCCTCCAAAGACTGTAACGTCTTGTCATTCCCTTGGAAGTCAAAGCGTTTCTGGGTTTGTCATCTTCTCCGAGGAAGGCTAGTCATCGCTAACTGTCACAGTCGATATACACCTGAGCATTTTTGTGTCACCGCGCTATGTACACCCTGCGTTGGTATGAGTGAGTAGTGTCTTGCCGCGTGTGTGCAAGCAGAACGGCTGCTCGCCGGATCACTTTGACTGACGTAACCCTGGTGTTGACAAGCAACAGACACCTTGACTCTGAATGCAGTCATATCCAGTGACTGATTCAGACACAGACAGAGGTAGACGGAAAGATGGAGTGAGAAGAGAGGGAGACAGTTTAAACCTCTTGAACGTGAACGGGACTGAAAGCCTGCTGTCATTTTACATTTCTCCTCACTTGTCACATCTTCTGTTCCATTGAAGAGAAGTGCTTTTAATATTCAGAGCACCACAAGTATTACTGCCTCCGCTGTATGACTCCGCTGCCACATTTGTTTGCCTTGAAACATGGCGCTGTGTCTGCTGCTTTAATTTAGACTATTCTTATTACCTCTAACACCACTGCTGTTTCACTGTCAGCGTTGCCCGCGTGAATTCGGGGCCGGTCGGGCGACCGCGCAGCCTCTCCAGAATCCAATTTCACCCCTTTGTTCTGTCTGAAGCTGTCGAGCCTCTGTGATAGTTATTTCTCTTATGAATCCTGTCTGTCTGTTCATTCAGGCGTGCAATGAGTTCACCACCCATGTGATGAACCTGCTGAGGGAGCAGTCTCGAACACGACCCATCTCGCCCAAGGAGATTGAGCGCATGGTCAGCATCATCCACCGCAAATTCAGCTCCATTCAGATGCAGCTGAAGCAGAGCACTTGCGAGGCCGTCATGATCCTGCGCTCACGCTTTCTTGATGCCAGGTCTGTGTGTCATCATGATGTAGTACAGCAAAACCTGCTCCTATTTTCTAATGGAATATGTATTTTTAGGGGCTTCAAATATAATATGGGTTTATTTCTAGCTTTACATTTGACTTTTTCTCTCCTTTTCTTTATTTTTCCAAATTAGTTTATGTATGAGACGCCAAATGACAACCAATGTCGTAATAAAGCACTTCACAAGGCAAACTATATCCAGTGTATATAATAAAATTATGTCCAAATTCATATCTATCATTCAACTTTATTAATCTCAAAGGGAAATTACATAGAAGCAGACATAAAGAAAGTGCGCCAGAGGGTAAATAAACACTGCTAAGCACAGACACACTGAGAAATGAGAAGTTTATATGAGAAAGTTTAAGTGAGTATAAATGGCGAATGGAACCAACACCCGGCTAAACTGATGCTGTGAACCAGAAATACTTTCTTTGGGAAAACAAAAACAGAGTACACAAAATCTTTTTGCCACAACCCTATTGCAGTGTAATTGCAAATGACCTTTTCAAATAATCTATAAATAGAGTAGAAATGGATCAGTTTTTTTTTAAATTTAGTTTTTCAAGAGAATAAAATAGTTTAATAACTTATTTGTAATACAGACGTTCTTCTAAGTTTTCTTACATTTATTCTGATTTCTTTCCAGACGAAAGAGGAGGAACTTCAACAAACAGGCGACAGAGATCCTGAACGAGTACTTTTACTCCCACCTCAGTAACCCCTATCCAAGCGAGGAGGCAAAAGAAGAGCTGGCCAAGAAATGCGGCATCACCGTGTCACAGGTAACCAGAAAGACCTCATCTACATGACTTAGTACATTTTCCTGAAGAATATAAAACAGAAGAGATCTGTAGCAACTATTATAATTTCATGCTGAAATCATAATGCTGCAGTGGACTGCTATTAATTTCAAGCTGATATAACAATTTGTATTTATAGAAGCAGAGTTGATGACTAAAATATTTTACTCAGTTTAGGAAATGTTATCAAAATGACGTGTTTACCGGTGATCAAGAAAAAAAGCATTAAATTAGAATACTTTGAAAATAATAAAATTATTTTAGTTTGCATATTTAACTTTTTGGAACTATGGACAGTGTATTTTTAAGTAAATAGTGACCAAAACAAATGGATCAGGATGACGTTACTTTGTTTGCAGTTAAGTCGTTTTGAATACATCTACAGATGTACAATGTTTTTTTTTTATCTAATTCTGTAGTAGATGATGAAATTGTAACAAGTGATATTTTTAACAAAACTGCTCCTGTGATTTATTTTTAGAACATGAAGATAAGGAGTGTTTTAATATTTCAACTTTCAGCACTTTCACTGAAACTCTCTGCTGTTGTAACAGGTATCAAACTGGTTCGGGAATAAGAGAATCCGATACAAGAAGAACATTGGCAAGTTCCAAGAAGAGGCCAACATGTACGCAGCCAGGACCGCCGTCAACGCCACCAGTGTGTCGGCTCACGGCAGTCAGGCCAACTCGCCGTCAACTCCCAACTCAGCAGGTGAGCTTCCGTGTCACATTTCACAGTATTTTGCTTTAGCAAAAAAAAAAAAGAAGTGCTGCTGATTTGCCAGCCTGTTTTTCTATGTATGGGAGAGAATGTGGATGCACAGAGTTTATCTCTCACTGAAACCACAGCTCAAGGTTTTTGTCTTTGCTTCTGTTTAGACTGACGCAGTGGCTCTTCTCTCCTTAACTAACCCAGATTCGCCTTGGCTTTCTTGCCTGTCATTACAACACTTCTCATTCTGCTCTGCCTTTACAGTCTGTCTCATTTTCTGTCTCCCTCTCTGCGTTATTGACCTCTCGGTCTCGTGGACGTTAATTTTTTCCTGCCTCCTGTCCGGTTGACCTCATGTATGCCATTAAGCCGCTCTAAGGGCAAGCGGAGTCTTTTGTCATATAGAGACTTTGCAACTGTATTGAATTAGGACCGGGCGTTGAAATCAAGTTACCTGATGCTCTCTTTACATCTGGGGAGCTGGGGTCCATTAAAGAACGAAGAAGATTCTTTGGGTCTTCCTGCACATCAATTATTACTTCCTTAATGAAACACTAGCAGCATAGACATTTAACAGTAATATAATCTGGAAGCCTTGTTTTAACTTAAACAGTTTAGCAATGACGATCTGTCTCGTTGTTGTTGGTGGTGGATGTTTTTCTTTACCTACTGACCTACAGCGCCTGCCACGGGCAATTTTGTTGAAAATGATTTTTTTTATCTACAGTACTGTTAAAGATTTGTTCTGGCGTTTTTCTGTGTTTTTTGTGACATCACAGTTAAATGCAGTTTTCCAATGATTATTTCATTTATGAATGGTTAACAAAGGTATATAAACCAACCTGGCTCTGTTTCGAAAAGTGTTTAATAATTTCCCTTAATTTTTATTAATTTTTCATTGAGTTCAATCGGCTGATTACTGCCAGACCTGTAGAATCACACAATCACTCAAATAAAACCTGACAACTAAAAAAGAAACACGTCATCGAAAAATAATTAGCGAACAGATGAGGCGTGAATGACATTAACATCACACAAAGGTCCCTCTTCCACAAATGGAGGGAATTTTTGAGGAAAGTAGGTGTTCATGTCTGTCATTTCAGCCTGTCTGGTCATATCAAACAACACTGATGAATTTTCAGGTGATCTAATCACACTTATTTATTTAAATTCACTTATGAATTTTTTACATACCGCATTTACCCATTTCATAAGATAGATCTAATTGTGCTTTTTACAAAATATTGAGAAAGGTTGTAAAACAAAACAAAAAAAAAAAGTCATTTTAAACATCTGAAAAAATAATGTGAGGTTATATAAAAATCCCTAGAACTTCCCTCAAGATTTATTTTAATCTTTTGGTATTTAAATTCTCTCTCAGGGGTTTATCTATGTACTTTAACTTTTTGTTGACATTATTTGTAAATTTTCATTAAAATTTTTAAAACAGAATTTTCTATGCTTTTATTGTACCTGACACCCACAGTTTACATTCAATCCCATTCAAACTATTACTGCCAGATAATTACATATGCTTGACGGTTGTTGTTGCTGCCACACATGCCATCATCAGTAATCCGTTTTATTAATTTTTCACACAGGGCGAGGTTGATTTGCATAGCTTTTTCCCTTTTTTTTTTCTTTTTTTTTTTTTGGATCTGCTTGGTTAATCTCTGATATTATAACTTTTTTTGATGATCTGAAACATTTAAAGTGACAAAGACCAAAAACAAAGAAGCTGTAGGGTTTACTCAGCTCTGTCCCATCCTCTCAAACTAACCAACTTAATGCTGTTGTGCTTGAGCATGATCATTTTAACTCCTTTCTCTGTGCCTTTCTTCTCTTTTCCCTATGCTTTCTGTCTTCCTCCATGCCTCTCTGTATTCTCAGGTTCTGCTGGCTCTTTTAACATGTCAAACTCCGGAGACTTGTTCATGAGTGTGCAGTCCCTCAATGGGGACTCGTACCAAGGGGGGCAGGTTGGGGCCAACATACAGTCCCAGGTAGGCGAAAACTGATCAAATTTCCGAGATTTTATTCAGTCGTTGACCAGTCTGGGGGTGCCCACGTGAGCTTGACCTACACACTGAGTGCGAGGTTGCCCTTAGCCTCCAGCGGTGCATTAATGTAGATAGCAGCATTGTCAAGCAGCTGAATAGACGACGGCAGACAGTTTTGGAAACGTTGCAAGACTCATCAGCACTCCTGACACGGGTTCACATAGCCACTGGTGCACTGTGGCTCTGTGACCTTGCCCAAGTGGACAGTTATGACCATTACAGTGTTACAACTTTCACAACAGATTAAGAAATCAGCACCCACGGTGGTATATTTTTGTAGTTTTGATGCTTTTAGCATCGTTTGCACCACTTCTTTTCAGTTCTGATCAGCTCTGCAAATGCTTTAGGTCACTCATAAATATGCAAAGGGGACAAGCCTTAAATGAGATAAGGATGTCTTCTGGCTTTGCCTTTATATTAAAATTTTTAAAAGTTAGGCATTTTATAATGAAGCAAGAAGCTATGCACATCTTAGAGTGAAATTAAGCTTTTACTTCTTGATTTAATGTAAAAGCTTTTATCAACTGAGCAATGGCCATCATTGTCTCAATTACATTCAATTCTAAAAAAAAGTCTTGTCTTTTGTATTAGTAACATGATATCCCACTGAATTTTTTTTGACCCATAATAGGGATTGCAGAGTTCTTATTTTCTTATTTAAAAAATCATGAATAGCAAATCTTTTCTCGCAATTTTATGTGATTCAAAGTAAAAGATAAAACTGGCTTGAACACCACAGGTTACCTGACAGTGCTGACAGACGCCTTCGCAGATAGCGAAGCGAACTCACTGCAGTCTGCATGCAACTGCTAATTTCCGACACTGATGACTTATTTACCAACAGCTACAAATGCTTTAATATTTGGTTTCACTCTATCATTTTGTCCTTTTGCTTCCTGCCTTGCAGAGCTTGTATTAGCAGCCAGATCATTCAGATTCATTGTTTGCAACCTTTTCTTGTTTATGATAGCCTTTTATTATCAGAGTGACCTTTCCTTGCACATCGCTGTCTTTATTGTACAGAGCTTTTGTCTGACCGGGCCCTTTTGTCTGTGTCCCCCGCTGTTCCAGGTGGATACCCTTCGCCATGTTATCAGCCAGACCGGAGGATACAGTGACAGCCTCGCAGCCAGCCAGATGTACAGTCCGCAGGGCATCAACGTAAGACCTGTAAACAATCTCCCTCTGTTCTTCCTGACATACCCTTTGCTGTTCTGCTCTGAAATGATTCCTTTGTGGCAGGATGTGCATGATAGTGTTCAAATCTGGGTGCAGATTGTGATAAGGTACCAGGCAGATCCTCCTAGACTGTTTGACATCAGACAGAAAAAGAACAAGGAATCAACCCCCCACCAATGATAATTTCTCAGAGAGTTCAATTTCCTTCGCTAAAAAAAAATATGTATATATATGTAAATATATATATATGTTGCTGAATCTGAGACGAACCTTTTAATCAGTCAATCAAAAATTGGAACTAGCAATCTATGACTACTTTCTGGACTACAGCGCCGGACTGAGCGGGACGCTCAGCACTGGAGGCTACGTGTTAGCGTGCAGATCCACGGCGACAGGCTGCGCGGGGGTTGACCAGAATCGATACGACAGTCTCAGGGACAGAAAGAGCGGGGCTTTGGGCGAACAGTCCAAGCACATTGGCCAGATCAGTCATCCACAGGAACAGCAGCACTGACAGCCAAGCCCACAACCTCCCTCCTGCTAAAATAGGAGCGCTAATGCATCCAACTTGCTGCAACACGCAACAGGCTGGATGCTGTGCTGTTAAGTGTAAAATGGGCAGTGTGTCATATAATGTAATCTGAGACTATCTTCACACAAAAGACAAAACCAAGAAATTTGGTGTCTATGTATGATAGCAACAAGTAAAACTTGGTTTATAATATAATATTTACAAAAATATTTAACATGCAGCAATTACTCTGACTGCTGCAAAATAATAAAACATATTTATGATGACAGTTATAATTATGCTTTATCCATCATTATTATTTGTTGCAATTTGAATTCTGATACATAGACTTAAATTAATATGTTGAACACCTTCTGAATATAGTAGATGTTATTGCGCAGAATACTGTCACACAAATGCAACAAGCTGGTTTTAGCTGGTTTATTAACTGGGCTGCCTGAATTGGCTGAGCCTGCAAACACTCAACACTTGTAGCTCACCCACTTCATGCATTCAGTTCATTTAAAAATGTAATTTCCCGACACTTTTCAGCAATAATTTCAAAACACTGTTATTTTATGACCAATTAATCTCATTTATGTAGAGTAAGAGTGAAAAATGTGCAGAAGTCTTTTATTCAGATAGCTGACTGGCAGTGCACAGCAGCACATGCTGAGGTCTGTTCTACCTTATGCTCCATACAGCCACTCTGGCTTTTGTTTTGTGACACGGCGTTGAAAGGGGTGACATTTCAACAAATTAGAAACTGTAACTTTCTAAAATCTTAAAACAGCTTGATACTAGTCTGATCCCATGTACACATGAACAAGTCATGCACAATCCAGAAAGTGGCTACAGATACCTAAAATATTAGCTTTTGTTGACAAATAAGAGAGGGCAGCTTAAACAGTAGTTAAAGATCGATACATAAATGTGGACGGTCTTGTGTTTTCATTTTTGAATGGATTTAAAACTTCCTTTATCAAAGAGCCTGCTACATATTTTTTTATCTATTGCGATCCTTCGAAGGAAATGAAACTAATAAATCCAAATCCAATTTAGCCAGACACCTGCGCGCAGCAGGAAAAGCCTCTGTATCTAAGACTTTAATATCAAAATAAAAGTTTAGATAAACAGCAAAAATAAGAACACTTTTAACAAAAAAATGCTTGCACAGCTTGTATGAATTAGGCTTTATATTTATAGAGCTAAAATTGTGTTTTATTTATTTTTTTTGCTCTGTACAATTTACTGACTGAGCTCTCGTGGCTCACCTCTCTCTCTTTATCCTTGAACAGCAATTACACCCCCTTAAATTGCTGGTGGGTGTCGCCTCACTTGCAGACTGGAAATGTGTTTTTTTTTTTTTTTTATTCTTTTTCTCTCTGAATGAGATGACAGACGGTCTTTACGCAAAATAACAGGGTTTGGAAATAAGAGGCTGCCAAAGCACATTCCCAGCGCTCACTAATAGCGTGGAAATTGCAATTAATGTCCTAAATGGTCCTTAGTCGACCTTTTATCGCGATTTGAGATGGCTTCCATTTTTAAAGAGCTGAATTTTATTGTGATAATTTATTCTTTTATCAAGCATCTCGGGGGTATATTCAAGATACATGAAAGCTCTGTGTATTCGGTGTTTCATCTCCTCTGTTTATCGCACATTAAGTCAGTTGCGTGAAAAGGATGGAAAGTGAGAGAAGTGGCACAGAAATATTTTTTGAAGCTTCTTAGCATTTCAGTGATCTGCTGTAGACGAAGTCTTTCATGCTTACATTAAAGTTGAGGATTTACCTCTTGAAAATACTGACAGGAATCACAATCTGCTGAATCTGAGAGAATTTTCCCTAAAGTTATTCCTAAAAATGCAGGCATGTCTCCATTTTTATGGTATCTTGCAGTGGGACTAAAATAAACTTTACATTTGTGAGTTTTAAATTCCATCTTATATATATTTATGAAGTGCTGCTCATATGCTTTGTATGTTTTTAACGTTGTCTATGTACTTTACGTTGTTTTTGTACGTTTGAAATGTCTGGCTGTAAAACAAATATCCTGCCTGGGGGACAATAACAGAATTGACTTTGCCACAAAGGAATCAACTTTGTGCATACATTTCACATATTCTACTATAATAATAAAAATACATGATGTTTAATTTCTGAAGGAAAAATGTAAAGAAACCTGTCAAACCTCGCTAAGCATTTCAACGTTGGCACTGCAGTGCACTTATGAATGTTGCGTGAACCAATTAGGAAGCAGTCCCATTCCCTGCTGAGATGAAAACTGTCAGAGTTGGCGATCAGAAGCCAGCTTCATCTAATTTCAGTATTCCCGACATAGCTGGTAGCACAGTCACACTAAAGGCCCGTCTTATCTTTTATCTGTTATATCATATCCCTGTAGAGAGTGACTAAGAAAACATCTAGTATCATTCTCATACATCAGTTCAGAGAGAGCCTGTTGAATCTGTTTTGTTTTTTCATTATTATTATTTTAGATTCTGACTGAACAATTGTTCCTCAGGTTTTAGTTAATAACACTCGCCATTTGTGCCTAAGTGTTTTATAAACAAACATGAGCAGAAACAGTAGAAGTCAAGGTTGGCAATATCCAATATATTGTATATATCATGCTCAAATTAATTGCAGATGTAATGCAGAAAAAATGCTATAAAGTAGTTGTTAAAAAAGCCGTCTGTATAACAAGGAAATTGTATATTTCTGAGAATTTGTGAACAGTAAAACACAAACCACTCTTCTGCTTTAGGAATCCATAACAATCTTTCCTTTCTTCCTACCTTTCTTTTTTCCTTTACTCTTTTTCGTAGATTTTGCCTTTAAAACTTGACCTGCTAAATGATAAAGTTATTCCATTAACATTGTAAGGAAATTTCTGAATGGGTTGAAAAGAACTCAAATCTCTGAAAATTTACATGAAATATGGGTTCTTTGCCATGTTTTGTTTTCTGTGTTTGTGTCCTTTGTTTCCAAGTTTTCACTGTGCTCTTTTCTTCTCTTGTATTCACAGACAAACGGCGGCTGGCAAGATGCTCCGACTCCTTCGTCAGTGACATCGCCCACAGAAGGACCCGGGAGCGTCCATTCAGATACTTCCAACTGAATATCTCCATCTCTACACCTCATCCCCGAAGAATAAAACAAAACATGAACGAACGTTGCTCCTCACAGTATTAAAACCAAGGAATTCACTTTCCATATTTCGGCGAGGTCCTGTGAATTCCTAGCCCTGAACGAAAAATGTTTCTCAGCCTATAACAACAGACTTTTGGGATACAAATAAGAAGTTTCACAAGAAAAATCCAATAACATTTCAATCAGCAGCTTTCACATAATTATCAGAGGGCTGGGGTTCCTTATTCACTTGTAATGTTTTCACTCAATATGATGAGATGATCAAATAAAGTAGATGAATAAAACCATTGGTTTAACTGAAAATACTTCATTCTACCTCTCAGCCACTAAGAAGAGTTAAAAAAAAAATGTCAGTGACCCTTATTTGTTTTTGTAAAAATGAAACTTTTGTCTTTGCAAACAAGAGGCACATCTTCTTACATTTTGTTGTCTCTCACCTACTCTATGGTACGCCATTTAGACTTAAATATTGCTCAGTTGTTTACAATGTGTGCTCGATAAAAGTATGTTCATCCTCCCCCTCTGTCTCCGGCAAGTCAAAACTGAGTACTGTCAGGAGATTTTACCTCTAAGGTAACCCTGTGAAGTATGTTATCTGTAAAACAATAAAATAAATACTTGTCATCAAAACAGACAAGCTTGACATCGTTCATTAAGATGCAAGGGATATCAGCAGAAACTCTTTCACGCAGTCTTGACTTTGCTTCTGTAGCACATTGGTACAAAGGCAGATGCAAACAAAAAAAAGTCTGGAGTACTGTAAAGCTCTTGTTCTTTTTTAAATCTCCGAGAACATTTTTTTCACATTACGTTTTGCTGTCTTCTCTGTCTGATGATACCAAAATGCTCACATAACCAAATCAAAACCTTTACATGTCACGTAGTGTGTTACTTCATCAAATATTTACTGCGCTATTTCTTTATCAGCTCATCTACATGGCTCCTTTATAAAAAATAAAAAATAAAAAAGTGGTGCATTGAGGAGACTAAAATATAAATTTCAACAGGAAAAAAATTGTCATAATTGTTTGTAATATATTTTTTAATACACAGAGACACGATCCACTGATACAGGGACATCTTTATGTTAACAGAGTTTTCCAAGCAGTTTTTCCACACAGTGGATCCTTCTTCCTGATTCTAAAGCACAGCTCTGGAGCCGCTCAGAGCATTAAGTCACTGATTATCATTACATGAAGAAGTATGACCTACGGCTCCGCTGATGGACATGTAAAGAAGAGTGCATTCCCATTTTGTCGAACTACGTCTTCTGGAGCGCATTCACCTTTGGTGGATTACATGATTCAGCAGGTACTTTAGCAAAACTAAAAACAAACATGAAGTTCATTCTGACATTTATGAGCAAATGTTAATCATTAAACATCTGAGATTGAACATGATATTATGTCAAATAATTGTGTTTTATAAGCAGCCCAACCTTGTTTATAGTTATTTTTTATGTTGTGTGACTTATACTTTTGTATTTGATTTTATTGGCATGCTACTTTTTTTTTGGTCCTCTGTTTTTGTGATTTAGCTCATGAACTTTCGACATGTGTTTATGTGCACCTGTTGTGCTTGACTTGCCTTGTTGCAAAGGGTTTTCAACACATTAAAAGAATATGTACTACAGTGCAGGTATAGAACTGCTTCTTTTTCTTTCTATGCTGAGTCCTCATGATAACATTAGGATGTTCCTTGTAAGCGCCTCATTGTTTCTAGAAATGTCTTCACTCACATGTGAAATGACTGAAGTAAATGGACATGCAGACAGCATATCCATTCTTTTTTCTTTAATGAATGTGCAGTCTCAGGTGCTGAATTCAAAGACAGTACACTGGTAGCATCCCACTTGTAGCACTGCAAGTCTTGTCATGAAATTTACAACTTTGTGGGAGCCGTTCAGAGATGGTCCCTTCCTGTCCCAACATGTCTGTGCATGAGTGCACAAAGCAAGGTCTACAAAAAAAAATGGATGACCGGGTTTGATTTGGACAAACTTGACTGGCCTGCACAGTCCTGACCTCAAACTAATCAAAAACCTTTGGGATGAAATAGAGCAGATACTGTGAGTCAGGCCTTTTAATCCAACAGTCTGGTCATAAATTTGTATAAACACAATCCCACAAAATCTTGTGAAATCTTCCTGGAAGAGATTAAGCTTTTATGGCTTGTTATATTAAACACAATGGATTAAGAATGGAACGCTTCAAAATTTATATGTGTACTTATGAAGGCACATGTTCTGCCTTTATCAGGCTCTACAACACTTCAACTGAAATACAACAAAAACAATGGAAATATAGGAGTACGCTTGTGAAGCTTTCAGAGCGGGGCTATGATATCATTCGTTTAAAGTGAAAGGCTGGCACAGTTACTTCTTCCAGTCCTGAATCTGTTTCTAAAATATATTGCTTTATACTTGCCAAAATACAGTTTCTGTATGGAAACACGACTGAAGCCAAACAAAACATTTGCTCTGTCTCCCTTCAGAGGTTAGCAAAGAAACCCGCAGAACAGGTAATGATATATATGTATTTTTTTTTATTAGATTTTTTTAATATTGAGGTTTAAAAATAGCCCACATAAAAAGCTATGAATTTCTTTTGTTGTTAAACTGTTGCTTATTGACACTATGTATTGTTTCTAGAAAAATGACTATCCAACTCCCCAAAAATTAAGCAAATTTAATTACATTGACTGTTACATATAAACCAAGATCAAAGTTAAACTTAGAAAAATAATTTTGCCAAAACTATTAGTGTTTGATTTTTAAAAGGAATTATTTTTTAAAAAAAAAAAAAAAAAAAAAAAAAAATACAGAACAATATTGCAATTACTATGTGTAATGATACAACATGGCCTCTGGAATACATCAAAAGCGGTGAATCACTCATCTGTAAAAATAGGATTTTATTGTGTACATTTTAATCAAATTTTTTCATTCTGCATCATGTCAAAATATAAATTGTGAATTTCTGTTTAAGATAACATAAGTGAACCAGCTTTATTCTCTTTAAATGTTTTCTAAAATGGCAAAAGTTTCTAAAGAAAACAATAGTGGCTGTTAGATTGTATAATAAAATGTGCCCTTTATTGTTAGAGATAACTGATTGCAAAAGAGGCTCAGTATTTCCAATTCCTTTATAAAATAAACACAATAGAGCATGTTAGACTGTATCATACTCATTTAAAGTAACAGCAGTGGAAGCCATATATCATGTCTTATTCCGTTTTTAAGGTAAGAATAGGTTTCACTGAATTTTGTAGTCAAGATGGTTTCAAGTCGGGGATTGTTAAGAAAACCAAAGTTTTAAATTTAGGCTGTTTTTGGATTTAATCCAGGATCGCTGGGTGGAGCAAAGTAATCTGGATGAAAGAAAGACTGAACGACCCAAGGCTAACCAAAACCAAACATTAATCCATTAAGAGTTGTTTTATATTGCCTATTTATGACCAGTGCTAACGTTCATACTGGATCAATCACATCATGACCCTCCAAGGACAAACTGGAAACAATCAGATGCATTCAGATTCACAGATGTATCTGAAATGTATTGATGTCTTAATGATGTTGTTATTTTGAATGTCAGTTTTTTTATCATTATTATTGCTATTGATATCTGTAAGAAGTGCATAAAGTGTAGACAGAAAAAAAAAATGATATCCTGTATTCAAATCAGACTGGTGACGTTATCTGGCTGGACAGTTGCATGTCTGCCAGAATTACTTTCATACTAACTGAATATCCGTAATTGGACAAACAACACGCGGGCAAGGGTGCAAGGGAGCAGTTGGCGGTAAAGTCTGCGGACGGTCACAGGCTTTGACTGCTGAGCGAGTGTGAAATGCCAAAGCCAGACTGCTCCCCTGCACCCTGAGGGCACCAGAGGAGCCAGCCTGCTCTCCCCAGCAGAGAGAAAGAGGGCATCAAAAACAATCTGACAAGACTTCACCCAAAAACATCTTCTGGCTTGCGCAGCATCGCTCAGCACCACAGTGCTGCGGATGAGCCTGATTATTCCAGCGAGAAGCCCGCAGCTCAGCATCTGAAACAAAAACATGAAGTGAAATCGGTAGAACAGCGAGGAAGTGTTTCATCCTATTTTGAGGGATTTGGTCATGCGGGGTAGTTTTAACACCTCCTTGTTCTCTTTGAGCTGGTGAGAATGTGCAGGGTGATTGAAATCTAATGTTGCTGTTGACATTTGCCTCCCCAGATGACAATGTACTGCTGTTTAAAGGCGGTCTCCATGGAGCAGCATGGGTGGAAGGGCCCAGACACCTTGTCTTCCCTTTTCACCAGCGCCTAGCAGACCTCTCTAATGTGTAGTGACACAACAACCCAGACCCTGCTGCTGCTGGACATGCTGTCCACACAGTTTCCAGGGTGGTCTATCGAAAATACAGTCATTCACACACTGTCACAGATTTTATTGTACAGTGTGGCAACACAATTTCTTTTAATAAAGAAGTACATTTCCTCTTCACATGTTTTATATTTTCTGCAGCCCAGTAAACTTGTAAAAGAAAAAGTGAAAAAGCATGAAGATTTCGCTAGATGTTTAGTCAAAACCAGAATAATAATTTTTTTCTACCAGACAAGAATTTATGTTTTACATCTTTATTATTAAGTTGGAATAAACAAACAAACAAATAAGCAAACAAATAAATAATTAATCCTAACAAGAAGTCTAAATTATGCTGCAGCCTTATAGTTTGTGGCAGTTAAAAGTTTGCTCAGATTAAAAAAGTAACAATCCGTAGAACGTTATGTTATCAGAAACAGCTTCTTACAGTTTGGTGCCACCATAACTGAACTGCAAAAAACACAGTATAAGTTGGAAAATTAACTAAAGCTTTAAAAACAAAAAATACTTCGAAGACTCTGAAAACTAACTTAAGAATCTAACATGGATTTAAAATACATTTTTAGACTAGAAAAAACAATTGCAGAAATCTAGGGTTGCATCAAGTAATGTTACAGACTTTAAAAATCTACTGAGTGAAGGTCGTGAAAGTGTAATACAGATGCAGACTACAAACAACCATAAAAACTGTTTACTGCAGCATGACAAATAGACTAAGGCTTCTTTCCAAGATGCTTCTAACAAGCAATAAACTCAAAATGACAGAGAATAAAAAACTCTGAAGACTAAATCAGATATTAAGTGTTAGGGGTAGACATGCAATAATACAATGAAAGCATGTAGATTTCTTCTGGTTTTGCTTCTTTTTGCCACACTTAAATGTTTCAAATGTTAATAGCCAAATGTTACCTGCTGAAAGACTAAATGATTTTTTAGAAGTTGATTTAATCTATTCAGAGACAAAAAAAATAATAATTATACAAGCCAACTTGACTCAATGTGAGAATTAGAATTGTCCTCCTTGTTGAATCAGGGATTAAAGTGTATCAACTTAATCAACCACAACTAGGCCCTGTTCTGTTTCTCACTGACCTATAAAGTCAATAAATTCATTACCAGCCTAACATCCTGCACTAGACTTCAAAGACCTTGAAGAGTGACCCATCCAACCTGGATAAGTCTGCTATATTTTTACTGAGATACAATAATTCATACTCACACTGAAATTACTAATTGAATAATATCTGAAGTCAAAAGGTTACACTTCTTTTATTTCATGGTCTCAGAATAAATATAGATCCATGCCAAACGTTTCATATTTTTTTATTTGTAAAACTTTTGTAATGGCATGTAGCATTTTAATTTACTTTATAACAATGCGACATTTTGTGTTGGACTATCAAATAAAATGCATAAAAAATAAGAATCTGAAATGTGTGGTTTAAACACAACAGACAGATAAATCTCAAGGGATATGGATTGCTTTACACAGCACTGTAACCCTTCCTAATTTATTTATTTATTTTTTCTTCATTGATCTATATTTAAAACAATCCAATATTTGAGATTTCATTCTAAATCCCTTGTCTTGTTTTTTAATTTCACAACTGTTTCCACAAAACAGAAGCTTTTAATAATATCCCTGAAAACAAAGTTGCCTTGCAGACCCTTTTTTGTTATCCCGGCTACACCTGATAACAGACTGAGCCCGTCAACAAAACGTTGACACGTTTTCGAAGAGAAGCACTCGTATCCGGATGTTGCTGTAATAAAAATGTTGTGTTAGAGCGCCTCTAGCGGCCGCGGCGACACGCGACAGGCTTCACATTCCCTAACTCTGATGCTCCTCCTCTCTCATCACCGTGCCAAACCCCTCTGTGGGCTTTCACCACCACCTTCCTCAGACAAGACCCTTCTTGTGTTCGACGGGAAAACATGGCAGAAGTTGACGCTCAGGCCGATAGAAGAAGCGAGGGGATTGTGGTAATTTAATTAGAGAACTTCACAGGAAATGGACAAGTGCTCAGTTTTTGCGCAGTCAGAACCCTTTGCGCTCCGTGTAGATTGGTTTTGTCTAAACTGAAGGGGCAGGCGGGCGTTTCTGCTGCTGGGAGTTTGCAGCGTGGAAGCTTGCGTGAATAAGTTGTGATTTTCACTGTACTCCACAGAATAACGTTTATGTCTGACTGTCTCCGCTCAGATCAACGATGACTGGCCAGGTTACCGTTTAGATCTCTTCAACTACCCAACTCATTACTCCGGAGATTTAGACTGTGTCATCATTCCACATGGCGTGATCATGGACAGGTACACGAGTGAAACTGTAGATCCCTGCGGCCTAAGCAACTTTTCTGCTCATGTCCCCACTCCCCTCCAATCCCCTCCCTGCTTTGGTTTCACCAGGGGGAAATCAGAGTTATATCAGACACTTTACATGAGCTCGACTTTCTTGCTTTTCTTTCTTCTGTTATATGCAAACTTAAAAAATAAATAAATGGAGAAAAACTAGAGGAAGAGTTGCAAAGCAAAACTGAAAGGTGTCTGTTTTACCTCTGTTTTCCTCAATCGCTGCATACAGCTTGATGGATATCTGTTATATTTAATGTTTAATGACGTATCTGATAAAATGTACCATTGAAGTCTTTCAAATGTTCAATGCATCAAAACTGTTATTGTAACTAGTAAGTGTAGAATTAATAAAACAATAAAGGTTTTCTGTTTTTGTTGTTTCCAAAGTATTTAGCTGTGATGTTTTGATTTAACATAACTTGTTTACTGTTCGAACCCCTGCTCCATCTCAGTCACTGTGTTCTTGCCACCTGGTGTTGGTTCAGATTGTATAGCACCCTCACTTCTGTCCCACAGCAATTGTGGCTGTTGTCATCAGCGGGTCAATGTATTGTAAAACACTTTGGAGTCCTCTGACTTGATGAAGCCCTGTACACATGCAGACCTTGTACAATTTTCTTCTCCTGGACTCTGATGTAAAATTATATCAAGAAACACTGGATGATCTCCTCAATCTACTACACAGAGAACGTGTAAGATTCGGTCTCCCAGCAATCTGCACTCAGGCTAAATTTAGAGGTGTGCACACAAAAGTTGCAAAATAACAGAAATAAATCAATTCAGTTAGTTTAAACTAAAATGCATATTGGAATAAAAAACAAAAACAAACTGTGTTGTATCCCATATCAATGAAGAGGTCTTTTCAAACGTGTAAATGTAAAAGTTGAAATGAAAAACTTTGTTCTAAATAGAAGGTGTAACTTTAACACTCAGACACATAACTATGCTAGAACATATTCTACAGTAACATTCTTAACATGCACAATATGTAGGTAGAGCACATCTCATATAGCTGTTTTGCTCTAACTTTGAATTATCAGTATACCATAGTTTTAGTTTTAACAGTGAGGCAAAGATATTTTTGTTGGAGAACTTCTAAATCATTCTTTCTTTTCTTTCTGCAGGACAGAACGTCTCGCGAGGAACATCATGGATGACCTCGGGGACCATGACATTGTGGTGCTGTGCGTGCTGAAAGGAGGCTACCAGTTCTGTGCAGACCTGGTAGAAAGGATCAAGGCTCTGAGCCGGAACTCCAACCACACGATCCCCATGAGGGTTCACTTTATCCGACTCAGGAGCTACCTGGTGAGCCCCCCGGTCCCGTCCTCTTTCTGCTGCAGTAAAGGAAAGCCACTGGAGACAGACCTCAAGTGGATTCTGTTTAAGGATGCTGAGGCTGCTTTAATGGTTGACATTATCAGCCTTGATGGGTTTGTGTCTCATGACTTAGTCAGAAGATGTGTGTGCTACGCTGTCAGCATTATGACAGTGGGATCTTTGTCCAGCTTTAGCTCAGATATGTTTGTTCAAGCGTGGGAGAAAAAAAATACCAAAAAAACAGATAAATAGCTGATATGACTGTGGAGTTTCTTTATTGATCAGTTTGTTTTATGCCTGGAGATTTTTCTTATTCTCAATACATTTTCAATTTGAAGACAAAAGTAATCCAATTCAGTTTTTAAGTTATACAGTTTAATCTTAAATGCTGCTTAGCCCTTTGTTAAAACACATTTGTTTCTGCAGAATGACCAGGCAACAGAAGATCTTCACATACTGGGAGCAGAAGACCTGTCTTTTTTAGCTGGAAAGGTAAGATTCTCACTGAGATTATCACTGGAGGAAAAAAAAACAAAACATAACCAAACCTAGAAGACAAAGTAAACCAAAGTTCTCTAGAGCTGACATTTATTGAGCCACTGCGCAGTGACCTCAAGAGGGCAGCCTTTCCTCTAAATTAGCTCCTGCTGACAATATGGTTCCATAAAGCAGATCAAAGATGGCAGGTTCAGACAGCTCTAATCAGATACCAGCTGTTCTAATGCAATTGTTTAAAGGTTTATTCCACTTTATCTCAGTGCGACCAAAGTGTGGAGTTGGTGAAAATGTGAGGATATAGTGAGTATGTAGATTAGCAGGGTGACTGTAGCTCTGTTGCTTTAGGGTCAATGTACAGCTGCTTGTCTTGTTATCATGTAATCATGATATGGTTCTCCTTTGAGCTGGAGTAAATCCTGACAGTTTACAAAGGTCTGATTATCTCCTAAAGTGTCTTCTTGGCCAGTGCTGACCACTGTGGTTGATCACAAGACTACTATTTTGAGAGGGTACAAGATTGTTTCCTAAAGTGTCTAAAACGTATTTATCTCTTTGTGGGCAATAGTGAGTGCTCTTTCTATGTATTACATACAACAAGATTAAAATGAAAATATTTTGTATAGTTACAACCACAAACTTCCATGTATTTTACTTTGATTTTTTTGTAATATGCCAACACAAAGATGCACATAAATAAGTGGAAGAACAATATGCATTGTTTTTAAAAACTTTTCCCAATAAAAATATGAGAGGCATGGTATGCATTCTTTTCTTTGATACTCCAAAATAACATTCTGTGCAACCAAAGGCTTTAGGAATCAGCTAATTAGTAAACTACTTCTAGCTGTGGGTATTTTATTCAAAGTAGAAATCGAGCTGTTCTTTGAAGAGCTCAGAGGTCGAAAAACCAAAACATGAGGATCTAAGAATACAGAATTAGTGTTCAACCACAGCAGGAATAAAACTCTGTAGAAGTCAGGACAGGGTTAGGTTATGCAAAGTCGCAAGCTCTTTATGCATCGTCCCATTCACACAGCTGTAAACCTGCCAAATCAGACTGAAAAATCGCACAAAGAAAGCCTGTCTGCAAGCTACAGAGATTCACAGCTCCGGTTGGAGAATCTGTTGAAAGGATAACTGTTAGTTTCACGTGCCACAAATCTGGCCTTTATGGAAAACTGGCAAGAACAAAGTCATTGTTTAAAGAAAGGCAATAAAACATTTTAGTTCCAGTTTTAATTCCTGTAGGAAACCCCACAAACATATAGAGGTGCAATAGTCGGACCAGACCAAAATTTTATTTTGTACTACTACATGCTAGGTATTTGTGGTTGAACACTAATTCTGCTCATAGCTATGATTACTTTATCCTGTGAAACATGGTGCTGGCAGCATCATGCTGTAAGGATACTTTTGTTCAGCAGTGACAGTCAGTGAAGTTTGCCAAAGTTTGTTAATAAATTACAGTGCAAGGCTTGGATAAAGACTTAAATGCCAATAGCAAATAACCCTGGTCGTACAGTCAGAGCTACAATTGAATTGTTGAGCTCAACAACTAATCATGTGGTAGAGTGGCCTATTCAAAGTTCAGACCCAAAATCATTCTGCAGCAAGATTTGACATTTGATATTTCCAGACCCTTTCCTTTCAGTCTGACTTAATTTAGTCATTTTTTGGGGTTTTGTTTTTGTTTTTGTTTTTCAGAAAAAAATTAGCAAAAAAATTTAGTCTCCTCAAAAGAGTTTTGCAAACCTACAAAACTGACAAAGGATGGGTGGGTTTGGGGTGAATATGAATGCATAATACAATTTTCAAATGATGTAAAATAAAGTTTGGAAAACCATGTTTTGTGTTTCTCTTTTATGCCTAGTCTCTACTTTCTGTTTAATAATTTAAAGCCACAATAAAATACATTATGTTTGTGATTGAAGTGTGTCAAAATGAGAAAAAAATAATGGGTAGGAAAATAAAATCCAATTGGACATGTGACATCAAACTGCGTGCATGTTACAGGTAAGTATCTTTATTTTATTCTTTTATTTGGTAATTGTGTGAAAGTGCTAGTCACACTAGTTTTTTAATGTAACATAAAATAAGTTTCAGACCAACAAAGGTTTAGTATCAAAGAGCTAAACTTTTTGGGTTTTCTATTTTTGCACCATTTCTGTTCAAAAGCTTTTAGAAACATTCTCCTTTATAAAGGATCCAGTTCCTAAGACATTCTCTACCTGAATGTCTCTACAGTCCGTCAATTTCTCTACAAGTAAATCTAAGTCTCTATGCCTTATGTTTTTGTTATTTGCTAACAAAAATATAAATTTGCTTCTTCAAAATGGAAGTAAGTTTGTACATGATTCCTTCTAGCAGCGTCATATTTTCTACTACCGTCATCACAATCTTCACAAAATTCAATGTGCAGTTCCATTTTGCCTTAGACTGCAAGTGTTTTCTTTATAAATCTCTGAACATGTGCATGTCTGTGTGCATGGTTATGAATCGGCATCAATTTGTACCATACTCATAAGTTAGTGAACCTATTTTTAGAGTGCCAGTCTAATGCGTCATCATCTCATTTGATTATTCACATTTGACTTTTCCCTCAGCTGGACGGGAGTCTGTCCTGTAGCCATATTCAGTCTACTGTGCATACGTACTGTACTGAAAAGAACATTGGGTGGCAAGTTTGACTCACTGTTTTATCATTTTCTTGCAGTATTTCAAATGTCTGTGCGAAGTTCTCAAGCTCCATGTCTCTGGAAATAAAATGTAGCTGCAACTTTGTTACTTAAGAAAGCATAGCTTTACTGATGAGAGCTAACTGTGAAATTGTGAAATGGTTAAATAGGTGGTTTCACTTTTCCCCCAGACCCTTTCTACTTTATACAGACCTCATTAGTTTATATTTCTCATAGGTTCCTTATTTAAGGATACATCCAGCAGACAAATTTAAAGATAAGGAATAAGGAGATCTAAACAAAGGACAATTACATGCTTGGATGAACCTTTTATAAGCAAACTATAGTAAATTGTAGACATGTAACTGGCTTCCTGGCCTAGATGAGATGAAGCGAAGCTTAGATTGTGCCTAGATTGTGATTTGTGGCAAGTTTTCAGTTGATTAGACAGGCATCTGCAGAATTTCAGCGATTCCACAGACATTCAGATTAGTATGGCTGATGAAAAGATTTCCAATCTCGATGATGCAGAGATTTTCCTGGTTCAGTCTCTATCTTGAGGACAGATGCATATTTAAGAAGATGAATAAAAGCATTACGAATCTAAGGTCAGAATTAGAACATGTGATAGGGTGTGTTGCAGCTAATGTTTCACTACTTCTGCATTAAGTCATCTAAAAAAAAAATATTTCCTTTCCGATTTGAGTGTTCTTTCTGGTCCTTTAAGGAACCAAACATATATATATATATATATATATATATATATATATATATATATATATATATATATATATATATATATATATATGTGGTTTATTGAACAAAGTAATCTGCTTCTAATCAAGCATCATTGTTTTCTCTCTTTCCTCTCCCCAACATGCTCTCATAAGAACGTGCTGATTGTTGAGGTGAGTCAGCCTTGTACTTACTGTTTCCATTTTGCAAAATAGACTCATTGTATATACACTGTGTTGACTGTTTTCCAGGTCGCGAGGGCCATTTAAAGTTTGCCTACCATAAAAACTGGGTTTTAACATGAGAAAAACTTTCTTTAATTGCCTGACCTATATTCAAGTAGCAAGAGGCCTGCTTTTCAAACAACGTTCACTAACTTTGTCATGCAAGCAGAAAAACTCAGTTCTATTTCAGTAATCAGTGTGCTGGACAAAAGACAGCATACTTATAGAAATTTAGAATGACTGCTTACAAAGGTCAGAGACTGGATGATTTGTCTTTTATCATTTATCGCACTATTTAGTGGGAACATCTGCAGAGTAGTTAGTTGCAAAGGACTTGTTGGAGTATTTTATTTCTTTGATGTTGGCACCTACTTAAAAGTTTCAATTCTAGTATGTGTTCATACTTAAGTGAATGACGTTACCATATGGTAGATGTGGGTGATGGGTTTACGTTTGGTTCCATCTCTTTCTGCTATCCAGTCTAAATTTTCAGAGTAGCACCACTTTTTCTTAAATCAAATGTTCCAACAATCTCCTGCACTTCCACAATTTGGTCTGTCGGCACACCTAGACACCAAATAGCTTTATACCAAAAAACCTAAAAAGAGCAATTCAGCAAGAAATAGACATACAAATAACAATAAATGAAATCAAAATGAAATAAAATTGGATAGATTTTAGCCTTTTTGTATTATAAAAAGAAAATAACTTTAAAGTGATTTCTAAAGTTTAAAAATCACTTTGAAAAGCAAACTGATATTGCACATGGTGACATGTCTTAAAAACTATGGTATTCCTCATAAGTAATTTTTCAACAAAATCTTTGCATAAAATTTGTTATAGACGCAACCCTTTTAATACCATATAACTTTATAGTGGCAGCAATTTTTTTTTTTTACTTTTGCTTTGACCAAGTGCATAACAAACCACATTTAAATAGCTTATGTAAAGCTGGACACAAGAAATTGATTGTATCAAACATTTTTTAAATTTTTTTTTGCTGTAAACATTAATCTTCTTTAGTCTCTTTTGAGTGCCCGTCATATTCACCAGCAAAAGAACACATAAAGCCCATCAGAGTTTGTATAAAATATCATATGATTTCTGGGAAAGTGAAATTGATGCTCATTAACTGTTGTGTAATAAGAGCACAGGGAGACATTGAGAAGATTCTCTTTCACTGTGATGTGAAACTCCTCATTGTCTGCATTTTCACATCGGCGTTTATTCCCAACCAAGTGTTTTTTGTTGTTTTTGTATGTGTTCCCACTCACAGGGCATTGTTGGCACCGGAAAGACAATGGAGACTCTTCTAGAGCACGTAAAAGCCTTCAAACCCAAAATGATCAAAGTTGCAGGGTAAAGAATGTTTACTTGTTTTATGAATCGCCAACTTTCTTCCTTTCAGTCAAGACACATACATACCAAACAACTTCTTTTTTTTTTTCAATTATAACATTTTAGTAAGAAGTCTGGCGCGTATAGTGTCGAATACTATCTGCTTTTGTTTCCCTAGGTTGCTGGTGAAGAGAGTTCAACACAGCTTAGCCTCTGTTCCTGACTGTAAGTAATTAACAAAACATTTTACTGTAGCTTTAAGATGATTAGAAAACATTTTCAGTTTACATTTGTATTTTCAATGCACTTCTTTCAGATGTTGGCTTTGAGATACCCAATCGTTTTGTGGTCGGCTATGCTTTGGACTACAATGAGTATTTTAGGGACCTCAATGTAAGTCTTCATTTCAGACAACAAAGACTCTGTTTAACAGGAGGCCTTAGAATAATAGTCCAGTTGCACTGACTGTCACACGTGAATCAACTAAATACACTTTTGTTTTGAATGTTTTTAGCTTACATTCTGGAGTTTGACTGTGCTTTTTCCCCTTTCTTTTTTTTAAAGCACATTTGCGTTATTAGCGAAAGTGGAAAGAAGAAATATAAGGTCTGAAGAGAAACGGCGACAGAAGGCTCTGATATGTGGATGTCCTTTTTACAGCAAGCCCAGACATTTTTCTGGAGTTCTCTGAAAAGTGGCTGTGATTGCATCTAATCCCCACCTATAGCTGAAATGTGGTTCAACAGGGCAACACACCACAATTATTTGTGATTATATTGTTTTAATGTAAGAAAATAGTCACACTACATTTGTTTACATATACAAAAAGCTGCTTATACTTAAATAAGGCCTTGATAATAGGGATTTGTACTCTGTGATACTGGATGTAAAAAACAAAGAAAACCTTTACAATAAAAAGTATAGGATATTTTAATTCAATATGAACACTTAATCATTTTCCTTCACGTTTTTACATAGATAGAGTCTACTCCTCTATCTATGCTCAGGAGCCAACAATGTACAGTAGTATTGTTAAAACTAAGTGTCCTAACTACCTCTGACTTTTTTTATTCCCAAGTGTTTGAGATGGTTTCTTTTAACACATTGTTTTAAAAATTGTAAAAAAAAAAAATAATAATAATAATAATAATAAAAATGGGTGTGGGAAGTAAAAATATTTCAAATGTGAAAGTATTCTAATGTGGATGAAATGACTAATTGTGACCACAAAAAAGTGATATGAAAGCACATTGATTTTTACACTGGTAGTTTCTTTATGCAATAGAGGAAAAGTAAATGGGTCCAGTCATTCGTGCATTTAGGATTAAGTTTTGTTTTTATATTTCTGCTACTTGGTGTAAAAGAGAAACATTCCAATGAGTTCTTGCAACTTACGGTCCTAGAAGATCATATGTTCACTTCCCAGAAACCACAGGATGGAGGAAACTGGGAAACCCAGACAGCAACACAATATTCTGGGTGATTGCAAGGCAAACGTCATGTCTTGTGATATTGTATGTGTCAAATCATCAAACTAATATCTAACAAGATACATAAAATTATGTTTCTGAATGATTACTTAAGAAAAAAAGCTATCAATACCAACCTGAGCCTGTGTCAAAAAGAAATTGCCCCTTGAACCTGCAACAGCTACAGTCCATCAAGTGCTTCCCTTGTACACTGCTCAAAAAAATAAAGGGAACACTCAAATAACACATCCTAGAACTGAATGAATGAAATATTCTCATTGAATACTTTGTCTTGTACAAAGTTGAATGTGCTGACAACAAAATCATTGTTGATTGTCAATCAGTGTTGCTTCCTAAGTGGACAGTTTGATTTCAATTAAAATAAATATTCGAAGTTTGATGTATTTGGAGTTATATCGTGTTGTTTGAGTGTTCCCTTTATTTTTTTGAGCAGTATATTAACAGTGAGTCTTTTGCTCTGCTGTCAATATAAATTTTGACCCACACTTCTTTGCAGAGTTTTTCTGCAAAGAGTATGTGTGTATAAACAGCCACTGCATCTTAAAGTCTGGACTAGGATTAAGCCACTCCAAAACTTTAGAGAGGTGGTGTACTTTGGATCTGCTAAATAACCCAAATGTGTTGAGCTTAGTCACAAATAATTTTTTTCTTCAGGGTTTGTCAGTTCACAGAGTATTTTCCAAAAAGTCTGAGAAACAAATCATAAGGATATCCTTGGGAAATGTGAGATGGGCCTATCTTTTTATTCATTTGTAGTTTCTCACTAATCAATTTGGGTGGCATTATGCTTTGACAAAACTATGAAACCTATAAGAGGAAAAATATTTAGTCAGGATTCCCTTAATCATTGCCCAGCATGGTTGGGGAACTGCATGTAAAAGGAAATTAACTTGAAAACATGATTTGGCTTACAATAATTAAAGGATGTCTTTTAGTATTTTTGGAACACCCCACATCTTTGGTTAGACAAAACCAGTTGGTCTGTGACTGAAATTTTTTTTAATTTTTCTTGGCCAGAGCGGCAACATAAAACTTCAAGTTAACAGTCTAGGGAGGCTTAAAAGAAAGAAAAAAAAAAGAGGTGACACAAATATGAACCAGTAAAAGGAACAAAAGCGGGTTTGATGCTTCGGGTCGCTTTTCTCATTGTTTACACTTGACATTCGACTCTCACTGTCTAAGCTGGGAACATGAAGTGCCAGAAGGGCGAAACGGTTTTCCTCTTGGCTCTTATAGAGTCTTTTGGGGATTACAGGTAACTGACTGACCTTTCAAAAGAACTGAGCTCAAACACAATAATGTCTTGATTAAATCCTTCAACAGAAGAATATTACCACATTCTCTAGATGCAAGGTTCTCAAACTCTTGTCCAAATATCACTGTTCTGACTCACAGGACATTTTGTACATGCCGACTGTTATGGAGCTCTGTTAAGGAGTAAAAACCAAAAGAAAGAATATTTTTAGAATACCTACTATAAAGTGAATAGTAAACTATGAGGTCAGTCAAGAATTTACTACAGTGATTTATACTGGGGTTGGGCTTTAACGATGGATGGCTCACAAGACAATACAAATACAAATTAATATTTTTTTATACTTATTCAGGTCTGGAAAATACTGGCATTCCACAGAGTGTGTATCTTTAATTGTTTATTTGGTGTTTTTTCCCCCTCAGTTATATGAAGTTCTGTTCCAATCTCTGAAGGCAATTAAAATAAATATTCGCAGTAACCCATAATTTAAAAACAGATTTTAAAATACATTGGCACAGCCGACTGGACAGCACCAGCCTAATGAAAGTCTCCTCCCTGAACTGACCTCTGCAACAAAAGCTGCCAGCTCCAAGAACAGGTGGCCCCTTATGTTAGAGAGGCATAAAAGGAACATTTGTTCAAGCCCTGGGAGACGGGGTACTGATTTAAATCCGCACAATTTGTCTCTTGGGTTAAGATGTAATTTTAATCGCAGCTATTCTTTGATCAGAAATGCAATCTAAACACACTGCGGTATGCGTGAAGACATTTTCCGCATCAAAATACCCAACTCGACCTCACACTGAACCACAGCATGTGATTTCTTCTTCAACCTTGTGTGTAGAGTGGTTTGTGGTTACAAAGCATATGTGCAGTAAGTACATAACTTTTAAACAGCACGCCTATGTTTATTGGCATTCATAGTTTCGTTTTGTTTTTCTGATTTTATTGTTTATTTGTTTTTTTGTTTGTTTGTTTGTTATTTTTTTTTGTTTTGTTTTGAGGGAACGATTAAAAACACAAAGTTTTGAAGAGAAACCGCTAAATTCCGTAAACCCCTACCTGATTGGGTCGCTCAAATGAAACGCCGCCTGTGATTGGTGGAGAGTGGCCTTTTCACTGAAGGTGGACTCCCAGGGAGTCGGAAAAGCTGGAAAGAAAAAAAAAAAACTCCAGCCACAAAACTACACCATGCGCCTCCACTCATTGGGTTTGGATTAATCACCGGGAAGTCGATAATACTGACTTTTTATGGATTCTTTGGACAGTTTCTGAAAAGATACAAACTCACACACGATGTGCTTAGCTTGTTTACTCGCTTTTAAGGACAACCGCTGCCTCAGTTTGACTCCTGTTATGACGCTTCTCAACTACACAGGTAACTTTGTTAACTCCAACCATGTTAGCATAAATGCTAACCGCTAGCAGCCTGTTGCCGCAGCTGTGTTGTTTGTTTATTTTCTCAATTCACAGACACGTAGCTGTATACTAAATCTCTAAATGGTTGTGTGGTGTCTCCTCTGTACTTTCTTACTTTTCTCGATAGTAATTTTTGCGCAGTAACAAATCCAAGGCGTCTTTTGTTGAGCGCTGGAGAACAACAGCTCGACACGCTATGTTCGTACTCTATCGATCTCATAGTGACAAAAAAAAACAGAAAACGATAAGGCTCCTCAAAACACAAAGCTGGCGTTTTGTTATTGGAGACGGAATAAAAACCAAAATGAACTTCTACTTTATACACACTTACTATGTAAAATAGTTTTAAAGTCATCCACTGTTTTTTTTTTTTCCGCCCTGCCTCCCGTCTGGTAGTCCACTTGTTGCTGGCCATTCATTAGCCTGACCTGATCATCCATGTTTTGTTCTCGCGTAATAATGTTTTTATTTAGCTTTTGGGTTAAATATGGCTGTAGATGTTGCCCAGTTCATGCTCAATGGTGTGTGTGGTTGTGTTGGGTTGGATTACTTAGAGCTGAGATCAGTATCATAATGCATATTTTATAGAAAGGCTTCCGACACTCCCGTAATGTACGTAAATAATAATACCTGCTATGAATCCAGAGATTGTATTTAATACGTTTTGATGCCGATACCAATGTAGAATTGTTTTATTTATTTATTTATTTATTTATTTATTTATTTATTTATTTATTTATTTAAATCATAGTTAAAATAACCTTGTTAATATTTGTTGCTAATATTGTTAATATTGGTCTTTACGTTTGAATAGGTTACTGGATCTTTGTTTATTTATACATATGAAATAATGAAATTGGTTAGTGACAATGTACCAACTAATTTGCAACCTTCTGGGAAAAAACAAAAACAGAAAAACATTTTTGGGACATGAAAAATGTTAAAATGTTCAGACTCCACATTCAAGCAAATCTTCCCTACTGTTGTCACAAAGATACTTTTAAACAAGCAGAAAAAGATCAAATGAAATTGTTCTGTTGGTTGGTGTGCTAGTTTATTGTTAGACTCGCTTTTTAATCAAGATCTGGTGTAATTACAGGAACAGTTTTTGTAATCTGATTATCTAACCCATATACCATGTCATTGACTATCTACTCATTTTGTCCAGTGGAGCAGTTATTTTCTTTCACTTTCTTACATTCATAGAGAAACTGATCAGACGTTTTCTGGATGATACAAATTGCCTTTTTTCAGGTCCAAATTTCACGTGTTAAAGGAAAATCCATCATTTTACTTTCTGAACAACAATCAAAGCTGATGAAATTCTGCAACTTTTCAATCAATTGCTGGTGCATCTCTTATCAAGATGTTTACTTATTTCTTCATACAATAGCACAGACTTAGTTTTTATTTCCTTTTTTCTAAAAGCTAACCTAACACTTAATAAATTTTGATCTCAAACAGAGATGTTCGGCTTTATGAATACACAGATTCCCAGTGTCTCTCACTGGGAACCAGTCCATTCCAGGTCTCAGATAGTGTGGCTTGTCAGGACTGCACATTAGATTTTTAAGTTTAAAGTTGAATAAATGAAACAAAATACTCAACTTTGTCATTTATTTCTGTAACAGATGGACCAGGAGAGCTAGCCGCCATGGAGGTGTAAATCCAAACCGGACATCTTTTCTTGGATTTTGCGGGAGCTTTTCAATGTGGGCGTTTAAGGACAGCAACATTTCCATTGAAGTTGAATGATGGCATCACGTTGGGCTCCCACTTTTGAAGAAGATGAGCGGCAACAAGCAAGGTCTTCATTTTGTGAGGTGAGAGGACTTACCAATATATTGGTGCTAACATTAGTATTGCTAGTTTGATTTCGTGGGTGCAAGATTGGCTTCTAATTATTTTTGATTCTGCAAGATGTTTTTGCTGTTCATCTCAAAACTGATTATTTATTCTAGTTTCATTATTGTGTGGTGTTATATTGGGACAGAGCGGGGGGAAAAACATAACTTTGGGACGAAAGACCTTTTGAAAAACTGAAAAGTTAGAATAATAAATAAGATATTTTGAGACTTGACACCCAAAATTAAAACTACCCCTAAAAGCCCTGATACAGCACAATCACTTAAATAATACAAATATATGATCAATACAATATATTTGTGAGCAATATTTATTTCTCAAAGGACAGATTGGAGTGCAATAATTGTTGCCTAATAGATTCAAAGCATTTTTATGCTAGCATAATATTTAACCAGTTGGACAGAGTTTCACAGCAGCAGATGTTCATGCTGGACACAAATGACATTACCCAAAAAGCTAAAGGTCACAGAGCGTAGGAAGCACAAATGAGAAAGAAGGGAAAGAAGATAATAGACATAAATCATAACTGCCTTCATCATCGCAGTAATTACAAGATTTACCAATATCATGTAGCCCTACAAAGCACTCCTAAAAAACTAGACATGATTACAAGTTTGTATCTAAATTAGTCTGCAGCGTAGATTAACACATTGAAAAGAAGTCCTATAATTAGATAAAAAATTTATTTAAGCTTATTATTTATGAAGTTAGGCGGACAAACCGACAGTGGAGCTGCTTTTTTAAGCCTCAGATTTTTAAGATGTAGCCCATGTAATACCAGACAGGAACACCATCTGCTCCTCTGAAAGTGTCACCTGCTTCAGATTTTCATATTGTCGTGAATATCCAGGTCACTGGTCCAGGAATTAAGTCACAGATTTTTGAGAGACTTGGTTCTTATACTCAATTGCAGACAGGATACTGCTGTCAGTGAACTGAAAATGTTAAGTTTCATAATAGCAGACCCCATCACACAAATTCACCAGGCATAAATAAGCATCTTTCAGAATGCTGGGGTTTGCTCTGTAATTGTGTGAAGACAAACCCTTAGTTCAGTCTGAGGAAATCTTCCTTTCAGTCGTTTCTCTAATCAAACTACGGCCTTAACCAGCTCATGCTGATTTTGATCTGGAAAATCCCCTGGAGCTTTCGATTCAGGGGGCGTTTTGAAAATTAAAATTGTGGATGAAATAATAACTAGAATTTTCCAAGGAGTAGACTAATTTACAAATGTGTCTTGAAAATGAAATGTGATAGAAATCAGTCAGAATAGGTTCTGACATGCCTTTTTTTGCTTCTTTTTTTTTTTACCCCTCTGTTGAAAGCATGTTTTTGCCTGATCTGTAAACAAGGAGTAAGAGACGCGATGTCTCCAACAAAGCAACGCTCAGTTTGGCAGTTCTCAGGAGCTAACTTTGTTAACATGATGAAGGTCCTAAAAAAAATCACAACTTCATTATGTTGGCTCACAGAAAAAATATTTGACTGCTCTTCCATACCAGCTCAGTTTGGTCAACTTTCTAAAGTTGAGAGTTTGCATGCTCTCATTTAATTTTAAATAAGATTTTATAAGATATTGTCTTTGATTTGTATCAGAAACATTTGTTAAGGAATTTGTCTTGTTTTCCTCTTTTCTGTTTCCCTGGGAAAAAAAAACCCAACTGACACTAACATGTCTGTCTGACTTATCAGCTGAATAGTGCTTGGTATTTAGACACAGATCTTCAGATTAGGTGCTGATAAAACTGCTACTGTTTGGATATCTGGTTTTTTTTATGCTGCTTTGTTATATTTACGATATCAAGCTGACTTTTAGAATTCAACTTTGATTATGAACTTTGAATTGTTCATAATCAGCTTTTTCAGATTGAGTTATCCCTTCTTTTCCTTTTCCAGTAGAACAATAGAAATGCACAGCGACTTAAATTGATTCTTGTAGATTAGGAAGTCCAAATCCATATTTAGAACTGTAGGAGGGATATTGACCTCGCCCTGCCCTCAATCTCGTCCCAGCAATCTTGGCTTCATTAAATCTCATTGTTTGTCTCATTTAGGATGGCTGTCTTTCACAGAGACCTCTGTGCAGGCAATGCATGGCTAACTGATGGCAATCGGAAGGGCAAATTTACCCTCAATTGGATAGAAGAAGTCTGTTACTTCCTGTTGTGTTAAGGTTGTGTGTGCAGTGTCTCTGGAGAAAACAGAAGAGATGGCCTGCGTGATTCAGTTTTTCCTCGTTCTGCCAACTCTTTGAAGTAAAACACTTGCCTGTGATGTTTTTCCCTCCTGGTATAGACAGCTCATGAAATCTTGAATGGTGAGTCATTGGTGACAAACTAAGCAGCGAAGAGCTGATGCAGCAAGTCGCTAATAAACAGTCACAGTCAATTTGGTTGGTTGCAGTTTATTTTTTTTACCAACCAAGGTTTTAGGTCAAGATATAAGTTGGTCATTTACAATATTTTTGTAAATGTTGTGATGCTATGGAATAGCAGGAGATCCAATTTAGAATTACACTTAATAATTTATTACTTTTGCAAAAACCAAAAGTTGACGTTTTTTTTTTCGTACCCATGTGTCTACTATAATATTGTAATTTTAATTAATTACTTATCAACATTATAAAATACATGGAAAGCCAGAGCTCCACCTTACATTGTTTACATTATAGTATTGGCATTTGTGTTTTGTTTGGTCTACAGTGATAATCACTATGTCTAGCCCCTATGACAAATAAAAAAAAAAACAATTGAAGAATATCCAGATTTTGCAATAAATGTGTGATTTTCCCAGCTCTGCAAGAGGCCAGGAATAATTAGCCCAAAGATGAAACATGTAATTTCCCATCTGGTGTTCCAACAACAAGAACTAACATGTCTTCAGCTTTATCTACCCTCACCAGCACCTTGTTCAAAATCAAATCAAAATTGTTGCCTATTCATACGTGACACAACTTAAGATGCAACTTCTACCATGGGAATGGTTGATCAACCATTCATGGTAATTCTGAGCATAAAATCTCTTGTTTCAGACCTGGGTAGTCTCTAGTAGATATGGACAGAGAGGCTAATATGAAACCAAAGCTGTGTGCTGGAACAAGCAGATGACACTTTCGTGTTGATATGAATCAAATCCGTCTGCAAATGTTACTGAGAGATGCGGGAGCGGGTGGCCTTGAACAGATAAGGCGAGCACGGCGTGCTCCTCAGGTCATTTGACAGAAGTTGGTGTGTTTGGCACGGTGTCTGTGCTTTTTACTGCCCTGTCACACTACTGCTTACATTTTCTGAATAGTTTTAACCTTTATGGATCTCAGCAGATTTTGGCTGTTTTTGGATAGTTTTAATTTTGCCTCTATGTACCATATTAGAAAAACGTTTAGCATCTGTGTTTGGTATTTGTTTATTCAAAACATCTCCAACATAGTGATTTTTTTCCCCCCTTAAATTACTTAAAACAAAATACCATTTATTAACTTTTTTTTGTAATGTAGTGGTCGTTAAAACAAACTCTCCAGGACTGTGTGGAGAGCTCCACCACTGCTTGTAAAGAGTGGAAATGTGACAAAAATCATTCTTAAAACTGAAGGTAATAATTCTGTATAAAATATTATTATTATATTTAATACGGTATTAAAAAAAATTATAGTTTATATTATCCCTGCTTTGCCCTCTGTACCATTATCCCCTGCTTTTCACAGCATGGTGCTCGGTTTAACTGGGATGTGGCGTAGAATTTAGCAGCCAATAGAGAACCGCGTTTCCTCACATTTTGAGGTTGTGGCATTTTCAGGTCTGATGTCATGTGATGTGATGATGTGTCATTGAATAACATCAACAGAACTTTTGTGTGCAAAAGGTTTGTAGGGCTTTAAATTATGGGTGAAATGGAAATTGTGTTTTTGTCAGTGTACCCTGTATTTGGGCACTAAAATGTGTGGCATATAAACAGCTGTGTTTGTTCAGTAAATCATCCAATTCTTAGAAGTGGCTTTGATGTGGTTGGTTTCCCTTAATCTCAGCCTTTACAGTCTTTCTTTAAATGGCTGCATGTGGTGAGGAATTATTTGACGAAGATTGTTAACTTCTGTAAAGTTCTTTTAAATGTAAGCATAAAGTACAGTACCGCAAACAGTTAACCCATCATTTTGTCATTATTGTTCAGGCAAGCTATGAAAGCAGCCCAGTCTATTAACATGTAGCCCTTAAGACTTTGCAATATGTATTTAAAACAGGAGCTCTAACATCCTCCGTTTTAACCAAGGGGATGTGTCATGTTTTTAAAAACTGTCAAACTAACAAAGATGTCTGTTTGACCAGCCCACCAGGTTGTTTTAACCTCAGCATTCATGCACTTAAAAAATGTCATACAAAGACGAAAATGCATGTTATAAATTTTTATGATTACATTACCACTACTAACCATGCTAACCCTGCTAAACATTAGCAGGGTTAGCATGGAAATTAAAAGGAGTTAAATTTGTAACTCCTTCATTCTGTCCAGTGATTGCTCTGTTATACACGTCTCGGTGGTGTTGCCTCTGCTTTTAATATAAAGATTTAACTACTAACATGAGAAGCTAGAAAATGTTATTTTAAGCGCAAGTTGTTCTACTTGTTGTAATTCCCAAAGAGAAATTGAAAGTCACAGCTTTACAAGAACTGGAGGTCTGTAATTGTTGCACTCTAATTCAAAAATGAAAACATGTTTTTAGAGAATCACCTAAAACTGAGAGATCCATCTGAAGTTTTTTACTGGAAGTATAAAGAATGGTTTCACTAGAAGGTGTGTTTATTGTGAAGTGGCATCGACTCTGACATAGAGCAGATCACTTTTCATTTTCTAGAGACATCCAGCTGAGGGACAAATGTTCTCCCAGCTGCCTCACCCAGCACAAATATCATTCTGGTATTCTAGTGATTCATGAATGACTGAGAGGCATTCACTTGTGGACAGGAAAGGAGAGGCGTGTCCTTTTGATGTTTTGAGTTCCTTTTATTCCTTTCTGTAGCAAGTCAGCTTTATCCTTTTTGTCAAATTTTCCTTTGACCTCTTCCCACGCCGTCTCAGCCTGCTCTTTCAGGTTGTCCCAGGGGACCAATCTGCTCTCTTAACTATAGCCGTGGCACTTTACAGGAGAAATGCAGTTCTGGAATTTATTGACCTGGAATGTCACAACAGTATTAACTTTGCAAGTGGCAATGCTAACACCGCAAGGCATGTGTCTGCGAGGAGGCCCACTGCCCCTGTCTGTCCACATCTAAAGATCAGAGGAGTGGAAATTACCCTCTTCACTCCCTTCTAAATCTGGTCCAGTATTGTAGGTCCAGCGAACCCTGGAGACGTGTTGGGCATCGGTGCAGGCATTTCTGACATCCTGCTGATGTATAGCCCTCGTCACAAGTACTACTTTAAGGATGGATTTCGGTGTTTGTCTACAGTTTTAAAGACACACGGGGATCCAACAGGGACAAGCTTAAATATGAAAGTGCCAGAGTTGCCGAATAGACAAAGCTTGTTTATACACAGTAAAACCTGTTTTGCTAGTTTCATCAAAACACACGAATGGCAGCTGCACCTGCAGGACGTTTTTCCCAGCCCGCTTAGCAGAACAGTTGGTTCTCATTCAGAGACATGCACATTTGAGCTCCTTCATATATACTTTATATCAAAACTTGTCACTTCTGGTGTAAAGGGTTTGTTCCTTTCAGAAGTTTGCCGCTGAAACGCAGAAATACTGCAAGATCCGAGTTAGGCTGCAACGAGTTTATTAAAACCTGCTTTGACACGGCACACACCTCCAGGCACAGACTATATTTGCATTAACTCAGTAAAGTGTGAGAACTAATGTTCTCTTTTTATTAAGTTTCTGCACGCAAGCTGTTCCTGTTAATGTGCTTGACTTGTTTTTTGCTTCCTGTTAGATCTGGAACAGGTGGGAAACATATTTAGTCTTACTTGCTTGAAACATGTTTGTGCAGATTTGATATGTTCATAAGCAGGTAAACCTCTAATAAAATCTTTGGTTGTGATCTACTCAGTTATTGCAGCATGTTGCACATTTTTTGGGCTTGACATTTTACTCAAATATCTCAGCCACAGACAGAGATACAATTAATGCAAGCTCAGCAAATTCCTCATCACATTGTGGGGAAAGGTCTGTCCCTCTGGGGGGTTGGGAGAAATAGTTGAAACTGGTTGGGGGTTGAGGAGGGAATCTGCTTATTTTTGGTTTAACATCCAAGATATCCCCGAACAAATGTTGTGGGGAAATTTGAGTGAATTTGTTTCTGCTCCTACTCATGTGAAACAACAAAGATGTGAGGCTATAAATAAACTGTAAACACAGGAGTGTTTCCAGTCTTTAAAACCTTCAGGAAGGCTGGAAACTTACTGTAAACATTAGTAAGACAAAGGAGTGGACATCACTTCTTTGTGAGTGAAACTGGCAAGTGGAACACATGTCTGTTCCACTTGATTGTGTTGCAATTATTTTCTTCAATGTTTTGCGATCTTGAATACTCCTTTAATCCTTTTTTTCTGCAGTCATTCATAATCAAGTATGAACATTTGATGGAGCAGTTGAAATGAAAATAAAAAATATACTGATTAAGAGAAGGGAGGGGAAAAAAAAACCAAGATGAATATAATTGGATTTACCAAAAATAATTCTAAGTTGCCTTATGGCTAATATGGTTCACCTGAAGCATGATGTAGCTTGTTTTTTTAAAGGATAGTTTCTATTTTGATTAAATAACAACTACAACTTCAGCAAGTCAAATAGAAAAAACTGGCAGTGACATGTTCTATTGGTGTAAAAGTATTTAAACAGAGTTTGTTTGATTTTACAAAAAAAGTGTTTCTGGCAGCTTTAGCATGCAACAAATTACCAAGAAATATCATGTTCATCCTGAAACTTATTTATTTACGGTAGTTTTGCTGTCAGCTTTTAATCTTTTTAAGAGCTCTTGATAACAGAATAAAGTTGTCTTAAAAAAATCAGAAAGATTTTATGCTCAATAATTCCTACATCTTTCTTTTCTGTACAGAATGACTCTGCAGAGAGGCGAAGTTTGGCTGATGGTCCTGCAGTGCAGTACTCCACAGAAGAGGAGCCATTCGCTTGGCCCAGGCCCAAAACTGTGCGCTTACGGCGCACATCCCTGGGGTTTGGGTTCACTCTGCGGCATTTCATCGTGTACCCACCAGAGTCGAGCCTGCACTGCTTCCCGGTAAATGCCAAGATTTTCTTTGATTTATTACTGTGAGTCAACAAAAATCCAGATGAACAAAATTATGTGGCCATAAGCACAAAAGTCATGCTGAGTATCTTTGTGCATTTACAGGAAGAAGATTGTGGGCGCAGAGGTAAGCAGAAAAACTCTTTGAACTTTCTGCCCTGATTTACAACCAAGTCAGTGCGTTGACTTCTAATGACGCCACAACCATCCACTCTGTAGCTGTTTCTGTGCTACAGTGCCCAACTTCACATTGTTTCAGTTTATTGTATTTTGTAACACATAAAAAAAAAGTATTGAAAAAAAGAGCGGCTCTGAATTTTCCATGAATTTCTTCTGTTTGACAGTTTTTCATCATTCTTATCTTAATCTAATCACTGCTGGTGATCTTGCTGTATGTATCTTTTTTAGTCACAAAAAAGATACATTTGGTAATTTGGAAGTAGGAAACTCAAGGAACACCCCGAGCATAACAACTTTTAAGGTGATCCTTTTGTAAAACAAAGTTCAAAAGCTAAAACCAGATTGTCTTTTGAGCAGCAATTTAGAGACCAGGTCCCAAAGCTGACAGCCCTTCTGATCAGACACCTTACATAACCTTGCAAAATGCAAAAATAAATGTAATAATTTTAAATGTTTAGGTCTATACATTTACATCAAGATACCTCAGATGAAAAATGTTTGGAAACAGTTGGACTAAATATTTGTCCCTTTTTTGTTATAGATAAAAGCAGATAAACTGCTAAACAACTATGTTGTTTATTTTTTGTAGTATTTCTACACAACGTTATACCATGAGAGTCTCATCCCAGTTAATGCTCAGTTGATATCACATGTTGTAATTCACCATATGACATGAAATATCATAAATAAAAAGCGTAGTATTAAGTGAAGTATACCATATCCTTGATGGTGATGCACCACAGCAAGAATTTGGATTTTTCCCATTCCAAGATAAATGATTTTAATTTAAATTTTGGATAGAGACAGAGGACATGAGGATGAAAATTTCTGCTTTGAGCCAATGACCAATTTGTCCTTTGGAAATCTAAACGGTTCACTTGATGTCATGTTTGTTAGGCAGGCCTAACACAATGACACAGTCATGAGTATTTTGGTTTTAGTTTATATCCCTTTTCCTGGTAGAAGTGTGTTTCAATATTAGTGTCCTGTAACTGTAAAGTCAGTCTTTCATTTTTTCACAGACAGCAGATTCTAATTAAGGAAGACAGTCTCTTCCATCTTTCACAATATCGTTTTTTATTTTAACAATATGGAAATGAGTTAAGTCTTCTTTAGTCTGTTTAACATTTTCTTACTGGTAACTTCCTGATTTAACTTTTAACATAGCAAAACATTGTAGACAAAGTAGACAAGAATGATCAATTTCCATGCTGAAAGTATTCTTTCAACTAATTTTCTTTTTTTTTTTTTTAAAGGCAGGTATGTCTCATAAACTAGTTACATCTCTACTAATAAGACCTTTTAAAGTGTTAGAGAAAGTGTTGTTTCTCTGGACAGCTGGACTTTTCGAGGGGGCAATTATACTTCTGTTTGGATTTCTATGTGAAAAAAATCCATAAACATTTTTTTTTATGAGTATTTCATTATTTATATTTCTTCAGAATGAAGAAATAACATAAGAAGTTTGTCTTTTTCTGAATTATTTCTCCTTCATGTGATTTGTAGTGGCAAAGAGTCCACACATTAGTTGAAGATAGCTTCCTAGAATAAATTTAGCTGCCGCTCCAAAGCACACCACCAGAGGGTGTGTGTTTCTTCCAGCTTTAGTTAATAGGAGACTTTTCTGTTTATTATATAATGGGAATTCCCATGATATGATTCTTTGTGATTAATTTGTTGTGTTTGAAGTGTCCAAAATAAGGCCACAAGTTTGTGTGGTTTGGAGCTTAAAAAGGCTGTGGGATCATTTGGTTCATCATTAAGAGTCAAATAGTGTGCCTCTTTTAATAAGGTGACTGGTTTATAAGTTTGTTCTCTTTATTTAAGTTATTGACTATCGTATAAATGTTAAATGGCGCATACAGTCACAAACAATCATGTGATCTCATGCTCGAGTTCACGTCTGCTGGACTTAGCGAGGTAGTGTGTGCTGACTCACCACCAGAATGTTAACTACTGGGGAAGTATTTTAGCCACTCTCTGGCTGTGCCCACAGCTATTTCTCAGTTTACAAGGAAAGAGTGGGAGGTGTGCAGCTGAGCACTCTGTCACTCTTCTTCCTTAGTTTCCTTTGCCCCACTCCTCCTTTCTTTCTTTTCTCCTTTTATTTCCGTGGCCATGCAGCTGCTAGGAGACACGGGCAGCATGAGCAAACAGGTTTTTCTGTGTTTGGTCATTCTGAGCCGCGTCCGTAAAACCCCACAGATTGACTCTATTAATGACTCATTGTCTGTCTTAGCAGTAGACAAGAATTATCCCGAACAAATACCCAGAGCACCATCTTATATTGGGTTGTAGTTTTCAACTAAACTGTGTTCGTTTTTGTTTTATTTCTTGCACATAAGGCATGTTTTTTTTTTTTTACATTTTGTTTTGGGCTTGTTTATATTTTTCTATGATATAATATAAAACATAATTTGTCAACATTTTAAGAAGCTGGAATAATTAATTTTTATTTTTCTGTTTCCACAGGGAGGCAGAGAAATAGGTTAGAACCAATGGACACTATTTTTGTGAAACAAGTCAAGGAAGGGGGTCCTGCTCATGAAGCTGGCCTTTGTACAGGTAACACTCAGTCAGCATTAACTTTAGATTGTTTTTAAAAGTTTGTACATTTCCAGTCAAAGGCAGAAAGACTGTAAGTACAGGCGTATTTTTCCAGGTACTGTAGCTGATCTGCTAATCAGTCAGCAGGTGGATAGTTACTGCTGATTTTTCTGCTCCTTTTTGATTTCCTGTTCATCTATCAAATGCTTTATTTACTTAGCACACTGCTTGCAAACCTTTGGATGAGACCTTTGTTGTTAAATAGGTGATCGAATAGTGAAGGTGAATGGAGCCAGCATAATCGGAAAAGCTTATTCTGAGGTGATAACTTTGATCCAAGACAGGTAAGATGGTGAGAGTTTGATTTATTTTTGTTTATTTGGCGTAATTTTTCTGTTTAAAAACCCCCCTTTCCTTTTTTCAGTGGTGACGTTCTTGAGCTTTGTGTGATGCCAAAAGATGAGGACATTTTGCAACTGGTGAGATTGAGTTTTTTTTTTTTTTTTTTAATCATATCCTAAAAGACTATGAAGAAAAAACTGTTTTTTAAACTTGTAATAACTTCTGGTCCATCCTGAAGCTGCTCTAGTTTTAAAGTGTTTATGTTGGGGCAGTAGTCATGAGATCCAGACATCCAGCCTGTCCCATCAGTACTTTCTATCTGGGCCTCCTAATCAGGCCATAAGAGGCTTTCTGTCCTCCAGAACCGCAGCTGACACCACTGCGGAAATGCCCTAAATTCACTGCTGGATGATGCATCACAAAAATACACTTGGCTGACATTAATATGAAACAAAATGTACACTCCAGCTTTGTAGGACTTAGGTTTTATGTTAAAGGTTTTATATATTTAATAACTGTCCGCAGAAAAGCACCAGAAATTTAGCAAGCTGCCTGACTTGGAAAAAATAGTATTGTCCAAACTTTCCCCCTTCATTTTTTTTTACCCTAGTTAATAAACTGTTGACAGATTTTTTTATTTTTAAAGAAACCAGGGATCAGTCAGACCAGCATTTGATTTGCTTTAGACAGACCAGAGTTCGTGTCCCTTGTTGATCTGGACCTTCTGTGCAGACGTAAATACACTCAGGCAAACTTTTGTGCGGACCAAACAATTGGACCGAGAGCCCAAACTAAAATTAAAATATTTCTGTTCCTCTAAGATGTCATGTTTAGTTAGGCTAATCTTAATGTTCATGGCAAACACTTTTCTTCATCAGTTTTAAATGAATCTTAAAAATACAATGCCATGAACACTGCGTGTGTCCCTTAAGTGTCACAGAGGGAAACCCTCTTACCTTAGCAGGCTTGAAATCTCATCATTAATCTTTTATGCATGCTGCAGGGAGCAGTAGGTAGCTACTATTGATTCCGCTAAATCAAGATATTCTCATCTGTTCCATATCCAGAGTAAATCCATTGTGGAATCTTTTTGCACAGAAATCAATTTCTAAGAGCTTTTTATAGTCTGGTGGGTTTTTGATTTGAACTCTACAATAAAAGTGGGAAGATATTTGCTTGACAGGTATATGTCCCTTGGGATTTTTAAGGGCGTCAGTTAGTACTTATTAATAACTGAACACTCATCTGCTTAGCACATGTAATGTGGTAATGATAAATATTTATTTATGTACCATTTATTTTATATTCCTTATTCTAAAATATTAGATATTGGAAATATTGTTACTTTATTTAATTCATTATCCAAATCTTTTAAATTGAAATGATTGAATTTCTGAACACTAATTCCTAAGGGAAGTTGGGGGTTGTTTCTTTAAATAATCATTATACATTGTAATATTATTTTGTTGTTGATCAATAAAATAAACAATAAAATAGAAAAACAATTATGATGACATTAATTCAGGGAAAAAGTTATCCAAACCAACAAACCTCGGAGTTCTTTTTGGCCAGCTACGGTTTTCACCTTGTAACTTTGTCTTTCGTGTTACTGAATCATAAACTCTGACCTACACTCAGATAAGCGACATCTTCAGAGGTTCAGGTTTTGTTGTGATTCTTTCACAATCTCCTGGATGAGTCCATGCATTCTTGGAGTACATTTGGTTGATCATCCGCTGCTTTAAAGGTTTACTTCTGTTCCATGTTTTCTCTGCTTGTAAATAGTGGCTCTCTCCTTGCTTTGCTGGAGTCCCAGAGCCCTAGAAATAGCTTTGTAACATTTTCCACACTAACAGGTGTCAGTAATTTTCTCATCTTTTCTTGAATTTCAAGATTTTGTCAAGTCAGGACATAATCATTCATTTTGATTCGACAGATCTGAGAGTTATCAGGTGTGGTCTTGTAAAATTGAAGACAGTTTTCCCAGTTAAAGTGAATCATGAATGCTATATACATGATTTAATAAGATGATGCTCTTATATTTTATTTCAGGATAGGATTTTGATAACATTTCCCTTAATAAATGAAATAATATAAAAACCACCATTTATATTTACTCAGGTTGTATTTGTCAGCTATTTGAATTTGTTTCATGAAATGAAACATCTAAGTGACAAAAAGCAAAAAAAAAAAAAAAAAGGAAATTTGCAGGAGTGCAAATACTTTTTCACAGCAATGGACATGAAAATTTCAATTTTCGTTTTTAGTAAGTTCATTTTGTCCTCTGTCATATCTAGTTCACTGCTACTCCACCTTCTTCCCTGAGAGTCCTCCTCCTGACTTGCTTCTTTTTCTGTCTGTAGTCATTTATGCAGTTCACTCTCCTACGTTGTGTGCTGCGATACCTCTCACCACATTGTTTCTCAGCCAATGAAAAACAGGAACTCAAAAATATCTGTAGTGTACACAAGCAAACTATGATCTTTCTGCAAAAATCAGAGGATTATCGCAGATGCTAGCGGACAGACACGACACTGTAGGCGGCAGCAAGCACTGAGAGCTTGGAGACGGGCAGCAGTTGCTTAGCAAAGAGAGAGACTAGAACATTTATGGAGCAGAAAAGGGAGGGAATAGTTCACTATAAAGCAGAGGAAATAGTGAGCAGAGAAAACGGAGGGGAAAGCGTGAATGATGAGCTTAAACCAGAGGATGAAATCAGCTGACTGCTCTGTGTTTCAAACAGGTTGACGCTTAGTGAAAAGGAGGGAGGAGGAAGAAGTGGGAGGGGGAGCGGTACCATCACAGCTGAATGTATAATCAGCAGCTGCTGCTTCTGTCATGTGAGCAGTTGCAGGGAGGGAAAAAGAGAGAGAGAGGGCGACACAGACTGGAGACACCTTGTTCAGTTAGCGTAATATTCTGTTTAAAGATGGATGAAGCCATGGAGACCTAACATCAGTATGGAAACCATGCTTCAGCTTCTGCCACCTCGACCAGGACAGAGTGTCACAGGCAGGTTGTAACGTGGCAACCCTTGATACATCTTTGCTTTCTCATCCTTGTGTGCCGCCGCTGCAACTCCAGTGTATTTTTAGCATGTCAAGCCCAGGCTTTGCTATGGCTGATTCATCTTCTATGCTCTTGGAACCAGTTATTTTTCTTACAATATGTGCTTTCTGCTCTGCTGTCATCTTTTTCTCCCGTGATTCCTCAATGCTCTCGTGTTCGTTTGCTGTAATGGCAGCCTTTCTCTAAAGAAACAACTAATCTGGTAAGAAAAGGGTACAATTGGTACCTGCCACATGTCGTACCTGCTGTATCATTTTGCATGTGTCATGCATGTCATCAGCGTCCCAGGATTTATTTTGAGTGGTTGTAAATTACTACCACACAGCTGTCTTGGACTTATGTTTATAATCAAATATGTGGTAATGGCTCAAATGTTTAGACTGCAGACATGGCCGATGCGCTGTGCCTGCAGTACCTGTTAGATTAAAAGCTCGAGTTGGCATCCAGATGAAATCTCAGTGAAGCCTCGCCCTCTTATTCATCTTTTTATGTTGGATGTCATCAGTTTCATAAAGGCTGCTGACCTCTGAACTGGTTACAGTCATACTTAAAAAGGGAGGAACTTAGCTTAGCACTGATTGTCGTGGCTCACACGGTTTTATTGTTAGGTTGTACTGTAACAGGGCCAAAGTCCTTATGCCTTTCCTTAGTGCTTGTTGTGAGTAGCAAAAATAGATTTTGTTAGCCTTTACATTATAGGTTCGTACTTTGTATTTTTTTGCTAGGCTCGCTAAGGAAATAGTTTAGACTTTGTACTCATCCATGATACCTAGGGGAGATAATTATAGCACATTCTGTATGAGACCTCGGCATCCAGCTGCCTGTAAGAGATTAGCCTGTCAGTCGCAGGTATGTAACTATGATCTATGTGTCTACCCATATTGTGATTGTATTTTGACTTTTTTTTTCCCCCACGAAATATGATGTTGTTCATAGTATTTATAATTGAATGTATTTCTGTGTCTTTGCTAAAAGTGGCAGAGAATATCCTGACCGGTAAATTTTAAAAATGATAATAAATGAGCAGCTGTTTAGAAATAAATGTTTTTTTTCTTTAGTATAAAGTGTGCTATCTACTAGTATTACCAAGTCAATTCTAAATAAGGAGCAGATGAAGAGCTTTGACACTGCTCAGCTGTTTGAAACGCCTCCACTCACTCACTGAAGCAGGCACTGCCTACACATGCATCCAGTAACATTTTCAATATCACACTTGACTTGTCTTTAAGCATCTAGCGCCACACTGTTTAATCTTGCACCCACTTGCTGTTTGTACGCCTCTCTTGTAACATCGCTTTCTTGCTCTGTCTTCAGGCCTATTCCCAGGATGCCTACCTGCGTGGCTACAATAGTTACAGAGGAAATGCTAGCCACATCCCTGAGCCACCAGTGGTATGCTACCCCAGAGTAGACTGTAAGCCCACGGGCATGGCCCAGGCGACAGACTCATCGGGCCAGGTCTGCCGGGGTCCAGCAGCATCTCTTGATTATGGATATCGTAAGGAAATCACCGTGCCCCCATCTCCTCCTCGCCAATATTCCAAAAGCCAAACAGCAGTGTGCATGCGCAATGATAGCGTTAGGACTGTGGTGGTTCCTCCCAACTCTGCACACATGGGACGGGTGGTTTCGGCACAGAGGGTTGATTTCATGGACTCTGCCTATGTTAGGGGAAGACCGGGGTCACTGGCCCAGTATCCTTTCCCTCGAAAGGCTGATGTCTATCCCAGTGGTCCGGGAATGGTTCCCTTTGCAGGTCAAGCACCTAACTATCCAGGCAACCATCAGAACATCGATTGGCGCACCTACCAGACATACAGGGAGTACATTGACAACAAAGGTATCCATTCCCATGGTAGTCGGACAATTCAGGAGAGGTTGGACAATTTGCGAACTGCAGGTCAGCCTTCCTTTCCAGCTGTTTCTCACATTCCCAGAGGAGACTGGGTTCCTAAAGGGATGCGGCGCAGGAGTACGTCCCATGAACGTACTCCTGCGCTGTACCACGGACCTCCACCCCATTTTCAGGTTGCCCCACGCAGTGCTTCACAGGACCGGATGAGGAATTCAGAGAAAATAAGCAATCCAAGGAACTGGGCCCCTCGAAGTATGTCCCAAGATGCCCTGGCTCTGAAAGCTCGTTCTCATTCCATAGACTATGTCGAACCTATTGAGCTGGCTCGGCCCAGTGAGAGGAGAGCAGGATATCCAAGGGCAGACCAAGGTACAAGGTCCAGCCGGCAAGCGATGCCCAGAAACGCTGTGCCCTTCAGGCCTTCGGCTGGATACAGTGGCAGTATGAGAGGAGCACCAAACCCTTCTTTTTTCTCTAAAGGTCCAGATTCCCTTCAGACTCGCTCCTCACCAATGCTGTCTGCCATGCTTTTTGGGAAAAGCACTGAACATTCTTTCACCGACCAAAGAGTTTCAGTCCCAGCACACCATCTAGGTCACACTAGCCAACCAGGCCAGAACAGGATGCGGTCAGAAACCATACAGATCTCTGAGGCAGCCAGAGACGCAACAGTAGTTGGAATCCGGTCTTCGTCATGCTCTACTACAAAAGAGATCCCTCAGAGGCCTGGCATCCTCAAAACAGCCCACCAAGATTCTCAAAGTCAGGTAAACGGTCAAAGCCTCTCAGAACCTGCGGTGGTTCTGAGGGAGAAACCTCAAGGTGGAAAGAACCCCAGCCCACTGCGGCACCCCTCCTACATCCTGGCTGTGAATGATGAAGGAGCAGACTCTACGGCAGACGTTGCGGCTTGCTGGCTTCCAAATGATACCCGGCGAGAGATACACATGCGCCGCCTTGAGGAGCAACGTCACAACTCCTGCTCCAGCAACCTGGATGAGTCCCTGAATGCCATTCCATTCATCGGTAAGACAGTAATCAGTTTATTGCCTTACTGACCATGTTGGCATGGCAACTGGGACTGTAGCTACATGTAACAGAATGACACTGTAAGCACTCTTATAAAAGTTTCAGTAGACGTACGATGAACAACTTAAATTTAACAGTTTTATTTGATGTGCTTAGGAGATTCAGAGGTAAACTAGTCTCCAGAGGGAGATGTTTTTGATCAGCCTGAGACCTTTCAGAGTAGGTTTGAGATGCTTTTGAATTAACCATGACAGAGTAAAGTGGTGTTTGTAATGTAGTGAAGTCCCCCCCTGTTAATGCATTGTTTTCCTGGATGTTGTCTCTTGACAGTGAACTCATAGTGGTCGAACAGCAGCGTAATGGATGGTGCTGTGATTAAATTGTTGGGATTTCAGAAACTGCGGTCTGACTGTTTACACAGTTGTAGGGATTCAGAGCGCACATTCAAATATCGGCAAAATTTTACTGGTGGTTTTTGTTTTACACTGTAAGCTTTAAGCAGTATAAAAATACCTCTATTTGCCTGGGTGTGAGCAAAGTACTACTGTAATGCTAGAAAAACATATAAATTAACATCTTTACAAAAATGATCTTTCAAAATATCCTACATATTTCTGTTAATTGTTTCCTCCTTCTACCCTTGTCTGTTATCCATTATGTATAATGAATATTTGTCTATCCTTCTGTTAGGCCAGAAAGAGCTGTGTTTTAGTTTTATCCTGAATTCAGCAGTAAGCTGGAGTCAGCCTCACTCTCTAGACATACCATGTTTCATGCCTTTTAGCTTTCTCAGTGAGAGCTTGTCCATCATACAGAACAAGCCATCCAGCATCTCACACATATCATTGCAGGCCACACTTCTCTCTTAAAAACCAAGAACTCTTAGTACGTCATATTTGGCTAACCCGTTGCCGTCTTAAAGCACATAGTGAGCGCCTTCATTTTCAACCGATATTTTACATAAACATTTCTTGATTTTTGTGTTTCTTAAATTTTTCTGTAATTGTAAATCTGAGAAGTAAAAATACACAGATTGGACTTGTCAGCATAACCATCTGAAAATTTCTGGTGAGATTTGAAAAAGGTTGTCTCAACATGCTAACCCAAAAACGTAAATAAACAGGATGCCTCTGTTTGGGGAGAGATTCCTCAGAAACCTTGTGCCAGAAACTAGTGTCTAGCTATGAATCAGCTTTATCAGATCAACGGGGCTCTACTAAATGCTAAAGATGCTTGTCATGAAGTTGTTGAATCTGTTTGAGACTGCAGTACTAACCTGGTATTTTGTCTAATTTGGATGAAGGTTGTTAGGTCTGTTCTGCTGTTGGTTTGGTTTGGATCAAGTTGACTTTAGTCAAAAGTCCAGGTTTGGACAAAGCAGACATCGTCAATGATTTTTTTTTTTTTTCCCGCGTTCATTTATTTCACCAAATTACTTATTTAGAACAAATTCTCATTTACAATAACAATACTGTGAGATTTGTATCTCAGTTAAGGAGAATAGTGTTTTAAATGAGTAAAATTTCATGTCTCCATGACTGGTGCTTAAAAATCCGTTAGTTAAATGAAATACTCTTTTTACCAAGAGTAAATTAAATGCTCTTAGTTCAATGAAGTTAGTATCAGCTTTTATGTGCATCATTTTCTTGAGTGGGACTTGAATTATATTTCATATTTTTCTATAAAAACAAAAAATTCAAACTAAAATCAGTTTTGAGGGAATTTTAATCGTACTGTTACACCAAAATTTTTTCAACACCCATTGCATTTTAGGTTTTTCTATCCTAAATATGAAAATCTTTCAAACCCCTGAATAGTGTATGATCTCTTGTGAATAAAAGCGACCGTTGCCTGAAATAAACAAGGACAAAATTAAGAAAAAAACGTGACAAAGGAGGATCTGAATGTTCTCTGAGATCGCCTTAGAAGCACAGATTCTTTTTTAAAGTTAAAGGAGCAGCAGCTATAGCTCCTGGACATGGCAGAAAAGGGTAAGCTGTCAATGACTTTCATCACATTCCTGAGGAGGCAGGTGGTCAAAAACCCTCAACTGACAACAAAAGACCTGCGGCAGTCTTAGGGGCAGAAACCACTGAAATTTCAGTCTCTACTAAACTAAATGCCGAAGAGCTCCTTGTCTGTTGCGAAGATTTTCACCACTGCTGACAAAAAAGCATCAGAAAAAAACAACTCCTCTTTGCTCACAAATATAGAAACAGTCTCACACACGATTGTTTACAAAGATTTTTTGCATGAGGATTAAAAATTATAAAATCCCTTTATCCCTAAACATTGGCATGGCCCAAAGAACCAGATTTTTCTTTCTGTTATGTCAGTCTTAAAGTCTCTCTTCTTCTATATGGTTCATATTTTTTGGGATGATTTCATGACACCCAACATCTCTGTTAAGTCTTTAACTCTGAAACACACTTAAACTTTCCTGCCTGGTAGTTTATGACGCAGTAAAACTTAACTTCTGTTCTGCAAAGGCAACTTTCTACTGAATCATGTTGTAAGCACTGCTTCATCGCACATTGCTATTAACTACTCTTGGTTGCTTTCTTAGACGAAAATACAAGACTGTTACCCCCTAGAGTTTATCAATGATGGATATAAGTTTTAAAAATAGCCTTGGTAGAAGCCTTGTTAGAGAGATGCTGGCATCCTTATTTCTATGCCCACTTTCAAAGTTGGGTTCAGGCAGGAACTAGGACAGTTGCTTTTAAATTTAGCTCCAAAAGCCCCTTGGCTGCAGAGAACAGCTTTGTACTTTGAGCTGTTTCAGGCCTAAAGAGCCCAACAACAGTTGTCAATAGATATATTTAAAGTTAATTAAAAAGTGCATTGTAAAGCTATCTGTTCTGCTGTTTTTCTCCTACCTTGAGAAATTCCCTCAGATAATTGCTAAAGTGACAATCGTTTCAGTATAACCCAGTGAGTCTCAGAGCCAGTGGCAGGCAATGCAGGCATATACAGTATATAGACATGCATTGTACCTGAGAACAGAACGATTAAAAGTTAATTTGGTTCTCTATGCTCACACTGAATATTTTATTGATTCATAGATGAGCCAGTCAGCCCCAGTGTTGACCGAGAGGCTGCTCCTATCCCTCCCTCTGCTGTGATATCTGTTGCACCATCCATAGCGACAGCACCCTCCAGTCAAGGCTCACCATGTCCAACTATTCATCGACAGCTGTCACATGACCAAGGTAAATGGCATTGGTTTGGCTATTGCCATTATGGATAATAGTAGTGCATTTCTTCTTTTTTTTTCTGTAATATCACATCATTGTTTTGTCTTGATAGATGATATTGATCCTGGATTTAATTAAACTTTTTATGACATTTGGGTTGAAAAATAAACTAATTTCATATTTGTGCTATGCATGTTCAGAGTCCATGCGAAGTGCTTTGTTGGACTCAGACTCTGCTAGTAAAACAGAGCGATCAAAGTCTTATGACGAGGGTCTGGATAACTATCAAGAGGAGAGAAGAGGGTAAGTGCATACTGAGATTTCTTTCTTTTGTCTTTGGCAATTCATATTAGTCTGACTTTGCCTTTTTCTTTACCACTGTGCAAAAGATCTACAAGCAAGCATATGGCCAGTTTCAGAGGCCTGAGAAAGGTAAGGAACTAAAGAACCATTTGAATCATGTCTCAAAGATATGAACTTTAAAGCACTCCATTGTATTTCAAAAAGCCATAATTTTCTAATATTAAATCTTTGTTGTGCTTACTTGGTTAACAATCCTTTTAGGTTTGGATAAGTCTGTTTCTATCTGCAAATCTTTGTTGTATTTCATCTCCCCTCTGACTCAGTTTCATGTCATGTTCTGCTGTCATGTAGTAATGCCAGCAAATGTCTTTATTTTTCACTCTTCCAGACACTGGACGGGCATAAACCCACTGGGGACTCTGGATCTCGTAGAGAGTCTTCTTTAGATGTATTTGCAGATTCTTCCAAAGAAGGGCTTCTTAACTTCAGGCAACTTAGCACCGAAAAGAATAAGGTACTCTGCCATGCCCAAGCACTCCTTCATGAGTCGCGTTCATTACTCAAAATGTGACATTTAAGGATTTCTCTGTCTTTCAATATGCAGCGTGTTGGTGGAGGCATGAGATCCTGGAAGCAAATGTATGCTATTTTACAAGGCCACACACTGACCCTCTACAAAGATAAGAAGGATGCCCTGTCTCACGCCGCATCCCAGTCTGATGAAGACCCGCTCCGAATTAGCATCAAGGCCTGTCTGATTGACATCTCCTACAGTGAAACCAGACGCAAGAATGTGCTGCGGTTAACCACCTCGGACTGCGAGTATCTGTTCCAGGCAGAGGGGAGAGAAGACATGCTCTCATGGATCAAGGTCATCCAGGAGAACAGTAACCCGGATGAGGAGGTGTGTGTGTGGTCAGACTGATTCTTGTGTGTGTTTTGCCAAGTCAGATCATTAATTGCCATCTGATGAGTTGACCCTCATGTTGTCATTATTACCTCTATTGATATTATGTGTGTGGTGTGCAGTAGCTGTTTAATGGAGGACAAAAAACAAGCTATCTGATAAGATTTCACAGCACAGTGAGACAAATATGTCTGTAACCAAAACACAGATCAGTGATGAAATAGGATCAAAAGCATTATTTATAAAATGGTCAACAATGACTTGAATAAAAGCTGGTTTCAAACCTGTTTTACCAGAGTGGAGAAAAAAAAAAGGACGGGTGTGAAGGGGAAACATGACAATAGCCTCAGTTGATCACAAAGACTTCTTTCAGTTAGGTACTTGGAGTGGTCTTTGTTCATCATAGGCCAAAAAGGATGTTCGTTCACCCATTCGTTCATTCATTCATTCATTGCACAAGGAAAAGACTGTAGTTACATAGAGTTTCAGACTAAGGGCTTCTGACAACAGACTTTTTAAAAATTATTTCAAGGTTTCTAGAAGGATTGAAAAAGTATTTTGAAAGTGTTAAATGTCCAGATATTGACCAGATTTTCTACTTTATCTAATATTAGTTGTGTTAATTTTGAATTACCTTATTAAACTAACTTATCCAAGTTGCTTATGTAATTCTTGTATGTCGCAAATTTAAATAATGAATATCTTAAAGCTCTCAAAAAGTCACAAATTTACTAAATACTTGAATTAACCCTTATTGCTTTTTAAATACCTTTAAGTTTTAAATACTGACTTGTAGTGGTAATTTTTTGTTTTTTTACTTGAACCTGGCAAAATCATCTGTGTCCAGTCTTGATTTAAAAAATCAAAATTGGAAATGCTCAACACCTATTAAAGTCCAATTCTGTTCTCGCAGCTAGAATGAGTGGTTGATGGGATTTTCCCGAAACATTTTTCTTTTACAGCTTTTGTGCTTCCTTTGACTTTTTAAGTTATTTCCAAAGATAACTTTGAAAATACTTCAATTGGCAATAGCTTTTACAGCAGAAGTCTATCTGGGTTAATGCAGCCTGATATACCTTAGAGATGTTCACGTATCAGAAAAAATATCCGATTTTTTGTTTCCTAGTGGATAGCAGAAAATTCACAGATTCTTGGCATGAGATATATTTTTGTGTGTTTCTTCTTTTTTTTATGTGAATTTGCATGATTTTTTTTTTTTCTTTTTTGCATCTTATATTATCTGAGTCATTACTTGATTTTCTCTTGTTTTTACAGAATGGTTCTGTTACCAGCCAGGATTTGATCAGTAGAAAGATCAAAGAATACAACATGATGAGGTATACAGGGCACTGCATTGCCCCCTAGTGGCTACCTAGAGCAAGAAATAACTGTTTAAATAAAATGCCAAACAAAAAGGAAATCTTTGTTTTAATCTTTCTAACTTTGTATGTTGGTCAGTGCTCCCAGCAGCAGATCAGAGCCCTCCCCTAAGTCCTCTCGGCAGTCGCTCAGCATCAAGCAAGCATTCCTGGGAGGTAAAACAGAAGTCCGGAGCCACAGCTCCCATTCGCCCAGAACAGGAGAGGATCGAAGGACGCTGAAAGGTAACGTCACCAGGATCATTCGCGGTGGTTAGAACATCTGTCATCTCAGGTGGGTCATTTATTTCTGGGGCCATTAACAGATGAAGCAAGTCCACCTCGAGACAGGGGAGCTTGGAAAATCGGCTTACCTGGGATAATGAAGAAACCATTTGAAAAGAAGCAAGCCGGCATCACTTTCGGTGTTCGTCTTGAAGATTGTCCACCTGCTCAAACTAACAGGGTGGGTTTTAAGTGTTTGTTTGGTGTTACTGTTCAACCATGTGTCTTTTTGCATTGTGGTTGAAGTATGCGAGTTATGTCCCACTGATTGTTGTTCAGTTTGTTCCGCTGCTCGTGGAAGTGTGCTGTCAAGTCGTAGAGGAGCGAGGACTGGAGTACACTGGAATCTACAGAGTTCCTGGAAACAACGCTGCCATCTCCAACATGCAGGAGGAGCTCAACACCAAAGGCATGGCTGACATTGACATCCAGGAAGATGTGAGTGACTGACAGCTTGCTTGCTCATAAGACCTGTAAGACCTGCTGCCATGCAACTCTGTTTATTTTCTAAATCTCTGCAGAAATGGAGGGACATTAACGTGATTAGCAGTTTGTTAAAGTCATTCTTCCGAAAACTTCCAGAACCTCTGTTTACAAATGGTAAGATTTCAAAGTCAAAATATAGTAATAGTTCTGTTTTTGTGCTTGTCCCAAATTATGTTTTTTTTTCTGTCCTATTTTCAGAAAAGTATGATAAATTTATTGAAGCCAGCAGAACAGAAGACTCGGTGGAGCGTTTAAAGGAGCTCAAGAGGCTGGTTCGTATATTCTGACATAAGGGACATTTAATTAGCATTAACACTAAGTGTTGACTGATACGGAGACTATTTTTTTTATTTTTTTTTTTTTTTTTACAGGTCTATGAATTGCCCACTCATCACCTTGAAACTCTCAAATTCCTTTGTGCTCACCTAAAACACGTTTCTGATAACTGTGAACAGAATAAGGTCGGACTTGTCGCCATCAGATCCTGAGTTTACCCTTTTTTTAAGGATTTTGTCAAATTACCTGACTCGTCTTTATCTGGTGTCTTTAGATGGAGCCTCGCAACCTGGCAATCGTATTCGGTCCGACGCTGGTCAGAACGTCAGAGGACAACATGACCGACATGGTCAATCACATGCCAGACCAGTGCAAGATTGTTGAGAACCTTGTCCAGCAGTTTGACTGGTTCTTTATGGAAGATGGCAGTGAAGATCCAGTTGTAAGTGCTACTTTGCTTTCATTATGCCGCAAAGCAGTGCCGTGTGGTGAGGTGAGGTGCAAAGCTGGTGAGGCATTGACTTGATCATAATCAGATGTAACATGTGGACAACGCTGGAGGGCAAAAAGACAATTCTTTTACATGTCTTGCATAGCCAAGCTGCCGCCCTAGCATGATTCCATTAACTCAACGAAACTTGGAAATGTAGGTATTTTGTGCTGTGGAGCAAAAGTTTTTCTCTTTGCTCCAGAGCAAACGTTCAAGTACAACTCAAAACCCTGTCTTTTCCTGGCCAGGCTACACGCAGACTCGTTGCCATCGCAACTGAAACAAGATCCTTTGAACCGTTTTCACTTTTTACTCCATTACAGCTAGAGTTTCTGCACCAATTGCAGTCTTACAGCCGCCAATTCGGATTTTCGGTGATACCGATTCTTTTTGTCTGAAATTTTGCTAACTATAGTGAGAAAGTTGCTGAGTTGGCAACAGTGGAGTGACTATTGATAACTTCAAATGTGCAGTCATGACCTGGTGGACCGATCTGTCAGTCAAACCGCTCTCACGGCAGAGCAAAAGAGCACAGTGGCTGATTTTTAGGACTTTGTTGAGGGAGATGAGATCGGCTTCGCAATTAAGTATCAGCCGATAACCAATCTCCCAAAATTATCGAGATTGAAGCTGATCTATCGGTGCACCTTTAATTTCACGTGGCACACCTATATAAAGCCGTGGGTGTTTGATGAGGGGCATAAAAAATACATAATTTCAGAAAATCACCTTACATCCAGTGTGAAAAGGTAGTTAATAACTCTTGAGGATTGGCCTCTAATACCGTTTGTGTTTTGTTGACAATAAAATGCAGTTGAATATAATTTTCCTCTGTTCTTCTGTTTCCCTTGCTGATGCTGTAGACTGTCGTTGAGCAGGAGAGCACAGTGCAGTCTCAGCCTGTGCCCAATATAGGCCACCTGCTCACTAACATCAGCCGGGTTCCTGCCTCTTCTGGTGAAGTCTCAGGTAACTCAGAAGCAGCTTTTCCCCTCAGCAGCCATGTTCTGTATGCATTGCAATCGCAGATAGAAATGTGTCAAATAAGAGATTATAGTTTTGACTTCTGAATGTTATAAAAACCTTTTAATTGTTTTAAATACTTTTAGTGAGAACAAAAACATCAGCTTTGTTTTTGTGAGTATTTTTACAGCAAGTTTTTTCAGTCATTTTTCAGTGTATACCATCAAGTAGCTTAACCACTGAACAATTGCTGAGAAACACCTTGCAGCAAAGCTTTTTCTAATGATTTATTTTCTCATTTAAAATCTGTTTTGTCACCATTTGTTTCTTGTTTAGTTTTTTTTTTATTATTATTATTATTACTTCTGCCCAGATATAAATTTGTCCAAGTTTTATTTCTGTTCATTTCTTTGCTTTACTCTTTTATTTTCTGTGCTTAAGTCATTTTTTTTTCTCCCCGTGCTTTTTCTATGTTGAATGACGACTCCTTTTCTTTCAGTTCTTTTCTTCCCCTCCTCATCATCTCTTGCATAATCCCGGCATGTTCTTTCCCAAAGAAAATCTTGAACGAGACAAAAAAAAAAAAAAACATAAACAATGGAAGTTGTAACCCTTTCTGACCTGTGCCCTTCTGTGTATAGTGTGTTCTTTCTCCTCCCTTATCCTTGTCCAGCACTCACGCATTACCCACTCTTGACACAGGCCAAGTGGGCGGCGTCTATCACTCGATGGTGTCCCTGATGGACTCTGTTTTGTCAGTGATGGACAGCTGGGACTGTAGGAAGAAGGACGAGTGTTGTGCCCAGTGTAGCTGCCTAGTCTGCAGTAACCCGCAGCTCTTTTAAATTTGGCCGAAAGGAGGAAAAAAAGATAAAGAAAGAAAGAGAAGTCGATGTTTGTCATTGTTCCTGTGCTGTGCACATCTCATATTTAAACCAGTACCCTAAACTGAGGGGATACAGAGCCACGCTGCTGCACTTTCTCTGAAAGCCCTTCTGCTGTCTCTTGTTGTCTTTTAAGCTGATCGCAAGGACAAGTAGCATGGTACGGACAACCTCAGGTTCTCTTCCGGTTATGTGGCATAATCTGTCATGATGTCTGAGGGCGGGGTCGTGGGGTTGGGACTGAGCTGGATGTTCCCCAGCACACACAAACAATCCACTCATACAGTCACATCCCAGCCCAGTTCTAACTAACTGATGGATGGAGAGGTGTGCAGGTGTTCAAGTTGCACATGAAGTGACCGTGAGCATGTAGATGGAGGCTAAATTGTTTCTACATGTAGATTTTTTATTTATTTTTTTTTTTTTTTTACTTTTTTTTTTTCAGGTGCTGCCTTTTTTATTTTCTTTGTTGTCTGTGATATTTTTATTTCAACATTTTTGTCTCTGTTTCACATTTCCCAACTTCACACCATTGACTACAGACACACCTAGCTGTACAGTACCTCATCCCCTTCTGTTACTTAACTCTTGAGAACCACGTCACTCATTTACTGTGTTCCTAAAACCACAAGGAGGAAAAAAAAAACATTTTTTTTTAAAGTCTGATAGTTAGGTTGTTGTTTTGTGACTCCTACACGGAGTTTGCTAAGAAGAACAAATGATTTCTGAACCAGAGGGTTGTTGAGGCTCGGTGGAGCTGTCCAGGTCGTTCATTGCTGTTTGTTCAACCTGCAGCTTATTTAGCTGAACTTCGAAATTTGTTTTCAGATTAAAATAAGTCCTGCATCCCACTCTCTTCTTCTTCCTCTTATATCTAAATATATTCTTATTTCCTTTCTTCCTTCTGTTTTTTCTTCTCTCCCTCTCTGTAACTCATTTCTTCCTACCTTCCTCCCTCATATCCAGCGTCTTTTCTTGTCTCACCACCTCTTTGTCTTTCTCCCTCCATCTGTCTCGCCCCCTTTGCTTCCTTTCTTTGGTTATTCTTCTCTTCTTTCCTTGTCCCCTTCTTCCTCGCTCTATTGAAATAACTAGCATAAATACATCCTGAAGTTCTACGTTTTCTATCTTAAAATAGCGATAAAGGACTGAGTGTTCTGAAAAATCGAGTTTGGAAAAAGTACTGGAAGCAGCAGTTGTAATTTGTCTGTATTGATTAGCAACAGACTGGAGTTTTGATTTTTAAAATCTGCTTGTCGGGGAAAGTCAAACTGGAAATTGTCGGACTTATTGGTGCGTGTTTAGCTGTAAACCACAGAAGTTCATTTAAGAGAATTTTAATTCAGCAATAGAAATGAAAGCACATTGATCAGACAAAGAGAAAAGAAAAAAATGCTGCAGGTTTCTAGATGGCGAGAATTTAATTGAATCTAACAGAAGGTTAATGGATTTCAAGATCATCTCTACTAATGCATCACGCGGCATGTTGTTTTTACTAATTGTACCTTTTAAAACCTAAAAACAACATGCCTCATAGAACATGTTGATGACTTCATGGACAGAAAGAAGTGGGAGTTTTCAGTTTGCAAACATTTAATTAAAAGTATTTACTATTCAACCTGCTGATCACCTGATGGAACCAATCAAGAATTGATTGATTTTGATTCCTGGCCAATAGATTGGATGATCATTACATATACCTACACATTTTCTGCATATTAGGATTTTCTTATTATATTTTGGTTTTTATCTTGTGGCTTTTTAGTGCACACATATATATGTATTTTTTACATGCTATTAAGTAAAACGTAGCCCTTTAAAGTGTTTTGTTAAATTATTAGACTTTATTTGAATCCCTCTTTTGTTGCTTTTTGGAGTCATGAGCAGGAGTTGCTATAGTTTCTGTGCCGCCCAAAGCTTCTGTAAGTACTTGTTCAGACAGGCGTGTTAGTCTGCTTCTCATCGTTAGCTGCAGTTACAGTCTCAAGTTTTTGCTGCACACTATTGTTTTGCCTTTTATGTTTTTTTTTTTTTAGTGACAGACTACATGTTTAAGCTCACCGCAGGAGTTCTCTTGAGTGAGACAAATCCGTTACATTGAAGCTCGCCTGCACCAGCTCAGCGGTATCGCTCACAACACACGCACCGATCCGATACACTCAGGGCCACCTGAAATTTCCCAGTTAGAGCAAACTCATTGACTCCCCCTCCTCTGTGACGTCTTGAGTTGGGAAAGAATGCCTTCAGCTGGTCGGTGGCTACGTGTGATGCTCTGTGACTGCCGTGTTTGTCCCCCGATGTGCCGTCGCTCCATCGATACATGGGCATGAGCTGCTTTTTGTGTCGTTTACTGCCGGGTTCTCACACCTCCTCTCCTCTCCTTCATCTCAGGCACCTTCTGCTGCTCTGTTCACTTTTTGCATTTAGTGCTGACTTCTTGATTCTATTCCTGTGTCGTCTTCTTCAATCAGAAACGTGTCATCTGCTTTTGTCCAGCTGCTCTCATTATGTCCATCCTGTCTCTTTTAATCTCTTGCTTCAAGTGTCTTGTTTTTGTCATTTAAAGCTCCTTCGTTTACTGATGAGTGTCTTGTTTTTGTGCAGACACGGCATGTCCTGACTCCAATAAATCCAAGGTAAAAGACATTTTAACACCTCAATTCCTTTCATTTAAAAAGTCAGACTTGTACATTTCAGGTTTTTGTTGTTGCGTGGTTTGATAATTGGTTTGTCAGAAAAATAAAAAATGAAATTTGACCAGGGATTTTTTATTTTTTATTTTTTTCATCTCGTATTAAAAAACTGAGTGACAGTAAAAACTGATTCCCTACAGAGAGATAACTGTGTGGCAAGGAGATTATTATTCAAGAGTTTGGGGAATATTCTCAAGCTCCAAAATGCAGATGAAGTCTTTACTCCCACTACTGTCTAAATGATTTTCACTGTTTCTCCCTTGTGTGTGAATTAATACACACTGCGAGAAGACTATAATGATGTTTTTGTTTTCCATCGCCAGGGCTTGTGGATTTCAGGGAATCAGTGTAGCAAAGAAATGCTGCGCTCCTCAATCTTCGCCAATCGGAAACGCAAAAAGAATAAAGAAAAATCTCAGCTCAGCAGTTCAGACGATGACCTGGACTCTGGTTTCAACAAAAAGGAGCTCCCAGGGGAGGGCCAGCGGCCTCTGTGGTCCCAGGTCAGCCAGGCGGAGGACAGCGGCCAGACGGACGAAGACTGCAAAACAGACAAGCACAGGAACAGCTCAGAGGAAACCATCAGGAAAGAATCCGAGTCGGTTGCCTCCCTCCCTGGAGAGCACGTTCCCTCCGGCCATCAGATGCCTCCATATGCCTCTCCTTCCAGTTCCCCAAACCTCAACTACCATATGGCGGTAACTCATCAGTCGTCTCTGTCAGACCCGCCCTCCAACTACGACGACACCGTGTCGGACCTCGGTACGATGAACAGCACCAGTTCTCAGGCCTCGGTGCCCAGAGTGAGGAGGAACAAAACCGCGGTGCTGGGAGCGGACGCTTGCCCCGGCGGACTGGGAGCCGAGGTCTGCTCCATCACCTCGGATTACTCCACCACGTCCTCCATGACGTTCCTGACCGGAGCTGAGACTTGCACGCTCAGTCCCGAAGTGCAGTCTGTGTCCGAGAGCAGAGGGGGAGAAGACGCCGATGACGAGAGGAGCGAGCTCATCAGCGAGGGCCGGCCCGTGGAGACGGACAGCGAGAGCGACCTGTCTGTCTTCACCATTGGGAAAGCGGAGAAGAGCGAACTTCCGGAGTCCACCCGACCACTCCCATCGCACAGGCTCATCGAGTGTGACACGCTGTCCAGGAAAAAATCCAGCAAGCAGAAAACAGAAAGCGAGACTTCCCTGGACGACAAAGACCCCAACAGGTTGTCACGGGCTGTGAGTCCGGCAAAAGGTCGATCCAGTGGGAGTCTGAGCTCCTCGTCACGGAGCGAGCTGGATAAAATGGAGCCGGCGTGGAAGTTGAAGATAACCGACCGACTGAAGGTCCGCCTGAGAATGTCCGTTGACGACATGTTCGGCGTGGGCAGCCAGAGGAGCCGATCTCCAGAGGGCCGCACCAAGAAAAAGAACATCAGGCGCAGACACACGATGGGCGGGCAGAGAGACTTCGCAGAGCTGTCCATTCTGGGGGACTGGTCGCAGCCGGTCAGCTCGCGCTCAGAGCTGTCAGCCGTAGATCGGCTTAAACCAAAGTGCAGCTCTCAAGACTTCTCCATCGGGGATTGGATTGCCCGCGAGCGCCACCGCACCAGCAACCCAGAGGTCAGCCTGGACCTGTCGGAACAGGTCCAGGCTATGTCGCTATGCGGCTCAAACTCCCAGAACTCCGGTGCCTCGTCCTCCTCTGAGCTGGCGCGCGCTCCCGCTGAGGCGTCAAACGGAGAAATCTCACAGAGCAAAAATCTGAGCCTGTCAGCCACCGCTCACCCACATAAACTCACCAGTTCCCAGGTGGTCCATTCGCGCTTCTACCAGTACCTGTGACAGGTGTGTTGTGTGTGTGTGTGTGTGTGTGTGTGTGTGTGTGCGCGAAACGTATTCCTGTCTCTATATTCTCTGTCACGTGACCAATGTTGGTGAATGAGCATGTTTACAAACGTTGTCTGGAGTGTGTCTTTTACCAGGTGTGAGTGCGGTTATAAAAACAGATGAATCGTTTATCTAACCTCTGAACAAGGCATGGAACAAATGTTTATATCTTTTTAATTTTCTCATTTTTTAATGACAAAATAAGTCAAAAAAGGACCTGTTGCTAATGAACGATGAGCTAGTGAAGTATGTTGAAGGATGAGTGAACGCTGTAAGGTGTAGTTGAAAGGCTATAAGGAGAATCCGACTTAGAATAATAGGAAGTAGTTTAAAAAAAAAAAAAAAGTACAGATTTTTAGTATTGCAGAGGAACTATTTTTGTGTTAAGAAAGTTACAATGTTTAAAGTCAGCGAGGCTGTCAGTAACCAAATGAAGAATGTACAGACATGCTTGCTGTAATACTGACTAAAAGCTTTACATGCTTGTTTTCATTCTAAAGTGTACATATTCTTATTTTTCTGTGTACTTGAAGTTTGTTTTTGGTACAGCCTGTGTGAGACTGACTGCCTACAAGCTCTCTACTGTCAAAGGGGCCTTTCCAAGGGTATAAAGATGACCAGAGACACTGGACTTATGCAAATAGTTGATACGGTTCATGTTCATTCCTGCTGTGTGGTTGAAAAAAGCAGTAAACATCCCTTCGATCCATGTGTTTCGCTGTGCTTTTAGACTTGATGGATTCAATGGTTCCCGCATCTCTCAATGAGCGGCAGTGGAATGAAATGAAAAGTTCTGAGGATCAATCAGGAAAAGAAACGTTTAATTACAAAAAGAAAGTGCCTCACATTGAAATGTTTAGGGTGCCATACTGTCTTTCTTGAAGATGTTGCTGTGAATGACGTTTTTTTTTTTGTTGTTGTTTTTTTATCATCGACTCAGTCATTCTGCTGGTAACGAAAAAATGCCGAGCTTCCATTCTTTAGGCATTCCACTCTGGTCTTAAAAGTTTTTGTACATCCTCTCGTTTTTCATCTCTTGGTTTTAACGGAACTTGAATTTTAAGTGTTCATTGTGAAAATTAAGAGAGTAATTTAAGTGTACAACAATGCCATGTTTTAGCTGCTTTACGTTGCATCTCCATCAGATCACAGGATTCAAGTACAGTATTGTAAAACGAAGATGATGGTGGGCGTTGTTGGCAGTTTGGTACTTCTCTGTGGAGAGAGGTTCACCATGGAGACGGAGGAGGGATATTTCACGAGGTGGGGTTATTGTTTGGATATGATGTTCCTCTGATTGTGAAGAATGTGCACAGACTCCTGAAACACTGGAAATAAATTTTATGGTAGAAATTCAAGTGTGCAGCATTTTTTATTTATTTTTTTGTCCTTTCTTAGTATAAAAATATACTTGGAAACCTAATTAATGCTATATGAATATTTGATATAAAAATAATGACAGATGATTTGAGAGCTTTCTTTAAAAACTTGAACCAGAACCAGAAAAATGTACTTATTTAAATGAACTTGAATTATAACATTGATACAACCCCAGTTTCAATGAAGTTGTGACATTGTCTAAAACCAAAACAGAATGTGATGATTTACAAAACCCATATTTAATTGTACAGAATATAATATAGGCCTTAATCATGAAAGAATCTATGTACAGCATTTTCCAGGCACACAATGTCATTTTATACAAACTTTCCTATGTATAAAAATTTGACTTTTCAATTTGATGCCTTGAAATTGCCCTCTGTTTCTTTGCTTCCTTCTTTTTCTAAATGTGTCAAACTCAAAAACATTCTGAATTCTGGGAAATCTCCCAAAATGTATCTTTTTCTTTTATTTAGGTTAGCTCACAGGGCAGAAAGTTGTAATGTTGCACAAATTAAGGGACTTGATATATGAATATGTAATATGGTTAAATGTAATCTAATGCCACATCAAGGATGAATATGGAAAAGGGCCACAACAAACATTAACTTTGCTTTTACGTGAAATTAACAAGCCCTTTTCAAACTAGAAGTTTGTTTTTAATCATAAATGTAATAGAAATGAAGTCTTTATCTGTCAGGTAAGACGTATTATTTGTTGCTGTATGCTTTAGTCTGTTGGTTTAGATTTAGGAAACAAATTTAAGACAAAATACATTTCAAAATGCTTTATATACAAGTTGAACATATAACATGGAGACTTTGTCAGTTTTATACACTTTATACAGCAGCTGACAGGAAACCACAGATAATACGAACAGAAATGAAGTGAGGAGGAAAGACTTGGTAGAACATACAGCAAAGAACTTTCTAAATGCTGAAAATTACGTTTTAACGTTGGGGAAACTGCAAACTAAGTAATGGTTACATATGTGGGATTGTAATATACCGTTGTCTATTTTATATGGCGCTCTTTCCAATGTATTGTGAGAAAACAAAACAAAAAAACCCCCGATAAAATCCATAGACGTCTCTTGCTCTGTTCGGACCATGTTTCCTCATTTCATAGCGTCATGTGGGCTCCTAACAAGAACATCTTCTCCACAGTAAGGCACAGTGACAAAAACAAGAGCTCTATAGAGAAATGTGGGCACAAAGAAAGTGTTAAAACTTCATTATTTATACAATCTTTGAGCGTATCAGCATTAAACGTTGTGCCTTCATCTTCTAAAGCCACTATGGACTGATGCATCCACTTACACACAGTAAGACACTAAACAGAGAATCTGAAAAACAACTCTGAATAACCAGGAACACAATAATTTTAGTTAGTTGGCAAGATTATCACAAACTGGCAGCCATCAAAAAGTTACATCTTCTCACGGGAATAATCTGCAAAGCACTTTGTTTTAGCCTGCCTGTTTGGGTTGTCGATCCTCTGCTTGTCCACCAGAGGGAGTACTGGTCCAGCTTTTCTTAACAGCTGTTCTTACCGGAGTTTTATTCAGCCTCTGTCTGACCGGTTTCTTCAGCAGTAGCCAGCGTGAGTTGAGCATGGGGGGGATCTGGGCCGACGCCCTGCTTGCACATGCAGGTGCTTCGAAATAGAGCTAAAGTCAGATTGGAGGGCAGGGGGAGTAGACTTTAGGTTAGAAAGATTTGTTGCATATTGTGCTGTGACAGAGGAGGTGGCCACGGCTGCCTGGCCGGCCCAGGTTTAACCGTCTTCCTCGACCTCATCCTGGCCGACACTCTTTGGCGTCTCTGGCTCCCGGAAACACTCCTCAAAGAAGTTGACAAGGGACTGACTCAGGTGCTGCTGTGTGCCTTCGCTGTGCAGGAAGTGGCCTTCGTCTGGGTAGATCTGTGAAATGGGAACCGAAAAAGTATTTAAATTTAAGCAGTGATTCAGTCTACAGTAGAAAAACAAGGATTTATAATCTACATGTCAAGAAAAATTGTTGGGAGTCAAATTTGGAGATTTCAAAATCAGTAAATATTTACAAACAAGTAATTTTAATGTATTCCAATTTTGTTCATGTCCGCAAGAAATCCAAGTGTCACCAGAAATACATTTTTCAATAAGTTCAGAAATAACAAAACACAAGCCTGCCACCAAAAACAGTTTTAAGTTAGCAAGGCCCAAAGAGGTCCAGATAAAACAACTGCAGCTGCATTTTCCTCAGGCTACACTGTTGGTGCCAAGAAAATGGAAATGGAAACCTTAAAACTAATCTTTTCGCTAACCGAGAGATTAACATCACCTTTTTGTCACCAAATATTCAAGATTAAAACTTTTGATTCACCTACAAATTCAGTAAAACCGTCTGATACACACCAAAACAATGAGTCAAAAGTGCAGCATAATTACAAGTAGAAGATTTTTAACGAGAAAATAATTATTTTTAAATTCATTTTGGCTGATAGACATTGTTAAATTGTCGCAGAAAATGTTTTAATACAAACAAATAGTTCCAGTAACAGAAGCTCACCTGTAGAGTGTAATTGGCCTTCTCGCTGATTAAATGGTTGATGAATTTTGCTGTGTGCTGGAAGTGAACCTTTTCTGTGTTGGTGGAGAGAACGAGAGCAAAGACACACATGAGACTGAGCAACACTGAGTCTTATCACTTGTCATGTTGTAATGTTAAATCATAAACAAATAATAATTATGAATATAGTACCATCAGCTGTCGGGTGAATTATCAAGAACTGTTTCTCCAGCAACTGACCCGCTCTGTGAGCTAAATTAGCCATCTGGAGGAGAGAGAAAGAAAAATTGATCTGAAGTTCAATCAGTATTGACCATTAACCTGCATATATAAGAGTGGTAAAATTAGGGTAGTAAATATTAAAACACTTCACCGTATAAACTCTGGTATCGGTCTTTGGGCCAAGGTATCGCTCTGAAAATGCAGATGCTGCAATGTTGGGTGGAAAAAAAAAAGTAATTAGATGAAAAACATTTACGCTTTAGAAAAATAATAACACCCTGGAACTTTTTCACATTCTGATACTTTATCAGAAGCATATTTATTCATTTTATACAGCATTTATTGGTCAGACTCCTTCAGAATTTTTCAGGTAAATCAAATGCGTTTTTCACATTAAATTCTTTCCCCATATTTATAGAGCCTTGCAAAAAGGTAAAATCAAATTTCATACATCGTCCACTACTACTCTGCTGCTTGTTGGACTATCGAGTACAGATACAATACAGACAGGATGTGAAATTGTTCAACAAGCATCAAAGCTATTGTGAGGTTTTCTTAACTCTGCTCTTAAAAAACCCTGGAAAATTATACCATAAAGCTCAAAATCTGTGATAGGTGAGACGGCCGCTCCGCATTTCAGCTGAGTAAACGCTTCAGAGCTCAGAAGCATTGTGGCTAAGTATCCGCCGTAGGCCTGAAAAGAGAAGGACAAACGGAAACACAGATCCACTGAGCAAGCTTTTAGTTGAATGAATGCGGAGGCCAATTGGAGTGAAGATCCCATTTAACATGAATGCCATTCCTCTTTTACCTTCCCATAAACTCCCATTCGATTCTTATCAATGTAAACTTCTTTGGATATGACCCTGAAATGAAAACAAGGAAAAGAAAGATAAAGAGGAGAGCTTGAAGATAGCCAGGCCCTTGAGTTACAGCCACTCACACTTGTAGTAAAGGTTTCACCTGAGTGCCTCCAGCTGATCCCTCTCCTCCAGCTTCCCCAGCCTCCTGCGGACCTTGTGGAGCAGGTTGGTGCCCTGGAAACCGCTGCCATGGCCATCAAAGCGGATGACGATGGTGCTGAAACTGCTGACGAGGACCGTGGCCCAGTCCACCCGGAACTGCTCCGTCACCATCTGCCCACCAGGTGTGCCATCACTGTGAGGGAAGAAATGGATTTTACTGGCGGATTGCGCGAGATGCATGTCAAATAAATATTAGCCAAATTAACCAAACCATCGGGTCAAGCCAGCATGCAGTGTGGAAATCTCCTTTAGTGCAGACAGCAAAGTGTAGGGTGAGATTGTTTATTATAGTTCTCATCTCTGTAAAGCCCTAAAGCTTTTAAAAATTATTTTCTCTAAGTGACAACTTGAACTTCAGTGAAATTTGAGTCACTCGTAATTTGTTTGAGATGTTCCAATTAAACTGACACATTTCTATGTGTCCACTTTCAAAGGAGACTTTTTTTCATTAAGAGAAAGAGGATAACCTTGTACAAGAAGCAAAATATTTTACAGATTTTTTTTGCACTGTAATAACTTTTACATGAATTGATGGAACATGAAAATGTACAAAGCAGACCCTTTTTTAGAACTCAGCTATGTCACAAACTGTCAGAAGCATGAAAAGTGCATTTACAACACAGATCTGTTCTAGCAATAAAATAAAGGACTGTGTTATGACAAGTGTGTTCTCTAAATGTAGTTAAGACTAAATTCATCCTTCAGAATGTAAGGGCTTAGGGGTTCAATCCTCAAGAAACAAACTGATGAAGTCACACTCACACTATCAGCAGTAGAGGGTAGTGGGCTGTGCTTGTAAAACCTGCTGGCTTTAGAATCTGCATCGTCAGAGCTACAAAAGAAAGGACACAGTCAGTGGGCGACCCATGAAATGACCACACACACACGTTGTGTTCAGGGTCACATACTGTAATCATCGATGGTGATGGTCTTGTTCTCCACTTTAGGCATCTGCATGTTGTTGTACGTGTCGTTTACTCTCTTGTTTGTCTCCACATCAAACACCTCTGCAGATCAAGACAACAGTCAGTCAGTGTGGAGCTTATGTGGATTCTGCATGTTCCGCTGAAACAGGATGACTGCGCAATGAATTTTGCCCCAACTGGTTTTTTATCGGATCAGCCAAAAGAAACCATGAGGCGAGGCATCCTACAGTGACTTGTAACTTGCAGCCCTTACATTTTTCCTATTCTGTAACATTAAAGCTTGAAAAGACATTTTCATAAAGAACTCAGCAATTATGCAAGACTTTGTGAATCTCATTCACATAAAGTTCTAATAAAATCTATTAAGATTTGTGGCTCTAATGTCACAAAATGCAAAAGACTTCAAGTGCTATGAATCTTTTTGTAAAGTACCGTTTGTGAGTCTTCACTGGATCTGAAATGGGTAATTACTGAATCAGTTCAAAATGGGCAACAAATCTGGGATCCATTATGATACCATTCTTGTCATCAGGCCTTTAGAGGTAATTACCTATTAATTATTATGCAAACTGTGAAAAATTTCATCTGGAGTCAATTTTTTAGCTGGTTTTTTACAAACAGAAACACTAATATGTAAATGTTGTCTGGGAACTAAAATCAGTTGAGCTACTGTCTCCGAAAATCAAAAACTTACTCTCTTTGTCTCTTGTTCTGTAAACAGCCACACTTGGTATATCTGGACCTGAGTAATAAGTGAGACAATTGGTTAACAAAGTATATAAATTAATTTATTATAAAAAGCAACATACTTTGACACTTATCATCCTGTCTATTAAGAAACACCCACATAGTAAATGTCATCAGCTATGCTAATGTAAGAGTTGTCGCAGAATTAGATAATTCACTCTTTTCAGTCAGTAAGAAGCTGGCTTAACGATATATTGTTCCAACCAGTTTGATTTTAATCGTCAGTCTGACACTAATAAAAATAAAATCTATTGAGCTTTCCACTGAGTACAGATTTAATCCTGTGGATTTTCTCTACCAGAAATACTGCAGGGTGAAGGTTGAATGTAGATGTCTCCCACCTTTGCAGTTGAGCAAGAAGTACTCCATGTTATGGCTGAATGAAACGTCCACATAACCACACTTGAATTCACAGGACAGGCAGCAGCGGTTGAAAGGAGCAATCGTGTTAGAGCTGTGGGTTAACACCGTGTTAATACGCTCCTCCAAAGCTCTCCACAAACTCCAAAAAGCAGCCAGATGACTTTTATGAGAGTACTACCTGTACAAGTGCCGTCGCTTTGGGTCATCTTCTGTGCTCAGAAAATATCTGAAAATCGTCAAGATGTCAAGTAACTGTGAGTTTGAAGAACGAGCACTCTTACATGTGCAGAGGTATTACTTACATTAGGTTGTTTTCATGACTGTAGGCCAGGATGCTTGTGACGTCCCAATTTCCAGATGTTAGAGAATGAAGGATGTCTGTGCTGGTGTTAGGCTAAAAGATAACACACTGAAAATGTTTTCTTGAACCTCACTTCATTTTAATAAATGAGAGTCATGCCTGCACTTTTACCAAAGAGGTGGACACAGAGATGTGGAAAAATTTCCCTCTCCCTCCCTGAGGGATTGCCCTGGTGAAGAAAAACTTGTGTCCATCTTTAGAAAACAGTGGAGGTTCATTCTGCGTAGATGAGAGAAGTAATATGAGAAAAACGCTTGCTCTGAATTTAATATCAATGTACTTCTTCAGATAAACAGAGGGAGCATTTTCTAACCGACTACTTTGGCACAAAGCAGGAGGGGGTTTTGTCCTTCGCATACCTGTCGATGCAGCCAGCTGTTACTCTCATCTTCATGTTTCTGGAAAGAACAACAATGACAGAACATAAAACTACACCACAAAAAAACCATCCAACCCTGCTAGGAAAAACTAAGAGTGAAAGTAAAAATATGTTAGTCATTCACCTCTTTACAAAGAGCCATGGAGTGATAATTTGAATAAGAAGCTGAATTGTGATTCAATCCTTGCAATCCTTACAGTCAAAAGGGAAATTAATGCCCTCAAAGGTGAAATGAAACTAGTAAAGTCACAAAAGTAACATAAACGTTAGACAAAAAATAAAATCAAAAAGACAACTTCTAATTTTTGATAAATCCATCCATCCATTTTCTAGCACCCTTGGCCCTAGTGGGGCCGGGACCTGCTGGTGCCTATCTCCAGCTAATGTTCCGGGCGAGAGGCGGGTTACACCCAGGACAGATCGCCAGTCTGTCGCCAAGGCAACACAGACAGACAGGGCAAACATCCATACACACACACTCACCGAGGGGGAATTTAGAGAGACCAATTAACCCGACAGTCATGTTTTTGAACTCTGGGAGGAAGCCAGAGTTCCTGGAGAGAACCCACGGATTCACAGGGAGAACATGCAAACTCAGTGCTGAAAGACCCCGGGCCCAGGACCTCCTTGCTGCAAGGCAACAGTTCTACTAACTGTGCCACTGTACAGCATTTTTTCATAAATACCGGCTAGAGTATTATTCTCATCTTTAAAGAACTTCCAGGTTAGTGCTGTGGTGGCGCAGAGGTTAGGCACAACCCACATATGGAGGCCTTAGTCCTCAACGAGGCTGTCACAGGTTGGATTCCCAGCCTGGCAACCCTTGCCACATGTCTTCCCCGTCTCTCATTACCCTCTTTCCTGTCAATTAACTATCAAATAAAGCCCACTAGAGTCAGTAAAACCTTTAAAAAAATGAATTTCCAATAGACTTGCATTTCTGGGTTTTAAAATAAAAGAAAAACATTTTTCTATGGGATGGTGATTTTACTGAAAAAAAAAAACAGTATCCAACTTAATGATAGGAAAAACAAGGGTATTTTAATGTTACATCTATTACTGTCACTCTGTTGTGAAAAATAGTCTACAAACAGGATATTCATAGCAATTGCTAACTTTGTCAAAAGAAGCATCTATGTATAAAAGGAAATATTTCAAAATTCTTCACATTATTTGCAGTAAGGATTTAATGTTTAGGCTTCCAAGACATTGTCTTGTCTGAAAAATATTTCAAACATTGTCATACTTTACTTTTCATTTTGTGTCAAGGTTTAAGAAAATTATATATTTTGCCACAAAATCTCATCCTGACGTTGGTGTCTTTTTAGAGAGGTTTTTTGTGTCGGTAGTGTTTTATTCATTTCATTCATTTCTAGGCCAAATTACTGAATAAAAACCTCAAGTGGATGACTGTTTCTAAACAAAATAGTGTGTGAGGTTTTCATTTAAAATGGCACCAAAAGAGAAGAAGACATGGAGAAGAAATAAATTGCCAGTACAAGCAATGAAATATGATAATGGAACATAAGTGGCAGCAGAAATATGTCACAGTTTGTGTCACAGTTTGTGTCACCTTGATGCAGACTCCAGTGGTGGTCTCACACAATGTGAGGATGGAGTTGTTCTGGGCTCTGTTTAGCCAGTTAACAGCCAACTTGGTGTTGGTGGCCCACTTCACCATGGTGATATAATATTCCCTCCTGGAAAAGAATATGTCACACCTTTGACAGCCTCTGTCCCTTCTAACAAATTACTGCGATGACAGTCACTTGTTGTGTCACAAACACAGAGGCGTTACCCTATCCGAGGGTCGTCGGGTTTCTTCATCACCACTGTGTGCACAGGACCATGGAGGCTCACCACAGACAGGTGCACCACAGGATTCTCTTCTCCAGCCTGAGAAGAAAACTGATATGTTTAAGGTTGGAAAATGGTTGGAATAATGAGAAAAATGTGTCAAAATTTATAAACAATAAGGTGAAATGACACTCGTGGAAAGACATTTCTCATGTTAGCAGAATACAGTATAAAGTTTTAAGCTCACATGACCTGGAAAATTCGTATTATAAGATTTAACAACATAGAAAGTCCATCTCTTTTAGCAAAAAAAAAAAAAAAAACTTCTTCAAGATATGATTTTTGTTTTGCTTTTAATATTTTTGATTCTAAATTTATGAGGGAAAATCCAAATTTTCCGTCATACCCACCATTTACATAAAGAGCTACAATAAATATTGGTAAACTGAACATGGAGGAGACAGTTTGTTCCTAAGACATTTAATTGTTCCCTCTTGTGAAGCTTAACTCACACACTGAGGAATTTAGTTTACACATTCAACCTGAGCACTCAACAGAGAGCGTTTCATGAGGTGTCAGACATCAAACATTTTTCTAACAACAAAAAAACATGGGTAAGACTTTCACTTCCGGAACCAAGGGGATTCAAAATAACACCTTTTATCACACTGTGAAAGCCCCTTTCAGTTGCATCAGTCTCTAGTCTGAGACAGCATGTTTGTTTGTTGTTTGTGAAAGCCATGCTGCAGGTTTACATCTGTGGAGAATCCTCACTACAGCTACAAGTTGCCCCCTTTGACTTCCCTTTCATCTCATGCATTTATTCAAAGCAAATCAATTAAATCCACCCTGAGTTTGCTGATCTGTATAACAGTCATGATGGTTTGTGCTCCAGTCTGACCTTTGGGTAATGATAGTCCTGGCTGCCAGGATATGGTGTGCCAGTGAAATATGGAACTTCCATTTTTGGCACCAGCGTATCATTGATGGTCATAAAGGCCAAACGGAGTCCGTCTGGAGACCACCAGTGGGCAATGTGAGTCTGCAGGATTTCCTCTGTTAAAACAAGAATAGAGATACGGCAAAGGTTTTGGAAAAGTTGAGAAAAAGCAAACATCTACATGTGATGCTCTTATTTAGAAAAATTGTATTTATCAAAAGTGACAACAAATAAATTCTTGCAGAATTAATAAGTTCTGATAAATTGACATAGCTTTATACATAAATTTTAAAGCATGTTTCTTAAATTTAGACATCAGGAGATGTAAATGTCTCATAAGAATAAATGTTGAAACAAGCAAGAACTGCACAAAACTTAGTGATATGAATTGCATTGATATTGCAGGCCAGCAGTTGAATAAGGCATTTGCATCATGTGGGAAAAGTCCTTTTAAAACACCTTCAGCAAAGGGACCATGTTGGTTTAATTTAAATGCCAGTGGAAACAGTACCTACATTGTTTTGAAATATATATATATATGCTATATATATGCTGCTAAATAAATGTGATAAATGTAATTTTCAACCACTCTTTAAATTACAAATACACTTTCAACAAAAATGCTAAACAAAACGTTTCCTCTACAAAGCTAATAAGCAAATTATAGTCTTAAAATATTTTCCTATTTTATGATTATTAGATCAGTTTTCAGAGAAAAGCATAAATAATATTAAATTAACTAAATCCCTTTAAATATAATACTATATTATTCCCTGATGTGCAGCAGTTCCTCCAGCAGGGGGCAGAAGAACTCTTTTAAAAGCACTGACTACAGAACAGACTGCTGCACTTAGATGTGGCGCTCCAAACAACAACCTCCTCTCAGTAAAAATGATTGGATCAGCCTTGGTGAGCAGTGTGGTCATGTTTGTCAGCTGTCTATAATTATTTCTGACACTGCTCCAAATGTGAGGTCAGAGAGGACTCAGGAAAACATTGAACACTGAGTATGTTTAATAGATTTTTTAACTCTAAGGTTGAGCGGAGCTTGTTGGAGTGCAGAAGGAATTTCAAGGCTAGTGGCTGAAATAAGCTCTTTCTACTCCATCTGAGCACAAAAGTGCATGAATAATGTGATTAATGTTAGTCAATAAAAATGTATGTTTTGAGCCCTAACACACCCTGTAATATGCTCCCTCAAGGTGTTTGCTGTGTATCTGATGGTGTTGCTCTTCCTCCTTTACATGACAGCCTCAGACAGCAGAGAAGAAAACAGCTTTTCAAACTATTTTTTATTTCTTTTTTAAATTAGCAGCTCAAGTGTTCAGTTCTTTAAAGGATATGAGTGGATATGCAGACACACCACATCCTAATGACGCCATCTTCTCTTCAATCTCAGAGGCATCACAAACGGCTTTTCAGTTTCCATTCTCTGAATTTAGTGGTCTTCATCTGTCAGCCATGAGTGTAAGTCGTGATATGATTTCTGTTTTGACAACTGAGGACTAATTACTAACACTAATCACATAAAAGGTTTACAGATTATAGTTGGCTGAGCACTGTTCCCAAGAGATCACTTGTAAATTCTTTGCTTGAAGGCAGGTGTTTAAACAGAAAAATGTAGCCGACACGACAAAGATGTCAAACATCAAAGAGCAATTCCAAGCATGTAAATTGCATTTTCTCGTTAAATATCAGCATGATATTCTGTAACTTCAAAACTGCTTTTCACCTTTTTTGGCTGTTCCCAGTACACAGAAAAGTGCCTTTGGGAGAATGGATTAGGAGGAGGGATGTGCAAAGCGAAGCTTTTAAAGATTATCCATATCAGAGTCCCAGACTGAACCCAACTCTAGATATAAGTTAATGAAGACTGATAGGAATTGCATGTCAAACTCATCCATAGTGGGGCTTTTTGCACATTTGTGAGCATGACCGGTCATAGCAAAGCATTTTCCCAAGTGGGTTTCCTCAAACAAAGTGTTTACAATGAAAGAGAGAACATATTGGCTGCTGCAGATCTCTGCCTGTTTTTATGATGTGAGTGGTTCTGTTCTATAGGCTTAGATATTTTCTGCCAGGTATTTCTGCAGGGGAGAGCAGCACAAAGAGCAGCTGAAACACCAATTATTATGTTTTATGATGTTCAAAGCAAAGTGCTAAGTTTGAGAAGCAGAAGAACATTTTCTGTGTTTTGCTCTCAAACAATAACCTGGAATTCAACTGAAACAGACAACAAGACAAGCCATTGTGAGACCATTTCCAACTTAGGCAATGCAGTGTTGGAAAAGCTGAAACTCTGGTGAAAAAAAATCGCAGTAACTTAAAATAAATGAAAAGTGAAAGCTGCATTAAGAGGGTGAAATAGGTGGCACATATTGTGTTTTTTAAGGTGTCAAACATTACACTGAACTGCACTTGGTACTGAGACTTGGAATCTGAAAATACCTCAGGTGACTCAAATTATTATCTGGGACAAAGGAATTGATCAGGACATCCATAACCAGTATTTTTATCAAAAGAGAAGTAACGAAAGTGTAACACTGATTGTGTAGTAAGTAATAAAAGCATGCCTTTTGGGCATATATGTTTGAAGATTATCTCCCAGTTTAGTTCTTTTTTTCGGCTATTGTTAGCCGCTGGCAATTTCTTTTAGTTTTTTGTAATTTCTGGGTCATTTTTATGTTTCTTCATTAGCCACTGTTGTAAATTTGTGTCATATATGTTTTTATAAGTGCCTGAGATTTTTTTCCATATTTCTTATATTTGTTACATTCTATGTTATGGTATTTATTAAGACCTTCTTGGTTGTCAATAAGCCTTCCATGTGTGTATTCAAGGTAGCTTCATCCTAAATCTGTAAGAGCTTTTTCCAGGTATTGACTGACATAAGCAAAGGTATATAGAAAAAGTGTAAAAATAAGAGTAAATTAACTGTTTTCCAGTTAAAAATCCTTGTGATAAAAAGCAGCAGGAAAATGCAAGAAGCCAAATCTTTCCTTAGCTCAGAATATAGATTACATCTGTCATGTTGTGTTGTCTGAAGAGACATAATTTAATGAAAGAAATTTCTTTCATTAGAAATAAATTAGAATTTTTTTCTATTGAAAAAAATTGTCCCCCAAGTTTATGCACTGTAACAAGTTCATGCACTGTCTTCCCCCAAGTTCATGCACTGTAACAAATTCATGCACTGCAACAAAGTTCTTTTAAAAATAACTGCAATTTACAATCACATTATCCTTACAGTCATCATCCCAAATTGCTTTGAAATCAACTACAAGTTAATAATTCTGGATTGAGAACTCGGAACAAAAGGCACATGAACTTCATTAGAAATGAATTAAATGGAATTACTATTCTCAGTGCATTTGTAAAGAAAGCGCCATCAAAGGGGTTTGTAATTAGAACGTCTGTCCCACATATGCTGTAATCAGAAAATGTCTCACATTAAATTACAAGTTTGCTGGCTTTTTAACATCTGTTGGATGAGATTGCAGCACTGTGCATATGAATTAATTAAAAGTACTTGAACACAAAGACAAGTGATGGGAGGTAAAGGGAAGGAGGCGCACTGAAATGTAGCCAGCTGTGCAACTTCAGATCAAACCATGCACACATAACACACCGTTCACCTCAGGGAGAGGCTGCTGCTGTGGGTGGAGGCACAAATCCAAAGACTCAATTAAAAATTTGTTTCAAATGTTGTTGGGTAAATACAGCACATGTCAACAAGGATGCAGATTATGGACAAACAAGTTTCTGTTTCCACTGGAACAGCCCCAGATCATAATCATTCAGCACTCAAGGCAGGTGAAGAAAGAGGTGGTTGCTGAGCATGCAGCGAGTCGAATTTGTATGGAAGCAGCTCCAAATGCTACATTTTTCAATTTTCTCAAAGTTTGCCCACTGTGTTGAGCTGAAATGGATGATAATATTTTGACAGCAGACTGGCTCACACATAAATTATGGAACAGGAACAAGAGCAAAGGTTTCACAAATACTGCAAAAGGAATTTTAAAAAACTCAATAAGCTGAATAAACTTGTAAAAAACTCAATAAGCTGAATAAACTTGTAAAAAACTCAATAAGCTGAATAACTTGTTACACAACTTGGGGTGTTTTTATACAAAGTTAAATTCATACTGAAATGAATGAACACATAGCTAATTCTACTACCGTTCTCCTAAAAGCACTGAATGCTATGTAGAGGTATGTGTGACAGGAGCACTTTTAAAAAGTATGCAAAATATAGATTCTTATTATATGTAAAACATCATCAGAACTTTTTTTTTTACTTTAGTATAAGCTTTTGGTGTTTTTTAAAAATATTTCTGTATTCTTTTACATTTCTATTTTATGCCTTTAATTTGTGTTCTCAATAATTAATTAATAGTTCAGTATAGAAATCTTACAATAATTATTTTCTGTAATTATGGAGCCAGGTCTATTAATAAAGTTTTGAACTGAAAATTAAATAAATCCCATGAACATACATTTAAGTTTTATTGTTATTTTCTGACAAAATCATAAAGTGTTCAAGCGGAATGAATACTTTAGCATGGTCCTGCCTTTAATAACTCATAACGTAGTTTTAAATACCTAAGTTTAAGCAAACTGAGAGTGAAAACAAATGCTGCATTTAAAAGTATTATGCTAGTGTAACAAGTTAATTACATTACTTTTAGTTAAGCTTTGAATTCCACCAAATTAGTCATTATTTGCTATGTAAAATTGTTTGTTTTTTTTATTAGTACTATGTATCTTATGTGAGCAGTGAGTGTTTCCTACTGCACAAGAATGCACCTCTGACAGCATAGTTAGTCCTGCTGCATGTAGGAGGAAGCCAAATGATGGTAGGATGTAAAGATGTAAAACATTTTTCTTGGTTAACTCACCTTTCATAAGTTATACCCATGTTTGAAAGAAAATGTCTTTTCTTTTACCGTGGCATGTCATGACAAACATGAGCATAACTTCATCTGATTTTTTTTCCCCTGTAAAATCTGACAAATTTTGGTATTGTCAAGCAACAATGAAACTGCCTTTACTCCTAAGAAATAATTAACTTCTAATGACATTTTTTAAAATCATTATTCTTACTGTATGTGTGTTCAATTGTATGTGTGTGCAAGTAATGATGTCCGTGAACCCACAAATCTGAAAGACATGTTTTCTTGTCATGCCTATTTTGAAAAGTGACATCTTTACAAGTGTTGAGGCAACAATGAATATTTTGAAAAATTACAAACTTGTGACTAAGATGTCAAATAACAAATTGCATATTTTTAAATCACAAAAACTTCAAAATTTTTGACAGAGTGATACCTTACCTTCATACAGCCAGTCAGTCAGACCATTAAAGATGACCCCATCTTTACCAGTTGAAACCAGTCGGATTGATCGGGTATCCAATGTTGCCCTGTAGTAGATGTTGCTTTCAAAAATGAAGATCTGAAAAAAAAGAAAAAAAAAATGTTTCTGTCAAGTAAACTGTCTTAAATTACAGTGATGTAAAAGAGCTGAAAGATTTATGAGCCATTGGTTGGCTCAACATCACAATATGGAGTTAATCTTAATATTAACAGAAATGCAGCCTTCCTCCATACTTCCTATGTGCTCTTTACTGCAGGAAATTTACCAAAACTTTAAAGAGATTTTATGTAAATGGATTATTTCTACAAACAAAACAGACTGTGAGGCTGCTTAAAATTAGGACATGCTGTTGGAAGATGGGTACCTTATTCCTCAGTCAATCTATTTTACTATTTTCTATGGTATTAACAGCTTATTCATTGTATTAATGAAGCCACAAATTAAAACAAAACCAGCCTGCGTTAATATGGGATTATAGCCTGAAGGTAAAAAAAAAAAGACCAATTCTTGGGAAATTAGAGAAACATAGAGAAGTTGAGTGTTGACCAGAATTAACTGATTTTCACTGCTGAGTCTGTATGATACTTCGGAGGAAAGAACACCAAATGTTAATTATTATCAGTATATTTAAGTACTTTTGAATTTGAAGTCAAAGAAAACAAAGACGTAGGAAGCTATTAAACATGATACTGCATTTTCTATGAGTCAAGACAAATTTGCAGTTCATTAAGACTATTAGAGACAACCAGGGAAAGCAAAACTATCAATTGATAACAGGAAGGCTAACTGGTGTACAGCAAAGTTTCTGTTTTACGTATTTGAGCACTCGTGTTGATAGGTTTTGGAAATCTGAGTTAGACATCATGAACATACGCACAGAAGCTGCTGTTTTTTAACGTTAACCATGCTAAATGTTAACAAGATGTTTAATATGTCAACTCTAGCAAAAGTTTGTTTCCCAATGTTTGCACTACTGCATTTGATGTTGCTTCTCATGGTTGAAGCGGGAAGGCTTTTACATTGTGGCTTTCACAGAAAAACTGTGACAGGCCAAAATCTATGTCGAAGCTATGAAAAAAAAAAAAAAGAAAATCAGAGTTGGAAGTCATCAACATTCTCATCAGTGATTCTCTAATCAATACAGAACCTGGTAAAAATAGAAAAGGTGCTGGGTTGCTTATGTTGCAAAACAACTCCAGGTCAATATTCATGATCTAAAGCAGTCTCAAAGCTCCAAATATCAACCTACATTCGCTGAACTAAAACCAAATGACTGAACAAGAACAAGAAGCTTCCTGCGGTTAAGAAGCTACCAAAATCTGAAGTTAATTTAGAAAAAAGGTGTTATTCCCTCAGTTTACATTCACCTTTTCAAGACTTAAGTTTTATAAGAACAAGAGAGAACTAAAGGTGAATTAAAGATTTGAAAAGATTCAATTCTTAAACGCACAGAAATTAAAATAGTAACAGATCAAAGATAGCCGTGGAACTCAAATTTAAGACTGATGTTTATGTACCTGCAATTCAGGTGTGAAATGCTCAATTCTCATGGGTCTCCTTTCGATTTTATTTAGTAAGAGCCAGGCTGTTGTGTCAGGATGACCTCTTTTTTACTATCTTTTCTGATTACAGTGTCATGGTAGAATAAAAGCTAGACGTTTAATGAAGAGAACACTGTAGGATCCATCTCCATGTACATTTGATTCTTCACTATGCACCGCTGCACACAAACACACCTCGCTTTTATATACTGATGTAACAGTTGGTGATGAATTGCTCCAATTCTGATAAACTTAATGGGAAATCATTACATTCCCAAACTGTGATGGGAGGAAAAAAGCAAACATGTCTGACATCTCCGGGTCAGATGGAGACAAAAAACAAGAGCTCATCTCTGTTTTCCTGCACAGCTTCAGAGGCTCATTAAATCAAGAGCAGAGCTGCAGCTACAGCTCTCTGAAAGAAACAATCAGGTGTACCATTACCATATGTAAATGAATCTACTGTCTTTCCCAGCAGACAGAGTCTCATCACACACTCAAAATGTTAATGTTTTCTCAGAGAAATGCATCTGTAATCTCAGCCGTTATCCAATAAGAGCAATTATGATAGAAGAGAATGCTTTAAAGTGGAGCTGAGGAAACACAGGAGTGTGATAAAGTTAAAAACAAATTTAAAGACAGCAGAAAAAGGAATACAGGAGTAAAGAATGATGAAAAAGATTGTAGATGCTTGAATTTATTTATTGCTAGTTTTGAATAATCTTGACTGGGGGGGGGGACTTCTTTTTACAGAACTGAAAACATGCAATTTTTCTGTTGCTGTTTTCTCTGATTGTTTTTTTTTGTTTGTTTGTTTTTTGTTTGGTCTAAATGCATCTGATATAAGATAAAATAGTAAAACTTTTTCCAATTGCATAGTATTACCAGACCAATGTAGAGCTGAACACGATGTAGTGAGTGTAGGAATAAACTCAAAGTGGACCACAGAGGCCTCGTTATAAATAACAAAAGATAATCTGAGTTTGTCTTGTGGCTTTTTTGCAAATATATTCTCAAATGGGCTATGTAAAGCTTTAAAGCAGCACAAAGACACAAAACACAGAAGAAAGATTTGGCTCCAGAGAGGCAGTTTGTGGCCTAAAAGGATTAGACAATTTCCTGACAATAGCAAAGTAATGAATAATAAACTCTACTAAATATGCAGATAAGTAATCCGTAGGATTAAGTCGAACAAATACTCAAAATACAATATAAATGTTTAAATGTATCATAAAACAAACTATTTTGCGTTAAACATTTTGCTCCTTCTCAGTAAGTAAAACTATAAAATGCGAAGCCTGTGATCTGCTCTGCATTTAGATAGACAAAATTAAAGACATAAATGTGTTTAGGTCTTCATAACAGCAGAGTATTTGATAGAACATTAAAGGACGGCACGCTGGCATATTTGTAGCACTGTTGCCCAGGATTAACGGGGTTTGAATTGTCAAGGGCCTTTCTGCTTGAAGTTTACATGTTCTCCCCATGCATACATGAGTTCTCTCTGGGTACTCTTTTAATTAAAGCTCAAGTGTCTGAAACATACTGCATATTCCACTCTGTCATTAAAACTATTTGAATGCAAAATAGAAAAGGTGTTTGTCAAAAAGTAAAAGATGATTCAGTAGGTTGTCACATTAAGACTAGCTGTTTCAATATGCCTTTTCATATTGTTGCTTATTAATATTGAACGATTTCATCTCAGCATAGCTTTGGCTCATTCATATTTTCAGGCAAATGTTCTATCTGATGGGAAATTGATGCTCGCTGCATGAATGACTTCACAATGCCAAAACTGATGGTGCTGCTGGGTTGTGGGGGGGGGGGGATGTTCTGCTATTTTGGGCTCTCCTGCACTTCCCTGTCTTTGTGAGGCTAAAGGTTTAAAATGAGAACTGCTGTAATCAATGTGCTTCTGAAGTGTCAGTATGATCATGCTACACTATGACTGTAACACGGCTGGTCCATTGTCACAAAGAGTTTCTTTATTTCACCTGCTGTGTCGTAAAATTCCTGTTGCATGACCAAGTTCTTCAGCTGTCAGACTGGCATCCTTTAAATTAGACTCAACAATATTTTGGTATGAGTCAATTGTTGAATCTAAGATAGTCAGATAAGACTATGGCTGCATAAAAAATATTAAACATTTGTGCAGATTCACTTTTTTGTTTTCTCATACATGTACATAATGGCTAAATATCTCTTTGGTTGAAATGACATAGTCTTGTGATGCATTTAGATTCAATTCTGCAAACCTAAAATGCTGCTGTATGTTCTGTCTACAGAGAGAAGGTTTTCTCCTGGCAATCCTTCCAAACACCCACACAAATACCAGATTGATAATCTTATGTCCCAGCAAAAACCCTAAAATTCAAACAGGGTGACTGTTTTTACTAATATAGCAGTTTGAACCGATAGTTGTTTCAATTTTCATAAGAGGAGGAATAGGAGATTTGACCAATAATATGTAGCTGACCATTAAAGACCCTGAAAGCTCTTTTCCGTCGTTCAGTGTTTAAATGTTTTTTAGAGCCACTTTTTTTGCTGCTGTTGAATTTACAATAACTGAATTTTCTTTTTAAAAACATGTAGTACTGTTTCTTCACCGAATTAATTCAGTTAAGGGCAATTCACAATGACACCTTTTCCTATCTAGTGTATTTAAAAATAAAATAAAATAAAATCAGGATCTAAGCCGCCCACTAATAAGAAGCTTCAGTTCAGCTTTCTACTGTACCAACATTAAATCCAAAGCTGCTCTAAATGGCAGGCAAGCATTTTATATTAGAGCCCCTCAGCTACAATTTAGTGTGTAATTTATTTGTGGTACATAGCCAAGAGCAGGCAATTTACCATTTCTATGGCTCCACGTTTTGGTTGTACAACATTTTCAAAGTGTTTTTCAAATGTTAATTTAAAAGGAATTTGCTGCTAACGGTTCATTCGTGGTTTAGGACTCTTAGACTATGTCAGAGTTATATATAGGGTTATAGAGTTAATTATTCAGAAACATGGAAATCACGTAGATAAACATAGATTCCCCCCCCTAATTCATATAATGTTGATTGAAGTGATTGAGACATTGTGAGTTTTACAGATGTTTTAGCATATGTTGCATTATTGAAGATTAACTAGAAAACTAAAGGAACCCTAAATCAAACTACACTAAAGGGCAACAAATGACTGTGGCCACCATATGTATAACAAAAACAAAATATCAGCATAATCATGAGCCCTGGGAGTAAATATTCACACGTTTTAAATTTGTCACACATAAAGCAGATTCTGTTGAAAATAACAACTATCCACCATAGTGACAGTGCAAAGCATAGAGGTGGAAACATCCATCAATGGGAATACTTTCTTTCAGCAGGAACAACAAGATTATATAAGAATAGATGGGAAGTTGGATGGAGCCAAGAATGGGACAATCCTGTGAGAAACCCGTTAGAGGCAGAAAAAGGCTTCAGTATATCAACTTTGAATATACAACCAGAGCTTCAGTGGAATGGTCTGGATATCAACTTAGAACTGAAAGATCATTCCAAATCGTATAATTTATTTATTTATTTATTTTTTTTTTGGTACAAAAAAAAACAAAAGACAAATTACACTTTATTTCGTCTTCTCTTCAAAATCATGCACACTTTTATTGATTCATGAAATATAACCTTTTTAAAACACATTGTAGTTTGTGGTTGAAAAGTGAAATGTGAATATCTAAGCAGTAATCTGCGTAAGGTTGTACTGCTAACATTTGGCATTACACCAAAAAGACCTGAGCCCTCTGTTTGAGTCAGCCACTGGTTGTGCCACATCTGCCTGTGTGGCTCCACCAGCTCATGAGTGGTGTAAAAATAAAACTGCCTGACATTGATGGAGGTCAGAACAAATAGTTTCAACTTTTATCGCTCATAATATTTTCGCTGTACAACCCAAAGGGTTAATTATTGCCACAACATTTGTCAATTCAATTGAGACACGTCACAAATATCTACTATTTAATATTCTGATGTGTCTACGTCTCAGTGCCATCAATCAGCAGGTTTGGGTGCTTACCAGCTGCTGGCCTTGGGGTCCCCATCCAGCATACTGCAGGACAGCCTCATTCACCTCAGGAGGATTTAAAGGCCAAGACTCCCTGTGAAGAGAACAGTTTATGGAACCTGCACTTACACAAACACTTAATCACATCATCAGTGCACATCAATTGTCTTTGTTCCCTTCCTCTAGACAATCATCCACAACATTGTTTCTAAACACAAGCTCTTCTTAGTCAGATACAGATGGGTCCAGGGTTAAAAACAAGCAATAAACAATGCAGTCCACCACACTGAACTGAACTGAAAGCAGTTCCCTTAAGATAGCAAGGGGAACAGGTACATGTGGCTGACGTCAGTGAACTGATGACAGAAGGTCAGATTAAGGGCAGAGATCTGTGAGGGAAAGAAAGAGGAGAGAAAGAACAACAGAGGAAACTCTTACTGTGTCACGAGGCTGTAAATGATGTACTTGGCCAAATACGAGTATTGGTAGATCTGTTGAAACAAACCGAATCAGTAAGACAGGCAAAACCTCACAATCCGAATATCATAAGATGCATCAATAATATTCATTATCATGGATATTTATTTACCGGTTTTACATCAAAGGCAAATAGCACATGCTTCAAGTCTGGAGACAGCTGATATCTGGCAGCTTTTGACCTCTCCTGAAAAAGATTTGAAAAAAAAAAAAGAAAACATCAGTAATACAACTAATGTAGTGAGGCTTGATTAATCTTATTTTCAGAACTATTGTCATAATAAAACTATGGATTTTTCTTGTGTGTAATTTTCACCAATTTGAAGAACTTTGTTTCTATGTCTTTTATTACAAATTTCAGAAAACAAATTATCCTTCTTTTCTTTTTTTTTATCCGGAACTGTCAGAGCCAGCTTGTCTGCATGAGTGCACTTCATAGATTTCACAGACAGTTCTTGAACTGAGGCTGACTGGCTGTGGAGCTCATTTATAACACAAGGACTACGTGCCCAGATATTTGATGGCCGAACTTCAATAAATTGAACATCTGGGACAGGGAGCAAAACCTGAATGTTGAGAGAATATAAACTGCAAAACTATTCCTACCCCTGAAATAATTCAGCCTTTGCCCCTTTGCAGCCACAAACTGTAATGTGTTTCATTGAGATTTTATGATACCGACATATTCAGAAAAGTCAAACAAATCTGTGAGTTACATGTGAGTATCTATTTATGCAGTCTATATTCTGCAATCATAGCAACAAGACTTTGAGGCCATATTTCTACTGACTGAAAGCCTTCTCCAAAATAACTCAGACTCAGTCACAATGGATTGATACAAAGTATTGTATTGTATATTTTGGGTTGTTGTGAATTTCCACCATAGTCTTATGCCCTTTCCAGCCAAGAGCAATTTTTCTTTTAGCTTCATTTTTTGTTTTTTCATCCTTCGCCAGCTTCCTTGTCCATGCTGGAGGAAAACGTTGTGCTGCCAACATAATTTTGTCTAAATGGCGAATGTAATGCAACATATAGCATATCAGTGTGGGAAAAAAGTTGAGTTCATGTCTCATTTGCTCAGAGCCCCTTCTTCCAAATGTTTAAATGCACTTAAAGAGAAAATAAAACAAATAGAATTTTTTGGCTTAGATTTCTTCTTTAAACCCTAATATAAATTTGTCCAATGCACAAGATCCTCTTCCTAATCTGTGAACCTATCCACCTACTCCACAGCCAACATGGGCCATAATGATTTCCTGCTCATGCTGTGGAGATACGTTTAGATGGACAAACTTGTATTGGTAGGTTTGAAGTTAGGTCATGCCTTTTATTTTCCCGTGATGGGCAGAACGAGATGCTCAGCAGGGAGTACTGCTTTACAGCCTAACTCTACTTTAAACTTCTTCACAACTTCCTCCATGAGCTGTCTACTCTGTCTCTCAGTCTTCATGATGCTGTTTGATTATTTATGTTCTTAGTAAAAGTTGGGCATTCACAGGATAGCTGGTGTTTCACTGAAATTAAATTAATGACAAGTGGTCTCTGCAAACCCTCTCAGATCCTTTTGATAAAAATGTTGAAAACAATGGAAAATCACACGAATGCCTGTTACATTTTATTGATCTATTACAAAAAGTCCCTAATGAAATGTATTGAACTTTGTGGTTGTAAAATGAAAAAAAAAAACAAGTCAAAAGGTGCACTTTGCAGAGAGGAGTAGTATGAGCTTAAGGAGGAATCAGCACTAAGATGTAACTTGACAGAGATGAAGAATATGCATTCCTGTCTTCTTGTGTAATTTAGTACTTAATGAGTCATCTCTCTCAATACATATATATATATATATATATATATATATATATTTATCTTTCCTCTCTAGTTCTGATAGCTCAGTCATTATAAAACATCAAGTCGCTGTTCTCAGTGTGTCGTATGACTGATATCATACAAACTGACCCGGTTATATTTGTTACCGTTTAACACCCCAGAGTTGAAAACATAATTTCTGGTCACTAATATGCAGCAACATGTCTGTTTTTTATCATGTGAATACCATGTTAACAATTTGAAGCCTTGGTAAAAACCCATCTGCAACCTCTGTCAATATCAAGTTTAAATGGTCTAACTTTAAGTTCACAAAAGCTTTACTGCAGCTATTCCATAACTAAAAGCCATACACCTAAAAGCCCTGGACTTTCTTTCTTTCTTTTTCATACATTTTTTTATGTCTATTTTTTTTTAAAGAAGTCAAGTTCTTGCAACATATTCCACCAGTATCAGTCAGGTATACTCACAAATAGTTGACTTGGCACAACAATATCCTCTTTCTGCGTTTCAACATTACGCCGGAGAACATTTCCATCCCTTGATCGATACAGCAGGTCTTTGTCTGCCAATTTAGAAATCAGACATTACAGTTTGAGACTTACATCGCATGGCTATAGCAATGTGTTTCATTTTGTTTGGTCCAGATTTGGAACGAAGTTGCGAATGAACCAAGAAAAACTATAATAAACAAGTCTTTGCTGTTTACTAAGATTAATAGTTAAAGGCAATCCTTTATTATCAAAAGTTGTTGGGTTACATAGATAATCACAGTATTTTATTACGGTTGAAGTCTTAAAAGAAAAATTGCATATCATTCTTTACCATCACAAGGACACACTGAAGGACTCATTTGTGATTTAATTGTCTCTTTATCGATAGAATAAATCGTTTTGATTGCTGAACAATAAACAAAGATAATTACAGTAATAAAAATCCAATAAATATAACCAGAGAGAGAGAATACATGGCTCAGTCAATACTGTATGAGTAAAGCCGAGGTAAAGTGACCCTTTTCAGTCCCATTAACAATGGCTGCCAAACTATATGGAAATAAACAGAACATTTAGAAATGGAGACATGGTACAACATGACCTTTAATTATGTAAAATCCCTTTTGGGCGAGGCATTGAACTCAGTTGGAAAATGGCTTACAAGTTTTTATGAAGCCTAGCGTAATTCAGGTTATATCTAAAAATTGCTACAGTTCGTATTGTTAGTGTTACTGGCAAATAAGGTAGAAGCTTTTTTTTTTTTTTTCCATCAATGAATGTTCCAATCACTGACATCTCCAATCAGTGTCTTTTTAAGATAACTTTGGGTCAGTCACTATGTTGGCTCACTTAACTGGGACCACTGATGCTGGACACCTAACATGCTCTGGAGCTAGTTGGGTTTTCTGAGTAATTACTGCCTCTCAGCCATGCAGTGCAGTTAAAACACACTGTTTACACTCCTTTTTTTCTCCCACAACATCTTAATTTCACTGGGAAATCTCTGGGATATGTCTCAGCTGAGTTGATCCTTTTATACCTAAAACAGAGACTCATTACTCTGAAGTGTGTTCCTGTTAGACATTAAAGATTACAAACTAGCATTAATTGCATCTCTTAATTAAAATGCCTGCCTGTGAAAAGACATCCTCATTATTTATCAAGTGTGTGTGTGAGTGGCTCATACTCTACAAACTGTGTTCATGCTCAAATTAGTGGTAGCTTATATACTTTATTTAAGGGCTTTAAAAATAAACCAGCTAGAGCATGCTCTATGTAATATTCTATGCAATGTTCTATATAATGGATGGCAGAAAATGAAGGTAGATATTTACACTATCTAAGCATGCTTGACTGAAAAGAATTTATCCTTGTAGATAAACCATAGATAGGACAGTATTTCAAGCACTTGGACTGTAGCAGAAATTAAAACTGAAACAAAATATTAGTTTTATTCATGTCTTAATAATTTAGCTGTAAAATTGATAAGCATTTTCATTTGCACAGCTGCCACTTTTTTTCTATGACCAGGTTTCTTCGTGCAGATAGAAAACAGAACAGTGTGATCTTAACATTGAATCATGATGTACACATTGAATGATAATGTAGAGCATGAACTGTGCTGGGTAAGGCATTAATTTTCCAACACAAACTCTGCAGGAAAAAAAAAAAAGTCAGAGCCAACCATGCTCCAAATCTCTAATGCCTTTGATGTTTTTAAAACAGCAACCACAAAGCTATGTCTGCAGGAATCCTGTGTCTTGAATTATTCCAACAAGCTATATTACCTTGCACAAAAGGCAAAAACAAATACTAATTAGTAGTGAAATGTTTGCAGTTTTCATATTTTTTGTACTTTATCTGGAAGAATTATTTTATTTTATTTTTTTTTACCATATTTTAATAAAATAGATGGGAGTTGAAACCACTGCAGGCCCCATTCTTTTTTATACATTCCATCTTATCTCAAAAACATGAATGCCAGAAAGACAGACGGCAGCACCTCTTTGTTTTAGAGATCAATGTGAAGGTTGAATCATTGTGTTTGGAGCCAGGAGTATGTGAGAAACTCAGAGGTGAGTAAGAGACTTCAGAGGCGGAAAGTGATCAAAGAGCAACAGGGATCAATTACGCACCGCTGTGAATGAAGTCCACAAAATATTGATGAGAGCCGCCCGAGTGAGAGGCTGTCCCGTTGGATTTCTTATCAGAAGGTCATTAGCAACAAATGAATGCTGATTGCATTAACTTAAATGACAAGTGCAATGTCGCACAATTGATTGCAGGAGTTTCGTCAGGTGCTGAAGGCGCTTTCATCACCGTTGCAAATGAAGGGCGCAGACACGTGAGAATGTAAGTAATTATATGTTAATAAGGAGGTAATGTAAGTAATCACAGGATAATCTGCTCGGCAGAAAACGGGGACAGATGGTTCTGTTCATTACATCCCATCTTTCATCTGCAATCAGACGTACACATGCAAGTTGATTTTAAGCAACTTGCTTATAATCAAGTTAAAGCTTAAGTTAAGCTATAAGGGCTTCAACAAAGTAATGACAACAAATAACATATTTGAAATGTTTGCATTTGGTTTATGAAAATAAAGCAAAAATAAACATTCATGAGACTTCAATAAAAGAAGCACATTGGAAATGCACAATAGAGCAGTGGGATTAATTCAGTACAAAAAAAGGACACGTGTTGATCTTGTCTTTGTTTTTGCATTACAGATTTGTGTAAATTAACAAATAATTTGTAAGTTGCTCCTTGACAATAGCTTTTTATCCACTAGATGTGTTGCATTGTTTTGTGCACTGCTAGTGCAAAGAAAATGTCTGTTTTCAAAAATCAATTAGACAAAGTAATTCTTTATACTCATGTTAAGTATCGTGTTTTTGTGTTTTTCTGATAGTGTTAATTCATCGGCGTGTTCAAGATATTTAAAGAATGCCCCATGTGGGTGTCAGTTCAATTCAGTTACAAAAAAATACTTAATTAATCTCACAGGGAAATGAGAACTCTCATCTCTGTTTCTTCAAAGAATCCTTCGAACCTGATTGATGTGTTTCAGCGTCTGTGTTTCAGATATGGTGTTGTTTTAAACCTGAACACATGCAGAGCATTTAAATCAGAATCAAAATCAATTTTATTTTCCAAGCATGTGGACACATACAAGCAACTTGACTTCGAGTTTGATTTTTCTCTCAATGAAGATATAAAAAATTTGTAAAAAAGGAAAAATCCAAAATAAAATGTTGTAATTAAAGGATGTAGAAGTTAAGCACACAATTCCATGCTACACCACAAAACTTTAGGAAGTAACACCCAAACAAGGGTGAGGAATTCCATCTATCACTAAAGTCTGCCATTTGGAAAAATTATGTTTCTCATTCAGCTACAAATAAAGTAGGTTGGACCAGATCAAAACTGAATAATTTAAATATCAAAACTCCAAAGTTACTTGATATTTTTAGTCAGGCTCATTTAGGCATTATTGAACAACAACACAGCTATTTTCAAATGTTGTTGTATACTGATTTCATTCATTTACAAACTAAATCTCTAGTAGGCTCTGAACTACATACTTTTTGAAATACTGAAAAATTTTGATGAAAATTACATAATTGTCATAAAGTGTAAACATTCCCTCTTCACAATTACACAAAGTTAAAAACTATCTTAATATACAACATATGTCAACAAGAAGCAGTCTGATGTGCACTTAATTCAACAAATACAAATGTGCAGCAACATTCCCCGCCAAACACACACACACAAAATGCACACACACTTACGCACACACTGTGGAGCAAAATCTGCTAATGACTCTGCAAGGCAACCAGACCAACTATACCATTTGCCTTAGTTTTCATGGCATGAACAAAACAAAAACAAAAAAAAATCTAACAAAACAAAAGCAGAATTCTGTCAGAGCGTTGTGCCTTACTGCATTACTTAAAGTATACATGTATTCTATTTAGATTATCATCTTTACTTGTTATAATCCTCAAACTTGAACAGAACTCAGTGTTAAATGGAAAACATATAAACTAATCACAAATGAGTTAAAGCTATTTCCTGTGGAGTTGCTGACAACTCCACAGGAACTTGACCTGGTAACATAGGAAAGCCATTCACCAATAGAAGCTTTGCTAAATGATTATTGTGCCTTTTCAAAAGTTTGATTAAAAATGTTTTTAAGTTCAAACATCTAGTTAAAAGCTGGAAACATTACACTCAGCTTTGATTAATTTCAGGTAATTTCAGATGAAACTGATGCAGTCTGGACTAAAAACTGTTGCAAAAGTTTGGAGAAGCTTGGGGAATTTTAGCTGCCAAACTGAACTGTCCAATAAGAATAAAACAAAGAAGGAAATTATCACCATGGTACATACAGATAAATTAACTTGACTTGTAAGCGAATATCATTGTTTAGTGAATCTACTTTATGGCTTGATTTCCTGCAGTGGTTTTAACTATAATGCTATAGCTGGCCTCATTAAATGCTATTGCTCCCACTCCTCCCCCATACACAAACACACTTGCTGCTCAAGGCTTGTTTTCAGCCTGCTGTGTGTGTTGATTCTACAATTAGTCTTGGCGTTGTCTGCTCTAAACTAGTAGAGGATTAGAGTTGTTTATGTGACATTTATTTAAATTGGAGAAATGTTAAGGGGTCTTATTGTGTTTAGAGGTATTCAAATAAAAAGACAAAGAAGTTTGTACCGTCAAATAAAGACAGAACCAGGGCTCAATAATGATTACCCTTTTACTTTGTGAACCTTTAGGTGTTCTTTTAGTGAGAGCAGAAAAAAATTTCTTTTCCTTATTTGACTGCAATCCATTTCTTCTGTGAACTCCACCCGAGGAGGAAGGGCCAAAATATCAAAATGAAATAGAAATCATTGAAGAAAACTCAGTCAGTTGTTTCACCATCTTGAAAATTAACTGCTATTCTTTACAAGCAACAAAAACTCACATACTTGTTTTTTTTTTTTCCAGTGTGTTTGAAGATGATTGCTGTCTTTTTTCTTTAGAGAATTGGCTGTGATGGGAAAGTGGCAGAAAGTCTTTAGAGTGCAAGAGAAAGGTTGAATCCCTTTTACTACTTTTGGGACGTGGGATGAATTTAGTGGAACTTAAACATAGATATACGTTTACCAGAAAAAAAAACTGAAGGAGTATTTAATGCATTGTGTCAGTATTTTATCTTGCTAAACTGAAATAAGTTTCTGGTTTTTACATTAAATTAAGCAAGGATAATCTTAATCTTTATATTAAAACAACATTGTTTGTTGCTGACTGCAATGTAAGAAAGAAGAAGCACCATGTTGTGGGTTGAAATAATATGGAGCAATCTTCCTCGTGAACACCAGGGGGCGCTACATTTTATGATCCAACATGGATGAGCTGCATAGACAGTTTTAATTGCTGCTGTTATTTCAGAAAAACAACAGGAAAACTAAAATGCTGAGCATCTTTTGCACGTTATAATGATCTATTTTTAATTCTTTAAACTTGCAGCTGAAATTAGACTGCATTATGTCAGAATTTATTTGCTGTCTGAAAGCCTATAGTCACAGATATGTGACTGAGAAACAGTATTAGAGACAGAATAAATCCTCAACTATGTTTGTTCTTAATTTAATGAGGCTGAACACAAAGAAAGTTCAGTTTTTCGTTTTCACTCACAAAGCTAAACTGTTGCGCCTTTTTAAATGAATTAGTTCTCATCTGTGGTTCACATTCTACTGGGTAGGTTGTGAATTTGAAAAAAAAAAAAAAAATTAATTGTCAACACACTGTTAGTGCAAGGTTCACTTACCTGAACTACTTTAAATTTATCTAGAAGCAAGTGAGTTTATCTGATTTTAATCTCTGCTTAAATGATTAAAATAACCCGTTTGAGTTTTAAATTTGTGCTAACAACAATCTCACTACTCGTGCGCTCTTATCTGTGCTGGTTTCACACCACATGGATGTTCAGGAAGCTGCACCTCTGGAAAAAATATGTCAGATTTTAATACCAGCGGTACATTGTGAGTCTAAAAGGAAAATGTCAAACTGTCTGAGTATGGGTTGTGATTTGACAAAGAAGTCAGTTTTTAAATGTCAAAGCTGAACTGTAAACGCACCACTGAGCCATTTAGCATCTGGGTCATGGATTCGAAGGTCCGCACCGAAGATGTCTTCAACTGTTACTTTCTTCTTATGAGCGAGGCTGTCATCTTCACCTGTCAAAGCATCAGAGTTAGATAAATAAGCATGGATCTATTAAATCCTTTACAAAATCTTCTGCTGCAGAAATCAAATATACAGATTGGCATAATTAAGACACATAACCATTGTTTTTTTTCTCCTTATCTGTGGTTTATCAAAGTAAAAACAACCAAGATTTTGGCTAGAATTTATAAAAGCTGAAGGAATTTTTAGGTCAGCTTCTAAATGCTTTCCTTCAGCAACCAGATCTACAATTTCTTAATAAAAAAAACATAAGAAGATCAAGCTGCTATGAGATTTTAGCATAATCGGCTATTTCAAAGACATCGCTTTAGTTCTAACATCTGTTCCCTGTCTTAAAATTAGAAAGTAAAGCAAAATGCAAAGAGAAAAAGAAATCCTTGGCGTTGTCCAATTGGTCTCTGAGTAGTTTTTATCTAGCAGAAGGTTGGCAGCGCCTTGTTAACCCAAAGGTCAAAATGAGACCTGAAGCTGGCAGATGACTGGAGAGCCAGGCCAGGAGTAAGGAAACAAAGCCAATATAACTCTGAAGTCTTTCAGAGTTTTCTGTTGCATCTTTGTTTAGAAACAACAGCTATCACAAAGACTGACAGCCTGGTATTATATTGCAAATGGATAATTAAAATTTTTTGACAGGCTTCAAGTTGTTTGCGAGCAATAAATGTGTGAAGCCACGTCAAACATTGTAAAGTGTTTATCAGCATAAAAGAAATCAGAGAAATTCAAGCCAGGGTAGCATGAGAAGGATGATTTGCAGAGGAAAATTGGATCTGACATCAGGCTGGAGCTGTTACTGCATTATCATCCCAATTAATACAGGCATGAATGGCATTGCACATTAAAAGACCTTTTATCCAGTGAAACGACGAGCCTGTCTCTGTGCATAAACAAGCACAGAATCACCATCCAAAGATACGGTGTTGTCTGTGAAAACGCGCCCCGCTGGAAGAGGGTCATCAAATTAAAATAGCTGCCTGAGCTGCAGGAGCCTGCAGAATACTGCTGCTGTGACAAATCATATGAGGTTAGTTTGCAGGCTGTAGGGCTGGGTGTAAAGTCAGCCATGGGTGCAGGAAAACATGTGTATTCATGCTCCTGAACAGGTGTCTCATCTTGTCCCCATGGTTACATGGCAATTATGAGTGTTTCACAAATTTAACAGATTTTCATTAATCTAGAGTAGCAAAGCAGTGGACGTGTATCAAAAAATAAACCTCCCTCCCTTTTTACAGTAAATTGTGGTTTTTTATATATATATGATAATTAATTTTCTTAACACAGCTCCAAAAAACACTCTGCTTTCTGGTTGTTTTCACAATTTTTAGCCTTCAGTAACTATATTAGATAATTCTCTTACAGTTTAATCAAATATTTTCATTTGGTACACTTTAAATGTTTAATCCCATAGTGCTAAATGTTTCTTTCTTTGTAATTTACATTACATTTAAAGAAACTGTTAATTCATAAGGTCTAAAGCATAACTACCATTTGAATTATAATTACAGTGCAGCTACATTCATTGGCTCTACTAGATGTGCTTAAAGCCCTAAAATAAATCTTTTACTCCGCTTTTGCTTTGACTTCTAACGTGCTTAATGCAATCAGGATTTTATTAAAAAGTAATATTGTGGTAATTCAACTCCCTCACGAGCCACCTGAATTTATTCAGATTTTATGGCTGCAGAATTATCAAAGATGTGCAATTAGCATGTGCTGCTGCCATTTTTTTGACCTTTCAGTATCTGACAGTTCTTCAATATACCTGTATGTTTTTGACAGTAAAATAACAGTTTAAAGGAGACTCATGTCAAATCCTGTCACTCCTTACTTGAGTGACCGCACTTACAAACACAAAATTTAAGTAAGTAAAATATGGAACAATTTCAATAAGCAAATACGCCATGGAATATGATGGATTCCAGGCAATGGTGTAATCAATACACTAATTTGCAATTTATGTTATGACCTATATACATATACCCTTAAGCTTCATTGCAGACAAAACATAATGAAGCAACAATTAGTTCAACTTGGAGCCGTGAACATTGCCCAAACTGTTATTGTATCGAACTATGAGCATAAATTAATTAATCTTAACTTGGCTGTGCTGAATCTAGAATCTTGTTATAGGAGTGATTTGTTCTCCAGAGAAACAGAAAGTCATAGTCAACATTAGCTCAAAGAAAATTGGATGATTTTATTTTTTTTTTACAACATTCATAAAACACTAAATTCTTTTGTGAAATACTAAATTCACAAAAGAAACTAAAAGTTTGATATTTCTAGAAAAAGAAAATTCAGAAAGAATATACGAAATTCAATTTATGTTAAAGGTTTGCAGACATCAAGGCAGAAAATGAGGCTAACACTGCATATTCTGAAAAAAATTTAAAGCTTGGTGCATTATTTTTTTAAGTATCTTAGGTGTTTAACATGTTTTAGCAGTTTTCAAAATCTTCAAACTACACATATTTTGTCACTTAATGCAAATCAGTACATTTGAACATGTATCTTGCATCATTTGCCGATTAGAAAAATTCAATTAGAGCACACACAGTATAGAAACTAATTGTATAAATGTCAGCAATAGATTTATGGCAATATCCTGAGTTAAAAATTTGACCCAGTTCATCTGTAGTGGTGGGAAGAATTGGAGCAGATATAATGACATATTTTAATGCAAATCACACCAGCTGACACAAGCATGTCTCAGGAGGCAAAAGTTTATAGTGTGCTTCCTTTATTTTCCTTTTTTTCATGTTTTCTCGCATGCAGTTCTGTGAAAAGATGAAACTCTGATGCCTGGTGTGATAAAATAGTGCAGTTAAAATTTGTCGAATAATCATGTCTGGTTGAAGAGTGAGAAGATTTTCCTGCAGTTTGCGTAAACCCACAAGATTGGTTGTCATTTAAAAAGCAAGCAAGTGCCTCCAAAAAGCTTGAAATCCAAGTAAATGACATGTAAAAATACACTATTTATATGCATCACTAGGAGGCCATGTTGTCTTGCATTATAAAACAGAGTACTATTTTTAAGAAAGAGTTGACTGAATGTTGGAGTTTTGTTGTGTGATACATACTTGGGCTTAATAAGATAACAGAGGTGACAATCAGGGAGCATATGATCAGGATGACCAGGAGGGCGATCGCTATCCCCTTCCAGTTCCTCTGAGGCGGCGCGCTACCCACAAGGTCCTAAAATGACAAAAATAGGAAATGTTACAAACTCATACCATGTTAATCGACATTTTAAATCTCACAAGATTCTTTGTTCTCCTTATCCCTGAAGCTGGTCAGCTGAGTTTAATGATTCAGTCAAAATAAATCCTTGGCTGAGCCAAAATAAAAAAACCTATCTTGTAATAAAACTTAAAAAAAGACTAACCTGAAGAACATGTGTTTCAGGTTAGTTTCATCCTCCCTGTCGTAGCAGTTTAGAAAAATATTGCGAGGTTCAGTAGTCACACAGATATGAGCACATAAGACCACCTGATATTGTGGTGAAATACTACTTTGTCTATTTAAATCAGTGCTTTTCAACTTTTGCATATGACTATTTTTTTTTTTTAAATCAAGCTTACCAATCTTCGCACCCTTCCTACTGTAGGCAATAAGCATTAGTCATCCGTTTTTTTTGGGTTTTTTTGCATCATTCACTATTTTAACTTGTCTATTTTGAATAAGCTCTGCAAGACACCATTACGATGTTTTCCATCCATTTTGTGTAGTGCGTCTCTTTCTTCAAAAACTTTTCTGGTACACCCTCTTTGGAATCACAACCTGAGTCTGAATCCACAGTGAAGAATTTCCACAAACCCAAACCCATACCATCACAGCCGCATCATAACGAGACCATAAACCAAACGATAATATCAATGCTTTCCTCTGTGGCTAGAGAAATATGTCCAATGTGGATATAAAAATATTATGAGCATGATTTTATTTCTGATAAATACAATGACTAGACAGGTCATTGGACAATAAAGTCATTTAAAATAGCCATGAGTTGCTTCACAAAAAGTAAAATGTAGCCCTTTCACAAACAAAACATTTTCATAAGACAAGATGATCTATCCAGCATGATGTCTCAGGATGACCTTGGATGCACTTTGTGTTTTAAAATTCGTCTCATCACACATAAGACACAAGCATATTGTGCCGCCGCAGCTGGAAAGCAAAGATTGGCCGCAGAACAGCCCATTCTCTGACAGACACATGCTTACAATTCAACCACTTTTCGTGCACTATAACTCTGCAATCATCAAGCCGCTCCCTGCTGCTCGCGTACGAGGAGTCCCTGCAGCTTTGCCTGATAGCTGGAGTGGAGCGACGGCTTCAGAGCAGGCGCAACGGGCAGAATAATGAGCCGCTCCCCTCGCGCAGCCCAGCAGATGGTAGATAGCTAATCAGCACTGTTTGAGGCGCATCTACTGGAAAAATCCACAGGACACAGAAAACATTTTAAGAGCAGACATGTGGGAGGCGGTGGACTGGTAGCCAAAGATGACTGGCCCAAACCCAAAAGCATATGTCTTCAACTTTTTTGGTTATGGGGCAATATGAGTGCTGATATTGTGCGATTCCACTGGCACAAACACACACCAACAACCACTTGTAAACACATTGTGTCCATTTGAAACAGATGGTCTACTAAGTAGCAATGAATGAGAGCTAAACGCCAATTTACTCAATGTTCAGGCTTGTGGCTTTGTTGAATGATTACTCTGCTATTTGTGGCACCAGTCTGTAGATAAATCATAAAACCCTCCTACTGAAGAATACATTTCTGATAAATGATAAATAGACCAGTTCTGTTTCATCCAACAAGTCCTGCTTTTGTTCTTACAGCGTTGATACCATAGAAAATGTGATTGAATGGCTATTCTTTTAAGAATGTAACAAATAAACAAAGTATGCCAAATTACCGTAAATTGATTTTTTTTTTTTTCTTAAATGCATGCACTTAAACTCATCCTCCTACAATTGAAGCCCTGAATAAAAATCTGGTGCTTCATTCACCTTTCAAGGTCACCTAATTTAAAATACAAAAACAAAGCCTGACGGCACCAGTGGGGAATCTAAATGTCACAAGGTATAATTAGATTTATACCTATCATTGTGTGAGGGTGGGGGGAGGAAATCAACCAAGCAGCAAAAAGAAGATGAAGAATTTCTTAATGCAAGTCAAAGCCAAAGACCTGAAGAGTAAATACTTGGAATGGGTTATGGAAAGACATGGAAACTCTTTCACTTTCCCAGAGACATTACCCTGGAAGATCCTCAAAAGCTGATCTCTGTGGAAAAACAGAGATCAAAACAGAATGGATATTTGAAATGATCTTGGTGAGATGTTTGGCTGGCCTTAAATGAATAAAGATATCATAGTAAAAACCAAAAGTTACTTAAACCAAAGTCTTCAAGATCAAAACAAAATTCTCAAACATTGCAGTGATATGGTGATGGCAGTGTCATCCTTTGGAAATAATATAAATTGACAGTAAGCATACAACTAAGGCATCGTGAAAGTGATCTAGAGTGACATTTAAGTTTCTTTGAGTGGCCTAATCAAAGCTAAGATATCAGTCTAATACGTTTATCTGAATGCAGTGAACAGCACATTCAAATGTCCCGAATCCTCTCATTGTTTTGTGACATTTGCACAGATTAACAAGACATTTAAGTTACTGCTAACTTAAAAAGAACAAAGGGTTACCTGAGTTTTTTTTCTCTTGCCCTTCTCCTTTAAGTTAACATATGTTTGCAGTTAAAGGGATAAATGTCATTTGTATTTTTTTGCATCAGTGATTTCATTCATTATCCTCAATAACGTATAATAATTGACAGATAATTTTAGAAGAAAGATATTTTCTAACTTCACAAACAACCTAGAAGTACAGCTATTTACACCGACATTTAACAATTTGTAGCAGCCTTATGTTTTAATGAGGCTGTGTTCTTCCTAAAAGCAGGTCTGGTTTTCGTAGGGATCCAGGTCAGGCTGATGCTTGAGGCGGAGAGGCTGCCAGTGGGAAGTGAAAAGGTGACTACTAATCAACACTGATAGGAGCTCCCGTGTCTAACTCAGCAACCTGGGTGTGCCGGGTACCAGGTTTGAGATTCTAATGAACAGTTCAGACAACAACTACTCCATATTTTTGCCTAAACCTCATTTCATCAGGTTAATCCTGGCTAGGTGTTTTCACTGCTTCATTTATATATTCATTCAGTAGACCAGTGGTCTGATCAGGAGCAACATGTTACCTCCAAAGTGGACCCAGTAAATTTTCCCCAAAATGCCACAGTTTAGAGCTGTTATTTTAAAAATAAAAGATAATAAAAAAGGTTATTTGCAGCAGGACTCTTATGCATTTTCATTCAATATTTCCACACAAATTTTGTAACAGAATAACAATAAGAAGATGAGGATTTGTGTTGTTTAGTCATTAGGATTTAAATGTCTTGTAGTTCCTATGTTAAATGTTCTTTAAAAATTAGTATCTACAGAAACTAATTTCTTTAGACTGATCTAAGAATATAGATTGTACCTACATTCTTAGACCATTTTATGCTATTAGTTAATAATAGCCTCAAAACGTCTTTTATGGCAGTAACTTCTGGGACAACTTATCGTCCAGCAAAATGTGTTATTGTGGCAGGCCTAATCGTAATTCTCCCATCCAAAGGTAAGATTATCCACATGTTCTTACAATTGAAACTTCAGTTCTTAGAGAGACTTGACCCAAAGTTCTTACAGAGTTTTGCTGGACCTTGTTTTGAGTGATGCTGCAGATGAGCTACTTGAATTTGACAACATTAATTGTTCAGGATATCTGTCTTTTTGGAAGATGATATTTTGAATTTATATATTATGGAGACATTAGGCAAGATTTGACATGTATAAGTAAACTATTGAGTTTGTAGTTAGGCCAAATAATAAGACAAAAATTAAGGTAAAAACAAAAAAATATCCAAATAGGCAAGAGGTCGCCCTCCTCTCCATAAACAGGCCATTAAAAATGAGTGCATCAGACCTGGGCTAAATATTGAATCATAAATTGTTTATTCTGCTTATGAGCAAGTTTGGAATAATTGTCCCTATATCCACTCAATACCCTTTTAGAATAAAATGTAAAGTTTAACTAGAGGGCTTCTGTCTGGAGATTTTAAATTAGAGGTCACGATCTGTGTGCACAAACAGCAACTTTCCACATTAATCTTCCTGCTTCACATATACTGAGGAGACTGAGGAGCTCCAGTCACCCGTATCGGTCCAGCTGTTCATAACCATGTTACCAATTAGGCCTGGTCTCCGGCTGCCTGTCGTGGCGAGAGTGCTTATGGGGCAGCTCAGCGAACCGTCCACAAGTTAACGAGGGGTCCATGTACACGTGAAAATGAGACAGCTCGACTGTTCGGCAGAGAGCGTTCGCTGCAAGCATCTTTGAAGCCTCCAAAATGCAACGTTGCCAGTTACTTTCAATTAAATGCTAAAAATGATCATGTGTTTTCTTTGCTTTTGTACCTCTTGTCGCTGCAGTTTGCCTAACAGCAAAGCAAATCAATACTGGAGCCAGTGAGTACACATAGAAAACCAACAGTAGGATGTTCAATAAGCTTATCTATTGCTGCAGAGGAAAAATGTGTTCAGAATAAGGTGAACATCCTAGATTTAAATGATCCTTTTTCCCATACTATATCATACTTTAGACATACCGATGTCGACCTCTCCCTGAGCTAGAAATAACATTTTCCAATGCTTTGGCAGGTTTGCAGATAATGGTGCTGTTCCTGCTACTGCTACCTTGTGATCTAAAAGTGATAAAGAGTTGAAGCACACCCTCAGAGAGGTATCCAGTTCACTACACCTATGTGTTATAAAGATCCATAGATATCTGTTAATCTACTTGCTACTCTGTTTCCAAAGACGTTCAGACATATGATGGGAATGTAAATGTGGATGAGGAAATGGTAAGTACCTTACTGTCAAAAAAATGTGAGATAAAATCACTTTGCATGAAAAACTTTCAGCTATGCTCTGGACGTTATTTTGTTTTTAATGTATCTAACGTTGACATAACTAGGTGAATGCCAGATAGTACAGTGTTGTTTTTTGAATCCCTCAGAGAAAGATTCAGAAACAGAAGAAAAATACATCTTTAAACAAATTCCAGGTAAATGTAGCTGGTGATTACACCTCAAAATTAATAAATCATGCACATTTTCAATATCTTTAACAAAAGCACTTGCTAGTCATTTCACCCCTCCACCATGTTGTATTTTTGCACTGTTGGTTGTGTCTCCAACAACTTTTTGGACGTAAAGATGGGCTGCTTTTAAAGGAAGCTGAAGATAATAAGTAATTATCTAAGAAAATGTGTTTATGTCTATTAGCATAGATAGAGTTAGTTTTGATTTTAATAGGGGTTCCTAATCTATCAGATTTTACCTGAACATAATTGTTAATAAAGGCACAATAATGAAATAAGCTGCAATATAACATGTGTTAAATCTCCAATTCAAAAAAAATTATTTGAATTGAACATTTTAGTATTTATTTACATCCATGCATAGCCAAACACATGCATCATGGTTAAGTGCATGGATGGATTTCTTTTAATAAAGTGTGAAAGGAAACTAGACGAGGAAGAAATGGCAATGCGTGGGCACAAACTTGGAGTATTAATATGGAACAGGGTGAACTAAAGCCCATTAAGAAAGTTACTGAGTTTAAGATACAAAGAGAATGACAAAGAGTATGCACTTACACCATAAAACAAAAAACCCAACTTGCTATTATCAATAGAGCCTACATTTGAAAAATAATGTACAGAATTTCAGCAAGAAATCCTTTCCTATCTTGGAATGATTGCAGGAAGAAAGCTGTGAATCTCTTGCTTTCTTTTTCAGAAAATATCTGCTTGCAAATTAAGAGGGTGGTTCTATTTTTGTTGGTGCAAAAGACAGACTAGTCCAAGAGTTAAGTTTTTGATACATATATTTATAATCCCCATGTGTGCCGCTGGCATTTACAGTGTTACAAAGTAGAATAATAAAGTAGCTAAACGAATGTGTTTGATAAGTGAAGAGGTGACCCAGTTTTCTGACAGTGACCACTTCCTGCACTCTTGATCAACTGTCCTGGTGAAATCTCCCTCAGAGTCTGGATATGAATCTGATATGTCATCAATGTTCTCTGAAAACACCACTGCTGTCAGAAAACACAGAAAAAGCTACACAACATGCTCTCTCTTACAGCTATGATCTAAAAAAAAATATGTAGACAAATGTGTCTCTTTATGATTCACCCAATTTCTGTCTTTCTACTTCAAATTCTGAAAAAGGGGTTTGTAAGAGTTAGACTAGAAAGTAGCGGAGCGTGTTTTAAAACTGCACTTCACTCTCAAACAGTCTGCTGTTATTAAGTACATACACTCTGATTGCTTTGCCTGTGCAGAGGGGTTTATCTCTGTGTGAAATATAGAGCGTTTTACCCACCTACTCAGGCACTAAAACAAAGCTCCAAACTCAGGCAGAAGTCACTCACATAAAAATGTATAAAAAAAGATTAGCATTGTTTCCAGAATAATCCCACACAGGCACACAGAATCCGTCTTTGCGTTCTCAGATGTGTTTAAGCAGCTTTCACTGCCTTGAAAGATTACTTGCCGTCTTACAAAGTTCTTCCGTTTTTACTTTTTTTAACAATTGCAGTTTTCAAATGAAAGTAAAAAAAGCTGGCGCTATGTGAAAAAGTAATATTAAACCGAACATTTAGGTGTGCCGCCGTTGGTGCAACATCTGTGCATCCCAACTTTGTTTGAGATGATCAATGTAATTTTTTCTTGAATTTCCTCATATGGAGGCATGAGTTGCTTTTTTGAGTCTTGTTACTCATGCCACTTTGTCATCCATCCTAAATTGATTTCTTGGCTAAACAGGTAAGGATGTTAATCTTGACTTTGGCTCATGAAAGTGAGGCAAAATGATTGGGTTAATCTTTTCATTCTTGATTTAAAAAGAGGACATGCATATTTTCACAAAGGGCCAGGTTGGTTTGCACAGCATTGAAAACAGTTCTTGTATCATGTTTGGCTGGTATGAAAATTAGTTTGATGACCTGAGATATTTAAGTTTAAAACCTGTGGGAAATGTTTTCAGTTATTTTCATTTTGGCCATCGTCTTCTAGGAGCATGCATCAGTGCTTTTCAACAACAGGAGGCACATCAATATATGAGAACAGCAATTTTCACCTCCTCTCCGCAAATGCTTCTAAATAAATCCAGGCCATTTCAGCACTGACAGCTACAAAGGACAGACAAATCCCACGAGGAGAGTCAACAACATTTCTCTCTGTCTATTTGTTGATATTTCCGTTCTGTTTTGGGGGGGAAAAAGCTCAAACTATGGAACATCTTTTAAGGTCAAGCTTCCTTTACCCTCCACCTCTCACTGTCTAATCCTCTCTCCCTCTTACCTCCCCTTTGTCTAACCATCTCTTTGTCTCTCTGCTGAAGTGTGAAATGGATCTTTCCTGATCTCTGAGCACCTGGTTTCCAAGGGAACCAACAGAGTTGTTTGAGTCAAATTTGTAGCAAAGATGGAGTCTGCTGGTGAACAGTACAGCAAGAACTAATATTGCTGTTAAGTGTGAGAGGAAGCATGGGGTCTGAAGAGATAAAGTCTTCACAAAGACTCCAGAAAGACAATAGAGAAGAAGAACACTGGAAACAAAGGCAAAATGCTGCCGTCTAAAGATACAGGACACTTGACACATGATATATAACTCTGCTGTAATGTAGTCACTGTCTAGGAGCAGCAAACCCGAGAGCAAAGCAGGAGTCTGCAGACTTGGGGCTAAACTTTTTCTCTGGAACGGCATCAATAAATTATGTGCATTCATGAGTGAGATTAAGAATTCATGCAGCCTGCCTTTTGCTTCGTGAATAGCCGGGCATCAGCCTGTCTGTAGATTTAGCTGTCCGGTCTTTGAACACTTTTGAAAAGTCGGACTCAGAGGGACAAACTCAATTGAAGCTAAATAAAGGCACATAAAATGCGTCTCAGGTGGTGAAGATCAGCTTTCAGAAGGACAGTCAGAAAAATCTATAATGAAGCAAGTGTGTGTGTGTGTGTGTGTATATATATATATATATATATATATATATATATATATATAGAGAGAGAGAGAGAGAGAGAGAGAGAGAGAGAGAGAGAGAGAGACAGAGAGAGAGAGAGAGAGGAAAAACTCTATTTAAAGATGAAAAACTGTTTGATAAGTACAAGTAATTTAGCAGTTTACTGATTCTATATGCATTAGATGAAAGGGAATTTATGTGCTTATTAAGAAATCATTCTTCATATGTTTCTCTTTTGCCTCGATCCCTGTAGAATTTACACCTCTTTCTCAGATTTCTTACAAAATTTTGGAAGCTTTTTACCAAGACAAAATAAAGCTGCATTTATTCCTACTGGCTACCTATAAAATGTTCAATGAACTTTAAAATATTACTGCCCTTAAAATAATACATTAAAGCTATTGACCTGGTTTGTAGCCTCTCAGCTATGAGTGCCACGTTACTATAAAAATGTTCCGAGTCATAGTTTGTGACTAAGGCAAAAAGGCTTTGTGTTTATAGCTTTTATGTCACTCTCCTCTATTACTTTCAGGAACATAATGTCACCTTTAAATTATTTTATGTAATCTGTTCACTTTGTGAAAGCTTTTGGCAAAACTGAGAATGTTCATCATCTACTCCCTGCATATTGTAAGCATTTTTTTTAACTGTATGGGACAAGTACCATACAGTTAATACTCATTATTATCAAAGACAACTGGAAATTTAAAGACGGATAGTTGAACTTAGCTGAACATAACACTGGAAAAACTAGCCAGAGCAGCAGAACTGGGCAAAAGCAGAGTTCATAATTTGAGATTATGTAAATTCTGGATTAGTAACTGCTCCTGGACTTGGTTTGGTATTTGGCATGTGTGGATTTAGGCCACCTGTTCATTCCATCACATTTAGATGACAAAAATCTGTGGTGATCTTTGCAAGAAAATTATTTGGCCTGACCTTTGTTAAGCTTCCCAAACCCAGACTCTGCTATTTTTTCACATTCACTGGGCTTTATTATGGCACTGACCTATTGAGGTCACCTGGACGTCGGCGCTCGTATTTTTTTATGATTTTCCGGTGATGGAATGGTGTTTGCTAGTGACACGAATGAAGTGCAGAAAGTGAGGAGATGCATTGCCAGTGCATGGAGTAAATCTTTCACAACATGTCAAAAATATTTTTAAATAATTTAGACCTCTGGCTTTTATGCCATTATCTGAGCCCATATGGAAATAAATGATTTAATAAGCGATGAGATGTTTTTCTCCTCAGTGGTCCAGACACTTAAATCCTTCCAGTCAACTACGCTACTCCCTAAATTGACAATCCTGAATCAAATTAAACCCAGCCAGTGCGTCTCAGTTGAAAATACCGTAAGCGCCGCAATCTTATTATGGATGGCCTCAAAGGAGCAAAGTTGTGCCTATGAAACTTTACCAAGTGTGTGGGAAGGAACACTCAAGGGATCACCGAAGTTGGCACTGATAATAAGAGAAGCAGACACACACTGTAGGAAGCTTTGAAAAAAAAGATGTCTTTTTGAAGACACACTAATAGTGAGGTTGGAAAATGATTCAAAATGATTCTCCATCTGAGTTTAAGAGGAAAAAGTCCAAAGTTATTGAAAAAGAAATGTTAGTTATATGTTCAAAATAATTTAACAACAACATCCCTTTCCATTTTTCTGTTTTTCATGGGAACTAAATGTTTTCTAAAGTGTGTCGTTCATTTGTGCAGCAGTTCTCGGCTCCACTGGTTAGCAGCAGGTGGTGGTGACAGTAGAGTTTTCGAAGCTTGAATCCATGCAGTGAAATGACAGTGAAGCCAAGTGAAGTAAAACACTGGCATCAAATAATAACCCCCAAGGGACAGGAGGGACTACATTCTTATGCACATCTAAAAGATGACAAATTGCTGTTTTAAATATTGTTCTTTTCCTCTGAGATGTTACACAATCAACTTCTCAGTTATTTCCATTTTACAAGTGAAACCATAGCTAAGGTTGACTTCACGGGCTTTACATGGTGTGAAAGCACATCGATTCACTGGCTCTTCTTTGCTGAAGTTAATTATTGAAAAGAATCCTCAAAACAGATGGGCAAGAAAATCCATCCCAGTCTATGTGGAATAAATAAGCAGGAAAATGTCTGGAAACGAATTTAGCAGGTTTTGTTTTGTTTTCCTCTCTTGTTGTGGAGTTCTTACTGTATCCCTAGAGATATACTGTCACAATACATACTTCACCTCTGTACTCCCACTTCAATAGTCACATATAAATATTTTACCCAAACCTAAAATGTTTAAATTATTGTTTTCTCTGTCCTGTGAAGGACCTCAAGTAACGACAATGATCGAGCGTGGATCTCCTAACTGCCGGCTTGTGACAACAGCTGGTAGTTTGTTCACAAAGCCTTGGCACAAATCCAACATTGAAATGTGCAATGCAAAGAATCATAGAAAAGTGAAAGTACAAGTGCGCCAACAAGAGTAATACATCCAAAACAGAGTATTCCACAATTTGGTTCACATCATCTAAACTTAAGAACCAACAAAGCCAAAGCCTTTATGCACAGGACTTGAAACAGCAAAATGAGGTTTACAATGCCATGGACTGCCAACCATTCATCCAAGAAAGAAGCAGTTGCATATTCAAACGTATTTTACTTTATTGCCTGTAGAAAGTAACAGAAAGAAGCCTGTAATAGCATCTCATGGCTCCAGCTTCACTTTGGAAATCTTTTTCTTTTCCAGCAGATCTCTTTTTCCTTTATGCTTGAGAAACATCTCTTTCTTCACAGTCTGTGACATTGCATTCAATGAATGGTTTCAAACACAATAAGCCAGAATGGGCACATGCCAAAGATCTCCAATCCACTTTTGTCATTTGGCAAGATATCAGGAGGTGCAAAACACCAATGTTTCTGTGGACAAACCATAAAAAACCTTTCGGAGTGGTGACTGAGACGAGACATCTGTGATTTTATTGTTAGGGCATAGGTATATCTATCTGCACCTCGTTCAACCTTAGAGTTTCTGCTCATGTCAAATCATTTAGAGGATTTCTTAAAATCAGAAATGGTGTTCAAAAAGTAAAATTTTAAAGGTGAGGCATTATTCAAAATCTGATTTTTTTTAGCTTTATTTAATGTTATAGTGTTATTCTCTCAGAAAACATACCTGGAATGTTGCTTTGATTCTTTCATGCATGTTTGAAGTATTCTTCAAGCTCCCCTTGCCATCATTTGGGATGCCTAAATGCTTGCTCACGAAGCACCGCATATTTCCAAAAAGCTCCTCCGTAGAGCTACAGTCTCCAGCCAAGTACACTCCTCCAAAACTCCCCCTCTCAGCTCCTTTAGACTAGTGACAGCAGCAATTACCACACACAGCACACACTGTACTCAGGAATGTGGCACAGAGTGACATTCTTTTACACTGTATAATGTGTTGCCCAATGTAGCATTTGTGGACTTAAAAGTTTATAAGCGCCACAATTCTGTAATTTTTCTCGACAAAATATTCTAAACCTCAGATGTAAAAGTTAAAACTTCACTTGCCCAGTTTTGTCTAAGCAGAGCAGGCACACTCTTCCTAGCATCGTCTCCTTTTTCTGCTTCCAGCCACCAAAAGAAAGTTAAATGTGAAGTTTTGAAATAGAATAAGAGAAACTGAATAAATCGCATGGAATAATGAAGAAATACAACTACTGTATTATTCTTCCCATACCCTGGAAACATCAAGCTATGGGAAGTGGACATGAAAACATAAGAGACAATGCAGACACAATGGAAAAGCTAATGATGAAACATTTAAAATGAGTCTTCAAGAATTAGATCCATTTCCTGAAGGCTACAGATAAAATACTGATTCAGACAAAGGAACAAATAAACATATTCAATAAGAAACTTGAACCTGGTCAAGGTTTTGATTCAAAAAAGAAAATTTCATTTAAATTTTCAGTTTGCACCAAATTGCTTCGCTCTTAAGATAAAAATGGAAGACATGCAGTCATTTTTCCCCTTAAGAGGAAATAAACCACAGCAAGCCCAATATTGCTGACATTCAAGTCTGCAAATAAATGACAACTTCAGACAGCCACTCACATTTTGCTCCCGTTTTGTTGCTTTTAATCAGTCTATGAATGAGACAAAGAAAGAATGAAGGGAGGGGGAGGGGGTGTTTTCTCAGAGCATATGAATTACCGCCTGCGTCTGGACAAAACTGCCGTCGTATCTTTTAATCATCAGAAGAACCGCAAAACAACATGACTGAAGCTGAATCACTGAAGAATAGATCAGTTCAAAATACATTTCTCGCTATTCCTCCACCTTTCTAGTTTTTTTTCCCCCGGCTGAATGTATTCCTGAAAAATATGTGGCTGAAAATTAAATCCGCTCTGAGTTACAGGAAAGATAAGAGCTCTATTATGCTCTCAGAATAATTGTGCACAGATGTAGCTTGATGAAAGTTTGAAGAAGAAGACAAAAATTGAACTGAATAGTGGATTTAATGATGGCATATTTGTGTTGAAGTGAGGCGAACTGTTCTATTACCAAAGCTCAGCCAACAGGTTTGTTTTGATGCTACCTTGAACAAAACAATCAGTGTGCTTTGTACAGCGTTCTGTACAGTAATTAAAGAGATGCGTTTTCATACAACAAACTCAACGTTAGAGCAACAGCATACTGCTTTAGGACAGCGGTAGCAACAAAAAAGTAAAATCCTTCACTTCATACGTTCTTTAGATTAAAACTGAATGGACTGATTTGCCGTTTAATCCCCACTGACAGCAGGCGGATTCTGAGAGGAGGAACTTCGACTCACAAATGTACCACTGCCTTCCTTTCTCTGCATTGGTAGGTTCACCTCTCTCTATCTCTCCATCCTTGCATAATTGAAGAGCATATGTACAGGAAGGTATCTGAAACTGATATTACCAAAGAGCACGTCTGTTTTTCAGGCAAAAGTACAAACTGTCCATACTGGAAGAAAACAAGATAGGACTAAGGTCAGTCAGATATAAAATTAATAATATATGGTTCCTTTTTGGCAGAGGTGAAATGATTGCTGCCTGTGCCAAACAACAACTGAGGATCATGTGTTGCCGCCCTGATGCACAGACGAGCCTGTGTGCATCTCACTTTCTGCTTCGATTTTCTTTCAAGGTTCAAAAAGAGCTCCTGCTCCCTTATTTTTGATCAGAATTTGGTTAGGGATCAGTCGCGCTGCTGTTGACTCTGCAGTTCTGCTTTCATAAATGTGCAAGTGGGATGCAAAAGTAAACATTTTAGGCTTGAAATATTTAGAAATAATAGCAAAAAACATCATCCAATAAATTAAACAACAACAAAATATCACACAATGAAACACTGGAGAGGCAGATAAGGCTTTTCAATTGATGCCCATTCAGATGCTGTAATGAAAAGCTCTCACTTCAGCCTTTGTAAATGCATTTTAGAGGCAGATACTCCACGATTATCAGCTGTTACACAACTAAACCAATAGTCAAGGGCTCCCCTCCACATTTGAGCAAACATGGATTTATTAGAACACCTTTCAACCTAAATTATGATATGAGTGTTAGAAGCATGGTTACGTAAACCCAGAAGTGGTCTGGGTGTCTACGTGCAGCTTTGTCCTTTATTTTTTTGTTCCTCTGTTCCCTCACACAAAGTGCAATTAGGTACGAAGCAGTATGGGATTTTCCTGGTCAGATAACCTTGAGAAGAAACGTCATGGTTGCCATGTTTTTCCACTAAAAAAAATGAAATGAAATACACAACATCTAGCTGCTTTCACTGATATCAAAAAAGTGAAAGAAAGAGCTCAACAAAATCCACGGCTTGATCAAAACATCTATATATATAATAATGTTTTCTGTAATATTTATTTTGAGGTATTTTTTGATGCAAGCACTTAAAAAATGTAGACCAAACTATTGCAAAAATTATAAAGTTGATATTAGCTGTTTTTTAGCCTGGGTAACTGCTAGAGTAGCTAACCTGCACCCAGCTGCTCAACAGGTATGCAGCTGGTGCCTTATTGGTGAGTGTTACCAAAAAGCACCTCCAAAAAAAGATTCTCCCCACAAGCTTTTTTTATTTTTCATGGATGAATATTTTAAATAAAAGCTTTAACTTAACTCTATTGATAATATGATAGAGTTAAGTCAAGAAGTAAAGATATCACATATGATAGCAGTTTAAGTTATTTCAAACAAATTAGTTGTGACTACTTTATAAAAATGTTGCTACTAAACAATGCTTTTTTTTGTAATTTCAGCACCACAACTGACAGGAAAAATTTCTCACATTGAGTTAAGTCTCTACAGGAAATAGGAGTTTTTGTTCAGGCAGCTGACCAGCACTGCGCAGCAACAGATTGGAGAGCCAATCCTGCAAGACTCCAGGGTTCATAAATCAGGAGAAAGCATTCCTGCAGTTCCTCTGGCATAAAAAAAAAATAAAAAAATACTTTAATCCAGTAGAAAGGAAAGACTTAGATTAAAACGCCTTTTAAGTTTTAATCTACGTCTGCGCAAATTCATCTATGAATAGGTTGCGTATTTGAAACAACTAACAATCAAAACAAAATAGCACAAACATATAACAAGTTTCTCACAACCACCGCACTCAATTGTTGTTGAAACGTCAAACAACAGGCTGTTTTATAGGAACAACTGTGGCTGGCGGAGCGCGGAAACATACTGACGCTGAAGTTTTAACAGTCTTCCATACACCCAAACTGCAGCAGGTCTGAACATCATAAAAGTGGAAACGTGTGAGGGGCAAGTGATGAAACGGGAACAAACCCTCACCAAATGAGTATGTGCAACTTATCTGGACTCACAGTTTGCGGCAGAGCTGCGATGTGTCGTTAACGAGCGATAACGAGCGCTAAACGCGTAATTAGGCGAACAAACAGAGCGAGCGACTTCGCCTCGGGACTCACCTGCTCGTGCTGCTGCTGCTGCTGCTGCTGCTGATGCTGAGCCACTTTTCCCGACCCGTTCGCGTCTTTCGTGGAAGTCATGGCGGTGAATAAAAGACGTTTAGGGACAGGGGGGAACGAGGAGAATACGTCTGCTGCCTGCAGGAGCAGAATAATGAAGCGATAGAGACAAGGAGATAGACAGACAGAGAGAGAAAGAGAGAGAGAGGAAGAGCGCGCGCGGAGACTAACAGACCGACACGAGAAGAGGCAGGAGGAGGGAGAGAGCCGCGCGAAGTGCTGAAGGAGATCCAGTGATTTGGTGAAATAATGAAGAGACCGTGGGCGCAGAGTTCAGCAGCAGATATGGCTGAAAGGCTGCGTGGCGCTGAGATGTGGGAGGTTCGTTGTGTACCTACCTTTTTCAGGGTGTCATCACAGAAAACTGCAAACTGTTTTCAGCAGCTTTGTTGATGGAAACGTGTGGCATTGAATCAGATGCAATTATTAAAAAAAAAAAAAAAAATCGTCAATTTGAGAAAAAAATCCCTTCCGAGGCAAAATAAATAAATTAAATAAAAAAAAAAGCTGTCGAAAATTAAAAAATTGGTTCTATTTTCTACACGTTTTTAAATTTTACATTGCGTGGACAATTATTAGGCAAGTGAGTATTTTGACCCTATCATTTACAGCTGGCTAAACGTGAATGCTTGATGAATTTAAGCATGGCAGGTGTTGTGTAGCTGCTTTATGAGGTAGAATGCCAGGTAGCATAAAATGAACCAGAATGAGGTTTTGTAACTGACTGACTCTGAAAATTCAAAAATGATCAACAGTCTCTCAGAGGGATGCAGCACTCAAAACCCCCTAAAGTTTTGCTGTAAATAATCAACAGGGTCTCAAGAAACCTGTTGAGAGAAGACCCTGCAAATTAACTGCCAATGATTTCAGAGAAATCAAGCATGAAATCACCAGGAGCTTGCCGTCTTCCAGTTCTGTCATATCGCAGAACTGCAACCTACCTGGAGTTTCTAGAAGTACAAGATGTTCAGAGCTCAGAGACGTTACCAAGTTGTTTGTTTATAATTCTTACTGAAACAGAAAATGAAATGACAAATTATGTTTTTTATTTAGTCGTATAATTTCTCAGACTGCGTAGACCAAACAAAGTAAAAGTCGGGTGTATGTCGTATGGTAGATTACTACTGAGTGCAACAAGTTTTCATCTGCATAGGGGAATGTTTCATTGGCATTATTTCATCTTTGGCAAGTCCTTCCTTTTGGGCCTGAAACATATTTCATGTTCCAAATTAACACTGTGTTCTAATGTATATCCATTCATTAAAAGTGAGTGAAACACTGTGTATAAACCTTTTTATGTCATTAGCATTTTGTTGTGTATGGACAGTGCTTACTCTATAGCAGGACCACAGGTATTTATGAGTCATTTTTACAAGTTCTTCACTCCTAAGTCAAGACTCAAGTGCTTGATGGGTTTAAATCAAGATTGAAGTCTTTCATCCTAAATCCAAGTTAAGTTGTGAGGATTTTGTCTCCAGTCCAAGTCAAGACATTTTTTTTTTTTTTTGCTCTGTCTAATGTCTGAAATGAAGAACATTCCATTAGATACTAGATGTATGTCCTGCTAATACACAGAATTTCTCTTAGTTATAAATAAAAGTAATTAATCCTGTCAGAGCTGCAGTTGCTGGCATTTTAGCTGTAAAGGCTTCCTGTGCGAAGCATTAAATTAGCTTTGGTTAACTCCTGAGAACACACGCACAGAAGACAGAAAACCCATTTGGAATTCAATTCACCAAAAATGTCCCATTTTTAAAAAATGTTTATCTACCCCATAATAAAATAGCACCCTGTGTGGTGAGCCACATTACTCACATCAAATTGAACCACTGCCTTCAGCATGGAGAGCCCAAGGTTTTGTCCTTCTACTTGGGCTTGTATTAAATTATGCCAGTGATCATTTGCAACTGCTCATCTCTGAGCCACAGCAACTGATAATACAGAGACTTGTCAGCTTGTATCAGATCATTATAGGCACTCATTACTGGCAAGACCATTACACAGGAAATGGAAACAGGAATCAATGCAAGAAAAAGAAAATGCCTTTGTGTAGTTGATCTGGTTTGTTTCGTGTGGGATTTGTAGAGTTGCTGAAGTCAGAACGTATTTGTGATTAAAAAAAATGTTCTCTATGCCATATAGTTGATGAAGTTGGGGAGATAAAGATTTGCATATATTGTACCCATACCTGCAAAAACTCATTTCCAACCACAGCTTTCTGACAGGTTTGCTGTATTGTCTGCCAGTAAAACAAAGCACTGCCGCTGGCCTGGCTCTGGAGAAGCACAGTTACCGTCCTCCCACATCGAGCAGAAATAGTTCCAGTTCTAAAACATTGTTTGTGCTGTAAGAATGTGTCACATCTATGCATGCACGATCCACATCCCTGTTAGCACAGCTTGTCTGCTTATTTGAGCTATGCACACAACAACATACACACACACACACAAAGTGCTCTCCTGCTAGTGAAAGTATTTCCTCAGAAGTCATGCACAGCCTCTGCAGCGCTCCTAGCCTTTTGAACCAGTCATCTGTTAGAGGAAAAGGAACAAACAATCTCAGATACAGAAAAAAAGGGAGTCCATGATGTGAAACAGTGGCACAGGAAAATGCTGGGTATCAATCTGACGGGAATATTTTCTCTGCATGTGCAAAGCAGTGCATTTTGTAGAAGATTATCACCTTTGCAGAGAATAAGCTTGGCTCCTCTACCTATTATCCTAAACAATGCCTAAACAATGCCAACTTCCACAGGCAAATGGACCTCAGACCTAGTGTATATCTTCAGAATTATAATGAACTAAAAGTAATAACAGCCACCAGAACCTCTATGTACTTTGTGGGGAATTTAGTTAGAAACTCTTCATGAACTGCAACTCTTTGTTCTGCCATCTAAAGTATCTACTCAGCTGAGCATCCCACTGATTAACACACTCCGGTCCCTCGGGTTGTTCTAGAAAGCGTTTCTAACACTAACCCAGAGCTAGCCGGAGGCGTAAGTAGACTAAGTGGTTCCTTGTGGTCCCTGAGCTAAGCGGGGGGCCAATGAGAGTCCTTAAATTTTCACTGTATTTGCCACTTTTATTTTTTTTTTGGGCTACAAACACAAACTTTATTGTATTTTATTGGGATTTTACACTATGGACGACCACAAACTAGCACACAGTGGTGAAGCAAAAGGACAATTATGTAGATCTTGCAAATAATAATAATAAAAATCTATAAAAGTGAACATTTAAAGAATGAGCCGTGTTTTAAATTTACTACATTCATTCAAACATTAAAAATAAAAGTATTATTAATTGATAACAAAAAGTATTATATTTAGCAAACAAATGCCCAACCAATGGTCACAAGTAGTGCTTTAAGGAATGTAATTTGGGCCTCACTTGTTAAAGCTTAAGATGCTGTTTTAAATGCAAACTGCTCAATCAGTTAAGCAGTGGTGGTTGGTGTGAGACCAGCTGATTTATTTCCACTTTCCTGTCTAAATGTGACGCATTGCTTTGAACAGAAACCACAAATACCAGGTCAGTCAAAATAAGCAAAAAAAAAAAAAAAAAAAAAAAACTAAATATTTTTTTAGAAAACAAAACACTACAAACAAAATTATTTTAAAATGCAGTAAAATAGTTTAAATAATTATGTGAAAATATCTTATATGACAGATTAAAACTAATGTACAACAAGAAAATTAAGAGCTAAGGTGAAATGCTATGTTATAAGCTTTTTAGAGACCATGAGTGAACTAACTTCCAGGTGGCTCCCAAATCAAACTCTGTTGAGGGGCCCACTCAGCCTTGAGCTGGCCTTGAACTCACTTTGCTTTCTCCTTGTTTTCACACCTCATTGAGTTACAGAAAGCTAAATTTTTCATAACACAGATGCATAAAAGACAAAACACAATAGAAAAACACCCAGCATCACAAAGTTTCATGGCCTAAGTTTACCCTGCGGCTATGTATAGACATAGTTTCAAAATGCAACAGATTAACCATGTTTTGGCAACAACAACACTTTTAACTTGACTGCACAAAACCCAACACTGGTTGCACAGTTCATCTCAAGGCCTGCAGGGAAGTCCATGAACAGCTCCCTGCCAAGACTAAGTTCAGCACCACTGCTGTGAACAGCTCCACTGCCTCCAGAGCTTGAAAGCCTGTTTAATCCTCTATGTGTGACGGTCACTTCTCTCCCCTCATCATCTGTTTAAGCTCAAAGCAACATGTTCCCAAAAGTTATTTAGTGAGAGATTAAATCTCGCCTCACAATCTGGAGATCTCAAAAAGGTGAAAACTCTAAACAAAAAGCAACAATGGAGATAAATCTGGCATTAAAAAAAGGAAGGCAAGCAACCGAAGAGCGGAAAAAAGGAGGCAGGCTCCGGTAAACAAAAAGAAGGAGGGGAAAAATGAGGGATTGTCACGACATGCTGGATCAGAGTGAATTTTAACTTGAAAATGTTCATCATTGATTTAATCTGTTTTGAGGAAAAACGGATCAGCTCAAAATCTTCAGGGGGATATACTTCTGTATCACCTTCTTACAATGACTTAGTATTCACCCATTACTAACGTCATATATTTTTTGAGTATGTCTGCCATTATGAAGCCCTTTCAGTCAGACCTTGTTAAATAAATATATCCTATTGAAGCTTAAAAACTGCTCTGAGCTTTGAATGTATTCTTATTCAAGTTTTTATTTTCTTTACGTAACTGCCAAAAGACCTGACAGTCTTCTACTGTATGCTAGCTCCCCCCAGTGATCACTACTTATCTGACATCTTTATGCTGCTCCAGATTAAAATAAAACAAGAACATGAGGTACAAAAGAGTGCATTTTGTGCATAGTTCCTTTTAATTTATTACAGAAACTTGAATATGTCAGCTGTAAGAAGATTTCTGAAAGGGGAATGAAACCCTCTGAGTCCCTGTTTAGGTTTACCTGCAGCCAAAGTCACTACTCTGAATAAAGAGAGGAAAAATTGAGGCAGCACGTCTAAACAAAAGCTGGCACAAATTTCCTGGAAAAGTGATGCTTATCAGCTGCCCTCTGGAAAACTATTATCCTTCCATATTTGCATAAATACATCATAGAGGAGTTTTATTTCCATTATAAAGACAGGGCAATGCTGCTACTGTGATGAAGGACATCAATACATGGGCAATCTAATGCAACATAAACCATTGCTGCAATGAATATTAGATTTGCTGATTTTTCAGGGTAGTTAAAGTCAGTGGAATAGCGAAAGAATTTTCCACTTTGGTATTAAAAAAAATCATCCCAGCATGTATGACATTTATAAAGTCAGTGTAAAAACTTGACTAGTTTATAAATTGATCATTTGACCTGAAGACTTGTGTTTATTGCAGACGTCATAAAAATCATGGTGAGCACTTTACATTGTGCTCCTATCAAATGGCATTGAAAGAAATGAAAGGGAATAAAAAGTGGAAGAAGCTAGATATATTATGATTATGAAAGGCTTACTGTTGTCAAAGAAAAGTCTTTTCATACTGTTGAAATGTCTGTCAACATGTAGAAAACTACAAATCTGTTTCTGAAAATGCAGAGATACTTTAAAAATGTTGTTAAAAGAGAAGGCATTGGTTTAACCTTTTAAACCAATGTGCCAGTCTCACAAATTGGTACTGTGTAATGGTTTTTCTTATTATTATTCTTTGAATTTCAAAATGTGGTTGTGCTATCTCTTCTTTTTAACAACACTAACAATTTAGAGCTCAATCAACTACTGCTATATTTACATGTAAAATTTTCTCCTTCCTTTATGTTTTAGTGACATGATAAGCAAAGTGTATTTTGTTTCCTGTGCTTTTCAATTAGTATAAAATTCTTAAGTTTTGAAAATGCTAAAAATGTTTTAATGACATCGTTCAATCTTTCAGATAAGAAAATAAACTGACAAGATAAATAGATCAAATTAAGGATTTTAATCATGTAAGCATTTAAATGCACCAAGAGAATAACAGACACATTAAGATTTTGGAAAATAATTTCTTATCAAATTTGTGAAAAATAACTTAAAGAAAATTCAGATTTGACCTGAGAGATGTCCATTGAAAGAGTTCACTTATCTCACGTAAGCCAAGAGTGCTTAGATATTAGAGGAGACAAGTACTCAAAGATCAGGCCCCACTGTGGCTCATATACTGATGCTGCACATTAGCAATTTAACTGCAGCACTCCTATAATAATGCAAAGCCAAGCATGCAAGATCAATATTAAAACTATGCAAGAATCAGTGTCAAGATGAACAAATGGGAATGGGTGTGATCCAGCACTTCCAAACTGCACTGAGACAGTCTGAGTTGAAGCTGTGCAGGTTTACACACAAGACTGGAACAAACCAATGATTGGTCCAGCACATAAATGTTTACCACTAGATATATTTCAAAGAATTCCCCCACAGCTGAAGTTGATTGCATCAAAGTGATGACAATCATTATTTTCTATGAAGAGTGACTTTTGTGCTGCACTCATGGACGTTGAAGATCTTGGTTCTATCACGGCTTGTTAGACTTTGTTTGGACTTCAGTGAAACCGGGAAAGGACAGGGTGACCCTTTACCGGCAGGAAAATTGACTTTAAAACAAGCAAAGAAAAGAAATAAAAGTACATCAGTGTGAGTGACGTTTTAACTGCTCATAATGTATTCTGATTTTAGAGGCCCATCAATCCGTGACGGCTGTTGATTTAGGAACAATCTGTTCCTCCTCTGCCACTCTGCCGGCTGTCAGTGCAGCCAAATCAGCCATCAGTCATGTCGCCTTCGCCCTCTGGCCCGCCGTGACTCCTTCAGCTGTCCAACTGGCAGAACACCTGTCTCACTCTGAGTAAAGTGCAGCTGCCATGTAACTCTCTCTCTCTTTCTGTCTTTCTCTCACTTTCTCTCTTTTTCTGTCTCTCTCTCTCTTGCCGCTGCAAGTCACAGCTGAAGCATTGAAACGCAGAGTGGACCCGGCCTCATACTTCATCGCAGATCGTTACTGTACCCTCAGGTCATCAATCTGACTGAAAACAAAAAATAAAATAACAAATACACACACTTCTGTGCATCGCAAAGTGATTCAATGCAGAGAAGTTCCCAGACTGAAGGCAGAGCTACTTTCTCACTGTCTGGACATTACAGATGGGTAATTAACAAGAGCTGGAGTCTTTAATCAGGCTGATTATTGGTCTTTTACCAAGAGAGGACGTTCCAGGGGAAACAATTAATCTAGCATTGTCTTGTCTAAAATTGTTTGGACACACATACATGCACACAGGCTTACAATAGAAAATAAATTAACTTTGTGTAACTCTCTGCCCTCTTAAAGTCCCTTCTTAATCCCCACTGATACTTTTGGAAAGGAAAGCCTGCTCAGTTTCAATGGAGCACTTAGGAAAAGTATAGCTTTTACAGACAAACTACTTTTAAAGATAAAACTTTAAACATATAATACTTTTTTTTTTACGTACAGAAGACTATTTTACTTTATGCTTTTCTATTTTTAAGCACATAATGCTCTTTTTTTTTCACTTAATTCAGGGCTTGTATTTTAGGAGGCTTGCCAACATGTTCCTCACAGAGGCAGACTCATTTCCCAATGATGTGTTGTTATTCCTATATTATGGAGTAAGGAAGCAGGTAATCTCAAGCTCCTCTGCAAAAGGAGGAGGGTGGCATCTTGCCAAGTTGGCCATAAGCAGAAAACAAGGAGAAATGAGAAAATAAATCATTTGGATTTTATTGAATTGTGCTTACTCACTACTACTGGTGCTGCCTCCAGGGGGAGCACCAGCACTGGCTACTCATAGTGTTGGTAGAAAATGAATTGTTAGCTGGACTAAAGCTGCTCACGCCAAAATGGACATTTGGCTACCATCTTGTAACACCAGACATGGACATAAAGTTGAAGATGAATGACTCTGGTGAGAGTAAAGCCAAGACTTGCTTGATGTTTGAAAGAAAAGGCTCTCCAAACTATCACTGCATTAGAACTGGCATCTAACTTCTGTTTATGCAACAACTAGAAGTGCTTAATCACAATCAGCATTTAGTATCGATGTCTTTATATCAAAACTGCTTGGATATATAGCCTTCAGGTGCGATGCATCAACAAATATTGTCAGAAAATAACCTGAAACTGTAATACAGTCGAGATCCTTCTTGATGCAAATTCAACACGCACACATCAAAACATTTAATAGGTAGTAATTCAGTTTCAAAGCCCAGTTTAGCAATAAAGGCACCAACAAAACGAAATCTACATATGAGAGAAAATCTCTATCTACTTAACTATCTATTTTGTAAAAGAGAAAACAGAAATCAGTTCATATGATTAATTATGATTAATCATATTTTCATAATAACATCCAAATCATGCACCAACTAAGATAAGCCCAAAAAGTGTCAAGAAGGATGTCTATAATTAGCAACAGCATGTGCTGAATGAGATTTTCCAAAATGATCATCCTTACTGGTGAACTCAATGTCCACATGAACCAGGACTGAAGCACAGAACGCATGATTCAGGCAGAATGAATGCTGCTTGACAGCTGCACCAACTCTTGTGCCAGAGACCTGTGGAGTGGAGAGTCCAGCATGATGCATCACGTCGATGGGTGCAAAGCAAATCCTGATGTACTGATTGAATCAGATGAAGGCCTCTGCCCTGCCCACTCTGATAAGCTAAACAAATAAACTGAACCTAATGTGCAATGAGAGACCAGGACAACAAACAACTTATATATATTTGTAAGTTATTATAAAAGTCTAATAACCAAGAGAGAAAAATGGCACCTTATGAGCTCAACTAAAGCTAGGGTTCCCAAATAAATTAGAATTTTTACTTATTTATTTATTTAATTTGTTCTGCTTTTAATTTCAAAATCTCAAACAAAAGGTTAAACATTTTCTTTACACACACAAAAAAATCTCTATTTATATGACTGATGTATGAAACGCCAAATGATAAACAGTAAAGTAATCAAAAATGATGAGAAATGACTTCATAGTTTTGTATAGATGTCAGCCTTGTATTACACTAAAATTTAAGATATGAACATCACATTCACATGACATAGCATCAGCTTTAATCAAATTCTACAGAAACATTTGTGTCTCTAGAAACGTTTTATTGAAATAGACAGAGGCATTAATGGCTTTAGACTGAACAGGTTGCAGACCCTCGCTTAGGGAATGAAGACTGAGGTAGAAACTTTTTCTAGGTGTGTACAATTGTAACTGAAAAGAACACAGCTACTCTTTACCATACATTTTAAGAAAAACATGCCCGAAAGCTTGAATCAACTGACCATCAAACAGTGGTTTTTTGCTGATGCTCCACTTCACAAGTTTTTCCTGCAGTTGTTTTTTTTTTTTTTTTTTTTAGTCATTACTTGTTTGTGAGTCCTTAAAGCTTTAACTTGAAAGCATTTCTTCCTTCTTTACCTTCAAAGACTCCAGTGTTGTGTTCACAGTATGTTTTTTCAGGTCACATTAGGTCATATTGACTCCATCCTATCTATCAACTCTGACTGCATCTGAAAACATTTTATTTTCTCACAGTTGTGAGATTTTGCTGCTCAGCAATAACCTGCATTGCACCTTCACTGAGAGAACCTCTGACCACACAGTGTGGGTTGACAGAAGGCGCTTCTACACACAAATGTTAACTACAAGCCTTATGGTCTCAATTTATGCACTGACAATAACAGAATAGTCCATGAATGCATATCAAATCAGATTTGGACAAATTTGAGCCTTATCAAACTGTGTCATCTTGATTTTGGATGTAATTAACCTGACATCACAGCTAATAGTTTAGTCCATAAAAACACATGTGTGTGTGTGTGTGTGTGTGTGTGTGTGTGTGTGTGTGTGTGTGGGGGTGTGTGTGTGTGTGTGTGTGTGTGTGTGTGTGTGTGTCAAGATAAATCAAAACTGAACTTAAGGTTTCTGTGAATAGTGGTTTGCTTTGTAGCCTTTTTTTTCTTATTTCTTATTTACTTATGACTGTCTCAGACTGAAAACAGTAGCTTTCACAGCAGTACAATGTAGTAAGCTGCTAATTGTCTCTTGAAATAAATTTCAATATCTTTCATATACAATAATAAAAGAATTAGCTGATAAATCTTACACAACAATCCCAAAGCCCCCCACAGGCCCAAAGCTCAGTCAATGCAATATTTGTCTCTGAGGTAAAACTTGATTTAATCAACAAAACACACCACAAAGCAGAAAAAATATTCAGATAAATGAATGCCAAAGGTGCAAGTGACTCCTACAAGGACAAACTGTGTCATTGAGAAAAACAGGTATAAGAGAAACTTTCTAAAGTAGACTGCCAATATCCACAGAGGAGAGATTATTCAACTTTTGCACACATGCCCTGCAGTCCATTTATAGCATGTCAAGACCCTTATTCTTTTCTGGTTTTAGATAAGGTTGAACTTTTAATCTTACCTCAAAGCAGCTTATGTCTTTATTATAAATTCAGAATCTCAGTTGCCTCCAAATGAAATCCCAAGACACACCCTTTGCTTTGCCAGGATAATGCATCCTGCAGTAAAATAGTCTTGGAAGATACCATCCTAAAGTTCTCAGAGCGCACCGGATAAAAGCTGCACAGGAAGCTGGTAGAGTGAGGGTATGTTGTGCAGCGAAAAGCACAGATATCTTCATGCGGAGGTTAAAGAAAGAAGCTGCCGGTTATTTGAACTTGTTTCTGTAACGCTTTGCAAAAGTATCTATCTTTCAAAGTTATTTAGACATGATGTCGCATTGGAACCACAGCATAAAGTCTTCATGTTTTCATTGTTTCATACAGAAACATAAATGGTGTGACATGTAATTGTATTTAACCCCATTTATGTTTATGTCCATTTTCTTTATTGATAAACAGCACCATAAACAATGGGGGATACAACAGCTGGCTTGGGATGTGGATTTGAATACTTAAGTTAAGTCAAAAAAACAATGTATCAAGCTTTGATTTAACAGATCCTACCCAGGTTTAAATGACAGGCTAATTTTGCTAACTTTGGAGGAGCTGCAGAGATGCATAGCCCATCTGAGGCAATGTAACAACAAGACAACAATAAGGTGTGCACCCCACAAAACGACCTCTCTGGAAAACTATCTAGAAGAAAACCATCAGAAATCTCATTTATAGTTTGCCACCAGCCAGAAAGGGGATACAGCAAACATGTTGGTCATATGAGACCAACATGTTTATTTGCTCTACTTGAAAAGTGCTCTGGTATTGTTGAGTCACAAACTCAGATTTTTACTGAGGCAAGCTCAGCATGCAGCACTTCTGATGTTGGAGTGTCATGACGCAGTAACTATTCCCACACTGATGTGTGTCTGTGACTTTGTCATCTGTTCTTTAAACTTTTAAGATACGGCTATAAAGTGGTTTGAGCTCTTTCAGCATTCTTAATGTTGTCAAACAAGTCTTATTTAAGTTATTCAAAGTGTGCCTCTAAATCATCAATTCATGAGCAAGTAAGGAAAGCAATTATATTTTCACACAAGGCTAGATTCATTTGATTAGCTCTTTTACCGTAATAAATTTAATCATCGTTTTGAGTTTACATTACTTGTTTAACAAAGTTTTTTGGTGTCACAAAAATGTAAAAACAAAATGAGACCATAAATGGGCAACTGCCTTTTCAACAACACTGTAATAGTCACTTCAATTGCAATGAATTAGCGTACAAAAAAATAAGAAAACATAAAAAATATTCTGCCAGGAAAGTTTTCTATTCAACTGACAAGAGACATAAACAAGATATGTAACATATGTTTCAAATAGTCAACTAAAATTGACTATTTGAAACATATAGTTTTAAATAGTCTATATGTTTATATGAAATCTTGAAATCTTCTTTTATTTTAAAATAAAAAAAGTCTTTAAAGGGCTCATTGAGGTTCGTTTCAACTCAGTGTGTTTAACTAAATATCTCCATGTCTGTCCTGACTTCATTCTTTAAAAAGTATCTTTGATGTTGGCAGTTATTAGCTAACAATCCCATGTGATCTCCCTGAGAGAAAACACAATCAGAAGACAGTAAACGATCATAAGGGGCACAACTTAAAGACATTCGATGGCAAAAGTGAAATAATTCAAAGGAAAAGTGTGAAAACGCAGACGCCATAAATTTGTTCATTAAGGATGCCACACAGGCAGCTGATGCATATTAAAAAGAGACAAGCAGAGTGAGTCAGAATGAGTTTACAGAGCATCATTTGCAGATCCAGTCCTCGTAAACTGGGCTTACAAGCCTCATAAACTTTCTGTGTGGGCATCAATAGCTTACAAGAGGGTCATAAGATGGAAGCAGGGAAAGAAAGTTTCAAGTTGTGGGCACATTTTTGCAGCTGCTTAAGGATTTAGTTGGAAACCAAGCAGAATGGTAAAAAGCAATAAAGCAAAATTAGCAGCAGCTTAAAACTGGGAGCTACAAAAGACAAAAAAAAACAAAGGTCATAACTGCAGAAACTCAATTTGCTAGAAGGAAAATAAAAGTTTAATTATTATATCAGTATTCTTCTATTCCTTTAAAGAGCTATCAATAGAGATACACTGGTTTAATAGCAATTGGAAGCCTTTGCACAAATAGAGCTTCATTCATTTATTGTGGTCTCCATAGATATCCTGTCTAACAAAGAAATCCAATCTAATTTAGGTTTAATTATTCTCTCTGTCTCTTTATTAGTTCTGGTAAGCCACATAAATTTTTTAGAATTTTAATTCACAAAATCACACGTTTTTCATTTTGTTGTGAGTTGTGGTTTGTTGTTGGTGAGGATGACGCGGTAGACCCAGGTTACGGTGAAAATTATGGTTTAATAACGTTAAGGAAGAGAACAAAAATTCAGGCAGCACAAGTGAGAAAAAGGCAAGTAGCTCTAACAATGGTAGCAACTGGGAAACTCATACAACTGGACAGCAATAACATGACACAACGACGACCCAACAGGGAAACACAGACACACGTGGGATTAAATACACAGAGGAGGAGTCAGGATAATGAGGGACAGCAGGAGACAATTAGGGGCAAAACGCAACACAGAGACTCAATTGACTAGGAACATACAAAAAAAAGAAAAAAAAAATCATACGCATTTCTCTTCCAGCCACACACTTAATGACAATTAAAAGTTTGGGCCTGCAGGGAAGGATAAATTTGTCATGTTCAAGGATTTTTAAGTTTCATTGTGCAATTTGGAAGAAATAAGACTCCAAGGAACCAGAACATCAACTGGTTGTAATAAGAGACTCTTGAAGATATGCAAAATATTTTTCAAGTTTTGAAAAATGAGAAAGCAAAAAGAGCCATCAGCTTCAAAAATAATGTGGTTTAACAAATAGAGTAGCTACTTTACCTTGGGTAAAAAAAATAAAATGCCAATAATTAAAATATGCTCGTGTAAGTAACTTCTCAAAACCACCAAACATTTTAGTTTAAAAATTGTCAACCAGTAGGAATCCTAATTTAAAGAACTGCTATGTAAAAGAATGAAATAAAAGGTTTGTGAGAAATAAAAATCTTACAATTATCCCACAGTTGATTTTCTTTAAAGAAAACGGATTCAAAATAAGCTGATGAGCAGCACTGATGAACAGTGGAAAGGTTGCAGCGACTGCTGCGTCAGCTACTCCTGCATGTAATATACATTGCATTAAATATTTATCTAATACTTACAGCACAGAATTTAATATAAGTACCACTTAGAGCTGATGGATCTCAAAGCAAGTCTCAAGATATGTTGTTTAAATATATATACAATACTCCACAATGTTTAAAATAAAATCAACATATGGAAAGCAAGTTTTCTCTGCAAATATTTGAAAATGTCTCTTATTTGGAGAGATTTATACAGCATGAATCGTTGTCAACTAGCATAAATGTCATGAGATGCCCAGAATTAATGTTTAAAAATACAGACAAGATCTCAAGTTTGGTAAAATGACCAACACAATCTTGCGGACAATATTTAATGTGAATAACTTTTTGAAAATCTGAGTAAATTTGGGGAACTTGGAAGCGCTACTTGAAATTAGCATCAACTAATACTGATGCAGCCTGAAGGCTGCCAGTTCTGTGGGGATTTATGTGTTTCTTTCCTCAACTCAAGTTCATGTCAAAGCAGATGCGTCTCTCCGGCCCGGGCTGCCTGATCGAATCAACATCAGCTCATGATGGTTTATTGAAATCAGACACAGACACAGTTGTCACCCTGTGCTCTCTGAGGAGCCTGCCAGGATTTGGTAAAATATCCGTCCCTGCAGAGCTCCAAAGTGTGTCTACCAACACCTGATACCAGGAATGCTGCACCTATAATCAGATAGCAAGTTCAAAATCAGAAGTACTCAGAAATACTGTTTAAAACAGAAATTTCTATAATATTCTTCAGTTTTAAAAATGATTTGATATGTTTATTCCAACCAGGGTAGTAATAAACTATATTACATATTTCATAGTTATGCTTAATGTGAATTCTCAGATGCTTCTTATAAATTTTTAATTTCCTGTATATTCAAAACAGAATGCATTTTTGTTAAATGAACATTTTTTTCTGTCACTTTTTATTCTCATTGTATAAACATAAAAAGGCTGTTTTAGTACTTTTTGGCACGTACATATTTTTTGTCATAAAAGTCCTTGTTTTTCTTTCCTTGTGTGACATCATGGGGAAATCGAAAGAAATCAGCCAAAGTACCAAAAAGAAACGTTGGCTGATTGTGAACCTTGAAACAAGTTGTGATTTTAAATGTTAAACAAATAAAATCAAACTACTTTTGTACAGCTGGGAAGAGCACAGGAGCAAAATATCTACAGATTGTGGCGAAATCCTAGCTGTACTTTTTATGTTTCTGTAAAGCGGAATATTTAGAAAAATAAAAACAAAACATATGAAGATTGTGTGCCATCTGACATCTGCAACATAAATGGCTTTTAGACATTTAGGTGTCTTCAGACATTTGGGTCACCACCAGACAAGAAAGAGGATTTAAATGACTTTGGTAGCTCCAGGAAAAATTGCAAAGTGGTTCAAGGTGAAAGAAAGGCAACAGTGGCTCAAATAACCACTATTTAAAGGTAATGTACACAAATATAATTTCAGTACATGTCAAACCTTGAAAAATATAGGCTACAGGAACTGAAAATCGCATCAAGTGCCACTATTGTCAGCTAAAAACTATTGTTCCCACAAGTTTACCATGATGGAAACAGAAGATTACAAAACTATTCCCTCTGCCAGGGGGTCTAGATTTCAATTGACACTTTCAGATGGTAGGGACAGAATTTGGTATAAAGAACATGAAAACATGGATCCTTCAGTCATTCAAAAGAATAGACTGGTGGAGGTAGTGCAATTGTATGGGAACACTTTAGGGCAACATTAGCTGAGCGTGCTTTAAATGCCCAGCTGGAGTCTGTTGTTAATTTCTTTAAAGCCACTGAATATTTATCTTCTGATGCTTACGTCCAGCAGGATGATGCAACATATTACATTTTCAAAAGAATCTTGAACATGATAATGAGTTCACTGTAGTCCAGTGTCCTCCACAGTTAGCAGATCCAAATCCAACACAGTCCTTTCAGGCTATGGTGGAATAAGAGATTGGTTTCATGCATATGCAGACAGCAAATATAATCTCAAAATGAACCAAAATGTCTGAAAGAGGCTTCCTACATCTTGACAAATTGATGTCACCAATTAAGACTGTCCAGAAGACAAAACAAAGTCCAAACCTGTGATAACGAGGTAGGTACACTTCGTTAATACTGGGTTGTTTGGCCGGTGCATAGCATCTCTCAACTATGTTGTAAAACAGCAATGCAGCATTAATGAATTAATTAAAACACAAACTTGTCCTACAATACATAATCAGAAAGACCTAAACTTAACATTTGACAAGTTTAACAAACAGCCTGTAATTTGGTGCCCACCAGTGACAATGATTACAATGGGAGCTGTCATCAAAGTGCTCATTATATCATCAGAGTTCTTTTAAAGCTGAATATTTAAATAAACAGCCATGCCACATTCTCAAGACCTCCTACAACATTTTTTTTTTAAGTTTCAGCTAAACATGTCCCTCAATGCCAAATTGCAAAGCTATATAACTAAAAAGAGGCTCAAATGATAAACACGTACCTGAAAGGAATTAGCGCTTACCTTCCAGAGTTTCTCCACCCGTGACAACTTGTGTGTCTTCATTTTGCCAGAGAGGCAACGAAGTGTGATGTGGAAGCAGCAAGATACGGTTAAAAAGTTAACAAAAGAGACACTCCTCAGGAGACCACAAAGAGTAACCCCAGCATCAGCATCCACACTCCGCGCAATTAGACAAAGTGTGTTTGCGTGTTCATGCGTGTCTTGTCCCTGCGGCCTGTTTCTAACTGCAACATTGCCCCGGTTCTCCCCAGAAAAGAGCATAAAACCCGACACCTCTGAAGTCACGGTGGAGGAGGTCGGATCACTGAGGGGAATATCAGACGCTCGTACGCGTTCCTGCAACACAACGCTGAAAGGAGAGTGAGGAGTGCTGCCAGAGCGCTCAGGCCCTCCACAACAATCAGCACTGAAGCACTTACCTGGGCCATTAGCTGCATCTTGCCTTCAGCACAGATCAGCATTACACACCACACACAGAGCTTCTGCCAATTTATGGAGCATTTCAAAACAGTCAAAAGTCTCTCCTCAATTTTCCCTGCCAGCAATGTTTTCCACCACAATACCACCTTTCTCTGTCTTTATTGCAGCTCGTCTTATGGGGCTGCAATGCATGCAGGGCTTTCAACGTGCTGATGCAGGCAGTCTGTGTGTCCCCGAGGAGCTGATACCTGTAAGGTGTCACAAAACTGTACACACGATCTACACCCACAAGGCTTTGCAGGAATGTTAAATACACTGTGTGATGTGACAACTCCATGTTAAGCTTCTTTGGCTTATAAATTATTAAAACTCAAAGACAGCAGAACATTTCTCCTAAGAGAAAAAAAAAAAATCACTGAGAAACTTTTAATAAAATATTGTTGCTATCGGGCAAAAAAAAAAAAAAAAAAGAAAAGCTTTACGTGGAGATTATACCATCCAGACCCTCTGGCAAAGGTACCAAGGTCTTGACTGAATTGGTAAGTCTTGGACATCTTATATGACTTTGCATAACTTACAAATGACAATGTCACAGCTGCAAAACACCGTCACAAACAAATGGGCGAATTTAGAAAATATACTCCAACAATGCAAAAGTAAGCCTGGTGAGCAGAAAAACATCAATTCAGGCAGTTCGTCTCTCCAGTTTTAGGTGGCTATACCATTTGACATCCTGTCAGCTCTCAGAATACTGAATCACTCAACAGTGCTCCCCACCAAACAGTCATTATTTCCCACATCTCTGCTCAGCTCCATGTGTGCCATAAGCTGAACACTTCAGCTGCCAGCTCAGAGAGAGGTGACCCACCCCCGAATGAGCTCTGAGTCTCATTCAGACTCTTGGGCCTGGATTCAAGGAATCCATGAGGGAAATATCGACTGGAGATGATTATTTTCCTGCTGCAAAAGTGATGAAATACAAACGGTGTCTTCAAAGAAAGTAGTTCAAGCTGACATGCGCCTGTACTCATATCGAAAGCCCACAGGTGAAAGCAGATACATGCAACGCGCTACTGCTAAAGTAGATACCGAGAACAGCTTGGAGATAAAGTAGAATACCACAGCCAGAAACCCACCTTCATGGCAAGAGGGACAAATGGTCCTGTTCCTGTCACTCCTCTGAAGAGTAGGACTCACACATGGGTCCAACAAGGACACAGCATGAAAACCTATCTCATGTGTTATTCATCACAAGACTAAAACAAGAGCCTCGAGGCAGAAGAGGGCCCTCTGTGCCATCATTTAAACCAACAGGCAGACCTGAAACACAGTACCAAAATTAAACTTGTTACCCGGGATCCAAAAAGTAGATAATAGAGAAATTCCAGGGTGCTGAGTTCATATTACAGATCCAGAAATACTTTGGCTGTAGTTAGATAATTAGACAGACAGATCTGACAACTGATGTCTTTTAACATATTTCCTCTTTTGTTTAACAATACAAAATCAACAGCAGTTTCAGCCCAGTCTCAATCGGTGGACAAAAACTGTTTCTACTTTAAGCAGTTAAAACGCTTGTCATGAACTGGGATTAACCAAACTCCCATTTCACATTCTAACTAGATTAGCGCCACAGTCTTCTCATCAGCACACAACTTTATTATTGAAGCTGATTTGAGTGTTATTATCCTTCTTCTCAAGAACTACAAATATTTTCTAAAACACTTGAATTCAAATTTCTGCCAGGTTTTATAGTCTTGCAAAGATTAAGCCAAGAAAAACCTGCAAAAATACATCCCTGGCCATCTTTAATGTCGTTGAATGCCTATGAATGTGTCTACATCTCAGTTCAATCATATGCTTGTGCGCATCTGTGTGTCTCCCTGGGAGGGAATATTATGCCAGGGGCAATAAGCGAATCTGCCTCTGTGACACAACACATTACTGCTGCCTGGTCTCAGCCCAGAAGGGGGAAAAAAAGTATGAAAGGACTCAAGAGATGGTGTAGCGACAGCCGCTGATGTAATTCCAGCCAACAGAAATGTTAACAAAAAATGCACTGTTATGCAAAAATAATATTCTTCCACTTTTATTCGAAAAACAAAGATTAGTAAGCATGACGGGCTGCGGCACCTCTTGCTTTCTGGTTTCTTGTCACACTCATTGCAACCAATATGGTGGCTTGCCCTCTCACCTGCTTGAATTAAATGTCAGAGTTGAGCACAGTATTGGTGACTCGGGCAGAAAAAGATTGCTTTCTGTATCCTCAGGTCAAAGCATGCTTGATGTGACTTCATGATTGTATAATTTTTTTTCAATCCCTTTGAGATGAGACACTATCACTTTTCTCCTGGCTCAATATTGGATCCTTTAATTACATGACTTTATTTACAGAAGCTATCTGGGACAGGGACACTCTTTATGTGTTGGAGTAAGAGAGGTAATATAAAGACAACAGGGAGGAATATTCCCGCTGCTGGTGCTGTATAACGTGTACAGTCCTCCATCGACTGTAACACAACAGTCTCTAGTGGTAAAGTGGACACAGTGCATGTAGCTCTGGAAAAATTACTTCCTGTATCTAAAACATCCTCGGAGACAACATGTACATGGAATAAATCTGTTACTGTGGAGGGCAGGATTTATATAACAAATACACTCCAATGGTTGATGTGCAAAACTCCTGAAAGACTCCAAACTCACAAGATGTTACAATTTATGTGGCTTCATCTCAAAAATGAAAGCAACCTGAGGTTATAATATAAAAACCTGACATGGACACAATAGGCGAAGACGATGACACGAAGCAAGCTGGGTTATATTTAGCTAAATAAAAGTGTTTAAAAGGAGCGGAAATCTTTATGGTCCTCTAAGAGGTGAACTACAAAAGAAGGAACAGCAGATCTGACTGGTGTCATTAAGATGACGCAAATGAGTTTGGACTAAATAAGACTCTTTTTTTTTTTTTCTTTTCAACCAGCTCAAACTAGTTGAAGCATAAATGAAACATAATGACAGGCATTCGGAGCGTAATGCGGATGAAATTGATCTAAAACTCTCACATGGAGGCTTAATGACACCTCGCAATGTTATTTCATCTGATTTTAAGAGCAGGAAATGTACCACAGGAGAATAAAACTCACCATCATTAGTGGATAAAGAGACTTTCACTGCATTGAAGCAGTGAATGATTGCACCTCTCTGCCTGCGTAATCTTACAGTAAATCATAAAGAAATAGAGAGACATTAAACGGAGAGACAGACAGCCTGTTGAGATGCTGCTGACAGGTCTGCTGAGGGGCTGATGGGGAGCAGGAAGAGAGAGGGATGATCGATGGCGTGTCACCAGAGCACAGAGGTGCTGGGCAGGGGGATGGACAACCTGTTGAGATGCTTTCTGGAACCGAAAAGCAAAGATCGATAGTGAATAAGTCTGTCAGCGGGGTCTAAAACACATGAAAAGAAGAGAGAGCATATATCAGCAAATACTTATTCAGGGATTTATTACAAAAAAACCCCACATGTGATCGTCTCTGGGGGATTTTATTTGCCGTGACACAAGCAGGGGAAAGCTGTGTCATCTCCAGATGGCATTCTGAGCCACCAGCAAACTGCAGCGTGTGTATGATCAGTCTGGTATTTGATACATTGCAAGGACCATTTTCCTAACACATACTACGCTGTGGGGACCGATTGTACAGTTTGGGGATCAAAGAGGAGAAGTGCTGTTTTAGGGTTAGGAATTAGGTTTAGGACTAAGGTGTGATATGTGTTGGATTTAGGATTAGGCATGCACTGGTGATGGTTAGGTTAAGGGTAAGGATCAGCGATAGGCTACAGAAATGAATAAAGAATGAATAGAAGTCAATGCAAAGTCCTTGTGAGGATAGAAAGACATACTGAGTGTGTGTTTGCGAGTCCACAGGGCTCACAGCCTCGCCCTCCCCACCTTTGCAACCATGGCAACATTGAGCAGGAAGTCCTGCTGCGGATGCTTTGTTGTCCTGCGGGGAGCAGCTGCACTGGGTGACAGCATGTCTGCCTGCAGTGGCCTTTACCAAATACTGGCTGAAATGTTCAGCAAACGCTAATGTTATCATTTCACATTTGAATTTGTACTTGTCACTCTTTCCGAAGAACAATACTCTGTCTTTGTGTTTCGGCTTTTAATTTGGTGTTTAAAAGGTTGGGATTCTTTTGTACAAGAAAATTAAATTAAGTATACAAAAAATATGATTTCTGCCTTTTATCAATCAACATGAGATGAAAGTGTGCCACCTCACTCTGTCTTGTTCACATCAGCTTATCTTATCAATTCATCTGTAAGGTCCTAACAAGAAAAGTACCTTTTGAGTAATCTTTTTTTGTATTTTGGAAGGATTGTAGTTAAGCAACATAGAAGGGCAACTGATACACTGTTTTCAAAATAAATTGAAATGACATATATGGGTTCAAGCATTTATCATCTTTATTTTTTTGCTTCCCATCTGCTTTGACCAACATCTGTGTTCATTATGTGTTCGGTATGTGTGGTACTTATAAAACAGAATATAAAAACATGCAGCACTTCAACTATGTTTTGAACATAAAAATCTCAAAACATGCTTCCTTTTCCTTTCATTTCACTGACATGTGCCATCTTGTGTCGACGGTCGTAAAATACACTTTGCTTTGCAAATTCTAAATGGTTCCAGGGGTGTGAATACTTTAGCAAAGCAACATGTTTTACTTTTGTAGGTGTAAACCTAAGTCTATTATTTATCAGACAATCAGACTATCTAATCCTGAAAGCTATAATCATCTTGTTTAATGGCTATGTTTAGGTTTTTATGTGGGGTTTTTTTTCTTCTTTTATGATAAGCTGCCCAAAATGAAATGTTTTGTTTTTGTTGACAGCAGGAACTTTTTTTTTTTTTTTAAACATCCCTCTGGCTTGTTGTGCCTTCATCAAACTTCACTTGAGCAGAACACTTATTTTTAGACAGCGTTGGCTTTGCCCTTCCAAATCTGTCACTCAACAGCACTGTTCTTCAGAGTTTGTCTGATGGCGGATTCACTCACAAGATCACCGGAAAACGTGAGAAATTGTTTTTATCCGCTTAGATTAGAGATTTTATCTGATGGATATCAATAAGAGCAATCACAGTTTCTAGTGTTCACATACATAATATTTCCAATATTCTTACACTGTGAGTAGTAGACTTGAAGAAATGTCTGTGCATAAGGAAGTCAGAGTATCTGAAGAAAACCCACGTGTAGCTCTGTGCAGAAATGTTACGGGCAAAATTAAAACTTAGAACATGCGAGGCAACAGCTCTAACAAGTGTTATTACTCTGTTTTCTTCTTTGTATTGACTCCCAAATTTGGAGACGCTACTTGGGAGCGTCTCCAAATTTATGATAATTTATGTATGATAATTAGTATTTTGTAGCATAGCAACACTATATATGTAGAATTAGTATTACTTTAGAGAATAACTTTTCAGTTAAAACTGTATTCATTCAATCATGCACAACATAAGCCACCATCACTCCCAGTTTTGCATCCATCTCACATAGTTAAAATGCACAAGCATCCCTGCCCTGTTGAGAGAGTTTTGGCATCTCCAGACAGCTGATCATTCTGGATTAGTGCAGCCCTCAGTGAGGAGTCAACACCTGAAGAAAACTTTTAACCTCAACGCAGAGATAATAAGGACAGCCGAATGGTTTCCGCTGCCTTCTTTTCTTTTATCTGGCTGCTCTTGTTGAGCTCTGTCTGCCTGACTTATCTCGGTTGCACATCTCAAAGGAAGCACAGACCTGAGCCGAGACTCTGGAACTGGGCCAAAGTCTCTCGCTCAAATCTGGAATATCTCTGAGCAGAAGGCGTGTGAGGATAGGCAGAGTGTGCGTCTGCAATAGAGCGTGTGTGTGTTAGCCCTGGGCGATCTCATGCAATGTGATTAAATTTACCTTTTAAGTCTAACAGTCTTTACAGTTGTGGCTTGCTTCTTCTACTCGTAATTTCCAACTCGCAGTGTCTTATTTTGCAAATATTATGTTATTTCCTTTCTATGATCCAAACATGCAACTTACTGGCATTGACTAGAAAATGGCAGATGCTTCCAAAGAGTAAGAAATGCATTACTACTGATAACATCTTAAAAACACATTGGGGCCACAGAGATCTAAAACAAAACACTAGTTTCTGTATCCAAATGTGTAAACTGTCTGTCTATCCATCCATCTATCCACCTGTGATTGGATCACGGAGGTGACATCAGGCATCCCTCTGTTCACCAACCCTGTCTAGCTCATTGCAGGAGCAGGCAGATTCTTGGCTAGATTGGATATAAACCCCATCAGTGAGCTGTGGATCTGCCCTGGATGCTCCTCCCGGTGGTATACGCCTCTAAAGAGAGGAGAACAGGAGGCATCCTGATTAGATGCCTGATTCTCCTCACCTGATACCTTTCGACAGAGAACCAATACCTCAACTATGAATGAGTCCTTGGATAAAGCTCTTTCCAGCCACTTGTATCCAGGAAGGAATCAGATCAATCTTTCACAGATTACAGAGACGGGCAACGGCGAGCATCTGGTAGTTGAGCCTTGTCATAGCATGGGCTTCCGACCTGCTGGATGTGACACTGAGGTCTGGTACCATGTGGTCCATTAACAGCCTTTTATTCCTGTCACGGGTCAATCTGTCCTTATCTTAATTTAGACCAGAAAACTGTGTTGAAAATTGGACTTTTAACCCTGTAATCACCCTGTCTGAACATGGCTTGATTAAGCCTAACAATTATTCAGCCACATTCAAGATCAGTAAACATTTTCATGTGAACTTTTCAACCACATTCTATGTTGCTTAAACATAAGGCAGTGTCTTTCCAATGGACTTTCAACACACTTCTGCAGAAATAGATCATAAATGGTTAGCATTAATCAGCCCCCTTTAACTCTATGAAGGCTCTAAGTTCTCTACTATTTGTTTTTTAATGAAGCATGCACACTTATTCAGTGCTTGCTGTCATGTATATGCCTGCTTTTTAAACAGCTATATGGAGACGCACTAAGGATCACACTTCAAACTGAATCCCACCCCCATGATTCCTGTATAACATGGACACATCAAACAGGTATCACTGTAGCAACAATGACAGGCGAGGTAAGAAGGGGAAATTAAAGTGCTTCCCCAGAATAATTTTGTTGTTTAAGACAACAGCCTTGGGGTAGAAAACAAGTCATTTATTTGCAGCATGCCACCCTGACAATAAGGTGGCCCTGAGGGAAATGAGCTTTCACTAATGACTACTAATAGTTACACATGGATACACAGCTGTCATTATTAAGTCACAAGCAGCGAGAGGTCTGTTGGAGCTGTCTTTGGAGAAAAAGAGGACTGTTTTATGTACAAAATACAAACACTGGAGAAAATCGGGGCTGAAAAAAAGCATAGTAATTGTTATTCAGTAATGTTCACACAATCTGTCAAAGACTTTTAGCACACGATCAAAAGGGGATATATGATTTATGAGCCTATTTGTTTATATTCAGGTCACACAACAAACTGACAGGAAAAATGTATCGCTTGCTCACTTGTCTTTCTTTTTGTTTATCTGATTACTGTTTATCTCTGTCTTAAAGTGATCCTAATTATTCTCTCACTGGGGCTTAATTAAAGAAAGGTAAAATGGAGATTAAACAGGTGAGAGAGAAACATTTGTTGCATAATTGTTTTTATGCAGTGTTGTGGAAAAAGTACTTGGAATGCTACACATTTCTTCTCTTATAATCAAACTATTCCAATATTTGACAAAATCAACCTGACTAAACAAAAAGCCGTTTTCAAAAAAAGTATTTCATTTACTAGGGGGGGAGAAAGCTAGTCTAGCTAATCGAGCACTATGCGAGAAAGTAAACAATCCCTACGACAAATAACTGATGCTATCAGCCGTAATTGATAACTATGTTGACATCACTGTGGAAGAATTTTGCTCCAGTCTGAGCCGAATTGTTTTATTTCAGCTACAAATGGGGATTTTCAAGTATAAAAGGTCTATCTCAGATCATCCAACAGTGTGTTCATTGGATTTAAGTCTGTACTTTGACTAAGCCTTTCAGTTTAAATCCTAATTTGAAACAGTTGTTTGCATTTAATCAGTGGATCTTAAACTTAATGTCTAAAACATCTAAACAAAAATAAAACACGAGACATCTCTATTCCAAGATTGAGGGTACAAGTACGTTTTAAACATAGTAGAAACTGACCTCGATCAGAAGGGTTCCAAATATCAGCCCCAATTGTTTACATTTTCCAATGTTAATCCAACCATACAGGAAAGGTTAATGTAGGCAGGAACCTGTCAGAGCCCCTCAGGCTTTGATCTGTGGGCAAAATATCTCAGTGTTTAACCTTTAGGCTTGGCAGTTAATTAGGTTTGTGTTTGCAGAAAAGGAAGTGAGGAGGAAAATAAACTGTTTGTAAAGTCTAACCTGTCTGTGACTCTGGATTTAACACCAAACCCTCATGGATGCTTACAAATAATCAAAACAGTTGATCGATTTCACAACAAAGTCTCTCGGAAGCCCGGAAGAAAAAAAAAAACTGCATTCATAAAATATCACAGCTGTTTGCAAAAGGTAGGTTCTGTTATTTGTGTCCTTAACTTCATTTGAAGTAACAGTCTTATTTCAAATGTAGCCTGTAAAGGGCTAAATTCAGATCAAAGAAAAGAGAAATGACAACTATTTGATTTGTTGTTTCTGCTTTTCCATCCACAGTATGAACGACAACACCAGCAGTGTCTTAAATCTTTAACCAAGACCTGTTTTGGAAATGGAGCTCCATGAAATGGACTCCCCATCTCCAAAGGCACAAGGCAATTTCATGCTCCACCACAACTCCAGGGAACCTCAGCAGTGAATGTCACCTCAAGGTTAACAGCCTAAACTTAAGGAATATCTTGGAAGTCCAGCGGGAAAATAACAGCTGTAAAATCCAATCTTAAGGTTGTTAAAGGGGGGAAAAAAGAGTTTTAATGAGCCAGTTTTGAAGGAATGGAGAAAAGATCTTTCTTCTTTTTTTTTTTTTTCTGCCTGCTCTTTGTCGAGCTAAGCTGTTCTTCTTGTTATTGATACTGACGGCTAGAGCAAGTGAGTACTCAGTCTGTTGCCAGCCTACTCACTAGACTAACAGTGATGAATAAATCAAAGGAGCATCAAAGATACATATTTGTTCAAGGCAGGAAACTTTTTTTTTCTCTGCAAACAAGCAGAGCAAACAAGCATTTCTGCAGTTTTGGTTTGTTGGTTGATACCAGGGTTGGTTAATTAGTAAATACCTCTGCTCTATGCTTCACCAACTTCACAGAAAGTGACAAAAAATGTATTTTGATAAGAACAATTTTGATTGCTAAAAAATTTAACTAAAATGCTGTTTTTATACTGTGCTTGATAGAAACTGTCAAAGACAAAAACAAGCTTCATACAGCTCTTTCTAAATGTATTTCATACCCCTGATACAAACAGCCAACCCAAAGGAAAGCCTAGAGCAACTAGTTGCCTTCAGACTTCACCTAATCAGTAAATTAAACTGTAGCTGTGTGACATTTAATCTGAGTAAAAACACAACTGATGTTTCTCAGGCAGATTAGATCGCAAACAGCATCATGAAGAGCAAGGAACACACCAGACATGTCAGGTCAAATAGAAAACTAAAACTCAGACAAAGACAACTACCAGCTGCATGTTCCACCAGTCATTTTTCAGCCTGTCTGACTGATCTTTAGCTATTTCTGTAACGACAAATATGTAAAAGTTCAAAGGGTTTTTACAGGCATCTTAAGAACCATCTTACAATCTACTGCTGTTGTTTTTGCACTCTGTTTAATAGCTTTTTCAAATTTCTCCATTTTCAATGGTGCAATGTTCAGTTGTTTCTTTAGTATTGGTTTTTACCTTTATTTTGATTGTTATTTTCTTTCTTTAGTCTGTGTAATCTGAAAACTGGATTACAGATCCGGATTTGAGGTTTTTAATTATTTCTTTATTTAGTTGTACATGTTTAGCCTTGTTGTTTGTTTTATTGATCCACACTATGTTTGAAAGGTCTTCATAAGATCACTTTAGTTATTATTAAAATAAATACAAACTAAAGCCAAACACTGCTCTGCAGAAGAGCACAAGGCCCTTTTATGTTGGTGCACTTCCTTCTCCGAAGTGCAAGTTATCTCAGAAAGCACACGCCAGAATATCACATGTATTTTGCCTGAGCCCGGTGGATTAGTGTTAAAAATAATCCAGATGCCCCATATTTTCTAAACAAATCACAGAGTGACGTAACAAAAAACAGAGATTTCTGCCACTGTGAAGTACTGTGCAGCTTCAGGACCACGGTCAGCACCACACAGAACTCAGGACCATCACAAACCCCTGGGGAATGCACATTTATATGCACACGTTAAGAATTGCAACAACTAGAGAGTGAAGTAACTTAGATAAGAAATGATCAAACACACAAAGTAATCGCTCAAACAAACCACAAGGCAAGGACCTTTAGCCTTATCTGCAAAAAAACATGTTGAAGTTTCAACGACTTTCTGAAGGAAAAACACCTTGAAAAGCACTTTTGGGATCATTTTACAATCTGTCAGCATGTTGCAAATAAACAACAAGTGTCTTACATCCTCATCTTCCCGTAAGCACTTTTTCCGGTACTGGACGTGAGCTCGGCCCTCGGCTCCCTGCTGAGGTGACTTGCTTCCGTTCTCCTCGTCTGCGACCTGTCCTCCGAGAAGGCGGCTGGCCTCAGGTGGGTGCGGAAACGAATTGGTCGTGTTGATCTTCCCGGTGAATCTCTGATACAGCGAAGCCATATCGGCGCTGCGTTTTTGTTTTTTTTTTCTTTTTCTTTTTTGATCGGGTTCAAAACAGTTTACAGCATGGCAGCGTTGCGGATGAGTCGTGCGTCCTTCGTTTTGTGTTAGTTTTTTTCGAGCGCTTATAGGAGACACACACACAAAAAAAACGAAAAGACAAAAGGGAAGGCAGTTTTACCTCTGATAAGATGAGAATGTTTGGCTTATTATTAGGCGCCCACAGATGCTATTGGCAGAGGACAAACAAAGTGATGAGCCGATAATAAACTGAATCCTTTGCAGACGTGCTTTCCCCTTTGTCCAGGCGCACGGCGGACGGTCTCTCGAAGGTGTCAATAGTTGCCCTCCTTTGTATTCAGAGCACGTTGTCTCCTGTCTTCAGTTTCCTGATGCCTCCTCACAGCCAGATAGCAGGCGGAAGCGCTGAGTTTCCATCAGATATTCGATCCTCAGCAGACCCGGGAGGGATTGTCCAGAAGAAAAAAAAAAGAAAAAGAAAAAAAAAACAAAAGAGCCGCAGATAATCATTCGTCTCTTTTGGCTCTAATTTTCCATCGCTGCTCTTATGCACAGGGAGGGAGAAGAAAGAGGGAAAGAAAAGAGGGGGGAAAAAAAGTGTGAAGGACGCAGAGAGAGCCTGGCGGTATTCTTCCCAGACGCGCTCTGCATGAGAAGTGACCTGCACGCGAGAGAGGAGCCGCTTCTGCTGCCGGGGGTCCGCGCGCCGCCGAACGGCGCAATCACTCACCAAGAGTGCGCGAGCTTTATCTGAATGCGCTTTCATTTAAATGCTCTGTTTAACAAATGTCATTTGTTAATGCTTTTTACGTACGTGGAGGCTCGACCCCCTGCCCCCCTCCCCACCCGCCCCTCTTCCCCCTCGACTCCAAAATGATTGCGCTTCGTCCCCACAGGACGGAGCTTGAGTGCCTCTCTGTGGCGCTACGGGGTGATCACACACCTGCCAGGGACTCTGCTTCGGGTGTAAAGACAAAATATACTGTTTTCTTTTTCCCTTTACTTATTGTGTAATAATAAATGCCGGTTACAAAAGTATGCACATTTCTTGGACTATTTCGTTTGCGCAACAACCGCAAAAATATAATAATAATAATAATAATCAATCATCATCATCATCATCATTTAATTGATAGACCAACACAAATTACCGCTGAGTTCAGGAACAAAAAGGCAAGATGACGCCCGGTTTTCAGAACTTTTCACTTGGAAAAACATGAAATGTTTTGCATGCATCTATTTTCCGGCACCTGAAATCTGATCCTGTATGCCCTTCGGAAGCCATTTAATTAGCAGAGAACAAATGAGTGTCACTTGATCTCTGTATAAATACAACTTTTCTGCCAGCACATCAAAGGTCTGTTTTTGAGCACAACTGAGACCAAACAGGCATTGTGAAAATGAAGACAGACCAGGAAAAGTATGTTGAGCAGATGGAGTCAAGTTTAAGGCCTAAAGCAACATCCCCAACCTCTAACAATGCCCCTTTAAACATCTCACAGAGTTCAAACCTACTAATAGATTGCATGCACCTAAGCTGGCAGACGAGTCATGGAGTGCATTAATCTAAAGAGTCAATCGGATAAGATTAAAAATACATGTTAACTTTGGTGGAAGACAAACACTGTCCAGTAGAACAACGCAAAGGCAATCTGATCAAAGTTAACGGGGAGCTGGATGGGCACATGAAAAAAAAAAAAAAAAAACATCTAAGAGGCTGTGAAATATATCAAGTTTGTGATTGTTACATGACAAATGTTATTTAGTTGAATGAAGTATGAATACTTCTACAAAGCACTGTAGAAAAAGCAAGTCCTGTGAGAGGAAAGAAGAGATCAAACATCCTCCCAAAATTAACAGAAGTGATATTTTTGCCTCCTGTGTCTGTCAGCTAACATAAAATTGAAGTTGCTTTAAATACTTGTTAACATATTTTAATTGCTCCACTTGAGCACACATCTCTGTCATCTCTGTCATCTGTTGTCATTTCAGTAAGCTCACACCTGCATGTTGTTCAGCTCGGAACACCGCAAATTATTTCGTGCTTGAAAACGCTCACTTCTATGTAGCTTTCTATAACCGCTTTTACACGGGAAGGAAATGGGGGCTTTTTTTGGGTCAAAATGTTCAAATTTCTGTCATTCCTGTCATGAATGACCCAGGCTGACATCCAGGCAGCCTCTCACTGTGTGATGGCTCACAACCTATCACTCCACTTGAGCTGAGCTGTATTTCTGTGAAATAGGTCATCTTCACGGGGGCACAACTTCAAAAGCTGCACTTAAAGAGCAGCTCAAAAGACTTTTTGTTGAATGCCACTGCTGCGGGTCTGCCATTAGGTGAAATCAAGTTTACTTTGCAACCGTTCGCAGAAGGGGTTATTGAGATGGGGTAAGTGCGGTGGTGAAGATGAAAATATTCTGTTTTGAAGTGTGAACAAAGCGGGAGTTTCCATTAATTTTCTTTTATAAATGGCGAGTCGTCTCATGCTCTGTGCTCTGTGAGGCTCACTGGTTCTGAGATCGAACAATGAATGTAATCCAAAAAGGAAATGGGTATAGAATACAGAATGTATGTTTGAGAAATGATAAATCCTTCTATCATCTTTCCTGTTGCTTAAACCAATTTCCCCTTGGTGCATCAAAGAGTATACATTTCTCTGCATGCTTGTGTTGTTTTGAAGACTGAACATCTTTTGACTTCCTGCTGTCTCCCCTAACCACACTCCTGTTCCCTGTCATTATTTGTTCCTCTGGTTCATAAATGCCTTTCTCTGGCCCGTGCACCCCTGGGAAATAGGTCCGAGCCACTTGACATCCACCTCGGCCTCTCTGATAGATGTCCTCCAATCTCCTTCACCTTGTTGGGGAGCTATTGTGAACTGCCTGACTGCGTTAACGCTCCCCTCAGGATCGAGCCAGGGAGCCAGAGCTCAGCTTGACTTCCCTATCGCCTTGTAACAGATGGAACAGCCGGCCGAAGCTATGTACTCTCACAAACACCGCTGCAGTCAAGTTCTGCATTACGGGTGGTGGAATATTTGGAGAGGCTTGTAATAAAAGCTATAAAGATGACGACGGCAGTGGCTTGTGTAATGCCTCTGCGGGTAGCCGGCGGCGGTTGTTGAAGCTGGAACAAACTACGACCTGTGCAACAGCGTAATTAAATTTCCTGCACACACCAGATGCATCTTAATCTGAGTGATAAGGTGCGAATCTAAAAGCTTTATGACACGGCAAGTGAGGGCTTTATGAGGCTTTTCAATACAATGAATTCCCCGGGGTGAGTTAATTTTCTGTTGCAGTGAAATATCCACACAAGACTTACAGAGAAATCTACTCCACGACTGCAAAGAAAAAAAGAAAAAAGTTTTCTTCTAATTCAGTGATCTGAACTTTAAGTTAGAAAGTACGGCTTTCTTTCACCTCCAAATTCCCATGCCAGACTTTTAAATCCAGTGAAGGAAGCCTTTTATTTCTCTAGTTAGAGTCCCAGATTTTCCGAAATATGAAAAATACTTTGCTCTTTCTTATTGTACATTCTATTTATATGAAAGCTGAGAAAAACCCACAATTTGCTGTAAGAAAATGTTGCTTGCTATGTTATGTCTGTGTTTGTCTGTTTATGTGTAAAGCTGTCTAAGATTTCTGTTTTCTTCCATCGACGTTGGACCTGAGTTAAGAGATTATTTCCGTTCCAAACCCTGGCAGCTCTGGTGTTGGACGCTGACATGTCCAGGAGTTTCTAAAACTTTGAGTTCCTCCTCCGATTTTTCTCTCTTCTATTGGCCAGATAAGTAAGCTGTAAATCCCATTTTCTTTGACTCCTGAAAGACAAAAACCTAAAACTATAAACCCCTTTACTCAGAAAAACAAACCTTTTACAGTAATATTTGTGTATATCAGTTTTGATGCTTTTATCACTGTTAGGTTGGATTAGATTAATTACTCACTCCCACTTATATTTTATTCTTTTAATGGTATTTAGTTGATGTCTTCACTTCAGTGATGATTCTGCAAATGTGGAATTAATTTTCAAATTATGAGGGCAATTTTTGATGTTGAGACTGATTGCTTTATGAACTTTTAGGTCATTTCATGTACTTTAACTATGCTCCATAGAATGATAGATAATATGCAAGCCGCTGCATAAACAGTTTTTTGCAGAGAAGCCAAAGTTAAGTTATAAAACTTTTCAAAACATTATTAGCAATGTTCAATATCCAATAACATAAAACACAAGATAGTGTAATACACTTACAAGAAGCACATTGATGAATTTTGCATAAACTAAAATGACCCTGCTTTGGCCTGTTTTGATTTGCATGCAGCTCAACACAACAAAATGACACAAATTAATTAGACGGGGGGAGAAAACAGATCAATCAGGTCGTGTCTGCAGGGAGTATAGTAATATTTAATTTCCTCTGAACATCCCTCAGATGAACAAGAAAATTACCAAACCCTCTCGCTACACGTCGCTGACATATTGGCTTTCCCACTCACCATAATCACATTTCTGCACAATCTTCCATTTGGTACTAGGTGGACTCTAATCATTTTCCTTAATGCTGAGCTGAGCCAACCGTGGCAAGAACTTTTTTTTTCTATCATCCTTCTGCATATGTGTCGGATTACAGTCTCTTCTGTAGTCCAGCCTGGACACATGGACTCTTATCTTCAGGCTGTCCCCCATTTGCCCTCAAACTTGATGGAAGTGAGCATAAATTGTGAAGTTAGTCAGTTGCGTTCAAATGTCAGAGTTTCAGAAGGGTACAAAGAATTAATTTTATTAATGACTGTGTAACAACGGAGTACAACTTTCAGCTGTTGAAAGAAAAAAGGAATTTTTTTTACTTGCTTATTTCTAAAATGCCAACAAAACTACATTATGTGCAAAAATACGCGATCTCAACCCAGACAGCCCTCCTCTTCACAAATTCAAATTATTTTCTTGACAAAAACACCTCTCGAATGGAAATGTGTCAACAGGATGTGCAGCTGCTTATCGGGAACTCAGAAAATTATGGAGAGATCGCTTTTACCTTCCATATAGATTCTGCAGTGGTTGGAGAAGTGGATGTGATTTGTGAAACAAACAGGTGAAAAGGAAGGAGTTCTTCTCCCCCACCGTAGACAGTCTGCTTTCAACACTTTTAACCCAAAGATCATGATACAAGGAAAGGGTAAAAACAGGAGACTAAGCTGCACAGTTTGCGGCGTGACTTTGCCAGATAGCCAACATCAAGACCACCGAGGCAACCGCAGCTGTTGGTTTGAGCACCGGTTTATGTATGTTTTTTGGAGTATGAAACATCTGTTGACATAAGTAGCTTTTCCAAATAAATCAATCTTTACAAATGTTCCCCTTGCTATTTTCCCCACAATAAATAGCTGCAGCAGTGACACTTTTCTCAGTGTCTGAGCTTAATAAACAAAGATTGCATGTACATATTTTAACATCCCTTTCCGTCCATGTCTGTAGTTCAGCTTCAAGAGATTAAAAACGCTGGTTGCTGTGGATAAGTGAACTGCAGACCGACTTATTGAATCTGAGGGATTATAGTTTCACTGCAACATCACTGTAATGTGGGTTAACCCAAAATATATTAAGAAAAGTGAGCTGCTTCCAAACAGTCACAGCATGAATTGCTAAATGACAAGTACTCTGATGACCAATTTTGGGTGTATAAGACAATAAAGCTTGCATCTGGCTAATAGAGTAACAATGCTGGTCAGAACAGGAGCATAAATCACATCTGCCAGAGTTCTTTTAAATACCTGGGTAGCAGCTTTATCTAATAATTCAGTCCACCTTAGCTTATTTTTTATAGCACCATTTCACAATTCATGTAATCTCAATGCACTTGAAAAAATCAATTCAATCCAGTTATACATTCTATTTGATTGTATTGTTTGTAACATTGTTTTTCATAACACTGTTATGAAAAACAGTGTTATGAAAAACAATGTTATCACGTTTAGTTTATTATTACAATTGGTTCAAAGATGTGTCTATCTAAGCAAATCCAGTAGATCGCATCAAGTCATTGATTTGCAGCATTCACTCTTTCTGAACAAGCACGTGGTGACAGTGGACAGTTGCTTGGACAACAGACTCCTCATTAGCAATATTTCTCCTGATTTCTCCTCATGACTTGACAAATAAATCTTTAAATCATGCAATCAAGACTTTGCTGTTACTTTTTGTTTGGTTTGCCTTTTTTATATGTATTAATACCACATTTCAGTGTTCTATTTATAAGATCACTTTTAAGCAAATGTTTCTTTTACACTTGGTTCCCTTGCACTCGGGGTTTTTCTCAAAGGAAAGGAAATACAACTATTGTGAGTTACAAACTTGACGATAACTGAAAAGGAAAAGTTATCCAAAACAAATCCATGTGATAGTTTTGAAAGGCAAATATAAAGCAGGAATTAGGAAGCTTTAAAACAGGAGTTCTAATGAATGAGCAAATAGAAAGCACATCCTAAATGAACGTTTGCATGATAACATGCTTACTCAAGCGATACAAACCCACAAACATGGAGATTTATCCTTTTTTAGTGGATTTCATCAAAGTTTTTCTGAAGTTAAAGAAAATAAGATTTTCCAGCAGATGATATTTATAACTCACAATAAATCCTTAATTTTCTAAGCCCTGTGTGCATTTATTTTTTTATATTTTTTTAATTTTAAATCAGCATGTTGCGAGTTGGAATCTTATCTTCCACGCAGGATAAGTGCAACATATTCCAAATGAATAGGAGCTATGCACTGAGCCCAAATTGAAATGGCAGAAGATAAGTCACCGAGGAAATGGAGTTTAATGCTGGCTGATGTTGTACGAACAGACTTTGACTGGCTTTTTTTTTCTTTTTTAAGGGAAGTTGCAGACGACAGCTATGGATGGTGGTGGATGATGAAGAAGAAAAACTACGGAAGAGGGAGAGAGCGACCAGAAAACCCCCCCAAAATTGTCGTATGTGAGGAAAGGAAGTATGCATAACCAAGTGATGGGCGTGAAAGTGTTTGTGATGAATGAAATGAAAAATCTTGTATTGCTAGAGTGAGGCACAATCTAAACTATTCTGCATCTCCTGATTTTTCAGTTGCGAACAGCTCTTTTGCGTTTCCCTTGTGCCTTGAAAAATATGTTCTCTGAAATAAACAAATCCCATCAATATCGCACTGCTGCTCTGTCTGAGATGGATTTTTTTTTTTTTTTTAGCTTTAAAGCTTTTATATAGCAACAGCAAAAACACTTCCAGGAAATTCTTTTTATTTATTCCAAACTTCCTCTGTGCATCAATCACACTCTGTCTGTCTGCCAAAATGAGACCAATGCTCAGTTTAAATTCTCAAAACAAAGAATGAATGTGTGATTTAATGCTTCCTGTAATGCCTTAAGAATTGTATTACACAAACCCTTTCATTCAATGCGTGCGCGCAACTATGCGCAACTTTTGCCCAACATGTCCAGCCCTCGTTCAAATCATTAAGTGGCGTTATCACAAAGAATAACAACGAGGCGGTAGGTGTTCTCCACAGCATATGTAACCAAGCCTTCATTAGAAGTCAGCACTGGAAAGCAAATTTAAACAACAAGGGTTTGTCAATCAGGATCCTGAAAGGGGGACACCGGGACCCACCGCTCTCCTTCTGCCTGTCCACTTGTTATCAAAAACAGCCAGCAGCCTTTTTTCATCAGCAGCAGGAGACTCACCCATAAATACAGACATTCCCCCACAGCGTGCCGTGCATGTTAAAAAGGCCCCTTACCCTTCTGGAAGAAGTGCTGGTGTCTATCTTCAGCTGGGTGGCAATGAGGACGGACATGTTGAGAAGTGTCAATAGCAGTCCCCTCTTCCTGCTCTTCCACCTTTTGTGCAGTGAAGTTTGGGGGGCTGCTGGAGGTGTCTGAGACACCACCCCTCCTCTCTCCCTCTATTCCTTCAACTCCAGCCCTCCCCTGCAGCTTACAAGGAAGGGATGACCTGGGGGTCCAGAAGCCCAACCACAACACTTTCCGTCCTCTGCGCCGGCTGGGTGAATCAATCACACACACGCTGGCATTGCCTTCACAGGAGGGGAGGGGGGCGTTGACGGGTTTAGGATAAGAAAGAGGGAAGAGGAGGAGGGTCCGTCTCATCTGCTCAGGCTGCTCCAAACACTACTTATCTCTCTGGTCCTTACTCCCCCCACCCCAACACTACTCCTCTTTTTTCAGCTTTACTCTCACACATAATCGTAAACTCTCTTAGCAAGAGTTTTCACAGAGCAAAATGGAGTTCAATGTGAGAAAGCCTTTCTTTCTCCCTCCCTTTCCTATACAAGCACACGCACACGCGCACACACGCGCACACACCCACACACTCAGTAATGGGGCTCTAACCATCAGAACCAATACTGCATACTCGGCATTTTTCCCTCTGTGTATACGCGTCCTGGTTGTTGTGTTTTCCAAATGCTGGTGTATGCACATCAAAAAACAGATCAATTCTGCCGGTTTTGCAGCTGGGTTTTGATTAGGCACAAGTAATATTTATGCCGCCTGTCCTCCACATCATAAAACACGCCTCCTTCCTTCTCCCAGTCACACACAGCCACTCATCAAGTCATGCTAACAGGACAGGAACCTGGCAAAGGAAACACATCTGATTTATATATGTTTCATTTATGTCTTGTTTATCGAAATTTCCAGGGATGAAGTTGACTAAGCGGCTCATTCATCTAAAATTATGCCTGAAGAGATTAAGAAACAAATGTTTCTTAATGAAAACTCAAAAGTCATTCTGCCTCTTTAGAAAGTGGAAATGCTGGAGGCTGCTTGGATAAATACTGATAACTCATTAATTCAAGAGCACACTCGTATATCAATATTTTTACAACTTTTAATTACCTGGAGGCTTATAGCTTGAACACAGTTTGGAGAAAGTCACATGCCTTTCACGGAGATGCATATATTGTAGAAAAATGTAAGTGAGCATAAAGAAAAAGAAAGTTGAGAATCACAACTTCATATGCGATGCCGTACTTGGATATTAGCAATAACACGAGTGTCCACAATGAAAGTAGTGGAAGCAAATTCGCCTGCTCAAATTTAGGTTAAGAAAATGAAGATTTATGTGGCAATTTATCCAGTGCAGAGGAGAATGTTGGGAAAAAGCAGTAGCTTAGAGAATCAAACAAACCAACAATTAATGCATGTATTTAAAGGCCTTTATGTTGTTCCCCATAGTGGAAAGGACAATTTGAGGCAAAATCTGTAATTTGAAATCCCAATGCACTAGTTCAACATGACTTCTGGTGTGGTTTAATACAGAGTTGTTATTTTGACACTCAAAGGTATGCGTGTTCCTCCCTATAAAATATGTGAGATTCAGTAATTCTCAGTTTTCTCTGCATAATCGTCCTGGTTTTGTCCACTGCAGCAAAGTAAGTTGACAAACAAAAGTAAGTAAAATCTATTGACATCACACTTTTCCCAGCTAAAGGCAACAAAGTGCTTCGCTGAAGCAACATAGTGACATTCATAAACCAAAAAAAAACAAACAAAAAAAACCCACAAAAACTGAAGATTCCAATTATTTCCTAAACCTGCAGCAACTGAGACTTTCTAAAGAAATCTGTTTACTTTCCCAGAGATCACCAACCTTTCTTACTTATACAATTTCAGTAGTAAACTACAAATCACACTTGTTTTATGTGTAAAACGTGAACAGTCACACACTTTAATGTGGATAACAAATATTCACATTAAAATGTATTTTCTCATAAGAAAACCGTGTCCTGTGCACAACTGTAGTACATCAGACACTACATGGATGTGGTCATAGAATATCTATTTTCTTGTTAAAAGCGTGGAGTTAGAATAACTTATCTGGTTTGAAAACAATGGAGTGGGTGATTAACTTGTTTATGTTACATTGTTTCAAAATTTGTAGGCTTTATGAGTTTGAAATGTGACGTTTTGCCCTTCAAAATATGGATTTAAAAATGGGCGAATCACAAAGCTTCACTCCTTCACTCTCAGCAGAAATGGACTCAGAAACCAGATCACTCCTCAGACTGATGCTGTAATTTAACAATTTGCCTGCACATTACATAAACCTAGAACAAGTCCTTGCATATCGCAACCTGGATTTAAACACTCCTGTACAGAAGTTGTATCATTTTATGGCCATGAGCAAAAATGTTCACTATTTCAGCGTGACCTTCACATTCACTCAGTAAAAAAGTGAATTACAATGAAGTTTGAGGCACCAAACTTTTTTTATTTCACGGACAGCGGCATGTTTTATACCCTTAACTGGCTTGGGGTTTCACAGCACCTCATAAATACTTTTATATAAAAAGTCAGCGAAATCTCTTTTCCACCGTGGCTCATGGGCCCACTTATAGCAGGAATCTCCCTCCCGCAGCTGCAGCAGTTTATCTCTAATGGCTGATGGGTTCATATTTTACGTGCTTGATTCCAACACCTACAACAATCACTCAACAGCAGCTACGGCTGATAAATAACCCTGCGTATTTACAGATAGGCCGTATAATCACAGAACATAAGACAATAAAAAAAATAGAACGAGCAACAGCTGCGCTTTTCTTTTTCTCTGTAAAAAAAAAGAGAAAAAAGTCTGTCATGTAAAGACAAGATAAAGATGAGCTGAAGTTCTTATTTGCATGCACACCACAAGAGATTAGGTTCTCATCACAAAGAGTAATTGCCCAGTTGCCTGTACGGGGAATAATAAAGTCTTCGAGTTCACACAGGACATGGTGGTTATACTTAGAGCCACCGCTGGTAACAAGCTGATTTTATGCCGCCGCGTTCCCTCCCGAGGCCTTTTAAACAAGCTCTGCTTTGGTCATCCTCTTTATTCATTTTTGCCACATTAACGGCCCTGACACACACTTCCATGATTATGAATATCGCCGGCTCACAGTAAGTCACTTTAATTGCAATTAGTGTAAAAGGTCAGCGCGGTTATTGCTCCAAAGCATGGAGGTGACGGGCCATTTTATCATACTGACAGAACATTAACAATTCACAGCCTGGATTTCTTCATGTTTGTTTTTTTTTTTTGCCCCTCACATCATCACCGGCAGTCCTTCTCCTGAGGCTGATTCCCACAGTGTGAGCTGCTGTCAAAGCATTTTAGAGAAATCTGTCTCTATACCCACTTAGAGATTCAAAATATTCTTGCTTTCCTTTTTTATTAACATACCTCGCCTAAAATATAGCACTTAAATGAGTCAAACTCTCACCATCTTGGAATGCTTTTTAGAGTTTGGATGCTTTTTCACTCCTTTCAGGACAGTCCTTGTTTTTTCTCTACAAAGCATTTGCTGTACATTGATATTTTTGGCATAACTCATGCATTTTACTGAAGGAAAGCATCAAAGTGTGTGCATAAATGATCCATATACATTTGAACTTTTTTTGCATTTTAATATTTTAAAATCAAACGACAGTTTTATTTATTGATGATTTAACCAACACAAAGCAGAGCATAAAGTAGAGGAAACTGTCAGTTTCTATCAAATACACATTTTGTGGACAATGCATGAAATACTTTGTGGAAAGCCTTGATAACTTATAGAGCTTCATCTAACCAAACTAATTTCCTTCCAGTACTTCACAGCTTTTTTCATTGTTTCGCAGCAAACTATAAACAGCCTTTAACAGCCTTTTTCTTCAGCAGGTCTTACACTGTGATTGCGCAAAGAGACCATTGTGGTTAAGAGCATTACCAGCTGTTTCAATGGGAAGGAAGCAAGCTATTTCGAGGTCTTTCAGAAGCTCTTTGAGAGGTTTCACCGGCTGCTTCAACTTTTTTAATGATTATTTTTAGTCCTCTTGTCAGTAAATATACGTGGGGCGTCTGATTTCTGGTGAAAGTATGTTCTTTCAAAATGCATTCCCTGGAACAGTCAGAGGTCTAGAAATGCAGCTGTTATCATTGCCATTTTTTGAGGCTGACAGACTTTTTGTGAAGGTCTCTTTAATTTTTCAACAATCACGCCACTCTGCAACTTGTTGGTGATGAGAAACTGTTTTGAGGTGCATCATTTAATATTAAACCAGCTGATACCAATTTGTATAAAGCAAGTTACTTTCTATTCCATTTTCTTTAAACGTTGTTTATTACGTTCTTCATTTGTTCAATACTTATTAACTGTGTACATTTTTTAACAGATAACTTCATTTGTGGATTAATTTAATTTGATGTCCTTGTATTTGTGGATAACTTGAATTGTTGCCAACATTTGGTGTGAATTGTATATCGACAGCTTCATTGGGAATATGTAAAATGAGAAAACCGTTAAATTGATCAATACTTATTTTATCTGCTGTTGGCATTTAATTGGTTTAAGGAGTCCACATGTGCATCATTTGATCTCAGTTAGTAATTTACAACATTCGCGATGAAACAGCATCACAAAGACTGAGAAATACACCAGACAGATTATAATAAAGTTATGGAAATGCTTCAAGCATTTTTAGGTTCTAAAGCAACAATCACAGCTGTGAACACCTCATGATTTATTGTTCAAACCTTGATCTGAAAATGGAATTAAAATGGCACATATTCAAACCAAAGAGATGGTAGTCAGCCTAAACAGAAAGGATGTGCAAGAAAAGTATTAAAGGCCATCCAGCCTTTATTTTCTTGATCAACTGAGCCGAAGCCTACAAGAAAAAGTGTGACACAAAGTTAACGTTGCACATTACCCTTAACGTATTCTCTATGGCAAACATTGTGGTGTTTTCATCAAGCTGTGTGAGTATTGCTTTTTTGAAAGGGACAGGCAAGCTTGTCAGAATGATTGTTAGAGTGAATGAAACAGAACATTCCTGGAAGAAAACCTTTTAGAGGCTGCAAAAGAATTAAGACTCAGGCGGAGGTTCATCTTTCAGCCCGACCGAAGACCTTAAACATACAGCCAGACACGATGGAATGGTTAGATCAAAGCATAATTAAATCCATTTGATCACATGTGTGAAAATCTTAAAGACTTAAAGCTTGTTTTATTTCACAAATATGTAAAATGTTGTCTTGATCAACCACATTTCACATAAGCTAAATAAAATATATTAAACTTTGTGGTTATAATAGCAGCTTTTTATCAGTGAAATACCTAAACCTTCAAGTTTAGTCCTTCAAAGACACAATAACTAATACTTAGTGTTGTGAAACTATTAAAATCCTAAATAAATAAGGTTAGGAATGGTATGGACTTTAAAGAAGCAAAATAGACCACTTAAACACCAATAATCTTTAAGATGACTTTAAAAAAGCAAGCTATTCAGAAATGTAAATGCAGTTCCCCTGTGTATGCTGTTGTCAATTTTCAGTGCACAATTTGTGCCGAGTTTACATTTTAACTTCAGAACACTCCAATATGTCCTCAGCCCTGGTCCAGTCTTGACCTTCAGGCAAACTGGTGTGCCCTTCCCTTGCTAATCAAATCAAAAGCTCCAAGCAGCCAAAACTCCACCCAAAGATGCTGCTCTATTTAGTATGCTCTCCAGCTCCAGCTCAGGGCAGGGCAGTGGTGCAAAGATATGAATAGAAAACACATCGACATTTGTCAGAATAGGAATGAGTCGAAGTGTGCATGCTTATCAGCCTCTGCTGTGTTTGGATCATCCAGATGCAAGTACCCCCGCTTCCCCCAAACCCCTCAACCCATTTCAAAATGAGCAACTATCTGGTCATCTGTCACAAGTGACAGGGACAGAAGAAGACCTTCACCCCCGGGATCAATGCAGGAGCATGATGGGGTCTGGGATTAAAAGCCTTAGGTGCCAGAGGGTTAGCCAGGAGATGCAGAACCTGGAAGGTTTTTGTAAACAAGGCTCTCATCTGTGCCAGAGCTTCCCCAAGGAGCCAAAACGCAGCATTGCAGTTAGTGGTGACAAATGACTGCTGTTGAGTGGTGTTGTCCCTTTCTGCCACACATCCCTGATTGTTTCTCTGTCTACAAATTTCATTTCATTGAACAATGTGCTATTTTTCGCGGCTGCATTATCACTTTCATTGCAGTCATTGGGCAGAATAGGCAGATGGTATCGAAGTAAGCGCTGTGTTTACGTGCACTTGAGGAAAGAGGAGTCATTCTGTAATGGTTACTATACTGCTGAAAAGCAATACAAACATTCAAATTGCATTGGTTCAATGCAGAAGAACTGAAGACTCACCTGATGAATGCTGAAAGCTTTGGAAAGGCTGTTCGTTGGTATGAACACTGCTGCATACAAAACCTGTCAGTGTAGCTCCAACCCAGAGAAGCTCTGAGTCCTTGAGCCACTCTTGACTTGATACAAGCTGACTGAAAACTAAAAACTAAATTTCTGGTCAAGGTTTTGGGTTTTTTTTCCCCCTAATGCAAAAATGACCAACTCCAGAGCCAAAAAGTGCTACAAAGTATTAGCAAAACCATAGATGTTCTTGTAAAGATATGTGCTGCAAGACGAGACAGTCAAACAGAACCAGCTTCGCCTCCAGACTCATGCCTCTTAATAAAAGTAACCAGTGAAAATCCCTGTGGAATCCTGCTGCCATTTAAAATGTCAAGTTGTCCTCCATCCAGCAAGACTGACAGCTCAGAAATAACACTGCAAAATATTTAGTTTAGAAGATCCAAAATAAAGCCAATCATTTCAGCAAGAGCTCATCCAAAAATAGTAAACGATGACCTTAAAAACCTTAAACTGAAGGTTGTGGCTACAGGTTTATAAGTTTAACAGCAAACACATCTTAAGAGCAATAATTCCTTTACCTGTAATAGAAAAAAATTCATATGAAAGTGAGTTTGTATAAGTCATTAAATCATCAATGGTAGAAGTCGAAATAAATGAGGTCAAACTGAAAATATTCACATCCATAGGCAGCGATGTTGCTGTCTCTCAGCCAGGACACTTCGACATGTATACACTAAATGATTAAGACAGACTGAATATAAGTTTGATCAAATCAATTAGCTACAGTTTTTATTTTTTTAAAGACTTTCTTGATCTAGTGGCCTTTATTGAAAAGTAGATAGAAAGAAAATAGGAAGGAGAAAGGAGGAAGACATGCAGCGAATGGCAGCTGCTTATGGGCCGCCTTTAAGCCACCAAGAACCCTGACTGACTATACAGAGGTTAATATCTGCTGGTGCTGTTTTCTGGAATAACTTGCCAGTGGATTCTTTGCATTAAATATTAAGAAGGTGCTTCTTTTTCATACACTCTTTGTTCAGTTTTTATGTCTTTTGGAAGATTCCACTGGCTTTTTATCAAATCCAAGCCGTGTTTAAATGTGTTCATACATTTATCTTTATTGGACTTTTTGATTTCCAAAATTAAATACTTTTCAGTAGAAGCTTGATATTCATCCTTTGATAATTAATTATAGATAATAAATTACTTGTATAGCAAATTACTTGAAACAGAATAAGCAATGAAATGTGATTTTGTTTCGAGCAGCAGCATTACTGTCAGTTTAATTTTATCATGTAAGAAGCAAGAGGAAATAAAAGGGGGAAAAAGCCAAAGGAAATTAATGTGGGTGTATTTTATATAAGCTAATAATAATAGTCTTTGTAAAAAAAAAAAAAAAAAAAAAAAAAGGAGCTATCTTTTTCCCCTTATCGTTCTCTGCAAAGAAACCCAACTAAATGATGTGTAACAAATTTAAGAAATATATTCAAACACTTATTCCAAAAGCTGTTCTGTCCTGAGAGATGGCTGAGCTGTCCAGAAATCCCAGTCACACTTAATGACATTTTTTTTTCTATGCAAATTGACAGGAGATTATGGAGGAATATTCTAAGGTATCTTTGAAGGCTAAAATTGGTCTCAGAAACTCCAGAAGTCAGGGCTTTTGTGGCATTAAGCTGTGAGTGGTGTGACCAGATATAGGTGCGAGGGCGGAGTTTCTTCTGAAAGTGGTTAAATATGTTTGAATCAATCTGGTTTGTGCAGCGAGCAGGAAAGCCTGATAACGGCGCAGTCTCTCCAGCAGAGGGCAGGCTAACTCTAACTTGAACCGTTCTTCAAAGAGTCCTTTAACATCTACACTTTGTAAAGACAGTTTGGCACTAACAGACTACTAAAGCCACAAAAGAACCTCAAACACACAACTTAAAGCAAAAATACATGTTATAATGAACTAACTGGAAAAACAATAATTTACCTGCTCTGTTCTATTGGTAAATTCATTAAAATAGTAAATATATATTTATATAACTTTAAAAAGAATCAACTTAAAACAACCCTTGCAAGATTGTTATTGTAAAAGCAGCTCTCCATAACATATGATACGTTTTCCTTGCAGTGACAACCAGACGAAATTGTCATGAAGATTCCTCAGAGTATCATTAGGAAGAAACCTGATTTTATGTGTCAGCATATTTTGCCCCTTTTGAAATGACAATCGATGTGACTTCTGTGTAATATGAGTTACCTTCCATTTTGTCAGTTGGAAATGACATTATAGGAGAGATTTGCTGAACCATTACTGGAAACACGAGAGGGGTGGGGGGAAAGATTGTTTTTTTCCACTGTATGTTCATTTGTTATGTTTTATTTTGGGCCAAAAGAAAAGGAAGAGATATAAAAAGCATACCTAAGCAAACTGCTCCGTGGAGGTGTAGAGCTACACAATTTTGAAAATTCCCATCATTTACAAACGTTGTCATAAATTAAAAGTAAAGCTGCGATTTGAGATTTTGGTTTCAAACCTTTGAAAACGTTGCACCAGACAGCGACTGTTCCACACGTCTAGTCCCAGAGCTTTTTTGTCTGCTGAATCGGAACCAAAAAGTTTCAGCAAGGAAAGACAGAATCTTTTTACTCCTTCATTCCAGCACATACTCCTCTCAGGAAATCTCATACAGTCTTTTCAGAACAAAACTGTGTCAACGCTGCATTTCTGCAGAGTTTGATCATTCTCTTTCACTGGAGATGAGATGCAGCACTTTTTTTCCCCTTGTTTTTGTCATATAGTGGATCTTAGATCAATGCATACAAATTCATTTCCAGCTAAATTGATATGCATCTTACCGCGTCTCCTTTGGGGGTTCCCCCCCTGCGGTAGTTTCCCGCGCCTGCTGATGAGTTCATGGTCCTATCCGAAGCCCCGTCTGCAGGAGAAGAATAATCAGCACAAGTCGCCTGAATGATCACCTCGGACTCCGATCTCTCTTTCGCATTCTGTTCTTATCAGTGGCTCGCCTTAGAAAAAAAAAAAAAAACACGCCTGCAGTCAGAAAGCCAGTGAAACACGGTGGCTTTTCGTCTGTGAAAAGGAAAACAAACCTGCACAGTGAGGCACACGGGAAAGAAGGATCGCAACACCCGCCTACCAGTGACAGGAGTCCAACTATGAGCGATGTACCACCCACCTGTGGCAACGTTTTTTTTTGTTTGTTTTTTTTTTTTGTTTTTTTGTTCCCAAAGTGCTGTCCAATGACGAATCAAAGTATGCGCAAACTCATTCCAGGTAGCTGTGCGAGTTTTGTGCCTGCGCAAAGGGAGACCGTCACGCAACTGTTCCCACTCTCAAGTAAAGATTTCCGAGAAGGAAAAATCAATAAAAGCTCCTGAAGCCTGAATTTCAGGTGGGGATGAATTTTCTCATCAACCTTATCTGAGAATCTAATGTAGCTGCTGAGTGTTTGATACATGGTGGCAGCTGCAGTCATAAACTCCTCTGTTAGTTTGTGTGTAATCACATTTTTCACAAGGCTTGATGCTTTTCCGAGATTCTATTTCTGATAGAAATAAGTTAAATGTAGCATAAGTAGGCAATAATGTTCACTTTCTAGACAGGCTGAATTTTTCTCCACTCCACTCAACCCCTGATAAGCATGATGCCTGAACTAGTCTTTTTTGGCTCATTGGGCAAGTATTTAGGAATGATTTAACATTATAGCTAATTGTTTTGGTTGTGGTTGTTGTTTGTGTTTTTTTTCATAGCAGACAGGACTATTTTATAATAATGAGTCTGAGCTTCTCTACATAAATTGGTCAAGAATGTGTCAGAAAATTTTGTCAGGATGATTATTTTTTTGGTGGGGGGGGGGTTTATACAGCTCATAGGTGATCTAACTTACATACCTACACAGATATCTGTGGTGAAAGCAAATATACTCATGTTTGTGACTTAAATGTCTCTGTAACCGTTTAGAGCTGGATAAAAAGTATCGGTCTCTGTGTGCAGAGCGTTAACCCTCTGCCTTTATTTTACAGCGACTCCCACGTTTAGCAGGTAATTAGCAGCTTTTAGTCGTGGCTAGTGATTAAAGACAAAACCGTGTCACCTTTACGCCCCACAGTGGTTTGGATTTTTCCAGGATCTTAATGAGATAGAGGTTGCAGAAGAGTTCTTTGCTGAAAGCAAAGCAAGTGAATTCAGCTAAGCTGAAGGAAGAAAAGTGGCGCTTTCTCCAAATACTAATTATCCTGGGCTGAAGAGTTTAAAGAGGAAAGACATAACAGACAGATTATTACATGAAATAAATCATGACTCTTTACCTGTCCTAGAAAAACATGACTGATACCAAGACCTGATTTTTTTGTTTTTTTTCACACACAGATGTTCACAACAATATGCAAACTTCTGCAACTTCTCTATCATACACTGAGCGATCTGTGCTGTAATTGAAGAATATCTCAGTAGAATTCATGAAACACATGATTCAGATAAGACGCATCCTTCCGGTTAAATTATATCATTGCTACAACATAAAGTGCACTGATACATCTTAACACTTCAAGATTGGATTAAAAAGCAAGAACCACTTCAGGAACTTGTGATCATACATAAATTATTTAAATATATGCTTTTTCCTGTTAAATTTTCATTATAGGGAAAAAAAAATCATAAATGTTATGGCTGAATGTATCAAAATGTGTGTGACATATGAGACGGTGAACTTGGTAACATGAAAGCATTCCTTCCCAATCCCATATCGTTTACAGATCAGCACCATGGACAGCAGCCAGGCATCACTGTGGCGGTGTTAATGGAAGAACTGGGAAGGGTTTTCTGAAGCCACAGGAGACCAATTATAGTTGTTATAGTGTAGTGGAAATGCTCAAGTGGAGTAGAGGTTTCAGACCAGGAAGTGAATCACACAGAACACAAATAAATTGGGAGTTCAGATGGAAGAGGCAGAAGCAGGTATATCGGCATAATAAATGTTATGTCTTTTACTCTTGCTCTTGTTTATGACTTTGTTTTTGCAGTTTGATCAACATGTCAATGAATACACATTTTTGGATTACTCGTGGGAAACTTATTCTAAGCTATGTCTACTGATACTTGTGCCTAATTTGCTTTTCTGACAAGTGCAACTGAAAGTAGATGATACCCACCGAGTTCTGATTAAAATCATCACTGAACTCTCATAACCTTGCAATCAATAAACGCATTTCCTTTCAGAGTAGAGAGAACTGTGAAGTTTCTGCTGCAAATATTAGATCATGTCTCAGTGTCTGCAAAAGACCTGAAATTACCTGAGACTAAGTACAGTACTTGCTTTTATGAAGTGAACATGAAAGGGTATTTTTTTTCATTTGCCAGCTCAAATGAGATTTGAAGAAATGTTTTAAATTGCTGCAGTTTTAACATTAATAAATCAAAAATACAGTTGCTACCAACATTATTTTTGCAATCAGAATGCATTTCTCCTAAATGCGAGTTATTTATTCCTGCTTCAATTTTAAAGTGCCAACAGGAAATAAACCTCTAAACCCTTGCTGAAAATCCAATTTCTTTCCCTGTGGGTCTTCCCGTTTTCTCATTAAAATACCAGCAACACTGACCACGGGAACTATTGGGCCAGCAGAGAAGGTTTTGCTTCAAAATGTTTGACTTAATGAACTTGATGCCTTATTGTTAACATCTGGGGAACAAAAAACAAATATGAAAAACCAGGTCCTGTCTTGACAAAGACTTTAATAACTGGACAAAACCATGAAAAAACCCCAACAAAAAACATCTCAACATAATGGCTGATAAAGGGCTGACATGAACGACCCAGCATCATGCCAGTGTCCTTAACTTTCATTTTCACTCCCACATTTTACCTGAAAGTACTTAGCGTTCCTGGCTGTTGACGCACGGGTCATGTAATGTCTGTACTGCTTGGAGAAAGGCACTTTAACAAGTGAGTCACTTTCCAAGGATCCATTTTGAGAAGAGCTTCAGGACAATTAATACACATTATCTTTAAAGGTCAGGTGAAAACTGTCTTATTTTCACCCATCAATGAATTCCTTTTTTCAATTCAAAAGTCAAAGCTCAGTTTTTTCATAGTAACTGCAAAAATTTTATAAAAATGGATAAAAGTGCTGCTCAAGAAGATGAAAACGTTTGGTTTCTGGAAATTAAATAAATTGATTTCAATCCAACTTAATCATCAACCACCATATATTAATTTACAGTCTCCACCTTTAAGTGTGCCATGTTTCAAGGGTATAAAGATCATCTCACTAAGAAAAACATGAAGAATATGAAGGTCAGACTACAATTTCTGAGTTCGATAACAATACTGTCAAATGAAGTTCTTAGCATGTTGTGTGTGAATTCAGTTTTCTCCAGGTTGGGGCACAGCAGGGCTCAGGGATAGCTACTGAGCTGTCCAGGGCATAACTCAAAAAATACCTCAGCATATCTGGATGTCTTCTTTCCTGTCTCTGAGTTAAGCCACAAGCACCATCAATCTATAAAGACATATTCTGTCACCTGCTGGCATGCCCTAGCAGCCATAAAGTTTGATGTCAGTACCTCATGTCAGCCCGGGTCCTCAATCTCTCAACTACAAAGTTCAATTCTTTATCAAAAAGAATTGAACATGTTGCTTTGTAAATTGTACAAAGCAACATGTGAAACAGAAATAGCATTAGCATCTTCGGGGTTCTCAGGTGAATTCAATTATTTGTTAATAGACTAATTTCATAATTAGACATTTAATTTAATTTTTGAATTACTAGTCCTACTTTTATTTTAGTTAAATTGCATAGCTGGGGATAATTCCTTCATATTCATTCAGTCCATAGAGGGAACAAACATGACAACTGATTTCCAGGTCCTGGCCAATAAATGGATTCTATTGATTTTTTTTTCTCCTACAAACTCTAAATCAAGACTCTCTTTAAATATGTGAAACCAAATACAACACGTAAACCAACACACCAGAAATGATCCCACATTGACCTACGGCCTGTATCAGTTTTCAGGGCCAAGTCTCCGATCTTCCTGCAATTTAATCCAAGCCTGTGGTCAAGAGTAACGTGTAGACTTCCTCTCCTATCGTCTTTCAGCTGCACATCTCCACAGAGCTCCTGTTTACCACTGACAACCAATCGGTAATTACAGAGCATCTTTACAAGAGTATATGTCCTGGATTTATAAGGAAATAATGTGGCTCTTTATGTGGAAGCCTTTCAAGGTACTGTAGTGCATTAGTGTAATAAGAACTGAAATATCCATTCTGCAGGTAGTGAAACCTCTTCTGCTAAGCCATTTATTGCAGAATGGATCTAGACATGGGTGTCGGCAGAGTTTACTTATCAGGCACAGACCAGAGAAGGAAACATTTCTCTTTTACTATGTGGAAGTGCTTATGTGCCACTGTTGAATAAAGATGCTTATTTGCATTTGCTTTTGTTGCCAATCAGTTAAATGTCTTCATAAAGTTTTGTCAAAACTTTCACAGATGCAATAACCCCACAGAAATGATGACAACTTCCCTTCACAGTCAGGAATTCTCAGTGACTGTGATTGGAGAATAAATTGTGTCATTGTGTGGTTGTGTTGCTTTACATTGCCACAAGGAACAGATTGGTCTGGATTAATCTTTAAAATGAGCCAACAATTCAATATTGTACATGCTGTCATGCTCTGTTATAGAATTTATCCACTCATGGATGGGAGGAGATGAATAGGACCCAAAATAAGCCTGGAAGAGATCTGATTTGTGTGGGCTCAAATGATTATGCTTAGCACTTAAAAACAGACCAAATAACATGAAGAAAGTACACACATCGAGAGTGGCTGTCATGAAAGCTTCATATTTAATGGCTATATCTCTCAGTTTTCTCATCTGAGCTGCAATCCTGTCAGCTTCACTAAAGTGCTGTGAAAAGCATTTTCTCCCTCACAGATTTCTTCAGTTTTTGCTTTTTTTTTGTGACACTAAAATGCTCCTGATCACCAAACTACAATTAATATCACACAGAGATAACATAAGTAAATACAAACTTTATTTATTATAGGAAGTAAATCTGTTCAAACTAGCAAAAACTATGTAAAAGCAATTTTGTTACAACTGGGTAAAATTGCAATCAGAAATGTTCATGAAACTGATTCTGGGGACTAATTTTGACACATTATTTGCTCAATTTCTCATGGATGCCATTTTTGCCCAGGCCATTTTTATTGTTGAATCGTATTGTTGAGCACTGACCTTAACTGGGGCAAGTGAGGCCTACAGTGCTGTAGATGTTCTGAGTGTTATTATCCCTTCTTGAATAAGTTGAATTCTAGGGGTAATATTGGTATGACGGTAAGACCTCCTGATGCCCATTACAGGCATCAGGAGGCTAAGATGTCATCTCTACTCCAATCAGATCACCTTACAAAGCGAAGTCACACTCTGACATAGTTCCATCTCATTATTCTGTGGACACCCATTTCATGCATCACCTTGGCAGTGCATTGACTTCACTTTATGGAGTGGAATTATAAAGGGTAAAGTGAACAAAATAGCTCATGTTGACAGAAATGCTCTACACATACAAAGGTCTGCATCTTCCAACTCAGGACAATTATTCACTATCAACACCTTTTGTTTCTGGGTGCTTTGTTGTTTTGATGAAATGAGAGTGAGCCATTCATCATTATGAATGTGAGGAGAGACTGTGGATTCTTTGCTGCTTTACTTTTGTAAATCTAACTACACTCTGAAAAGCCAGTTATTTAGCTTTGAAGTTGAGGTGATTTGTGGCTTATGATTAATGATATTTGGGAATAATCGGTATTGTATTTATGAATATTTCATTGCAAAGCAAACATCCATACTGAGTTTGCTGTAAGCATAGTATGGAAAGGGCAAACATGAGAAATTGTCAAATGTTTACGAGGATCCACAAAATTGTAGTTATTTGACTAATTTGGCTCATTTTTATTTCTTGTTTTGTTCATTGCAATTAGCTGATGTAGCATCTTCTCCCTCATGAATCTACAGTATTTGGCCATGCTTTACAGTGGACCAGAAGTACATATACTTTAATCAAAATACATTACCAAATTCATCCATGCAGGTTTGGTTGTTTCTTTTAATATCAGCCAATTTTATTGGAGGACAAAACAATGAACTAATAAAGCGAATTCTGGTGGTAGAGCGGAGCCTGAAGATGGAGGAGTGCGGCGGGAGCCATCTGGATGAAGGTAGAGATGGGGAGGAGGTGGGTCGAAATGTGGCTGATGAGCAGGTAGACCCGAGGTGCTTGACCTTTTTGAAGGAATCCTTGAACGACGATTGACTGGAGCGGCACGGCGGTCAGATCCTGGTTGGCTGCAGCGGAAGCGTGGTGATTGTATGATGTGGATTAGCTGGGAAGAGTCTCCTGACTTGAATTTTCGCCTAGGCTCCATTTCTTGGGAAAGAATCCTTTCTCTGTCATATTTCATGATGGCCAAGCCAGTAAGAGGACTTAACCAAGCAATCGGCATGACTTTCAGATCATCAGTGTCTAATCCATTAGCTGTCTTCAATCTCCATGGACACCAACTGAGGCACTTGTGTATTTGTGGCAGAACCACCACATCTTCTGTTTTTGCTTTGTAGATTTAGCTCAGATTCTCCACTGTGTCACAATCAGCGTTGCAGAGTCTACGACTTTAGGCTTGTGTTTTTTCTTACGTTGTATTCAAATCTTGTGAAAGCATTTTTCTTTTTTTCTTTTTTTTTTTTGGCTTGTTCTAAAATGTAAACTTGCATATTAGAGCTTAGGATTAAGTTTGAGAAAGCCCCTTTATCTCCCAGCTCCCAACAATAAAGCAAAACACTAGTGGCAGGTAGTTTGTCCTTCCAATTCTTCCATTTTGGCATCTCAAACACACACATATGTCTCAAGTAACAGTGCAACAGGTGCTAATGCAGTGTGAGAATGAGTTGCAGTAAGTGTTGAAAATGTGTAAAAACATATCATAAAGAGTAGGAGAAAGGTGGCACATCCAAAAGATTGGATCCAACCTCAGATGGAAAGTCTCTTGTAGACACTATATTTCTTGAAGAAATACTATATTTCACTATATATTTATAACACATTTACCATGTCAATTTAATTCAGCAAACTGATACAAAGTGGAAATAACAGTGCACCTCCCTCTTTCATGAGACCATATGAAATGGTGCATATGAATATGCACAATTTTTTTGATCTGAGTGTAAAAATATGTCATTCAAAGAATATAAAATCGTATTTTTTTTTCACCATAAAAAGGTACAGTAATATTTGCTGCTGCTTATGTACATTTCTGCAATAAATGTATCTATTTGTATTGTTTATAAGCAGTAGCCGTTTTACCTAATGTGGTAGGTTGCCATTTGGGCCTTGTGTTCATAGAGGTGGTCACTTGTTGCTCTCACAATATTTGACAACACACTGGTTAGGACTAATGGGTTTATTGTTTGGATAATGGGATGTTAGCTGACAGCCAACTAGTATATTCAGCTGGATTCAGAGATTTACCATGACCTGGTCGAAACAAAACACAGCAGTCTCTTAGTTGTGTGTTGTAAATAATTCACCAGATCTTTAACTTTGTTGGCTAACAATAGCATGCTGTGGTATATTTAGGTTAAAATGCTACCATAAGCTACTTTTATTTCTAAGATAAAAATGGTTTAACTTGCTAATGCTATTAGGTAACATGGCTCCAACAGTATGTTAGCAACGGCGTATATAGAAGATGGAAGTAGCATGTGTCTTGTGAGTGTGGTTTTGAATCCTTTAAATCATCATGCAATGTTTTGAAAGCGGAGCTATATACATTGTTTTCTTCTTAATAATTCCTATGTGTCCTTGTTTGGCAAACAATAACAAATCTTCTCATTTGTCCAACATTTCCACAGCAGAAGAATACCGTTTGCCCGAGCCAATCTCCGGCTCGGGGTGAACCTCAGCACACATGTCTTCTGCCGGGTCCAAGCGCCAAAGATCTTTGTACCAAGAAATGCTACTTTTTTGCTACTTTTTCTCTGTGTGAGTCTCCAGATTGAAACGAACATTTGTTTAATTGTATAGCTTTCATTTATATGAGAAAACTACTTGATGCTTGCTCAATCTAAAGCAAATACTGTTGTGTATTTATGTGACTTCCAGAGAAACTTGGTGCATTTTGCAATGCAAAATCAAACAAAGGCAGCCTCAAGACATTGGGTTGCATGTTACCAGTACAGCTAATTAAAAAGCAAACAATTTAACATTGGTAAAAATAGAGAAGATGCTATGGGGCAGCAAACATGTCATTATGTCTTCTTTTTAATATGAACAGATTACATCCTATATCCTCCCCCCAAAATGAAAATCCACGCACTTCCTGACCTGTTTATTTGAGGCTCAGAGGAGACCTAAAGCATCGCTTTTTTGTTAAACCTCAATTCACAATTTATAAAATTCAGCGATTCACCAAACAGAAATTTTTTTCTTCCTCCCAGAGATCTTGAAAACTCAAACCCCTGTGGTTCCTCATCATTTTTTGTCTGGATGATTATAGCTGTATACAATATATACATATATCTATATATGTAGGTGTGTGTGCATGCTCGTGTGTAGGCGTGTGCATGTGTGTCAGTCAGCACATCAGGTCAATAAATATAGAATTCAATAAAAGATAGTTACTTTACTTTTTGTTACCCTCAAGTAAATAAAAAAAAAAAAGAAAAACTTTTGTTCGATGTGTGTTGCCTCAGTCTCATCACCTGCCTTATCAAACTTTGAAGTGATCCCTTGCAAGCCAGCAGAAAGAATTCTGGCAATCCCCTAATGGACTCTGGGTTTGCATGACTTATTCAGCAGCCTCACATTCAGCTTCACACTAGAATTTGAAATAGTTTTCACCCACTTATTTATTCCTTGTTTTGTTCCCTGGGTTGTTCAAAATCATATTTATGATTATGAGAATTTAAAAAAAATTAGAACTTCACATATAATGTTGAGCTAAATTATTGATTCTGAGCTTGTTTTTATTTATCTTTGAAGATGAGCATGACTAATTTGCACAGAAAGTTTTTTTTTTGTTTTTTTTTTTTACCTTTTAGCAATATATAAAAATGTAAATTTACTTTTTCTATCTAAAAGAATGGTTTTGGACACCCAGCATTAAGTTAGATAGTCTTATGCCCTTTTGGAATAACTTAATCTGGGACTCATTCTAGGTTTAATAGACAGTTCAAATAATAAAAAATGAACTAAATATACCAAAATGGTTTTGGTTATCTCTTCTTTTAGAGATATGTTAAAATGTCATCCATATGATAAAAACACATTAAGGATTTTCAGACTTTATTCCTATTTCATTATATCATTTTATGTCCCTTAAAAATAATATTTTAGAGCATTTATCAGACTGTAAAAGACAAATGTAGGCAGAAATGGACAACAGTGAAAATTACCACCCAATATCCCAATGCCTGTGAAGCTTTCATCTTGTTGGAGAAAGGATGATGTAATTTTTATACTTGAAGAGCTGTCTGCAACCAGAAACTGAGCCTGAATGGTTGGGTCTGAGCAAAACATCTTCATAATTTATTAATTATTTTTGTTTTTAGGCCTTACTGACATGTCCATTCTGGTGAGTGTCTAAATTCGCTTTGTTAATATTGTATTATAATTTTTTGCTAAGATTTTGTCCAAGTCTACTCATGTTTAGTTTGTGTTGAGTTCATCTAAGAGGGTAAACCTTGTTTAGGTTGGGCTTCTATTTTTTATGTTTTTAAGTTTTGACAGTGGACATTTGGGTTATTCCACGATTGTGAAGTAAACTATTTAAGTTTTCTAGTGTTATAATTTACAGTATTAGTACTGATGTGTGTTCTGATATGTCCTCTTCAAGGCAAACCGTTGTATGAAATAAATTAGCTCAATCCAGACTGGGTTCCAGTGCTGAATGTGGGTCACTGGGAGGTAAATGCCACAACATCAGACCGACATGTCAATTAAAGAGGTTATATAGCAAGACCATGGTGGTTCAACAAGTGGGATAGCAAGTTACAGAGACTGTGTTTTCATTATTTGCCCCAGAAGAGGTAAATAATGAAAACACAGAAGCGGAGGCTATCGAAGAGGAGCAAGTTGGGGAGGCTGAGGAGCTCAGCAAGGCTGCACACTCTGAAGAGGAACATGAACCATTTGTGTTGAAATATATGTACAGTTGGAAGTGACTGTTTTCTCTCATTTAATAATTTAATGTGGTAAACATTCATGAAACGTTTGATTCAAGCACTTCAAGTTTCATTTTAACAGGTGATGAAATGAGTCATATTTTAAGTAAAAATTTGATATCTAAAATGTTTCAGATAATAAACATAAATATGTAATGAAAGATTATATTTTTAAATAAATATTTTATATTTTTATGGTAAACAATTATATAATCACACATTTTGCAGTAAACTTTTAACATGAACAAGCAAACCAGATGAAAGAGCCCATCTTTAAACATTTAATGTGTAATTAAACATTTCAGAGTAAACAATAAAAGTGACAAGTCAATGTTATGAAATAGATCTCACTTTGAGTAAATATTTGTTGTATTTTACATATTTCAGGTAACAAGTGAACATGCAATGAAATAGATCCTGTTGTAGAATTTCATACAATTGAACATTACAGGTAACAAATGCGATGATCATCTGACGTAATACATTTTATAAAAAAATTTTTTAAATATTTTTGAAATATAAAATTAGTACATAAACTGTGGTGGCATTTTTAGGTACCCCGTAGGAACATACATGTAAAAAAGTTCTTTACTGTTTGCAAGGTAATATAGTAACTGGAAACCAGTTCAGGGTATCTCCTGCCTCCAACTGCTGACCACTAGAAATAGGCACCAGAATGAGGATTCATACTTAATTGGTCATCCATGAAAGTCATCACATTAATTAGTTCTGCATGAATCAGAGTTGCACATTTATTAGTAGAATATCTCATCCATCTCTCACACAGTGCATGCCTCATAAGCAGATGAGCAAATTATTACAGAAATTGTTCTTTCATCCTTAACTTCCCACTCCGCTAAGTGCCTGGTGGCAGCATTTCACTTTTCTCTTTCCAACAATTAAATCCATTAACTGCTTGTCCTGTTCAAACAACATGCATAATAATAAACACGGAGTCATGCAGAAGAACTTAGGCAAGTTTTATTATATATAAAAAAAAACAAAACTAACATAACAGTTATTTATCTGCAATATTGTGTCTGACATATTGCCCTGTTCAGAGCGGTAATGAGAGAATTATAAATGTCTGGAAATCACTTCTAAAAACAAGCCAATGCTTTAACTCATTGCTTTGTAAGCACACAACACACCAGTGTGAAAGGTGAAATATGAGCATACTATTCTTCCTGTCTGGTATTCAGTATCACAGTTGCAGTGCACTGTGTGAATATTCAGGGATTCTGCAGTCTCATTTTCATGGACAACATGCTGTATAACACAGATAAATTCACCTTCTCTTCTTGTGATATGTGATTATTCATAAAAAAAAGTTTCCTTCTGCTGTCACACAAAACAAAACAGGGAAATGTGCACAACAGCTTTCATTAATTGGTTTTAATTAGCAGTCAGAAAAAAGTAAATAGAATATTAACACAAAGGCTAGAAGGTTCCGTGTTCATTATGGAAACAAGAGTGTGTAACCGCTTCATCAGTATTGGGTTTAATGCAAGAGAACGCTGAAACAAACTATAACGTATCTTTTAAAAGATAAATCTAGCCTTTTTGCAAAAGTTGCCTTTCTCACATTTTAGCAATTTAACATCAGAGGCTAAAATGTAGGTTATAACGCCTGTATATGGCAGGACTACTTTGTATCTTCCCTTTAGCTCTAATCAGCTTCCATACTTCTGTCGAAGAAAACATCCCCTTTGCACGATGCTGCCACCGTCATGCAGGAATCAGAGTGATGTGTGCCATTTGCTCCAAAAAGTTCCATAATGTTCTTGTTTGACCAATGAATGATTTTCCTTTCACTTTGCTAATCTGTCGTCTGCTATCTTAGAAATCACTGCAGAAGAATTACGAGTAGCTTTGCAAGCAACAACATTAATGTAGATTCAGGGGATTTTAATTTCACATTGAGATTTTCAAATGATTCAAAAGCTGAAAAGTTCAGTAACATTTGAACACATACATGAAAGGTCACATTGGTTTAAATATTCTTAACAGCAAGTGTTATGGAACATCTTATCATAGTTTTATCAATTATATTGATAAAAACTATCAACAACATAATCCTGAAGATGTAGGGCAAATTTACTGACCACATAGGGATTTCTTTTGTTTTTTTTAAGATTTATGCATTCATCCCCTTGGTTGATATAGAGCTTCTGCAAACTACAGACTTACATAATACCACAAAGTCCATCTCAATTTTCTTTCTCACATTCATTTCATTTTCCTATGTAACTCAGGTAAAACTGCATTAGTCACGGCTCTGTCACGGCCCAGTTCCCTTCTCTACTGGGATTACACTAAAAGCATGCTTTCCAGAAATTCATCTCCGTAATATTTCAGCATCAGATTTGAGAAATTACTGGCATTATTTGACTGATTCATACATCTGATAAATGTATTTGCAAAAAGGCAATGGTTAATGGGCATTGTCACAAATGAAACTTTCTGGAAAGTCAAGACATTCCTACTTGGCATTTCTCTCAAAGTCTCTGAGGCAAATTTTTTATTTTATTTTTTTCCACAAATGTATCTTAACAAAAACACAGATGACAATGCTGAACTCTCAGATGGGAGCCCTGGAAAGAAAGAGGAAGATTGATTTCCTCTTTCTGTCAAAATGAAAAAAGTCTACTTTGAAAGATGAAAGGAAATAGGCTCAAACCAAAAAAAGTCTGAAATACTTTATTTTCCTCAAGAAAACAATGGTGGGTCATTGTGAGGGTAGTGTGCAGGCAAAAATGGGCAAAAAGCTCACCTTGGATTGCAAGAATACAACCGGCGGTATTACACCAATGTCTGTGTGTCTCTGAGGATTTCAAGTGCCGCAAAGGATCCCTGATATTAGAGAACTTTCAGAGAGGGTGTTAGTGTGAAGTGTGAGACAGCGCAGAATGGGATTTAACCTTGACTTTAATAGGGCCTCTTGGGGATGCATGTGTGGGAGCTCATTGCTTTGCTTACTGTTTTTTTTACATAAAAACTTGGAGCACGGCACAGTGGCTCTACACTGCGACAGAAGTAAAGGCTTTACAGGTCAGTAGCATGTTTAATAGACAGAATGCTCCATTTAAAAGCTGAGTAGATGTTTCTTCCCATCACATCCAATAACACTGCGCTATTTTAGTCAAAACTATTTTCATCCTTAAGTATAATTATGTTCTCTGCAGCTCTTTGTTTTTTTTCTGTCACCCCTTCCCCCATTTCTTTCTGTATAGTTTTGAATGTCTTGAACCCACAGTGCACACAGGTCACAGGGTAGTTTAATATAAAAAATTATATATATTTTTTTTAATGTCGTCTAAAGAACATAGAAAGTGTAAAAAAAATTAATTTGGTCATAATAACCCTAAATCAGTTTTTCTTCTAGACTACTGCTTTGTATGTCATGGTGTTTCATCAATGTTCTGTGAAAGCAGGATAGATTCGAATAGTTTCCAGTTTAGTTCTGCTTGTTTGAGAAGCACCAGTTTATGACAAATTCATTTCAAAGACACTTTTACAAGATAGAAAGGTCCAATTTATATCCAGTTATGCAGAAAAATATAATAAAACCTGTCCAGTTCATACAAGTGCAATGCAGTTTTTAATTCAATACAGTGCAGACCAAATTATGTGATAAATATATAGACCTGGCAGTGTTTGTGGCCTTGTTGTCTATACGGTGCCTTGCAAGTATTGACATCACAAAATGACTGCATCCATCCATCCATCCATTTTCCATCACCCTTCTCCCTAACGGGTCGGGCGTTGCTGGTGCCTATCTCCAGCTGCGTTCGGGCGAGAGGCGGGGTACACCCTGGACAGGTCGCCAGTCTGTCGCAGCAAAAATGACTGCAATCACTACTATATATTGGTTTACCACATAAAATCTGAATAAAACAATTTGGAATGATTGCATGATCTTATAAAAAGTTTGGAAATCCTTGTTGCAAGGCACAGCACCAAACCATTTGGTGTTGGCTTGTGATTTCAAGGCTTTTAATGCCTACAAGCAGACGATGGGTGAGCCACAGTGAACTTTGTCTGTGTTCTTAACTGCATCACCGCATAAACAATAAGCTGCAGCCAGCAGAGAGCCAGCAACTTAGATGTATTTTTGCAGTCCAAAAGAAGAGCCAATTCTTCACAGGAATCTTTGATGATGAAAGTGCTGAGGGAAAATTAAGCCAGAGAGACTCAGAGAAAAAAAGGAAATTAGTCTTTCTCGCCTCGCTTGTTTAAAATATACTGCTTTCAAAATTTGGTACTAAAGTATGAATAAAAAAATAGTTTTCTTTGCTTCCTCGCTTTCTTTTTTCAACTTTTTTCCCCCATGATTTGCTTTTTCTTTTTGTGTTGTCCCATGAGATCGTTGCATAACACCGAGCCTCAGATGTCATGAAACGTTTCAGAAAATAACACCTTTAAAATCAGCTAAATAGCCTTCTTGACAATCCACACCTTGAATGTAGTAAGCAGCCGTTTTATTCCTCCTGAAGGAAAGTCTTGACTAAAACCTGGTCATCCTGTGCAGAACCTTTCACTGTTCCACCATTTGCACAAATTTTCTTAGAAAATTTCTGCACCCCCTTTTCATTCTCTGTCCCCTATTCTCTCCTAACTCTTTGGATATGTTCCCCTATGATTATAAATAGATTCTAATTAGCTCTTCCAGCCATGGGCAACAGACGTGTTCATCACTGCACTCAGAAGACTTCTTACTTTAAAGCTTGTGTATAAGCTAGAAGAGTATCAAACCCCCTCAGCTTCAATTTCTCTTTTCTTTTTTTTTCTTCTTTTTTTTGTAGATCAGTGATTAATTTTCATGTGCTTCATCAGTACAGAAAAAAAATCTTCCTTGTATTTTGAGAGTAGTGTAAGGTCAACCTGACCAAGTGAGGAATAGTCACACAAAATCAGAAGTTGACAAATAAACCAGTTTTTAGTTTAGTACTTACCTGGTAAATTAAGCATAATTCTTTCATTTCCTCTCTATGTTTGAATAATTTTAAGTCTCCACATTCAGCACTTGTTCATACAAAAAAAAAAAAGAAATCAATAACCTGATCCACAAAATTTCATATTTTTGATGATGTTCCCAAAATAAACCCCTCAGGATAAGAAACCTATTAGGCTTAACCCTTTTTTCCAGGAATATTGTAATATGATCACGCCCACATCTCCACATTACACCAGAGGACAGTGGCATGTGATGTCTTCTTAATTCTATGCTGAGATCTGGTAGGTTTTTTGTTTGTTTGTTTGGGAGAAATTCAGCTGTAAATACTTGAAAGAAGGAGCAATTCTCAAGATGAGGAAGAGCATATCAGTAGGCTCAGGCTTCATCTCTGAAGCCCTACTTCTTTCCTCATCTTGTCAGTGGTGACTTCTGTGAGCAGTTTACACCAGTATCTCATTTTCTCAGTTCATTACACATCAAAATTAGCCTCAAAGTCTCAGTCAGGATTGGGTCCTTCAGCCTCCTACGTAAATAACACAGGCAGTCAGACTAAATGTGCTGCTCCGCAAATTCAAACCAAAAATGCTCTGCTATCTCGCTAATGACTCATCTTCCTGATAATATGCCTTTTCATAATTGCAAAACATCTCGTATCCCTTGAAATTCTTTGCTTTTCTGACATTGCAGCCTTAAATTTTAATGTGTTTCCGTGGGCTTTGTGAGACAGTGTAGATCATAACAGTGACGTCAAAGTAAAATGATACACTTTTCCACAGTCTGGAAGGTGAGATATGTTGTCAGCATTGTTTAATGTGACACCACGAAATAAAATCAGGTACAACCATTTGCGTTTATACACATATCAAGTCTTGCACATGACAGAGCACAGTCTGATCTGTAATCCAAAACAAGAAAGAGAATCATGGCAAGGTAGGAGAGCCTGTTAACAGAACCATCGTCCCTGCTCGCTACAAATCTGGCCTTCATGAAGGAAATCCATAAGCAAGTTTAAATTAAGGTTTAAAAATAAGTCATGCAGGCAGGAGTACAACCTGCAGAAGCAAAAAGTCAACACTGTGCCCCATATATCAGCACTTCGCATTACACACACAGTTTCAAACTTGTCTCTGAAAAATTTTCCAAAAGGAATTACAAGTGTAATTTCTGCAAAAGGTGGTTCTCAGGGACACCTCATTTTTGGAAATTTTTTTAAAATTACATATTATCAGCAGGCTATATGCTCTGCTTTTTGCTGCTGGATTTTGTGGCATATAATTTGGATTATAATTAAATCCAAGTTATATGCATGGAAACTTGTGATTGTAAAGTGGAATTCACTGAAAACAATTTTGAGGAGTATGTTTTAACACCAGCTAAAAGGTGTTACATATGAGACTGGCACCAAGCCTCAAATGTACATATATTTACAGATTTATTGTATCTGACCATAAAGACAGAATTGAACAATACATTTTCCTCTACTCACAAAGAGATCAACCATCATCTGGTTTCATGTTTCTTGACTCCTTTATTATATTATCATCTGTTCAGCAGGCAGCTGGCCTTTTATTCTGCAACTGCCTTTTACCCTACCTTGAGTACGTTAGTATTACATACATTACTCCCATTAGAGAGGAACATGAACATGAAAAACAGTCTGTGGTTTACGAATCTAATATTAGCAGAATTGTCTTTCTTGTTTAAGGGCAGATACTCTTTCAAGATGCTACTCTTTCTGTTTTTTACATTTTTGTGCAGCCCACTTAGAGATTTTCATTCTCTCATCATGGACATAAATCTTGTATTAATTATGTGCTTTTACTGATGCCTTTAAACCATCCTTTCTTGTTGAGTGGAATTGTGATACTACATATAGCTTTATTTTGGATTGTCTCTAGTCAAACTAATGCATGCAGGCTAAATGTATTTTCATGGGGGCACAGAACAAAAACAGAATGAAAAAGCAAAAACACGACAATATCTTCCTTTAATATATTAAGTAAGCAAGTACTGCAGGTTTCAGGTCTAAAAGTGCTTTTTTTTTATCCTTTTTTAAGATACAACTGTAAAGGTACAAAATGAAATTGGTCCAATTAGTTATGATTTCTGTGTAACCACATATCATCATAAGAAACTGATTTGCCATAATCTCTTCAGCACAGAGGGCTACAACAGGGGCCAGGACCAACACAACAGGGGATTAGGTCCCTGCTGGCCCCTATCTAGAACTGCCCATGAACACCCACCAATAAATTAGTAAGTGCATTTTAAAACTTTACACCCACAAGATGACATGCAAGGCCACAAAAATGTGGGCTATTATCCTCACAAAGTATTTCTTTTAATCGCTCAGTCACTGTATTCTTTTGAAAATGTCCTTACTGTAGAGCCCAAAGGCCATCAATTAGTCTCAACAGCTTGAAAAGAGCTCCTTGAGTGTCTACGTACTGTACCTGGGTGTAATGATTGTGATTGTGCTTTAGCATGCTGAACTGAAGTGACTTGTTTTTGAAAGCAAAATTTGCTTTCCTGTTGTATCTCTAACATGAACAATTGCTTAAATTGACTAAAAGAATACAAATTCTTTTGTACACCTTAATTTCAACCAGCAATTGAAATTATTGAAGTTCAGCTCAGTAAAGGCGGATTATCTTTAACGTCACTGGTGTTTACAAGCTTCTAATTAAGAATGCACAATTTAAGTCTCACATGCCACATGAAAAAGGATTGTTGCTCTGGACAGAAAACTGCCTGGCTTAATTTTTCATGTTACATAGCAAAGAGTAATGTGGTGTGATATAGCTTCTGTTTCCACAGTGGTACAAAGTAGAGTCATACTGCCCTCTGTCTGCTGTGAACCCAAACTGCACTCTAAATATATACAAAAAAGTGTTCAGTGTTCAAATATTGCTTCAAATATTGCTCTGAAGCAATATTTATATGCAACCACATTTGATATTTAACGTCATATATACCATTTGGATTTAAAGGAGAATTTCACTGCGTTTATAGGTCTGTTTAATTCTGATTCAAATAGGTCAATTCTGATTCAAACTGAATCAGAATTGTAGTTTCCCAATCTTCTTTTTAAGTATTTAAACAAGCTCAGTATCAAACTTGGCCATTTTATGCATTTTTAAATGACCCTACTCAGTTGCACATTCCTTTGGAACAAAGTTTTCTATTTTTAATAACTGCACATAATTTTATGGTGCATTTTCCACATACAGCTACTCGTTTTTTCTTGCTTTTTTATGTCTTATATTATTATCTTTGTGTGGATCTGTATGTTATGATTACCCGCCAATTCGCTGTTTTTGCACCAGAAATTCTGGAACAAAATTAATTATCTACAATATTTCAGATGACACCAAGACATGTATAAAAATATTCTGAGTTGTATAAGTTGTTTTTCTACTCCTCTCTCCTTGCCAGATGCAACCAGTAACTCAGTCTCAGAAGAACAGTTCTTCTTTGTATAGGTAAAAGGGAGGACCAAGGCCAGCTGCCGGAAAGGGATGAGATAACAAATAGTTAGCGAACCCCCACTATGGGAACGGGATGAGATGCTCAACTTATCTGTGTATGTGTAGCTTTGGAGGAAGCTAGGTAAAGGACACCTCCCCCTCGGGGCTCTCTATTTGGTTCAGAGTACCCCTTTTTATGTTATGTGTCCTAATTTGGTATTGGGTATTTGAAATGATTCCCACTTCCTGTGTGCCAAGGAACTATTTATGATTCTGTGATTGTTTCAGCCTCCCCAGAACACACCTAGAGTTTGCTATGAGTTTATCTGTGTCATTCTCCACTTGCAAGTGATGTTAAAAGTTTTTGTTCGTCGCACTTTTGCTGTCTCAGTCTCATCACTGGAAAATCTGTGCATTTTAACAGGAGATTTCGGTTTTTATTGATATTTGGACAACCTTTTTTTTCTTAATAAATAAAATTATTGTAAACATGCGTTTTGTTATTACTCAAGCTATCTTTGTGTTCTATTCAAATTTGTTTATTTGACACATAAAAGTGTGACTTACTTATACAAAAGTAACAGAGCTTTATTTCCTAGCTTTTACACTGTACACATTGTGTGAGAATGTACACTTCCTTTGGCTTGTCACTTTGCTGCTGACTTTCCCCATTAAGGGCCAACAAAAACTATTTCTATTTTATTCAGTGCAGTTTGAGTAATTAGCTCAGTGGTTGTTAGTGGTGTAAACACACACTACCACACAGATCATAACTCAGAAAGTAACACCAGTATGTCCAGAGTCAAGAAACACTGGTGACCAGCAACTTGCCATCTGATGTGACTAATAGTCTCATACACATACATACACACTTACAAACACGCACACATACATACACGCACCTACAGACACACGCACACACACACACACACACACACACACACACACACACACACACACACACACACACACACACACACACACACACACACACACACACACACACACACACACTGTTTTGTTACATGTATACTCAATACGAGGGGTTGCTGCGAAGTCAATGGCCCAGCAACCAATTTTCCTGTGACTATGGAGTGCCATGAGACAATATTTTTTTTATGAATCGTTGTTAAATTGTTCACTGAACTGAAATCTTAGTCTTGTTAGAATAATTCATTGCATCTGCATATTATTACTTTATAGCAAATGAGGCTTGCTTCTCTCTCTAAACAATTCTAACATTCATCCATCTCCTTACCCCACTTTGTCCCCAGTGGGGTAAGGAGAAGTGCTGGTGCCTCTCTCCAGCAAGATATTTTGCGTTTAGAGGCGGGGCACACCCTGGACAGGTCATCAGTTCATCACCGGGCAACTCAGAGACAGACAGGACAAACAACTATGAATCCACACCAATTAGAAACCAATGAGAAACCAATTAACCTTAAAGTCATGGTTTTGGACTGTGGGAGGAAGCTGGAGAAAACCCATGCATTCACAGGGAGAACATGCAAACTCCATGCAGAAAGACCCCAAGATGGGAATCGAGTCCAGGACTTCTTGCTGTAAGGCAACAGTGTTACCAACTGTTCTTGGTAACACTTGGTAATTGTATTTCATCTATAGCTGAAGAAGATAGTTAAATAATGTTATTTATTTATTTACTTGCATTGATTGGAAAAGTTATAAAGGTGTACATGTCTACCTGAACTTTTTCATATTTTGAAAATATGATAAACTTGCCCCAAGCTCCAATATATTTTAGTATTTTAATAATGTGACTGTAGTGGAGAATTTTAAGATTACTACATGATTATGAATAAAACAATGCATTACACTATAATGATACTTGTGTAATGCACATACTCATGAGAATGTCTTCTGAAGCTACTTCTCTGGCCTTGAAATTTCAATAGTTATTCCATTGTTTCTTCTATGCACCCTTACCCTCATAATGTGCTTGACTCCCCTAGTAAAAGAAGGTATGTGTGCTTGCTAGCTGTTCTGTAACCAAGTAGATTATCAAACTATGTGAATGGAATGAAACTCTCCCTATAAAATGGTAAGCTGTGTTCTGCTCGAGGCTCTTTCTCCTAACTGCGATCAGTGAACAGAGACTTCGAACGCTGCAAAGCCTTCCAATAAATACTGATTAAGAATATATTCTTTCTTTAGTTCTTTGGGTTTTGAAACAGTTTTTCCTCACTCTTTGTCAAAGAAAAATTTCCACAACATTACCAATGCAAAATTTATTTGAAATTGTACACTGTTTCTTTGTTTACTGAAAAGTTTGTTGTGCATTTGTAAAATGTAGGTCTGAACTTTGACTTGGTCATTGTAACGCAAAAGTATGCTTTGATCAACTACACGATTGTAGCTTTGGTTATGCGTTTAAGGTTCAAAGGTGAACCTCCATCACAGTCTCAAGTATTTCACTGCCTGTAAAATTCTGCAAATGTGTTTCTTTTGGGATTGCCTTGTGTTGTCTCCATACATCCTCTCTAACTCTAACCACATTCCTTGTCCATTATGAAAAAAATGTATCTTCACAGCCTGATGTTCAGGGTCATGTACTGTGGTAATTTTCTGCCACTCATCTTGTGAGTCTACTTGTAACGCATCGGTGTACATTTTTTTCTTTTTTTTTTAACCAAGGCAAAATTTTTGAAAAGTTGAGTGGAATGATTTTATGAGGCAATGCGCCTGAAGACGTTATTCCACTACCTTGTGTTACCCAGTAGGGGGAGCTCTTAGTTTGGCAAAAAGATGCCTAAGCTAAATGCTAAAACAAATTGTGTATTTTTGTATTTATAATATTCTTTTCTTCTGGCGTAACTCAAAAAGAGGTATGTGAGGTTGTGAGGGGCCCATAAAAGAGTAAAATGAACGTAAATAAACAACACCCTCCTCTCTAGCTCATATTATGTGCAGCTGAAAGCCAACCCCTGGGGACTTTTACGAAAGTTAACCCCTGCATGTACAGAGTATACAGCCTATATATGTCTGCCTGGTTGCAAGCTACCTTCACTTGCAATGCAATGCCTGCTGTGTGTGTGCTTGTATGTGTAAATGTAAGTGTGTGAATGGGGGTTGGGTGTGTAGAGGGGACAGAGAGGAAGAAAAGGCACAAGGGAGCAAGCTGAACCCCAATTTGTTCGTGATTTAAACGTCCATGTTTGTGGCGAAAAAAAGAAAACAATCCCTTCGCGTTTTATTGTAATCACAAATCCCGACAGTTGGATTCACTTCTGGCAGCAGCTGCTGGAATATTTTTGCATGAGCTGGAGCGTTAACTATTTGCAATCCAGTTCCGATAAGAGTGAAATCCACAATCCGTCTTTTCGTGTTTTCCCATGCCATTATTTTATTTACTAAATGCCCATATCACTCCGCAGGGTCAGAGAGTATTTTGAAGAAATTGTGAAACGGTCTGCTTCCTATTATTTGTTGTCTAGTCTTATCGATAGATGAATACATTTGCTAAATACTTGAAATGCGTATTTTCTAACCATTTAAATCGATCTAAAAATAATCGTCCGGTCTAGTTCTGCTTGGAGGAGGTGGGTCTATTTTGTTGGGAGCCTAGGGGGGCTGTGCTTCGGTGCCACTTATCATTAGATATGGCCACCGTTATAGAGTACACCGAAGCGTCATCTTCAACTTGGTTTTGTCATGTTTATTGCTGATATTTCTACTCGGTCCGTGTGGCAGACTCAGTGTCATTTTTAGGGAAGCCAATGTTTGTTTTTGCACATTTTTGGAGCCGGTTGTTACTGCGTGGCAGGCTGGTTACGAGAGTCTTCTAACTGGCCGTTTGGTCCCGCAGCTTGTCGCAGCTGAAGAAAATAGAACCAGTTGCCAAGCCAGCGGTCCGTACCCAACATTTGCTTCAGCCGCAGCCATACTTTCCCCGAGGATTCGCATTTGAAGTTTACGGGAAGCTGGCTCATAGGGCAGCCTGAATTTCGGATTTGAGGGCGTTTTGTATGTTGGTGGAGAAATTGCTGCTGGCCGTAGACTTGGGTGGCTAACAGCAACTAGCTGTATTATAACCCGAACTCGACAGCTGTCATTGGAGAAAGGAAAGTGATCCCCCGCAAATGAGCGAGCCAGCGAAGTGCTTTTCCTTTGGATTTACATCAGCCGCTTTTCCGTCAAATGGGCAAAGTTGGGAATACCATTGCAACGCTGGGATATAATGATATGTGCTGTGCATTTTTGAGAACTGCAGTGTTGTTTCATTGGAGAGAGGCTAGCTAGCTCCATTAGCTCGCTAGCTTGCTGGCAAATAAAAGTACGACGTTTCATCCCCCCAGTATTTTGGGACATGAAGAGGATAATTCTCTGTCCATAGGACTGGAAGGTAAGATGTAATCTGAACTTTCTTTCCTATCGCTGTTGGCTTGATTTCTGTAATGAATTTAACCTTTTTGAAGTGAGTCTGAGCCAACATCATCATCATCCTCCAGTCTGATGGAGGGGAGGGGGGATTTGTCGCCGCCTCGGCTTTTCATGACTCAGACTATTGAACGGAACGTTAAATGGAAAGGTTCATTGGTGCTATATAAACCGAAAATGGGTGATTATTCCGTTTCACACAGTGTTCTACACGAACAACCATACACAACGATCCCAAGTTGTCTAAGAGAAGTAGAAATCAGATTCAGCGTCGTTGTGTAATGTAGCATTTTCACTTTTAGAGGGGCATTGTAGTTCTTTGGAACAGTTCCGTTCCAATGAATAGACCTAGCCTTTGTGTGCTGGGCACAATTCCGGATCATCGCCTTCTTTTCGATTGGTCGTTGATTATATGAAAAAAGTTGCATGTTATGCTTCCCGTCCTATTCAGGGATGAAGAAAAAACGCGTTCGTGTGAAATGTTTTGTTGTGGGTTGTAGTTCGGATGAGTTGGTGAACTATCTGCATCCACTGGTAACCTGTTTGCTCCTTTAGCCTTTTTCAGAGTTGTCTTCCTGAAACTAAATCCAGTCAGCTGTGTATGGGCGGCCAGGAAATGGTGGATCAGTTTATACTTTTGCAATTTTTGTTAAATTTGGTCGATGTCAGTGTCTCTTTAGTCTGTACGATCGAGGAAAGGCGACAGAGTTCCTACACAACAGGCTAGCTCTAGCTGTAGAGTTAGCTCCTGTGCAGCTGCTTTGTGCCCAAGATGTGGGTTAACAAAAGCTAACGTTAGCATGTTGTAATTTGCACCTCTGCTGCCCATAGCCGCTTAAAAAAAATGTATCCACTGCATGTCCCACCAGTGCTTGTCGGAATGTTCACATCTAGGGTTGTTTTTTGTCTTGACGTATAGTCGAAAATATATGTAATCCTACCATTTTTGAGAACTGTCTCCATACAGTGCATCGCTGGGTAGTAACCACCTGTTTCTTAAAACATGTTCATGCCTATAATTTTGTAATATGTATATTATACCGTAGTAAACATCAGGTAAAAAAAAATATTTTGTAGAGTTTGACCACTGGCCTAGGCGAGTAGTGGGGGCAAATCCAGCTGTGAAAGATGGTTTGGCTGTGTAATAATTGCTCTTTCAACCCTTCTCATCATTATGACGTGATGCCAATAAAATGTTTTCTCCAATGTTTAGTTCTGCGTGATTTTGTCCCATTCATCAGTCTATAGTCTCATTTCATATCCACATATAGCCATTCCATCTCTTTTCTACAATGTCTTAATTATTGAATGCCTATGAGTGCATATCAGCATATAAACATACTTGAAAAGTTAATTTGTTCTAGTAATTCTATTAAAAAAAGAAGCTGGTCTGTCACACACAGACTATTCTAACCATTTATTTATATTAGGTTTGATTGTAAGGGCTTAAAGCTAATAAAACTTCAAAATATAGCTACTGAGAATACTGCAATATTAAAATCCATTTAAAGAAATGTCTTTAATACAAAAATGTTACGTCATAGCCTACGTAATCGTACAGAAGACTGCTGACCCAACAGTTGTCCAACTCACATTCATTGACACCATCTCTATGGTTAGTAAACCACAAAAGATAAATGCCAAATAAGTTGTCTGTTGAGAGTGCTATACTTTATATTTTGTTGTACACTAGTTTATTTGAAAGTTAAATTGAAGAAAAACGGTTAGTAGAAAATAGTGCACAACCTTGACAGAAGTTTTTGTTTCGGAGAGGTTCAGCCAGCACACGCCAACGTTTTCAGGACATATCCTACATTCCAATCGACAAATTGTTGCATTCAGCTACAGAAAGAGTCTTATCTGAACAAAGGGGAAAAAGGCCTGAGTTGTTGACAACCGGACCAACGTCATCCTTTTCAGATGAAAATAAAGAGTCATTTTTTATTTCAGTTGAAATTTGTTATCCCAGAATCTGAAGGAATTGAGGCTCAGACTCTTTTGCCTGAGGTCCAGGGTATAGTTTTTAAACTCGGTGATGACTTGGTGATCCTTGTCATCTGCTGGTGTTGCAGAAGTGCTAGATAACATTAAAGGAAGCTGGGCTTTCTGAAAACTTCAGCAAAGCTGTAGATTGACACTATTTTCCATATTAAAATTTCCAAAGAAATTAAATTTTTGTTAGCTGTAAAACACAAAAATATCTGAAACATATTCATTTTACTGTTCATAAAAATATTCAAATCCCATGTGTAATATAACTTGCCTATATTCAGTGCTCTTCCTGAGCACCTTTTATGATATGTAATTTCTATTTAATTTGGGTTCTGATTTCTATTGGGCTAGTTGGCACTTATGAAATATGATGGATTATAATCCCATATTGAACCAAAATAGCTTCAAGTGGCCTCTAGCTACTAGAGAATATTTATTGCAGTCAGATAATTACTTTTCCATTATGTAGATTGTAGAAAATCGCTTGAGATCCTTAGTTGTCGAAGTGGGTACAAAAAGGACCCCAACTTTTATTGCCTGTACAAATTGGTGTACAGGCGATATGGAGCATCCCATTTTAGACTGCTACATTTAATACCCCCACAAAAAGTTTGGGATAAAACGACCAAAATGCATCTGTGAAATGGCTAAGGGGCAAATAACTGGTACCCTGAAATCTCTTCCCCCATTCATGTACAAATGAGATTGTAATTAAATGACTGCTTTTGGTAAGTGTACCAGTTTTATAATACATTATTTAAACAGAAATCTATTACATAAAATGAGTTTTCAAGTGCTTATTGTGCTGAATAGTAGTAGAGTTTCAGAGCTATAAGTGGTTGGGTTATTAATGGGGCTAGCTCTTCCGGTAGCCAGCAAACCGACCATCTTGTATGAAAATGGCATTCCATTAATGAAGTTGATGGGTGTCTCTCTCTTTGTTTTCACAACTTCACTGTTTCTTTCATAGCTGTGCAGCAACAGGTGGGGCAAGGGTAGCACTGTGTTGCTCCATTCAAGCAACACAGTTGCAGTTGTACAAACTAGTAGTTTGTACTACATAGTGAAAATTCCAATCGTCCTTATACTTTGTCCTTATACTTTATTAAAAAGACTAAATAATTGGAACAATATATTCAAAATATTTAAGGCATTTAAATCGTACCTCTTTTAAAACCTTTGTGTATTTTGCAATTGTAACCCATCAATTTACAACACTTTTTGCCACAGCACCTTCAGATGTCTTGAAGTTAAAAAAACAAAGGAAGTCTTGTCAGAATATAGTTTAAAACAGTGATTAAAATTCAGCTTTAGGTTTTTTTCGAAATGGTACAAAATCTTGGGTCAGCTAGCAAAGACTGAATTTGTTGTGGTTTCACCATTATGAGAAAAATATTGCGACAGCAGCCCTTCATTGTTCGTGTTGTTTTGGAAACGGACCCCATTTTTCACAAAATGATTCGGTGAACAGTAACAGTCAAATTTGTGCAGATTTCTCCTGTCTGACTTGTGTGTATTGGTTACTTATTCTTTATATTTATGTATTTACAATACAAAAATACTTGAATCTGAGGCTATTACATTTTCATAGTTCATGTAGCATTTTTCGTCAGTGAGTACCTTCTATCTCCAGAAGTAACATCAGAGAATGCATCACAGCTGATGTGCTAAATAGCGAAACATTTAAATAAAATATTTCTTTCACAGGACCTAAAACTTTGGTCTTTTTTTTTTTTATGTAATTGCTCTTTAGTAAAAACAATCTTGTTTGGTATGTGTGCTAGTTATTGGATCAACTTTTGTAAAAAGAATACAATTTTTTGAGAAAATGTGGTCTGTCAGAAGTTTGAAGTACATTGTTGCGTCAAAAGGATGATGATATGCAAAGACCAGTATTTTTTTTTTGTGATCTGTCCTTTTGTTATTCTTTTGGTTATCCCTGGAAATAATTCCAAATACTTTAATTAAATCATGGTCACAGTAAACAAAAACGTCAAAATATTCAATCAGCTCTGTCCTTGGGCATACAACAGCTAATAAAGCATTTTGTAACTAGTTGCACTATGTCCTTTGGTAATCTGAAAAATGAATAAATGGTTTCAAAAAAGATATCTGAGAAAATTTACAGTACAGTGCTGCACAATAAAGAACCTGTTACTCAGTAGTGATTCTGTTTGCACCCAGAAGGTTGGTCTTGTAATCAAGTTTTTTTGAAACCACCTTCATTTCTGTGGATGCAACTTTTTTCTTTTTTTTTTTCATGTTAATGCACTGACTGTATCTTTGGCAAGATATTGAATGGGGTGTCAGATCGTTTTTAACAAACTAGTAGGGAAGCTGTACTTCAACAAAGTCACATCTGCTGCAGTTCAGCTCCTCACCTGCATCTCACGCATCCCGTCAAAGCTGACTTTGACAAGCTGACTTTTTCGTTGTATTTTTTTTTTTAGTTGGCATTCTGACTTTACACTGTGTCACAGCAATACAGTGTACAAATTAGTTGCATTTAAAACATTTCAGATACCAAATTTTTATTTATGTTCAATTGTATAAATAAAATGTATGTATTTACTACACAGTGATGGGATAGTCCTATAAAGAGATTCTGCCTCAAAACAGCATCTCTATTTTCACGTGCCGTCATCACCTTGAGGTGCCATCATTGTTTTGATGTGGACCAGTCTCTCCTGTTGCAGACTTACCCTTACCTTACCACACCCAACATTATACTACTTATGAAAAATAAATAATGCTAAATAAATAGCACTTATACTTTCACTTCTCAGTTTCTGTGGCAAATTTTAAAATGTCTGGTGTGGGGATCTACTGCTGTGAGACTCCACCAGGCTGACTACATGAATTCCAGACGGTTCCATTTCAGAGTCATTTCTGAATATCTTATTATATTTGGGATATAAAGTAACACTGCCTTAGCAAGAGTGTTATTGATTTAGAAAAGTTTATTTCCTAAACTTTTCTAAAGATTATATTTATTGTCAAAAGTAATATTAGTTTACTAATATTAGTATTATTAGTTTGTACTACAGCACAGATTGATAAGATTACATTGTCCGTTTTGTAAAATGAGTTCAATGTACGCAAAACCTACATATGTAGTTTAATTCTATGAATCTATAGCACCAAATGCTAACTTACAGTACATTTAAAAACTGATCCTCATCATATTCAGTAATGGAATTAGTTTTAGTTTAAATTTAATGTTAACTAATTTAATTAATTCTAACATGGCCCATGTAGTCGCATTCTGATCCACTTATCTACACTTATCTACAGTGCAAATGTTTTTTTTTAAAGTTTTTTTGTCTCAGCTGGCCTTTATTTGAGAGTGGTTAGACCAGAAAGTAGATAATGAGAGGGGGGGGAAGACATGTGGCAAAGGTCATCAGGCCAGGACTCGAATCTGTGTCGTCTGCATCGAGGATAAGGCCTCCATATTTGGGTTGTACTTTGCTCCTGTGCCTCCACAGCACCCCAATAGTGCAGTTTGATCCTAATTGGTGCAAAGTTAGCTTTGGTCAGTATGTCCTTTAGCTGCCTGAACTTTCTTTTATTAACTTCTGCTCTGGCTACTTTTGTTGACCTCTCTAAGACAAGTGGTCAACCAACATTCTTTTGTCTCTTAAACGTTTTACACATGATGCCAGGGTGCATTATACACTTGGCCTAATTTGAAAGGTGATTTCTGAAAAATGATATTCTTCAAAGTGTAATGTCCTTTCTTAAGTAAGCCATTGTGCGCATCACTGCAAAATTACAATTTAGATTATAGTAACAAACAAAGGCAAACATAAGGTTAAAATATACGAGAGAATAATACTATATTAAAAAAAAAAACTTAAAGTACAGATCAGTGAAATAAAAGCTTATATATATTTTGGGATGAGTGCATATCATTTGAAAACTAGATAATATTTATTACCTTTGAAGGATTGGATTTTTTTTTTTTTTTTAATTACAATAGTGTTGGTGTTGCTCAGAGCAATTGTATCCATTTACTAATAAAATGGGGTTAAAAAGATATCAATCAAGACAATGTACAGAAAATGAAGATTAGGATTAAGAAATTGTGTTCTGGTTGAGGTCAGGTACAATCCTGGGTCAGCACTGGTCACATTTGGGACTTCATAGTGAACTGACTGAACAACTGGGTTCCAAACCTATCAACAGTCTCTTGTGAAACACAGGTTAATGTCTGCCAATGTGGCATTGTGTATTCCTGAAATGCACATTTTCATTATAAATGTTCTTTAAATAGCCAAAATAAGTATTAAAGATTTGTAGCTGCTCATTTTTTTCCATGCTGAACAAAACTTTGTTGCATTACCAACCTTCAAGACATTAGCCTCATTCATATTTCAGAACAAAAACAAAAGTTAGCTGAAGACTGCATGCAGATGAACATGCACTTATTATTTGAGCATGATTAAAATTAAATAGATTTAAGAAATTAATTGTGTTTGGTTGGTTGATGTTTTTTTTAAAGGTCACACATGTCTGGCCATCTTAAACGTTTTGATTGATATCTTTTTAACCCCATTTTATTAGTAAATGGATACAATTGCTCTGAGCAACACCAACACTATTGTAATTAAAAAAAAAAAAAAATGTATGGCCAGACATCATGTATGTCTGGCCATACATGATGGCCCATGTCTGGCCATCATGTATGGCCAGACATGGGATGTTTAAAGACGGATGCAAATGGATCTGTCTTCCACTTATGCAGGTTTGCCTCCAAAATAAATTCGCTACAGAATAACTAATTGCGTATTATGGACCTGTATCTGAATGTGTCATTATACAAACAGCTCTGGTAATCATCACAAAAATCAAGTGAATTATTTTGAATAGTACATATTTCTGTAATGTACATTTACACAAGTGTTTGAAATGCCTTTTTTTTATTATTATTATTTGAAAACTCCCACTATTTATATAAGATTCATTTTAAAGAAAAGATAAATATAAAAAGAATAACATGGATAATGAAATATTTATTAAACTGTTAAGTCCCATGCTTTCCTTCTTTGAGTCTTGAGCTGTAGTAAAATGTTTTTAGCCTAATCAAAAAAAAAAAAAAAAAAAAATCAGCTCACAGTATGATTTTAACTCATGAATTCTTTATTTAAAGGTTGGAAGGCATCAAAAATAATTCTATTGTACAGTAAAAGTTAGTAAAAATGTATACTGCATTACATAAATATTATGGCATTGTGAAAACAGCCATCAAGAATTTAAAAAGCAGAGAAAATAATAGTGACATAAAGAGACACTCGAAAAACTCATGTGTCCTGTAGAAAATCTATTTTTCCAGATTGGGAATTTTAGAGAAATTAAAAAGAAAACAAAGGATTTGCAAGAAGTGCTGGCCGTGTGGTTGATTGTGGTTGACAGTGCTTAGATCCGCCGGTGGCTCTGATTGGTTGATTCCAGTTAGCACAGGGAAAAGGCAGAGAAGCTACATTTTTCACAGATTTTCTATCTCATACCATACTACCACAAGGTCACATGGTGACAGTTTCCAAAATATGTAAAAGTTACATACTCCAGCTTTAAGAGCATAAAGAAAGGCTGTTTCTACTGTGCACATTGTCAGTTGAAGCACCAGAAACCCCTAAAAAAACATTAATAACAAGAAGAAGGCCTGAGTATTAACCATCATGTTCAGTTTACTGCCTCCTTCTCTACCACCTGCTATATGTGACACATTATAATTAACAACTGGAATGTAAATTTAAGCAAGTACTGTTTTATTAACATTGCATAAATGCAAATATGGTGAAATAGCAGTAATTGCATATATCAAAACTGGAAATACAGCAGTTTATTTTTTCTGTTCGAGCGCTGGTGTTAAACAAGAAGAAATGCATATTTGCACATTTAGATTTTATAACTTTGTTTCTACTTTGTGCAAATGGATCTGTCTTTCACATATGCAGGTTTGCCTCCAAAATACATTTTTTACAGAAATCTGTTCAGTACACGGACTGTATTAGATGGCTGTTGTTCCCACCCAGCCACACCAGTTGACACTTGATGCTTAGTAACAGAGAGTTTGCTCGTCTTCCTGGGATGTAATGAAAACTTCTCTAACTGTTTTATGACATTTGTTTTCACACCCTTGAATCCAACAATCTCCAACCATTGTGGTCCTCTTATGTGCGATCAATGAGGTGGAGAGCTTCCATTCTATCAAGATGGCAACTGAGCACCTGGATGTAGGAGTGACGTATTGTGGGAACCATCTATTCCAAATGGTGTGGCACAAAAACACTGTACATCACTGGAAGTGCACCAAACCCACAGTAAAAGATTGTGGTAGCATATCATCTTTTGAGATCACCTTTAGGTAGATCTTGATTATCTATATAAAGCAGAAGTTGAACTTTTATTTTTCAGCATTTTGCGGGCTAAACATAAACCGAAATCAACAGCGAAATTACTTCAGGAGAGGACATTTGAAGGTTTTAATTGCCTCGTTGAAATTCAGAAGTAAATCTGACCGGAGACCTGTGAGGTCACCAAAAGAGCTGTAAATAACTGCATAGATCACAGAAACTAATTGCTTCATAAATGTTAAAAATGTTGTCTAATCTGCATATGGATGTTTAAATTAGTGTAATTTTGTGTGCATTTGGGAAGAGGTACCCCACACATACACTTTATTGGTAAAGTTTTATCAAGTACTATGTACACTCATTCACTTGTTAGATTTTACTATAAAAATAAAAATCCTATGATTTAGCAGCTTATGTAATCAACTTTATGATCTTCACTTTCATATTCCTGTTGAAGTTTCCACTGTCAAGCCCATTTGTCTCGACAGTGTTGCCTCACTTCTTTGAGTTTGTTCATTTCACAGCCTCCTGGACGTCCAGTCAAAGCATTCCTGTCTAGTTTAGTCCTGGACTTTGACTGGACCACTGCAACACCTTGGTTATTTTCTTTTTTCACTTCTATTGTTATGGATTTGATGCTATTTTTAGAGTCAAAATCTTGTTGCATGACCCTTTTTAAGCAACTTTCTGTTGAACAGATAGTTGTCACTGAGGTGTAGAACACATGCAGGAACTGGTTCACAGTTGTTCTTTTGTTTTAGGAATAAATGCATTTCCACTGACTGGGAAACGTCCCTTCATGTTCTGGTGGTCTTAAAACTACTGCCTTTTTATTAATGAACCTGCAGAATGTTTTCACTCTTGGATATTAAACCAGATCTGGCGAGACCAGATTCCTCAAAAAACAACAAATTATTATACATCAAACTGGAAGGTATTATTAATTTATCCAGGTGAAACAAATGTATCTCTGTGATTAAAATCTATATTAACAAAACCTCATATATTGAGGAATCAATGCTGAAATATAAACAATATAGTAAAAAGTCTAATTTGTGCATCTTGTTCTCTGTGGTGAAGCTTTTATATTTTGGTCTTTTTGCCACTGCTGTCTAGCTTCATGTGTATCGGTTTTCAGACCTTTTAATCTAGATAAATATTTATTAAGTCAAAAAACACGACATACAGAATGTGAAGAGTGGTTTTGGGTAACGGAAAAAAATCATTGGGACTCCACTCCCCACCATCCAGAACATTGCACACAGACGCTGCTTAGCCAGAGCTCACCAGATCCACTCCGATTCCACCCACCTCTCCGTGGTTTGTTCATCTAGTTGGCATCTGGCAGGAGTTTCCGCAGCATCCGCTGTAGAACAGCCAGACTCAGAAATAGGTACCTCCCATTGGCCGTCATATTGCTCAACACCAATAATCCCCCCCAATAAGGCGGTCTGACACAGCTACGTTATACATATTTAGCAATGCATTATTTATATGTATTTATAGGCAAATCTGTGATTTTTCTTGGGGGGGAGGGGTTCTGCTACATTGCATTGCCAATTTCACTATTGTCTTTCTGCAACAATAAAATAAGTCTGTCTCTGACATCTGTTTAAAAATTTTTGTCTATAGTTTTTTCAAAATATCAGAAAGGTAAAACAGAACTACTTTTAGGTTCTCCATTCACCCTTCTTGTTATCCACCTTTAGTTTTACACTCACTCACAGCCTGAATGAGCCACAAACATGTCTCAGCATGCATCATGCTGTTTTTTTCTAAATACCTTCATATACCTGTGCTTACTGTGACTTTTATTTTCACTGAAACTGAAAAAAGGTTTCATTCCTCCAACTGTAAGAACATCCACCCCAAATATTGATGTTGCTGTGAGCCTGAATTACTTCTGTAATTTTCACTTGTCAGGCCAGGGATCTGTTGGAGCTGATGAAACCTAAAATTGTCAGATTCTGGTTGCCAGCTGGTGCATCTCTAGTAAAATTGTGTTGCAGTGGTGATGAAAACTGCCTAATTATGTTGACTTTTACACAATGTCTTTTAATGCCAATCACTACCATTATGCTTAAGTGCATGAACTTTAAGGACTTAACTGCATGTTTGAGATTAGTGTAAAATTATGAACCAAATCTAATGTTTTATGACAGTCATTAAAAAATATTCAGTTTTTTGCATCCTCAAAGTAACATTGAAATTTGTGGTGGTGAAAAATGTTTCCTGGTTCACTAGCTTTTGGGGTATTGTGTGGTATGTATTTCCCACACAGTGGCAAAAACATTGCTTTGATTTAATATATTGAGGCTTGTATCGTGTGAATAGATTTATTTTCCATCCCTTGCTGTTTTCTTACTATTTGAAATTCTGGTGATTTTCAAGTAGTATACTTAGACCTACGAAGAATTAGATCCATAGTATGTTGGCTTCCATTTTCTAATTTTTAAAACTAACTTTACTTCTTACTGTTTCAGAATGTCATCAGAGGATAGAACTGTGGAGACCTCTGACCAGGGACCCTCGCCGTCATCCAGCAGCGTAGGGGCCACGTCCACAGGAAGTCCTGCCAATGCAGACAAGCGACCACGTGGCAGGCCGCGCAAGGATGCTGCTGCGGCCACCATCCTACCACAACCACCACCCCTATCTACTGCTAAAAGCAAGAAAAAGTAGGTGTCTATTGTAGTACCAGTGTTCAAAGAAGTAACTTTATGTTTAGATCCTCTTAAGAAATTACTTTCTCATCAAAATGATGGAGCCGCTGTGTCAAATCGAAAAGCAGTTTAGCAGTACCGTCAATATTTCTTTCTATTTGGTGGTTAATTTTGGTTGCATGCCTGGAAGTCTCCGAATTAATGTGGATAAAGTATTGTTGGAATAGATTGTAGTGCAGATTGACCTCGGTTTTATATATCTATGTAGTTACTCTAATTGTTCCCTTTCATATTTTCTACTGGAAATAATATGAAATTTTCTTCTGGTTAATCTTTTCCATTAAGTCTTGATGAACCTTTTGGGACAGACAGACCTGACCTGATTGTCAAGCCTGATTGCAAATCAGGCTTGATAAGCCTGATTGTCAGGTCAATGAAGATATATTGTATTGCACTTATGGGTTGCATAAGTTTGTAATGGGATAAAATAGGTAACTTTGGAAGAAGCTTTCAAAACTTCATTTCGATCTTTGGCAGGGCAACACATTTTGACACACTCTGGATATGCTTGTGATATAAATTTTGAAGGCAAATACACTTTACTGCAGAAAATGTGAAGCTTTTTCTGTAATTTCATGATTTGCATGGTATCAAGAATGTGTAAATATGTGTGAAGAGTACTACATGTGAAGAGTTGTAGCTCCTTTATTTCCAGTAATTCCAGTTTAAATGCTTTTCATGGGGTACTGGTAGGGTGTTACATCTCTGACTATCATAGCACACACTATGGACTAGGACTGCTCTGTAAAATGATGCCGTCTAGCTTCTTAACTCCTAAGTCTGTCCTCTCAATCAATCTTAATACCCTGTTCCCAATGGATTGCTTAATCTGTAAGCATGCAGATGATGTGTCAATGCCCCAGTGGAATGACAACTTTAAACAGAGTTAAGTTGCTTGATCTTGATCATCTGAAAATAAATAGTCATTCAGCAAATAAACTTCTAATGATCACTGTTGCTATCTTAGTTGGAGGTACATTCAGCTCAATGTCCACGTCTGTCCAACCTTCCATTGTCTAACCCTGTGGTCATAACTGTGGAGCATTAGATTCAGCTCTTATCTCAAAGCCATTTATCTGCAGTTCGGAAACTCACTTCACATTTTAAAATGTACAATATGTAACAAGGAGGATTTTGGATATTGTTCTCATAAACCTGGTTGTTGGAAATTACTCGATTTGCCCACGCTTCATCTGCTGACCGGTCCATTTCAGAGCTGCATGATCCTGGTCTGGTTTTCCAGGCAGCACTGTGCTTGCTGGGACTACTTACCACAGCATTATTTTCACCTTTTTTTTTCTCTCCCTGTGGTGGGACTGTGAGGAGGGTGGTGGGGGGGATTTGTGCACGATATAGGATTGAGCCCTAGTCCTGAATGTTTTTCAGTGAAATAACTGGCAGCCTGAACACTGAAATCTTATGCTTCCAGTGTAGATATATATAATTACTGAATGTTGTGTGGGAGGCTATGTAAAAATATAACCACAGTTTACTACGTTGTGGCATACTGTACTGTTTTTTTTGTTTTTTTTTATGTAGCAAAATTGGTATTTAGTTAATTTGCAATTAAAATCCATGCAGATTACATCCCATAAAAAGCTAAGGAGGATTTGTGAGCGATGTGCAAAATGAAAAAAACACAGACGCTATATCAAAAAGATGGCAGTTTAATCCAGAAATATTTGGACATCAATACACAACGATAGCATCAAATGTTAAGACCTAGAAGATCGTGATGATTCACTTTTCTTTTGTGAACCTCTGACAAGTTGTTACTACAGCAGGGTCCAGTCATTGTTTGTTTTTACCATGACTATATTGTGATTTTGAGTTCATTTATTTATTTTTTTAATATGCCTTTATTGAGCAAAGCCAGTAGTGGTGTGATTTCTTGTCATGGAGCTGAATGTATTTTGTATGTTTTGGTGGGGTGGGGGCATTGTCTTATAAGGAATGCCATTCTTTTGTCAACCTCGAGTAGAGTCCCTCCACCATTGTAAGCGCACCATTGTAAGCAGGCCTTAAAGACTCGTAATAGATGCACTTAAAAAATTTTGCTCACAAAGGAACATTTATCTATCTATGTACAAATTAAGACTGATGTTGATACCCAATATTATTAGTGCTGGTGTGGCCGACAACCAATATTTATATTTATTGTAATATTACCACTGGCACACAGTGGTGAGAAAAGTATTTGCCCCCTTCTTGAATTTCTAAATGTATGCATGTTTGTCACAGGCAAAACTTTGGATAACATTGCCATGTATAGTCTGTGACTAAAGTCTGATTAACTTTTTAAAGGGGAAGTATTATATAAAATTGAAGTTTTTGAGCTTTTTGTCATGTTATAACGTTATTCTCTCATCAGAAACATGGGAGTGTTGAATCTTTCATCCATGTTTGAGAAATCCTTTCATCTTTCATGTCAGCCAGTCAACGTGGGGAAGACCGAGCACGGCATTTGAGGATAAAGCTCCGAACTGCAGTTTCCAACCCAAACTTCTTGCCCTCTCTCGCAACTCTCCCACTCCGCTCCTTCAGATTACCCAGCAGCAATTGGCAAACACCTGGTGGAATTGTGCATCTGCTGAGCTCACTAAGGAGCTTTTTAAAGTTATTAAAGGGTTAACATAGGAGCGCTGTTGCGATGACTTCTATCTCTTTATTTATTTATTTATTTATTGTTGTTTTTTTAAGAGAGAGCCCCGATTTCAAGGTGTTAATTTATGAAGTCAGTTTTCTTAATTTTCTAACAGTACAATAAAGTACAATAAGAAATTGATTGTGTTATGAAATGGCACTCCAGGCCTGGAAAATAAATAGTATTCCCCCTCTAATATCTTTCACTGCCATAGAAATGTGCCATATAAACATTTATTTTTCAGTTTAAATTCAAAAATATTTTATTGAGCCCAAAAGGAAATTAAATGTTGCCACTCATTTAAATAAAGAGTTATTCTAGATGGTGATGGCTGTGGACAGGAAAGATGTCCTATCTGTGTTACAATTAATTTTAAGATCTCTATAAAAACATTAAAATACTAACATCCTGTTCACCATAGTTGCCTATTAGTGGTTCTACAGTGAATGTTTGAAATAATTTTAATCAAATTAAATCTACAATAAAACTGGAAAGAAACTTTAATATACAAGAAAGTTTTAATGAAATAAAGTGTGTTTATGTTGGGAAAAGCATTGTGCTTTAAAGGTCACAAGGCTAAACGAGCCTCTCAACAGGGGCTAAATGGATTGACTTGTCTGTGTGTAATTTTTATTTTTTTTTTCAGAACAATGAGAGTTTCAACCTCACCAAGATATTCATTTTCAGTGGTGTGAGTCATTTTTTTTTGGTAATTATGTTTTCAGACAAAGTTTCCTTGAGGCTCCTTCTGTCATTCTTGTGATTAAGGTTTGCTTCCCATGGAAGTCATTTAGAGGGAGGGGTTGATTTGGCATATAGCCATTTGTGATTTTTCTCTCCAGTGGCACTGAAGATTACCCCACCACCCCCAATCTTTTCTCTCTCTTAATTTTGCATATCTTCCTGAGCACATAAGACACATTGCTCACACTTGGACTGTTTTTGGCTCTCCCCATATATCATGCGAACAGTGGATGATTTTTGGTGTTGTATTTATGATCATTGTCATCTCAGTATTCTCACCTTTACCATAAATGGTGTTTCCAGAATTAGCTTGGCTGATTCTGTGGTGGTAGTTGCTGAGAGTATTTGTACTGTTTATTAAGAAGTGTGTTAGTGTGTTAAAGTCGAATATGCAAAATATAGTGTTTTATTGTTGACTAGTATACACCTACCTATTCTTTTTTTGTTTGTTTTTTTTCACTTTCAATTATACTACAGCCAGAGTAACCTGTTATGTTGCTTTCCTTGATCAACACAAAGTATAGTGTACAGCTAGTAAATTATTTTTTGAAAGTTTTCATAAATAAATTTCTTTCAATGTGCTGTGTATTTTATTCATCTTCCTTTTACTTGTCTACCTCTAAATTAATCTCAGGTCAAGTGATTGCCTTCAGAAGTGACCTGGTTCTTCAATATTACATCCATGTGTAAGCTAAGGGTGCATTCACACCAGCCCTGTTTAGTCTGCTTTAGTTGAACTCTTAATTTGTTTGCCTAGAAAATTTGGTTCATTTGGGTTCAGTTGAAGTGAAGTCCTGCGTGGTTCCAGTTATGTTAAGAGACCGTTCCCAAAGCAGGAAGGTAACTATTGCACAGGGCATTCTGGTCAAATCAAAACAAAACAAAGCTGTTTGTCTAGCGTTAGTGAGAGAAACGGTTCGTAGTCTTTTACAAAAGTGAAATCCTACAAACTGATGGCACTTCAATTTTGTTTGCATTTTGTGAGGAAGGAAGTTGTGCTTATTCTCTTCTTCAGAGGTTTTTGTGTCATTTCCGAGGAAGACAAACAGGTTTTGCAAAGGCTTACATTAGTTCGAAACAGTACGACGTGAAAGCAAAGAGCAATGTCTGAAAATGTATCAAATGTTGGAATTTTGGTCCCTAGTCGAACCTACCGTACTATTGGGTGTGAAACATCCTCAACCATAGTGCATCTGTTCTGCTAAGCCCCAGAGGACTACTAGAGAATGTTATTGTGCCAACATCATCATGAAGACCATGGAACAATAGACATCTCAGGGATATGAAGTTGTGGGAAAGTTTAAAACCTTGAACGTCTTACAGATGATTCCTCAATTCATCGTCTCAAAGTGCAAAGTGTATGGATTTTACTTTAAGCCTGCCAAAATGTGGGTATGTCCATAAAAAAACTTAATGGGGCCTCTTCAGAGGAGAAGCCACTTATGACTGAAATTATTGAACATGTTACTGAACATAAGTTCTATTGATATTGTTCAAGTGTCAGTCACCATTCTATAGAAATATTGTTTTGAAACACTTGTGGCTTGCTTTATATCTGTTCATATTTAAGTAGGCCATGAGTGTGTATTTTAATCACAGTCATGCCCACACTCGTGCATTTTAAACACACACACATTACTCTCTTTTTGCCTACCCAGCTTTGTCGTATTTGTGGTTGTATCTTGGGTGCAATGCATTATAAATTAATAGAATAATTCTGTTTATAACTAGCTGTGGATTATACATAAAGACATCTTTTGATTCTCACAAGTTCACACTGTGCTGCTGGAAATAATTTATGTGGATACTTTCAGTGGTGGTTTGTGGTGTTTTCCATTGTGTTCATGTTGATGAAAACTATTGCATCCCCTGTTACTACTCAGCCTCTGCCTTGCCCTGGGCTCTATTACCTCCATTAAACCACCTTGGCTATATTTAACTAATTCATAACCACATCACCAGCTTCACTTCATTAGCCAACCTCTGTTTTTTATTCTTTCCCCTTTTGATTTCCTCTGTTTGTTTGTGTCTCTTCCTTGCTGTAGGGGTCGCACCAGGGGAAGGGTTGTTGTGGATGAGGAGGACAGCATGGATGGTACAGAGATAACGGAGACCACAGACCCTCAGGATGCAGGTAAGACTTTGTAGTCCCCCTTCTTGATCTATTATGCACACATTGGTTTTAGTAAGCTTCAACATCCAGGCAGCCCTTTGCCAAAAGTGCATCAAAAAGTGTGTCAGTAACGGTAGCAGAGTCCCCTCACCAGTACTCTGGTGTGGGGACTGGTGAGAACTATGAGTGAGAGCTTTTTCTTAGCACCCCGTGCTTCGTCTTTAGGGCTATAATTGAAAGGATTTAAATGGAACTGCAATGGTGCTTTGGGTGTGCATTTTTTCTTCTCTCTCCACTTCCATCATTCCTCTTGCTCTGAGATTGGCATTGAGGTGCAGTGGGAAAGAGCCCAAGGCTAATGCCCTCTAAAAGCTTTTTAAAATCCCATCAGTCTCCTCAGACCCATTTATGTGCTTTTTTATGTGTACATCACATCACATGACCAGGCCTTCCATTCTCATACATCTTCGTGCTTCGCTGCTGCTGTGCCTGAGATATTGGGAAATTCAGAATCTATGAACTGGCTTGTCTTTTGTTTTACCTCAAACAACAGTCATTTTTTATGTTGCGAACAAAACAGTTGGTTTATTTTTTCTTTTCTGATTGTGGGATTAAAAAAAATCAAGAACTACAGTGATGTAATAAATAAGAATATATTTGAAAAAGTACATTTATTAGAAAGTGAAATGTATTATGGATGTTTTTTTTAATTTAGTGATGTATATCTAACATTCATTTCTGCTATGTTTTAATGCAGTTTATGAATACCTAAATTCAGTTTCTCAAAATGTACCCCTTCCACACTAAGCCACAGATGAATATTGCTGTGGATTCTGACTGTTCAGAGTGCTTGATGCCAGCATAGGCAGAGTTTTCATTAAATAACAATTATCAGTGATTGCTTTTAAGCTAAACCAATTAAACTAGATCTCCTCCCTCCCAGATTTTACTAAATCCATGTTGAAATGCTGTGATAGGTGCTGATGTTCTTAGCAGGAAGAGGGGCCCCTATCTCAAATTCTCCTCAAGGTCCCATACAACGTGGGACCAGGCCTGCATGATGAGCTGGACCTGCTGCACTTTGCATCTTCTTGCTGTATATAGAGGGACAAACAAGGAAATTGAATTTATAAAACCAAGCTTTTCCGTTTTCTTACTGTTGAGTTTTTAATAAGCACTACAGAGACTATTTGTTTTGGCTGCTACAGCTTTAAGGAGCAAGTTTTTTGTTTGTTTTTTAAATCACAGCAAGGCCTGGTGTATTTTCTTTTCTTTTTTCTTTTTTTTTTGATAAAATTAAGCAACACTTAGCCTGGCAGCTTTAGCTTGGCAGCCCACCAGGCTTATAATACACACAGGGAAACCCTAATAGTAATAGAAAGTTGAGTGGAAGGAAAAAACTGGTCCATAAGCAACAGTGATGACTGCACGCTTAAGGGGATTACGAAGGAGAGGCTATTTAAATGTTTGTGGGAGATTCACAAGAGAGTGAATTTGACTGGAGTCACAGATTCAAGAGGCACCACATAGACGTATTCAGAATATGGGCCACAAATCTCACATTCCATATGCTAAGATACTCCTGATCCACAGACAGAATCAGAAATGCCTTAACCAGGCTAAAAAGACAAAGGATTGGATCAGTGATTTGGGATGCCATGTTATCTGTTGGTGTTGGCCAAAGCCAAACTCAGCCGTCTACTAGGAAATTTAGAAAAAAATATTCTTCCCTCTGCAGACAAGCTCTGTGGAGCTGCTCATTTAATTTCTTGGCAGGGCTTGGTGTATACCCATGCTGCCAAAAGACACTGTGCTTGATTGTCCAGATTAAAGTCAAAAGGAGGAAACCAGCCCCAATAATGCAGATGAGCTAAAGGCTGCTATCAAAGTACCCTGGGCTTCCTAAACACTTCAGGTGTGTCAAAGGCTGATCGCCTCTATGTCACCGCATTGATCCTGGATTTCAAGCAGAAGGTTCCCTGGCCAAGTGTTGAGTGCTTAAGCTGTACCACAGATGAACATAGTTTTACTTTTAAATGAATTATGGAAATAACCTTTTGTTAATATTGTTCTTTAATGAACTGTGCCTGTATGTAAAAGATATTTGAATATTTATGTCAAAAACTGTTTCCTGCACAACTCTTTAACTGTCTTGATTGTTGAGCTATTTGGATGTAAAGATATTTAAATTGTCAGTATGAAATTTCACATGATGTCACTGAATGTTTGCTGCACTGACCTAGTGAAGTGCTACTTCTAAGTAATAATACAGATTTTCAAGTTTTTTGAATTGAGTCATTATGTAATGGTATTAAACACGGCATATTGTCAGCCTTAACATAACTCATGAATAAGCATTGCTACTTGAGAAATGTTTGTTTTCTGTGCCTGACTTGTGGATTAGCTGTAATCAATGCTTGAGGTTTTGACCTCAAATCTGACTTCAGTGCAATTAACCTGCAATAGTATTGGTATGTCTTAATATGTATATTTGTAAACCATGATAAGTTATTAGTAGATATTTGCATAACTAATTTCTTGGTTTTGTTGTTTATTTCCACAGAAACACAAATCCAGCCAGTGGAGACTGTGGAAGTGGAGACCACTGAGGCGCCAGAGGAGGAGAAACGCCCTTCCCCTCTGGCCCAGAGCCCCCCAGCAGAGAGTTCAACAGGACCATCTGTCCCGGCAAGTGGAGAAATCAAAAGCAGGTCAGTAACACAAAACTTTGCCTGACTCACAGTTAATATTGGTTATATGTATGCAAATAAAAAAAAAAAAAGTGTAGTTTGTCCAGTGAAGAATATTGGTTTTTGCGTGGTGGATGCAGTCCGCTCTTCCCAGGTGTCACTTTGTTAAAGGCTGTAATCAATCTCGTAGCGTGTCTGTACCATTGATGTTAGTGACTGAGGTCAGATCAGCAGCATCTCCTGGGATCTTATTACAACAGCGCTTTGTCATTTGAACGATGGCGTTCTTCTTAAGAAATTTGAAACATTTTTATGTTCAGATGTGTGTACAATTATGTTTTTTGGTTCAAAGTGGAAAAAGAGAGCCATTTAAATGTCTTTTGCCAGAAGTGAGAATGTTTAAATTCATGCTGAAATGCATTGTTTTGTATTTATTCACAGTAGGTTTACAATTAAACATGAACATTTTCTTGATTTCAGGGAGCGTCTCTGTGCCTTCTGTTACTGTGGTGGTCGTAGCCTTCTGGGTCAGGGGGAACTACAAGTATTCAGCACCACATCTCTGCATGAAACACCCGTCAGCCATAACGGTGAGGAAAGCTCGACAAGCGACGGCAGTGATGGCGACGTAACTGCTCAGCCAAAAACGGCTGATGACGACACCTCAGGAGAGAAGGAAACCAAGTAAGCCCATCTTCGAAATGTTTTTGTTTAAAAGATTAATCAGAAAGGTAGAAAAACAAACCGAAATGTAATTAGTTTGTAAATGTTGCTTCCAACATATTCTAAAACTTTTTCTTTTGTGGGAAAGTTGTTTGTCAGAAAGCATCTGAATTTCTGACTGTATAATAAAATAAAGCTGAAGAGTTATTTATATTTTTAAATGAATCACATCTTGATCCCGATTAAAATATATTTTACCTTTTAGAACAAGCACATTTTAAATTATAATATCTCGAATTTATTTCCTGCCACTTTGTCAACATTGACACTTTGGTGCCGCACTGTTGGGTCTGCATCATTGGAATTGAGATGGGGTGACTGGGGGCCATTTGCAAAAGGAAAACTGATTATCCAACCAATCTGAAGGGTTCATGTTATTTTTCTGTTGAATATTAGCCACTTTTAAATATTTATTTAAGTCACACTGGTGTACAATTGTTTTTAGATTTAATCCCTTGTGGGACTGAAGGTTTTATTTTGTAACTAATGCATGTGTATTGATTTTATTAATATTCAAAATCATCATAGTCCGAGAACAATAAACACAAATCTCCTTAACCTTTGTTCCTCTTCTTATTCATATTTATAGTGTTCTTCTGTTTTTTCCTTCTGATCTGTTAAGACATTTTCTGGACATACGTCAATTATAGTTTGCCTGACTACTGATTTTTTTTTACTTAAGTTTGTGATTTTGAGCTATAAATAAAAAAAATAATCTTTTTGTATGAATTTAAAATATTGTAACTTTAAAATGTATGTAGGTACATAAAAATAGATTTTCTTTTTGCCAGAACAACGCAAAGCTTCATAGCTATCTTCCTTGCAACACTGAAAATATGAAACTATAGTAAAGCCTTCTTGATAATTGGACAAAAGTATCTGTAATTAAAACCCCCAGACCCTTAGTTTAAGCATAATTCCTCAACTTTCCTGAAGACTCCCGTGACAGATTGACAGAATTTAACTCGTCTAAGGATAAAATTGAATATCCTTGCTATAATATGTTTGACATTCCTGTTATCTGCTGACGGTTTTCCACGCTTAAAAAGTAGCAGTCTGAAGAGTCCGCTAACACGCTATCCGTGCCTAAAAGGAAAATTCAGCTTACTTTACCATTCCAGTTTTGCTTTCAGTTTCACTGTGGGAATCGCTTCACCGTGACCGGCGATTCCCAAAGTGAAACACCGCACTCTGTTATCAACGAAGCAGGAATTACACTATGGAACCCTGTGGTCTTCTTCCCTCTGTAACTTCTTCTTCACTGAATATTGTTGTTGGAGAGAGATTGGATCCTCATTTTCCAAATGGCCGGTCACTGCTGTCTCTGACTTTCTTTAACAAAAGCCTAGTGTATTTGGTGACTTTAATAAACTGAATTCTCATGACTCTCATGACAATATTAGGAATTCAGCAACACTGAATTCCTAATATTGTCATGAGAGTAGAGTGGTTTGGTCTGGCAGTCTACCAGCCAGGAGGTACCTTCTATGGTTTGTTTTTTTTTAATTAGCATGATGGACAGACAGGTGCAGTTGTATGAAGAAAGGTGAATATATTACATAATTAGGCTATAAACAATAAGGTGTCTTATCATGAGTGTGCAATCTTATCAAAAACAATCTTTTTAATTATTTATTTTTTTGTCTGTTGATTGAAATGAAGGTCCCTTTGAAACGCTAATGCTTTTTCATTTATTTTTCTGTGTTGTATAACTTAAAGAAACATCCTTTTTAATCCTGGTATGTCTCAGGACAACCAGACTCTTCATTCACTACAATAGATGGCCTTTTACTTTCCCTCATCTCAGTTTTCTTGTCTCCTTATTTCAACTTTTTGAAAGTCTATGTATAACAGGGGTGGCCAAACTTTTTGAGACCAAGATCTACTTTTTCCCTAACCAGCCGGCTGAGATCTACCTCATGACACGAAGATATAGAAATTGTAAATTAAACTCTATTGACTTATTTTATATGCGAATATACATCAGTTATATCAGAAATGATAAAGTGATAGAAAACCTAATGCAGTTTCTTCCTCAGTGAGATTCTGACACTGGGAGCAGGTTACTGGTTTCTGAGGCCAGCAGGTGTCAGTCAGTTATGGTAGATCTGAAATTTGGTTTGATGACATCAATATGAGAAACTGCAGACTGATTGGAGGAACCAAAGAGCACTGTAGAGGTAAAGGCAAATCTTCTGAAGCTGGGATATAATTAATTTAATTTCACATAATTATCGCGGTAGAAGCCATTTGTTTGTTAAAACTTAATCAAATATATTTGTCCTATTTGATGTTTGTTGTGACGTTTACTGCAAACGAACAAGATAATCAGTCCAAGTGTGTCGTTTATTGATCGTTCAGAAACTACAGCGGCTGTGATTCACCACAGCAAAGGTAAACAAAGGTAAAATAACCCAAACAGGTGATCAAATCAAAACCATCGCACTTTTTACTCTCGCTCTCCCTTTGTCATTAAGCACACCTGTTGCCGTGGCAACCGCCTGCGCTCCACAAGCCGAGCAAAGATTACGTTAAAAACATAACATTCGGTCCATTATGATAACAGGTTTCCAGGCTTGATATTTAGTTATTGATTATTAATAAGCCTCTCATGAACACAGCGGTGGTTGATTAGCTAATTTAAACTCCTATTTTGATAAGTGCGTCAGAAGATGAAGTGCTGGTTTCAGTGTCCTGGCGGCGTTCAATTTGTCACCTACTGCCAAGATCGACTCAAAACCTTCCTGCAATTGACCGGTAGATCGTGATCAACGTATTGAGAACCCCTGGTGTATAATTATCTCGCTTTGAATTTTTTAAAACTTTCTTTCTGTATTAAATTTCACCTCTTCCTCCCCCCCAGTGGGTCTGAAACCTGCCATGAAGAACCAGACTCTGCCAGTCGATTTTGGGATGAGCTTTCTCACGTCGGCCTTCCACAAGGTCTTAAAGTCCAGTCTCTGTTTGAGTCAGGTAGGATTGGTGATAACTTCATTGCTCTGTTAATGAAACTTTGTATTTGAACCCCATTTGATTGCTAGTTTTTGCCTTAGAGATTTTATTGTATTTTATCACTTGAAATTTTTTAGGGCAATGTTGGGCACATCAGAGTTGTGCCATGTGGTCTGACGGTGTTTGTGAGGGCGAGGGACAATCTCTACTTAACGTGGACAGAGCCATTGACTCAGGGAGCACAAAGGTAAGTGGAGGGAGAACATCTGTAGACTAATGGGTGTTAACACATTCTTAATGTGCCAGGGCAGGAGGGAGGGATTGCTTCATTGAGGCACAGAAAAGCGGCTGGATCAGGCTGACTGGTAAAGGTCAGAGAGGCAGTGTGGATCTCTCAGCTGTGAAATGGAAAAGGTCATGCCACTCAGCAGCACACAGCTCTTGTAGCCGGTTGGCTGTGTCTGGTAGCAGTGTTGCTGCTCAAAGTTCTCTGATTGTTTGCAGCCCATCGGTCCAGGAGCTGAATAGCAATTCTGCCACTTGATCTCTACTGTGGCTATTAGTTCACACTCATGGAGTTTGCGGACAATAGAAAGTGTTTCAGATTTTATTGTTTCGCTCTTAAGGCTAAAATCCAGATTCATACTTTTTTTCCCAGAAATGTTGAAGGATCTAAACCATCCTCCCTGTTTTTTAAAGTCAGTATTAGTCACAATCTTTAATGAAACTGGTATAGTTATTAAGTTTTTGCAGACACAGACTGTTTTTGTAAAAAGCTATGTTATTTTTCTTTGTCTCAACAGCACTGTGCATACTGTAAGCGCCTTGGAGCCTCCATTAAGTGCTGTGCAGAAGGATGTGCTCAACTCTACCATTACCCCTGCGCAGGGGCAGCTGGGACATTTCAAGATATTAGAAGTCTTTCACTCCACTGCCCAGAACATATTGAATTGGCAATTCACAAATGTAAGTTAAGAAATTGCACAGTTAGATAAAGAATATCATGTGCTAGATATTTACTGATGTGCCTGTTGTGTTTGGTTTGATAGTTGTAGACGATGTAAATTGCGTGCTGTGCGATAGCCCAGGGGACCTACTAGACCAGCTCTTCTGCACCAGTTGTGGTCTGCATTACCACGGGATGTGCCTGGACATAGCAGTGACCCCTCTAAAAAGGGCAGGTTGGCAATGTCCAGAGTGCAAAGTCTGCCAGACATGCAAGTGAGTCACTTTAACCTCCCACCTAAATGAAGCCTTACCAAGAATCTGTCTCTTTCACTGGTGGTCCTTCTTAGTTTCTGCACTGCTCCCAGGCATGATGCACGTTGTTTTGTTTGCCTTTGTGGCTTGTGAAGAACTAAATGGGAGTTTAACCCTGAAGCTTAATTCATGTAACCTTTGACCTTTATATAAACTGCCCATTGAGTCTTAAGTCTTATATTTGTATGGAAACCCCAAATGTTTTTCAATTGTTTAGCACATTTTGTCATATCTCGTGCAATAAATTGTCAATTGCACAAAATTCAACATTTTCTGAAATTTTGTATTGACATTAAACTTGTAAGGAGCCAGCCTTCCATTAATGCTTTGTACTGCAAATTTCGAATAGAAAAACCCTCTATTGTCCCATAGTGGGGAAATTCAGGTGTACCAACAGAAAAGTGATGGGTAAATTGAAACATACAGATTCAAAGAATGCGATAACAAAATTTCAGAAGTAAGAGGTTCCATAGCAAGGGCACATTTAAAGCATAAAAAAAATAAAATACTGTGAAGTTACATGCAAATATATTGTAAGAAACGTGAAACCAAATTGGATAATTTTCTAAATGAAATGTACAAACTGTGCTTGTATATTTGTCCATAAAAAATGGCAAACTAAAATATGCGAATAATAGGATATAAACACTTTTTGTTTCATTTGTTTGAAAATTTGCAACAGCAGAAATGTAAACAACTTTTTGAGCTTGTTGGGATCAGGTGCCACATGGAAGGTCCTGCAAATATCTAAAGCAGTATTTATGTATTCATGTCTTCCAAAACTAGTGTTGGCATTTGTCTGTTATTGTAACAAACAAATGTGTGTGTAAGTGGCACACACTCACAATGTACATCCAGATCATGTGTACCTGATTTTAATGAAGTTTTGAAATATGACTCAGTAAAAATACATTTTCTGTATTGCCTGTAGGAACCCAGGAGAGGACACTAAAATGCTGGTGTGTGACATGTGCGACAAAGGCTACCACACCTTTTGCTTGCAACCGGCTATCGACTCTTTGCCAACCAATGGGTGGAGGTGCAAGGTAGGAGTCATCTTAAACTTCTCAATCTCCTGACTGATAAAAAAAAGTTATTTTTAATTTTAACATAACTGTAACGAAAGCAGGAAAACTTGATACACAATGTCAGAGTGGGAAATTATTGTGGCTGATTTACATTGTTGTTTATAATGGCCCTCCATTTTCCTCTTTTATTTTTTTCTTGCAGTCATGTTGTGTTCAGTGTGTGTAGATGGAAAGAAAATAAATACACCAAGGCTCTGTTGCTGGGTAGAGTGACTTAGACCCAAAGGAATATGCACATTGTGTGTGAAAGAAATGACTCGGAGCAGCTGATCCCTTAAAGGTTTCAGTTCAGCCTCAGCGCCAAAAGATGGTACAAAGTGTACTTGCGTGTACATGCACAAGTGTTGTGTTGGAGTAGGTCACAGAGAAGGAAGCAGCAGGTGAAGAGTTCCCCCACATTTTGGCTTCTGTGCTTGACTCAGCACAGAACCATGCAGCCAACACAAATCATTAATGCTCACATCTCCTCAGTATGAGCGCCTGTCTCCATATGTGTGTCAGTTTTGTTCTGAGTTGTGCGGTCTTTCTGACATACAGATCGAAAAAGAAAACAGTCATCTATCCAGTTTATTGCTGGAAAGATGCTGCGTCCCCTAATGTCATCTTTGTTGAATTGAATTGCAGAATCTTTTCTTTAGAAAAAAACTAAAAACATTGTGGAGCTGTGTGGGTAGTTGATCTTATAAACTGTAAACCCAGTTGTGTGATTGTTCATGTCATGAATAAGCTTTAAGTGATGTTTTTTAGAAAGTATTTTCTAACCAAATTTTCTGAGAAATTTCTTCTTGTCATCATTGGCATAACTTGCATATCAAATTTAACATAGAGGCTTAAAATCTGTGCAATACATTTGTTTAGGACATCTCAAATGTATCTTGTCTACATATTCACACTTTTATGTTTAGATTCCTCATTCTCATAGACAATAGCAAAAAATGCTATTCCTCATCCCCAAGCTTTTTCCTGAAAAGATTTTATTCTAAACAATTATTGCAGGTTTAAAACAGCAGCTTGTTGCTGTTCCCTATTTTCAGTCTTTCTGTCAACTAGTCTGTATTTTTTGATGTCGCGCTTTTAAGTGAAATAAATGTTTAAGATTCAGCATGAAGCCAAAACAAATGGAAATGAAACTATTGATATAATTAAGGTAGCATTAAATTAAATAATCCTTGCATGTATTTATTAATGAAATGACCCCTCTATTTTTTGTACTATGCTTATTCTAAATGACTCTGGTATATTATGCCACTTTCTCCACAGAACTGCAGGGTTTGCATCCAGTGTGGAACACGAACTAGTGGACAATGGCACCACACCAGTCTGTTATGTGAGAACTGTGTCCAAAACCAGGACCCTGCTCTATGCTGTCCAATGTGCTCCTGCATCCTGGACCCTGAGCATCACAAAGACTTACTACTCTGCCAGACTTGTAAAAGGTAAGAAAAAAAAGTGCTTAGCCTTTTGCTTACTATTTGTGTTACAGAAAAAATTGTTGAACAATCCTGTGAATTCCTTTACACTCCTGTCAGATGGCTACACCTGGAATGTGAGCGTCAGAACTCAGGCCATGGAGAAATCCACCCCAAGGAGGACTATGTTTGCTCCAACTGCAGGTCTCCTGCTGCAGAGCGGGCGCTGGAGGCAGAGGACATGGACATTGGCCCAGAGCTCAGTCCTCAACCAGCCCCCATGCACATAGACTCTGAGACTGGCCTACCGCCGGCTCAAAAGCACAAAGACCTTGAACCTGGCGTTCAGCTGTCCCCTGAAATGCACAATGATCCCAAACCGGAATTACTTGCTGTTCCATTGCACTCTGATCCAGAGCCTGCTCAAGCCACCGTCCAGGAGGAAAAGTTGCCCATGCCAGACCAAAAGCCAGGTGGGTCTTTGTTCAAAAGATTGTACACACTTTAGTCTCTGATCCTCTCTATCTTTTTCTCCCTTTCTCTTTGTTGATCAAATAATCTTGAATTTGTATACGATAAGCCCAAAAAATGTTTGCGTTTTTGAATATGTTGAACATTGGCTGCATCATACAGCAAGCTTCAGCTTGTGTGATTGAAAATGAAACCCATGGTTTGTGGTTGAGAATTCATTCTGGCCACAGAGAAACTGTTCAGAGAAATTGCTTGCCATACCAGCCTGTACTTTAATATCAGTCTTAATGAAGTTGTGTGAAATTTACTATTCATGAAGGTAAAAGAATTGAAAGGAGAGTTGTGTAAACCGCAGCAGCACAGAAAGAAACATTCCCTTATTATCAAGGAAACATCTTAGTGTTGGCCCACTACCATATGGTGTCCCACTAATAGCAGATTAAAACAGTGTTGTTCTTCATGATTCTCTGATTTTAAATTACTTTAAAAGGACCTATTACGTAAAATTGAATTTTTCCTTCCTTTATGGTCTCTACCGCTTCTAGAAACAATCCAGGTGCTTAAAAAACAACTGGCCATTTTCTGGCAATAAAGTAATGTTTTTGGTGTCTAGGAGCAGACACCAAAAACTGACATGAGTCTTCCCAATACTTACGTCGGTCAGTGGGCACTTTTCTGTTTCCTATGAACACAGGCAGATTTAGTCAGCCAGTTTTACCGCTGCATGTGCTGTACAATGGCTGCTGAAAAAAGCAAATGTTTTGTTGTTACCTTGTTCAGTCCTTGACTGTTGTGCAGGATCTCATTCTGGATCTGACTCAGGGGCTAAGATGTACAGCTGTGCAATTGTGCATCTGTCTGCGGCTATTTTCATGTGTCTAAAGTGTGAGTGTAAACAGAGTTTACGCTTCCACTGCTGCTGTGTGGCTAACAGTAACTTATTTACATAAGAGACAGGAGCCCCTTTAGTAGCTCATTATAAACGGAGGTCAGAATGAGTGAAATCTCATTTTGTGAAAATGATTTTGTGAAAAAATTTAATGTTTTGTATAGCCTGTAGGTCTATCCTAACTTGTTTAAAATTTAGGATAGTATAATGTATAGGTATGTTGGGATGGATTGCCTTTGAGCAAGAATGAAAGATTTGTCTTCTATATTAATTCAAGAAACATGTTCAGGTAATAAATGTCAAAATTGTAGATTTCAGTTAAACCACTAAGTAGTTTTTTATTAAGGTAAAGTCTGCCTGTACTTTACTAGATAATGACATTTGATAAACCAAGCTTATAATTTTGGGAAACTGACCAGACAGTCGAGATTCAAACTTCTTTTTATTGCCTTGCAATTGGATGTGCAATTTTTGTTAGAAACCCACATGCCCATAATCTTATTTGCACCAAGAGTCATTTCCGAGTTGCACTCATTTCAAAACTAAGACCAACACGTATGGTTCGACAGTACATTGCACTGCAATCTGGCCCAAGTGAGGTCAGCCAGGATTAAAGTGCAAAATTCCTCCCCAGATATGTACAGCAAGATAGATTAGGGATGCCAGTGGCAGCCCACTATCCTGCCCACTCTTGTTGAGGCAGCCCACTCAACTGACTGTAGAGAATGGATGAGAGTATTATGATTATATCACGGATCCCCTGTCTGCTAACCTGCCTTGAAGCAATGCTGGCTCATTCATTACTACTCACACAGTCTGTCTGCTTGTTTTGCACACTAGGCACAGATGCTCACTCTTTTTCTACTTCTGGTCATTTACAATCCCCTTATTAGATTTGGCTCGAGAAGCACAGCTTTCCCCACTTTTCCTTTTTTGAGATATGTTATGCCTGTTTGGGCCATTTTAATTAAGGAGGGTATATTTTGCAAGTGTTTATCATACTTGTGAGTATAGAGCTTGTTCAGCCAGATGAACAAGCTCAACTGTCTCATTCCTCAAGCTTCTTGGTTTGCTGTAAATTTGGCCCATTCCTTCTCACAGAAATGGTGCCACTGAGTTGGGTTTGCATGCTACCTTATTCACACACACACACCTTTTAAACTCTGTCCCTAAATTTTCTATGGGATTGAATTCAGGGCTCCAAATTATTAACTTTATTGTTTCTAAACCATTTTCTAATGAATTTAGTGGGGTTTGGAATCATTGTCTGTTTGGAAGAAGCATTTGTGCAAAGCTTTAACTTCCTAACTGATGCCTTGAAATGTTGCTTTAATGTTTCCACACACTTATGAAAAACACCCATACAACATGATGCTACAGCTCCTGTCCTTCACAATCAGAATGGCATTCTCAGGATTTCAAGCTTCACCATTTTTCTTTTGTTTGGCCAAATACTTCACAGGACTTGTTTCCAAAAGTTAATGTTTTTGTGCCTCAGTGGATTCATAAACGTAATCAAGTTTTTTTATGTTCAGTATGCCATAATAGCTTGCTTCTTTCTATGTGATCTTCCATATAGGTTCAGGATTAATAATGTGAACAATGACTGTTGTCAACTACAGCCAACATCTTTTGTTTTTTTGTTCTGGGGATTCAAAGAGTCTCTGGGACCCAGAACACGGCTTCTCAAACTTTAAGATGGCGGATCATTGTGTTTATTCTTGCATAATTGCTGGAACAGATAAACATGGCAACTTCAAGTATCTGGATATTTGTATCCAAGGATGAACTGGAGTTGTGGAGGCACACAATTCTCTACCTAATCCCGGCTGGATGCTGTTAACTTTTCCGTGATGTCACACAAGAAAGTGGTGTATTTGAGGTGTTGCTTTAAAACACATTAAAGTGTGCCTCCAAATAACTGTTGTGGTTTTGAATTAGTCTTAGAACAAAGTCATAAAATCATAATATCAGCGAGGCTTTCTCAAATTGTTTAAAAGCATGGCCGTGTTACTGTATGTAATCTCCTGACAATTAGCAAATAGGAAAAGTTGAATGACAGCATTTAAAACATAACGGCCTACAACAAAACATTCTTTTGCTATTACTGTACTGAAATCTGTGATGTTGTGATGACTGTCGCCATTTGCTGTATTGCATACTTCCACTTTAGGCCACACGTTCTTGTAATAGTCTGCAAATTTTATTTTATATTAATCTACTTAATAACACACTAGACCCGTCAGACTGTAGCGATGACATCTAAGAGCATAAATGGCATATTTTGATGTTTTATTTTATGTTTACTGTTTACCAGTAGCCAATATTTCTATACGCTCTCTAGAAACAGATTTCTGGTGTTCTTACTGACGGATAAGAGAAAAGGGTACAACTGTTTAAATAGCTATTTATGTTCTCTTTATCTACTGTATGCAGTAAGATTTAAGTAACTGAATCAATGCTTTAGACTAATTTAAATATTGTTTGTATCAGATGTAATCAACTTGCAGTGTAATTTTCACTGCTAGGAGATACTACTGGTATTACTCACAATGTAAAAATCTGATTCTCGCTCATGCAAACCTCAGTTGTATCGCTGTAGATGGATTTTAACATGACATTAAACAAGATAACAGCTGCAATTATAACTCATCTGGCATACACCCAAATGGGTACTTTAATAAAATTCTTTATTTGAGCTGTTTGACTGCCAGTTTTAGCACCGCTCCAGGTTAATCGATGTTTAATAGATGATATTAAATCTGCCCTGCATGTGCAAGTTAGTCCTGACTTTAGGCGGGGTTTTTTTGTTTTTTTGCAGAGTTTTAGTTATGTAATAATCTAAACTGTTCAGTTTGCTTATTCAGTGACTAAAAAACATTGGAAAGAGTTCATTACAATGAATGTGTGTTCTGCTTGGTCAATAGCTGATGGCAAGAGATGGTTGTAGGCCCATCTTCCTAATTTACTTTCCGGCATGAGCACCGGATGAGCACCTGCAAGCTGCACAGTCATGAGCCCAGAGCACACAGACCCTGGGATGTTGGTTGTCATGGTTACTCCCTTCCCTGGCATTGATGCGTAGCAGGTGCATGCGTGTGTCAGGATCAGTGTGACATGGGAACTTGTGGATTGAAATAGTGGGTGCCTCCTTAAGACTAGGCTGTCTGTACTGTCAGATGCTGTCTGGCAGAATATTGGCTCGATGTGTGGATCCCTGATAGCCAGGGATGACTGGTTCTATTCATACAGCACAAGTTAAATGAATTGATAGCTTTTAAACAAAACAGACATGGAATATAAAAAAAAAATAAATAAAAAAAAAAATCCTAGAGTACGGGAATAGTAGTCACCAGTTTGTTAAAAAGCAAAACAATGACTTTGAGTGCATCCTGACCAGTTGTCCCCTATTAGCAACCTGTCTGCTGGGGGACAACATTGCTTTTGTTTGAGGTAGTTTCTATCTTTTTAGGGTTTTTTTTAAACTTTTCTATTGGTTATTGTGGGTGTTACCCATTTCTTTGTCAATAACAATGAGACCTACATCGATCAGAGATCTTGTGCTAGATTTCTGTTTTTGTAAAGCTCTGATGCACTAAAATCAATTTTAATCGATTTTGATTTCTCTTGAAGAACTACAGAGAATAATAGTGTTATTTTCTAGTAAGGATAAATTAATAATTCCGTGATTAATTACTTGCGTTGAGATCACAGTAATTTTACAGTGTCTAAGAGCAGTCAGTTTTGTGCAGGATTTCACTAATATTTCAGGACAAAGATAAAAAAAAAAATGTAAGAATTATTGTTTTATAAGTTTTTTTTAGCTACCTTTAACACAGCAACAGCTTCTACATTAAAGAGGCCTGTTACCAGAACAATTTGGTACCACGGTACCATGTGGTGCATTCACTGATTGGAAAATAATTGGATTTTTAGTGTTTGGCCTGCGGATCATTCATCAGCATTTGTTACGGCAGTGGAAACTTAAAACAATTTCTTTCGTTAGCTTCCTTGTTGGTGATTTTCTACAATGTGCTATTATCCTGTCGCTGAAGTATTTTTGTAAACTAATAAGTGTGTTCCTGTTTCTCTCTTTAGAAGCCCAAGGAGGAGCAGATGCTGTTGAGATGCAGGGTACTGAACCTTCTGTCAACAAAATTACAGCAGAATTCAACCCAGGTTTGTACATTTCGATTTAATTTATTGCAAACATAACTGATTTTACAGCTGAAGGTGTTGTTGGTTTCCACGTCCCTCAATTTTCTTTTATTTGTAAATACTATGTTGAATACATTTATGTTCTTGACACCAACGTTTGTTCATTCTTTTACAGAAACAAAACCAGCAGCTAGACCCCAGGTCACGTCCACAGAAAGTTCTGCGTCTTTGTCATCTCTGAGCCAGGAACCCTTTCTTGTCCAGCAGCCCATTGAGGCGCTACAGACGCAGGATATCACATTGCTAATCAAGCCAGCAAATACAGAGGCCTGCCCTGAGCAGGGCACGGTCAACCCCAGCACAAAGGATTTTAAGGCCATCATCTCAACCACCAAAGAACCAAGTACTACATCAGTAACTTTCATGGAACAGCCAATGGAAGTCACACTACACCAAACTTCAAGTATGGATGTAATGAAGGCTTCTTTCTTGGAAACTGCTCCTAAACAACATAACAAAGAGAAGAATGAGGGTGTATTTCACATGAACTTGGCAGAGACTGTTAAGCCTTCAACTTCTGATAGATCAGAGGAGATGAACTCTACACTGGACAACAAGCCCAATGTGTCATTTCCTGGTTTGTCGTTAGAGGAGAAACCCGTCAAAACAGCTGTGGAGAGACTGGCCGAAATGGTCTCCTCTCCCTCACACTCTTCTCCTCTAGCCAGAGGGATGCCTCTCAGAGACCCGCCACAGACCCAGAGCCTACCAACGCTGAGTGACCACAGCAGTATAATACCAACAACAAACCTCATACCGTTCACGCCGAAGATTGGCATGGGAAAACCAGCCATCACAAAGAGGAAGTTTTCTCCTGGGAGGCCTCGGGTCAAACAGGTATGATGCCAAACTGCTAATCGTTGAGATTACTACTAATCACTACCTGATTCCCTGTTGCAATTCAGATAAAAATTCAAAGCAATTTTAATAGGTATCTGCACCTAGTTCACTACCTCTTTGTGTGCTACCTGTGGATCATGCACTTTGAAACATGATCAGAGGTTTTCTGTCACTTGTTTCTGTGTGATTGAAGTAGCTTCAGACTTGGGATAAGAACTTGTTTGTTTCTTTCTATAACATTATTTTACCTCTTACAGTGCCCTACTATTTTTCTACTCCCTTTGTGCGTTTGTGCGTTCAAAACTATGCGAGGATGGCAGTTTTTGTGTGTGTGTAAATCCCCATAGGAGATGGAGGCTTATTGGATTGAAGATATTTTGCTAACATTCCCTACTGGTATCCACCTCAAACATCATCATCTGTCTTTCTTTTCATCTCATGATCATGTCATAAACATGCATTGTGTCATTGTCTGACTTAGGATGAACATACATTAAGTCAGAAACAGCAGTAGTAATTACTTTTATTATTTACATAATATATTATGAGTGGCTGAGGGAGATTAAACACCAAATATTCAGATTATTCTGATATTGGAGTCCTAAATCTGCGTCATACAGAACGTAGAATTTTCTCCAAAAGTATTTGGAATTGAATTGTGCTATTGGCTGCTTATATGTTATAAATGATGTGAGTGCAAGAGAACTAGTTCACTTGAATAAAGGTTTTTTTTTCTAGAGGTAGTATATCTTAACTCTTAAATAAGCATTACAGGGCTCAAATTAATTTACTACACCCAGTATGGGAAAATCTTTTCTAAAAAGCATAAATCAGTTTCTTTAGTCAAGCATGGCTAATGCGCTGATGTTTTGCTGTGCGAATGCAGCTGCTTGTTTGTCAGCATGCCAAACATGTGATTGCCATAAAGAGATGTAACAGGTCTTTTTCACTCTCTTTTCTACTTTATAATGCCACACTAATGCTAGTAAATTCTTCTATACAAACTGCAACTAACACATTTGCTTGTTCAAGTTTCGCTTTAAACGAGGCGCATGGAAAATGAGGATTAGCTTTAACTGATCATATCACTTGATAACTTGTGGATGTTCTGGCTTTTAAGATTGACTTAATCTAAAGTTACTACATGAGAATCTCACCACATTTCTTTAACATCCTTCTTTGTATGTTTTGGTTTCTTTGCCGGCTTTGTTTTTAAGTTGCTGCATTTTGTCGCCCTCCTCCCTCCCTCCTCTCTCTCTCACTCTCTCTCACCCTTTCACCCATCCCTTCTTACCTTAGGGTGCATGGAGCCCCCATAGCAGTGTGTGCTCACCCTTTTCCTGGTCACCAGACCAGCCAGAGGGTTGGGACCCCAGGACCAGACAGTCTTATGGCAGCCCCGGTTGGAGCATCAGAGTGGTAAATACAGTGGCTCACCAGAGATGGCAGGGCAGCAGCTGCCCTCTCTGACAGTTTTTGTTGTGATGCTCGTTCTCTGAGTATTCCTGAGCTTCACTGGTCTATAATGCAGCCAACAATATATAATGAGGTACACTTTGGAGTAAGAAGAGGCATAAGAAATTTTGTTTACTAAAAATGCGGGGAAGAAGATTTAAAATATTTGTCATATTGGAGTTGAATTCAGTGAACAAGAGTATTAGGTTTTTCACAAAGTATTATATAATCACTTTAGCACTGAATTCAGGCTGCCTTTGTCAACTATACACTGTTGTGTTTTCTGTAGTTAATTTTTAAACAAGTGTAAAGAGTAATATACCCATTACGTAGCTCTACTCAGCATTGAGCTGAAAAAAAATAACCGTTGTGTCACGCTACGGACAAAAACAGAAAAGTCATTGTTACGGTTATAATGATAACCATAACATTATTTGTCATGTTGATACATAGGCAGGAGCAAAAATAACTTATGCATATCAATTCAAAATTATTTTACATTTCAAATGCTGATTCACAGAATGTTTTTTCCTGTGAACTGTTGTAGACTTTATAGTTTAGCACAAATATAGCAAGTATGTATTGCTTTCTGTTTGGACTATCTATTTAAGTAGCCAGTGTGCTGCTGGCTGCTTAGCAAGCATGCTCTGCTCATACCTTGCCAAGAGTGGCTTAATTATTTATATATTATCTATAACAGTCAGATTTTTTTTTTTTCCAAACAGTCATGTTGACATTTTTCTTAAAGTTGGTAACGTTGTTGGAGCCTTCATTCAGCACAGCTGCCTGGCAATGTGCAGTAACAGGTGGGACAGGGCAGTGCTGTGTTGCGAGTGTTTCATACAGCTTGAGAAAACCTTTGGGACTTGTTTTAATTAAAATGTTTAACTATAAGAGTGGTACAACATTTTGGTGGATTTTAGACAGTTTCCTTTTTTACCTTTTTCAAAAGCCTTTGTGAGAGGGTTAAATGAAGTTAGGTTGTGAAAAAGAACATTTGAACCATATGGCCAAAATGGTTTTTAGGAAAGGTTTTTAGGAGATTCAAGCAGATGGAAGTTGACAGTCATGTCAAACTTTTGAACCTCTGTGGGAAAACTGCCAAAGGCACTGTGTAACCTTTTCAGGAAGAACCTGCCTTCACTTTCTTAATTGCTCTGTATTATGAAGTCACTTTGTAACATGCAAAGTGACTTCACACAACCGAGATTCAACAACAACAAAAAAGATCATCAGCATTACATAGGCATTCATTTATGGTGTGTTATGTAGTGACTTTTTGCTAAATGTTAGAAAAATATTGTGTTGACAATGATTTAAATTTTTATTCATTTGTAGATTCTGCATATTGTTGAAGGATATATATTGAGCTTCCTTGTACTTTAAATTTGGTATGCATTAAAACACATTATTGCTTTTACGGCAGTAATGTGTTCAATGTACAGTTTAGTGGTGGAAATCAATGTACAGTTTACTTTCTGGTAATTTTGGAAAGAATATGCAGAGAGTTTGCTTTTGAGGTTTATCTTCCTGTTAAGTTATGCAGGCTTGACTTGTTGCAACAGCCTACCCTTCGGTGATCATGTCAGGGAAAAGGGATGTTGAGTCGTCAGTTGGAGCCCAAGGTGCAATAAGAGCGTTGGTCTATTTTACCACTGAATACGAATGACTGTCAATGTCAAACAATTCATTCAGATTGTTGTTTGCAAGAATTGTGGTTGTTGTTTGTAAGAGTTTAAAACCACAAACTGGAAAAGAAATCACCTTTCAATGATGGCCTTCTCAGTTTTTTTTTGTCAGACCTAACTCCTACAGAAAACCAGCAGTTCAATCTGAGGACTGAGATGACAACAGAAAAACGTTGATTTTATGTTGGACAAAATATTTCTGCTGTTTTCTCTCATTATCCTGCTGAAAGACCATTTTCAGTTTCTGGCAGAGGACCCCAGATTTTATTTGAAATTGCGCTTTAGAGGCCGCTATGTCATTAGATATGGTGTGTATGAGATTATGTCAATATAATGAAAAGACGGTATTGATGCTAAAATTAAATGTAAAAATTAAGTTACTGATAAACATGTTCTGATTTATTTAGACAAAACGGATCCATGGTTATAATAATGGATGTAGCATTTATTTCAGTTCCACATAGATTGCATGTGTTCACGTTCACTGTGATTAAAAGGTGCATTAGAAGTTTCATGTACTTACATGTGATTTGCCTTTTTTTCCCAAGAGAAAGTACAGAGTGTTAGAAGAATAGCGCAAATTATAGGATTAACGCTTGCTAATTTAATAGAACATTTGCAAACAAATGTACTTATTATTATGTGCTCTGCTTGTTACCTTATAGAATAACACTACCAGGTATTTTTTTCTGGTTAATCCGCCAGAGTGGGCTTATTAACTTAACTGAGTTTGCTTAGCTTCCTTCCTTCTTCCTCCCTTCTTTCCACTCTTCCACCTTTATTTTCACCCTTCTTTTTTTTTTAACTTTCATTTATGATGACCAGCTACTGTAAAAAGACCTCCACAGACTCATAAACTTTAGTAGTTTATTGTAATAAATGGCCATGAAGGGCTGAGGGCAGAAACATTTTTTTTTAGCATCCGTTGTTCCTACACAATATTGTTTACATGCAACATGCTGTGTAGGAACAATGGCTTTGATATATTGTGAAGGTCCAGTAAATATTTTGCAGTTCTAATTTGAAGAACAGTTGCTGCCTTCGTTTTTATTGAATGCAGAAGCACAGAATGGTGTCAAGTTAAAATTAGGTTGGCTTTCTTGGAACCATACAATATGTAATATCAGTGTTTAATATTGATTTAAATGTGTCATCCATCATAAATAAATTTTATATTTATCCCCTCACCATGACATTCACATCACTCGTGAACCATTATTGCCTCAGACAATCTGTGAAATGTGTTCATTTTAGCATTTAGTGCAAATATGTATTGAAGAAGTGTCCAGTCGCTCCTTTGTCCTGTCAATGAGTGAATTCTCAGTATAACAATTTGCATTTATAATGCTTTAGTCTGACCACTTTAGTCTCTTAAATGAACTAGAAATTAAGCTATTGAGCTAAGAAATTATATATTTTTAGCAAATCATCTGCAAAAGAAGCAACTTGGTTAATAGTTGCACCTTTAGCTCAACGAATTGGGCTTTCAGCAACCAAAGAGGTGTTTCAGAAAAGAAGCAGACTTTGCAATCAGACCGAGCGTGGGCCTGTTGTTTTGAGTTTGTATGACGATGAATTATGATTACATGGTTCGACTGAATTGGCCATTTCATTATTTTTATTTTTTTATTTATTTTTTTATTTTTATTTTTATTTTTTGTTCATCTGCAGGGCCGAGGATCAGGCTTTCCTGGTAGGAGGAGGCCAAGAGGAGCAGGGCTGTCGGGCAGAGCTGGACGGGGCAGAGCCAGAGGGAAAAACGGAGTGAGTCCCACCATCAACCCTGGGGTATGATCTTTACGAGATCTTTATGAGATTGTTTAAATGCTTAGTTTAGCAAACAATCGCTATTTTATAAGCAGTGATGAAGTTCATGTCAAAGGTTGTGCATTTTCAGTTTTATAGCAAAGAAAAATTACACAGTTTCATTTGACAATGATAAAATATTTTTAAAGCCTGTGCTCTCCCATTTATATGTTAATTTTTCGTCGATTTTTTTTTTCTTCTTATTTGCAGATCACTGCAATAGAAACACAATACCCACTCAAAGAAGAGGAGGAAAATGCGATGCACAACACTGTCGTAATTTTCTCCAGCAATGACAGTTTCACGCTAAAACAGGTTTGTATGTATGCCCATGTGTTTTGTGCTCATTCTGATTTTAATTTGAAATTCCTGACCATGAATTTCAGTGTTCACGCCAAATGGCCTCATAATAAAATGTTTGCTTAAAAGTTTGTCCGCTGGAGTTTTTTTTTTTTTTTTCCCAACAGCACAAAAATAGAAATAATCAAGCCTTGTTTTACTTTAACCTCTGAATTTTACTGGCACAGCTCGCCCATTGCACTGAAATCAGTTTACTCACATCTGTCTTCCCTTTAAGGACATGTGCGTGGTTTGTGGGAGTTTTGGTCTCGGTGCAGAGGGACGTCTATTGGCCTGTGTACAGTGTGGCCAGTGCTACCATCCCTTCTGTGTTGGTATAAAGGTATAGTTCTTTTCCCTTTTTATAGTATAGACATTCATATACTTCCTTGTTACTCTCTCCTTCTTGTCGTTTTGCCTTACCTTTCTTTTTGCCTTGTTTCCCTTCTGTCTACTTCCTCACTCCCTCATGTCTTGACTACTTTCCTTCAATGTTTTTCCTTCCTTGTTTTTGTCCTTCCATACTTGAGTTCTATCTCTGATTGATTTGGACTCCCGTCCCTTTCTTCCCATCATGTACCCATCTTTCTCTCATTGTGACTTTCCTTTTAAATTTGTTGTTCATTTCTTTTGCTCATGTAAAAACTTTTCTTTCTTTCTCTTCTTAATCTTACTTTTCTTCTTTATTTTGTTCTCTATCCCTTCTTCCTCACAGCCACACTATATGTGCTCACTGTCAAACTAGTTGTCAAAAATTAATCGAGACCTTTCTATTTTCTACAGGATAAATATCTTAAAAGACAGCTTGCTAGGCAGAAACTACATTTCCCATGTCTATTTCTGCTTTACTGTTTACAGATCACCAAGGTGGTGCTCAGTAAAGGCTGGCGATGTCTTGAGTGTACAGTGTGTGAGGCTTGTGGGCAAGCCACAGATCCTGGCCGCTTGTTGCTGTGTGACGACTGCGACATCAGCTATCACACATACTGTCTGGACCCTCCTCTGCAGAATGTTCCTAAGGACAGCTGGAAGTGCAAGTGGTGAGTAACTCTTTGATCATTGTGCTCAAATGGGCTTCAAGCAGTAAATCTTTTAAATTAGAATTGAACTGGTGTCTCGCAGAGTCACATTCCGGTTTACTGAACTTCACTCTTTCCCAAGTTATGACTTTTTTGTGACGCTTTCTTTAAGGCTAAATAATTGAGTAATCAAACAAAATAATTGTTTAATTTCACATATGTGGCCTCATGTTGTTTTTTTGTTTATACCTCTATCCTCTTGGAAATAATTTGGACTAAAGAACCATTGTTTTTCTCCCATCTCCTGCAGGTGTGTGTCCTGCACTCAGTGTGGTGCAACCACTCCAGGACTGAGGTGTGACTGGCAAAATAATTACACACAGTGTGCTCCCTGTGCCAGTCTTACATCATGCCCGGTCTGCCTGGTGGACTACAGCGAGGGCACCATCATTGTTCAGTGCCGCCAGTGTGACAGGTCTGTGTTGTTCCTGCAGAACTGTCGTGGAAGGACTGCAGAACCCTTACTAACTCTATGGAAACTATCTGAACTTCTCCTCTCTGCAGATGGTTTCATGCTTCTTGTCAAAATCTTCATTCAGAAGATGATGTAGAAAAGGCAGCAGAGAGCAGCTTCGACTGCACGATGTGCCGAACATTTAAGACCACAAAAGGTGGGAGCGTTGTGATTTAGCACAATGTTTTCTTTTTCATTAAAGCAAATGTATTGTGTTTTTATTGTCACATGTTTAATAACTGCTTTGTTAAATTACTGAACTGCTTTGGTGCTTTTGGTTCTACTGCAGTTATAACAAAGACAAGAGAGATCACTGAGCCACTACTTGTGACACAGACATTTTCCAAAGCTAAAGATTTTGGTAAGTTTATAGCAATCCAAAGGAGATGGATATTTATTTTTGAAGTATATAACCTGTTTTGCTGTTTTTCTGTTCAGATCTGTCTCGGACCTACACCCAGGATGGTGTTTGTTTGACAGAGTCAGGACTTTGTCAGCTCCAGAGCTTGTCTGCTGCTGCGTCACGACGACGGAAACCTAAACCAAAGCTAAAGCTGAAGATCATTAACCAGAACAGCGTGGCAGTACTTCAGGCCCCCGTGGACCCTCTTTCAGAACTGTCTCGAGACGAAGACATGGAGGACCACAGAGGTATCTATGATCTCATACAACCTGTATGTAATCATATTGTATCAACCCATTTTAGGAAACTAAATATCCTTAAAAATGTATATATTTTTGTGATTCAAATAAAGAATTTAATTTTAAGATTAGATAGGTTTCTTCCACTGAGAGGCATACATTTCTGTCCATTCAAATAAAGAAGACCCATGACTCAGTGTCTTGCAAAAATAGAACATTATAGAAAACTGAGAAGCTATTTTTTAATACAGAAATATTGGCCTAATGGCCAGTGTGTCTATGTATTGCATCAGTGTGTTGTGACATAGAAACACACTGATGCACTGCCATGCTGTTATGGAGGCCCAGATACCTTTAATAGCAACTTTCAGTTTATTCTGCTTATTGGTTCTGGTGTCTCATAACTTCCTCGTGACGGGAGTCCTCAGTTTCTCTATAATGTTCAAGTGTTAATTGTTTCTGGCCAGTCAAGCATAATGATACTGTGGTCATTGAAGCAAGTATTCGTGCTATAGACAACGGAGGCCTGTGCTGAGTCCTTCTGAAAAATAAAATCAGTTTCCACAAAGCTGACCACAAAAGTTGTGGGAAACACAAAGTGCTCCATGGTAAATAGCTACACTGTCTTTGGATTAGGCAGACCACAGTGGTGCTGAAATCATCACTGCCTGTTGAAACATCGTATATTTATACATCTGATAGAAACTTGGATTCATAGCTCTCTAATTTCACTTTGTTTTCAAATGAAGGTAAAATTTACTTTCACTTGGGAGGAGGACATTGGAGCTCTGTCCATGTTTTCTCTGCTACATGAGTGGCTTAACAAAAGGAACTTGGCCATTGTACTCTGTCTGTTGTTAAGGTTCTGATTTCACCCACAGTCCTTACCTTATGAATTTCTCAGAAACTCTTAGTTTTGCTTCCCAGTCCTCAAGTTGCGAAATCAGTTGCTTGTGCAACTGTTTGCCCCAGTTTTTCCTTCCACTTAACTTTCCATTAATATGTTCGTACAGCACACTGTGAACAGCCAGCATTTTTAGTAATAAAGTTTTGGTGTTGGTAACTATCTGCTTGACAAATGTTCAGCTAGCAATAATCATTGTGTGAAATAATCACTTTAAAAAAGCAGCTGATATGTTAGCATGCGCTCAATGTAACCAATTTAAATTTCACTTGTTTACTATAGTAGTCTTTGGTCTATTTTCATCAGTGTACATTTAATAGAAAGATATTCAGTCTTGGAACTTAAGCAACCGAAGTTTAATCAGGTGAATTTCTTGCTATAGTGTGGGGTTTGGATGAAACTGACCCTGTTACTGTTTTGAGGGGCCTATCTGGGGTGTTCTCAGCTGCTGGGCTGTCACTAATCATCTCTTCTCTACGTCTTACAGAGGCGGAGCTCCTTGATTGCGAGACAAAGTCTGACTCAAGCCTGGAGCGAGAGCCAGCGGAAGATGACTCCAAAGGGGCCGACGGCGTCAAGAAGAGGAAGAGGAAACCGTACCGACCGGGTAGGGCACCTGATCCAAGGAGACAGCTCTCCTGAAGCATAAAATGGTGCAGTACATGCCCAGCGTTGTAGCTGCAGAGATGTGCTGCCATCTCACGGCCTCAGATGCGCAGAGGGCTCTGTCGGTGTTTTCAAGCCTGCATTATTTTGCCACTTAACAGAGACAGAGAAAGGCTAGGCTTTAAACTAGTCAGCCTCAGTTTTGAAATGGTAAATTGTACTTAAATGTAAGTTTGCAAGTAAATCTGTTTTTGCTTGTTATCAGGCATTGGGGGGTTCATGGTCCGTCAAAGAAGCCGGCCAGGCCAAGGTCCAAGCAAAGCAAAGCGAGCCCTCTGCAGAAAAGATTCGTCTGGCTCTGTGTCAGAGAATCCCATCAGTAAAGATGAAGGTCAGTGCACTAAAACTATGCATATAATTTGAATTTGTTTCAATGAACAAATTTAATTCAGAAATTTCTGAAATAATGTTTTGTTTTCAGGTTGGACAGAAGCCCAGCCAGATACTCCTTTGGATGAGACGCCCTCTGGACAAGAGGTCCCAGAAAAGATAAAGAAACGCTACAGGAAGAAGAAGACCAAGCTGGAAGAAGCTTTTCCAGCCTATCTGCAGGTCTGTAATTTGGAATACGTACAGTAATGGTTTACTTTAAAAAAAAAAAAGGTTATAACTACGAGTTGTCTGTGTATTACATATGTATATATTAATCTTTTAAATATATAAAATATTTATATTCTCCAGTTGCACAAGGTGGACGGTAGAGCCACATGTTCTCATTCTATGTCATTGTGCACTGCTGGTCAGCTGACTTCTAAGGCTTTTCCCTGCTCACAGTAAATATACGTTTGACTGTTACAATATTTACGATTCATAGCATGTAAAATCGAATTTAATTTGAGTTTATCATTTTAGTTTTTGAAATGCTTAATTTGAGCATTGCAAGTCATTGTAGTTGTTAGTCTAATTCTTTTAAATTAACTCTTTCCATAATCTGTTACAAGTATGTGTCATAGTTGTGGAATATCGTACAGTACAAAAAAAGGTTTACTTTGGTCCCAGTAGCTACTTTCTTAGCTTATGTTACCTGTCATGGATTTCATGTCCTGTCTTACTTGTATCTATTCTGTCCAAGTTTTTGTCCAACAGTAGCAGATTAATGTTGAACAACGTATCACATTCTGCACAAAGGCCTTTTGAACCTGCTAAATTTAGCCGGTGTTCATGTACAAAGTTCCTACACAGTCTCAAAAAGTCTAGACAAGTTTGAATATTCACTGGCCCATTTTTCAGATCTTATGGAAAATAAGTTAATTGAGTGTGGAATGATGTTGGAATTTCTGTGCAATATTTCTGTATTAGAACTACAGAAAAATATAGATTATTATTATTTATATTTGTATTATTATATCTGTAATAATCCATGCATAATTGTCATGGCAGAGAAAATGTTGCTTTTGTGTTCCTCATTAAAATCAAGTATTTCATTAATTTATTTATTTTTTTAATAAATAAATAAATTAATTAATTAATTTATTCTTAATCTTGAGTTAAGAAAAACAGTAGTTTTTCTTAACTCAAGATTACTATTGTGTGAAAATCTCTGCCTCTTGTTTATTCCTCTTTGTAGCCAGAGTTGGATTTCATATCACAATCTGCTTTTTAATGGAAATGGTTTTCAGTTGTAGTTTAATATGCATGTAATATGGAATGTGTTGCTAAAATAAGCGACACATTACATATTATGAGTTTTAGTATGTGAATAAGATCAAATCTGTATTTTAATGTTAGTGAATATAACTTTTGTTTTCCTTTTCAAATATACAGTTTTATGGAAAAAAAAAGTCAGTCTGTTTTGAGCTATGTCTTTCTGAAAATCGTTCTTTCACCCCTTGGTAAGGCAAGTTCGAAAGAACGCCAGTATGCAAGTTGCAACCAGTATGCAGTATGCACCCCAATCCCCTCTGTGGGCTTTTTTGAAAAGATGGAACATCATGAAGTATCTCTGAGTAGAGTATGCTTGCCTACTATCATAACTTTTTTAATGGTTCCTTTCTTTCTTGTGAATTGACATACAAAGGCATAACTGTAGATGGCTGCTTTTCCCCAGCCAGCATCTTAGTGTCACTTTGTGTTGCTCAAAACCTCGATAGGTGATGTGCATTAAGCCGGTGGTGGCTGTCACTGCCACTCTTTATCCCCCCACATTAAGGAGAAAACCTAAAAGTCTTACACAGTGAAGCAGATTCCATTAATTATTGAGATAACACGTCGAGCTTTACCGTCTCAGTGCAGCAGTGAGCACTGTTCCATGTTGCTGAGGATAGCTGCGATGTAGCTGATTAGTGGAGGTCGATCCTGAGGGGTCAGAACCATGTGACTGAGGGTTTGGAGGAGGGCTCTCCAAAGTGCAGCCTGGGGGTAGATATGTCATGTGCAGCCTTTGACCACAATTCAAAACTGATCCAAGTTTAGCCCACTAGCACAAATGGTTGAGGCAGATATACGGTACGTATAGGTTTTAGGATGAATCTTTTCCCTTTAACTCTGAAATTTTGTAAACACTTGCAGTATTTGATTCATAAAATACTTTTTATTTGAATCTTCAGTGACAAGTTGAATAAGGATGTTTTATGATTTTGCTTCCTTTTCAAAAATTTCATTTTTGTGATCCAGACATATTTTCTACTTGATCTGCTTGCCAAAAAGCGTGCTGTGTCTAGTTTCAATTCAGTTGTCAAGGGCCGTTGTTGTATATTCCAGTACAGCAGAACAATGTTTGTTACTTTCTTCCTATACTGACCAGGAAAAAGTGGTGCTGATCTTTTTACCTCAGTTTTACCTCTATTGTGCCGCATTTGTTAATTTTTTTTTTCTGTTTTGTATTGTCAGTCTCATCTTTTTAAATAATTATTTGCCTCTTACGGTGTTTACTGTCGTCGGCATGGCATTGACTGGTCCTGTTTGTTGTCTTTCTCAGGAGGCTTTCTTTGGTAAGGACCTACTGGACAAAAGCAAGCAGAGTAGACAGCAGGGGGTCGAATCAGGCTTGCTGGAGGATGGGCAGAGCTACGTGGAGAGGAAGCAGCCCACTGCAGGCTTCTTGGATTCAACATCAGACCCGCTGCTAAGTGCATCAGCAGCATCCATTCCCTCCAGGCCGCCAGCACCACGTATGTATAAACAATAATTTTGTTCCAAGTGATTAGTGCTGATGTAATTCACACAGTTAATGCAATGTTGTACGATAAATATTGAATACATCAAGAAAACAGTTTTTTTTTAATACAAATTTCTCTCCTCATTCTAAAATTACTTATAACGCTTGAACTTGAACTTTTCTTGCATCACGACGACACACTTTAATGGACTTTATCGGGATTTTATTTGCTCAACTAACTAATGCATGATTTGAAGTGGAAATTAAATGATACATGATTAAATATTTTCTTACAAAGAGATTGTGAAACCATCTTTCACTGCAGTTACAATTTCAAGTTTTTACCAGCTTTGCACATGTGAAGAAGGAAATGTTTCTTTTTTGTTGTTCTTTGCGAGAAAACTCAAGGTCACTCACGTTCAAGGCTTGTGTCAAATTCACATCAGATTTACTTCTGGACATAGACTGAGCTGCTGTCACCCTTGCCTCTGTCTGGATGTTTGGCTGTGCTGTACTGGTGGAACATAAAGCTCAGTTTTTAAGTGTTTTGAAGCTGTTGATATGTTGTCTTCCAGGATTTGCTTCCCATTAAATGGGTCCAATTTCTCCCCCTCAGAAAACCCCCTTTAGAAAACCATCCCCTCTCCATAATTCTGACACCTTCAATATGGGATAATGTTTTTAGTATAATATGCAGGGTTAATTTCCTCCACACATAACATTTTGCTGGCAAAGTTGTTTTTTTTATTATTGGTAATAATTTACTGAATTGGTTGAACTGGATTTTGTTTTCATGATATCAAAGAATAGGGAGCTGAATACAAATGCACTCATAACTTTTCCAGTTTTTATTTACTTTTTCTTTTTATTTAAAACATTTATTAACATCTACTTTTCAAAATAGTGCATTACCTTGTTTTGCTCCACCAGATAAAATCCCAATAAAATACATTTGAGTTTGTTGTTCTAATGTGACTTTCTTTTTTATTTTAATGGGCGAAACTTTTTACATGTACAAAACATGAAGCCAGAAACCAAAATGACCATTTGTCTAAAAGAAAAACACAAAAAGCTCTCCCATAACAAAGCTTTTATTCAGTTTTGTTTTTTTTGCTTTGTTTCTTTTTTTGTTTTGTTTTTCTGAGGTTCAATTATTACTTAATCAAGAACAGAGGATGTTCGTCTTTTTAGACTGTTACTTATAGGTTTCTCTGCATGCAAAAATGAAGAGCAATTTTTGAGCAGACAATAGTTGAAACAACCTTTATTTTATGGTAGCATTTAAATAGTACCTTTTTGCTAGGAACAGAAATTAAGAATATCGTGTTTCTACTGTTTTTCAATCATTTTAACTGAACCTGTTGACTCCTTTTGTCAAGATTTGTGACTCGCTGTTTCAGTAAACCTGTTTGTAAAAATACAAACAGGTTTTACATACCTGTTTTGTATTTTTATATTGCATTAAACTCCCAAGTCAGTCAAATATCGTTATGACCTCTTTTGGGGAAAAATGGCTTTTGAAAATTTGAGTTCATCCAAGGTTTAATCAACAAGTTCTACATGTGACATCCCAACAAGCAGCTCAAGATCCCTCATGTCAGTTCATCTTCATTTATTATTTTTGACACTTTGGTTTTCCTTTTTTTTTTTCCTTTTATTTCTTTTCCTTCATCTGCAGAGACGACAGAGGAACCATTAGTTGATCTAGCTGATGTTCTGAACACTGGTGCAGACATCTTGGGAGTGCTCGGAAAGCCAAGCGGTGACTCTGGTGCGTCAAATATCTCACAGGCAGTGACAGTGACAGAATATATTAATAGTCACCTATGATGGGTTTATGTAATCCTCTACTACTTCTTATACAGAAATATTCCCAGGGAACATGTTTATTTTACTTTCTTCACCTTTGTTATTTTCTTTATTGCTTCATTTTAATTGTTTGTTTTGGTTTTTATCTTTTGTTTAGTTTATTCTGTCTTCACCATTTTATTTTACTTGGTTTTGGGTTCTTGTAGGTCTTGATTTTTGCCCGTTCAAGGTTGACAGCTCACCTCCTCCTTTTGGTAAGGGTGCTTTGGCCTCCAGTTCTCTGCTTTAGTGCATTTCTCCAGCAGTGTGTTTCTCTGTTTTGGGTGTGCATGTTTTATAGTGACTTCATACCTAGCTTTTCTGTTTTCTCCTTCTCTCTCAGCCATTTCAGATTGCAATAACACTCATGAGCTGCTTAGTATCTGTCTAACACACCTTTAGTTTTTGCCCAAATGTATTTGGTTTGCCAGTCTATGTGAGTGTGAGCCTTCAAATATTCTCTCAAGAATTCATATCTGGCTCAAAGAAGATTTCTTTAAAATGGAAAAAAAAAACTAACAAAGGTGTCCTAGCATTCAAAAAAGAGCAGTGTAGAGTGAAGGGCCTTGACAAATTTTCTTAGTTTTTGAATGCAGTAAAAGGCCCCTATCTTCATGCCTTTGGCTTCCTGACAAAAAGCTGTGCAGTACATCTTGTGGGATGTTTATGGAATGAAAATTGTGGCAATCTCTAATTTCAAGCACTCCTGGGAGTTACAGTGCATAAATTTATTATGCACTCTAATTAAGTTTTATTAAATTATTTTCAAAAGCAATCTTTTCATCACATAAAAAGTGTTAGATGTTTTGTAAAAACCGAACTCGACTTTTAAATTGTTTTTAATTGCCTTTCTACTTAAACAAGTTCTCATGCATTGAATCATTTAAAAGCAACACCTGTGGTGACTTTTTTGCCCTCTGTGTTACATCTTTCTTTGTTTGTCTGTCTGTGTTTCCACAGCTGGACTGGACATTGGGCCACTTGCAGATGGCTCCCCAGTAGCGCCCCAGTCTCAGACTGGCCGAAGGACACCTCGAACCATCCCAGAAGAACCCCTGGACGGCATTCTTAGCCCAGAGCTAGACAAGATGGTCACTGATGGTCAGTGGGAAAACGCACAATTTATGATTACACAGAAACATTCCACATCAAACTGAGTCTAATCAGGATTTTTCTGTTAGATAAATTTCTGAGACTAAAATATATCATGTTAATTAGCACTGGCAGCTTTTAGTCCTTAAGATGCTTTCTAACCTTATGGCTTGAAAGGCTCTTTGAAATGTAGATCTGTGAATTGTGAATTTGACATTTGAAAATAACATTAGCATCACTTTAACCTCTAAACCAACCATAACCATATTCGTGGTTGGCATAGTTTCTATTTCAAAAACAGCTGTTTTTGTGTGTTCATTTTAGACGGGGTAGACATGTACTTTGACTTTTAAATTTTATTAACACTTACAGTATTTGATTCATAAAGTTGATTAATGATGTTTTATGATTTTGCTTCCTTTTCAGAATCAATTCTCAGCAAATTTTACAAAATTCCAGGTTGGTACTTTAACATTTTTGCCCACTTACATGTGCAGTTCAGTGTTTAGCAAAGAAAGAGAACCAAAATAAATCAATGTTATAATATTATTAATAAATTTTAGTAAGTTGTTACTCAGGTACAAAGTAGCTAATGAGTTTGAAGAATAGACAAGAAATTTTACTTGATGATCTATCAGATTAGATATATTAATACTATGTGCAACATTGTGTTTGCCACTATGTTCCAGAACTAGAGGGCAAGGATGTGGAAGATCTGTTCACTGCAGTCCTTAGCCCGAGTACGAGCCAACCACCTCCACCACAGGTGCCTCACCCTCAGGTCCCAGGACCTCTCCCTGCTACGCCTAGCACTGGTATGCATCATCATAATGCAGGTACACTATCCAGTCATCTTGTATTTATTTGAATGTAAGCATCACACAAAGGTTTTTAAAACAATAAATGCTTCATATAGGTAACCCGATGTTTCCAAGGATGCCAATGATCAATGGTATGAGGGGACCAAACCCACGCTTCCCTGCAAATCCCGCAACAGGACCTTGCATCCCAGAAAATTTCTCCCCTCTGAACCGTATGCCTTTCACTGACAATCCAAGGTAACACATAGCTTGCTATTAATAAAGCTCTTATTTTGTTGTCTTTGACATTGAATGATATTTCTTGAGCTGCTGTTCTTGTTGTTGCAGGGATTGTAAATTTAATCAGATGGCCAGAGAGGCAGTTGGTTCTTGGCCAACTTCTACCCATGGCCCGGGCCCTCCGCCTCCCGGGTCGTTGCCTGATGGGGAAACTGAAGCCATGTCCAACGCCCAAAGGAGCACACTCAAGTGGGAGAAGGAGGAAACGCTAGGGGAGCTTGCCACTGTTGCGCCCGTCCTATATACAAATATCAATTTCCCCAACCTTAAAGAAGAATATCCAGGTTAGCAGTTGGTTCAGAAGCTTTAATTTATCTTTCCAGATTTATCTACTTATTTTTTTCAGTTTCTTTTATTTAAGCATGCTTTGCTAATGCATTATTTAATTTGCATTTAATTTCTTTCTACTTCCAACAGATTGGTCCACAAGAGTAAAGCAAATTGCTAAACTTTGGAGGAAAGCTAGCTCACAAGACAGGGCCCCATATGTGGTAAGATCCCTCTCCTGTCTCTGGCTTCCCGGTTTTTGACAGTGCAGTGAATAATCCTGTCAAACCTTTTAGGCTCTTTAGAAGAGAACAATAAAACCGCTTATCTTCAGCATAAATAAATTGCTATATTTTTTGAAACAGTTTGCCCTGATAATTAAGACTGTGCTTTATCGAGTGCATTTACCTTCACGATTCAAACTTTTGAGGTTTGAATAGAAAAACTGCTGTGAATGTCTCTTAGCGACCGTATGTTTCTACTGGCCTTGAAGGCGTTTCATACTCACCTTTATAGCTGAGAATTTAAAGTAGAATGAAGTAGAATTTCTGTAATTTTGCAAATTGTCTAAGGCTGTTCAGCTCCAGTATTCAAGAGCCAGAATCCTGCATGTTTGAGATGTAATCCATTTACATAGCACATTAACATAGCACATTTAAATGGCTGAATTCACCAGAGTCTGTGGTTAATAAACCAATAATTTGAGTGAAGTGTATTGAACCAAGGACACATCCAAAACACGCAGAACACTGGCTTCTGATGCCTGAAGTGGAAAACCTTCTGCTGTAGTTTCAAGCAGAGAAAGGGCGAGTATGCTTCCTTTTTATGAGCTATTTGTCCTGTCATCTATGCAGCTAAACAATAAAAAGCAAAATGACATGTTGACAGTCATTGTCTCCCACTATCTTACTGAATTTTAAATATCTTTTGGAAAAAAATTGTCATAAAAATTTTGATTTTTGCTTGTTCTGTTATTTAACTTTTTGTATGACCTACTAATGTCAGTTCAATCTATAATTGTGAGAACAGGGATCAGATGTATTGTGCAGCCCTTACTTAGAAGTCAATGTCCTGTTAAAAACTCCACATTAATCTTTATTTTTAGAGTAAATGGACAGTGGTGCATACACTGGGATGTTGATGTAGCCACCCAAACAGAGAAACTGCACCACTTACCTTTAAAATAAGTTGCTTTTTCCAATAAAAGTAGGTGTTCAGCTTCACATTTTAAATTACCACTTGAAGCGGTTTAATTTAAAATATTCTTTTAACCAATTTATTTAGCACTTATTAATCTGAATAGCAATGTCAATATAGTGTCTTTGCTCGTCTATGGTTGTTGACAAAAAAATGAAAGAAAAGAAAAGCCATAGTTTAGAGGAAAACCTTATAAACTTAACTTCGCCTGTCGGCATAAAAAAAAAAGAAGCAAACATCCATTTTCTTTTTAGGTAAAGAACATTTTACTAAGGAGCTAATATATCTAAAATTATTACAGAATAGCATAGAAACTGTTTTTTAAAACACTTTTATAGTAATGAAATACTTATGTGACGCCTGTATTTGTCAATGTGATTGATTTTGCTGTTTAGCAAAAGGCAAGAGATAACCGAGCAGCCCTGCGCATCAACAAAGTCCAGATGTCGAATGAGACGGTGAAGAGGCATCAGCCGCAGCAACATCCCCCTGAGGTGTTTGATCCCAACATACCACTAGACACAGATCTCCTCTTTAAAGACCCTTTGAAACCAAAAGAGTCAGAGCATGAACAAGAGTGGAAGTTTAGACAGGTAAGAGTGTATGCAATGAAGTCAGAGAATGCAGCGCCAGGTCCACTTTATATAAAGACAGCTAAGAAGTGGTCGTTTATTAACGCTTCCTAAACATCTGCACTATCCTTCGCATTAACCGTGATGACATTGGTGGTTAGTAGGTCCAGTTCATTCTTGGCATGAGAATAAATTCTGCATCTTTGTTGAAATCTAATCTCTCCTTATCTCTCTCTCTGTGTTCTGTCTTGACAGCAAATGAGGCAGAAAAGCAAGCAACAGGCCAAGATTGAAGCCACACAGAAATTGGAGCAAGTAAAAAATGAACAACTCCAGCAACAGCAGCAGCAACAACAGCAAAATCAACAACAGACAACCAGTCAATCAGAGGGAGATGGTACCAACAGTGGTAACCAGAGTCCAGCCTCTCAGCCCAGTAATGGCAGCTCCTCCCCGATGCAGCAGTTAAACTCAAAAGAAACTTTTGCACGGCCGCAACAACAAGCAACCCCAACTTCTTGTCCATCAGAGGATGTTTTTGTGCGACCACCTCCTCCCCCTCCATCTGGTCCATCGTCCCAGCCTCAGTCTCCTCAAGTTTTCTCACCAGGATCCTCTGGTTCTGGACCATCTTCTCCATGGGACCCATATGCCAAAATGGTAGGGACCCCAAGACCACCGCCTCTTGGACCAAATTCATGTCGCAGAATGTCTGTGGAGTCAGGTAAATCGCCCACCTCTTTGACAGAACCGCAAGACAGAGGCAGACCCTCTCCAGCACATGAATCATTTGGTTCTCCCACATCAGTGTGCAATGACCCCTATGCCAAACCTCCTGATACACCCAGACCTACGGGGGAAATGGATCCCTTTCTGAAACCCATAGGACCACCCCGGGGTAGTCAAGCAGCTCAAGGAAGATCCCCAATGGGTTCTCCTGGCAGAGACCCATACTCAAGGCCCATGATAAGAAATGATGCCTATCAGCGCATGGCCCAGAATAGGATGATTTTGTCTGATCCTTACTCTAGGCCTCTAATAGCACCAATACCTGGAAGTAATGAATCTGGAGCCGTTCCTCTCTTTAAAACACCAATGCCCCCTCCTCAGGCTCAGGATGCCTTCAACCGACCAGCTCAACATCCCACTGACAGATTCTCCCAAAATCAACCAAACGACCCCTATGCACATCCTCCGCATACCCCAAGACCATCAGCAAATGACAGTTTCACCAGTCCACCTAGAATGGGTCAACATCACCCTCAGGGGCACCCATTTTCTCAGTCAGGACCAGTTCCTCAAATGTCTAGAAATCCTTATGCACATGCACCATCCACACCCAGGCCAGATCGTTTTACTTATGACCCCTTTGTCCAGCCCCCTGGTCCCAACAAGCCAGGTCCAGACCCTTTTTCGCAGCCTGCAGGAAACCAACGATCCATGAATGAACACAGCATTCAACCTCGACCATTTTTTGAAACATATGCTCGACCACCAGGCACCCCACGTCCTCATGACAACTACGTTCAGTCATCAAACTCATCTAGTCCGTCCTCCGACCCTTACTCACAGGCTCCTGCTACTCCTCGTCCCAGTGGGATGAACCAGTTTGCTCATAAGCCCCACATTGGACAACGAATGTCCCCTTCCCACTCAATGGATCCTTTTGGTCATCCACCAGGTACTCCACGGCCCTCTGTGGGAGAAAGATTCTCTAAGTCACCAGGTAGCCAAAGGGGGCCAGTAGAAGCATTTGCTAGTACACCTGGGCCATCTAGGATAGGAAGTAATGACATGTTTTCACAGCCAGGGGCCCACAGAACAATGGTTAATGATCCTTATGCCCAACCTCCAGGAACCCCAAGGCCTGGTTCGGATGTGCATAACAGACCTATGGTTAGGCCAGGACCAGGAGTAGGCCAAGATCCCTTCTCACCTCCTCAAACCAGGCTTCAAGAGCAGTTTCCTCATCCAGACTCTCTCACTCCAAAACACCCTGGAGTTTCTGAAGATGGATTTGGCCAATCGCCTTCCACAAGACCCAGTCAAACTCCTGGACATGACCCATTTGAACAAGTGCCCATGGCGCCTTGTCCACAGTCAACAGAGAAAATGGAAATGAAAGATCAGACAACTGTGGGGAACAGTGGAGCGGGGCCTCAAGATCCCACCCAAATGCCAACCAACCCACAAATGCCTGCTTCATCTTCTGAATCACAAGGTGTGGCTCTCGCTGAGACGGAGGAGAGACTAAAACAGGTACCCCAGAACTGAAACCCTCCAGAATAAATATTTTTCTTCTGTCACATATGGAAAACCAGTTCCTACTGTTGTAGAGTTATCTAATTTATTGTTATCAGGACTGATGAGATGACTCAACAGCAACGAGTACTGGTTGTCTCTTTGATTTGCTCTTTGACCCTGAAGCTACATGGTCAATTTCATAATGAATAGGTATTTATGGAGATTATTGTAGATTTGTCATGAATTATAATGTATTCAGTGAAGATGTGTTAAACCCTTCAAATCTTTCATTGCTGTTGCATAATCTCACATTGAAAAATTGAGGAAAAAAATGTTGATTTGTATTTTTTCAATGGAGGAAAAATGTAATGATGAATAGTTTTTAATAAGGTCAGACGACTATCACAATTTTGGTACATATTCTCTTAATGCTTTGTGAAACCCCTTTTTGGTAATGAGACAGCAGATATTCTTCTGCTGTAACCTTTCACAAGTTGAGGTTTGCAAAGACTGGGTTAGTCTTGGAAGAAGGATGATTTTCAGTTTTTTGACCATTTTGAAAGACCCAGTCATACATTGGCTTAGAGCACCATCATTTTTTGCCATCCATTTTGTTTTCCTGTACATTTGGAAGAGGAAAGGGGCCACAAAGGCACTGCCTTCCAACATGCTTTTCTACTAAGGGACAAGATGCTTTTGTACTGAGGACCAGGAAGGGATTTTCTACTCTCTTCTTTGTTTCACACCAAACCCAGCTGGAGTGTGTGTGTAGAAAAGCTCATTCAAGATAAATCCCAGCAGAGTTTTGTAAACTCCACATTTTTATACTTGATAGTCAGACAGGAAATGCCTTCTTCTGGTATCACTCGCAAAGACTTGGTCGCATTTAATTGACCTCTGATAATTGACATGGAGACTTGGCAACCCCCAGTTGCCACTTTTAGCTGGAGTACCCTATGATCTTGCCCAATGTGTTCAATGATGAGAGAAATATGCGTCTTCATCCAGTTTTGTTGTTACTAGCAAAATTAATAAGCCTCTCACATGTTTCCTAGCAACCGAAGTGGAACTCCTCCCACTTTATTATTAGAAGAAGAGCATGTTTGGTTAGCTACCCAAATTGTTAAAAGGTCCCTTTAAAGGCTGAATTTAAAAAATATATATTTTCACTGCTGTTTTAAGGCAGTTTTTAGTCGCAGACAATTTTCTGAGAACATACCTTTTCTGCAGTGAATAAATTAAAAGTTGGATTTTGTATTGTTATACTTTTACGAATTTTTGCCAACAAATCATGTCTATCTTTGAAAAAACAATCCATTGTCAAAGTGTTTTTTCTTTTCTTAATGTAAGTTTTGTTCTTTAGATCTTTTTACTTGACCTTAACAAACAGAAAATGTGAAAAAATATCCCCAAAGAAAATGATAATGCTGTAAATGCCAAGAATAAAATATATATGCATTGAAAAAATTCTTTGAACATTTTATGTCCTAATAATACTTTTTATTTTTCTCTGTTCTGTAGCGACAACGAATTAGAGAGCTAATCCTCAAGCAACAACAACAGAGGACTGCCAACAGACAGGAGAGGGGCCCTCAGGATCCTGCTGGCAACTTAACTCCGGGGACACCACGACCTTGGCCCCACGAGGGCCCTGGTCAACAAGGGGAAATGTTCAACAGGCCTCCTCCACCCTATCCTGGACAAGGACCCATGAGAGGGCCAATACGATTTCCTGGAAATTTTCCAGGGGATCAGCGAGTCTGCTTCCCTAATGACGGGCAAATCCAGCGGGCACCACATCCTGGAGATCCTAATTTAAGACATCAGGGGCCAAGGTTTGAGTTTTTTGTGCTTAGTTTTTTTAAGAATTTTATTCAAAATCCAAATTGTAGTACAAAGCTTACACTTTTATTCATCTTTCAACCTTTTTAGGTTTGGATTTCCACCTGCAGCTTTAGGTCCTCATGGCTCTCAAGAGTTCTTCCTCAGAGGGGAACACCCAATGCAGGAAGTCCCTCCACAGATGAGAATGCCCATGCCCACCGAGATGACAAAAGGTATGGGAGGAAGCCCTATGGGTATGCCTCACCACTGCCCACCACGCAGCGTGCCTATGCAGCAACACAACATAATGGGTCAGCATTTCATCGAGCTGCGACACAGAGCTGTAGAAAACAGGCCGCGCATGCAGTTTCCACCTGGCGCCATGCAAGGAGGCATGGACCCTAATCTCCAGGGTGCAAGGCTGCCGAGCTTTCCTGGACCACATGACTCCAGGTTCCCTTTGAATCAGGGGCCTAAAATGGTGGAATCTCTTCCCGGTCAGTCTGCTCACTTGCACCTGTCTGCCAGTTTGGACAATCTTCATCAGCAAACCCAGATGCCAGGAATAAGTGCCATCAAACAAGCTCCTCTAATGAGATCAATGAGCCAACCTGCTTCAAATGAGACCCAGAATATGACGTCATCCATCATTCTCGCTGCACCCCCTGCTGGACAGTCTGAGGCTGTCTCAGTGACTAATAGTGAAGCCGTGGAGGAGAAACTAGATGCAGAAGACTCGGCAGTCAAAGACCTTGAGGATGTGGAGGTCAAAGATCTGGTTGATGCTGACTTAGAAAATCTCAATTTGGATCCAGAGGATGGTAAAGACCTGGATCTGGAGACAAATGACCTACACCTTGATGACTTTCTGACATCTGGCAAATTTGACATAATTGCATACACAGACCCTGACTTGGATGATATCAAGAAAGACATGTTCAATGAAGAACTGGATCTCAGTGATCCCATGGATGATAATGCTGAAGCTACGGACATTCCTAAAAGTGCAATTCCTGAAACTGAGCCTTCATCTAGCTCAGCATCTGCTCCGTCAAAGTCAGAGTCCAGAGGTGAGCAATCCACCTCTGAACTTAAGACAGAAGTACCTGGGAGTCACAGCTCTGACTCCTTGGAACCAGATCAGGAGATTAAAACAGAGGTCAAAGACTGTCAAGGGCCACCTGAAGTGGTAGAGCAGCAACGACCTGAAAACCCTTCATCACAGCAGGGAGCGCTCTCTGACTCCACCCCAGTCCTTTCTAGTTTACTCATTAAACAGCAGCCTGAAGAGCAGTCATTAAATCCAATCATCGACTCCGTCAGTCAGGGAGGTAACCTCATGGCTCAACAGAACCCAGCCGGTGATAATCGGCATACCTCTGCGCTTACAGTGAGTCAAACAATAGCAGACACGGCCACTGCAGGACAGCTATCTGCTTCTGGCTTTGGAGCCGACCAACAAGTTGGAGTAGACCAGACTGGTCTAAGTCAAGCCCAGCAGACTGTGTTAAACCAGAATTTGCACAGCCAGCAACACCGTCCTCTCCTGCTGGAGGAGCAGCCGCTCCTGTTGCAGGACCTTCTTGACCAGGAAAGGCAAGAACAACAACAGCAGCGTCAGATGCAAGCCATGATCCGACAACGTTCCAGTGACGCCTTCTTCCCCAACATTGGTAGGGTCTTTGCCAACCCTTGAAGGATTTTGTGTTAGAGACGGTGTGCTTTGATTGCATCTGACTGTACGTTTATTTGGCAGATTTTGATGCAATCACTGACCCCATCATGAAAGCCAAGATGGTTGCCTTAAAAGGTATCAATAAAGTCATGGTTCAGAACAACATGGGGATGGCTCCAATGGTGATGAACAGGTAAAAGGCCACTGATTTTGCACAGTAGAAATATTCATACTGAAATCGAAATAATTACAAGTGACTCACTAAATTAGAAAATCTTTAAAGGGTTAAGTCAGTTTAAACATTTTAGCTTGTGTTTTATTACACAGAGTGAGATATTTAAATCCCATATAGAATTCTCAAAAAAGTTACTTTCAATTGAAAAGAGGACAACTAACCCAGGATGTAAAGAGATCTCTTTGATATAAAAACCTATCCATATTTCTGGTTTTGCTGAGTTTCACTTTTTGAATTCAGCTATCAAATAAATATATTTGTCAAAGATGCTCCAATATAAGATGCACCTGTACATCATACTAGTAAATAAGTTACTCATTACTACATGATACTACATTCTCCAGCATTAAATGAGAACATTAACAAGCATTTTATGATACCCTTGTTTGACAGATTCCCTCCTGGTCCTGCACCATCTTGTCCTGAAAGCACACCCATCCCTCCACAAGTCATTGGACCGGTAATGAACAATTTTCTAAAGAAAATACCAAAAGTGTGTGATGTCAGTATAATAACATCCTTGTCAATGTTTGTATCAGGATGGCAAATTGACTCAAGTACAAAGACCAAATCCTCCAAACTTTGGACCAGGATTTGTCAGTAAGTTTTCCAAAGACATTTTATTTTATTTATTTTATTTTTATTTTTTTGTGAAGCATCATTTTTCTGAAGATATGTTGTGACTGTAAATGTAAAGATATTTGTTTTTTCTGCTGTCAAGTTTGCTAAGAAAACATCCATCTATCTTCCATCAGACAACCCTCAGAGGGCTCAGTACGAGGAGTGGCTTCAGGAGACTCAGCAACTACTTCAAATGCAGCAAAAGTTTCTAGAAGAGAAGATCGGAGCTCACAGAAAGTCAAAGAAAGCCCTGTCTGCCAAGCAGAGAACTGCTAAGAAGGCAGGCAGAGAGTTCCCTGAGGAGGATGCTGAGCAGCTCAAACATGTCACAGAGCAGCAGGGTGTAGTGCAGAAGCAACTGGAGCAGGTAAATGCAAGGCTTGATGAGCTCCACCACTGAGATCTGTGTGACCTTTATGTGCAGGTAGCCATCAGCATAAATATGTTTATCTGTAAGCAAAGCATTTAATTGTCAAAGAAGGGATATCATTTATCTAGTGTAGCTGCAGTCTCTTCTGTCAAACCTGTAAAGTATCCACACAGAATAATTCAAACAGAAACGCATACATTATGTCTCTCCTGGAAATGTTAGCGAGTCCAGAATTCCATATAGCGTAATAAAAAACTCGTCTCCAACAGTAAGAACTGAAAACATCTATAGCATTTATATTTAACACCCAGGATTTCTGCACTGTCTTCAAATGGTCAAAGTATAGAATTTGATTTAATTATTTCCAGGTCTGGAAAAAGTGTTTTTCAGACTTTGTCCCATTGAAGGCGAGGAATCTGAACTGGTTGCAGCAATTAAAGTTGCCACATCTCCCTCTAATACAGCAGCTCACGAATTTCAGTTCTGACTAATCTCTGATACATTTTCTTTTTAAAGTATATTCACTTATCTATGGTGTCCATCCACCAATTTCAGCCCATTTAACTTTCCATCCATTCAGTCAACCTTCCTGTTAACCCAGCCTTCTATCAAGCAACTTACCCTTCAGTTTGTTTGTCTGCTCATCCATTCATCCATCCATCAAATTTTATTTGTATAGCACATTTCAGCTACAAGGCATTTCAAAGTGCTTTACATCATAAACACAAAGTCAAACAACATAGAATAAAATTTTTGTTACGAAATTTAAGCGCCTGTTTTCGCCGGACTCCGTCGTCCGTTTAACCACGGGTATTTGCCGGGCCCCATCCATCCATCCATCCATCCATCCATCCATCCATCCATCCATCCATCCATCCATCCATCCATCCATCCATCCATCCATCCATCCATCCATCCATCCATCCATCCATCCATCCATCCATCCTTTCAGCAGATTTATCACTGATTCATCCATGTCTCAGGCTAGTCATCTGTTCATTCGTCCATTCTGTCCAACTGTGAATACATGTATTATTTCTTTCTATCTTTAAAATCACTGTCCATTCTTTCCTTTATACTTCTCTCCAACAGCTATTCATGTGTTCATTCTTCTTTCTATTCATCCACATGTCCATCTGCCACAATCAATCATTTGTTTTTTCATCTTTCTATCTATATATTCATCTAGCTTTTTTTACAGTTTTGGGTTTATGTAGGTTTAATCTCTTTATGCAATATCTGTATCCTTCAAAAATGTTGTAGTCTGGCAAACTTTACTTAAGTATATATTTCATAATTTGTATCATATTTATACTTATACTGGAGTGTTTATAATGAATGCTTTTTAAATTAAACATTAACTAGACATTGATAGAAATATCAAAATATTTGAGATTTCTTAGAAGTCTGATGAAGCACAATGTAAGGAACCCTGAATTCTTATCATGCTGATGAAACCGTTTTTATCTTTCATCAGATTCGCAAGCAGCAAAAAGAGCATGCTGAGCTTATTGAGGAGTACAGAGTGAAACAGCAGCAGAACAACATGACCCCCATCATGCCCGCTATTCACTCAGCGACGGGCAATCACGGCATGGTTCCTGGCGGCCCACCGATGGTCCAGCCTCCCATGAACCCCATGATGCAGATGCCTCTTCACCCTGGTCAACCAAACGCAACACCACGCATGCCGAACCCTCCGACGGGCTGGCATTCTGGGGCTGCAATGCCTCTGGGTGGACCGGGGATGCCTCCCATGATGCCCCCTCAGGTAGCTGCCCCAGGTTCAGCTCAGCCCCTTCAAATACCGATGGGTAGCATCTCTCAGCACTCACAGATGCCCGTTGAGCCCCAAGGCACACCTGCCCCGCCAGGCGCGGTTAAACCGATGCAGGCGGGTGGTGTGAAGTTTGACGACAACAACCCCTTCAGCGAAGGTTTCCAGGAGCGCGAGAGGCGGGAGAGGCTCAGGGAACAGCAGGAGAGGCAGCGTGTGCAGCTCATGCAGGAAGTGGAGCGTCAGAGAGCTCTGAAGCATCGCATGGAAATGGAGCAGCAAGGGATGATGACCCCAGACGGCAGCGGTGCACCTCTCGCTCAGATGCCGTTTTTCAATTCTGAGCTGCCGCAAGACTTCATGCAACCTCAGAGGCCCCCGCTGCAGCAACCACAACAACTTGGACCGATGTTTCCCCAGCAGCAGGCCATGCAGCGCAGCCTGGGCTCCCCGCCTGGAACGTTCATTCAGGGTGACCGAAGACCAATGATGGGCAATGGGATGATGCCCCCAGACACAGGGCCAGTTTTAGGGCCAGACGGTGTCGCCATACCAGGACCTAACTTCCCCCACGCTCAGCCGAGGCCCCGCCAGTTCAGTGGCCCAGGAATGATGCCTCATATGCCCGGAGAGGGTCCTCCGTTTGATTCTGCCACACCGCTTCCATCCAACTTTCCAGGCTCAGGTCAATCTCTTATCCAACTGTACTCCAATATCATTCCAGATGAAAAAGGGAAAAAGAAAAGAAACCGCAAAAAGAAGAAAGATGATGATGCAGATTCAGTCAAGACACCTTCAACTCCACACTCGGACCTCACAGCCCCCCTAACACCATGTGTCTCTGACACCTCCTCGACCCCTACCAGAAACACCCACGTCTTTGGTGATCAGGACCTGTCCAGGTCTCCATTACTGGGGTCTTCCACGCCCAGCCATTCGGAGCTGGAGAGGCAACTTTCTGGTGGACAGTCTGGTCATCCCACTCCAGCATCAGACGTGTCGAGGACGCAGGCTCAGGAGCACGAGAGGATCCTCAGTAACATAAAGCTGGAGCAGACCGATGCCGCTGAATGTGATGGGTCCTTCAACTCAGAGATGAACTCTGTGAAGGAAGAAAGGAACAAAGGGAACATGTCTCCATTCCCCACTGGACAGAGTCCAAACAAGGGAGAGGCTGGCAATGAGCTGCTCAAACATCTACTGAAGAACAAGAACACACCTCCACCTGGCCTGTCACAGCAGAGGTCAGAGGACAGCCTGCGCTCAGAGGAGGAGGAGGCCACCGACTGCAAAACCCTGCTGAGGCAAAGCTCCATGGACAGCAACGGGGTCAGTGTTTGTTTATCCTATAGTTATAGAGAACAGATCAACACAGTGAGCAATAGGCCGGCAAAGGTTTTACCAATATTTCACATAAACCCAAACTACTAACTTATATTTTAGAGTTTTATGCGACATGGAACTTAAGCAAAAACCAGAGGTCAGATCTGGTACTGTCTCTTTGTGTGATTTAAATAAAATTGAAATGTACTTTTTGTTTCATTGTCCTTTATATATCATTCTTAGAAATTGAGGTTTCTTTTACATGGATGATAAAGATAAACTACACTATTTTAGTATTACAGTTTCACTTATCTCAATATGTTTCAAAAGCTTGGCGTCTTCGGAAGAGGACATTTTGTGTTTGACAGATGTTGATGTTGGTCTTTGTCTGCAACTTTGAATGTATTTGTGTGTCTTATAAGAACCTTTTACGGTGTAAAACACAGAAGAAATAAATTGCACTTTTTTAATGCAACTATTTTTATTTTCCAAATTCAGGCCTATTCTGACGGAACCTCTGAGTTTCCTAGCTCTCTGCTTCCTGAACAAGACAAAAAGAAAGGGAGGAATAAGAGACCACCAAAGGGAGGAGAGAAGCCTTCTCGCTACAAGAAGAGAAAAAAGGAAGGAGATGACAGGCAGCTGATCCATTCAGGTCCTGACACCGTTATGACACAAATCAAACAAGTAAGACTACTTTAGTGTTTTCTTTCTTCTAGTTACTTTTTTGTCAAACAGCTGAAAAAAAGTTTTGAATTTGTATTTTTAAAGAATTAGAAAATAATTGAAACGTTTATTGATTTTAGTAAAACTTCCATAGATCAATTGCACACAAAGTGGGATGCCTAATTTAAAATATGCATTTCTGGTCATTTTGATGAATGTGTCTTAGGTCTGTGAAAATCCACAAATTAGTTTTCAGGCATATTTTTATTATGTTGGATTGTATGCTAACTCCAGCTGTCACTGACTTCCTCCTCAAGGTCTGTAAACAACAAAATGTGAACAAAAAAAGGTGATTGCTAAAGCAGAAAAGCAGCTTTCTGTTCACATTGCTGTATCTGAGAGAATTGATAGAAAGTTGACTTGCAGGGAAAACTATATCTAAATGAGTTTGCTGTGTTTTCAGTAAAACCTTGTTTTTTTAATAACTAAATACACAGTTCCCACGTCCATTGTTATCCTTAATCTCGCAATTGTTTTGTTTCTTTGTCTTCACACAGCAGCTTTCCCTCCTACCCCTCATGGAACCATTGATTGGAGTGAACTTTGCCCATTTTGCTCCCTACGGCAGCGGCCAGCTCAATGGAGAAAACCTTTTGTCTGGTACTTTTGGCAGCGCCTCGCTGGATGGAGTCTCAGATTATTACTCCCAATTGGCCTACAAGGTGAGTTTTCATTACTGTAGGAAAATTCTAAAATACAAGACCGCATTAACATACCGTGTGCTGACTTTGCATTGGTTGTGAATCTGCAGCAGAATAATTTGAGCAATCCGCCAACACCACCGGCGTCTCTCCCTCCAACCCCACCACCTGTGAATCGACAGAAAATGATCAACGGTTTCGCTACAACTGAAGAGCTGGCCAGCAAAGCTGCTGCCATGGGTAAACATTTAGCAGCATGTAGATACCTTTCTGAAGACAACTACATCACATGTCACCATTTGCACCAGTTGTACAAACGCACAGTGGACAACAAAAGTATTCATACCACTCAAACATATTCACATTTTATCAAATTGCAAACACAATTGTCAGTGTATTGACATGCTGAGGTGGTACATAATTTGGAAGTGCAAGGAAAAATAAATGTGTTTTACTAAATGGTTTACAAATATAAAATGAAAAAGCTTTTACATGCATACTTGGTGGAATCTTTCACTACAGTTACAGCAGCATATCCTTGGGGGTAATCATCAGTCTTGTACATCTAGAGAAAAATCATCTCTTCACCTTTGTGAAAAAAAGAATCTTTTTGTTTTTCCTTTTTCTCCAATTACTTTACTATTAACTAATAATGCTTTCAGTATTGCTGTAATATAGAAGTTATATTTCCATTAATTTCCAGTTTCCAAAGGTCTGGTGCCCAAGCCACTCCACGTCCCATTTAGAGCTGAGGAAGATCTTTTAGCTCGGGCCATCGCTCAAGGACCCAAAACTGTTGATGTTCCAGCTTCTCTTCCCACGCCTCCTCATAACAACCAAGAGGAGCTCAGGTATTGAATCAACAACAGTAATTTAGAAGTGGCTCATTCGCTTCGGCTGTTTGGTTTTTGACTGTTACTTTCTTTTGTGATACCAGTAATAGAGGACAGGAGCCGTGCAAGGACAGGGATTCACCTGACAGCTTCGTTCCCTCCTCGTCTCCTGAGAGCGTGGTTGGCATGGAGATCAGTCGCTACCCAGACCTGTCTCTGGTGAAGGAAGAGCCACCATCCCCATGCTTGTCTCCCGTGCTCCCCATGCTGCCTGCCCCTGACGGGAAAGGTGAACACCCACAACATCCTACATAATTCAATCAAACATAATTAATTACCTCATAGTTAATTAGAATTTATGAAGTGGTTTTCACTCAGAACTCAAACTTCTAAGCCATTTTGTGCAGTTGTTTTTTTTTTGTTTTTTTTTTATCTGGTCCGAATTTCATTCATTTTTCTGTTGTTGTTTTTTACTCTTCAGGGTCAGAGATCAAACTGCAGGACATCAAGACTGAACCTTCTTCGATGTTCTTTGGCTCCCCCTTTGGCCCCATGTCTAATGACTCCAAACAAGGACTGGTTTCTGTTGCTATCACACTGAGACCAGCTGCAGCTGAGGTAAGCTGACTGTATGGCTGCTTCAGCTAAAATATCACCAGATCTAGTCATAATCTGCTTAGAAGACAATCGCAAACTCATTGGTCAGAATTGAAGTTCCAGTCTTTGGAGTTTAGAGACCATAGATAGGGATAAAATTATAATTTCAGGGTTGACGTTTCAAAACAATATTTGTAATAAACAATAAATATTTGTATTTGTTAAAATATTTAATGATTCTTACAAGACAAAATGATTTAAATTTGATTGTATGTATACCTCTCTCTCTTAGAACATCACAGGTGTGGTAGCGGCCATTTCAGACCTCCTGTGTGTGAAGATCCCCAGCAGCTATGAGGTCAGCAGCACCCCGGACAGGCATCCTCTATCTATGGCCCCTCGCATGGGTCCCCATGGGATGGAGCCGCGGCCTCACATGTTCTTCCACGGACCGGGGGACCACACCGTGCTCCACGGCCGGTCCGGACAGTTGATGCGTCCCACCGGGCCACAGGGAATGATGCAGCAGCAGCCACATCCTTTCCATTTCCATCCCAACAGCCCAGGTGAGAGAGTGAAACCAAATTAAACAAGAGTGTTGCTGAGAGGCCTGTAATTGAAATGTCATTTCTAATTTAGCTGTACGTAATGAGACTGTGGAAGAATGCTGCAGTCACTTCTCTGTGTGTAGTTTTTTTTTTTTTTTTTTTTTTCTACTTCTTTTAAACCGAAAGGTGATTAAATTTTATTTCTAAGCGGGACTAGTAGAATGCAGAGTAATCAAACAAGTTCAAAAATGTTCAATTACATATGATTTGAGTAAATTGCAGCTGTGACAGTTTCTTTCTTGATCTGAAAATTTAATCTTTTTTGTCTTTTTTTTTTTTTTTGACATGTTGATCCTATAAGTCTTTCCTACAAAAAGCAAACAGTGCCAAGGAGAAGTTTACTCGCGTGAAACATTAGATTAAATTTTGTCAGTTTGATGTACTTGAACCATTTTAAATGGAATGATCATGACAAACAGATTTTAAGCAATAATTATGGTGAACTTCTGTAAATCCACAAACTCTGAATTGTATAAAGTCTCTGACCATCTTTTAGAGAAACCTGACACTTTTTTGTTGAAAGTAGCAAACTCCTGGCATAATTCGGTCTGGATAATTGACCACTTTTCTCATTAGAAATTGTAGAGCTCACTGAAAATGGCTTCTTGAAACAGACCTCTTTTTAAAGCATAGTCAGCACATTTTAAAAGGTTTGAAAAGTAAGCCATTTCAGAAGCTTAAAATTAGCACAACAAAACTTCTTCTGTTATGTGTTTATGATCATTATTCTGTTGGAGAACCCAGCTGTTTTGTCCAATTCATTAGTTCTACTTGTAAGAAAATAAACCTTTGGCATGATGCCACTACCCTGCTTTGTAGGTTCATCTTGACTTCTTTAAATGTTAAAATGTCATAGTGACAGAATAGATCCAGATGTTCTTGCAGCTCCAGCTGACTGTGAGTCAGAAAGTTATGGGTTTGATTGCATCTTTTTCTCTACTAAATGTTGATGAGCACTTGGGCAAGTTGGCTACCATTCTGCATACTGACGTATGAATATAGAAGAGAATAGAACAGAACAGTATATATACATACTAACCCATACCTTCTCTGCTGTTGATTAATATTGATGCCAGAATGCATTTTAAGAATCAATATTTGTTGCCTCAGGCGCTGCTGTAGCTCGAGGAGCTGACCATAAGACTCCTGCCAGTGCTGGATGTAAACCCCACTGGTGCTGCCACTGCAAAGTGGTAGTTCTGGGAAATGGAGTTCAGAAAGCCATCAAAGATCTCCCTGCTCGCATGAAGGTACCAAACAAACTCTCATCCTACACAAAATATGCATAATCTATCAAAAATGAACCTTCAAACTTGTTCAGTGCTGTGGTATGTAACTAACTTTAAATGTTGGGGTTTTTTTTCCCCCTCCGTTTTCTGGTGATAAATTCGATACGTATATCATGCTTACTTTTGAAACTCAGCAGTGCTCTCTGGGTTAATAATATATCCTTCTGGCAATCAAACACTTGATTGAGATTTCAGCTCTCGGATAGAAAAAGCCCCTAAAAAGGCTGCTTTCATATTGATTTTTTTTTTTTCTAAAGCTGAATGTAGATGGTCTAAGAGGGCATGTTTATTGACCATGCAAGCTTCATTGAATCTAAAACATTACCTGCTTTCATACTGAAGGCCAACATTTCTGCAGTAATACTGAACATATTATTTTACATTATTAGTCCTGCCTGCTGAAGTTAAATCAGTCTCAGATCTGTTGGCTGGGTAAAGTATTCAATTTCTTCATCTTTTTGCTTTATATTAGGAGTATGAAGGCCGTTTCAGACCGGATGAAAATTTGGTCTTCTGTAGTCAAAGCTGTTTCCTTCTCTACTGTTCCTCCCCGACCCCTCAGTCCAGACCCACCACAGAGGCAAAGGTTTGTATCGTTTTAAAACATGCAGTTTAAACCCGCATGGTCCAAGTAACAACTGTTTGCTGTATTTTCTCTGACATTTTCAGGAGTCTATGTCCCTTCTTCCTGCCTCTGACCAAAGCGAGAGTTTTTGCAAAACTCAGCATCAGTACAACAACAACATGTCCTCACTGGACGTTCATTGCCTCGCCCAGCTTCAGCCCAAAATGTCTCCTCCATCCACTCCACCCATCCCCTTCCCTACAGCTGGAGGAACACCCAAGTCTGAGACCAAAGCTGATGCCCTTAAGGTGACAGTGAAGCTTAAGGCCCGGCCACGGTCCCATGATGGCTGGCACCAGGGAAAGAGACAGAAAGGTCTCCGCTGGAGAAAGTGGAGTGTTCAGGTGGTTTTACCGCCGAGAATGAATTCACAGCTTCCAGAGGAAGATAAGATTGACGAGCTCCTAAAGAAACTAGGAGCTTCCCTGCGCCCTCCGTCTTTGCTCAAAGATAAGAGGCGGTGCTGTTTCTGTCACCAGTTTGGAGATGGGATCACTGATGGGCCGGCAAGGCTGCTAAATCTAGACCTTGACGTATGGGTTCACCTAAACTGTGCTCTATGGTCAACTGAAGTGTATGAGACCCAAGCCGGCGCCCTCATCAACGTGGAGCTCGCGCTGCGCCGTGGTCAGACGATACGCTGCGCCTACTGCCAGCAAACCGGCGCCACCAGCGGCTGCCACCGACTGCGCTGTACCAACGTCTATCATTTCACCTGTGCTCTGCAAGCCCAGTGCACCTTCTTCAAAGACAAGACCATGCTCTGTCATGCCCATAGGCCCCGGGGAACGGCAGGGCAAGCCTTGGAGCATGAGCTCCGCTGCTTTGCTGTGTTCCGACGCGTCTATGTTCAAAGAGACGAAGTGCGACAGATTGCCACTGCCGTGCAGCAGCCAGAGTTGGGTTACACATTTCGAGTAGGGAGCTTGGTGTTGCATGCGATAGGACAACTCACCCCGTTACAGATGTCTGCCTTCCATTCACCGACCACCATCTTTCCCGTTGGCTATGAGGCTTGTCGCATTTACTGGAGTATGCGCCATGGCAACCGCCGTTGTCGCTATGTCTGTTCAGTTGAAGACAATGACGGGTTTCCAGAATTTACAATCAGAGTCGTTGAACAAGGCTACCAAGACTTGATCCTGACGGACACCTCTCCTAAAGGTAAGGAAAATATCATTTTCTAGACTTTTTTTCTGAGTTTAGTTTGTTCCTAAGCAGTTTATGTTCATTTCAATTAGGAGTTTGGGATAAAGTGCTTGGTCCAGTCTCTGACAAAAGAGCAGAGTCTGGCACGCTGAGGCTCTTCCCTGTATATCTGAAAGGAGAGGATCTGTTTGGACTCACAGTCCCCGCAGTCACCAGAATTACTGAATCGGTTTGTAACTAAATTTGTGTTCCTGTTGCTTTAAGAGTTAAAACTATTGGCAAACATCTGAACTATATCCTTCATCCGTGTGCTGCTTCACTCTAGCTCCCAGGAGTGGAGGCATGTTTCAGGTACTCTTTCCGTTACGGGCGCCACCCTCTTGTGGAATTACCTCTCATGTTCAATCCAGCGGGTTGTGCACGCGCAGAACCAAGAACAAGCTCCTCCCACACTTCGCTGGTGATTAGGTAACTAAGTAAATTATCTTCTATGCCTGTTTAAAATTGAAGAAATGAAATAGAACTTTCAGTTATTTCTTTGAAGTATGTGAGTCTCTATTAATGCATTTCCATACAGAATAGTGGATACACAGTGAGACCAAGGGTGTGGAATTCACCCCTTTGCTTTTGGATTACTTTTCTTGTTACGTTACCATATTTATTCCATATCCCATATTTAGGGATCAACTGGTAATCTTAAATAAAATTTCAAATCTTTCTTAGTGCCCCCAAATGGTCAGACATTCATCTACCAAATCAGTCAGTCAGAAAGTAGGTCAAGCTGTCAGTTTCAAACATCCAACATTCCAAGGTTAGTGGATTCTGAGTAGATAGAATACCGTGCCAAATGCCTTGTAAGCATTTTTTTTCCCAGTGCCATGCAGTCATTCCACATCATTGAAACAAAAGGATGATACACAACATTGTAATAAAGTAAGGAAATTGTATTTCCAGCAAATGTTCAGAGTGATTCTGGTAAGTTGTGTGAATCACACCCATCTGTTGAGGGGAAAAAATACAATTGTATAGAAGCTAAAGTGTAGGAGAAATGGAGGGTACTAAAGGTAGTAATTTAAGGCTCCTGCTTATTTTAGTTAGAAAAACGTTTAAAATGTCAGCCTACTAATAGCACGGTGGCTAAAGTTAATGAACATTTGCTAATTTTGGTCAATTTTTGTAGAAGAAAATATTTATTGTGATCACAATAAATGTTGCTGGCTAACTTTAAAATGATCAGAAGCTGTTTCTTTCCGCTATGCCACCATCATTAAATATATTATTGAAATATGATTAAATCAAATACTGTACTGTTTAGTGGTACAGTCACTCTACTTAATGTAACTATCAAGTAGGCTATTTCTGTCAGCCTGAAATAGCCTACTTGACAATGGATAAAGTTTAATTTTATAGCAGTGATTGTGTGTATGTACCTCTGCCTGCAGTGACTGACTTACTGGAGCATGCGCTCCAATTTAATACTTGTTGTTTTTATAACTATTGTGATAAATGCCACAAAATGTCAATATAAAAATTTCTGTCTGTTTTGCTGATTCCCATTAACTGTTGTAGTATTGCATATGTTGTCATCAGCAGAATTTCCAACATTGCCCTGTTAGCCTGTCGCCAGCTGAGTATTTTAAAAGTAAATTGGCTGAAATAGAAAGTGTGCAGTACTTGAATGCCACAGAAACATATAACACCAACAGAATTACAATAGTATGAATGCTTTACAAGGTGAACACAATGAACCAAATGTAGTATTGGCATTAATATGTCTCCTTTTTCTCACTTTGCCTCAAAATGCAGACCTCAACCACAGGTTGTGTCTAGCAGTAGTGCCAGGTCTAATCAAAATGTGGCGCAAGGAGAAGGTGGTGTTCCTCACAGCAAGACTCCAGTTGTGCACCCCAGGTCCTCCCAGTACCGCTGGATGAAGAGCGAGTGGAGAAGTAATGTGTATTTGGCTTGCTCCCGCATCCAGGTGACTGAAATACAATTCATTGAAGCTTCTGGTTTTAAAGGCTTTTGCCAGGTCTTTAAATTTACAGATTTCCTGCACCGTCTTGAATTGCTTTTACAATTTTACAGATCTGGATTAGTGACTAAAACAAGACAATAGAGAATATAGAGTTTTAGCGGTAGAGACTTTGTTATTCTGGTATCCAAACTGTAAAATTTCTAAAGAATAAGGACACTTAAATTGATTTGTAATTTTTAATTTACAAAATAAAAATAAAAAAAAAAATTCAATGCATTGACCAAATTTTACTGTAGGCCCCTTCTTTGTGTATTTAGGCAATTACATTATCCTGTATTGGCTTATAAATGTATCTTTAACAAGGCTGGCCGGAGAACAATTATTTGAATACTTGGTTAAAAAACAATCAAAAGTAACGCTTAATATTTTTGTATCCATGTGAAAGCATTGTTGGGTTGACATAGTTACATGCCTCTTACTTTAAATAGGAAATATCTTAAATATAATTTTTAAGTATTGTTTTTTTGTATTGTAATAAACACTTAAAGACATAATGTGACACAATGCTAACATGATATCAACACAGGGCCTGGGGCTGTTTGCTGCTAGAGACATCGAAAAGCAAACCATGGTGATCGAGTACAATGGAACTGTCCTCCGAAATGAAGTCGCCATCAGGAAGGCAAAGGTTTACAGATCTCAGGTATAAAAAAACCCCCTACATAATTAAGCCGCGTTATGCCTTAAACTTTAATTGAACATAACAGTTAATTTTCATATTTTCGTACAGAACCGAGCAGTGTTCATGTTCCGCATCGACAGCGAGCATGTTGTGGATGCCACTCAAAGTGGAGGGCTTGCAAGGTCTGAAATTTATCGAACTATATTGATGTAGCTTGATGTAGCTGTAAACCAAAAACCTGTTAGTTTTTTACCTGTTTTTGTTTGATATTAGATTTTTGATAAGTCACTTTACATTTGTTTGTGTGTGTGTGTGTCTGAATTAGAATTTCAAAATTAGAGACAGTTAAAGATGATGTTGCTAATGTTTTGCCCTAACTGTGGCTGTAGCTGTACCGTAGGCACGCTCCAACAGCAGAAACTATTTCCAGTGAACTAAGTAGTTTACTAGGCTTTTATTTGGTTGTTTCAGCTGCTGGAACCAGAGCCAAATCCGGTTGCCCTGGTAGTAATTAACCCTGAAGACATCCCTGATTGGGAGGCAGTTTGCAAACACAACATGAAACCCATTCAGTCATACTTAATATTAGTATTTTACAAAGGTCTTCATTAAAATAGAGTAAGAAAAATTGCTACATTTATTGGAAATATTATTTGCATGAAGTGTGGACTTCTATTTTAGGTTTACTAAGGTGACAGAGAGCGTAAACATGCTCATTTAAGCCTGTGTGTAATTTATCCTTCTTTTTTTTAGATGTGCAACATAGCCTTAAATTTATAAGGAATCTATAAATATTTAAAAGGGCATCCGTCTTTAGAGTGATCTGAATTCTGTTTCAAAGTGTGACCACTGAGAAATAACCACTACATTGTGTGTAGAGAACAAGTTACCATCTCAGCTGCGATTCTCTCTCTTGTGCTCTAAAAGCAGCTGGAAAAGCTCAGGTTTAAGCGGAGGGTTTTAGGAACTTACATGCACCATATTTATCAAACCCTTCATGACATGATTATAGACAGTTTATAGGTCATTCTCTGTTTGCTTCCTCTGTAAAGCAAAGCTTGAATTAATTGCCACTACAAATCGTGCTGATTTATCTCATGAGTGTAACGTTAAACTTTATCAGAGGTTAGAACGTCTTTAAATACATCTCTGTTGGCTAATATGTGCTGCGTACTGCTGGAAGTGGTAATCTCTTTTTACTTGTAACACAAACTAATGTTCTTACAGCCTCGTACTGAAAACAGGTGGTTTCAATTGCACTCCGTATAAAAACTCTCCATTAAGGTTCAAATAAAAAAGTCAGTATTTTCCAGGTCTTAAGTACAGACAAGAATGGAAAAAACATTTGTATTTGCAGATCTTAGACTAAACTCCACTGCCCTCTGTTCTAATTTCAGATTTAAAGCCTACCCACTGTAAAATGATCTTCCATTTTTGAAGTTTTAATTTTAATATTAGCAAATACTGGTAAAGGACTGGGAGCTTGAAAGGTTGGAGAAGTGTGGAGTTCTTTTGTGAAGATGCTTTATGAACCATGTGTAAAAACAGATTTTTATTTTTGTATTATTGTTCTTTAGATACGTCAACCATTCTTGCGCCCCTAACTGTGTCGCTGAGGTGGTTACATTCGAGAGAGGCTACAAAATCATCATCAGCTGTATTCGCAGAGTTGAAAAAGGAGAAGAGGTGAGTATCAAAAAGTTGTTGCACGAATACAATGTTAGAGCTCAGCAACAAATTTCCCTACCTTGTTTTTCAGCTGTGTTTTGACTATCAGTTCGACGCCATCGAAGGCCAGCACAAGATTGCTTGCCATTGCCGAGCTCCTGAGTGCAGGAAGTGGATTAACTGAGCTAAACATCAAAACCATTCCTTGCTTGAGCGAGTGAGTGTCATGATCTCTGCACAGAGGAAAAAGAAAAGCTCCACGCTGCAGTCGATGCAACAAAATAAAAGAATAAATAAAAAAAATCAACAGAAGGGTTGAAGGCTAGTTCAGGAGGATTTTGGGAGGGGGGACAAAAACTTGTCTGGAGGAGAAATCCAACACGGTAGCAGGATGTGACTTGTGCCATATGTAAAAGAGGCTTTTGTCGTTCACAAGGCCTCCATCTGTCTGTATGTATCTGCTCGTATATTTGTGGTGTACATGGGGGTGCAGAATCCACCAGCGAATGAGAAAGCACTGTGCAGGGTGCGGCCTTACTGCTAACTAAGGGCAGGCCCTTTTTGTTATATAATAATGTATGCCGTTAGACTAAATGTAGACATCACTGATTGAGGAATGTACAGCAATGAAAACCGTGAAGGGAATATTAACTTGCACTAAAAAAAAAAGAAAAAAAGAAAAGAAACAAAAACACACACAGAAAAACTTTTAAATACTTGATTCCATGAGTCAGTTGTATCATAGGTCTCCGTCATGTGATTTGTGTGGAATTTGAGAGGTTTTGTATTTATTACTGAGTGAGTGAATTTTATTCTCAAAATGATGAGATTGAGTTAAAGAAGGCTATTGTTTTTGAAGATTGAAGATGACATGCTGTTACTTTTGTACAAATGTATATAAAGAAAACTATAGGAATAACCGACCAAATACTACCTTAACCTTCTTGATGTTTGGGTGTTTTTAAAATCGTTTCTTTTTTCTGTTTGTTTTTATTTGTCATTGAAATTTATTTAAGATGGACGTTATTTCAGTTTGAGAGTATATATTATGATTATTCTGTACAGAATTTGTAAAATAACCACAATAATTCACAAAGTATTTTTGTTGTATTAAAAGTAAGGTATTGTAGCGTAGTGTTTTTTGTGACTTACACATACTTTGACCACTCGAAAGAAATATTTTTGTTGACTAACGAGTTATCAGTTACAGAATAGAGAGAAAAAAAAGGATCATTGTGATCTGTTTGCTGTTAATCAGGTCTGATTTTAAAGAACTGTGAATTAGGAGTTACAACCCAAAAAAAAAACAACTGCTTTTTAACTTTTTATCTTAAACGGGAGCAGCAAAGTGTTTTTACTTTACTTTTTCGGGGGAGGGGGGGTGCAAACATCTAATCATGTAACGTAGATGAACCAGTGCGCGACAGAGAGAATTGTACATGGAACCAACGGTCGTTCCACCTTTTCTTGGACAGAAACGGAGTTCTGCTTAATCAAAAATATTTCTTATACTGACACTTCACAAGTCACATGCTTAGAAACAGACGAGTTTTTGCGTGCACAATTTCAAGTCGACTGTAAAATTTTGCAGACAGTCTTAGAACTTGTAATGTATATGGCATGTATTTTTTTAACTTTCTGAAAACTCAATTGTATATATTTTCTCAATGAATGGTTGTAACAAAATTGTTTCTTGGATATTTTTCTTCTCTTGTATGATATTACATTATCCTGCCAGTGTGTTTGTGCTACATTTTCTTGGTCGTGTAAAGTAGTCAAGATTTTTTTTGTTTTTTTTCTTCTTTTTGTTGTTTATTTTTGAAAATGCCTTTTGAAGTGTACAGAGTACGAGGTTTGGATTTTGTGGAATTGAATTTAGAAACATTTACAAAAATAAACTATTTTACATGTTACAAGTTGTGTATCTGTTTTTAGAGGGCTCACTTTTAGGACCCGTCTGTTGCTCATAAGTCACTGGTTCTCCGGATGAATTGTAAGTGAATCAAAAATCATTTTCATACCACTTTAGAATTTAAATAATTTGAAATTATTCTCTTAAATCTCGAAAACAAGGCAAGAAACTTTGTCTTAGTTGCAATATGTTTGCTTGACGTTGAACACCTTAAAACCAGAATTATTGGTGTTAGAAAGTCCAGAATATTGTCTGAAATGTTTAGAGACTACGACACAGGAACACTGACCCTGAATTTTCCAAGAACTGGATATCAAATTATTGACTTGACTCCAAAAGCCCTGCATCAGCCGCTGAGGTTTCACATTCTTATATGAAACCTCAGCGCCTGAGTAAGCCTACATATTAAACACTGAAGAGCTCCACACTTGAACTCCAGAAATGCACCATTACTGAAAATTCAGCTTCTGTTTGCTCACATCCATGTAAATAAGCCAGAGAAATTGTGGGGATTCCTTTTTGCAGCGCAATGAATCAATACTGAAGCTTTTTTGTCAATAAGTCAGAGGTTGTCTGTAGGAGGAAGAATGAAGAACATGCTGAAAAGATCACACTGCCTACAGGGAAGTATGTTGATCTGTGACTGAAAACCTGCAGCATGAGAGGCAATTCAATCAAGTCCCATAACGTTTTATGTGCTTGTTCCGTTTTAAAGTATGTCCTTTGCTGAAATATCAATTCCATATAGAACTTTTGTGTTTGTAATTTCAAATGAAAAAAGACAGAAAAAACAAGGCCTTGACCTTAAAGTCAACCAACCAAGGTTAAAAAAAAAGCAACAAACATCCAGTTATGCAATGAGAAGGAAAACAAAATGAAATTAACTGCATCTTTGTTAATTGTGCTCTCTGCAGTGAATGTGTTCTATCAACTTGTTTTAAAGTCTAGCCTTGTTTAAATGTTTCCTGCATGGACGCATGATCTAATGAATATCTGAATCATACTGACATCTGTTGGTGGGGAATTACATTAGACTCGGGCGGTGTTATGTCAAAACTAGTTTCCGTCAAAACCGATTTTCCTGCCAGTCTGCCCTAGGTTTTGCCTCAATAAGTAAATAAATATAGATATATAAAACTTTTAAAATAAATACACGTATTTTAATAAAAGCGCTTCACAGGGACCCTGCTACTTCTTCACAGTCTTACTCTATTAAGGAGTAAATTTGCCTAAAATTTTAAAGACGTGGTCCGTTTTTGATTCACCGACAAATGAATGAGCGTCTGAGCCTAAATGCTACAAAGCCACGCTTCCTACCTCAGCTGTGATTAAAAAGGCAGGAACCGGCCGCTTGTGTTCTTTTGGAATCGGGCCCGGAAACACAGCAGGGAGCGCATTTCCTCCGGGTGACAGATTTCACCAGAACACCTGTAAACAATGTGGCGTATGAGGTGCGCCCTGCCTCTTTTTTCGCAGCCGAGCCTACTTCCTGGTGGACGAGCCTCGCTTGGTATAGTAGAGAGCAGAGGGGGCAGCTGAAATCAAAGCAGGCACGGCTGACTGAGGCTCGGTTGTCGAAAACAACCAGTCGGTTACTCAGTTTGGACGTTTGTCACACATTTTTTTGTTTGTTTGTTTGTTTTGCTTTTTTAAAAACAACGAGAAGAAAATGGGAAGCACGTTGATGGAGACCAGCAAGGCGAACTCAAAGAAAATGCCAAAAAAGAAGAAAGGTCTCCGGATTAACATGCCAGTAAGTCGGTGGAGAATTAGCCGGTTTGTTTTTGTTGCTATTTTTAAAAAAAATATGGTTTCAATGAAGTTTTTTTAAAATTAACTTTTAGGTGTTGTGCTTTTTTTTTTTTTTTTTTGCTTTTTTTTCAGCTGCGTTCCGCCGCCTCTGAGCAACGTCTTCCAAGTTCATCGGTTGATTTGCTTTCACTAAACATGTTTTTTCTAAAGTGTGCAAAATGTAGCCTCAGTGTGTGCAGAAACATTGCTGCGTTTCATTAAAGCGTTTCTAACTTGCAGGTTGAACTGCAACTGCAAGCATTTATTTGTGACGTCACTGCAGGCAACTCCCACTGTGGAGCTTCAATTGTTTACATGTGCGAATAATAATAAAATGCAGGGGTTTTTTTTGTTTTTTTTTTGTTTGTTTTTAAGGTTTTTGCTTGCTTTTTCCCCAAGCATGCATGGAATTCTCCGGAGCGTGATGAGGAAACCTATCAGAGCTTGTTTTAGTGTTTTGAATGCGGTCGTCAGAATACAAAAAATACAATATATTCATTTGAAATGCTAACCTTTTATTTATTTATTTTTTTGTTTTTCAAAACGGATTATTAGAAGAAGTTTTAATTTGAGATCAATTTTCATTAGATTTTATTTTCATGTGTCACATTTAAAAAAATAAATAAAAAATGGACCACATCAAAATAAAAAGGAGAGGAGAAAAAATGGCTAGTTTTTACCACAGTGACAGTTGACATTTGAGCCCTATGTAAAAAACAAAACAAAACAACGCTCTTGTCTGCCATATATGGGCAGTGACCTCACGGGGTGAAGGATTATACTTTTAAGTTGTGTACAGGTTGCTTCTGTCCTTGTTGGTGATTTCGTGTTATTATTTGAAATATAAAAACAAATGCATAAAAAATTAAATTCTTCTTGATCGCTATTGACTACAAACCCTCCAGTCCCCTCAAAAATGAAATAATCCCTTGGTATTTTTTATGTCATTTTCTGATGATAAAAAAAAAAAAAAAAAACCCAGTTCCCAAAACAAGGACACTAAAGGTTACTTTAATTGAAGATTTATTTTTTTTATACATCATCTTCTCCAGTTTAGAGCTTATACACTATGACCAATGATACCTGAGGACTTTGTTTATATTCATTTTATCAGCCGAGCTTGGTACAGAGATATTACTTATCGGTTTTTACAGTTGCTATCTCAGACTGTGAGGATAAGCAGAAGTCATTGTAGTTAAAAAAATTTTCTTTTTTCTTTTTTTTTAACTATTTGCACTTGTCTGGTGCTGAAGCGGAAAACGTTCCAGTGCGTTGTAATGTTATGAATGTGACACTCAGTTGCAACATATTGGAATTATGCAGTGCTGTGTGAACTTTTCCACCCTCAAGCTGGACAAAGTATAAAAGAAAACAACTTGTAATTGCCAACCAGTTAAAACTTTGTAACAAAAGCTGCTTCTTTGCTGCATGATGTCTCATCTAAGGAGAGTAAAACCTAACCCTTTGCATTTTTGATTGCAGACACTCCACCCTCAGGTCTATGTCTATTCTGTAGAAAAACAGGCTGTGTTGCCAACGAGCACATCATGTTACATGCTGAGACATGCACTTTATTTACTCTGCTGTATTTTCAGGAAGCTGACACACAAATCTCTGCTTTGTGCAGGACTTTGGTGATTTTACTGCCCCTAAATTGGAGACCAGTGCCTCAACCAAAAGTGACCTTCAGAAGGTACATTTAATCCTGTTTCTGACACACTTTGTAAATCACTTTCCAACTGTTTGTTTGCTCAAGCTTGCACTTTTCTTGCCCTCCCCCGCCTATGATTTATGGCGTCTGTTTTGATGTGTTTGTTTGACTTTGAACAAATTAACAGAGATTTGGAAGAGCAGGATATTACACTAGGTCGTCTTCTTTTTCTGCCAACTCACTTTGGCTTACAGTAACATCACGCCCACAGTATCCAGGCGCAGCTCGAGCGCATACAGCATATTGATTATTTATTTTTTTTTTTTGGTAAACGAAAAGCAGCCCCATCCATGCTGTCTGCTTCTATTCATCGTGATAATGACCATTCACTGTACCTGAAGATACAGGTACAGTGAATATTTGTGCAGCAGAGAAAGAACTCTGTGCTGGCTTGTATTTGATGAGTGCTGAATATTTTCAAGGCAAAACCCTGATGGCTGGTTTGCTTGCTTTAACAAGCTCTTGCGCAAGATGAGATTGAGATTTGTTGGCAAATAGAAAAGTTGGGTGTGTGTGTTCTCATTCCTCCAGTTTGCCAAATGATTGGGTCAGGCTGAAATGTGCCCATGAAGCAAACAAACATAACAAAACTGCCCTTCCTTCTTCAATTTACTTTGTCAAAAATATTCTTAAACCATCATGTTTATTTCCTGCAGGACAGCAATAATTTCATTATTTTTATTTTTTTTCCCCCACATACCGCATCAAAATGTTAATGTTGCATTATATTGTTTGCAGTAAAGACATTCCTCCCCACTTGAGTATTTTAACGTGCCAGTGTATCAGGGCCAGCAAATGGTTAAATGAGTTGTTGGTTCATTTAGTGCAGGCAGGAGGCAGTGGTAGGAGGAGGAGGAGGCGCTCTCTGTCTCCTGGTCGACTGGCTTCCACTTCTCATGTTTTGTTGTGGTCTCTATCCTGCAAATAGTGAAGTGTTTCTCCATCTGCTTATGTGTTATTGACCTTGTGAAGGAACACTTTAAAAAAAAAATGAGCTAGACTGAAATGTAATGTTTATACAGTTTAACTCTATTGTTGAATTAGAGTGCTGTTTTGTTTTTGTTTTTTTTAAAAAAAGTATCCACAATCCAGGCATTTTATTTAGTTTAATAGCTTGATTACCCAAATAGACATTCGCCCAATGAAATTTATTCATGCAGAAGTAGTGAATATGGTTTGAAGTTCCCCCAGAGCACGAGAATGAGGAAGAAAGGGAATTAAGTGATTGTGAATGTGTCACTGTTGTTGGTGCCGGAAGGGCTTGTCTGAATTTTTCAGAAACTGCTGATTTACTGGGACAAAAATCTCTGAAGTTTACAGGAAGTCGGCCTCAAAAAATACAATACAATTTTGTTGGTGAAAATGCCTTTTTGGTTTCAAAGGTTGGAGAAAAATTAAGTTGAGATACAAATGAAACAGTTGCTGAAATCGCCACTCAATACATTTTAGGCACACGGAATGCCATCTCTGACTGCACAACTAGTTGAACCTCCCACAAGGGTGTCAAGCTCATGTCCTGACGGGCCTTTGTCCTGCCACTTTTAGATGTGTCCCTAGTCCAACACCCCTGACTCAGATGGATGAGTTATCGCCTCAGTGTGCAGTCAAGCTGTCCAGAGTTCTACTAAAGACCTAATCATTTGATTCAGGTGTGTTTGACCAAAGATGCACCTAAAAGTTGCAGAACATCAGCTGGAGTGTGTCAATGCTGTCGGCCTAGAGCAGGAGACCGAGGCTATGAGTCGTAGTAGCTCAGGAAAATTGAACAGTTTAATGATATTAATAGTAACATTATTATTTCTTGCTCTGCAGAGGAAAATGCCAAAAAGAGATTAACACAATCAAACAAAATCTTTGTGCAACAGAGGCAAAGCCAAGAAAAACTCCCAACAATACACTCACATCACAGTGAAATCGCCACTGCATTCTATATTGCATTCTATATTATAATAGTTGTCATATTTTAAGAAACGCCTTTGTGTACGTCCACACTTCTTTTCACATCTACGTGGAGACAATGGACACAGATTTAAAATAAAAAAATTTGATAAGGCCGCATATAAACAAGATGGAGTCTTCACTGAGAGAACTTCAAGATGGCCATCTTTTAGTGCTCCTTTGATAAAGTGAAGGACATCACTTTGATTAGTTCTAAGTCCAATCAGATGAATGCAATGTGATTATCGGTACCTGATAAACGCAAGTGTGCCATCACCTTCATCTTGTTGGCCGTTTGTCCTCACTCCAGTTTTTTCATGGTTATGTCCAAGTCATATCTACAGGAGGCAGCTTAAAGAAGGGCTTTACTTGAATGTTATGTCTGGTTGCTCAAAGTCAAGCAGAGCCTGTTTACAGATTAGAGAGTAGATCTTAGCTTATTCTGTCTGCCCTCAGCTGCAGGAGAGATAATATTAGCTTGAAAGAAAATATGTTTATGTGTATAAAGTGAAATGACAAAAGTCAGCCTTGCAGGTGCTGTAAGTCTTTCATTAGTCTATCTTATTTTACCAACAAGTGCGCAATATTCTTGGAAAACATAACATGAGTGCATCGTTCAGGGTTATTACTACAACTGTATCACAGCTTCAGTGTTCTGCAAATACCAACATACCCCTAAGTTTCTATTTTTTTTTACCCTCTGGTCATCAGACAGCACTGCAATAAAGATAGACATAATTATGTTTTTTGTGCTGAATGGAAAGTCTCAAATAAACTGCAAACCAGCGTTACCAAACGTAGTTTCTCAAAATAGCCAGAAACTGAACTCCTTTTTACTGCATAAAGTTAAACTATAAACAAAACTCTATTAAGATGGGGTTTATTAGATGTTCAGATAGTTTGATATGAGCTCAAGTAAAAAGATCTGGATTCTGATGAACCAAAACCTTAAAGCTCTTCCAAAGCACAATTTCTCTTTTTTCATGAACACTTCATCACATTTAAAATACATATATAATTTTTATTTTCTTAAGTTTCTGCACAAACATCACTTTATTTTATTGACGTTTTATGTGCAAGCTTTACAAAATAGTTCATGGGAAAATAACGATTTCTTCTGTTTTTGTACAAATGACAATGATGAAAGTGTCATAATACATTGTATTCTGTCTCCTTAAGTCAACACTAGAACCACCTTTTGATGCAGTTACAGATGTGAATCTTCAGGGTATGTCTAGATCAGCTTTGCTCAGACTGAAATTTGTTCTCCCTCATCTTTGCAAAGTATCTTGAACAGAAAGATTAAATCTAGGTCTGGTCTTCATCAAGGCCATTCTAGCTTTATATTTCTTATGCAAGCCATTCTTTTGTAGCTCTCACTGTAGATTTAAGGTCCTTAGTTTGTTGAACTGTGAACCTTCACCACAATGTCATATCTTTGCTGCGTTTTATGTCAAGGTTTCCTTGTATTTACCTCGTCTCCCCAACATAATGCTTCCACCATCTATGGTGGGAATGGTGTGTTTGGTGGGGGACATGCAGAGTTACATTCTCCTCTACACAGCATTTTGCATTTTGGACAAAAAGTTAAATTTTGGTCTTATCCAACCAGAAAATCTCTCTTCACATGTTTTCTGTTTCTCTGAAATGATATTGTTTTAACTGGGAGTTCTTTCACTAGCATCCTTTGTTTTGCCACTATTGACTAAAACCCAGATTTAGTAGTTGTTAAGTTGACAGGCTGTCTCTCGGAGTAGCTAATAGTTATGTGCAGCTCCTCCAGAGCCACCATGAGCCTCTTGGCTGCTTTTCTGATTAATGTTCTCCTTGCCCAGCCTGTCAGTTGTGATGGACAGACATGACATGACGGACATGACATGAGACATACTCAACAGTGCTCTTTCAGATGTTCGAATCTATGTCTCCTAAACTGCATATAAATCTCTTCTGCTGTGTTTATTGTGCTCTTAGTTCTTCATGATGTTGTTTATTCCCTAATGTTCTCTAACAAATCTGTTGTTTTCATACAACAGTTGGATTTATACTGAGATTAAATGAGACAATAGATTGTTAGGCCTGTCACAATAGCAAGTTTTCTGGTCAATTAATTGCCAGAGTAATTATTGCGACAACGGATAATGTTGTTTTGAGAAATGGTTCAAGTAACAAATTCATTATGGGATAATAATGCAAGTTCAGCTTACAAAAACAGCAGTAAACATACATTTTGTAAAGAATCCTTAACACAGGAATTGGAAGATATTTTAAATATCCAAAAAATAAAACACAACAAAAACATAAATGAAAACAGGAATAAAAACCACACACAACCAAAATCATAAATAAAATAGACTAAACAAAATTGTCTTTCAAAAAATGATAATCAGAATGGAAATGTTCAAGCTTGTTTCTATTTATTTTGCAATTAATTAATTACTTACCTTTTACAAAGGCTGACAGACCAGTGTCACTTTGTGCATTTGTGTATATGTCAGTAGTAATATTTGCATCCAATATCAAAAGTGTTTAACACTAGCTCTTTCACAATTTGTGTCTCTGGGCTTTATTACAAGTTTCACATGGGACTCAGATTTGTACACAGCTTTTTATGAGGCACCATTAGCTGTTAAGAGTGTAGCTATCTAAACAAAGCCTGTGTAAAAAGGAGAAGTTACTCAGAATGTGCCATCAGCAGACCTTATTTCACAATAAATCTTTTCCTGACTCTTGCTTTCTTCACTTTCGTCTTTTACTTTGCTGTTTCTGTACCGAGCAGCTCTGCAGCCTCTCACTCATAATGAACCACACATTCACTTAAGTGCAGGAGAATAAAGCTGTCTCTTCTTTTATTGTCTCTCAGGGGGATCGTCTCATCCGTTCAGCCAGCCCCACAAAAGGGGTTTTGGCAAAAACCCCGTCCAGCAGCCCCTCATCGCCCCACTCCGCTCCAGTGCCATCAAAGGCTGCTTCAACGTCACCCAAAACCATTTTCCCCTATCCCTTCCATCAGAACGCCTCGCCCAAGTCCCCCCATCGCCTCAGCTTCAGTGGCATCTTCCGGTCCAATTCCACATCAACGAGCATCAAAATTTTCTCCAGAACCAGGAGAGGTAAGTGGATAAGTCACAATCGTAATGAAGGGTCCGCTTGTCCATTAAATGACGCATTTTTCTCTCTATAACTTTGAAAGCAAAACACTGATTTCATGAAGGAGAAAGAGCAGTGAAAAGGAAGTTAACTCAAAATGGGAAATGTATGTCACATTATTTTTGTTTTCCGCACTGGTTTTCTAAAGCCACATCCAGGGACCTGTGCTGCTTGTACAGAACATGCCTGCCTTTGTCTACTCTTCACTGCTTGACATTGTGATACAGACTTGAAAGAGGAAACGTCCACCTTGAAGAAGAAGAAGAAGAAAAGCTTCTTTTCACTGTGGTGCTCTGCAGCTAAGCCATCTCATGACGGATGACCTGTGGAGATATTTTCCGAGTTATTGTCGTCAACAGTTTTTCTCTAGGAAAAAGGAATTGGTTGTCTTTGCTGTTTGAAGGCCAGTTTGTTTTATGAAGTTTGGCATCTGAACCATTGGAGGCCTGCCAAAGTGCATTCACCAGCTACAACTGCAGCTCATTAGAGCATAATCAAAAAACAGGGAGAAATGAGACCAAGTAGGTAGAACAAGGCCCTGCTTTATGAAGCACAGCCCTAACTGGCAGACTTTAAGCTTTCGTGTCTCCATGCATTTGTGGGTTTATCGTTACATAACAGTTAACAGCCTTGTCTTCATGGAAACAGCCCTGCTGGAAGCTTCATCAAAAAGCTACACGAATGAGTCATGCGTTTTTTTGGCGCTTACATGAACCCATTCTTCTGTGTTTCCTCGCAGAGGGTCAGTTTGGCAGAGGCTGGTGGAACATCTCAGCTCGGGCCAAACCTTATCATGCTCAGCTTCCTCTGGAGAACGGCATCGATCGTAAAACAAACCAAAAGAAAATAAATAAGTAAACACAACAAGAACACACTGCAGCTGATTCACTCTTCCAAAGGGACCAGCTTGGGTTTATTGGTGTGATTTGCTTTGAGACGCAGCTTAATCTCTGAATGATCAGTGGAAAGCGAGACTTAAACTGAATGTCAAAGACCGATTGAGTGCTCATTTCAAAATGTCTCTCTTCATTGCTTTGAAAAACTATTCACACCCCTGAAATTCTTCCACATTTTGTTAGTTTACAGCCACAAACCTCAGTGTATTTCACTGCAGTTTTGTGTGATAGATCAACAGGAAGTAGTGCGTAACCATGATGTGCATGATGGGAATATTTTTCTGATTTAAAAATCTGAAAAATGTGGTGTGTATTTGTACTCTGGCTACTACTTAACTAACTACTTAATGCAGTTGGAGGTACAAACAAGTCTTTTGCCATTTGTCTCTACAGACTATGCTAGAGACTGAAATTTGAGTCTCTTATCTCTGTGAAATGTCTCTTAAGTCACTCTCTGAACGGAGAGGAGGAAATACAGACGCTAATTTTTAGGTCATTTAAAAATTCTCAATTGAATTTTTAGGTCTGGACTTTAACAGGGCCATGCAAGAATTGCAAAGTATTGAGATCTCCATCCATGTTATCAACTCTAATCAGCTTCCCTGTCTCCCCACAGCATGATGCTGCCATCACCCAGTTTCACCAAAGAGATTATTTCATGGAGATTTTTCTTGTTAGGTTTTTTTAACCACACAGCATTTTTTCTTGTTGGCTGAAGAGTTCAATCATGGTTTTATGCGACCGGATCGTCTTCTTTCACATTAGCTTTATCCCCGACTTAAGTTTTTAACTTTTGTGCTTCCAGACTGGTCATCTCATGGCTCTTCTACAATAATAGCCTTTTTTTCTTTCTACTGTTTTGTAAATGGCAGATTTATAAAGTAAGTGGTAGTTGTTGTAGCAACAGATTCTCCTGTCTGAGTTGTACATTTCTCCTGGACCTCATGTTACCGTTGGCCCTCTGCCTCCTTCCCTGACCAAATCTCTCCTTGCCTGACTGGTTAGTTCAGGTGTCATTTTTTGGGAGGTTTTACGCTCTACCAAACATTTTCCATTTCCAGATGATGGATAGAACGGTGAGGTTCACAGTTTGGGGTTTTAAACTTCTCCACAGCCTTCTCCCTGAGCTGATTGCTGTCTTTACTGTTCTGAGCCCTTCGCAGAACAGCTGGATTAATTCTCAGATAAAATAAAAAAGTGGGATGCTAGTTTCTATTTAGATGGTTTCTATTTACATTTGGTTTAACTTTTGTATTTATTTAGAGGTAGCAGGGCAAAGTGCGGCAGCATACACCCTGGCACACCTAAAAAATGTTTCCTTTCCCTTCTGCCTCTTAATTATTTACTACTTTGTTTCAGCCTACCTTGCTACATCCCAATAATGGATTCTCACTTGTATTTGTAACAAGGCAAAATGCTCAAGAAATTCTCTTCCAAGTCATTGAAAATCAAGTGGAAGTTTCTGTTGATGCTTTGCTTTCACCACAAGGGGGTGCTGATAGCAAAGTCACATTCATAAGTTCTCTCTCCAGATTGCTATGGCACCTCCCCTTAACACCAGAGAAGATTTTTTTTTTTTTTTTCAATCTTCAGAGTTTGCATCTTTTTCACATGCCACTCAACAGACAACAGTCTTGTCTTTGATATGTTTGTATCTATTCATATATGACCAGAATGTTGCCCCCATTCTGGTCTGTTTCCTAATATGTTTTCCCCGTTGCCTGGACATTGTCAGCCTCTTGCTGCTGTTACTCTTCCATCGCCTTATCTGGAAGTGGCCAGACTCTCAGGAGTTCCCTTCACAGCCATGTACAGTTTCCCCCCCCCCCCACCTTCCCTCTCCCTTTTGGTTGCCAATGTGCTTTTTGTTGTCAGTAAATAAAGCAACTGGGTAGCTTTGACCTTCTTCGCTCTTGCACGTCAGTCCTTACAAGGTATTATTATGCTTCTTTTAGCTGAGGAGAAATCTCTCCCACAATGATACATTACTTTTCTTGTGGATTTAATATCTGGATAGTTTTTATATTTACTAGGAGTGTATTAAAAACCTAAGAACATAATCCTTGATTTGATTTGAGCTCCAAAGTCATGTTGGCTGTTCACCCCTTGCATAACATGTTAATTGAAATCTATACTTGCCCAGTTTGAACTATTATGAGCAGTTGGGGGGCATCTGTAGAGGGTAGGAGAGGGCACTAATATTGAACTGCAGCTTTCTGATCAGCTGACAGAGCATGGGATGTCCTGCTGCCGTCATTTGACAGGGGGGCTGGTCTCAGCAGTCTTAAAGGTCAGGTTACAGACACCGAACCGCACAACTGTCCCCGAGCTGGGCAACCGCATTGTGTTAACCTGCAAGATCAGATGAATGCGTTTACCCCTAGAAGCAGCCTGACGAAGTGACCTCACGTGATGACTGAGCGAAGCAGATGTTCCTGTGCTGAATTTACTCCGTGAGGAAGAGAGGGGGGGCGGGGAGACGGCCCGCTTCAGCCAATCGGCAGGGATTTTTGTGTGGACTCGCCTCCTTTTACAGCAGTGGAGCGACTTGCTATATTAGAGAGATGGCACCCACAGCTGCACCTGACAATTTACAGCCCCAGCACCTCTGACAGAGAAGGAGCTAGGCACCCTGATCCGAGCATCACTCTGGCTCTCTGGAATTTGCAGCTTTCACATTCTTGTCTTTTATTTTGAATTCATGACCTGCATACCGCCTCCTGCTGGCTCAGCACTTACTTTTCCCCCCTCCTTCTTATTTGCTGTTCACGCCATCTTACATGTTGAAGAGTTTCTCTAATTAATTCCATCAGTCATCATTTTTACTAATCTGGATTTATTCTCAACGATCAACCCAACAGAACAAAAACAAAGTAAATGGAGTGACTTTCACGTGGGGCAGTCTTGAGAGTGTGCTCCCATCGTGATGCGGATGGTCATGACCACACTTAGTCTTGAGCTAACAACCCACTGCTTTCCATGAAGCGGTTTGGCAGCCTAAGGAGGAGCAAGAAACGAAAAGAGCAGGATGGGCTAGAAGGGAGGCATCCGTCCGAGGCATCGTGTCTGGCCGGTAACGTTCCACTCACCTCACTTGTCTCACCTATGAAAGCTTTCTTAGACACTTTTTTTCGTGTTCTAGTGAGACTCTCGTGTCAGGAGAATACATTTTGCATTAAGTATTCTTAACATTGAACATCAGGGTTGCTGTTCATGTGTTAAAGTTTTATAAACTGTCATTCAGCTTAAACTCAGTCTGCCGTCATGCTGCTGTATTTGGCCTCAGTAGAACTGCTGCAGTGTAAGTCAGCAGTGAGCTACGATATCTTAAATGTGGTTTAAGGACTCACTGATGCAAACGAATTCCGTTTCGTTATGTTATGCTTTATCTGTGCGCTGAACTATCAATGTTTCTGTTTTATTTTGTGTTTTTTAACCAAGATTATCGGGACTAAGAACTGCATTAGCTGAAAGGACCAGAGTAGAGAGCTACAGACTACAAAACAACCAGCAACATCAATATCTCAATGGAAACTATTTTGAGTCATTATCTGCAAATCTACTTTTATGCGCAACGGGAACAGATGCACACAGATTGTGCTCAATGTTGCAACATTTGAAAGTTAAATTTTTTATCTTTGAGGAATGCAAATGACTGCTTGTTTGATTCACACTTTGCTAAAAAAAAAAAAAAAAAAAAAAAACTAGGCTTGCCTCAGTCTAACCCTTTTATTTGTCAGCTTTTGTTTGTTTGTTCTGACACAGGTGTAACATGTTTTTTGTATGCTGGTCAATCTTAATAATGCTGAAATAACTTTCACACATAGTAACAGCCAACCTCTTCTTCCAACCACTCTAACCTGCTTCAGTTTCTCTATCTTATTGCCATTTAGAAAAGGCAAGAGGGCTGCAGATTGTATATGTAACAGATGCTGTACATGATCACCATTATAGAAGCACAAAGAGTTGAGGCACCACTGGTGCAGCTAATTTTTAATTTCACACGTGCCGCCATGCATCTGCATCAGCAAACAGTACTGGGACACGAGTTTATGGAGCTATGGGTATGTACGTGGTCCAGGCAGTCAGCAGTTTTTTTGCTGCAGAGTTCATATTAAATGTACCTTTTGTAGTTTTTTTTTAGATTGAATATTACATAGAGCCAGCATTGTATGACTTTGATGGAACAATGCAAACTGAAATCAATTAATCCGTTTTCTAGCACCGGAGTAATTTATAGCTACTCTACTTCATGTCCCTTCAATGTCACTTTTTTTTCTGTCCTGTTATCCAGTGGGGAGTTCAGAATAGCTGCTCCATGTGGAGCATGTCACTAAAATAGAGTATAAGCTGTCATATCAAGATGAAGTAGATGTTTTTGGGTAAAGCAGCCTGCATCATGTTTTCTTGCACATTTGTATGTTAATTTGAATGATACTTTGAAAATAGAAGTGGTGTAAATAATAATAAAAAACTGACTTAAGGACCTATTGATTGCAAACCACAAAATTCTAGCCTCTGTTTTGGCAAAAGATAGGAAACTGTGACTGTATTTTCAGGTTCAAATCGCTAAAATTGCACACAGACATATCACATCAAATTAGGAATGATCAACTCTATTGATATCAACCTGCTTGGTTGTACAACCAGAAAGAGACTAGGCAAGTTAAACTCTGATGGAAGTTCTCCAGGGAGAGAACTGACGTTTCCCAGAGAGAACATTGACAAAGTCCAGGACTTCTAGAATGAAATTCTATGGACGGATGAGTTTGAAACTTAATTACTTGGACACCAAAACAGAGATATTTGGCAGATTCCAAATCCAGTTTTCCAGAAAAAACTCCAATCTATCGTAAATCATTAAGGTGGAAGTGTCATGATTCAGAGATGCTTTACTGCAGCAGGATCTGGTCATCTCACCATCATAAATTCCACCATGAGGTCTGAATGTGTATCAGAGGGTTTTTGAGGAAAAAGTGACCATCTCTGCAGCATGACAATGACTCGACACATGTACTAGTTAATCCACCAAGCTCTGGCTGAGAATTAAAAGACGGAAAGCCCTGGATTGGCAGAATCAAAGCCAAGATATCCACAGATATTCTGGGATTACTTGAAATGGGCTGTACAACCGCTCAAACATCTCACAGCCGAAAGCGAGGAGCAGGGAAAATGTTCCTAAGTGTCTCATTTTGGTTTTGTACAGCCAAGCCACCATCATGGAGGATGTTATAACAGGATGTCTTAACATCTTTAACAGACTAAACAAAAATAGTAGACGAAAAAAATAAATAAAAAATAAAAATAGTTAATGGTAGTTATATTTTTCATATAACTACCATAGATTGTTTCCTACATCAGCCGGTCTCAAATAACTCTCATAGCTTTGGAATGAAGTTTTTCTTTGATGACGTTAATTCATTTGAAGAGGTTTTTTTTTCTTTGACATTTCCAGGGATTTTGAACTGCAATTACGAAGGAAAGGGATGAGATGTCTTAGAATCCTTTCAGATTACTATTTATTTCAAGAATAAACACAGAACAGCCCGGTGGTCTTTTGACAAGTGGTTCTCACCATCCTCTTTTTCCAGCGCTGCTGACAGAGGAATCTCTGCACAGCTGTTTGATCTGCCCTGATGGTCGTTGTAGGGAAACAGAGTTGGTTTATCTCTCTAGGCGTTTGATGATTTTCCACCTTGAATTGCTCCAAGGCAGAATTAGGCAAAGGAAAACAAAGGCCTTCAGGAGAAGATGAACAAAGCAAAGTAGATTTTGCTCGAACTTTTTTTGAGAAATATATTGCAACCAGGTCAGTGAGGCTTGATAAATGTGTTTTGTGGAGGCTGTTTTCTGGTGTCTCACTACCAATGCATTAATTAGCAGTATCATAGAAGTCACCTCATCCGGATGTCATCAGACAATGATCTCTGTGGAGTTTCATGAATGCGTTTTCATAGAATTATTACTCAGTCAAGGACAAAATCCAGCCTATTTTTGCAAATTCTGTGTACTTTTCAGAGAAGAAACAGTTCCAAGTCGCAAGATAACAGTATCTTTCTGGCAGAAAGCAGAAGTCTAATTCAAGGTGGTAGGGATGCACAGGATTTCTAAGAATGCTCTTATTAAAAGCTTACTGTTCTCTAAATGAACAGATGATTCACTTCAGAAAATCTTGACATGCCTCTAATTAAACATTTATCACAGAGGCTACAATGTCTTGTACATTCCGTGATTTAACAAACACAGGAATGTTATCTGTGGATAAGATTTTTTTTCCTGCGACAGACTGGCGACCTGTCCAGGGTGTACCCCGCCTCTCGCCCGGCACGCAGCTGGAGATAGGAAATGGATGGATGGATGGAAAAAAAACGTTCACCTCAATCCAATGTCACGATCAACGTTCTCTTTATAAGACCCGGTCAGAGCAATAAATCTGCAAAAACTAACATTTTTATCACCCTACAAATTTCATAAAGTAATATCATAAATTTTGACATATTCAGCATTGAGCTTTACAAGGATTCTTTATGGATTACTTGATTAAAAGAAAATGTTTATCCATTGTGATCTGCTGTTCTTTTGGTATTACCAGAGAATCTGACACAGCTGCAGATTACTTTAACATAATAGAATAATGGGACGGCTGTGTGGGAAGTCAGAAAAGTCTCCCTTATTTTGAGAAACTAGTTTCTTGCTTTATTTTAGCTCAGCCAGGAAGAGAGGGGCACAGGATCCACATTGCTTAAATGTGGATTCTGTGTCCAGTGAGAAGTTTGCACAGTCTATGATGGTTTGGGATGCCATGCCATCTGCTGGTGTTGGTCCACTGTGTTTTCTGAAGTCTGCAGTCAATGCAGCTGTCTACTAGGAAATTCTAGAGAACTTCACGGTTTCATCTGATGACAAGTCAGAAGTAGTTGCTAATTTTATTTTTCAGCAAGCGTTAACACCGGTCCACACTGCCGACGGTACCAGAAGCTGGTTCAATGGTCATCATTAGGAAGATGAGCGACAGGAGAGCCAGTAAAGCAGATGACCTGAAGCCGCCTATCAAAGCAATCTGTGTCACCTTTGCAGTGACACAGGCTGATTTCCACTCTGCCATGGTTACGCATATACTAATTTTTACAAGATGAGACGTTGAGTGATTAGAAATATTCATACATTTCAGAAGCCTGACATTTGTGCTTGAAGCATCCATTTCTGATTGGTCTAATGTGATGTTCTGGTTTTCTTAGATTCTGAATTTTGGGTTTTCTTTATCTGTGAGCCATAATCATTAAAATTGCAAAAAATAAAACCTTTAAATTTTGTACTCTGTGTAATGAATATCTATAAAGAAGACAAGAAATATTGTCTTCTTGACTCAACACCACTTCAGTCCTTTGATCCAGAGCCTCAGCACTGCAGAATCAGAAACCACATTCCTCCTGTTGCTGGACAGCATCCTTTGGGATTTCTTCTTCTGCTTGTGAAAATTAATTGTGGCCTATCAGAAAGCGCCTTGGTACTTCTTAGTAATACTGTTTTGGCTTTTTAAGTGATTATTAAAAATCTCGTTATGATACTTTTTTAATATTTATTTTAATATGGGGAAGTGATTTAGTGTAGCTGACATATGACGATAAATTATTAGTAAATGAGCCACAGGAGGCCCTGCTATCTTTGCCCCGACCTTCTTGGACGGCTGAGGTTCATAGCGCAGCATTGCAGCAGGAGTTTGTTCACTGGGTGACAAATAAATGTCTGAAGCTTTAGTTGCTCCAGTATTGGACTGAATTCAAATGGTAAGTTTCATATTGCTCCAAGAGTCGAGACTGTTCAAGGGCTGAGAGGATCCACTTTTATAGGTGTTACACTAACACATCGTTGCTTTAAAACGTGTTAATACAGTGTGGGGACAGACCACGGCAAAACTGCAACCAAATTGGATTTTGTGATTTAAATTGGAGCTGCTAAAAACTTTAAGGCAATCACATTCAGTGATTGCCTTAAAGTTACTAGTTGTGCTGTTTATTGTCAAAAAAGCTCAGGAATATTACTTTGTAAGAACATGATTGGAGAATTTTTTCTATTTGATTTGCTTCACTAGGAAAATAATTGTCAGAACAGTAAATTGCTACCACAATGATTATCTCGTTTTATGACTATTTCTAGTGCTACTAAGCATCCAAATGTTTTTTTTCCCCTCATTAAATTTATTAACTTTCCGTAAGTTTGAGAAGCTGAAATAATGTGCTCATCTGTATTAGGCATACCTTGCTGTTAGTTTTAATTAACAGCCAACATTAAAGCATAACACCTTGGTTTGATTTCAGTTATTTTTATTTTTCAACCTTAAAAATCATTGTTGGGTCTTCTTTTGTTTTTCTATACAGTTAGTTGTGTCTGAATTGATTTCCTCTTTGATAACTTGACAGTTAAATTAGATGAATATTTGCTTTGGATCAAGATGAATTCTTTGCAGCAATGCATCCATGTCCCATTTCCCTGCTGGTGCCTAACTGTCCTCTATTACCCAGACAGATGAGAGGGCTCGCAGGCCTGCTGTTATCTGCTCCTGTGGAATGTGCCTTAGCAGCGTGGCTAAAAAAAGACGGCTGCACAGCGGAAGCTGGGCACACCAAAGAGGCCTGCTGAGCGCCAACTAAATGTCAAGAGATAGTGTTAAAGGGGAAAATAATCAGGGTCTGCTTTGACTGAAATGTTGCACGACTTAATATTATTATGTTTAAGTTTGTGTCTAAATAGTATTTTAGGCTGCTCTCTTTTGCAATATAGAAATTTGAGATGCTGACTGAAGTCATTAATATCCAAGTTTTTAAAGCGTTTATATCTTTCATAAATAAACAAACAAAAAAACTAAACTCCTCTTCTTCACCTTTTCTCATTATAACAGTGTCCTTCAAAATTCAGGGCTAAGAGATTGTAATGTGAACCATGTAGCCCAGATTGTAGCTTATTGTCAGGTCTCAGAAATATGTCACAGGGGAGCACCCGTAGCAATGTGAGGGTCGCATGTCGCCCCACGCAGGCTTACCAGGCCTGACGTGAAAGACCATGCAGGCTGTCATGTGATAAACGTCCCCAATCTGACGAACCCGCTGCGTCACAGACAGCTGACCGTTACATGGGAATTTAAAGTCGCTCTCTCAACAGCAACAGGAGGCGGCATCTCCCCCTGTAGTGATTTATGCTCAGTTAATCCATTATGGATCGCTTTTTTTATTAACAGCACTCACTTGCATTTGTTTATGACCTGTCTTTTGAACTCCCTAAAGCAGTTTTTTAGTAAAAACAATCAGAAGGATGCAGGTTTCAACAGCTGCTAGTACACAGTAGTGTTGATGGCTTCAAGAAAAACATTGCAGGTAATCAGTTAGCTAACGCACATTATAAACATTTTATTTCTGCTAAAATAAAATGTCAGCAGAAACAATTATAGTTGTAGCACAGTGTTATTTTCCAAACCGAAAATAATTTTGGTATTGATAAAATTAGTAGTGTTTTAAAATAGAAAGTTAATATTGACGCAGATCTGTCATCTATGTTAAAACTGTATTTAAAAAAAAAACCAGAAATATTTCTATTTAACAATGTCTGAGTTTTGCTGAATTTGATTGAGGTATGTAAAATCAGTTGTGAGTACATGGTGATTCAGGAGAAAAGGGTATATAAAGAAGATCTTGAAAAACTTGGGAGGAAAAGAGGGTTTTATTAAAAACTAAATAAAATAATATTTTAACATTTCTTTTGACCAGATAGGTCTACCAAAGTAGAGATACAGATTGATCAGACATAAAATTTATGTCAAATGTATTGGTTCTGTTAAAAAACAAAACTTAATCAGACCAGTTGTAAAATATTGCACAGACAGAAAATACACCAATAGCGCCAACTTGTGGTCAAGTAGAGATTTATGACTTGCTTTTGTAGAAGATTATGCTTTATATGTAAAAAATAGACTCATTTTTACCCAAGTCCATTCTGAGCCTGCAAGCGTTTGTCGTTTCCTTCTGATTATTTTTGGCTCACAGATAATGAAAACAAATGATAGAACTGTTATGAAGCATGATTTGTTTTTTTCAAGGTAGAATTGTTTTGTCATGACCATGTAATCTGCACAGTACTGTGGAAAACTGCTGTCTGAACAAACGTGCAGCTGATATTGACACCTTCCTCACGGACTGTAAGCCACAAAAGTCATAGCTTAAGAAAATGGCCATTCACAGAGTGCTATTCCTATTCATTAGGTCTTTCTTATTTCTTCTAGGCAGAGGGGAGCACCGATTGCTGTTTTCTGGCTGCTATATTTATGTCACTAAATATTGCAAGAAAATCGCTGAGTTAGCAATAGCAGGGTGACTATTGTTAACTGCAAATGTGTAGAAATAACCTGGTAGGCCGTTCTATCAGTCAAACCTCTCAGCAGAAGAGGAGAGTGGTTTATTTTAGACCTCTGCTGAGATAGATAAGATTGGTGGATATCAGCTTCACATGCAAGTGAAGCAGGTGGATCCCAAAATTGAGGTAAATCAGCTAGTCGATAAATTGGTGCAGTCCTACTTAGGTAAAATAGTTAGATAATTGATGGCCTTCCTGGTCAAAATGTCTACATTGTCAGCCAGCTTTGTTTAAAGGAAAAAAAAAATGGGTATGAATGTAAAAAAAGAAAAGTTAAGATGACTTATCTGTCATGAACCTTATCTGTTTCTGCAGCTTCTGGGCTCTCCACACCTCCCACCACTCCAACCCAGGCATTGAGCCAACCTGTGTTCAGCCAGGAGGCCCAGCAGCAAAGCGGCCTCAGCCCAGAACGCCTGGAGCCCAGTACCCGAGCCCGCTTCCTGTCCACGCCCCCGGACACAGGACAGCGCCTCAGCCTTCCCTACACCAAGCCCCCGATCCCATCAACCAGTCCTGTGCCACCCATCTCTACCTCACAACATGTGAGTCATGCTAATGACTAATGACTTTGTGAAGTAAAATGAATACTTCACAAAGTCCATCATTTATCTATTTTATGAAGCAGAATTATTTTGTAATTATCTGTGACACCCAAAGGCCAAAACTAAAATCAGTTGGCAAGGACTCTTTTGAAGGTTTTTTGGAGAAAGCGGCGTGAGATAAATGCAGTAATTATCCTGCATGGGTCATGGGATGTTTACTCTAACCGTTTTCCCTTTTGGATACACAACAGCAGACTTAAACGCTTCCTGTCTATGACTCATGCGCTTCTTTCCTCAGACTCATAAAAGTTAACTTGGATAGCTCTGTTACTTGAGAGCAGTTCAAGCGAGAGACATCTGTTGACAAACAGGACACCTTGTGACGATTTGTCATGGCATGACAAACAGTCATAAGATGTTCCGCTTACAGTTTTTCCCTAGCTATGAAGGGGACACAGTATACCTGTGGCAGAAGGGCCGTTGCTCAGATGAGCAAAGTTAATGCTGTACATCACCCGGAACACATCAGCCCTATGCTGACGTATGGTGGTGGCAGCTTCATGCTGTGGGCATACCTTTCTTCAGCAGAGTCTAGGAAGGAAGTCATAGTTGATTGAAAGATGAATATAGTTAAACTCAGAATAATGCAGCAATGAAACCATTTAGTCTGAGACATGCAGCCAATGGCAATGTGTCAGACTGGCTGAAAGTACAATCTAATGCAGAGACACTCTGCATTAAAACTATTTCACGAAGAATTGGCAGAAACATACCCCTAAAGTTTTTGCGGTTGTAATTCTTGCAATAGGGGATTCAGCTCAGGGTTGCTGAATACAGATGCAGCCCAGACTTTTTTTATTTGTATTTTTGCAGTTATTGGAATACTTTGGGTTTTTTTTTTATGTTTTTCTATAAAACTGCATGTCATGTTGTCAAAACTACATGTTGCAGTGTGACTACATGTGAAAACGTCCAAGGCTTTAAAACGGTTACAATGTGCTCTCTTATCTTCTCAGGTTGAGTTAGCTTTAAGGTATAGTCAGATTCCAGCAGTCTGACACAGTATTTCATATCTTATCTCCTTTGGCTAAAGAGGAATTACTGATGACTCTTGTGGCGTTAGAATAAATAATTATCTTAAAAGTTGTCTCAACCCAGCCGCCTGCTGTGATGGTGGATCCGCAAGGTGAATCAGTACTTAACTATTAATGCCTGAACTTGTGGTTCCGCTCTGCCACATCAAAAAAACAAAACAAACAAACAAAAAAATCACAATGTTATGTTCTAATTCACCTTTCGCCGTTTTCAATTGTAAGTGCAATTCTCTGAATGGGTGTGTGCCTCCTGGAGGCTTGCTGTAGTACAAAGCAGGCCACATGCCTGGCGTGGTGCAGCGGGATCTGATTTATGAGAGTGCAGGGGGAGATTTTGGCTGGAGAAGTGCTGTGTCATCATTACAGAGCACCGCTGGGGAGACTGTGGAGCATCCCAAAGCAGGTGTGGAAGCTTGCCCCCACCCACCCCCACCCCTCCTGCTGCAGAGGGTTGTTGTGAAAGTGCTTGGCAGCACATAGGGCGGAGAAAAACTAACAAGCAGACTTTGCTAATCTCGCAGCATGACGCAGCATATATCCAGCTGGGACCTGAAAGAGATCTAATTAACCCACTTTGTGTTACAAGATGTCATCGCTGCGCTATCGGGAAGATGCTTCGTAGATCTGGGTCGTTTTTGTTTCAAGTAATGAACGCTCGGTGAGGCATCCCCAGCTTCTTGCTGCTAGGCAACGGGAAGGATTTCCTAATATGGTGAGGCAGCCAGGTTGCCCTGCGTGGAGGGGCGTGTCGTCACAGCGCGGAGCTTCCTGCTTTTTTCCACCCGCCTCGTCCTTCGCTCGTTTCCATTTGGTGAACTCCCTTTGACTTTTTTACGCGTCGGTCGACGTCTAAAGACGGTTTGTTGTGTCGGGTTTGAATTGACGCACACGTCTCTGTGAACAGCAGCGGCCCGGCTCCCCGCTCCCCGCTGCACCAAACAGACCAGGACCGATCCACTGCGCGTTGCTCAAGAGGGGGTGTGTTTGCTCAGAATATTACGCGCCGCTAAAGATGTATATTTTTGTCAGGTTGTCTCCTTGTATTTAGCGCACCTGGGAGTATCTTTGAGGCAATAGACGCCGCTCAGCTGTCCTGCTCTTGCAGGGAGTTCCCCCCTCGCCTCAGTCGGTTTGATCTGCTATCAGCTGCAGGGAGGGAGAGTCGGCGTCAGCCTGATGCTCACTACCAATTTACTGCAAAGTTTGTTTTTGTTAGCTGTGCACTGACCCGCTGCCGCGCTCCTCTCTCCCAACTTCTTGCCTGTTTTCTCCCACAGGTCTACGGCTTATTCGAAGGTATGCTGGAGAAACTTGAACTAGATGATGATGGTGAGTGTCCCGCCGAGCCTGCGCTGCGCTGCGCCACTGTAACGCCGTTAATCTTTGCTTTAAAGCGGCGCGAAAGTGTTGGGATCTCGCAGGTCTTTGTAGTTGATTCCAGTTTCGTGTGTTGGTCCAGGCTAAAAGGGAAAGGATCTTAACGCAGATAATACAGTAAATAGTCTGTTCACAATACAATATGTTTTTACACTGTATGCTGGAAGTTTTAAAGATAGTTACCAGAGTTGTTTTATGTACAAATTTAGACTTCCAATATAAAAAAGAAAAAAAAAGGGGTTCAATTACAAGATTTTACAAAACCCACATGGAAATAACACCAAGTTCGTCCTTATGTGTGCCAATGACATCACAAGAGGCAGAATTAAGATCAGCTGGATGAATGACTGCACTTATTTCCACACAGGTTCTGAAACATTTGAGTTGCAAGGTGTTAACCCTTGCAAGTATGAGTCATCGCTCAGTGGGTTAAAAGAGTTGACAGGACAGGGGCAATGCATGCAGTTTGAACAATTATTTTGCTTCCACAAACTTCAGACACATTCAATAAATTAGAATACTATTGGAAAGTTTTTTGTTTTGTTTGTTTTTCAGGCTCTTTATTACTAAGTGAAACACTTTTACATAGATAAATTAAACACCAAATGTTGGAAAGTCTTTATTTCTGTAAAGTCATCTAATTATGGCTTTCTGTCCACATTTGATGAAAATATCTTTTGAATTAGATTATTACATCAGAACAATAAAAGAAAAACATTTTAATACAGAAATGTATCCTTAGTAAAAACTGAAAAAGTTCAGTACCTGGTGAAAGATTTCCCAAGAGTGCTTTTAAATCAACAAAACAAGTCTCATCAGAGTGCATATTTTAATTTATTGAATATAATTGTGCTTAAGGAGAGATTAAGCACAGTCAGTCTAACTCAAGCCTGACTTCATTAGGTCAGGCTTGGGTCAGGTTGGTTATTTTCAGCAGAAGTATCAGTGGATGCAGCAGTTCTGCATCAAGTCTGGCCAATTCTGTCTCCCCTATTCTTCCCTGGCAATGTCAGATTTTCCCAGCATCCATGCAGGATTCTCACATCATATGGGTAAAGCCTTTAGCAGCAGCCATGCAGAATGCAGGTAATCTCTTAAGAATGAAGAGTTTGATATAAAAACAAGAAAAATGCAAATGTACATAATAAAAATTATACTAATCAGATGACATATGCCTTATTATGTTACAGTAGGCCTGGGTGTGTGTAAGCTTATTTTTCAAGTGATATTTTGAACTTAATGGATCTTAACTTTGACAAAATGTCTTAGTGAAGACATGGAAAAATCTTCTGTCATTTATTCATTTTAGTAGCTTTATGTGAGATCATCAAATATTGAAAACAATTTTAATGTTGCTCGCTCTCACTGTTAAGACATAGAGACCCCCCACAAGGACTTTTTCTTCCCAAGATTTCCCACTGTTTGTTTGTTGTTGACATTTAAAGTAGTGGGTAATTATCAGTAGGCTGGAGCAGGGAAGTGGCTGTAAGTGGTCCGTTTGCTCGTAATGGCTGTTTAGGTTGTTTTGTGTGTGTGTGTGCATGCGTTGTTTCCAAGCTGTCATTATGCATTCCTCAGGAGATTTTACCTTCCTTACAAAGTATTTTTCTTTCAGCTGCTGAACCCGAGAGTGATATTTACATGCGCTTTATGAAATCCCACAAGTGCTACGACATTGTCCCCACAAGCTCCAAGCTGGTCGTGTTTGACACAGCGCTTCAAGTTAGTATACTTTTCTCCCGACATGAAACGCGTACTCTAAACCCCATATATACCAGCTTTGTTTCTGTTGTTTTGAAGTTTTCGTCTTGGGAATAAAACCAGACTTCCAGGCTTAGTTAATGTACAACAACATTACCTTAGAGCAATTTCTGTTAAATGTTTGGCTGTGTTGCCATGAAGCTGTTAAACAGTAATCCAAAGAGAGTAGTAACTCGTTAACTTGTCAATGTTTAACCGCTGAGAGTTGAGATTGCCTATCTGAAGGTGTTGGAAGATCAACTCAAAGACATAAAAAACACAATTCTTGTGTCCACAAGACCCAGAACAAGCTTTCAGCCCCAAGTTTTTGACTAAGTTTGTCAAAAACTTGGTTATTTTGCCATTTCATTTGTTTGTTTTTATGATTAATTTGGTCATGATACGCTCACATTTTTACATCAAACGTTTATTACATTGAGCAGTTGCTCTTTTTACTTTAATAACAGAATGAGTAGATAAAACTTTGGTTCGTTTGTTTTCCTGAAATTGGCTGAAAATTCTAAATGCCCTTACACAAGTTGGTCTCAACAGTGCTTGGGTTGTGAAGCAGAACAATGACCCATTGCAGACTAGCACGTCCATTTCTAGTGGCTCAACTTAAGGGCTTGTAGTGACATAATCAAAGTCTGGACTTGACATATTTAAAAATCTTCCTCCGTGGCTCAAGTAAAACACTTCTGAAAAGAAAACTGAACCAGGATTCCTCCAGAAAGAGACAACAGACTCAATGCCAGTACTCTGAACACTTGATTGAAGTTGCTGATGCTAAGGGTGGAAGAGTCATTGTCTGTTGTTTTTAGTGAGCAAGTTATTTTTCAAATGGGGCCAGGCTGGTTTGAGAAAGAAGAATTTTGATCCCTCACAAACTAAGATCATTCTGAAAAACCTCCTGTTTTTAAATGAGATTTAGTCACATGACCAAATCTTCTAGCTGGATGGAGATTAAACAAGATTGCTTTACATCAATTGAAAACGGGTTCTTTTCATACCTGAAACTGATAAAATGACAGAGATGAAGTGACCAGCATGTGACATATGTTTGGTTGGCAGTGTCTTTATATTAGATAATTAATCTTTATCATTTCATGGCAGGTTAAGAAGGCATTCTTTGCCTTGGTGGCTAACGGTGTGCGAGCTGCTCCTCTATGGGACACAGAGAAGCAAAGCTTTGTGGGTAAGTACAATGAAATGTGTCAATATTAGTTGTAAACTAATATTTTAGTAATCTTGTAATCTGTTGATTATTCTTGCAATTAATCGAGTAATCTGATAAAAAAAAAAGATAAAGTAAAACATTGGTAAATCTTACGTAACAGCAATAGTTCTATCGCATGTCAACATCAGTCCAATTTTTCACAGTTGATCTTCCCTAATACCTTTTCTGTAGTTTAGAAAATTAACCTGTTGTTACGCTGTAACAAGAGCGTACTTTCTAAGTTAACCTGAAGAAAAGTAATACTAAAATCTGAAATTATATTCGATTCAATAATAAAAAGGCAGGCTCACAAATACGCTTATAAAAAATGTCTGTCCTCCAGCTTTTTGGTTATGTATTCATCTTCAGTCAATTTAACAGATGAACTCTTGCCTTGCCCAGCTATTTATAGTTTTTGTGTTTACGTTGGTGACGGGATTTGACACCTTTGTTCGTCACACACAGAAACATCCACCAGCACGATGCGCTCAGCCACCCATTTGTTGGGACCTGGATGATATGGAATGAATTTTCCGGTTCGTCCGCCCGCATTGTTAAATCTATCCGCTCACCTGTATAAATACACCAGCAGCGCTCTTTTCCGCCATTCGCTCTGAACCGTCACCAGGCAGCAGCAGCTCCGAGAAGAGAAAAGACTGCCATACACCAAGCATCGTGCCATTCAATTTAAGGATGCTTGTTGGTCCCCTGAAAAACGTCAAAAACCCGGATGTATTATCATCGCTCACTAAAATTCTCCCAGGTCGAACTTGGAAACTGGATGTTATGCTGCTAACGCTTAGCTTTCGTCAACAACTTAGGCGGGTGTGAGAGCGCTGCGCAACACAAGTAATAACCTGGCCGGAACACGATGCGCTAAATAAAAAAAATATAATTTAACAAAGCTTCAAGGCAGATGAATTTGCTCGAGGAATTTTAATAATCGAGGTACTCGAATCCCTCGAGAAATAGTTTTAGCCCTACTGTCAACAGACTCGCATTAAACCGTGTTTAAATGATTTAGGGTATTGAATTAAATTGGAAAAAAAAATTCTACTTTTTCTGTATGCCTAGTCAAAGGTGTGTTTAGCTTGTTTTAGTTTGTTGGATGAAGACAGTAGAGTGCAGTCCTTTAATGTAAAGGGAAGATGGTTTTATGCCGTTGGGCCTATATTTTATTTAAGCCTCATTGTGATCTCTTAATTATTTCCTTTTACTGAGACGGAAAATGTCATTGCAGTTCTAGTTTTCCATAAATAAACAACGAGGCTGCGCTGTGTGTTAGCAGTCATGGCTGGTAGAGCATGTCTCCTTATTGAGTAGAGAACATTAAAGCCATCCCAAGCTATTAAAGCCCAGAGATGACTCATTTATATCGAGTGTAGAAACGTCAAAGCATCTTTGTCTGCTCTCCGGAGTCAAGAGAGGAGCCAGTTGTGAATTGAGTTTGAGCTCTGCTGCCTCTGATGAATAATGAATGTCAAGTCAATGTGAGAATAAAGCAAAAAGGGGAACCAGTGCTGTGCTAACCAACCACGCCCTCTTTCCAGCTGCATGATGCCTGCAGGCATTCCTCTGAGGTGTTTATTGACTTGATCTGTTTTCACTGCAGGAATGCTGACAATCACGGATTTCATCATCATACTGCACAGATACTATAAGTCGCCAATGGTGAGTTTAATCAGCATATGTTTAAATGATACTTTTTGGTTACTTTTTTCTAAGTCTGAAATTGTTTTTTGTTTTTATGTTTAGGTGCAAATTTATGAGTTAGAGGAACACAAGCTTGAAACATGGAGAGGCAAGTATCTCTAACTGTTGACGCATGCTTACAGTAGTAATCTTCTGATCTTTGTGGGGTTTAATAATCCAGTATTTGCCTCATTCTTTCCTCTCAGAGGTTTATCTTCAAGCAACGTTTAAACCTCTTGTGAACATATCACCGGATGCAAGGTTTTCTAAAATCCCGTTAAACTTCACACATTGTTCTTATTCTGAGCCTCTTGATTGTTGCTCTCATGACACGTTTCTTTGTTTTCCGCTTCTGCAGTCTGTTTGATGCAGTGTACACCCTCATCAAAAATAAAATTCACCGCCTGCCTGTCATCGACCCTGTTACAGGGAATGCACTTTATATTCTCACACACAAGAGGATCCTAAAGTTCCTCCAACTGTTTGTGAGTTCAGAAATTTTCTCACTCATCGCATTCTGTTTAGATGAATTTACAAGATTATAATCTGTAAGGCCTAATTAGGTGAAATGTAAACGTTCAAGTTTTTCCTCATTTTCATATTCTTGGTTCCCCCTTGTGGTCAATGTGGGAATTGATCAAAAGTCTTTAGCTTCATCCTGGCTTATCAGAATATTAAGTTATTTCTTCTTAGTTATTCATTAAATTGAGACCTCTCTATTTCTCTGTCTCTTTAAGTATATAACATAAGACATGTATCAATGCCGTGCACGTTCCCAGGTGTGTGAAATGCCAAAGCCAGCGTTCATGAAGCAGACTCTAGGTGAGCTCGGCATCGGGACGTTCCATGAAATCGCTTTCATCCACCCAGATACGCCTATCATTAAAGCCCTCAACATCTTCGTGGAGAGACGGGTGTCTGCTCTGCCTGTGGTGGATGATTCAGGTAAAATCACAATGAACCATTACAAAAAAAAAATCCCTTGCTGTTATTAATAATTTGAGGTTTTACCTTAATTTTGGGTTTTTGTTTTTGTTTTTCTTGCAGGCAAAGTTGTGGATATTTATTCCAAGTTTGATGTGATTGTAAGTTTACACATTTTGTTTTTGAAGAAACATCATAGTTCTCCTTGCTGACCCGCTTCTGTTCTCGCGTCGTAATTGTGTCTGCGTGCAGAACTTGGCCGCAGAGAAGACGTACAATAACTTGGACATCACAGTGACGCAGGCCCTGAAACATCGCTCGCAGTACTTCGAAGGAGTTGTTAAGTGCCACAAAATGGAAACAATGGAGACCATTGTGGACAGAATAGTCAAAGCAGAAGTGAGACACAAAGACCTGCTTGTGCATTTAGCCATGCAGGAACTCCCTGAGGACTGATTTCTCTCGGGTTTGTCCCAGGTTCATCGGCTGGTGGTGGTTGATGAGCGCTCCAGCATCGAGGGCATCGTTTCCCTTTCAGACATCCTCCAGGCACTGGTGCTCAGCCCAGCAGGTATAGATGCTCAGCATTGGTAGCTCTAATCCCCCCCCCTCTCTCATTGTCCCGGACCCTGAGCTTCCCCTACCCACCAATCCTCTAACCCTGCCCCAGGTAGGAATAGCACCGGTTTGCCTCGTGGCTGATCATAGCCTGCAGAAGGCATGGTGTTTGTCCACTTTCTGCTTGTTCTGCTGGATTATACTTTCTGCACCAGTGCTTGTTTACACAGAAATCAACTCTCTGCACTTTACTAAAACATACAGTAGGAAAGAGCTCTGCTAGTTTTTCACCTGGTAAATAACTATTCCTCGTGTTTAAAATTCAGCTCCTGGAGGTTTTGGCTTATACTGTCCATGGCTGTGTTTTGTTTATCGCAGACGGCTCTTTGATGCGAAGCATGTTTGGTATTGATGTGCTTGGGTAGAAAATAACAAGCTAGCTGGGTTTTAACCAGCTCTACAGGGCATCTCTGGGTCTGGGCCTTAAACCCCCAACAGATCAGAGTTGGTGGGATGCACTTCGAAGAAAACGTACTCACCGGCACTCATTAATTCATAAGTATCCATCACAGTATCCATCGACTGTTCTTACAACCGACTGCAGTGTTTGGGTCTCCACTAAGAGTGAAAGGTTTGGTGTAGTCAGACCCAATGTACAGTGTTATTGCTTAATTGTTATTGCTTAATCCTTTAATTGTTTTTATAGATTTCATCTATTATGGTTGTTTTTGAAATTTTACTCCTCTATAAACATTGTTTTCTTTTCTTGAGTTTAGTGGGAACATATTGAGTCTTTCATTGTTGTTTGGATTTTAGTTTCCAAACCTCTAGTCATGTTTCCCTTTCTGACATATTTTAGGAGCCATGGTAGTTTTCAGAATCCATTTTAAAGCCCACCTCCCAAATATGACTAGGTTGGCTGAAAACAGCCCCAGGGCGGTAATGTTTATTTCCCTGAAGCTTTAGGGTGGAGTGTTTTTTTGAAGGAGGGTTGTAACATTTCTGATTGGTTGCATTTTTCCAACATATTTTGAATGAGATGTCTGCAGCCAGAGGGAGCAGAGCCCAAGGAATATATTATCACCTTGTTAGAATATTTTAGCAAATTTATCTCCCAAAACACAAAGAAAAGTATAATCTTTTAGGAATGTGCAGAATGAATATAAATATAATGTGATCTGGTTTCTCAGAGTAACAGATGTGAAAGAATCAAAAGTCTCGGCTGTGGATGTCCAGGCTTTTATCCTGATCTGAGCTTCAGTTCCTCTTAAATTCCTTACAAATCCATCAGAATGTTCATGAAATGCATAAACCAGTCAGAGCTTGGAATGACTTCACCCATGTTATAGAAGTTTATCGTTTTATTGCTGAAAATCTCAGGTTTTATTATCATGTAGCGACACACAAACTGCAACACTCTAGTTAGACATTGGCTGCAAAGCAGTAACACTTGTAGTTGAGGCCCAATTTACATGACCCAAGGGGGTTGGAGGGTGAAAGTGTTCTGGGTAATAAAGCTCCAGCTGATAAAATTCAGGGTCGCTTCACGCAATCATGTCTTCTCTCCACAAAGGTCTAGTTTTGCAGAACCCTGCCCTGTTTATCTGTGCAGAAGCATACTGCCCAAACAACACAAAGGGACCAAACAAGTACTTTCCCCAAAAACACAACAAGAAACAAAAAGCTTATTCCAGTTTCAAAATTTCACAATGTCTTCAGCCTCCAGATGATGTTCTGAGAGAAGTCAGACCACCAAGTGTAAAATCCAATCCATAGCACGCCTGATTGGTGTGTCTAACATTTGAATGCATAATAGTTTTGACATCCTGTTGCACGATTCCTACACAACTCTTAACTCTTTAACTGTTTACAAAGGATCCCTGACACAGTGATTAATCACTTTACTCTGCTGTTATCTTTGCAGATGCCTGTAAGGAGGAGAATCTTACTGAATGAGTTTGTGGTGCATCAGCTTTTTTTGTAATGGAAGTGAATGAACTCACAGTTAATGGTTGATTGTGTGAAGCCGGTGTGGAAGTCCTGGAGACCGTCACCATCAGCGGGACTGTAGCGGCTCTGAAAGGCCTGATGCAGCTGAGTGAAGTGGATTTTTTTTTTTGTTTTGTTTTTGTTTTTGTTTTTGCACTGAGGAATGAGTTTTCCTTTTTTCTTCCAGTTTGTTTAAACACTGATCAGATGCATTAAAGTTATATTATAAAATATATGCAAACACATGCAGATGAATACTGGTTGGGGAAGTGGAGGATGTTTTCTGATGGAACTGGGCTTTAACTAGTTACAGTCATGCAGTTCTCATCAGATTTAAAGTTCATACTTCAGTATGAAATGTTTCAGTTGTAAAGCTATACTTCTACCCGCAGAGATTGGACGACTGCTGTCATGAGGAGAATAATGGCCAGCGCCAACATAACATCGCTCAATGCCCAACTGTTCGTGCCTTTTTGCGTCCCTGGCACCCCACTTCACTGTGGTCCTTTTGAGTTTACGGTTTCAAATGAAAGCTGTAGTTTCAGCATGTTGCTGCAATAAAGAAAAACACAGTTGACATTTTCAACCCCACTCTCCAGAGGTTGTCTTTAATTTAGTTGGGTTATTAAAAAACTTGTTCGAATGAAAGGATTTCTGGAAGATCAGACATGAAGAGGAAGCATAGCATCTTTGGAGCATTGGTTTGGTGTCTCCCTGTCGGCATGACTTCAGAGTGCTTTTTTTTTTTTTTTGTAATGGAAAAATAAGATTGAAAATGTATTTTTAGGGGTTTAACGACATTTTTACAGTGTATGCCCAGTTGCTTGGAGGCTTCACACAAACATGTGGAGCTGCTTGTGTTTCACACAAACATGTGGAGCTGCTTGTGTTTCATCTGGATTTTAACAGGACTCATCTCCATCTTCTGTAAAAGAGATTGTTCTCAGAAACCATGTCACAGAAAGCTTTATTTTTATGAATGTGTTAACAAGTCTAAAGATGGTTCAGTTTTAATGTTATTTTTGTAAATATATTGTGGCAATATGTTTAATTCAGAGAAACTTTGTATTGAATCAACATGTACTGTAAATGTGCAAAGCATGACAAACTACACTTCAGCAGAATGAATGTTCTTTGTTTTACTTTTTCTATTTTTCTGGCTGCAGAAAAATAAACAGACACTGAATGTACTCTAAAGATGAGTCATTTTCCTGCATTACTGATTTCTGTATTTAGTTACTGGAAGCAGGAATTTGAAATCCTTGGTAGCATTGTAAAATATTTCAGTCTATGTATTTTAGCCGTGCTTAACATCATGGTGTTGTGGTGGTGGACTGGTGTCGGTCTCCTGCATTCAGACTGTAAGTTATAGAGGTTTTATGTAAAGAAAAATAAAATTAACATCAAATGTGTACAAACTTTCTCTTCGAAATGAAATTGGAAAAACATTCAAATAGTACTCTATTGAATGCGCTTTATTTTCATGCATACATTTTAACCATTTAGACATGTAAAGCCTGACTTTAAATTATTTTGTGTATATGTTTACGTGCAGTCATCTGCACCAATAAGTAGCCAAATCAATAACTTAAGCTTTTCTGTGTTGAGAAACATTTAACCAGCCTCTAAAAACTAATGAAGACACACACGCCATGCTGTGTGTTATCAGAGTTTTCTCTTTTCACAGCTTGAACACGGTTTAGGTGTTGATGCCAGGGAGCTGGAGCTGGCAGACACCTGACACAGACTTTCCCCCTCAGTCATCTCTCTCCCGCCGATTATCATGCGAGATCAGGATCCTCGTCTCTCTCAAAGAGCCGACGCTTCGCCAGCTACAGACAGCAGAGAATTCTTTACCAAAACGAGCCGTTGAGCTCTCAGCCCTCGTGGCAGGCAGCCCTCCAGATTAAACCGATGCTGTTGGACTGGGGCTGTTAGACAATATTTATTTCAATTCAACAAGTTAAATTTTACCTTCTTTTTTTTTCTACAAATATGTTATGGAATTCTGACGGTTGCATGAACTATAAGGTTTTCAGGTGTCGTGGTTAAGAGTGTCTGTTAGGCGTTCTGGAACATGGATACACATAAAATAAGCAGGGCAGTGATCACTGGACAGGAATTAAACAGTTTTAGACAATTAATACTAACTACTAGACACATTAATTAGACATATTAGACATAAACTACTTCTGTTTATTTCAGCTTATTCATATTGGTTTGGAGAAGTCCAAACCTTAGGGTTAGGGGTTCGGTTTAGAACCCTACAGGGGTTCAAACCCTCCTCCCAACTCTCCTTTCCACCCTAATACCAACCCTAATTCCGACTTCTTCCAACTTAACTGCATTTGATTGTTTTCAATTTAAAATGTATTTGTCAAAACAATGCTGACACATTTAAGTCCTTAACTTATTTATCTGTATTGTTGTATTACAGTTTCTAAAGTTCTTCACAAAACTTAACCCATTCCTCCTTGTTCCTGCTGTTTTGATGGAAATGTGTTTAATCTGCCAAGCCAAAGAGTAATTCTCCAATGAGAGATGAATACTGTTGAACTTTTAGATTTTTCTATTTGTTTTCTTTTATATCCTTGTTTTAAACACAGACTGTTATCTGTAATTTATGCTCTGAAAAGATTGCATCATAAAATAAGCTCTGGATGCACAGTTTTACCCTGGTAAGAAATATCAATATGTTCTGTTCAAGATAAATTGAGCAGAAACTCAAAGTTTGGTATTTTATGCTGTTTTGCAATAGTTGACTGACTTGCTATGATATATAGAGAAATATATATGTATATTTTTTGTTGTCTGGGTTAATTTCACATGAAGATAGGTGTCTGGTAACCTTAAACATCGGGGCATATTTAGACTATGCTTTTAACTGTGCCAAGCTGACTAAGTGCTGAATAAAAATAAACAAAACATTTATGAAGTTTTTTGTCACAATGTACAGCAATTCATCTGACAAGGTGAGAAATACACCGATTATGGTTGGACATAAATGCAGCTGCTAAAATTTATGGAAGTCAATGCAAACCCATAATATGAACGGGAAAAAAGAGAGAAAAAAAGCAGGCTCGTCTGCACACGTGTGTGTAGCAGCAGCCACAAGGTGGCGCTGTAGTACACACCTTCAGCAGCCAAACTTGCCTCTGTAGCTGATCCTATCTTGGTGTTGGGAAACATCTTTCGCTTTCAGTATTTACATTTCAGCCTTATTTTAACGATTTCTCAAGTTGTGCGTTGGCGTGTCTTAAACCTATTTAAAGAAATTTCCACAGGAAGTTTTTAAAGCTGTTAATTTGGCCTCTAAGTGAGGCGGGAGCGAGGATCTGATGGACTACCAAATGAGGGGTAAAACTGGACCAGGCTTCCTCCTGACAATCCGCTTTGATCTCCCAATCTCCCCTGTGATATCGAGCTCTGGGAAAGCCTCCTTCACACCTTGTAGCCCTAAAGCAGAAGAGGCAGGGGTGGATGGGGAGGGGAGGGGGGCAGCTTCTCTGCAACCTCCACATCGTTCCTCCTCTTCACTGCCCATCTTTTTCACTTTCTATACCCAGACATTCACCATCCACACCCACACCGGACTCGCTTTTGAAAGTCCAGGACTTGATTTAAAATTCTTCTTCAGAGCGAGTCATGCATTTTATATGCATGGTGAGAGCTGGAGAGGAGGTGGAGGAGGGATGGAGAGGGGCGTCTTCACTCCAAATGAACTTTCCTCTGCTGTTGGTCTCCTCGGGGATATTTCTGCCACACACGCACACACACGCATACACACACGCATACACACACGCATACACACACGCATACACACACACCCATCACAGTTTTTTTTTTTTTTTTCCAATCTCTGCTTGGCCCTCATTTTCTTGTGCCCACTTGACTCTTTCAACATTAGGTTTTACTGCATCATGATCTGCACAGATTCCAGCGAGCAGTGAGAGGGTCCGCAGCCTTTGAAGACAAGTGTGATCAGAGCAGAGGCAAGAGGGCGTACAAAAACCTGGCCCGGGGGCATTTGTGAAGGGGAGGCGGCAGAGGGGGGAGGAGGGGGTATCTATGCACTCTGGTGTTTAGCAGCCGAGGAGGGGAAGGCTGACAAGTGCAGTAGCGTTTGGGGACAGCTTTGATGTCTGCTGCTGCTGCTTCTTCTTCTTCTGCTGCTGCTGCTGCTGCTGCTGCTGCTGCTGCTGCAGTCCTTCACAAGGAGACAGTCGCCTTGACATGATCAGGCTCACGCAGGGCTGTGATAGATGTAACAGATAATCAAAAGAGTGTAGCTGATGCGCCGCTCCTCACCTTTGAGCATCTCTTATTCTCTCTCTGCCTTGTTGACTTCGCTCCGAGAGGCAGCTGAGAATCAATAAAGACAAACACAACATGGAGCTCAAGACTGCATCTGCTGGAGAAATCTGATTTATTAGGAACAATATGATCCCACTAGCTTATTGTGGATATAGCGGTAAACAACAGGAACACGATTCACTTTCTCTTTTAATAAGTGCTACAGGTTTTTGTATAGATTATAGACAATGAAACAGGACAGCAACAAGAGTGCTACATTCATATATGCACAGAGGTTATGAAAATTACAGTATATTGCTGTTAAAGTTCTTCCTATTCCTGTGCAGGAATCGCCCTCTGTTTCATACAAACACACGCATCACTCTGTGAGCTGTGGTGGTTAAAAGGAGGAGGTTTAGGTCTGGCATTTGACATTTTACACATTAGTTATTGTGTGAGCATGAAGCGGATGAAAGTGAAGCGGCTATAGTACAGTTACACGACACAGAAACCTCTCAGTGAGCTGAAGCCACACTGCCTTGCAAAAGCATTCCTATGAGTTGAATTTTTATTAGATTTTTTTCACATTCTGACAAATTGCAGCCACAAACCTCGATGGATTTTATTAGGATTTTGTGTGACAGGCCAACGCAAAATACAGCATAATTGGGAAGTGGAGGAAAAAATGATGCATGGCTTTCAAAGTGTTTTGTGCATTTTGTATTCCCCAGCAGTAATAGGTATTTTTCAGCTTGTCTCTACCACTTTTCGACATTTAAAATCTTATTATTTGGCCGTTTCGCCATTTTAGTATAACTCAAGCTCAGTCAAAGAACCTTAATCCAGATGCAATGCCCCCAGCATGTTTCCCTGTGGGGATAACATTTCCACTCTGACGTTTAATGCTGTTGTTTTGACGTCATAGCGTTTTGCATGACCTAAACTATTTCATCCCAGCTCTGACTGTACTTTTAGTGTCGCTGTTCTGGAGAGCGAACTTCTGAGGAGTGCTTTATGATGCGTTCAGTGCTTTGAATGCTGTCTTATAAGCTCACCCTGCTTAAAGGTTCTCCACAATTTAACCTTTGACTTGCCTGGTGTGTTTCTTGATTTCACAGAACACCTGCTAACATGACACTGTATTTTATTTGTTGGCATCAGAGTAAAAGGGCCTGAATAGAACTAACACCACAGTTTGGATTTTTGATATATATTTTTTAATGTTACTCATCCTGTTCTGCACTACTCTGCCTTGGTCTGTCCCATAAAATCCTACTAAAAAAAGCGGACTTTATTCTGACGAAATGTGAAAAAGGTTTTGCACGGCACTGTATGCTCTGTCAGATATGTTTTGAATTAAAGACCAGCACAAGTTTACTTTGGTTTCCAGCTCTCTACACATGTGTACTGTGAAGTTGTGGCAGTTTAAGCTGTGAGGAATAGTTTTAATCTTGACAGAATAGCAGCCTCGAAGCCGACATCAACGCAACACAAAGATTAATTTCTACACATTGTTGTATTAGCAGCCAGGAAACTATGTAGTTTACAGTGTGATTCCATAGAAAAAGGAAAATAAAAGTGACTAGTTTTATTCTGAAAGTCTGTAATCTTGTACCTTGAAATAAATTAAAGAAATGTAGCTTTATTTATTGTTACTTCTTCTCTATAGCCTGTCGTATTATAAATACAGTTACACATCATGGGCATCTATCGTGTTACGGTTGACTTTCATCCATGCAACAAAGAAACAGAAAGAGAAAATTCAAATTCCCGCTCCGTTAAAAGGCTGGGAAGACGTGTCCAACCAAAAATATTTTGGGGACCTGGAATTTTCCATCAGACTGCAACACAAGACGAACATCAATAAAACAGGCTGAAAGGAATAAAAATCAATCCCCGGGTGCTTTCGGAGGCCGGACAGAAAAAGGGAGGGAGGGACAGCTCAGGTTCCAACGGCCAGGAGTCCACTACCGAAATGCTGCTGACTTGATTTCCACCCAGTCACATGTGGCCACGCAAGAACATTTCTCTGTCAGTCCACGTCAACAGCCGTCTGTGTCAGAACGGATTCATTATTGAGTTACTGCGGGGCGGCAGCAACTGGAGGACACACGTGTCGCCTGACACCTGGGCGAGACCAGACAATCGGACCCCAAAAGGACTCTGCGAGGAGAACCACGAGCAGTCACAAAACTCTTGAGTCGTTTATGCTAATAGCAAAGCTATAAATCTACTTCACATTACACTGCTTGAAGAATGAGCTCTTAAACTTGTCCGGTTAGACGTTGGAGGCCGAAGAAAGCAACATTTATTGTACCTCTAACTGATTCTCTTTGTGCGCTCGACTGCACGTTTCCCTCAGGACACTCAGCAACATACCTTCACGCCTTATTTTATGCTCCTTGAAAACACACGCACACATAAACAGGCACACACACACCTCCTTATTTGGTTTGGCATGCAAGAAAAATAAAAACCCAGCACAAAAATCAAGGAGCTTTCAGCTGAGCTGAGCTCAGGCTTCCTTTTCCTCCATTTCAGACCCAGAGAGAGAGAGAGAGAGCATAGTGGTGCAATGTGTTCACCTGAGCTGTGTGAGAAGTGAAAACAGTAGACACACGCTGTGCTGGCTGCAGTGAGCTGTTTCCATTACACACTCTAAGCAGCTGTTCTACAGAAGTTCTTTGAAGGACGGCTGTAGGGAGGTAACTGGAGTCCACAGCTCAGACAGGGTCCATCATCCTATAACAAGGTTTTGGGGATCGGGGGTCCGCTGCGTCTTCATCACCAAGCCCTCCTAAAACAGGTCCCGCACTTCCACACCTTTCTTGTGTCTATACTCTACCATTCAAACGTTCATGCAATAAACTAGTACAGAAGCAGGCAAGAAATGAAAGACAAAGACGTGCATTCCTTCTTCCTCCTCAGCCACAGTCAGCCTGGTTTTCTTGCTCCTCGGATGCGTCTACGGGCCGCGCCTCTGGTTCCCTCTGCTGTTTTTTGATTCGTGTCTGTTTTGACAGAAGGGGCATGAGGAAAAGAAGCGTTCACAGAGAGGCTTTGAAGAGGGCCAGAATCGGTCTGAAGGTTGTCTCTGAGGGGGTCAGGGGCATCTTTGAAAACAGGAGGCGCAAGAAAAAAAAAAAAAAGGAGGAGGAGGACGGTGCTGAGAAATAAAGTTGAGCCCGGAGGAGGCAGGAGATGAAGAGAGAGAGAGAGATAGAGATACTGTTCACTTTTGTGCAAGGTACGCTCCGATGGTGACGCTGGCCGCTCCGAGCGCAGCCAGGCCAAAGACAGTCTTGATGGACGGCCAGTAGCAGCTGAAGACCGACTCCTTTTGTCTGTCGTACAGTTCCACAAACGCATCCTGGAAGAGAAACAAACAGAATATGAAGGTCAATCCGGATGCAAAATGAAAGACTTTGACCAATACAGGAGGCAACCCATACTCTCACTGTCTTTGGTCCAGCTGTGAACTTAAATACAACTACAATAAAATGCATATCAGTGAGGAAATGTATTTTAAGCATTTTCCTAACTACTGAAGGTTACATAGTTACTTGATTGCACTTCGCACCTGGAAAATACATAATGACGCCCCTCTAACAAAGATTGTGACAGCTCTAGAGTTCTGCAAATCTACTCCCATCGGAGCAAGTCTTTGCTTTTCTAGCATTTTTGCATTTTTTGGTGCTTCATTCAATTCTTTTGTGCAAAACAGAAGTCTTCATAATCAGGAAAAGCAAACCCTCCTTGAACGAAGGGCACCAAAGTTTGGTGAGACAGATTTATTTTTTTTTTTTCAGAATTATGTGAAATTACCCTTTAAAAGGTAAATCCCCTGCCGATACCAGACATGGGTGGAAATAGAGTGTTATTACACCCATGTTAAAGAGAGATCCATTACACCCGCCTACGCTCAGGCTCCAAGAGAGATACCCAGAAGCAGGCTCCAGCCAAGCCAAACATGGGAGTCACCACAATATAACACCCTCGGCATAAAAATATATTGTTACTCTGTGGGGTTTAAAGAGGCAGGCTGCAAATTAAGCGCGTGTGCGTGTGTGGAGCGAATGCCTCAGCAACATGTCTCAGATGAGGAAATACAGACGTCTGCTCATAAGCAGTGACAGCAGGAACAGCTGGACAGGAAGTAATGGTGCTAAGCTCTCTGCTGTTCCACACACACTCCACAGCAGATTATCTTTAACCAAAGTACAATAGGCTACATTTCAGAGGTTTAAGGGAGGAAATACCAGCAGCGCCCATTCAGTATTCTTTCTTTTGTTACAAGGCCAACCACATGAATCGCTACACGGCAAAGTTGTACATCTGAGTGGATCTGATGTCTCTCTTTTCAGCTATAATTTGACCTGTCTCTGAACAATGGTGAATTGCTAAGTCTGATTCTTTGCAACCTCCCTGTGTTAGTTTCCCGTGGGAATTTGTTATCAATATAATTACATCAGTTTGCTTACAGTGATTATGTTTTATGCTGCTGGGAGAACTTTTTTTTTTTCTCTTGACCCTGTTCCAGAAGGTTCATTACGGCGATACTACAGGGTTTCTTAGAACAAAATAATAATAAAAAAAACACACACACTACACTAATAAAAGGAGACCAAAGTGCTGTGGGGAGACAAAAGTATTTCCTGTTTCCCTTCCCATTCTGTGGCATTCCTGAGGCTGGGGTCTGATGACACAAGGGAGGAAGAATCAGCAGAATCCTGCACGCCTGGGCCCTCTGGTGTCTTTAACTGCAACAGGGTCTTTTTAATTACCCAACCAAAAATACCAATGTCAGCGTGTTAACACCCACAGAGGGAATGCTGTTATTCAGTAGTCATCAATAAATGAGGGGTCACTTTAGTTCAAAGTGCTAACAATTTACCATTAAGCATAAGTTCAAACTGATGGTATACCACTGTTGCACAAAAGCATTTCATTCATTCAAAGCAGCAAACAGTTACAAAGCCCTCCTTGCATCACATACTTTTAAAAATTTCACAAACTTGCAGACTGGTTGGTGTTGCTGCTTATGGAAATTGGAATATTGAATTGTAAGTCTTTAAAACAACTACATTTAACTCCAGGTAGACTTTTTCAGTGGAGACAAAGAACAGAAAAAATAAAAATAAAAGAAATGTGAAGATTTACTGTGTCATTCAGTTTCACGGCAGAATCATTATAAAGTGCCGAAGGACCTCAAGTCATTTATAGGTTAGTAAATAGTTCAACAATTGGTAGTTTTTATGAATATAATATATTTTTATTGTTATTTGTGACAGAATCATATGCCCATTTTGATGGATGGATGGATGGATGGATGGATGGATGGATGGATGGATGGATGGATGGATGGATGGATGGATGGATGGATGGATGGATGGATGGATGGATGGATGGATGGATGGATGGATGGATGGATGGATGGATGGATGGATGGATGGATGATGTTTTACTAGTTTCACTTCTATGCAACTAAGTTTTGTTCTTGAAAAACTAAGTTTTTGAACAAAAAACTAAGAATATTGGCCATAAGAAAACTACGCCGAATAGTTTTCACTTTACGTATAATTAATTTATTTTTTGTCAAGCATAAAATTGTACCATATAATCATATAATCTAAAAATTTTTTAGATTATATGATTCCAGTTTAGGTGAATATACCAACATTAAAATCCAATTATGCACATTTTAAATCCATTTGAAGAAAATCTTAAGTTTCCACCTTCAGCTGAGAAACACTTTTCCCACCTACTTCACTAAAATAGCACTTGACTGAGGATACAACTCATATCCAGCATGTGTGCATGTGACTGACCACCAGTACGGCTCTACAAAATAGCAAGCTCATGATGAATGTCCTTGAGAGGCCCCAGACAGTCGCCATAGATTCTATTTAAGTCTTAAACAAAAGAAGGCCAATTATAGAAAGAGGTTCACAAGAGATGTGATGGGAGTGTGAATAAAGTCCCAGAAGGGCGTGGATGGTAATGACTTCAAACTAACTCCGAGGAGAGGAGGGAAGCGGAGGCAGAGGAGAAGGGGAGGGATGTCAGGTGAGTATCATGGGACCGAGGCATGCTCCACTTCAGCTCCTGGAAGTTTTTTCACCCACATGGGAATGTTTCCAGCAACCATGTGAGAAAGGAGCAAAACAAACCGTGAAGCTTTCCCTTTCTCCTCCGTCCCTGTTCCTCCTGCTGCACCGAAGGGCATTATGTTAATGCAAGCATTTGGAAAAAAAAAAAAAGAAAAAAAGGGGCGATAAGCAGGTGGAGAACAGCACGCCGAAATTTGACAGGGACACGAACAGGACAATACATCTGCATTACAACAAAAGCTCCCGCGGCAAAGCCCGCTAGCATCAGCAGCAGGTGTGCGTTTGGGATAGAGAGTCCAAACAGCGGCCTTTCAGAGTCTTCATTTTTTGGATCAGTGGCTTTTAAAAGGTCACAGCCAGCCAACAGAGAGCAAGAAGCCAAGAAGAAAAATGCTTTCCCAGGTTTGTATCCCGCCCCTTTCTTCACACACAATGAAACCCTGTGAGACACTCATATGGACATAACTGCGAGGAGTTGATGGGGTCCCACACTTCTCCACAGGCTGGAAACAGACCGCTCATGCGTCATGGTTACCCAAACTAGAAGCTCCGCACACAATTTGCTTTTCCCACCAGCGGGACAGATCTCGTCCTTAACCTCTGATTTGTTTTTCACATGCTCGACACCTCTGGGTTTTGTTTGGTGTCTTCCTCGTGGACACAAAGGGATTGTCTTCTGCCGGCTTCCTCGGATTGGTCGGATGCTGTCTCATGGGCGACAGGAATACCAAACATTTGCCTGTTCCTGTGTGTATTCGCTGTGCTTTAGAAAGTAATCCCTCAACCTGTTCGGATAATAATGATTCATCTTGCGCGCTTGTCAAGCTGTGTTATAAAAAAAAAAACAACAAAACAAAAAACAACACACAAGCAGTAATTTGCCCAAGCTGTTAAAATGATTAGGTGACCATCTCTGTTTTGTGACGTTTCTGTGGGCTGGAGGAGACGGAGTGAAAGGGATGTGGGTTAAAGTTCAGTTTGTAATTAAGGAGCCTGTTGTGGCTTAGCTGCTATATCCGCCACTGTACCAGGCTTCCCCGCATGTTCTGTTTATTTTCAATCCATTCACATAGCAGGACACTTATAGGCCAATATTGCACATGCTGCCTCCCACGGCACCTATGATTTTTTTTAATGAGCTTCTCACAGACTTCTTCTCACCTAATTGGAGTCAAACAAAACTCCCTTTTGAAGATCCAAAGTGGGTTCAAAGGGGGAAAAATGCCAGGAAAGCATTAATGTCCTTATAATTCATAAGTTCAGATCAACATATCTATTAATAAACTTAGCTTCATCTCAACAGTGCCTCCACATTCACAAAGAAAAAAAAAAAGAACGCAATCCCTCACTCGACTTCGGTGACTTGTCAGCTGCTGCTTGTCTGAAAAAGGTCAAATAAAATCGGTTCCCCAGGGAGCCCTTCACAGACTGGCCCCGGATAAAAATTTGAGATGACGGTGGAGTTTGTTGCAACACTCATTACCCGATGAATCCCCTTGTGTCAGCAGCCACAAAACAGCTTGCAGCAGCGGACAGAGAGCCCTTCGCTGACCTGTGACAATGCTGCAATTCGGGGAAACAATGGTCAGACAGCCAAATGATGACAAAGTTCACTGGGGAGCGCAACACATCATCCTTGCAAAGAACTTTAATGGATCAAACCACAGAACAATGCTAGATCAGTTCAGCAATTAATCACCCAATTGGCAAGATAAGTTTTTACATTTGATTTTATCTTGGTTCTACAAAACAAAAATCCAAGAAAGCAATTTTTCATAGAAACTGACGGGGTTCAAACCTCAGTTTCCTGCTTTTTTTCTTTTAGTTCCACCAAATATTTAGAAATTATTTGCTAAATTCAAACTGTGACATTTTTGGAAATAATTAAACAATTAAATCTTTACCATTAAATACTTTCTGACAGTATGTTGGTTATTTGGATGTCTCTGGACATTTAATGTCTTTCCTTCTTCATATTTCATCAACAATATTTACCAACAAAGAAAAAGGCCCTGATCCACCATGGTTTAAGTTCACATGTTCACTGGGTTTACAACTCGGTGCGAGTTGTAAACGCAAGGTGAATTGATTAAAAGGTTGTCATGGAGATCTGAACATGCAATCCAAATATTTTGTTGACCTTGGGAGGTCGTAGTACCATGTCCCCATGTGTTTTGTTGGAGGTGCTGCTGGATTACGGGGTCCTGAGATCCGTTTTACAAGCTACCCAGTTTTTTTATGACCAGAGCAAGAGCTGTGTGAGAATTTTCTTCACACAGTAAAGGTTACTTCTCCAATGAGTCCAACAGGAACCCTCGCCACAGATACTACTTGAGGTAATCATGGACAAAACTTCATGCAGGTCTCCCTTTGCTTTTTGCAGTTGGTGAGGTTGTGTTAGCGTTTTAAGTCGCAGTGGTCAACAACTGAGGAACATTGTTGCATTTAGGATAAATTAATTCTTATAAATATCCTATAAAGAGGGATGTCCGCTTTTACCTCTCAACCCATAGCTGGATAAAACCATCTCCATATTTAACCAGGACTTGTTCAGTTTTTCCACACTTTGTGGTAGGTAATTACCTTGTATTTTATGCACATATACAAAAAGAGCCCAGTGCTTGTTTTGTTTACTTGTTTCCTTTATGTAAATGCATATTTTAAAGTTGTTAATGTGCACTTAATAATATTTCCCTTAATGTTTGGATTACCTGAATAGCTGCTCATCGTGACATGATTTTTTTTTTTTATTTTAGTCTCTTTCACAAATATTGAGCAGTCACAAACGAATTATGTTAAAGAATATCTCAGCAGTGATCCTATCAAACATAAAACAGGGAACAGCGTAAACATTCCAGTCATAGATGTCCAAAACAATATGTTTGCATTGAATCTCCACTTCCTTTGGAAGTGCTGGAGGCTGTTATTACTCCACAAAGGCACCAACCTCTCCTCATGTGAAAGAATAAAAGTAATAATAGCCTTTGCAAAAAAAAAAAAAAAGAGAACGAGAGAGTCCATGACGTGAACCATAAGGAATGGAAAACCATGTTAGTTTTCTGTCTTCTTGAGTTTCTCTGCAAACTCAGGTTTCACACTCCCAACAGTCATTACATTCAGACGTAAAAGGAGAAGCTTTTTTGACGTTTGGATGCAACCCTAAAGGCTCATAAATATTCAAATGTGCGTCAGCAGCAGCGGCGGCAGCATTTGTATGTTTACAAAACAGCTCGCTCTCCCATGGGAGAGAGCTTCCACCGCTGGAACATGAAACACGATCGCCAGTAAATCACCCACTCTCCTTATGACACTGCGTGCTTTTTATTGTCTCCATTATTCATTGTTGGTAGCTGCCAGGTAAACAGGAGTAGTAACCTTTCACACGAGCCTCTGGGTTTTACGCCGGATCCACAGAGCATATTGTAAAGGTATCACATGCTTTAGCCTTTTGGAAATAAACACAGAGTTGTGGATATTTGTCAAAAGTAAAAAAAAAAAAAATACACATGGTTTTCACATTTCTTCTGAAAATATAAATTTGTTGGCGGGCAGCAATGGCACGGGGTTAAAGCAAGACCCTTAGCCCAGCCTCAGGTTCGAGTCCTGTCACCTGATGACTTCTGCCACATATCCAGAATAAATAAAGTCCAGTGTAATCAATTTCATTACATTCCAGAAGTCACTTACTTAGTAAAAACGAATACAAAACATCCATCATCTGATGTGCAAAGCTGATAAAGTTGTGCTTTAAAAGTGGTTCAACAAACATTACTTCTTATGCATGCACATTTGTTGCTACATGTAAACTAGCAGAAGTAGCTGTTGCAATTATGAGTTTTAATTTGTGAAATAAAGGCAGTCGTTCATTATTCGTCCCCTTTTAGAGGAAATCCAATCCCTACACAGTAAAGGCAACCAAACCCACTGTATGTTTTGGACAGTTGTCAGGAAAACAGTATGACTTCCCAAGATCTCCAACACAGAGAAAAACAGAAGGCAGTTCCACAAACCACTGACTTGGACAACCTGAACAAAAATGTCTGGCTCACATTTTGGATTTTATTTGTATCCTTTCCATTCAGTCCGTAAATATGTGTCACTTGTGTTAGTCTGTAATAGAAAATCTCTACTAGATACATTAATGTCTGTTTCAATTTGGAAAGGTGCAGAGGTATAGATAGATGCTGTATTATCTTTGTTTTATTTATGCTGTCAAAGACAGAGCTAAGTAGTCCAATTTGAGGAACACTATCATATGAGAGATATCTTCAATGCACATACCTGAACCTCAAAATCATGAGCTAATCAATTATTGTTAAGTGTGTTGATTTTAACTCAACATCCTTGTCAACAAGAAATGAATGGCTGAGAATAAACCTTGCTTGGAGGAACATAAACTGCATAGGGCTTGTTTAAATCTGCTCTCCTGGTTTCCCTGTGATCTTCATTAAAGCTCTGGATTTATTATTGGTCCATTCAAGATGGCTGAGATGTCAAAGAAGAGGATAAATTACACATAGACAATTGTTTATCCCCTCAATAAAGCTCTGTGACTCAGTTCCTTCTGCAATCAGTCCAATATCCTCCAGACCTCTTCCTTTTTGTCAACAAAAGGAGGCACAAAAAATTGCCCCAAAAATAGACATGGCAGCTAAAAGAAGATGTTTCCTCCTCAGTGGATGTCCGCCTATCCGGCTACCTTGGAACTGGAAGGGACTCAACAGCGGAGCAACTGCTGCGCTGCTATAAATACAGAGAAGTTTAATCAAAGCTCCTTATTCAGGGCTTCCCAATCTAATAAAACACCTCTCACCTCCCCCTGTTCGGTCCATTTAAAAGGCTACAGATGACGTCCAAGAGCAGAGGGAGGGTGGATAAGGGCAGCTGAGTCATTATGTATTTGTGTGGATGCTGGTGTGCTCTAAAGAGCATGAGTGGCTTTCCAGTACAGACAGGATGTCTGCCACTTGAAGGCTGCGTGAGGATCTCATCTGAGCTTGTGGCCTTTAATCTGAGTGTAACAGGGAAAGGCAAAAAAAAAAAAAAAAAGAAAAAAAAAGCTGGTCGTCTTCATGTGAATAAGGGTGGAACACTTTCCAGACTGGTCAGTTTTGTTCACATGTTGCAACTGGGAATGTAAAGGAGCACTTGTTTAAAGAGCCACTTTGTAATTGAAGGCGGCCCCTTTGAGCTGCGCTGAAACATTGAGTGGAAGAAAATAAGTTAATGATTACGTTCCCTGTTAAAACTTTTCCACATCAGAGCTGCTTTATCAGCTTTGGTTTGCTGCTTATAGGAAAAAAAAAAAACACACACAACAAAGCCCATCTCATGAAGAAAGCCTGGGAGCCCCTTCAGCTGAGCTGCTCTGCCTGACAGGAACCGTAGATGGAGACCGTGGGAACCAGCAGATTTCCCAGGTGGCCTATTGCTTCTCCAGTAACAAACACAATCCAGAGGAGGGGCTCATTTCCTGCCGTAAGGCGGCACGCAGCCTCAAGGCTTAAAAGTAAGATCCACTGACCCTCAAGACCACACAACCATGTCTCCACAAATAGATGTCTGAGTGTGAGCCAAAAACAGCTACTGTATATGGAGTCATGACTGGGATGTGTGGGAGCGCACCAGTTACAGAGGGGCCTTGTGAATGTTCTCCCCAAAGTACAATAAAACACAGAGTTCTTTGATAGAAATGACATGTTTAGTAGCTCTGATGTAACTGGATTACTCAGCCTTAAGAGGTTTTTCAGTCAGGCAAGACAGTCTTTGTTGAAGGAACCTCAACAGTTCAGCCAGTGTGAAGTCACTTCCTGTACCAAGCGCTGCACAAATGACATCATTGTCTGGTTTAGAACCAAGCCAACCCAAGTATGGTCAGATCAGAGTCTGTGTACAGGAGCCAGGGAAAGACTTGAGGCAAGCCAAGCGTGTAGTCATACTAATTCCATGAAAAGAGGGGGCGGATGGAGGCAAAGCAACGGTTTGGCGGACACTGTAACGGAGAGACTATTTATTTGTTTTGAATCAAATCATCTGAGACTCACAGGGAGTGCCTTGCAAGAGTGTCTGTATGTGAAGCAACATTTTCCCCTTTTGTCACATTACGCCTGCAAACGTGTGTGAATTTCTTTGAGATTTTATGTGGAGAGCAACACAAAGTTCTTGTTGATGAGGTGGAAGTCTAAACCCTGTACAACTACATTTCAGAGATGTCACAGCTGCATGCCTTTTGGGTTTGCATTCCAACCATCCTTAGCAAAATAGCTCAAACTCAGTTCATTCTGGACTTTGACTGGGACATTTCAAGGACATTGTCCTTGCGGAAGATGCCATCGAGTCTTTTATTTATGCGCTACCTGCTTTTTTCTACCAGACTGTATTTCACTTCTACCACCTTCCTGTCAAGTCTGACCAGCTTCCCCGTCCCTGCTGAAGAAAAATAAAGCATTATTTGTACAGTATGATAGACTGTCAACATTTATTTGCAAACTAGGCGACATTTTGAAGGCAGTTGGTTACATTGGATTTTATTTAGAGGGAGAAAATGAGGATGAATAAGTATCCATGAAATATGTTCTTTCTCTTTTGCAACAGCAGAGGCTTTTATTAATGTAATGCTATGCATTTTTTTGTGATTTTATGATGTTGCTGAAATGCACTATACAAATGCCTTGACTTGATTTATCTTCCATTCCTTCTTTCCTTTCTTCCTACTTTTCTTCCTTTGCTACTTTGTGTTGTTCAATCACATTTAAGTTGACCTAAAATGCATTAGCATTAGAGCTTTAAATGGAACTAAATATACAAAAATTCAAGGGATCTGACACAAGGAATCTATGTCATACATCTAGCAACAGTGACTTTGACAGAAATTAGACTTCTTTGCTTTTTTTCTTCAATAGCTGCCGTAATTTCCCCTACAAAGGTAAATGTAACATCATCCAGGTGAGGATTAATCTTGTCAGGAGAGGAGAAAGTACCCCAACATCAAAGCTCGCCTCCCATTGTCTCCTCTTTCATACAGGAGAGGTCTTGGAAAGTCATCTGCGAAATGAAAGCTTTAGCAGCAAGGTATTTGAGCGGTTTGTGTGACTCGAATACACAGGGGCCCGGTTTCAGGTTCTTCTGTGTTCTCTGTGCGCCCATGTAAATGAGCGAGACCACACTCTGGGACGGGGGCAGATAGACGATCTCAGATGTCTGATAATGTCAGTGAAAACAATCGTGCGTAAGAGGTACGACTCCCACAGGAACGCCTTTGAAGTTGAGAGAGGGAAAAGCGGAGGTCATTGAAAATGTTCCACAAAGTCACAGACAAAAGCTGCTTTCTACAGCAAACTCTGGAATTAAAGTCCGTGTTAAAACTAAGCCAAGCTTCTTACAGTTCTTAGGTTTTCTGTGTCAGTCATTGTAGACAGGTATGTTAGAAAGTAACTGAAGCTTCTGCTGTTGTTTAGAATGACTGCAGAATGTCTTGGCGCACAGAGGAGGTCATTGTCAACTCTGCAGCCAGATCACGAACCTTTCACCACCTCACTTGACAATTGGAGTTTGGTGATTTTATGCTCTGGCTCTAAATAAATAGCAGCATTGTGCATTGAGGAAAACGCTGTTGTTGTGGTCTGATCTTATGGACTAACAATATAGTGAAATTGAGACAAACATAGTGAAGGGAAATAAAATTTTATCTAGTCGAAGTATCTTCGTTGGACAGATAAAGATGAGGATATTGTTTTTTACAACAGATAAGAATCAGAGTGTCATAAAAGTCTTCACATTTCCTGTTTTTAACAAGTTTTGAAGAAATGCATTTTGAGAATTTTTCAGTCATTCGACTAATTTGGAGTTCAGATGATGCTAAGGCTTTTTAACTCGAAATATACAAAGCTTTAATCAATAGTATTTAGAGGTAACATGAGATTTATGGAAAAAACTTTGGTATTCAACATTTATTTATTGTTCAGGAAGACAAGAAGCTAAAATGATTGTTTTAGGCTTTGTCATTTTGAAAATTTGTTCCGAATAAAATCATATGTCTATCATTTTTTATTCAAAATCTGACTTTAATTAATTTCTTCTTGAGGATCAACAAGAAATAACTATCCTTTAACATGTATTCTTCAATCTATCATTTATTTATTATACACTGAAATACCCTGGACTAGCCAACAGGCCATTAGAACTCAGCATGCGCAACAACATAAAGGCGATATAGAGAGGCTGATCAGCCTAACATCCTTGTTTTTGGATGGTGGGAGAAGGTCGGAGTACCCAGGGGAAACCCACATCCACACAGAGAGAATATTCAAATGCCACACAGAAAGGCCCTTTTGTTGCAAAACAAGAGTGTTTACAGCTGCTGCATGCAGCCATGTCTTTCTCTGTCATCTGATTCTTTAATTTCAAAGCTAATCAGTCAAGATTAGAATTAAGTTAAGCAACAATGATTACAAGCGGCAAGGTTATAACTAAAACTAAACTGGATGATCCAGAATATTCATTTGGTTGTCATTTTGCAAATAATCTATGTTCCTCTAACGATCCTTAAAAATAAGCCATACATGTTAAATGTATTTGGGTTTTTTTTTTTTGTTTTTTTTTTTGTTTTTTTAGCTTAACAGAACTGACTTGGGCAATTAACATACTAATTAAAGTTTGTTGCATCTGAGATGTAGCTAGTTTTTTCTTCACCTGAGATCACTGCAAAGCCAATCTTTGAGAGGAACATCCTATGATGATCGAGTTTGGGGAAATTCCCAGATATCTCATTTGTTTTTCCACAAGTACATGAACTTTCACTTTGGAGATGACTGTAGAAATCCCCTTTTATTGATCTGACATCAACAGTTACCATCGTAGAATGAGCATTAATATTGAACTCAGTAGCTTTTGATAATGAACAAGGGACATAAACAAACATCACTTTAATTCTGACCTACATATCCTAAGGCATATGGCATATCTGACAAGCAGATGATGCAACGTCACATGCAGAAATGAGACTAAGACTTTATTTGGTGTCTATTCCTGTTTTCATGACAGATTAAAAACGGACGTGCTGCTGAGAGACAAGACAGAAAGCTTTCTCACAGTCGGACTGCGGTTGCGAAATGCATGACAAAACTTCTCTAACTTCCATAGGAATGAGGTAATGGTAAAAGAAAGAGGAGGCGGGGAAGAATATACTCAGAGAACCTTTCTCCAAATGAGAAATCCAAGCGTGTACCCTGAGTCTGTTCTAGGATTTACTGTTCCCACTTCTAGAAGAAGTCCTCAGATTTCCCTCTGTTTTCCTTTATAAAAGGCTGGGAATACTGGGGAAAAGTTCATTGACCTCTCTTCGGCAACCAGCTGATTTTCATCTAGGCTGGGGGAGAGGAATGTTAGGAATGCATTGATGTGCAGAGACAAACAACTGCACAGTGAGCTTTAGTCACCCGGACCGAGAAAGCCAGCAAAAACCTCAGCTTTGTGCCACACATTACGATTATGTAATAAAATAAGTACAGTTGAGGTTTATTTCTCTTCAGTGAAGCAATTTGAGTCCAAAGCAACAGTTTAGTCCAGAAACGAATGCCATTTTTCCTCCCATCTATTTCCAGTTCAATGTGACTCGGAGGCCTTGCGGAGAGCTGCGTCTGTTGTGCAAAAGGCTTTGAAAAACAGGCGAATTGTTTGAACAGGCTGGCTCGCTCAGAGCCGTGTGACCTTCCTTGTCTGCTTGCAAAGACCAAAAGGAAACAAGCACATCCTACCTGATGAATTACAATTAGCTTGTCTGTTGTGACAGTGATCGTCCAGTGGGAAAATGTGCGGAAAACAAATGAGGTCTGTGTCACTTTTGTTGAAAAAGAACATCTCTATCTTGCATGAGCTAGGAAAATTTTTTATCAGAGACTGCTCAGCAGCCTGGTTGTACTCAGACAATAAGACCCAAACTCTACTTTTTATGTACTTATATACAAAGTTGAGACAGTATGTTAGAAAAAAATACCCGTCCAGTCATTATTCTGTTCAGATACAGCTTTAGTGTTGCGGACGTGTACTGACATGAGCTGATACTTCAACTGAAGAGGAAAAAGCCATCACTCTAAAACCAACAAAAAATAGATACATTCCAGTTTTCATATCATGTAGATGTATTCGTCTGATGAAGCAAAAATGTTGAAGTGTTTGGCCATTACGATCAGTTATATTCGGAGGAAATAGGGGGAAGTTTGCAAACCCAACTGTGAAGTTTGGGCGTGGCGGCATCATGTCGTCGGGTGGTTTAGTTGGAGGATTGTCTGGTGCAGTTCGCAAAATAGATGGCATCATGAGGCAAAAACAGTATGAGGAAATATTGAGGAGACATCTACTGACATCAAATATAAAATTAAAGCTATGGCATAAATACATTTTCCAAACAGAGAAATGGGTCAGATCCATAAAGGCGTGTGTGAGCCGTCCGCCCTACAAACCGGAGTTACGAAGCCCACACAAAATGTTTGTCCAAGATCTTAAGGATGTATATAAACAGTCCAAATACGGCATTTTCCAAGTAGAAATAATGTAGGTAATCCTATCTGATCTAAAATATAAGACTGTGAGACGAAATGTTTGTTATTTTATGCAGTTTGTGCAAACAGTTGGTTTCAACTACATGTATACCTGGTTATTTTTACTTTGTGCTGTGCAACGCCCATGCGGATGTTTCACGAGTATGTCTATCTGCTTTTTAGTCAGCAGATGGATCAGCTGAGGATCAGATGATGCTCAAGTCAGTTGACTTTAACAAGTAACTTTCCTCCAAAGTTTCTAGCATTAATTTTTGACTTTCATTTCAACATTAACTCAAATTAAATCATAATCATTTACCCAGCCAACCACATTGTAAACCATTCAACTTTTTCTTCTACAAAAGTAGCCATCAGCCTCGACCTGGCAATAAGGAATAAGGGGATTGCCTGTTTATAACTTCATAAGGCTTTAGTTATTATCTGCCCTTCCGTCTCTCACCTTCCCCCTTCACTCCATGGCCCTGTTAGCTGCACCTCCTGATCAAAGGCTCCTTCTAAACTCCATCCATTTCTGCCAGGAATATTTTTCTCCCTCTTTTCCTCTCTGGAATGCAGGAATGTAGACTCATTTAATTTAGATCTGGATTCCCGGAAGGTCAGGTTGCCAGTATCAGAAAATGGCTTCGCACAAACGGCTGAAAAATGTGACACAGCGCCAGCTGGAGTCTTCTTTTAACATCAGCGTATTGAAATGCTGTGGATTTTAAGCTTGAGAAGTACATTTACTGGTGTCACTCTTTGAAGCCATTTTACCACACAGCCTCTTGAAACGTGAAAGATTAAAAAAGGGCCTTTTATAGGATAATTTGCAGAGTTGATTAATGTTCTGGTGGTTAGATTTACAGACATGAGCCTTGTCTAGACAGAAGTCGAAAAATTCCCCAATAAAGCAAAACGGCGCCCGACAGAAATACTGACGTTGTAAAAAAATCCGATCTGACATAAAATGACTGATACCCAACCCTAAATAAAAGAAATGACAAGCTCTTAGAAGAAAAAGATTCACTGTCAGTCCTTCTGTTTTTAGATCAACATTTTCTTTGAGGTATCTATCATTATTTCTGTGACAGCCCATCAACCAATTAAAGGTCTCCCCATTGGGGTAGACTGCACGTGTCTGTCTGGGTAAAATAAAAAACCCTGGCAACACCACATTTCACCCTCGCCGAGAAGGCATCACTCATATCCTTTATATTTTTAACACACATTGTCTTGTTGTACGATAGACTTCACAGTATTTTATTTATTGATGTGACAGACCAACCCAAAGTGGAGCATAACTGAAAAGTGGAGGGAAAACTGCACATGGTTTTTATTACTTTAGCAAATAAAAATATGAACAATGTGGTGCTTTTGTATTAAGCCCCATTTTGCTCTGAAACCCCCCAAAATATCTAGTACAACACACACAGTCTTAAGAAGTTCCCTAACCAGCAACCAGAGTTTATTCTCTGTAGTTGTTCTGTGAAAACCACTCAGGGTTTTCTAAGGAACATTAGTAACGATGAACATCAAGACACATCTGACAGGAGAGGAATAAAGTTGTGAGGATCTATGAAGTTTTGAACATCTCATAGACGACTGTTCTGTCTTTCTTCCAAAAATGGGGAGATCCACAGCTGAGGTGGGAGAATCTGTTCACAGAAAACGTCGAGTGTTGTACCCCTCACATCTGGACTTCATGAAAAAAATGTCACAAAGAAACCTATTGGTGATAGAAAGGCATAAAACATGGCTACAAGTCTGGTGTCGCCTACCTGGACGGTGGACAGAGCACACTTATGGAAGAAGGTGCTCCGGTCAGATGAGAACCAAATTTAACTTTCTGTCCTTTATGAGAATGTGAGAATGAAAGCTACTGGACGCCAATTACAGCATCCTAATTGTAAATCCCGACGGTGGCAGCATCATGCTTCAGGGAGGTGGAAGCTTTTCTGGTCGTGCAGCACCAGCTTAAACGAGAGCCTAGGCATAAAAAGCATCCCACAAAGTCAACTTTAACTGCAGGCTGAATTTTGTACGCAACCTGCATGGTCACTGGTTGGCTGTTAATTGAGTCTTTGCTCAAAGACCCTGACACCAAACGTCGGAAGAACTCAATCAATACAACATAGACAGTGATATCTGAGCAGCGGCTGACCTCACTCAGTGCTGAGAGGAACAGATCCGATTTCCTGTGGGGTATTTGCTCTGTAGCCAAAAAAAAATCACATTGGGGAGGGGGAGCAGAGAATTATTTACTCCAGACCTCCAGCGATGAGAAGGGAAACCTACTTACTATCATCTGGCTCTTGTCACTTTTTTATTTATTTATTTTTTCCAGAGAGGGGTTAGGGGCGTTTGGGGGGACAGCAGAGTATGTATGGAGAGGAGCCAATAATGGCATTCTGTTTGTTAATGGCCAGTGCTGTGGTTAGTTGCACTGGGAAATCCCAGAGGATGTGTGTGTGGGTGAGAGCGTGCACGTGAGTGTGTGTGTTTGTGCTGAGGCCGAATGGCACAGCTAACAGGAAGCTAGGCACCCCGGGGCCATCTGCTCCCTGCCATGGCTCACATGTCACCCTGTGACAACAGAGCATTATTGATTCACACCGCCACATCCGCTTCTGTGTTCACACACTGTTGGTGTGTGTGTGCGAGCACACGCAGGCGTGTGCGAATGTGTGTATATGTGCATACTTAGCTATTCTGCGGACAGCAAATAATTGATTTGCACTACTGCATCCGCTTCTGTGTTTGTCTGCCTGTATGCGTGTGTGTGTGTGTGTGTGTGTGTGTGTGTGTGTGTGTGGGGGTGTGTGTGTGTGTGTGTGTGTGTGTGTGTGTGTGTGTGCAATTTATACATTTTAAAGGGTTATTCTAATCAAATCACAAAAATATACTAATATACCAGATTAGTAGTCTTCCATGCAGAAGATTCCAGTTTTACTTTAAAGTTGCTCCATTTTCTTTTTATATAATGAAATGTCGACTGAATGGCTGCAAACCTGGACTTTCTGCTCTCTCTTTCAGTCACACAGCTTTTTGCACTAAGAGCTAATAACAAATAACACTAATATTTAGCAGAATAAGAACATTGGGAATTCAAACTTCATAATCCTTTTTTTTTTATAGCAAAAATTAAAGCAACATGAAGAATAAGCAAGTACATTACAGTTACTCTGCTTTCTCCTCTTTTAGTAAAAATCTGTAATTCACTCTCTTGCCTACAATTGTCTTAACCTGAATAAAGGTAAAACTAAAATGCTATATTAAATCATGTTCTGTTTTCTGCTGATTTCAGCTAAGTTGTCTATGTGCATCATCCTTATTTTGGCTTTGTCTTCCAACCCAGCTAAGGATGTTCTGCGGTGTGTTCAGATGCACATTTTCAAACTCAAACTATATTCTTTTAAGAGCAAACAGTATGCTCTCGCAACCTTTTGAATTACTTCATACGAGCTGAGTCATTGTCCAACCGCCCAATTATGCACATTTGCAAAAACATGGCTTAGGAGTCTGATTACATCACTCGCTGTCACCTATCTTTGAACTTGTTTGGACATTCGCTTCTCAGAAAACTGACATCAACAACTCGTTCAGCATTATTTGACCTTCATAATGACATGGATGATGTAAGGTTGAGTCTCTGACCTGACAAACATCTATTCTAATCCTTGCATTTTACTAAAGCAAAACGTTGCAGACTGCAAACATTATGGACATAAAAGCTTTAAACATTTAATCAATGAATATGTGCATGCTTGATGGCACTTACTCCATACTATAAAAATACTAATTCTTCGAAAATCCTTCATGTTTCTTTTTAAATTATTAATGACATGATAAAAAACCTTTTTTCACTTTATTAATGTATTGAACATGATTTACTTTCTGTCGTTATACAAAAATAATGTATATAATGAAAATAAAATGTTCTTTATTTTCACTCATGTATTATTATATCTTATTTTATTGTTTTGTTTTTTTTTTTGCTTAACTTACATAATTTTGTAGAAATAGAAATAGAATAAAAAATACCTAAAATAAACAAAAATAAAAATAGGCGAATGGTTGTCTATGCTATAACAACAAAATCTAATGGTTCAACAAGGTCTTTAAAAGCAGAATTTGTGTCGGCCTTTCAGACCGTGTTTGGGTCAACTTAAGTTCAAAATACTGTAAATTTAGACCAGTTAAAATGCAACAATGTGACGCATCTGAAAAAAATCTAATCTATTTCTATTTCTTCCAGAAATAGAAGAGTGATTATTAAAATGTTACTTTAATATATGAGTCACAAATTAGCCTTTATCTGTCTTGGTCAGATTCGGTCACATATTCTGGATGTGATTGGCTGAAAAACGTGTTGATAGCATGTTAGCACACAGTGCTAATAAAGTTCAGTCGTATTCAATGTGTAGAACAATCTTAGAAACACAATAGTACCACAATAAACAATAAAGACCAATCCACTGATTACATGTTTTTATAGCCTCATATTAACAATAGTTAGTGGAAATAAAGATGCAGAGTTGGGAAGCAGACAGTGGGAAAGTGATAGGATAGAGGAATTTCAATGGTAAAAGAATGAAGGAGAAAAAGGTTTGTGGATCTTTTTCTATTTTTTTGTTGCTTTCAGCTTCTTTTAGTTCTCATCCTTCCATTGAGAAAATTAGGGGTATTTACTTATTTTCTCCAGAACCATTTTATTTCCAATTTGTAGTCTCTACCTTCATGCCCACTGACTCCTCTTTTAACAGTTGTACGTTTTCATCCTCTTGATCTTGCTGTTGTTTTTTTAGCTTTCTTCTTCCAAAACTGTCCTCCCTGTCTGCAATACTATTTTTTAGCCTTCAAATATTTGAAGACTTTCTCAGCTTTTGCCTTTAAATGCCCTGATTCGTTCTTCTCTCGCCCTTTGTTTACTTTTCTCCTGCTTTCTCTCTCCTTGTGAAACTTCTTGGAGTCTCTTGTCTTTCTTTATTTCTAGCTTCTCTTCAAAATGTTTCATTGCGTATTGAAGTTCTTCTTTTTCCAGTGATAATTGTGAAACATGCCACTCCTTTTCTTTTTTTTCTCCCATCTCGACTTTGTTCTCTGACTCTTAGACATGAGTCTTTCAGACTTTCTATCAGAAGCTCAGTCATTTTCATCCTCAGATTATCAGTGTACTGATGCAGACGGTTGTTGTCTTTGTCAACTCTCTCAGCGTTTCTTTCAGAGCAAACAGCAAGAAGGTCTTTCTCTCTGTATTTGTAATTATTCAACCTTTTTGCTATTCTTTTGCCCTGGTACTGTGGAGGTTTCCTCGTGTTCGGTGTTTGTCTCATGCAACTCGTTGAAGGTCTCCTTCTCCAACACAAGAAGCTTCATTCAATAGGTGATTTTCTGCCAAAGATTTAGCTTGTGCAGTCCAGAATGCAGACTATGGGCTGTTGAAGGGTTGAGGCAACTTATGAGTTCTCCTTATTTTTGCCTGGATCTTAAGGCCGCTTCAGTTTAAAACACGTACTCACTCCACACTGGTTTAAATCACACTCGAGTGAAAAGATTTCCTGAAGAGATACACACTATGCATCTCTGCATACATAGTGTGCAGAGATACGTACTTATCTGCCAAGAAATCTCCATCACCAGGTGCTACAAAACCCTGTTTTCACACTGCTTTTATGGATGCAAATTCTTTAGATATTAGCTGTAGTTTTGTAGGACTGGTGGTTCTGCTGCTCCGTCTAGATAGGATGACCTCATCTAAACACAAATATTTCTTTTATTAAAGAAATTAATGGCAAACATAATAATGTTTGTTTGTTTTCAGCAGACAAACTCATTACCTTAATATTATATATCCACCAACCCAATTTTCTCGGCAGCAAATCAGGTAACATTGTTCTGAATGCAGTCATGAACACAGACACAGATACACACACCCAGATACACTTCTAAGAGTACCTCAGAGCCACCAATTAACTTCACATGCATGTTTTGGGACTGCTGAAGAAAGCTGGAGAACAAGAGAGAAGCCACACATGCACAGGGAGAATAAACTCCATGCAGAAAGAGAAATAGATTTGAGTCTAGGACTTTCTCGCTGCAAGGCAATAGTGCATATTACTGCATCACTGCCAGCCTGCAACTATTAATGCAAACTCTGACTAGTTAATTTTGCTCATTTTAAATCACTGCCTGACTTCCCATCCTGTAATTCTCATATAAACTGCTTATGTCTACAGTCCAGGTAATAATTATTGAGATTAAGATAACTGGAACTTCCGCACACAAGGCTGGAAGTTTGTCTGGCCACCACTCACAGTAAGGAGAAAAAAATTTCCAAGCATCTCAAGTCCATGTTGATTTAGTCTTATAGTAAACTTTTAACTATAAGCAAACAAAACATGTATCTTCTAACTTGAAGTGTTATTACCATTTCAGGTAGGACTAGCCAGAGTCCCAACTTGATTCTGTTAAAATCTTTGGATGGAGCTGAAGATCAGGGTGATAGATCGCAGACTTTTCAGCCACAAAGACTTAGAGCTCTTCACGTACATCCACTGATATCAACATATCAACTGAAACATGCAGCAAGCTGGTCAGAAATCATGGGGAGTTGACTGCTCTAATACCAATCAAAGAGTTTTCCAATGATGTTTAAGAGGACCAGACATTATTTGTTTAACATGCCATTTTTGATGAAAAAAAAAGAGAGATGTGGTTCTATTTTCTATTGAGAGGTTCTCAATAGAAACTTCTATTTTTCATATGATTGATTTCATATGAAAAATTTGCTTCTTTATTGAATTAAAATAAGTGTAAAAGAAACTCTGCCAAGGGTATGAATGATTTTGGGCTTTGTATGAAATCACCTCATGTCATGGTGAAGGATCTCTGATGCTGTATGATTTGAATTCAGTGTAAAATTGTGCCTTTTTGTCCTAATAAAAGAAGCATATGACTTAAGAGCTGCAGTATATCATCAGCATAAGAGAATACTTTGGAGAAAAATATGTCTACAGTGAATACGATAATTGAATATCAGAATATCTAACATGTTAATTGTTTTTCAGCTGCAAACATTTCACATAACTGATCACTGAAATCTGAACTATACTATACTAACCCACATAAAAATGCTCTCAGTTTGCAAAGAAAAATGTTTCTATAAGGCTCCAAGAGCTGGAGTTCATATTCCCATCACGGTGCTTTATTTATATACAAAAAAGTAAAAAAAAAAATTAAAAAGTACTTTTAGGGCTTTGTCCTAAGATGATCAACAATAGTGAGAGAATGGGAGGAACAGTTTAACCTTGCCCTATATTGATATGCTGCACAATACAAGGGCGTGCCTTGTGGCAAAGTCAACTAGTGTCTCAGTAGGCGGCTCATTATCCAGCTCCAACCCTGACAGGAAAGGTGAAAAAACTCTTTTATCTGCCGTCTCAAATTGCTCAGTGGGACTTTTTTTTTATGCAGATCAGTGGCAGGTTTGTTATGTGAGCAGGAAAGATAGCACGGATGCAAACAGGTCAGGGGTTTGTGTGCAACATGACAATTACAGGACCACACAGGAGAAGTGATGGTAATGCAGCTATATTTAGAGGCCTCTCACATGTCCCTGCATTTTTCAAGGATCTGGAGCATCACCTGACACTGAGAGTCACGTCTCGGGTATTAGTGTGTCGTTTGTTCAGGCATGAGGCTTGTGTGTAAATATATACATCCTCAAAGTTGTGGAGTGAGACAGTCACAGGTAAAGGGCCTAAAAAAAGATCATGCAATACCCCATGTGAGGTGTAGACAGACTTTATAATTCCACTTGTGGAAGATGCATTTAGTGCCTGGGTTTCTCTGTTCTATATATTATTCATCAGTGTGTGCTTTGAGTGGTACAGAGGGGCTTTTAAATAGCTCAGGCATGTGCTCTTTGTAAAACTGGAAAGCTGAAGGCTACTCAACTACAATATATTAAAGGAAATAGAATTATATAAATTTATCTACATAATTCATCAATTGTAAACCTTATTTCAGACCCATAATTAATAACAAGGGGATTTTTGCTCAAACTTCAAATATTCAAAAACTCCTTGCATCAGCAAGCATTCTTAAAAGTATGCACCACCAACAGGAATATCTGGTGAAAAAAACAAACAAACAAAAAAAAAGAAAAACAAAAGTGGCCTAAACCTTTCACTGAGCTTCAGAAAAGAAAACCTTTATTACATTTCCATTATTTATTTACAATCACTGTTCCCCAACAGACATTCCTCCAGTTCTCCAGAGGAGGCCCAGAAATAAGCACACAACAGGATGGGGTGGAGGTTTCTCAGGGGAAAGGCGAGGTCATGGAAATAAAAAACAAACCCACATCACTTTATCACAGTAACTTGTGACAGCCCAGTGTTTTTTGAGATAATCGAGTTGTTTGGGTGTTTGTCACGCTCAGCAGTGATTGCTGCACTTTTGGAACATTCATGAAACGCTCGGCATGTATGGAGTGAGAAAGATGAAGCAAATATGACGCAGAAGCACAAGCATAACATGAGGATGATTTGAAGAAATCAAGCTGCCTGTTTGACCCTTTGTTCCACTAAACCGCATGATCAAACAGCGAGTTTTGTTTTGGAGAAACAGCATGTTTTTATGGTCTTAAATATTTTTCAGCAATTTTTCACAATAATAAAGTGTGACTAACGAAATTGTGGTCATGAAAATTATTCTATTCATCTATTTTCTGTAGTCGCTTTGTCCTGTTCAGAGTTGTGAGAGAGCTGGAGCCTATCAAAGCAGTTAATGGTCAAAAGGCGACTATTACTTGCGTCAAAAGAACAGTGTTGCTGGGACATCACTGTTTTACTCCCAACACTTAATGTTCACCTGACCAACTGGGAATTAAAGTCCAACGGCTCAACACACAATCACTCTGCCCCAAGTGGTCAGATGGTTATTAGCTGATGTTTTCAGGAAATAGGTCAGACTGGTCCACTTGTTGGGGCCACTTCAAGCATTGAACCTGTTCCAACTGATGGGGTTGTCAAAGATAAATCCTGTACTATTTAAACAAAACTTTTTGATTGCAATGTCCAAAACGTATCGTATGTTTCAAGAAAAAAAGGTTGTACATATAGATGTACAAATCATATCCGTCTGTACAGCAAGAGTTTGATTATGCAACTGGTTTATGCTGCAGCCAGTAACAAAAAAGTTTTTTAGAAGAGGAAAGAATAGATTCAGTGAAATGCCAACTATTTTAGTAAAAACATAAAGTGCAGCAAAGGAAAAGATGTAGATGTATCTACAGTATAATGATGATGTTGAACCATCCTGAAAATCCACAAATGACCTGCAGAGATTCAAACTAAGCATCATTAAAAAAATCTTTGGTTAAAAGAGTAGGTCAAGTTAGAAAGTTAAGGAAAGAGAACTACATGCCTTTGACAGGATATCCAAAATAGTTAGACCTCCTAAGCTTTTGTGATGTTACAACCATAAAATTTATTTCTTGCAGATCAAAAATTGAAACAAATATAATGTTTGTTTGTAGTCTGTTGTGGCATTTCAGGGGTTTTCTTCTAGGATTGGCTAGTATTTAGATCCATGTTTCTTCCAATAAAATCTCACCAGCAGCTCCTGCAGAAAAGCTTCTTAACAGCAAGACGGTGCCACCACTATGTTTAATGATTTAAATGGTTTATTCAGGTATTCAGGAAGTTGGAAGGTGTCAGTTTTCTGCCACATAACTTTACGTGTAGGCCACAACAAATTGTTGCACAACATGACTTGCTGCAAACTAAAAAATGAGACTTCTTCTGGTTTTGGTGAACAATTGATTCTTTTTTCCATTGTTCCGTGAAAGCCAGATTTGAATCATTTTAAGGGTGGTTGGTGAGAGGTTGTCGTATTGTTTTAAAGCCTAACCCTGCTTTATACTTCTCATCCACTTTCTCCGTGACCTATCTTCTCTGTTTCTTGATCTCCATAATGCTGGTTGTTCAATAATGCTCTGTGACAATCCTTCAAAGCCTTCATATACAGATGACTTCTGGGGGAAATTGGCTGTACTGGATTTTATTTTAGGGTGTCAGAGTGAACAGAAAGGTTCATCACACATTTTCAATTTTTATCAATGAAAAAAAAATTCCTTTCACTCCAGAATTATGCACCATCTTGTGTTGGGCTATCAAATAAAAGCCCATTAAATGCACTGGAGTCTGCTGCTGCAATATGACAAAAAGTGCAAAAGTGAAAAACATTTGATAACAACAAGAACATTTATGTTATTTTATTCCAAAACTGTGAAATAACTTTGCACTGACTCCCCATTGCAAGTCAAGCAATCTCTTCGGTGCTCTTAGGGCTTACAGTAAAGGGTTAACCCTGCTTTTGTATGCATTCCACACACAGAGCTGAAGGCTGGTATAAAAGGTCTTTGTGCATCCAGTAGATCTCTGAGAGATTTCTAGACGCCTGCTACTGGAAGAAGGTATTCTTGTCAGACCGATTCGAACAGTTAGAGCCCAGAGCAGCCTGCCTCTGTAGGTTTCTGAGGTTACAGTTGCCGAGCGGATGGGTGTAAACACAGTGGCAGATGGTGAGCGACCAAGGCCTGCACAGCAAGAGGGGTACCGCACAGGGGGAAATCTTGGCTCCCCCTTGCCACATTGAGCTCTCTTGTGGTGCGCAAGTCTCTCTTAGAAAGAGAGTCAAAATTTAACTGGAAAAACTAAATGTCGTCAGACTTTCCAAGCACAGAGTTGTCAACATATATACTGAAGCTAACTTAATAGTTGGGTAGGAAATAGCACTAATTGCCATTGTCTTTAGTATTTGTTTAGTTCTGAGCTCAAAAAACAAGAAGACTGTGTGCATCCTACTAATAAAGCTGGTCCGGACTGATGAACTGACTGTGACAGTACGCAGGGGGAGAAGAGAAGATTTGTAGCTTAGAACGGATGGATCAGTCATGACTTAGAGAGCTCATTACACTGAAAAACATAAGTCTTCAGATGTAGCAGGCCTTTCATTGTCTGTACAATGCTTTTTTTTTTTTTTTTCTATGGAAAAAAAGTTCAAAGCACAGCTAGGTATCGCCTAGAACAATTCATGGCTGCAGCCTTTATTAGTATTGACTTGGGTTAAACAGACTGGCTCGACAGCTCTGGGAAGAAGAGAGATCTCAGCGTGGAATTTTATATTTCTACCTTTTCTTGTATGCTTTTTGTATGATTTATTTTGTTTGGGTTCTGTCTCCCCTCTGCCAGCACATCACCAATATAGAGATTAATGACTTCCTCTCTGTCCCACATAGCCTCTACAATGGGGTGCGGCAAGAGGCCCACTATACCATAGCAACATGCGGGTCCCACCCACCACTGAGCAGATTGTTGCTCAGGGAATCCCCCACAGGATGGACCCAGCCCAGGCTTATATTGTCTACCCTTAACAGACAAACACAGACACATACCTGTAACACAGGGAATTTAAAAGGCAGAAACAGGCAAGACAGATATCTGATCTTAGTGTGTTTCAGATCAAATGAGAAGGAACATCTAAACACAGAGACAGAGCTTTGCCTATTTATTCATACCCTTTGAAGATTTCCACACTTTGTTGCATTGCAACCAAAGACTTGAATGTATTTTATGAGAAACACCTTCAACACTTCAAGAAATGTGAAGTGGAAGGAAAACATTTCATGGTTCTCAATTTTTTATTTATTTTTTTTTACAAATAGAAATCTAAAAAGTATACTAAAAAGCATACATTTAGTCTGATACCTCTTACTAAATTCCAGGGCAAACATCTGCCTTTTAAAGTCAACTGATTGGTAAAAAGAATGTTTTTGTATGGCTTTGGATCTTAACATATAATTAAAAAACTGTTAGAATGTCACCACAATATTTAGAATAATTAATTACCTAAATATCAATGTAAAATTTTAATGTGGCAGAAATCTCATTAAAACCCATAAGCGCGCCTCCCCTGCAGATTGATTGACCATCGTTAGTGTCTACCATTGTAAATCCTTTTAGACCAAGAGACACTGGCATCTTGGAGCATAGCAAAATACAACAGACAAAAATGTCATAACATCAGTACTAAGCAATTTCCCATCAGGAACTAAACACATTTTCTTAATCTGAGCTGCTTACAGTTAACTGTTGTGAAACTGCTGTTTTCCTCTTAAGGCCCATTTTGGCACATAGCAGTGTGTGTGTGTGCGTATATGTCCGCGTGCATGTGCGCACGCACGCGTGCCCCTGCAGCCAGTCAAACGTCTCAGGTCAGGCATGTAATTTCTGAACTCGGACGACGTCTTCGGCTGCTTTGTTCAATCACTCGGTATTTACTGCCTGTAAATAAACACAGGTGTGCAGCCTGAGCTCAAAATGGAACGTGCAATTTCCCTCCAACCAAAGGTCAAAATTTTAACTAAATATTTGGGACAAAGAAAGAGACCTTGTTTCAAATTCTGGGGTGTGGGAAGTAATCAGGGCAGAATGGGAGCAATTTCACCCTCAACAGGGTTCAACAAATACAGTGAGTGCTTGTCACTTCTCAGAGACAAGTACTCAGGGACAAGTTCAGTGAAAGGTACATCTGACTCACTCCTGTGTGCAGACTTAACAACAGTTAGTGGGCATTTCTATTTTTGATGCAGTTTTTCAAAACAACAAGAAACAGAAAGCTATTGAAAGCTATTTCAACACCACTTTTGTATTTTAAAATGCCATAATGTGTTGATTGGTCCCGCACCTTTATTTGTGGAAGATGACAAACACAACGTTCACATTTTCTACACAGTAGCACACCAGACTGACTGTGACCATAAGTACAACCTGTCTAAACAAGCATTTAGCCATGTTTACTGAATGTCTTCATTGTTTGGAAGATGTATAAACTCTTTATACAGAGCAAAAACACACAAGTGCAAGGTTCACCTGGCAGATGGTGGATACAACTGACCTACGTGTACCTCAGCACCAAGTGACTCTCCTCACTATTAAGTCATCTCCCCCAAGTGAAACCCCAACATCAGATTAAACATAAGCACATCAGCTCCAACACAAATGCTAGATTATTTTCTCACAGTGGAAGCCATTGTTCTGCCCACATCGTAAGGAGACTGAGGTCACATCCTTTTTCCTTTGAGAGTGTTCAGGCATATCCTACCGTGAAAAAAACTTCATTATGTTGCCTGTTTAAACAGCTGATTTTATGACTCAACACAACAAACAAAGAAAAGCATGTGAATTGAGTTTTATGTAAAACAAAATGAAAAAAAAAAAATAGAAAAATTTTACTTACTGATATGTCACACATTATTGGTTTCTCAGAGATCTATTGGACAATGGGCACAACAGATTATCTATCTTATATATTTCTATCTCACTTAATACAAATGCTTGTATGACTTTGTTAGAATAAGTGTAAGCTATTATTATGAGAAGCAGAGATAAAATGACTTAAGCCTGACACTCATCTCTGTGTGACTTTTAATTTGAAGTAAGAAAGGAAGTAGTTCTTTGTTGTTCCGCTATGTTGACTGTTAAAACAACACTAAATTATAGTAATGTTCATAACTTATAAAAATCAATCAATAATTTTACTTAATTTTACGCAACTTTAACAAAATATCCACTGCAGGTATAAGAACCTTCAACACTGTTGAACACAGATATGGCTGATTAACCACTTCCTGGTGCCTGGAGAGCGCACCTTCTGAATTTCTATGTTTTGAGGTGCAGGGTCACCACCAGAGCAGATAAGATACTGATTTGGATAAATATATGGTCCTACATGCCCATTTAAAGTGACCAGTAACATAAAAAAGCTATGTATGTTTTAAGTACATTAGTCTAAGTCTAATGTGTATGTTTGTTACTATGATAGAGTTGAATTGTAAAAAAAAAAAAGAAGAAAGAAATAATAATAAAATAAATCTGTCACAAAATGGCAGCATTTTGGGTGCCCAGATTTAAAGAATAGATATAAATGATTTGTAAGCTTGTGAGAAAATATTACTGAACACTGCTGCAGCTTATCAGTGCTGAAGTTACCATCCTATTTGTTACTTTCAATTGGTGATAAATAAATTTACTACTTCACAGTTTTTGGGAACGGTAGACCAAATTTAATTCTGTCTTGTTCAAATCTTGAGCACTAAAATGTAAAGTACTACGACTGTTTCAATTGGATTGCTCTATATAGTATGGAGTAAAAAGAGTTACTGATTTTTAAAAATGTAAATAGAAATAGCATTTACAGCATTTTCTTTAGCATTAGAATCTGATTCGATTGAGGCAGCATGAAAACAAAGAATCTATCCTATCATAATTTTTGGACTCAAAGTCATTTAAGACAAGGCGTTAACTGATGCCAAGTTCCAGTCTTTAGTGCAACATAGAAGCCTTGAAATAAGAATCTGGAATGGGCAAAGTGACATGAGGACATTCAAAATTATAACAAGCAGCCAAAAAAATGAGTAAATAAATAAAAGATGGAGCCAGATTTCACAGACCTTATCAAGAGCACAGAGTATGTCTCGGTTATTATAGGACATGTTCTAACCAAAACAACACCTCAGGGAATTCCCAGCATTCAAATTAATACAAATCCACATCAGCATTGATCTATCTAGGATGTCAAATCTAGCTTCATTTGAACATATTTAAGGTCCGTTTTTTTATTAGAATAAAACCTTTCAAACTAACCCTAAATCCAAACATGTGCCATAATAACAATCCCTAAATAATCCTGTGGATTAAAGTATGCTATTTTCTTTCCCACCCCAGCTGATGCAGACACAGTCATCTCCACCCAGCTGTAAAACACAGACTATGATGACCTACATTATTGTACAGTGGGCACACACTCCAGGGATTGTAGGCAGGCGTCTATGCAGCTCTAGGCTTTAAGACACAGGTCTAAAAAAAAGAAAAGAAAAAGAAAGAAAAAAAAAAAGAAAACCTCGATGCACAACAGAGGACTGTATGTTAAACACAGTGGCTGCAGATTAGCTCTCTGTTCCTGCAGGGCCCTCCCTCTACTGCCTGCCTTTGATATTTGGCAAAACCTGTCACCTCCAGGGGCAAGACAGACACAAGGGGAATGTTAAACGGCCCTATCCTTTGAGATGAAACGTTCGATATGAATCATTGATGCCGCTCATCTTCAAACTCTGTTTTGCTCTCTCTCTCTCTCTCTCTCTCTCTCTCTCTCTCTCTCACATACACACATTCACATGTATATGTAGATATATCCATCTATCATAGCTTCCAGCTATTACGGCCATGCAGCACAAATGTTATTTTCTTATAATGAGCAACTACACTAATTAAAGGCTACTTCATTACAGTTTGGTTTAATGGCAATGTAGAAGTTGCAAATTCTGTACTTTTCACACAGAAACTACAGGGCAGTTTGCAAAAGATTTTCCTCAAACATGATGTCGTACAATTCCAACAGGTTTCTCTCAGAGTGTGTGCATCTATGTGGGAAGGTCAACGTTTAGAAGGTTCATGAGGCCTTTAGTAGTGCGTCGCCAACCTAACGCAGACAGCAATGCCCAGAGGCTTTAACACATTAACCAGAAATATGTCTGGTGCTCTTCATCCTGCAGGAAACACATTCTAATGCAATACATGGCAGCATGCAAGGGCCAAAATGAGGTGTTACAGGTGCTGGTCCACCTGCTCCTGATGGCCAAAGTGTTTTCTTTAAAAACATATTTAAACCTACCTGTTATTTGTGAAAAACAGAGTTCGACCATCCTGTTGCTTTATAAAAGGTGGTGTGAAATGGACATTGAAAATGGGCCAGCTTTGAAGAAACAAATGCAAAAAGAGACTATCAGTAGACAATGTTCCCTGATCTTTAAGGTTCCATTCTGAACAAAATAATTCAAATAAGCACATGTTCTCCCTAGCTGGGAGAACAGTCCTGCTGCTTTGACCCAATGCATTAAACTTCCATTCCTTCCCAATGAACCTGTTCCAACTGATGGGGTTGTCAAAGATAAATCCTGTACTATTTAAACAAAACCTTGAACGGTGTTCCGTGATTTTATTACCTAGTGCCTTAACCAATACGACTTCATTTGTAGGAAATCAATAAGCCAGTCCTCCCCTCATAAGAGGTGTGTAACAAAGGATCCATTTGTAGACCAAAACTTATTTATTTTTGATGCTGTTTTGTAGAAATTTGCTTTATTTTTGAATGCAGATGCTTCTTTTTTGGAATAAGGTCATCTTCTGTCTCTCAATGACAAATGATAAAAAATTTGTCATTGACCCATTGTTTAATATTGGCACAAGCAACCACAAGCCAATGCTTATTTTCATTGGCTTCCATTTTATTTCTAAATTAACTTAATGATTTGCTTCTATTTTGTCTTTTAACAGGCAAGCTTCATTTCATCTATCTAAACCACTGACCTGTCTCAAGCACCAACTCGCACTGCTGGGGTCGGATTATCTCTTTGGAGCATCCAAAGAGTCGCTAGTCATTTCACTTCTTCACCATTTTGTCGGTTGTTATGTTTGGTTTTGTTGCACAACCCTTTTAGCATTGTTCTTTTCACTTAAGCATTGGTTTGTAAGGCAGTTACAATGAAGCTCTTCTTTAAAAATAATTAAATGTCAAACTCTTTAAATTCTACACCAGCTTTTACTTCCCCAAATTTTCATTTAGACCTTCTCTTCTTCTGCTTCCTGACAGCTGTCCGTCTACAACTGGCTGTCGAGTTTAAAGGGAGGGACATATCGCAGAGCGTGGGGAGGTGTGACCTAACCCTTAATTCTAATTGGACGCGAAGACTTTAACTGCCAACGTGGTCATCCAATCAGCAGCTGAAGCAAGAAAGGCCGCGCTCGCGCTGAGGCGCGTCACATGCACATCTTTGAAGATGATTTTATTAATGACCGACCTCACGTGTACTTTCGGTTCGGAGCCGTAAATAAAGCCACAGAGCGCCCACTGTGATCTCAGCCAGTGCCCGGTTTCAAACCCACGCACTCGGACCCAAAGGAGGACTTTTGCGCCTCCGTTGCAACAAATCTGCAAAGCGCTCAAGAGGCTGAATGAGACCTACCCATCCCCCGTTATCTTGTATCCAGCTGTCAAGGGGTCCATTTAAATATTCCGTCATCCACTCCGCGATGTTGTCCACCTGCGATGTCATCTCCTCTTTGGACGCGCACTCCACGCACACCGTGCTTCCGAACTCGAAGAAAGCGATAATCCGACCCCAGTTCACGCCGTCCCGGAACAGTTCGTTTATGACCTCGGCGAACCTCGTCCTCGCCGTGTCTCTGGTGAGGTACAGCTGCTGCGACATCTCCACGAAGTCCAACTGGTACAGTTTCTCGAGTTCGTCCCCGGCGTCGCGCAGGACCCGGTGGATGTCTGCGTACGGGTCGGACTGGGAGATCCGCCTGCAGAGGCGGTGGGGGTCGCTGTCGCTGTCGGGCCCCGGTCCTGCATCGCGGCAGCGCCGAACCAAAGTCGGCGAATGGTCACCTAAACCTCCGTTATTGGCGGCGGCGGCGTCCGGGACTCCGTTAAATCCCCACACGTATCCCCGTTTGGAGAGTTTATGGCAGATGTAGTTTTCCACAATGTTGCGATTGTAGTCGTTCGCCATCCCTAAATGTGACACTTAGTGTAAATCAGAGCGTGCCCTAAATAGAATGCATTCTGATCGGAATTGTGCGGTGCTGTTCAATCCCACTGCAAAGCCTCGTCTAAACCTGGGTTTATGCTGAGATCTAAGAAACGCAATTAATTACTCCGCTCCACGGGCGAAAAAATATTTAATAAACTCAGAAAATCAATTTGAGACGAAAAAAAAAAAAGCCCGATTTGGATCACAAGAAAAAAAAATCCTCGGTTCCGTTTGAGCAGGAGTCTTCTTTTCCCGAATCCTTGCAGGGACACTGCTGGGGAGCGATCCAATATGCGGAAGAGCTTGGAGTAGTTTGCTTGTTCCTGTGCACATCCCCCAGGCGTAGATGAGCAGCGATTAGAAAAATATATGAATGAAAGCCAAAGTTGTGCGCGCCTGAAGGGGGATCCACGGCGGCTCAACGGATTTTAACCCCGCTACAAGCCGAGCAGACGCGGGGCTGTGAGTCAGACAAGGTCGGACTGGGTCCTCTTCAAGCGTTCACTCCTCATATCAGCAGCAGCTCCAGCCCACCACCAGTGGGCCGCGCTCTCTTACTGACGTAAGCTCAGAGTCTCCAACTAGATGGGAGGGAAAACCCTTTTTTGTAGCCAGTGTTTGTGTAAGTATTGCTCGATAAATGTATGTGCTATTAAAAGCCAACTTTCCGCAAGAACGCGTTCCTTTCATTTTTAAAACCGTGCGTGAGAAAACGGTTCAGCTTTCTTTTCATCAGCTCCTTTCTCCCCCTTGTGGTTGAAAGAATTTACTAAACATTTGGCCCCATAGACTCCTACAAGAATGAACTTTTGCACTTCTAGGCACGTTACGAGCTTAAAATGTTTTATGTACTTAACCACCACTGAAATATTGCAGACTGAGTATAAAAGTGGAGTAAAAAGATAACAATAATATTAAAATAAAATCTGGAAATTGAAGCGTTCATTTGGATATAACTCGTTTTATTCTGAAACACCTAAATTAGAGCAACCAATCAACTTCAGAAGTCAACTATTCTAAATAAAGTTGATTTATGTGTACTTTTTTTTTTTTTTTTAAAGCGCTTAGGTGAAGACCTGAGATTTTCTTTTTTTTTTTGGACAATATTGGTTGATGACCAAGAAACAAATAACAAATATAACTGTTTAAAAGTGTAACCGCTATTCTGTTACATTTAATTGTCACTCTTGGGAACAATTTACCAAGAGTAGCTTAGTATCAATCCATCTGAAAATGGCACAAATATGGGACAAACGTGAGCCTATCGAGACATGATTGTCCACCTAATCTTACAGGATGGGCTCATGGTAACTTTAGAGGAGCTGCAGAGATGTACAGCCCAGGTGGGAGAATCTTTTGATAGAGACAAGTATAAGACATTCACTCTTAAAAAAAAAAAAAAAAGGTCTTCATTTAAGACAAGAGACTGCTGCTGCTGGAAAAGTCATAAGAAAATCAAATTTGCAATTTCTAGTTAGATGAGACCAAAAATCAACTTCATGGCCTACACAAAAACCTCTGTGAGGCACAAAGCTCACGCTGCACATTACCCTGAATACACCCTCCCCCATGGTAAAATATGATGGTTGAGGCGGCGTGTTGTGGCAACGCTTTTCTTCAGAATGGACACTGAAGCTGGTGAGAGAGAATGAGAAAATGGTTGCTGCCATGCATGTAAATACAGGACAGTCATGGAAGAAAACCTGTAAGGCGTTATAAAAGATGAGACCAGAGATTACCTCCCAGCAGGACAGTGCACTTAATACGACAGCCAGAGATAGTTCAGATAAAAACATTTTCACGTTAGAATGGTCCCGTCAAAGTCCAGACCCAATTTCAACAAAGATTTTGAGGCAAGACCTTAACACTTCTGTTCCTCATCCAATTTATGAGTTATAAATAGCTTGCAGAGGAAAGACAAAACATAAAAAAAAAAATCTATTACATCCACTTCACTAATATGCCCTGCTTTTGTTCCAAGAGGCATTTCAACTTTTGCAAGGCGCTGTACTATGCACAATCTCTTAATCCTACATAGCACTACTACTAAAGTCTTACTACAATACTCAGAACAAGAAGTAAAACTAAAACACTTAGGCAGTTAGTTATTTTTTCAATACAATTATTTATTTTATCATGTAAGAAAATAAGACATAAGAACGTTCCACTTTTGAAAACTTCTTTCAATGGCACACAAGGTGAAGGTGTTAAATCATTTTGGCAGAAACAAAAAAAGGGAGAAAAAAAAGAGAGCAAAACACAAGAGTATGCAGAATGACTTTCATGTTCAATATTCTTAAACTGATGAGGAACATACTGATAACACTATTGAGGAGCTGGGGGAGACTAAAGCTTCAGTTTACGCCGATGTTCAAACATACTGTAAGCATAGGCTTTCTTTGCATAGCTTAAAGGTGTTCAAACAAAACTGCTTCTACATAAGCTACATGTTTCACTATGTCTTGCTACCTCAAGGGCGGAGGAGAACTTTATAAAGCAAATGCATGCAGAATAATGAAATGATCTCCAGGTGTAGGGCAGAATGCCTTTAAACCAATATCAAATGAGAACATCATCAAACAAGAGTCATCCATTCCCACGTTCATATCTTGGATTGAATAAGGCTTTTTTTTCATCATGAAAAGAAAAGAAACTGATCAAATACAGAGGAAAAATTGAATTTTACAGGGAACAACAAAAGAAATATGTGGATTAAGTCACACTGTTAAGATCTGTCCTACTCATAGCTTCTGACTTATCAGTTGTCACCTGTTAAGGCTCACAATGACTCAAGTAGCCCTACTCCATGGTTTCTACAACTGACGATCAACAGAGCAGCAACAGAGATTTAACATCTTTTGGCATTCAAATGTTGGATCTAAAAATAATAAAAGTCCAAAAGCCTGATTTGAATGTTGGCATGAAGGTACATTCGTTGTAAAATGGGCTAAAGGAAGACTGTGAGAGTCTATGAAGCATTTCTTAAGTCTCTGGAAAGATAGAAGTTTTTATTCAAGGCTCGACAGAAACCAGACGGAAATTTAGAACCAACTGTGGAACTACTGGTCCAAACTCACAGGGACGCTGCCTGTCTGAGTGATGTTTTGGACTTTGTGTAAAAACAACTCTCTTTGCTGTCAGTGGACCTAAAGAGACAGGACTCAAACCAGCGAGTCACATCTTGACCTGACTCAACAACAACCAAACAGACAAGTGGATCCCAACAGGATTCAAACTCGGATGCATCGACACACATAATAATAATAATAAATCAGAGTTGGGGTGCAGTGTATGAGCTTGCGCAGGTGAAAAGTGAAATCATGTGCTGGCTTTTCTCCTTTCGCCCTACCTACGACTTCATGGCTTCAACTCGCAAAAAAAATGCTTCTTTTCTAAGCTGGAATGATGAAGAAAAGATTCAGTGTCTTAATCAAGAAGATTAAATCAAATGGCTTTTCCGTCCCTCACTGGGTTGGCTCAGTCACAGTAAAAACACACATTCATGCACACAGTTCACCTACAATTATTGTTTTGTTTTTGTTGTTACTCTCACTGCATTTAAAATGTAGAGACATCAATATAATTTTGGATGGTTGTTTTTTTTTTTACATTTCCAAAATCAGAAATATTGCAAACCTCACTCAAATATCAATAAAGAATACAGTTATATCACTTCACAGCTTAGTACACACGCAAAGCACAAAGACAAAACATACGGCAAAAAACCCCCCACAGAGTTCCAGTCAGAGGTCATTCAGTCAAAAGGGAAGGTGCTTTGCCTGCAAAGACTTGAGGTACAAAACCTATTTAGTGAAAACTCTAAAATTCTCAGTATAAAGTAGAGATACTTCTGTGATATAATGTAACAAGACGACTGAAAGTGTAAGCTTACTTTCTGTTTTACATTATAGCTCGCAGTAGGAAGGAATTTGAAGCCATATTTGGTACAACTAGTCAAGCGGTCGTCTGCTTCTGTACGCAAAGAAGAAAAAAAAGCACTAGTGTGACTCAGTGCTTCAAAGGAATCACGTATTATAAAAACTGCAATGTTTAGTCTGCCCCTTCTTCTTTCCATTCCTAAAACAAGGAATTCACATTTACAGACAGGTATGCCCTGTTCAAAGAGGGCAGAGAATGTAAGACTTAATCTTTAAAGAGAAGTGATGTCACCAGAAAGTAAACATAAAACACTATGTTTTTTCTGATCTTTTCATAGTTGATATCAAACTTTTGGCTTGCATGTGCATTCCCACTCAACTGTGTACATTTGTAAAGACGGAGGAAAAAGCTGCAGAGGAAGAGGATGAGCAGTACTGGGCTGTGAGGACTTTAAGGCTGCGGCTACTCCTTCTTGTCGGCTGCTTTTGATTGCTCCCTCTGAATCATGCAGCGGCGTACGATGCTGTCAAAACTCCCCAGGTAGAAGAGGGCGATACTCCGAAACAACCCCATTGTGACAATCTGTGTGAACATTCAGAGTTACAACCATATGTACAGCAAACTGGCTTGCTTGAGGTCATGTTTTAATCGCATCTCAGTAAATTAGAACAGCACTGAACAACTGATTTCAGTTACTGAATTCGAAAATTGAGACTCATACATAATCTATAGATAAATTTTAAAGTAGTTTGATATTGTCCCACATTACCGAAACTAGATTTCTGATCTTAATCAGAAATCTGATTTGATTAATCCAGGCAGCAGTATTGACCACAATAGTGCTGCCTAGATAATCTATGGAGTATCATCAAGAGGAAAATGAGGGGTCCCAACAATGGAGAAAAGTTCAGTGCTACTTTTAAAACAACCTGGACTTCCGTAACACCTCAAAATTATTTTAAATCACTTTTTGGTCTAATTTCCTTAAAAACTTTACTGTGGGGTTTTATTAGATAGAAGCCATAATCCAAAACTAACAGAAGTAAATGCTAAATATATATCAGTTTGTAGTTCATCTATACTATATAGAAAAAAGAATTATGTTTTGAATTTAATTACTCAATTTAATCTACATCTGAGAAAAATTTCAAGTTACTGAGCGGCACTTGTGTGTGTATATTTGTACCTGCTGGAGGCCTTCTGTGATGGAAGTGACAGGTGACATTCCACAGGTCAGAGCTGATAGCATGTAACCATCTGGGCCAACTGAGCTGTTAAAGTTTCCTTGCTGCAAAGACAACAACAACAACAAAACCAAAAAACAGGGAAGCTTAAACTTTAACACAATATACATTTTAGAGTTGAGTTAACAGTAGCTGAAAGGATTTTCTTACCACCGCATCCCTGACAAAGATTTTGGCCACTTGGTCAGGCTGCCAAACTCCAGAGGTTTCAGAGATCAATTTGGTCTCTAAAGGCTTGGAAGATAAAGAATGAAAAGCAGAAGCAGTGAGAAATTAGAAATTACTGTCGCTTTAGTTGCTAAATGAAAATATGCTGATTCATAAATTAATACCACAATAGAACTACGTGTCTGTAACCAGATCTTTAACCCAGATTAAGATGTAAGATTAAGGCACCTTTGATTTGTTCTCTTCAGCCAGTAGTGGAGTATCCGTGTCAGGTGGGAATGCCAAAGTCACATAGATATTGTAGGGCTTTACCTGGAAGTCAATAGTAGCATGACCAGAATATAAATGACAGTAATAGCCTTTCATGATAAACAAACCCCCCCTCATTTTCTATGATTTTTTTTTATTTTTTATGATTGGAGTCATTTTTAAACCCCACGTCCATTAACATAAGAATAATCTCCCTAAAACAGTTCTAAAAATATGTAAAACTATTCCAACCAACTGTATTTTGCAGATAATTTCAGCTGCTGTGCATCTAATAGGTGTGAAGAGAAAAATCAGTGGCGGAAAAACAAGTAAACAAACCTCCATCTGCAGTGCCTCTGCCAAGCCACGTAGAGCAAACTTGGATGCAGAGTAGGCAGTGTACCCAAACAGGCCGATCTGACCTGCCTGGGATGACACAAACACGATGCGGCCCATTCTTCGCTCCTTCATGGTGGTTATCACAGCTCGTGCCGGATAAACACTGCCCAGGTAGTTCAGTTCCATCATTTCCTACACAACGTAAGGCCAAAGTTCACATCTAATGCAGGAGAACGGTTGGAACTGAAGTGCATTTCACAATTTAAATATGCTTGCAAATGTTCAATTAACAGTTGTAGAGATTTACTTGTTTATAAAATAACAAGACAATATTAGGTTTTATTCAAATGCTTCTTTTATGGGTCACTTTTTTGTGGTTACCTGAACTATTTATAGATCTGTGTTACTTAATAGTTTAGCACCACCAAGTATCCTTCTGAACAGGAATAAAAGATCATAATAGAAAACTATCACTCTAAGCCAGGCACTTCAAAAAACGCACATTTTCTGTTCAAAAATGCTCAACCTCACATTTCACTTTGCTTTCAATGTATAAAATATGCACTATTACTTACAATTATTAAGTTTTAAAGAATCCTATTAACCTCTTTAAGATTAGAAGGCACTGGCACTCACCTTGAAGCGCTCCACCTCCATTTCCTCAAACTTTGCAGAAATGGCCGTTCCAGCACAGTTTATAAGCATGTCAACAGGCCCGAGCTTCTCCTGAGCCTGCATAGCAACAAAATCCCACTTTTATAACACTACTCTAAATTATTAAGAGAATCTGATATGTCCTATCAAAGTGAAGAGAGTAACATTACCTGTTTTATCACATTTTCCACCTGCGTGTAGTCACTGGAAACATCCACTGATACGCAGAGCACCACCTGAATAGAGAACGAGATTAAAAAATTAAATCAGGTGTGAGGTTCTAATTGACATGATGAAAATGACCAGTCTGAAGAGTGGATTTTTAAAAGATTAAAATACCTGCTTATCGTTGATGGCATATTTTTCCACCTCCTTCTTTGCTCTTAATAATTTCTCCTAGAAGAAATGCGGTACGTAATTAATCTATTATAAAAACATATTGCTTTTGAAATAAATTAGTGTAAAGCAACTGTAATACCATTCATATGCATTAGCTTACACTGGACCACGTGAATTAAACAACATATTTCAAGAACAATAATTATATCACATGATCACCAAGTGTCAAACAGAAACTAAAGCTAATTTTTGCACATGATCGTTCACCTGACATGGAATAAATTCACCCTTAAGTGCGCAGGGTTTGACGTAAAACAAAAAAACTAAGAGTTGACTGTAATAACAGCTTGTGGAGGACTGGAAGGACTGGTTAAATGTTTGCACTGACCTCGTCTCGAGCGACCAGAGTGATGAATGCGCCTTGTCTGTAGCACTGAATTGCAATGCTTTTCCCAATCCCACTGGAGCCTCCTGTCACCTGATCAATACAGCAGCAACATGCAAAGGTCAGGGAAGCTAAGAAGATGTATTTGCAGAGTATTCACAGCAAACCTCGAAGTGATGAAAGGGGAGTCTTTATAGACTTTTATTTAAATGAACTGTAGGTTATTTACTGGGCAATAACCAGAAAGGCAATTCCAAAAGGACAGAGTTACTACTTAATATATATTCTAGACATTGCTACAGAACATTTACCAACGTGCAATTTATTACTCTAATATTTCAGCAAATCATGTGACAATACATGCTTCACTGTTCGATTTTTTCATTCTGTTTGGAATATATTGATTAGAAAAACATCACTTTCAGAGCTTGTGAGGGATCTAAACCACGCCTATTCTGAGACCAAGCCTAGAGGAATAAAAACCGGCGAAATAGCCCTTTTGAATCTCACTAAGTTATTAGCAGGTAGAGGATGGTTACTGGCATCAAAGTAAGGCAAGCAAGTGCTAAAGTGTGCTTAAAAAATTATATAAAAAATATCAAAATAATATACTAAATGCTCATGCAAGTATCAGAATGACTGGGGTTTTAGAGTTATAAAGAATATACTTAATGCAGTACCACCTTTGCTGCGCACAGCCGGTCAGCTGGCAGAACAAAGGCTAAAAAATGTTTCCCTTGGTTACAATAAAGACAAAATCTGTACATCTTTAGTTAAGAACATATACTTTAATGCAGGAATCAGGCTTATTCATGCAATTTCCCTTTTATTTTATTTCTTTTAAGTACCAAGTTAAGTAACTATATAACTTAAGTTGGTACTGGAACAACAAAGATAAAATATGTAATCTTAAAATCAATCCTTGTAAAAAATAAAAAATGACAACATTTCGCCTGAAAAACCAAAGTATATCGTGCTCGGTTTTCTTTTTTACATATGTACATTTATACAGACGTGGAAAATATTGAAAACCAAGGATAGTTTTCCGTCCTACGTAATAACTCTGTGTTTGTCGTGGGCGTGTCGCTCCATAATTTCCTCCCCAAAAAATATACGGGATTCAGAAGAAACGAGTCGAAATGTTAAAGCACTCCTTCAACCGTAGCGGTGGACTGAGTCAATGTCTACTCAGAAAATAACTTATGTACTGTGTTAAATTGATGCTACAGCCCGAAGGCGGCTGCACTCTCAAGGAAAGAGTGGACGTTAACTGCCGTTAACGAATTAGAGGTACTCACCACGACGTGGGCCCCGTTCAGCTTCAGAGGTTTGGGGCTTATGAGAGGCGATATCATGTACAGCAATAACACAAAAGCAACAATGAAGGCAGCGACGACAAGAAACATAATGAACGGTAGAAGGAGCCACCAGGAATTGTCGAAGAGCCAATCTGTAATCGGTGAACTGAACTCTTCCTCGGAGGACATGGGGGAAACCTTAGCTTGCTTGCTAGCTAGCAGGCCAGTTTCTCCGCTCCGGTATAACAGCTATGAGGCAAGCGGCGGCCCTGGGAGGGGGAGCTGGTGAAGCGTGGACCTCTGGGGAGGGGTCGCTCCAGGTATTGGCAGCTGGTCAGACTTGTAACCGCCAGGTTAACGAGCCGTTCTGGACTTTAGCCCCTTAAGACAAAGCGCTGTCGGTGTAAACTAAAACAAACCGAACTGTGTACAGTAAACGGTAAAACTTGGTAGTTGTAGTCCTAAACTGACTGTTTCAACAGTGGTTCCTGAGTTCAGAGACAGCAATTCCCACAATGCAACGCATCATTAAGGCACTTTGAACTTTAGCCTAAAATAAGTGATACGCGTGAGTCTCCGACAGACTAGGAGGAAAACAAAGATTAATTTCATAAGTTTAAAATGAAGCAGTGGTGAACTGTCTACAGTTTTCTGGCCTATCGCCGATATTTCAAGAGGCTGTCATACAGATACCGTTTTTGTCAAAAAATCTAATATAACAAAGTCGTTGACTTTAGTCCTGATGATCTGTCAGTCAAGCCTCTCACAGAAGAGCTAAAGAGGGACAGTGGCTGATTTTCAAAACTTTCTAAGGTTTATCATGCATCGTAGATTGCTGATCTCCGAAAACTAAAGATATCGGTGCTGATTTATCTGTGCACCCCGAAGTAAAATATTAATATATTATTAGAAAAAGTTAATATCTTTAATTAAAAAAAAAACTTTCCTAATAACATTCTTATGCACAACTATTTGGGTAAAGATTATTAAGCTGCAGTTCAGGTCCGACTAAACGGAATAAATGCATTTTTTTTAAATGACTGGGCTACACAACATATTCAGCTCAGTGGTGAATCTTGCATGGTAAACCTTTAACACATCCAAACACACACTTCCCTCAGAAGCCCACCCTTCAAAAAGCTTCAATAGGCAACTTATTAGCATTAGAAATGGAATAATACGCATTCTTTAAAGCTTTTGAAAAACAGAAGTTTGAATTTTAAGTAGCTGTACGTCCTAATTAAGAGCAATATCACAGCAGTGTTACTTTTTGAGAAGGAGCGCAAAACTTTGCTTTTAAATCTACAACTTTTACAAATTCCTTTTGCAGTTCATTAAATAAAAACACCATTTGGTATCGCTGTAACTTTTATTTACACTAAAGAAACGAAAAAGAAAACATTGGACGCATCAGTGACCTCTTCTCGCAAGAAAAGGCCCAAGAGTTGGTTACATAAATGTGTAGACATACACTGTAAAATAAGACATCCCCCTTAAAAAAAAATTACAGGAGAGTTTCCACATCTCAACAGCAACAGAGTACGTTTGTATACAATCTCTAAAAGAGCATCGTTGATATGCACATACATTGTACATTTCTTAGTTGTAGTGACAGAGCACTTGATATATATTAGAAGTATGACTTAATTTAGTAATAAACCAATATAAAAAAAAAAAAAAAACATGCATTTTTTCTGAAAGGCACGTGGTGCAAAACTGCCATTTACAGCTATCTGAAGTGTAGGATCAAAAATGCAAGTCATTTCTGTTACGTACACAAGGTCCTCTTAACTGAGCTATCAATGTCCACCTTTGACCTCTCAATCTTGCTTAAACCAAATACATTTCATTCCAATATCAGGCCTAGATTTTTTTAAGCTTTCAAAGACAATAAGCAAAGCCTTTTAGTATAAATGAATATGTACAGTTGTTTATAGAAAGAAAGCCTTACTGAGTTGTGAAATAATTCAAAGCTTTAGGTCCTTCAGGAATGGTGAAATAATGCTGGTTTACCCACAGTGGTGATACTTTTTAAGGCCCAGGTTAATTTTAAATAATGAATCACTTAACACATTTACCTGCAGCTAATTTCCTTCAAAACTGCATCAAAAAATTAAGTCCGTCTTTAAATTTTACAATCACAACCACTCTCAGACAAGAATGTTTCACTTCCAAAACTTAACATATGAAGATAACATCTTTGATTTACACTGTGCAAGGCTTCACATTCCTTGATCTACAAAATAGGGCATAAAATGTATGAATTATCTTATTAAAATAGGATTTATGGAAAAACAATAATGAAGTTGGAAATGCTCTGTAAAACCAAAATACAAATGCAAGTTCTAGTTTGAAGTACCCAACTTGCAATAAAAGTGTGTGTCTTATAGGTTTCTCAAACCTGTTTTAATATTCTGATTTTAAATACTTTAGTGCTCTAGGACTTACACCAAATTAAACTGAAGTTTCCAATATGGGTTCTTTTACGTTTAAGCAAGACAACTATATGTAGCAAGCTTTTGAGTTTCTTTGGACTGGAATGGACATTTAAAAAAATCTTCCACCCTTTTTAAATTTGTACTTAGCTAACCCATAGGGCTTAGAGAATACGGATGAGACAGAGAGAGAGAGGGAGAGAGGGAGAGAGAGAGAGAAAAAAGGGTCAAAAACAGTAAAGAGACAATCACACTTTCATTGCTTTGGTTAGGCTCTTTGGATCCGATCTAGCCTTCCTGTCCGAAGTCTTCTGTAAATTTTTTCAGTTTCTCCAAGTCCTGTTCATTGACTGTTGGCTTTGTGTTGGACAGAGACCTCAGCATGTCAGGCTAAGAGGAGGAGGAAGAAAAAATGGTTAAAAATAAGTCTTTTTATTAGGAGTGTAGAAATTTATAAGTCAGACTTCATTTTTGATCATGTGAACACATATGTTGTTAGATTGTTTTGAATGATCAACTTTGCAACATTAACTCGTCAGCATTTTTTTCAGCAAATGCATGATTGTTATCTCTTCTTCTAATGCTGGTGGCATTAGAAGGCTATACATGGTGGAGTTCTCACCATTGATGCATTTTCCAAACAGGAAAACAACAACACTGGACATGCTGACTACTGCTCAGAGCAAATCCAAACAAGTTGACAAATTCCAATCTGATGATTGATTAGTGCATCTCCAATGAACACATTTGTAGTAGTTTCCTTACCATGGACACCACCGGTTCCATTAGCTTCTCTCCAGGGACCTCCATCCAGGTCATTTCAATTGCGTTGGGATCACCAGGAGAGCATGGAGTCAAAAGGTCATCAATGGTAACTTTTGGATCAGTTCTGGATGAACCTCGTACCTTATATTAACGACAGAAAGATTGTGAGCTTATTTTAATGTGTTATGTAGTTAGATTAAACCTTACAGAAGCCTTATGAAGACATACCCGTTTGAAGTGGGTTGCTGACTGGACCTTTCGAACAGGCTGCATTAGAGCATCTCTGACGATGATGCTGATGTCTGCTCCTGAGTAACCGTCTGTCTTCTTCCCCAGAGCTGCAAAGTCTGATTCAGTGAGACTGTTGGGGGTCGAGCCGAGATTGAGTTTGAACATGAAGGAACGGGCATGCTCCTCAGGCAGCGGTATGTAAATCCTCTTCTCAAATCTGAAATGATTATTTATTTGCACTGAGAATAGGATGATAACAACTGGATATTACATACCTTTAAAACATCTCACAACATTTACCGTCTTCTAATGGCAGAGTCTAGAGTCCAGGGGATGTTTGTGGCACCCAGCACTAGCACTCCCTCATTGTCATTACCCACACCTGTAAGGCAGAAACAAACTTCAATAAAACAGATCAAAGACACATACAATTTTCCTGCTGATGTCTTCAGATCTATTTTCCAATCAGTCCCTCCTGCTGCAAAACACCCATAAAACAAGATGCAATCACCCCTCGTACTTTGCAGATGGACGTGACTCCTGTGTTTGCAATTCTCAAGTTTTCAAATGTCCTCTTAGTTCCAAAAGTACCAATCCTCATTATGACCAGATACTTCAATTTTAGTTTCATCAAATCACAGAACATGTTTCCAAAAGTGAAGCTCTTTGCAAAATGTAATTAGACATTTTATACTGCTTATGAGTAATGACTTGAGTGGCCACTCATTGAGTGGCCCTTCAGCCCAAGTCCATATGGGACTAATTTAACTTTGGATAATGACAATCTCTTGAGTCTTTTGCTTTTGCTCTAGGGTTGATGAACACCAAAACAATCATTTCTTGTACACAGAACCTCTTTCCTGAGGCTCTGTGTACCTCAGGAAAGAGAAGAGCAATCATTGTACCTATCCATGTGGTTTATACTGGAACATAATAGTTTGCACAGATATGGTTATGAACTTGGCACCTTCAGGGATCTTGAAAGATAGTACTCAATGATGGCAGACTTGAGGAGGTCAACAATTCACTTCCTAATATTTTGAACTTTTCTGACATCAGAGGAGGAAGCTTCACCATAAAATCCATCTACAGGAATGCCTCCGTTTAATTCAATTGTTTTGAGCTAACCAATTAATCAAAATCACATCACCATCTGGGCTTTCTAAGGTTATTTAAAGGCAGAGTTATCTTAGTACAAATTTCTAACTTTGAAGAAAAGAAAAATATCTGAAAAAAATTATTAACTCTACTTTAAGCAAAAATCAAATTAGCTTGATGATAGCCTAAATAATAAGCTAAAGCAGAAAACATTTTGGCTTATTCATTATTCTGGTTATCTCATTCTACAGTTTATGTAAATATGTAGTTTCAGTTGCGTGTGAAAGCTCCCACTTTTAAAATATATAGAGATTTCAGTGTTAGTTCTGGAGTTTCATGTCTTTTCCTCACCTCAAGACATGAAACTTGTTAAACAAAGTTTAACAAGTCTAATGGAAACCAGCAGTTTCCATATTCAAAAGAAGTCATTACTTTTAGAAAGTCTTTTAATTTTACACAGTAATTAAATTATGGACAATGTTCAATTAACTGGAACCTACTTAAACTATAGACTTTTAAAAGTTTAGCCATCACACCACATTTTTTAAATAAAAACCAGGAATAAACAACAAACCAGGAAGACATTTTATGTCAAAACAACAAATAGTACCTTTGACATTGTTTCAGAATTTGAAGACATTTCTTATAGGGCAAGTAACTCAGTTTTTATTTTTTTTTTTGTCTTTACCATATATCTGTAAACTCTTGTTTAGAGTTAAGATAAAGCTTGCCAGCCTACAGTCATTTCACAAAAATAGCTGGCACCGATTTCAGCAGCTCATTCACCCAGAAAGGGAGAGAGCAAAGTGTATACTTCCCCTTTTCCTTTTCACTGCTTTTGCTAGTTACGTTAGCAAGGACACGTGTCTTTAACAAAAAAGGAGAAAAAAAATAAAACGAGGCTACTTTGTATAACTTTCTTGGAACTTATAGCATTAATGGAAATGAAAACACAAATGCTTAAAATCTTTTGAAAGAAAAATAGATGAAACATTTTTTTTAAAGTGACCAGATTAACTCGAGAGGCTCTTCTTCATATATAATGTGACAAATGTATACTTTGTAATGTTAAAAAATCTGAGTTTGCTATTATATTACACTGACAAATACTCATTATACTCTGTTTATTAATCATTGATAACAGCAGTGACTGTTTACACTCACCCTGCATTTGAACCAGAAACTCCGTTTTAATTCGGCGAGCAGCTTCACTCTCATTTTCACTCCTTGAACCGCACAACGAGTCAATCTCATCAATAAAGATGATTGAAGGCTTATTCTCCCTCGCAAGGCTGAAAAGATTCTTCACCAACCTGCAAAGTGAAATGAAGTGTTTTAGACACTTAAATAGCAACTTCTTTGAGGCAATTGTTCGATTACCCTATTTGTCATAATTTGTCAGAAAAATGTATCCTTTTTACTTTATGAGTCACTATGTCTACAACTCACTTTTCACTCTCTCCCAGCCATTTGGAGACAAGGTCCGATGAAGAGATTGAGAAGAAGGTTGAGTTGTTCGCCTCTGTTGCCACAGCCTTAGCTAGGTAAGACTTTCCTGTACCAGGAGGCCCAAAGAGCAAGATCCCTCTCCATGGAGTTCTCTTTCCTGACAGTTACATAAAGAACTAATTAAGACTACAAATGACTATAATGAAATCATTAATTATTTAACAGACAACTAATGAGACAGACATCTTTTCAAATGAAGTATACCTGTGAAAAGGTGGGGGAATTTGATTGGAAGAATAACAGCCTCTTTTAAAGCCTCTTTGGCTCCCTCTAAACCAGCAACATCATCCCATTTGATGTTAGGCTTCTCCATAACAATTGCCCCTGTAAAGGAATTGTATAAAATTATAACCAGAAAGGATAAATAGAATGCTTGTCCAGAAACAAAATGTTTTTTTTTTCTTGTTCAGAACAAACCTGAGAGTTGATTTTGGAATTTCTTTTTCTCTGGATCATCCCCCTCATCACTTTCATTCCTGGGCACAACAGCATAAGTATTATAAATCCAAGTTAGCTTTGATCACATTTTTATATTCATGAATGGAAACCATCTTTTCCAACAACATATATGAATAGCACAACAGAAGACGCACAGAGAGCCAAAGATCACACCCATTAACACACCCTTTGTCATCGGACTGCGACTCTTTGACAGGCTTAACAGGAGGAGCTTTTTCTTTCTTCTTCAGATACTCCTTCAGCTTCTCTGCTCTGTCCAGGTACTCTGCACACTTTGCCCGAATGCTCTGTTTTGCTTTGTCTCCTTGGGCCTCATCTGTCAGAGGTTCACAGAAAAGATACAAAAATAAAGGCGTTCACTTTAGTATGACAAAAGAAAAAGAAATATTCTTAGTGTATATAAAAAAAATAAATAAATAAAATATTAACTCCGATCCCTGTTGGGCCAGTCAATTCTGATGGTATTGGAGATATTATAACATCCAATCAATTGTAGGTATTATGCATGTGGTCAAATCATCACATTTTCTTTGAGAAAATCATGTGAAGATTCTAGATAATTACTAAATTACTATTAATTCAATAGCAACATGTCTGCTTGGTGTGGGAGCCTGAAACCTGCATCTCCACAGCATCTCCTAAGACTAACATTTCTGTAAATAACATTTGACAGAAATTATTTGCCAAATAGTTTGGATTTTTCAGTTTGTTGCTGACAAAGGTAATATAAAGGTAATATAAAAAGGAGTTAATTTATCTTAATTTTCCATAAATATTGAAATGATTGAATTAGTCTCATCATAGTCAGGATGTATTCCACTTTTTTTCCCCTTTAGTTTAGAAATCTAAAATAAAATAAGCTTTCTCTTATTAAATTTCACAATAAAACTAATCCAAAACTGTATATTTTTCTTAAGCTTTATAAATTATCTTTTTCTTAGGGTCAAAGAGAACTTGGAGCTCCACACAAGTTGCACATAGTGGGAATATAAATAAATGTCTCTCTTTGGACAATAAATATTGCTGACCTCTGGCAGAGCACACATTGTTGATAAAAAAAATGTTACATGGCAGACCCCTTCAATTTTAACTGAAGAAAAGTATATACCAAAATTTAAACTGCACAAAATAGTGAAAGGGCAAAATGTTCTGCAACCCAGATTTCTATATTAAATATTTTCCAATATAAAATACACAATTTTTCAGAAGACTCCTGACCTGCTAAGCAGTTATTAATTTTGTTAAAATGTTCTCTCACATTTTACTACATGAAGAAAGTACTGAACAGCAGCCTGATAGAGACGCAGTGCCTCCTCGAAGTTCTGAGCTTTATCCTCCTGAGCTGCCTTGCTGGCGAGATCAATCGCTTTCTGAAATAATAGAGAGAGAACAAAACAATCTTTATTATAACACCACCTGTTTGGACTGATGTTGAAAGGAAAACCTAACAGCAGAGTTATTAAACTAACAACGTAAAATATAAAACAACAACTGTAAATTAAGCAGAAATTAACATGAAACTAAAAAGGATTTAAAAATGACTTATTGTATAGATAAAACTATATAAACACACAGCCATAATCTCCTTAGATCAGATTTACGGCTATACCTGTCTTAGTAGGCAACATCACATAAATAGGACCTGTGACGAACTTTCGAAGCTTTTGTTTTATTTTCTTGTAGTTGCTAAACGGAAAGAAATTAACTGCACACACATATATACATACGTGTTGGAGATAAGGGAAATATATATACATATATAACTTTCTTTATCGAAATTCAAATGATCCAGTGTGTTCTCCGATCAAACGCATGTATTATGAGGCCACATAAAACCTGTTAGCTTGTCAAGATAACCTCATTAGCTTCCTTTAGAGTGAGTAAAAGCTCACTCTAGCTCAACCGCATTACAACAAACTTCAGTGCCAGAAACGTCGCAGAAAGCACAGAAAAATTATGTCAGCCACAGCTGGTCACTTTATTCACCACAAATTAACCACCGACCTGTCAGCGAATTTAGCTAGCAATGCTAATTAGCCTCTATTGTTAGAATCGTTACACACTTTGAACATATTTAAAGGGAGCAATATCTTGCAAAAAGTTAAAATACCACCTCACATTTCTGGATTACAATATTATTAACACTTTAAGTAGAGATATTTAGGCTTAAAAAACTTTTTTTTTTTCTATAGGTTGCCGGAGCGCTTTAGCGAAGCTCAAGGGTTGGTCGCAACACTTACCTGTAAATTATTGTTGGCCATAAGGGCTAAATCACTGGCTCGATATCCCACAAAATCGCCACAACAGTGAGGAAAAAATACTTTCAAACACTCTACGTTAAATTTTAGCCGCACATGTAAACTGCCAGCTCTATAATCGAGGTTTAGAGCCGAATTGTTTTCGTTTGTCAGATCGCCCGGAGTCAGATCAGGGAAGCTACTTCCGCATTGAAAAGTCGATGTTCGCGTGCACGGAATGTGATGACGTCAAGACGTCGCTCCAACAACGCCCTTTCCTTTTTAAGGGGAAAACAAAAACAATCTCATTTTATTTTACAATAAATTGAAGATAAGTGTTAATTTGCGGACATTCTGCTCCAAAAATACAAGTATTTACTTTCTAGAGGTAGTTAGGTGAAAATCTAAACCAAATAATCTATTCTATTTTCTTATTTTTATTGTTAGCTGAAGTAAAACACTATAAGTAGAGCTCAGACAGGATATGTACAGGTCAATGTTCTTACCTCATGCGAGGTAAATTTAACAATATTCAGACCTCCTATCACCAATACAAAACGTAGTTTGTACTTCTTCATCGCAGACAATACTGTCCACATGAAATAAAATGCAATGTAATGACCTCTTTATTCTCTAGATACTGTTGTAGATGTTCCACTCTGTCCAGATACTGTTTACATGTATCTCTAATCTTCTGGTTGCCATCTTTCCCTTGAGGTTCACCTGAAACGAGCAAACGAAATTCAAATAAGCATCACAAAAAGAGAACACTTGTCATGAAATATCTTTTGTTGTATTGTTACCTACTCTAAGAAAAAAAAATGATTGTGGAATCAAACAATACATGTAACAATCAAGCCATGGCATTAACAGACTAAGTATGATCTAAATATTATGCCAGTAATATAGTAATGTTTGTGACATCAGCTATGTAAGCATTCCACCATTTCAACGCACGTTTCAAAATGTGAAGAAAATACTTGACGGCGTGCTGGTAGGATCGAATGGCCTCCTCATAGTTTCCAGCCTGGTCCTCCTGTGAAGCTTTCTGTGCTACAGCAATAGCTTTCTAAAAGAGCAAGAGATTAATCACACTATGTTTTGTAATGTTAAAGATGCAATTTCTTTCAGTCATGACAAATCTTTTAGCTTATCCATTTGGCTTTGTCACTGTAGATCTTGTTTCTCCTTTTCATCTTATCCTTATTTATCTTCTGTCACACTGACCCTCTGAATATCATAGGACTGCACTGATTGAGTTAGTCATACAAAAAAAGTCAGTATTAAAACTAGCTGGTCAGACTTTTTAAAAATTGTGATGGGCCAGAAAACGGTAATTGGTGCACCCCTAATATATCCTCTTTCAAAACTACTTGGTATCTTCCTGTTTTCCTCTTCCCTGACAGTTTCATATTCAAACTCCTTTTTCCGATGTATCCATTATCCTTTCTCTGTGCTCGTTCAAACTATCTCTGGGTGATGGGTTTGGACTTTTTGCCAAAAGAAGTCTCATATTCAGTGACCCAGAAGTCATGTACGGGACACTGCAAGCCTGTGGAAGAATGAGACCAAAACTCATTTTTGTGATAAAATCGCCATGTATGGAAAACTAATACAACATAATTTCCATTAGAACACAATGGCCACAGTGATTTGTGGTGGTGGCAGTATCATGTATGGGTGCTTATGATCAGCACGGGAAATGATAAAAAGATTTCCCGGCCTATTCATGGAATAGTTTAGATCAAAAAAATAAAATTGGCAATGATATGGATGTTAACCACTGATTTATTGCAACTACACAAGATGCAAACCGAAAAAACTAAAATAATCACTGGGTTTTTACCTTAAGTTTTTATATATATGTCAGAAGAAAATCTGACCTATATAATCTGAGTTTTGTATGATATATATCAGAGCACTGTTTGTGTTTGCTACGCTTAGAGTGCAGTGACATGCAATCACAGCATTGCAATCTATTGCTGCAATGAATTTTTAAATAACATTTATTATTACTTTTAAATTAATTGCAATAACGTGTAAATAAACTTTAATGTCCATATTGCCCACCATGGGTGAGAATAAGCCAGTTACAAACGTCATTTAATTCGGAAAATGGTGTTAACATACTATGAATCCATGCTGTCTGAACTTGAGCTTTGAGCAAAGAACATTTGCTCAAAACAAACTGACAAGCAAAGCTGGTTTACAGTGGGAATGACTTCATATACAAACGCCAAGAAAAGTCTCTAAATATGCCTCTGACTAAACAGCGTTGACTCTGTGGCGAAATAAGCACAAGGAGGAATGTAGCTCAACTATCGTCGGAGCGATACCGAGCTGTGCTGTGCAGAATAGACGGACGGCCACCAGCAAAAGTGTTGCCGTCATAGATTTTATATTCTCCCACCCAGATGTTAACATGAAACCAGGAAGCTGACCCGCACCAGTCGTTCAGAAAGCTATCCATCCTACCTGGAGATTTGTTGGCTCCATGAGGAGTGGACCATTTAAGAAGAACAGATTGATAAACTAGCGGGTGGCGCCAGCAAATCGTCTTTGGTTTACGATTTCAGCGCCGCCGAACAGTTCCTGTTTGCTTATCGCTGCCCCCTCGCTGACATGATGCGTTCAGTTTGGTTGCCCCGTCAGAAGAATGGCAGAAATGCTTGGACACAAGAGCACTCCTGTCAATGAGTCACACTGTGAAACTCATTTACTGTTGATGAGCGAGTTCTACAAGAAAGCTGCTGTTTATTTTAAAGTCCCAACATATTTTAAAGTTGCTTTCACGTGCTCATTTTGACAAATGACAGAAAAAATGTCTTTTTTTTTTTTTTTTACTTGAACAAATGCTCTTTTTGCTCTGACCTGAATACATTGCGACAAAGGAAAAACTGAAACCAAGTTCTAAACTTGAGACAATGTAATGACAAGCTGCTCCACTAGAGGACGCCTTCATATAACTTTGTTTTGATATGCGTCACGTGTCTGCCTGTTTCTTTCTCTCTACTAAATCACAGTTTCTATAATCTGTTTCTAACTGCAAAATGTAAAATAAATAAGTGAGACCAAAACAAATGTTATCACAGAGATGTGTTTTAAATGTCACACTCTAAAAGCTGTGACCAACAGGACTGGTTTTCAAATGTTTTATTATTTATATAGTTAAATCTGTCTGGTCCCACACCTTTTTAAAGAACAGTTGTCCATTTGTCTATGGCTAAGAGACAAACGTTGAACCCCGCTCATGTTTCCATACATTTATCTGCCAAGTTAGAAGCTTCACGGCTTCAGCCATCAGATAAACTCTATCTCGCTCTTTTTGACACAGAGCAAACTTTTATGTACAAACCAAATGCTCAACAGTAATGAGATCAGGGACATATCATAAGCATAGTGTTAGTTCACTTAATGTGTTTGGGATAATTCACATTTTGGAACACAATATTGTTTAATTTCAACTGTCTAGCTGTTCAGTAGTGTTAAGTGAACCACTTATAGGTTGTCCTCCTTGTTTCAGTCTCATCCACTTTGAGGATGCGAATATTACCCTGGCAACAACAGAATGATGCTGCCATCGTGGACAGTCAGTCCAATGTATAAGATTTGAAAACCCATATCTTGATTGTTTCAGTTTATTTCTTGTTCTGCACTATCTCAGGTCATATTATTCAAAATTGCTCTATCTATCTATCTATCTATCTATCTATCTATCTATCTATCTATCTATCTATCTATCTATCTATCTATCTATCTGATGTTAGGCATCTAATCTAGATTGTTAGATACCAAATAGTCTACAACCAATAGGCAAGCATAAGAGCAAGTGAAGGTAAGCTTGTTATTCAGGAGCCATAAGAAAACAGAAACACGTGTCTCTGGTGAGTGAGGGAGTGAAGGCAGTGCTAATTGTACTGACAGACCTTTAGCCCCAGCTCGCTCACGGCCGGCGCACTGAGGAGTTCAGCTCGTCCAGCCTGACACCTGAGAGCTCTGCCTCAGCGACACGCTTCACTTTATCTCGGAACAAGGAGGACTCGCCTCGTTTCTTTCGCGGATATGCGCCGGAAAAGAGGGCACACCTCCAGGAGAGGGACATAAACTTCAGCCATTGTCAGCGTCTAAAATTAGCGAAGGCGCAGATCCACTGAAATATCTTCTCGAGGAAAAAAAAAAAAAAAGAAAAAAAAAAGGGGAAAAAAAAGAGGAATATATTTCATGGACAGCTCCAGATGACGAGAGCTCCTCCACTCAGGCGGCGGGTCGGGCTCAGCATCTACAAGGATCTCTGATGGAGAACGCTCCGCGGCGGAGGATAGGAGCTCATCTCCGGGCCGTGCTGCTCTTGATCTTTTGGACGATACTTCTCAGGGACGCGGACGGCCAGGAAACTTTTAATGACTTGACGGGGTTCAGTTTGAATCCGCCGTACTTCAACCTCGCAGAGGGCTCCAGAATATCTGCAACAGCAACCTGCGGCCAGGATGAAACTGGCGCACCGAGAGTTGATTTGTACTGTAAGCTTGTCGGAGGACCAATTCTGGGTCTCCCCACTCAAAATATACAGGTAAGGGAATAAAATAACTGCAGATCCACGTGTAGTGTAGTGTAATAAACACATTAATATTATGATTACTAGTATTAGGCTATTATTATTATTGCTCAATTCAAATTGTAAAGATAAGCATGGTAGCCTTTATTACACCCCAGGGAGCATTTGTAGCTTTTCCTTGCCCTGAACAACTTGTACAACTGCCAGAAATACTTTTACACAGTAGTTTCCCACATTTCCTAGAGGAAGTCTCTTTCAGCAGATCTCCAGCGTTCTCACAGGAATTCCACTCTTAGGAATTCCTGGTCCACATGAATAATACTCTCCATCTCATTTGTGAAGTTGATGTGTTGGCTTTTCCTGGGCCTTAAATGACAGAAAAAATAAAATGTGTTCTCAGGGTCAGTTTTGTGACTACTGCAACTCTTTGGATCCAAACAAAGCCCACCCGGTGACCAATGCAATTGACGGGACAGAGCGGTGGTGGCAGAGCCCGCCTCTCTCCAGGGGAATGGTCTACAATGAAGTAAATGTTACCCTGGACCTTGGGCAGGTAAGATTATCATGTGCACAATCATTTGTTTTTTTAGCTGTGTCCTGCTGTGTCTGGATAATAGCAGGGGTGGACAAGTCTACATGCCTGCTGACTGTTGAGCACTGTAGAAAATAGGACCTGCAGCATCTGCGCAAAGCAGCTTTACTTGCATCTATCCATCTGAATGGATATTTGCAGTGTTTTTGTTCCTGTTTCCCAGTTCCCTCTTTGTTTTATGCAGATTGACTCATTGTGTTTGTACTGCAGGTATTCCGTTGGGTGTTACATGATTATGTTTTCAGTCTGAGCTTCACCACCTCAGCAAGCAGTAATCATGCTTTGCGGCTGGATTCCTGCCAGGAATCAGACTCACGCCCCTTTGGCTGGAGAATTTGCCTCCATCACAACCCGTGTCTCTGACAGGAGGTTGGCTAGCAGCCCGTAAAACTGCCCCCTCACCCTTGCTTATTTGCTGTGAGGAAAGAAAGGATTGCTGTCTCTGGATTAGAAATCAGAAGCATGCAGAATCGGATTTCAGATGTGCAGGTGGACAAGGGAGCATTGACTGGTTTTGGATAAGCCGCAAAGGCGCCCCCTCTACACCTTTCCCCTCCCTGTGGACACTGTGTCTGACAATGGGTGCGGGCTTTTCTGTCTTCTGTTTTTAGCCAGCGTGAGCTGTGCTTAAACCCTGCACTGCTAAATATAGTGTGCCCTGACAAAAGGATGGACACATGCAGGGCCTTTAGAGATGTCTGACTTTAATACGTGGTAATGCTCAGTTTATTTGGGAGCAGGGAAAGCAACATTACTGCATTATAGTGTGCTAAGAAAAGAGTGTGACTACCTCCTGCACAACACTCACCTCATCATTGATCATAACCAAACAAAATATATAAATGCCACTTTTTAAATGCATTGAGCAAGAGTCATATTGTCACCTATTCTGTTATATTGTTCAAATGTGAGAAGAAAAAAATAATAATTGGTTAAAACATCAGACTTGGACAATATTTGTTAATGTCAAAGTTGATTTAAAGTAGGCAGGGTGTATCCTAATGTCTTAATGAACAGGCCTCTGAATTCTTCAGTGTCTTACCACATTTTTATTGTGTTGCAACCACAGGTGTCAATGTATTTTATTGGGATTTTACTGCATGTGCTACATTAGGGTCATTAGCATTATTCATCTTCCATTTAACCCTGACTGGTTTCACTGTACCCGTTGAAGAAGAACATCCCCACATTATCCCCACCACATGACACGAAAGGGATGGCATGTTCAGGGTGATGTACAGTGTTAGTTTTCCACCACATGCCACATATACTGTTTGCCATGTAATTAATTCTTGGTCTGTTCTTATGGCTTTCTTCCTTCAGTGGCTTTTTTGAAGCCACGCTTTTCCAAAAGACCAGATCAAATGTTCAGTTCATAGTTGTCTTGTTAATAGTCTTCCGCCTGAACTTTGAGTCGATTTTCACTTTCTAAGATTAATATTCTCCTCACTCCAACTTGTCAGTTCAGGTGGGCAGTGATGCCTTGCTGGGTTTGCAGTTTTGCTATACTTTCTACGTTTCTAGATGAAGATTTGAGCTGACTTCTATAATAAAGTAATACTAGACTTCACATTTTATACCTATCCCCTCTAATGTGTTCCTTGGTCTTCATGATGTGGTGCATTTATGGTTTCAACTGGACTTAATAAGATTAAACTATGTTCATATAATTATCTCCTTATAAGGTGATTTCTGGAGGCAGTTCATTACACTGGGTTTTATTTAGCGGTAGAGGAGTAAAACATGCTGAGCACTGATGCATTTATCAGATTTTAATTTGTAAACCATTTGGATAACCATGTTTAACTTTTACTTCAACTTCAAGATGATGTATGTGTTGGTATATCGCATATAATCCCACTAGAACACATTGGAGTCTACAGTTCTTTCTGACAAGACTTTGAATATTCAGTAATTTACCTGGAGGCTTAACTACCCTTCCCACTGGCTCACAGGTCATCTAAGAAAGCTGTCAAATGTCTGTTCTCTGTGGTTCTTTGATAGCTTTGTAGATTCCTTTGAAACCCACAGGATAAATGATGTGTTTAATGAAAATGTGTGGGCCAGACAGACCTGAATAGGTGCTGCGGTTTCCTTTCAAGACAAATGCAGGTGCCTGTTCAGCTGGTCTCTGTGTAGCTCCAAGCAAATATGTAAGATGGTGGTAGAGACCATGTTTATGTTCAAATGTATGTGGTTCAAAGAAAGGTGTTTTTTTTTTTTTTTTTTGACAATGTTATTTCCGGTTTCTTTGTTTCCAAATAGGTCGTTTGAAGCACATTCTGCCAAAATTACATATATAATCCAAATCTAAACTTAGGAATGTTTTTTTTCATAATGAATTTACACAACATATATTTGTTTGTGAGTAACCCTTGAATATTTCAGTTACGCTGGTAACTGAAATACTATTCAGGTGTGTACTCGCATCGCTGATCTTTATCATAGAACTTGTCCTGAGGTACCTCATGCAACTTCAAGCTCTTGCTTTAGGGAAAAAGGTTTGGACAGTTGCCTTGTAATAATTTGACAGGTATTAATGTTCTTACTTTTCTCTAACTGATATTTGTGCTCTGTAATGCTGCCTGCAGGTCTGAAATTCCTTTCATATTATGGAACATTTCATCTATGGCCTAACATAAAGTTTTCTGTTACCGAACCTTTGGAATACCAAATAAATGGCTAACTGTTGGTGATAAGAATTTTACAGCAATCTCATAATTTACATTTGAATGTATTTTTTCTGTTTTATTCCAGCACATTTAAGGGTTTGCATTTATTGTCAGCATCTGCTAAGCATAGCAAACACAATTGGCATAATTATTTGGTAACTCTACCACAGACTCATTTTTTAAAATGTGATTGGGAAAATGGTGGAAGCATAAGTGGATTTAGTTAGAAATGTTGGCATGTTGAATATAAAAATGTTAAATGTTACATTGCAAGGTTTCCCCCAGAAAATATGCTAAGCCCGGTGGTTGGGAGCTCGGGCACTCATTCATCCAGCGGCCCGCTCTGTTTTTGAGTTAAAAAATGTTTAAAGTTGACAGGAAATTTGAAAATATTCCTTGATAATTATGTGCTATTGAAAGATTGGAAAATTAATACCTGAACACCAACTATAAAGGCTTAAAAAATGCATACATTTTAAAAAGGCTTAAATAAATAAGCAATGTCAAATTTACAATAGGGCTGCACAGTGGCGCAGTGGGTAGCACTGTTGCCTTGCAGCAAGAAGGTCCTGGGTTCGATTCCCGGCCCGGGGTCTTTCTGCACGGAGTTTGCATGTTCTCCCTGTGCATGCGTGGGTTCTCTCCGGGTTCTCCGGCTTCCTCCCACAGTCCAAAAACATGACTGTCAGGTTAATTGGCCTTCCCAAATTCTCCCTAGGTGTGAGTGTGTGTGTGCATGGTTGTTTGTCCTGTTTGTCTCTCTGTGTTGCCCTGCGACAGACTGGCGACCTGTCCAGGGTGTACCCCGCCTCTCGCCCGGAACGCAGCTGGAGATAGGCACCAGCACCTCCCGACCCCGTTAGGGAGAAGGGTGACGGAAAATGGATGGATGGATGGATGGAAATTTACAATATCTCGGGGTGAAATATGGTCACATGAGAAGCTAAAAAGACAAAAGCAAATGTCCAAAGCAAATACTCAGTGTAAGACAAACAACTCTGTCAAGTATCAATTGAATTTAGTGCTAAATGTTTTGAGCTGCTCTGCTAAACACCACTGTAAAGAAAAATCTGCTTTCACTCAGAATATATATACTATGTTTGCTTCTGGCTTTCTTAACTGGTTGTCAGATAAAATTTAGTAAATTATTATTTGCATGTAAATATGAACAAATTGACTGTGGTGTAAAATTAATCAGCACCATAAAGATGAGTTGTTCAAGCCCATTGATCTTTGTGTCATCAGTAACTGGGGATAATAATTCAAGAACTCACAGCACAAACTGTATTGGATGATAGTAAACCAATCTGGGAATGACAAATTGGTTTAAGCATGCTAAGTACAACTTTGAAAACAAAGTCATTGACTAGGATAACTACCATTAGCTTTAAAAGTTACAACAATGTACATTTGTGCTTTTTGTCCTTTCATACACTGCAGGAACATTTTTATAGTCAGATTAACTCTGTGTGAGAAAGATAGTTATTTTTTATTAATACCACTAAGAATTATATGTGGGGCAGCCATATTGGATTATTTAGATTGGGCTGGTGAGAAAATATTGACTTTCACATGTTCTTACCTAAACAATTTTTCCAACTATGAACTTGGAAATTTCTACTTTTGAGTAAAAACAGAACACATAAATATTCTGTATCCATCAACCAAAATGTGTGCACTGATAGCATTTGGAATATGTGGTTTTCACTATGGAGGTACTTGTTAAAAAAAAAAAAAAAAAAAAGCTAGACAAAACTGGGTAAAACCATTTTTGCATTTTTGATTTACAAAGCTACATATAAAAGTAAAATGTCTCCAAAAAAATAATATGAACTTTTCAAAAACCAGCTTAGGATATTTTTCTGTGCCTCAGTAAGTTCCTCCTGTGACCGGATCCATCCTTTAACTTCCTTCAATTTGAATGCTTCTTTATAAATGCCAATGTGAGCATGCAAGCTGCTCCCTGTTTGTGCCTGCTTGCCCTTTGACCTATGACCCATGACAAATCCCTTCTTCAATCTGGAAGTGACCTCTGTGGTCCTCAGTCTGCACATTGTAGAGGAAATTGCAGCAACTTATCAAACTTTATTGAAAAGTATTGTGGAGGTATGTTGGGCAGCTTCTGAAAAGCTAACATTTCTACTTTTCTTACTACTACTGAGTGTACATGCACATAACACACATGTGTACATGTGTTTTATCTGGCACAGAGATAAAGAGTTTAGATTTCTGTCTTCTTCCTCTGACCTAAAAAGATTTTTTTTTCCCCTTTCATTTAAAAAGCCCCATCCAGAAAAAAGTTCACAAATAGCAGGATTCATTTCGGATATCTATTTCTCACATCTAAAGACGGTTAACAGATATCTGTGCACCATTTAATAAGTTCATTGCACAGGCATCAAACTGCCTGGTCCTTTTCCTGGAAAATTTAGCACTTGTTAAACTATTTACAGGGCACAGTAGGTAAGCCATTGTTCTACAAAACATTTACACCCTGTTTCAGACTGCCAGTCACTCTCTCAGTTTTTTTTTTTTTTATTCTTGGGAATGTATTTTAGGAGCCATGACCACACGTGCTTATCTGCCTGAGTGAACCCAGAGTAGACCATGTGAGTCAAACATACCAGGGCTCGCTGCTGTGTGTCTACTTTTTGATGAGTTTAAACTGACTGGTTTCACTGAATGAACGCAAAAGACTGACTAAAAATGTAGTATTGAAACTTGTTGATTCAGGTTCATTGGGTTCTACTGGTGTTTCATTTTGAAGGTAAAAGATTAACATTATTTTGAAGTTCACTGTGACCATTTATTGGCTCTAAATTTTGGCTAGATTCCAAAATATAATTTCTTATTATGATTTGCTAATTAGTTGCTATAGAAATCGAACCAATGTTACAGGACACTGATTCGACTGTAGAGGAAGAAAATATTGTAAAATCTCTGACTTGATTGTGTTATAAACTTTGAGGGGAATTCTGACATCCAGGTTAGTCTAACAAATTTGGCTCTTTTCACAACTCTGCAATCTCCACGACACAAAGCTTTCAAAAACTCAATTTTCGAGACATTCCCCAGGAACCTAATCCTCTCTCTCAGGGTTGCACCTCCCACCAAATTTGGTGTGAATGTTTTATTTGCGGCTGTCGCCCCCTTTTGTGCTTAGAATCCTCCAAGGCAGGTTTTGTGTGACAACCTTTCTGTGCTCTCTTGCTGTCACAAAGCTTTGGTTCTCATAAAGCCTCATTGAAAATGACCTGGCCCTCTCTTTTCACAGGATAAATGGGTAGAAATAGAAAGGTGGTGTAATTTTGTAGGGATAACGTGGCAGAACAAAAAACAATTATGAACACATACAAGCAGGGTAAAAAGATGACATTATTTGCGTCACTTCCAAAGTTGTAAGTATTAGAAAACAGTGCTAGTTTTGTTGTAACAAAGATAGCTAAAACAAAGAAGACACAACAATAATTATATTAACAATATTTATTGAAATATTATTATTTTTTATAATAATAATAAAAAATAATCAAATTGAGTGGGCCTTTCAATAAGAATGAGGTCCTGATGTGTTGTGTGCATATGCTATTATTACAACTGCAATAACATTCTGGTTTTCCAATGTGATATTTCTCATTTTTAAATGGCATCAGTAAATGTGTGCTTCAAGCTTTATGAGACAAGATGCTCTACGTTCCCTGACCCACAGCTTACTGGCGTCAGCATCGCTAAGCAGGAAACAATGGGTGACGTACAATTTCAGCACAATCATTAGTGTTTGCACCATTTGAGTGGTTGTTTTTACTGAAATGCCCAGTAACAGTAGCAAATCCAAAAATATGTATATTTCCTGTAGTTGGCATAGAACAGTGCACTGGAATTCACTTGAAGGTCCAGACTACCTACCTACCTACTTGAGCCAAAAGCATGAGAGCATGAGCCAAAAGCAAAGTGATTTACAGTCGAAAATCCAGTCAGTCTTGCCATAGACATGTGATTTGTTGCAAGGATTTGCAGGTACAGTGCAGCTGGCTCAGCCCAGAGACCAATTTGGCTGTTAGACATATTGTTGCAGTGACGATTGAGGTGATGTAAGTGACTGTGTTTAGTGGGGCAGCCTGAAGGGGAGGGCGAGTCAACGCAGTAAATATTTACTGCTCCCCCTGCACAGCCACAGGGTGCGTTTACCATTTGCAGCCTGTACTGAAGAGCGCCTCACGTTTGTCTGTTGGACTGAGGCTCCACCTAAATCTGGAGCTGTGGTGTGGAAAAGTTTGTGGAGGTTAATGTGCCTTTTCAAGGCCTTTGCCATCAATTGGTACATGGCCATGCTAATCAGTGGTCACAGATCTACTGACGCAGTCATTGATGCAATGGGAAATGTTAGGAGAACAGCCATTTTCCTAGACCTATTTGACAAAGGTGTATCTTAAATAGCACACCCTTATCAAGCTGTAAGCTTAGGTAACTTGAAAATAATGTATTTCACATATTAAAGAACTTAAAGAGAATTTTGCTAAATTTATTTATTGCAGTTATTGACAGGTGTCAATAACTGCAATAAATGCAGTTATTGACACCTGTTTTACATATTAATTTGCTTGGCTTTATAAACATCACCCCATTTACTTACAAAGTATTTAGCACAAAGGAACAATGAAGTGCAAGTTCTTGAGCAGCTGCAGGCTAAAGCTTTTAAAAGAAAAGTGCAAACAAGTAGAAACATGAGTGATCATTATGTCTGTAACACCTACATGCATTTCTCTTGTGACTTTTAGCCAACTGTTCGGCTGTTACCGCATAAATTCTGTCATGGAGACAGAGAAAATATACTAGACACCCGCCCCCCTCCTTCTCCCGACTTTGCCCCACCTGTTCTAGGCAGACAAACAGTTGTACATTGCATTGTTGCAAAGTTGGGGGGTGTGGGGTAGAGGCCACGGAGTGGGGGGTATGTTGGGGGTGCCTCCACTCCACCCCACCACAGAATGTTCTGTCTGCAAGACTGATTCACTGCAGCAGAAATTGATGCCATTTCTCCTTTTATACAAGCTCTCTGATGTCTCATCAAGCGAGTTGAGGCTTTCTCACATTCTATTTTCAGCTGTAGTTTTACTACACTCTTGGAGCTGAATGACTCCTTGGTTTAATTGGATTTGCCAGCAAGGAAATTACACATCTTGATTTTTCTCTTTACTTTATTATTATCATTATTATTATTTTTTTGCTGTTTTAAAAATTGTATATTGAAAATTGCAGACTACCATTATAACCCTTACAGGAGAGTTTTAAATAACCATAATAAACCATAATGTGCCGAAAGAATGTGTGGCTGCTTATTGTTAACATGGAAAAAAGGTGGAGTGAAAATGTTTACAATTAAGATCATCGACGCAGAAAATGTGTGATGTGCAAGTTAAATCAGCTATGAAAACAGTCTCTAAATTGGAAGCACATTTGCTTAAGGGTTTTGAGAAAAACTGGACTTTTAAATTGAAAGAAAAATTCAACTAAAAATTAAAAGACGAGAATGCATTGCAATCTATGCACTAGTTACTAAACATCGCTTGAGCATGAAATAAATAGCCAGCACTGAGTGTCACATTTATTGTTTGTGATATAAAGCATGTGATGTTATCTGCAGATATTGTTAAATCAATAACTGCTCTTTCTAAACATTTCCTTGGCATGTTTAACCACAAAGATTAGCTTCATCTGCAACTGTTTCTTCTTGGTGTTTGAGCCAAATGACTGAGAGAATGCCTGCTGCCTGATTATAAATCAGCCTTTTAACTTCCATCACATGTTTAGCATTAGCCAGAAGAGATTTTTTTTAGGACCAAACAACATACAGACTGTTAAGAGTTGGAGTGTTGTGTCTTGCAGAAACACTGAATGACTTGGTGACATAAAGCAAATAAAAAAACAAAAAACAAAAAAGAACCCACCCCAACACACATCAGTGGACATCAGAGTAACATTGCTGGTCAGAACCAAAACTAAAATTTCAACATGTATCTCAATGTTGCAAGAATTTTACTGTTTTGAATCATAGATTTTTTTTTGCCTGTGCTAAACATTGGACTCACTACATACTAGCCTTGCGTTGATGTCTGAAGCATTAAAATGACCAGAATTTGTTTGCTGTTTTTTTTCTAATGTATATCAGAAATTGTTTTAAGCATTTTGTTTTCTACTTTAAATCAATCTTATCTACAGAGCCAGTGTTGCCAGATTTGATAGGTTTTCACCTAACTGGGCTTCTTTGGAACATGTCAAACTGGAAAATACAGCTATAGCTGAGCTGGATAAATTTGTACTGCTTTTTGTTTGGTATTCATAGGATTCCATCAGAAGTTGCTATGGCTTCGTACTCATTTATTACTCATTTTATTATTATTTGTTAGCTATTCAAGCTTCTCAGGAAACATTTTTCATAGTGTCTTATTTACTAGATAAATCACCATATAAATCTTCCCTTCATTAATTTAAATTTGAACTAGACCCCTTGCTTTGTTGTGTCAAAACCCAATTTTGGATTTCCAAATTGAACATCATCACTTTTCACAGTCGGATTTTGTCGCTTGGACATTTGACATATTTTCCCGTTACAGTCATGGAAATTAAAACAACCTGTAAACTGCAACCATGAACAAAAATGAAAGGAAAAACTTAAAATGCCAAATAAACGTTCAAAAATGTTGAAAAATATGTCAAATCTTAATGAAAAAATACATTGTCCTCAAACACAAAAACCTGAACTGCAGTATATTGAATGTCTTACAATTACAACAAAGTCATCAGAGGTATTGACATGCAACATAAACATATTGTATGTCAAAACACTGAAGTTCAATTTATTTTAATCTATGTATACATATTTGCTAATTGCATTTGATGCCAACAGCTTTTTTGCATTTATTCAAGTCTTTATTTGTGGATTAAAAAATCTCAAAAAAGATAAAACAAGATAAAAATAAATCCCTGGATTAAGAAAGAGCATTCTTGATTCTTTCTCAAAAAGACATGGGGACGGGTTTATTAATCTTGGGACAAAATACTTTTTCATCATCAGATAATTAGAGAAATGATCGTTGTTTCCTTAGGCACTGCAGTGAAAGTAGGCACAAGTACTTAGTGCATCCTCTTAGGAGCATTCTGGAAGCTCTCTGAGTTAGTAATTTTTTTCCATGCCTGGTCTGCTCTGTTTAGAGCTACAGGAGGCTTAGAGCCTGTCCTGCGGGTCATGGTTCATGACATTGGGTGCACCCTGGACAGGTCACCCATCAATCACAAGATCAACATAAGGACACACAAGAGAAACAGCCATACACCCACGTACTCACTTGGAATCATCAGTCAAACTAATTCACACAACTTTGGTTGTGGAGAGGAGAGGAAAGGAAACCAGCACAAAAAACTCCCAATGATGCAGAGGAACATGCTTTAACCGGAGACATGTAAGGTAACAGTCTTAACCAAACAATAAATAAATAAATAAATGCAAACATCTGCTTAGGTTTTGTAGCTTAAGATTATTAGAACAGGGGTTTTAAATTTGTAGGAGAGCTAAATCCTACTCAGAGGTAATTCTCCTGCCCAACTGAGTTATTGCTGTTAGGGATAAGGTTAGGGCAACCCTAACCCTGTAAACGGTTTGCTGTTGCTATACTTGATGTTCCATGCATACATGTTTACCTGAAGATGTGGAGTTTACCTGGTTTAGATTAGTTATAGGAGCCCATGGTGAATGAACAGGCAAAACAATATACTTCATTTAAATTAGAAACATTTATTTAAGATATACAGTACATGAATAAATAAACAAATAAAAAAATAAATAAATAAATAATTGATTTTAGCTGAGACATACAGACGGCATGCTTATTTTATTGGTGCTTAGTATTAATTGAGTATAATCTAAACACCACAGCTTGTCCAAATTTTGTTGCTATGTCCATTCCTTCATGTCCATATGACTCTACTATGGTGTTTGCAAACAATGTCTTGCCTGTGTATGTTAAACGTTTTCCTGTTTCCTCCCACACTTCAACATGTATGGTAGGTTAATTGGTGACTCTTAATTGACCCTGGGAGGGAATGTGAGTGTATTTAGTTGTTTTGTCTCATGTGCTTTTGTGTTGCCTTTATAATCAACCAGCGTCCATGATGAGCCCCCCCACCACCATCTTTTGCTCATTGACTGCTGGGATAGTTCCCCTGGCCCAGTGACCCTGTATGAGACAAAGCAGTTACAGATAACAGACGAATGGATGTGTTGTTTTGTGTACATAATGTCTCATGGTGCAATCAAAGGTTAGGTCACAGTCTTCCTGGCAGTACCTCTGATGACTTTGTTGTAATTGTTATGACTATTTTGCTATCTGTGACACTGAGAATTTTTGCTACAAACCATATCTGACTGAATGCAGTTTGTGTTGTTTTTATCTCTTGTGCTTTTCTGATGTGAAAAGGTCATGCTTGAATAAACATGTTAAAATTATCCAGCATGGTCAACTTTTGTCTAGACGTGTAATCCAGGACAGAGGCAAAGTTGTCCCAAACAACTAAAAACAGATAACATTTTGCTTTTGAGTTGTTGTGTTACACAATAAAAACATTTGTTTGGAGAAGAACAAAGAACGATTTCTACTTTTTGCTGGAAAACAATGGAGGAAAAAGTTAAAATGACATGTTGGTATTTATATTTTTACTGTTTGAATGAAAAGCAATTACTTGTAGGGAAGTTTTTTGGTTTTTTTTACCAAGATTATAATAATTTCTTCAAAGTTTTTAACACTATGTCCTGGTTTTGTTTTCATAACTTGGGGATTAATTAATTTTTTCTCTTGTGTGAGCAAGAAAATAAAAAGCTTTTGATATTAGACAAAAGCTAATAACAAAAGTTTATGTTATTAGGCCTTTTCATAATAGAGTAAAAACTAGTTGTTGTATAAACTATTGTCTTAACAAAGGATTTAAAAAATTCCTATTTGGATTATGTTATAGCTGATAATTTTGTTCAAAATAAATGGATTACAAAATCATTCATATCATTTTAACCTTTATTTTCTCATGTCATTTTCATAAACTTCACTATTTTTAGTGATATTTCTGTATAATAGATCAACATATTTAGCCTCCTGTACCTAAGCATTACAGCTTTAATTACAGCTGGCAAATCTTTTGTGGTATGTCTTTCCCAGCTTGTATACTTAGACACTGAAATTTTTGTTATTTTTTCTTTTCAGAGGCAGTCAAGCTCAGTCAGCTTGGATCAGGGGTTGGGTTTACAAAATTTATTCCGTATTTGACTGTTTTTTTTATTAAATGGTGAAAATATCTGAAGGCCATATGTCACTTTCACAAATTATAGATTCGGTTTGTGGTAAACCATAAATTGAACTTATTGTAGTATTTGTTTAACGAAGGTGTTGCTTTTACCACTCTGCTATTAAGAGAGGAATGTACAACTAAGAGCCAGATTTCTTAGTTGTACAATTAACAGCTTGTCCACCTGGGCTGCAGATCAGTGCAGGTCCTCCATTACCATGGGCTTTTGACTGCTTCACTGATTAATACACAAAAGATTAAATTAGGCACAGGCACAAGCCATTTATCTAATCAGGGGATATCTGTGGGCAGTTGAGTTCACTGCATTTTCCCTTCATTTCATTCGGTGGTGTCATTGTAAAAGGGGCTGAATACAAATTAATGAGGCAGAAATGACTGGATCTAAGTAAGTAAGACAAAGGTAATGCAAGGTCTCGTTTAGATTCAGCTTTTCCTTTACTCCTCTAATAAGTTAGGAAGAAGCTGGAGGTCATATGACTTGTCAAATTTGACACATCATTCGGACTGAATATCTGTCAGAAGTTAATTTTCTGCTTTATATTTGACGATTTATATATGGAGAAAATGTTGAGGGTTAGCTGAGTTATTGAGTGATGCATGTGTGCGTGTTATGTATCAAATTTAAATTTCACTTTGCTATGAATGAAATGTGGAAGAAAAATTTTAATGTAGAGTTTAAAAATTGGTGTTTGGTCTTGTGGGACATTGATGGCTCTCTTGTTCTTATTTGTTAACATGCAAGGAGAAGTCTTCAGTCCCCTTAAATCAAATAATGTGGCACACCAAGGTCAGGAATTTAAGAAGCATGACTAAAGGCAAGGAAGGCCATCTACGGCTGGCACAGCTAACCCCCTTGACCTTTTTTCATGCTAAACCTCTTTGTGCAACAGTCACAGCCAAAGCTGCTGTGGATGCTGGGTAAACGGGGGCTCTGCTCAAGTGTTTTCCAAGTCTATTAGCCACAAACTTGTCAGTGTGTTTAAAGTCTTGTATGACAATGGAATCCTCCATTGAGGGTGCATGGCATGTCATCACAATATTTCAAGGCCCTCCTCTCCAAATGTGCTGGACATAGTTCAGGAGTGTGTGTTTAGATTGGCAGGATGCAGTTGGAGAGAAAGCAAGGCCGTGCCAGGACATGCTCCAGGGATCGTCCTTCCAAGATCCCTGGATACATACTAGTCCTATGTATCCTGATAAAGGAGTAGTATAAATGTTATTTGCAGAATATAGTATATAAATGTTTTAGCTTTAGAAAATAGGAGCACATTTAACACAAAACGTCAGATCTCTTATGATTAAAATGAAGACTGTCCTCATCTATAAAGACCATAATTGTTAGAGTTTTTCACAATAAGGTCCAGCATCTCCCATCTCTGGGGTTCCAAGACTCCACTCTGGGTCACTGCCTTGTCAGAAGGTTTGTAGGGGCCAGCTAATCAAATATCACTTGGCTTACGTATGTTTAACCAACAAAAGAAATAAAACATACAGGATTCTGACCCTCGAGGACTGACTTTGGACACCGCAGGAACTTAAAGTTAAATTTGTTTCGTCAGCTTTTTATATCCTCGGAGTTCATACGTGTTTCCTTCACAGATGATCTTTGCAGTTAAAGTTCCATATGTTCTGTTTTGTTCATGTGAATGAGTGGCCACACACTGGCTCTACATTTTACTGATCGAAAGATTTGTGGACAAAAAAACAATTTGTTTTGAGCAGTAGAGTTGTAGGGCTTTCTGTTTTAGAGTGTCTGACCTGAAAAGTCAGAAAAAAAAACAGTTTTAAACCATCAACCTCTTTGAAGAACAATAGGAAATCTAATTAAGATTTATTTATTTATGATTTCAACTTTTTCTTTCAGTAAAAGATACCTTGGCGCTCCATGTATTCTCAGTATGAGGGATTTGTTGGAGAGTTAAGGTCTCAGTTTCTTAGATAGAAACCTTTTATAACCAATTTGGACAATACACGAAACTTGGATACATTTTTTAATAACTAGGATCAAATCAAGTCTGACTTGACAAATGTGCTTCTGGAAGACTGGCCATAAATTCCTATAAACACAGCCCTAAAGCTTTTGGCAAGCCTTCCCAGAAGAGTTGAAACTGCTACAGTTGTAAAGCTGTAACAGACCCCTGCTTCTGGGCCAGCATCATGTTAAAATCCATGGATTAAAACTAGGCTGCCACTCAGATTCATATGTGTGTGTAGGCAGATGACGCAATACTTTAAATATAAAACATATATGTTTTCTACCACACAACGTTCCACAAAGCGTGTTCTGGAATGAGTCTTCCAACATATATGGCTACATAAAGAAACAAACAAGTTCAACCAGCTAAGTCATCAAAGTGCTGTACATTTTTAAGTGGCTTAAAAGATCTATTTTCGTCATCTCCTTTACAGCAACAAGTGTCGTGAAAAGTTTTCAATCCTGTGCTGCTGTCAGTGATGGGCTTCTGGAAGCAGTGCCAGGCTTTGTTTTGGGGTCATTAGACCAGAGGGGGAATGTGTTGCTATGTTTGGAATTTTGAGATGGGTCTGCATGCCAGCCACCACGTCTCTTGCCACCCCTACCCCTTTGCTACCCACCTTGTCTCTCTGCCCTCCTCCATCCTACTACCACCAAGCCCTCTCTTCGTGTCATCACAGCTCTTGTGAATTAAACTTCCTTTCGGTCCACAGCAAAATAGACAAACCCATAGTAGGTCACTTTCTTCTATTATTAGACAACTTCTCGTGTGTGCCATTCAGGTCTTTTTTTAGTTATCTGCACATCCTGTTGCACGTGGGTGGAAATGTTCCCTGATTAATTTAAAAACACATGCCATTCAGACATCAGATTCAAAGAAGGCTTCAAGACTGATAAAGGTCTGCTCCTGATTTGGAACCGGATGATTTACTTTGTAAGAGCTAGAGTTCACATTGTGATGATAAATATGGACACCCAGTTTAGCAGTTGATCCCTGAACTTGCTCACAATGCAACAGTCAAACAGAAGCTTAAGTTTGAGGCCTTCACTTCCAGGATTGGGAGAGAAATTCATCCAGAATTGTGGGTAATTTTGAAAGAGTAAATGACTCCTCAGCCGAGGCTTTGGGGTGCTTTTCTTTTTCTTTGAAGTCTTAACCCAACTCCTTGCCTCATGCAAGGAGAGATGGATACTTGAATATTTCAAATGCCCGCTGGGCTTTTCATTCTGGCGCTGAGGGATGCTTGACGAGTGTGGGCCTGCCTTCATCCTTGTCAAAAGAGACAGGCTGTAGAAATGTCTGTTATTAAGATAGAGCACTACATTTTACCTACAGCCTTTCAATTCATCAACTGAAAACCGAGCATGCATTCTCACAACACCCTGTTTCAACACCAAGCTATGCACGAGTTAAGACAATCTGCTTCTCAGGCTTACAGAACGTAACAGGGGCGTGGTCAGGTGAAGGTAAGGCTTTCTGTTGACACTGTGGATGTCACATGGCAGGTAATGCCAAATCCCAGAAGATCAAACAAAATGCACTGCCATACAATGGCCAATCAACCTTAAGCCAATCCCTTTCAGTGCTTGATAACAATACTGATGAAATGCAAAGGAAATGCACTTCAGAGAGCATAAGGAGTCAGATAGAAACAAAAGCTGACTCCCCCTCTTCTGCCCTTGTATGGGCTCTATATTTTGATGGGGGTTGAGATAAAGACTTCAGAGAACAAACTCGAATCAGGTGGGCTTAGCTAATGTCTTTTCACTAGCATGGTTGCACCTGCAGAAGTTGCATTCACTCCATGCTAATAAGTGCTCCTTCCTGTAAGCCAATCTCTGGCTGAATGCTAAAGGTAAACAACGTTCTCAAGACCGGAAACTGTTTCAGTTCAAGCTTTTATTTGTACATTTGTTGTTTAAGAAGTTAAAAGAACTATGACTAATTTGTACCAGGACTTCTTGTTTTCCTTCCAAGAACGGAAATAAGAATACTGGTAGAGCCCAAAGCCAAGCCTTTCCTCTGCAGAGTCACTGCAACTCAGGAAACTGGAGGCTTTTGCCAAAATCCGCTCTGAGTAGTGAACAGTGAGTGCCTTTTGTTTAGACGCCTCTTTGTGCTCTGATTTTCAGCTCTTCCATGTGGCATACGTCCTAATCAAGTTTGCTAATTCACCTCGTCCTGACCTGTGGGTGCTGGAGCGCTCTGTGGACAATGGGAGAAAATTCACCCCTTGGCAGTACTTTGCTCGTAAGTGTAAATCCCTGTGTTTAAAAAATGGTTTTCTGCAATGTAAGTTGACTAAAAGAATATTTACTCACTTTCACTTCCTCTCTGTAAAAGGTTTTCTTTTTAAATCAACAGAAGAAAAACTGGTCATAAGTTTGCATCAAAGACACACAGTGATTTTGTGTGGATTGGATGTTTTTCTTGTTGGTATTTTAATATGTTACAAAGGCAAGAGCAAAAGTGTTACAAATATTATAAAGTCATCAAGTGATGCAGTACAGCCAAACCCCATGATTATAAAAGCCAAAATGAGGGCTGTTATCTTAATAATGCCCAGATTTTTCTTGCAGTGACAAGTTAAACTGTCTGCCATGAAAAAAAATATTGTGAAGATGGATATATGTGTGATTAGGGGTGTAGGCTTAATCTATGCACACTGATTATCTGCTTAAGATGATTTAAGACAGGAAGTGTTTGTCATTGTTTCCCTTACTTTGTGCGCTTGTATGTGTGGTCTACGTCATTTCATCATTGTGCATTAATAAACCAGTCCACATAACACTAATCAAATTATATTAAGCTCCAGTTATTTTTCAGAGTTATAAAAGGTTTGTTTGGTTGGAATAAGAGGTAAGAAATCCTCAAAACACAATAGTCAATGTGGTTTTTTATTCCCTTACTAAGACCTTTTCTTAGTGGACTAGTATACAGGACTTAAGCTTGGCTCTAAAGTGAGACATTGGTTAGTGCTAAGTGTTTACTGATAACAAGTTCAGTAAAGACTTAGGCCCAAAGGGGCAATAGTTAATAAAGGGATGCCTTGATCAGGATTTTGTTTTTTTGCTCAATGCTGATCTTAGTTATTTAGAAATATGTAGCTACCTTTACAGAGTCTCAGTCCAATACTTCATTAAGTAAGATTGGATTGAAAAATTGTATTTACCTATATGAAGTTCTGGAGACTGCATCTATTTTTCTTGACAGGTAGTTTGTCTCAGTTGAGGTTTCAGACTCGATGAGTACAGCTGCTGCCTGGAATGAACCTGATATTTTTATGTAGAGAGGTTTGCTGAAGTGACGATACCGTGGTAGAGTTTTGTTTTTATGTGACTCTTTGATAATTCTACGCAACATATTTCAGTGCTGTTCCAGTTACTCAAGCATGGACAAAACTGAGAAAAACATTGCTCCTGGTTTACGAACTTATTGTGCTGCTTTGAGTTAAAATGAATCAACCCGAGGCAGGACAGCTGTGTATAAGGAGTGGGCAGAAAGAAATTACATGACACAGTTAGAATGCGAGTAGAGATCAGTGCTGTTCATTCTTGGTTTGTGGTTGCTGTTTGTGAGCTCTGCTCAGGAGATTTTTATACTTGGCGGTCAGAGTAAGAGACAGTGACAGAACAAACAAATATGCAGAAAAAAGAAGACCAACGGTGTCCTCTTTTTTGACACCTGTCATGGTAACAGGTGTCATGCCTGTTACCATAACACCAAGAGATCAAATATGTATGGGATTCCTAACAATGAGTTAATTGGGAATCCCAGACTTGCTGGCTTGAATTTGACAGTGCTGCTGCATTTCTAGCAACTCTTCTAACGTAAACCTTGTATGTCAAGGTTTCCCTTATGAAGGGAAAATAGCCATAGAAATAAATAATGCATATGTGGAGGAATCTTCTACAGTTTTAGCTTTAAATCTAACAAAAATGTTGTTCACAACTCTATTTGCTTACTTTGCAACTTGGTATTATGAATTATAATATTTCTCTGTGCTATCACAAAGAGACTTTTTTAGGTTTTCACTCTCAGCCTTTCACTTTGAGTGCACTCGATGTAAATTTCTGTAAATTTATGGCCTATTCTGAGCTCAGCAATGTTTTACTTCAAATGATTTATTCCCTATTAAACTACATTATCTCAGACATTCCTGAGATTTTGTACAGTAATACTTAAAATATTCATACTGCTGAAAAAGGTTTGGCAGAATACAAGTTAATTCCAATTAAATTCCCAACAAATTAAAATTAAGCTCTACCTTCGTGCTTATTATTCTTAATATGCAGCTTATTTGTACAAGCTCTTGTTAGTTTAATCTCACATAGAAGATAAAAGTTGTTTAACATCCATGAAAAAATGTGTGGCGAAGACTAAATGGGCAAAATATTGTAAAAATGATCTTATTCGAAAGAGGTGCAGGAAACCCATAGCTTCCTTCTTTCCTGTTTCATTCTGCTGGATTCTAAGACTTTGTATAACCAGAATGTGCTTCCTCCAACAGATTCTGAGTCTCTTTTCAAGTTGTACTGACACAAAAAAATACCATACACATTGATATTCTTCTACATGTCAACAGAGTACAATCTTTTAGATTTCACTTTTCTGACTTTCTTATATCGTAATTTCAGATAGAGATACTTATTTCAAGGACATTGAACACTGAACACTTAGCTTATGTCAGAATGTATTCATTTCTGCTAATTAAACACCTTTGAAGTATTTGGTATTCTGCTACAATTGTGATTTATGAAAAATTTCAATAATTTAACCATAACATTTTGATTTTTTTTTTCTTCACCTCACTAGATTCAAAACGGGAGTGTATTGAAAAATTTGGAAAACAACCCAATGGTCGTATTTTTAATGATGATGACCAGATCTGCACCACAGAGTATTCACGAATCATACCTTTGGAGAATGGAGAGGTGAAATATGAAATATTCTGGCAACAAATGCCAGACAAGTTTAAACAACAATTCACTTAAAATAAACGCTGTACTTTCCAGATTGTGGTTTCTCTGATAAATGGCCGTCCGGGTTCCAAAAACTTCACATACTCACCAGTGCTCCGTGACTTCACAAAGGCCACAAACATTCGCTTGCGCTTTCTTCGCACCAGCACTCTCCTGGGGCACCTGATCTCCAAAGCCCAGAGAGACCCCACCGTCACACGCAGGGTATGACACAAACCATACAACCTGACACTAATGTGTCATCCCTTAGTTTCCCTTTTAGACAAAGTTTAGTTTTGTACCTCCTGCCTGCCAGCTTCCTTTTTGCTGACACAGTCACACTCCTCTGTTGACCCATTAGGGTTTGTGGAGAACTAAGTCTGGGTGAGTGTGACAAGTCATCTTTGGAATGTTTTTTTGAGAGGGACAGGTTTGGAAAGTTCTTTCAGTCTGCAAGTGTGAGATATAGCACTTCTGGTTAAAGCTCAGCATAGCAGGCTATTAAAAGAAGCAGAGTATAAATTTTAAGTGGCTGGTACAGAACACTAAGATGAAATTTCTTAAAGACTTGTCATGTTAGGGAAAATATATTTTTGCTTTAATCCATTGGAAATATTAAGTCAGTTCATCCCATGAATTCCTGAGCTGTTCAAATTTGTCAAATGTGACAGATCTACTTGTTTGTGGTGGTGCTGACATTTCTTTGTTTGCTGATAGTATTTTTATAGTATTAAAGACATCAGCATCGGTGGACGCTGTGTTTGCCATGGCCATGCCCAGGTCTGTGGTGTTGGTAGGAATCTGGAGAACCCGACCAGGTCTGTAAAACTCTCAAACTTCAGCCTTGTTGCTCATTTTATGGGGGTGAAATTATTTTTTTTTACTTCTCATTTTTTACATTTTAAGCTGTTTTATTTACATATTTTATATCTGTTAATGTCAAATGTTAATTTAAATATTATGTTTATTTGCAAACATAGCTTATTTGTCAATATGGACTATGGTTTCTGCTGTTTAAAACCAAACCTGTTGGATGGAGTTTTTCTGAAAACAAAGGAGCATAGACCACAGTCACAATAGGCAAATCTCATCTTTCAAATCTTTTAATGGTGCAATTAAGAAAAATGATTTATGGCAGCAGAAAAAAAAGAACCTTTACTCCTTTCATAGTGAAGTTCAATGTGGAGACTTTGTGTCATCATAAAGTAGTGTGGGAGGGGATCCCACATGTGGAACACATAAATCTGTGAGATAATTAGGAAGGAATGTTTCTTACTGCAGAATAATCAAAGAGAAAATGTTGCACAATCAGGGAGTCTGAGAATGGAGAGATCCTACCATGAAAAATGCAGTGAAAACAAAGATTCTACTTCTATAGATGATCATTGTAGGTAAAATGCTGCTCTATCATTTCACCATGTTGCCAAAAAGCAACCACTCATTAACTCAATGTATTCCTATTCATTTTTTTGATTTAGAGAAATAATTGCTCTTTAGTGAACATGAGAAATTTTCAGACAACATATCATCAATCATAAATGATTATGTCTTCCCAGTATGACATAAGATATTTTTTGTTCTGCAAACTCAAAAAAGTTTGAATTTTTAGATAACTTAACACGGTTGTCATAACTTCATGGGGATAATGTGTCAGTGATATACAGCTTAAACTGTTGTTCTCAATGTACCGCCGTCTCGTCCTCTTTCTTTAGACTCCAGTGCGAGTGCCTACACAACACCTGCGGCGAGTCATGTGACCGCTGCTGCCCAGGCTTTAACCAGAAGCCGTGGCGTGCTGCAACTGTTGACAGCCCCAACGATTGTCAGCGTGAGTGTTATTTTGTGCAGTACTTTATCCGACATGTAATGCATATCTCACTCTGCTCCTCCCTGTACTGCTGGCTCTTGAATTACTGCCCCAGAAGTGGGCTGAAGTGTTGTCTTGTCTCTGATATTAAATCCCAGTTGCTAATGCCCTGATATGGTATTGTATGTAATCTGTGTCAGTGAAGATTCGACAGGACATTCCACATATTGTTTGTGTGATGAGTAACTAGCCTCATGATAGCTGCTTTTCGTCTGCCTACCTTGCTGGCTGGTAAGTTTTAAGTTGTGCAGGCCTGTGCCATCCTAGATAGTAACATTTCTGAAGTGATCCATCCAGGGAGACATCTGAGCCTGGATCTGCTGGAATCTAATTCAAATGGACGGTTGACATATTTTCCACTACAAAATACAGTGCCTTGTAAAAGTATTCACACCCCACACAAATTTCTTCATATTTTCTGCCTTTCACAACAACAAACCTATTTGATGTTATCAAATTGACCAGCACAAAGTATTAGAAACTAGTTATACGGTAGGAAGAAGTTAAAACATGGTTTTTAATTTTTTTTATTAAAATTTGGAAAAAAATAGTTTATTCTGCTATAATATAGTTGCAGTTTTGATGGTAGTGGTGGGAAGCAGTGGGTTATGAACTTTGCACATCATGAAACTGGAATTTTTGCATGATAGCTCAACTCTTAGTTGATCTAGATCAGCTGCTAGCATAAATTTTCCAGTCTTGCAACTGATTTTCAATTACATTCAGGCCTGAACTTTGACAGGGCCATTCTAACATAAATTTATATAAGTCTAATCATTTGTATCTTTAGCTTTTTTTTAAGGATTATGTTTCCTGTTCCTACGTTTTTGACAGCCTCGAACAGGTTTTCTTTTGTGAATGCTCTTAATTTTGCTCAATCCACCAAATCTGACAAGCCTCTTTGTTGCTAGAGAAAAATATTCTCACAACATGATGCTGCCATCATATTTCTCTGTGGGGAAGATGAGTTTAAGAGCACATGTGCATGTTTACTCTGTCCACCATATCCATTGTTCCAAACTTACAACATCTTACAATACTTTGTTGTTTTCTTTCAAAAATAACTTTCATCTGGCTACTACTCTTCAATAAGAGGTTTAAGTTAATCCACTGCTTTATATCTAACCTGTCTGGTGTCTTACTTAGTGTTTGTTCTCTAATATTCTCTCACAGGACATCCGTATTTATGCTGGGATTAAAATATGTACTCTGTTTATTATCTACTTAACATCTGCGGTAAAATACTGCAATGCCAACAGCAGTTGTAACAGTTGAAATATTAAAGGTGACTAAATATTGCTTGCACGCTGTCCTTTGCAATTGCAATGTTGCATATATTGTTATTGTGATTATTGCTATTCTATATGTTGTGAAGGGCATCAGAGACTAAATACAAATGCATCCCACATTTTTCAGATTCTACATCATAAAAATGTTTTGAAACCATTGCTTATTTTCTTTTCATTACACTTCAGACTTTCAAGCCAAAGCAATGGGTTTGTCTTTTTCAAAAAAGCTGAGTATGATACCTTTAAGTTTCTGGATGTAATGTGTCAAATGTCAAAAAGTTGAAGGAGTATGAATACTTTTGCAAGGCACTGTGTTGCCTATGTGGAGCCACAAATTAATTTATTTGGACTTATAACAAAAGTAGACTGCCAGTAAAAATGCTTGAAAATTATTAAGCCCGAGGCATGCTACACAGCCAGAGATTACAATATTAGTAATTTAGGATTTATCATTTCTCTTGTAACTTCACAAGCTTTAGGAGTTTAAATACAGGTGGGAGGTAATTCAGCGGGAGGCAAATATAAATGCTCTGATTTTGTGTTTGTCTGCATGTCTGTCTTGGGGCTTTCCACCTCAGCCTGCCAGTGCTTCACCCATGCCTCCGACTGTTATTACGACCCAGAGGTTGAAAAGAGGAGAGCAAGTTTGGACACCTTCGGCAGGTACAATGGAGGAGGAGTGTGCATCGGCTGCCAGGTATGAAATGTGTATCAAGTTCAAGCTGATTCTTGTCAACGCATGCTTGTGTCTTTTATCAATGAAAGAAATACAAGAAAAAATAAATATCAAACTTGTCTGTTTATCGATGTAGTTCTCAGTGAAGAGTAGCATGCTGCATGATTTGCTTGAAAATTAGCTCTCAAATTTGTGAGGCAAAATGTCTCATTGGCATATTGCCCCAGTTATTCAAATAAGTTTTGCACCCAATGGAAATATTAATTATGAAGATTTCAAGTGTACAAACTAGACTATTTTTCTTAGATTAGCTGTCTAATGCTCGACACTTGTTTCTTTTGTTCTTTAGCACAACACTGCAGGAATAAACTGTGAGAGATGCATCGAAGGTTTCTACAGACCTTCCGGAGTGCCTCCTGAATCTCCATCTGGATGCATACGTGAGAATAATGTTCTCTTCAGCCTTTTGACTTAACAAAGCTTTATATTTGTTTCCCTTTAAGGAGCATTTCCATTGCCAAATATCTTCATAAAAATGGAAAATATTTCAATTTAAAACAATCTACTAAAAATAGATTGCTGTTTTTAATCTATTTGACTGTTCATGAAAATGTCGAATATACCACCAATTATTTTCACCCCTCTGTGCTCACTAATGAATAGATGGTGGTGTGGGGACTTTTAGGAATAAAATAAATGGTAGAAATATAATGTGAATATATGTGTGGTTTGGTCTAACACTTGTTGGCTTTTCAATTTCAAACTAATGCATCTTTTGTTACAGTGGCTCATTTCCCCCTCAAAACTGAATAGCGAATAAAACAATAAGATTTTCATTAACTGAAAATCTATGTTAAAATGTTTTAACATCTAGTATTCATGATAGAAAAGTTAACACAGGTGTAGGGTGAAGTAAATGTATTTTTCTAAGACACTTTTATTTGTGTTTGAGTTGCTTGCTGGTGTTTTTTTTGGGTTTTAACAAACGTTGTCACGACAACCATCTCAAGTCCTCCATGTGATCCAGTAGATTACTCTTCACATCCGCTCCTTGATGTAGCTCCAATCAATACCAAGAGGACATGTTAGCAAGGTTTTCCACATTGTACTAATGCTGGTTGAATGTAAATACCATCCATGCATGATGGCATGTGATCAGCAGAATAACAAGTGAATCCTAAATAGAGTGTTACTCAAAAAAAGGCTTACTCATGTTGTTTCAGACAGTCACAAAAGGCAACAGAGCAGTAACACTGGCACCACAGGTTTTACTATCTCTGAACTGGGCTTTACCATTGTTTACTTTACTGGAATGCTTTGTAGCTGTTCTTTGTAGTGAGAACAGCTGACAGTTGTCTTTGGACTTTGCCAAGTGGGGATATAAAGTGGTTCTCTTTCACTCAGAAAAGTGAACTGCGGAACCCACAAATGCAGGTCGATTTAGAAGGGGAGCATGTGGAGGGCTGGTCATGATTAAACTAAAATACTTTGTCATTTAGCTACTGCTTGCAAAAAGTATGCTTGTAAACCCACCTTTTTTTTTAAATTAAATTACTCCCTGTACAATGAGTTCCTTGTGTAAGAGTTAACATCAGAACATTTTCTTCTCCTATACATTTCCATGTTGAATATTGGAGTCCTGGAGGAAATCATGGGTCCCCTCTCATTTTCTCTTCCCTTCAGCTCACTCTATGGGTTTTCTGTATAATTCATGTCTGGTAAGAGGCTCAGAGAGCTAACAAAGGAACTTGATTTTATTTCACATGAATGCTTTTTGACCATATTTTTTTAAAATAATTATCCTGGTTTCATTTAAAATATCTTGGTATTTCTAATAGGTCTCGATACCATAAAATATGTCACAGTTCCTGGGGCCTTTCACAGACGAATAGAAATAAGCCCAGAGTATCACAGCTACTCTACCATGCTTAACAGCAAGCATGAGGTGATTTTCAACATATTGTTGCTCTATTTCATTCCAGGTCTACCTTGGTGAAAAGCTCAAATCTGTTTCAAATCTAACCAAAGCACATATTCTCAGCTGAAGTGGAAAAACCCCCCAAAAACCTCTCTAATGTATGGTGAAATACTGGGCGGCAGCAGTATTTGCAGTCTGAAGTAAACATAAATAGAAATTACTCTTGGTTTACAAAAAATTTACAGGCTGTGAATAATTGTGTATTGCTTGAGTTAACTGTGAGACATTGCGCTAAAGCAGTGAAAGATGACTTTATGGTCAGACTTGATGATGTTTGCTTATTTTAATTAAAATCTCTGCCACTCTCTAGCTTGTAGCTGTGATGAAAGGATTACAGCCGGATGTGAGATGGGGTCCGGGAGGTGTATCTGCAAGCCACAATTTGCAGGAGAAAGCTGCGATCGCTGCGCTGATGGACATTATCGCTACCCTGAGTGCATTCGTGAGTTTAGCTTTTTTAAAAAACTTTCTGCATATTTTAAATAGATCTTATTTATCGGTCAAAAATGAAGACATAATTATACAATTCTATCTGAAACATTTGGGCTATGTATGAGTAAATAGTGTCAACTGTAAATGGAAATACACTTAATATCATTAAGAAGTGCTTTAAGGTTTCACTATGAGTGTTGAAAATGAATGCATTCACCAAATATAGTTTATAATCCATGTTTTGGACAGACCTCTAACTGATCTTCAGTAAATAGAAGAATGCTGTTATAACAAGTCAAACTTAAGATCCTTCTTTTATGGCTAAAATCATGCCCTTGGCAGTCTTTTTTAGCATTTCATTTTCCACCAGTTTCCCTGCAAGAGAAAAGTTTATTCCTGTTGGAAAGCATTCGACATTCCACAGAGATACTGAAATCTGCAAGAGAATTTCCCCCATACTATCAAGTTGATCTTCCATGGCAAAGCCTAATCTGTCTGCAAAGGCATAAAGATAACACACTCATTCTTTTATCTCTATTGGTATTTTTTTTTATGTTTCATCATAAAAGTGCAATCATAATAGACATTTTCTAATCCCCCTTCACACACAGCAAACCTGTGTCTCCTGCAAATTTGCCTGAGGTTCTTTGGATTCTTAACTTATCTTTTAATCGTCATTTATATGTGAAAGAGTTTCTTTAAGTTTTATTAAGTGGTTTTATTCATGTGCAGTTTCTGAGGCATGTCAAACCAGACTAAACGTGTTGACAGTCATTAGGAGGCAATCTGGGTGTCCTGAGATCTTTATCTACTGTTTTAGTCTTTGCATGCAACAATATTTTCACATATTGTGGTTTAGCATTTGAAGAGAATGTTGCTCTGAAATTACATAGTAATTATCACACATTTAAAGCAGAGAGTAAAAGCACTCTGTGTGTCAAGTGAATATAAGATCATCAGTAAAGTCAAAGTACTGTCTCCTCTCTTTCTGCTATGTTGTTTTTAAGATCTTTTCTCTTTCTGTGGTCAGCAGAATATTAGTCTAAACCCTATCAGCAGAATTCTAGGTTAAACAGTTTAAGTTCTTAGTTAAAAGCCTCCCTAATGTTTTTATTGTTTCTGTCATCGTCCTTATCTGTTGGCTAACACATTCCAAATTAATTTTTTCTGAAGGATTAGTTTAAAAGTCTTAGTATTTCTATAGAACAACATGCTGTGTTAAGAAATTGCATTTGTTTTGGAGTTTAAATTGTAATTTAATCAACTTAAAATCTGTCAAAAAACAAGCTGTCATTCACACATGCCTCTGGAGCCGTCACAGAAGGAATGCTCCAACATGTCTGTTTTTGTCCTGTTTTGAGTTACCCATTTGTATGTTTTTCTTTTTTTTTCCCTTTAATCTAACTACTCCAAACTTGCATACTCTACCAATTATCTATCTCTAATACAACTCAAAAGGCTTAATATCTAAGAAAAATATTTCCATGGATCATCAAAAGTCTTGTGGCATCATCAACCCAAATGCACACAAAGCAGAATCAACAGTATTTTAAAGTCCTGTCAACAAAGACCACTGCCTTTTATAATTATCACATAGAAAATTATGTGATAATTATGTGATAATTTTCTATCTTCATTTTGTATTGCTTTGTAACTAGCTTACTCTGCGTACCTGACGACCACCAAGTCGCCTGCAGGCCCTATAGTGGGTAAGTTGATTTTCTAGCTTGTCACAACAAAGTTGAGTCTGACAGGCACTTTGAGCTGTTCCTCTTGTTTTTGCTCCCGGTGTAGGACCCACTGCCTGCCCCCCAGGCTATTTCAACTCTCCCAGATGTCAACGTAAGTGTGCTTACACGTAAAATGAAGAGATGTTCGCATGGCTGGGCTATTTTAAATCCTTTTATTTCTTATTCTCATCCACATTTTTTTGTATTTATAGTATCTTGAAAAAGCTTTTTTCATTGGGCATTTTAATTAGTCCCATTCACTTAGAGGGAGACAAAATGGTTAAAAAGGAGGGGAGAGGTTAATATTATGTACCATTATGTCTGACTGAGTTTGCTTTTGAGTTAAATGTTAATAAGACGGGCTGAAGGTGTAAATGTATATATGTATATATGTGTGAGGTTCATCAAAACTTGATTTCTCTCATGCTTTGTATTAATTTTGGCTACTTATGTAAAAAATCAGTTTAGTTTTTTCTCTAGACAGTTAGAATATACTTAAGTTAGTTTGTAACCAAAATTTTGATTTTTTTTTTTTTAAATATTTGGAATTATTTAGGTTACTGTGGTAAGTTTTAGACGGTCCCATTAATTTAAGAGGGTGTGGTGGCGATGTCTTTTGTTGGTCAAAGATACAGTGTAACAGAAGGAGGTTTTGTGAAATGATTTTTCTTGACCATGTTTTGAACTTGCAAGATCAGATTAAGTTAACTTTAGCTGTTATCTTGTCTATATTTCTGCTAGAAATACACTACATATATTTTTCAAACAATCAAGTTGGATGTACTTTCAAGAAACAAACCACTTGTTGATGTTTTTGGTTGTGGAACTAGATACTGGTGAGACACCGACATGTTACTGGGCTGCAGATAAAATGACCATATCACTCTAAGGGTCCAAAAAGATTTGCCCTCTTATTATAGCACCAATCCTTTGGGACTTTCCAGTGAGAACTCACCAGGCTAATATTAGTTATTGCCCCTTTTCTGATTTAGTTTAAGCTGGGAACCAAAATTTTAAGAAACCCCTTTAACCTCTGTCATTCTTAGTTATCAAACTCTTCAAAGAACATAAACAAACATTAAATAATTCTTTAACCCATTAGTTATTTCTACTTCAATAGGAAGAAAAACAGTGGAAATCTCTGGTGGCTTCTCAGTGCCAAGCCTATTCACTAAACAACAAGTGTAGTTGTGCAAGACAAACATAAATATAGCTTCTCGCAAACTTCAGTAGCTGGGACTCGAGCTGCAGAGAAATTTGTTCTTATTGTGAAAATATTTTTTCCACTGTATTTGTCTACAGCATGCATTTGTGACTACAGAGGCACAGTGTATTCCATATGTGATGTTTATGGGCGCTGCCTCTGCCGTCGGGGAATCGAGGGGGAGCGATGCGACCGTTGTCAACCTGGATACTACTCCTTCCCAAGCTGTCAGGGTGAGAGGACCCCCATCCCAAAAATATATTGATATTATTAGTTTTTATTTTGAAAGAGATAGCCAAAGGATGCCATGAAATATAGTAAACCTCAGAAGGAAGTCTGGATCTTTTCTAGCAATGTGACTCGTAGATCCATCCTAGGATCATTGGGGCACTCAAACCCCTCCACTACGATAAAGTGGCAGCCCAGGGAGAGGTGACTCGTAGAGATATTTTGAATAAATCTCCACTTAGGCTATGATGACATGTATCTCTTCTCAGCATGTCGTTGTGGAGGAGCTGGGGTTGCTGAAAGCATGTGCGGTCCGAATGGTCAATGTAACTGCCTCCCTAACTATCAAGGACGTGAGTGTGACCAGTGTGCACCAGGTTTCTATGGATATCCAGACTGTGCTGGTAAGTTTTGTTGGTTTGATCCTGAAAAAACATGGAACATTTTCTTATTTATCATGCAATTTCTTAATCTAAAACATACCTGGAGTGTTGCTTTGATTCGTTCATGTTTGCGCAGTCTTCCTTGGAGCTACAGTCTCCAGCCAAATTTCTGCACTACAGAGTAACCCTCCCTCATATCTTCCCCAAGTAGCTCCTTCAGAGTAGCAGCAGCAATTAGCAAACACCTGATGGAACTGCAAGTCTGCTGAGCTTGTCACATGAACTATGCAGTTCAACACTCATAAGAACAGCTGTAAACACTATAATGTAGGGAAATTGTTTTTATGTTTTGTTTTTATGCAAAGTGTTAGAAAGAGCAGGAGCTTCTTAAAGAGACACAGGACAATTATAAGACATCGAAGTCCAAAGTTACTTTAGATTTATGCCAATGATGAGTTTATGTAAGCTTCTTATATAAACTAAATGTTGAATGCTGCATTTGACAACTGGGACTCACCTAGCAAAACATAATTAATAAAATAAACATCTGAAGAAGAACCTTAAAAGTATTTGCAGCTGAAATTCTGCTTGTTTGTTGTCCCCAGCCTGTCGGTGTTCGTCGGAGGGTTCATATGGAACTGGATGCAACCCATTATCAGGCGAATGCCTCTGTTTGCCAGGTGTGGTGGGCCAGCAGTGTGACCGCTGTGCATCTGGACTCAGGTTTCCCCAGTGCTCGGGTAAACACAAGTGAACCCACTAAATATTTAAGACTTGAGCAGAATCAAATGCAGTTAAAATGAACAATATAATTTGGGGGATTTATGGCACGTTTCAGTAATAACTTTGCATGCATTCATATGGGAGTTATTTTATCATAAATGTTCTGTTGAGGGCATCTGTTTTATTTTTCAGACTCCATCAGTGTTTGTAACCCAGATGGATCCGAAGTGCCCAATCCTCTAACGGTAACCTACTAACATTAGACTGAATTTATATTTACTAATTTTCCATTGGTTACAACCAAATCCAAGGTGGTGAATTTGAATAGATTTACTGTCCCACAGCTGATAACATGGCTGAACTTTGGCCCAGATATTAAACTGCACAACAAAGTAAGGCTAGTCCCACGAAACACACATGTGATCAAACACGGAAAAAGAGACTTCCTTCCATTTCCATCTCAAAACGGAACAAACAACAATTGCACAAAGCAACTCTCGGCTGCTCAAGTGGTTCTGCTTATAAAGTTAGCAACACACACCCCACTTCAAACAAGAAACGGCAATTTTCAGTTCACAACACTGTAACACAGTACGCAGGTCCTCGTGTCAGACTTAATCTGTATGATGGTGAGCACATGTAACCCAGCCAACAGCAGCAGCAGCCTGTCTCAACACCTCTTAGATTTCTTATCTGTTGTTTTCAGGGCATCTGCCGCTGCCGAGCCAACGTAGAAGGAACGCTGTGTGACAGGTGTAAACCTCTCTACTGGAACCTAGCTGCAGACAACCCTCGTGGATGTACAGGTGGGTAACCAGAACCTGAAAATAGGATTGTTGTTCAATGGACTGTAACGATATTCAAACATGTTTTCACATTACACATTAACTTCATTTTATTTGAATTTTATAAGATTGTTCCACACAAAGAAGCACATCTATGTTCAGCCCTTGTCAAACAATACTTTCACAAGTATTGTCACTCCAGTTACGGCAGCAGAGGTTTGGTATGTCTCATCCAGCTCTAAAGGCCTAGACTGAATTATTTTTATCAAAAGTTAAAATTTTGGTCATCTGCAGATTATCAATTGAATTTACAAAAAGGGCTCCAAAGTTACACATATGTTTCCAGCAGTAGGATTACTTTTGTTCGCTGCTCACATTTTTTTTTTCGGATTGCCTTATTGCCAGAAGGAGCCTGATAAGATACTGATCTGAGCCTTAACCCGTTTGACGTAGTCAATATGTCAACATGCTGCTGTCACCAAGGCCAGGACTGATATTTTGTTTCTCAGGGAGAAACGGGAGTATCGCACATAAAATGAGCAAAATCTTGGGAACATTCGTAAGCTTAAATGTGGCAGTTTGTTACCAGATGATACTTTAAAACATCTCCTGCGCACTAGATTTTCCACATTTTGACTGTTTAAAAAGTGTGTTTTATTCTGCTAAATGTAGCCCTCATGGGGAAGATATGGTTTCTCCCATTATTTTAAAAACAACTCCAAGTATTCTCCTGAAGTTGCTCTCATGTTACAGGTTTGTTCTCTTGCCTGATTAATGTCTGTCGCTTTTCCTGAAATCACTTGCAACACACACTTTTGATATCTGAAGAATGTCTCCGGTTGAAAATAGCTGGACATTCAGAGAAAGTTTTTTTCTTTTTTATGCGCTGCAATCAGTGAATGAAAAAGATCTCTAAGGCCTTTTGACCTCCATTTCTTTGAAGCCGAAGAGCTTTGGGGTTGTTGTGTTACACCTGTGAGTGTTACAAAACCCTGTAATCAGAGCCTATTCACAGTTTTTCACTTACATTTCCCAGCCCCTTCCCAAGCCTGTCTTATTTTTTTCATTCCAGAATGTCAGTGTGATCTGAAAGGGACACTGAGCGGTGTTGGAGAATGTGAGCAGGTGGGTATATTTAAAAGCATACACACACATAGACACACAGCCTCTCTGTGCACACATCAATGCATTTGACAACATTGAATTTGCAACGATATAAAATTGCTTTTTCCTCCTTGATGTGTTTTTACAGAGAGATGGACAGTGTCACTGTAAGCCAAATGTCTGCAGCCATGCATGTGACTCTTGCAAAGATGGATACTTTCTGCTGCAAAAAAAGAACTACTTTGGCTGTCAAGGTAAGATGTCTTTATCAGACATCAACTTAACATGCCACTCTCATACCCCATTCTGTTGAAGCACATGTGAAAAAACAGTTGTAGTTTTGTTTTTGAACTGGAAAGTATGATGTCAGATCTGGATGATCACAAAGGACAACATTTTGTTACATAAAGTGAACGAAGAAAGAATGAGTTAAAAATCAAAGCAAAGGAGATCTCGAGGATCAGTTACAATAAATACAACAGGCTTTGTTTTTGTTGATTACCTTTCTGTTTTCTTAAATTTACTTTATTGAGTGAAATAGAAAAAGCTATTTCACTCAACAAAGCTTTGTATGTTTTTTAGTAAATAAAGCAGGAGTAAAAGTGGTGAACGTAGTTTCACCATTCATAAAAAGAAGTATTGATAGCTGTGTGAATATAGTGAGTTTCATATACTTTACAAAGTTTTAGAAAAAGTACAAGATAAAGGAAACACAAACTATTTCTTTTTATTCTAGTTCACTTCATGGTTTGCATTCAATTAGAATTGGGCAAATAAATGAATGAGGGCTTTGAGTTACAAAATAAAATGTTTCTGCCAGAAGCCATTTTTTTTAGTCTGGTGTTGAGATAGTCTCTTCCAATAAATTGTTTAATTTTGTCTTCTCTGTCTTTCAGCTTGCCAGTGTGATTTAGGAGGTGCTGTTGGCATGACATGTGATCAGACCTCTGGACAGTGTCAGTGTCGGGAGAATGTAACTGGCCGTACATGTGCAGAGTAAGCTGTGGTTCCATTAAAAAAAATAGTCATAAAATACCGCACTAGTGCATTGTGGTAAATGTAAAGCGAATCGATAAGGTTTTAATTGATAATGTTTTAATGCTGTTTGAACTTATTTAAATGTTGTCATGGTAAAATCACAGACTTCAGTGTATTTCATTGGGATTTTGCGTAATTTATTGCAAAGAAGAGCATTTTTCTGTGCAATAAAGCTTCATTTTGAAATCTTTCCAAAAACATTTAATTGGACTTTGACTAGGCCATTCAAACTCACGATTAAACTTTTAACTGAATTACTTCATTGTAGTTGTAAATGTACATTGAGGGCAGTTGTCCTACTCACAGCATGTAGCTCCAAACATTTTATTTAATTTCATCTGACCAGAGTTCATCCTTATTTATATTTGCTGTTTCTCTCACATCCCTGGTACCCAACCGCATATAGGAACCACTGTGGGTTTCTTCTGACAATAGCTAGCCACTCTTCAGATTTGTGGAGAGCATGACTATTAGCTGTCATGTCAAAAGATTGACATATATTCTCAAATCATGTCACACTTAAAGGTTTTAATTTACAAAAAAATTAGTGAAACTTGTTATTTTCACTGCACTTTACAAGACTGTATTACTTTGTTTTGGTATATAAAATAATATCTCACTAAACTACATTGATAATGTCATAAAATCTGAAAATTTTTCTTGTGTGAGAATATGTCATTTTACTCTCACCAGGCCTTTCCCTGGTTACTTTTTCCCATCTCTGCACCAGTTGAAGTTTGAGGTGGAGGATGGCACAACACCAAATTCTCGACCAGTCCGCTTTGGTTTTAACCCCCAAGAATTCCCAGAGTTCAGCTGGAGAGGTTATGCTGTAATGTCACCTGCACAGGTTCGCCCACTCTCATTGCTGCTTTGTATCTGGTGTATATGTGACAATTACAGCAGACTGTAGCGATTTTCGGTCTCACGCTAAATTTTCTGCTTTTGCCTGTGCACAAATAATAACTCGGTGTTCTGTTTTTTCACTGCTGATGTGGGAGAATATCAGCATCAGCTCTTAGAACTAACACTCTCTGTCCTCAGCCAGAGGTGATTCTAATGCTTAGCCTTGGCTTTCCTGGACCCTTCCACATTATGTTGCGCTACTCCACTTCCCAAAACAAGGGGAGAGTCCGAGTCAAAGGCCGGATCTTGGTGGTGGATGACCCTGACTCTGAGTCTTGCTGTGACTGTAAGTGTAGGGGGCCGCTTTGCTTTTTTTTTTTTTTTTTTTGCCTCGCTCGCTGTCTGTTGATTAACCCGTTCTGTTTGCTTAATCCTCCCGCCTGCCTTTCATCTCTCCACCTAACACCACTTACTCATTGTCTATCCAAACTTGTGTCACTGGAATCAGTGTGTGACTGTCGTCCCTGCAGAGTGAAGCCAGGGTAACAGTGCATGTTGATCCGAAAGAGGGGCGGCAGAATTTTTTCCATGTGGTTCTGCGGTTCATTAACCCCAACAGCGTCAGTGTGACTGGTAGCATCAAGGCTACAAATAGCAGAGGCACTGCAGGTAAGACTGCCTCTGACATAGTATTCATTCCCTCATTCCTCCATCCAGCTGTAAAATCTAACCCATAATTTAAGAAGTGAAAACATTTCCATCCTGACATTTATGTGAGCAAATGGTTTATTAGCTCTCTGTGTATTTATGTTGCCTCTGCTGGAGTTTAAGTTATCTGTGCTCGTTGCTTTGCAGGGGAAGTTCAGAGTAAGGAAGTGATATTTCCTCCAAGTTCATCCCCGTCCTTTGTCACCGTCCCAGGAGAGGGCTTCACTGAACCTTATACATTAAATCCTGGGAAATGGATCATTCATATAAGGGCTGAGGGAGTTCTTTTGGTAAGTGTCTGGATAATATTTACCTTGTGAAAAAAGATGTGCCTGGTAGGTCAACAGTTAATCACAGGGCAATACGTCAAATTCTGTTTAATGACATCAAAATTATGAGAAAGTGTTTAAATGTTCAAGGTAGTCAGAATATGGAAGCCTTGCTAAATGTGACCCAAATGAAATATGTGAAATTTTTATCTTCCCACTTCAGGATTATTTAGTGCTGCTGCCTCGAGATTACTATGAAGCTTCTCTACTGAAAGAAGAAGTCACTCAGCCGTGCACATACTTACACACTGCAAGCAAGGATAAAAAGTAATCCTCTTCCTATACCCTTACTGTCTCTTAAACCTCTTCTTTGTTAGCATAATGAAGTCATCTCTGTTCTGTTTTTATGTTTTCGTTTCTTTTTATAGCTGTCTGCTGTACAAGCACATCACCATGGACGGTTTCAGCTCTGTGCTCGCCACACAGGGCAGGCTGTCCACCCGGAGTGGGCGGAGGAAGAGGAGACAGACGCGTGTGCGGCGTCCCACTCCAGATCACCCAGACATGGCAGCTCTCAACGGGAGACAGGTTCAGACTCACATCTGTGACTCTAAACATAATGCAAAACTAATCTGGCAGTCATATTTTGAAGTGAAATTCATAAAAGGACATTTGGAGCAAATAAGATCTTATAGGACGTCTTAATATCATTCATGTTCTGTGTCTTTTAGTCTCGTTTGGAGTTCAGTTTTCGTGTGCCCCAGGGGGGCCTGTATGCTCTCATTCTGGAGTATGCCAGTGAGATGGACACTGTCCAGAATGTCAACATACTCATCAGTGGACAATCAGAGATGCAGATCATGGCCAGAGCCAATATTTATAGTTGTGTTTTCAGGTGAGTCATGTGTTTATGTCTGTCATAACATCTCTAACATCAGAATTGTGGTCATTTTGATAATTATTGTATTTTATAACAAAGTGTTTTGCAAAACTCTTTGTAACCCTTAAAAATTTCCACATTTTATTATGTTTCAACACCATAGCAGTGCATAATTATCAAGTGGACGGATAATGATACAGGAATTGCTTTACATAAATGTTTTTAAAAAATGGTTACATGCATTTGATTTCAGACCCATAAGCAAAATCCATCTGTTTTAAGGAATAATCTGATTAGTAAGTAGACTTCATATGTTTGTAGTCAGTTCTCAGTATAAATGTTCTGTAAAGACCTCAGAGGTTTGTCAGAGAACATAAACACCATAATTACACTAAGACCAAGAAACACAGCAGTCAGTCAGGGATAAAGTTGTGGAGATGTTTAAAGTCACGGTAAGGTTATGGGGATCTGCTCAATCATTCATCTATAAATGAATCAATGTGGCACAACCTCAAACCTGCTGTTTGCATTTTGCAAAATGCCATTTAAGGAAACAGAAAACTTATTCAAGAAACAGAAACTCCTTTAGACGAGACAGAAATATGACCTCCCAGTCTGCATGCAAAACACAATTTGTAGGAGAAACTTTAAACTGAGCCAGACATGCCAGCCTGCAACGTAAAAGTGGCGACCGCAGCGTTATGCATTGGTGATGCTTTTCTTCGGCAGGAGAACGATAAACTGGTCAGAGTCTGATAATATGAATAGAGGTAAATGAATGTAAATCCTGGAAAAAAAATCTATTGGAGGCACTATTTTTTTTTTATTCATTTGTTAAAAACAAATCAGCTTGTATCCTTTTGATTCCACTTCCAATTAATGCTTGACTTTGAGTTCTCTTACCACAATAAATCTGAATAAAATAAGTGGAAATTTGTGGTTCTAATGTAGTAAGTTGTAAGAAAGTTGGCAGTATATGCAAACTTATACAAGGAAAAGTAAAAAGTACATTTTTTTCTACTAAAATCAAATTTTTTAACTACCCGTGCAGCACTTTGTGCCGGAGTGTCGCAGTGGACAGCAGAAATCAAGTGGCCATGCTGCAGCTGTCTCACAGGACAGAGATTCTTCTACAAACTTCTACAACGTCATTCCTTCTGGTGAGGAAATTTGTTTCCTGAAGACATGTAGAAAAATTTCCTATTTTCATTTTTTTTTGTAAGAATCAGCATAATATTGGAAACACACCTATTTTCCCTTTTAGTATAAAATCTATGCAGTGCCAGCAGACGAGTTCTCTCTGGAGTATGTGGAGCCTAAAGTGCTGTGTGTCTCTACTCATGGTCGCTTCACTCAGGACAGGTCAGTACCTTTGGTCATATGACCAACATTTAATGTCATTTTTATTAAATGAGTCATGCATGTTAATGAAAAAACATGGTTCAACCTTTTCAAGATAACATCCATGACTTTATAAGTTGTAATTTGGACCATGCTGGGTGTTATATTAGACCCAACAGCATAACTGCAAATCTGTTCTCCAGGTGTGAATATAGGCATTCCTCCAACTTTACCAAGGTTCCTATGCTAAAGATGAGCTTCAGAACATCTGTCATTCTAATTTTTCTCACTATAAAGCTAAAACGCAACTCAGATGTCACAGATCTTCCAGTTGCCAGTGTGCAACTCTGGCATTGACCATAAATGGACTTGAATGTTCAGGTGGAAAACATGTAAACAAACAGAAATGATGGAACTTACCTGAGAGCAAACCCAGTTATCACATTACAGCCCTTTGTTCAATGAACAACCCTGCTTGGACCATGCTGTGATGAGCCACATTCTTGCAGTCCTGATTGCTCTGCACTGATGCTTGCCTTAATAATTTGTTGCTGTTTGATGTTTACAGTCGACATTGTGTTCAACGGCGGTTTGACAAGCCGTCCTCATCCTGGGTTCTGTATGCCACCCGTGATGGACAGCTGTCATCCACACTTGCAGCGGCTCTCCAACGGGGCAAGAGTGAAGACTGGAGGCGGAGAAGACAGTCCAGCTTGCTCTCTGTCCATGATCCTCAGAGTGACGGGACAGTACTTAAATTCCCTCAGGTATCTGTGTCAAATATTTTGATCTGCCTGTCATCATGTTGAACGTCATCCTGCCTGGATATACAGCACACAGGATTCTAGTTGTAAATTCTGCTGTCTCGCCTAGACTGAGATCAGTTTTACTCCAGTGGTGCCTCTCCCGGGTCGGTATGTTGTTGTGGTCCATTACCATCAGCCTGAACACGTCTCCTTCCCGGTGGAAGTGCGAGTAAATGCAGGTCATATGTGGAAAGGTGAGTTTTTGGGAAAGATTTTGAATCTGACCAAATTAAATTGAATAGTACTGATTTGTAATTAGAGTTTACTCTGGCAATGATCTGCTAATTCCTTCTTAAAATCAGATTACATTTGTGGCCTCATGACAAGATCATCCATTGTATAAAATTATACAAGTGTTGAATAGAGAAATAAATTGTTGAGCAGCATATGGTCTAACTGAGAAGCTGTCTTCCCCTCCAGGTGAGATGAATGCCACATTCTGCCCAGCAGTTTCAGGCTGCAGGGAGGTTGTTGTTGCCGAAGGCCGCATCGCTCTCGACTTTAATGGGAATTCTGCGCAGCGGCCCAGCATCTCTGTCATCGTGCCACATGGGAAGACCCTTGTTTTGGTCAGTAATTTTTTTTTTTTTTTTTTTTTACAGTAACTCAAGCAAATCTCTACATTAAAAAAGAAAATAAAAATATCAACACCGTTTGCAAGACATGCACTTATAAAATCTGCAGGTTTTCAGAGAATGGGGTGGCTCAGGTTGTGGATTTGGCATGCAGTGATCCTCTCTCCTCAGTGTTATGCCATATCTCCAACAACAACAATGAAGGGACTGTTTTCTACCTGGCAACCCCACAAAGCTTTATATAAGAGCTAAACCTCAAGGCCGTGTAGACGGGGCAGGTTCAGCTTTGTTTGCATGCTTAGAATATTTTATTTTTTTGTCTGTTGAAACTATCAATAGAAAAACATGTATGTGACTAAATAAAAGGATTTCAAGGTGCCCTATTTCAAGATGGATTGTTTATACATATTGGTGTGTTTTTTGTTTTTTTTTAACTTGTTTAGGATTATATTGTGCTGGTTCCTGATAGCAGTTACTCTCCGGAGCACCTTCAAGAGAAGAAACTTGACAAGTCTGCAGACTTCATAAAACAATGCACAAATGAAGGATTCCATATTGAGTAGGTATCCAATCAAGGATGTGCAGCTTACAATTTTTTTCAGTCTGACTTTAAATTAGACAAAATGTTTCTCGTTCACTGCCAGTTAGGATTACAGAAATACTTTTATTTAATGTATGATGAATAATGGCATAGTAATCTTCCATATAAAAAATGCATGTGAAAATCATAACTTGTAGAAAGTAAAATAAAAATTTTAGAAACAACTTTTAGTATTGGAAGGAGTTTTATAAATGGTGCCCACTAGCTATGATTGTCAAGTATTTAACTGTTATTTTATTTGAAAGTGTGTTTTTTTTTTTTTGTTAATTTTTTTCCTATATATGATTGTCATTGGGCAGACCTAGAACCTCAACCCAGTTTTGCAGAGATTCGGCCCGCGCTCTTGTTGCAGCTTACAACGGCGGAGCCCTTCCCTGCGACTGCGATAAGTCCGGCTCAACGGGGGCCATGTGCGATCCTGTTGGAGGACAGTGTCCCTGCAGGCAGCACGTTATCGGGAGGCAGTGCAACAAATGTGCCACTGGATACTATGGATTTCCCTACTGCAAACGTGAGTGATTTTAAGCTTTTGGCTCACATCTGATGAAACATAGCAAATACACACATCCCACTTTAATGTTCTTGGTATTTCCTGTTGTCATTTTGCAGCATGTGAATGTGGACGGCGACTGTGCGATGAAGTGACTGGACGCTGCATCTGTCCTCCTCAGACGGTGAAACCAACCTGTGATGCGTGTCAGTATCAGACGTTTAGCTATCACCCCTTACTGGGCTGCGAGAACTGTGGCTGCTCTCCAACCGGAGTGAATGTAAATGCAGGGCTTCAGTGTGACACTGTTACTGGACAGTGCAGGTAACCAGTGCATAGTTAATATGAGTTATTATATGTACAAACTCTTAAATGTCCATTCTTAAGCTCTAAATAAAATATGCAAACAAAACACTAGTATATATATATATATATATATATATATATATATATATATATATATATATATATATATATATATATATATATATATATATATATATATATATATATATATATATATATATATATATATATATATATATATATATAAAATCAAAAAATCAAAAATTTGTGCAGTTGCAAACCTCGTATCGGAGGCCGGCAGTGTGATCGCTGCGCTCGGGGCTATTATCGTTTTCCCGACTGCCTGCCCTGTGAGTGCAACCAGGGAGGAGTCACAGCCGATGTGTGCCACCCAGACACAGGGAGGTGTCTCTGTAAGGTGAGTTCAGCTCAACAAACCAATGATTTAGAAACTCTTTTGATTACTTTTTATACCTTTCCGTTCCGACTGATATGTTTACAGCAAAACGTTGAAGGTGTCAGATGTGATGCGTGCCGGGAAGGCTCCTTCTACTTTGATCCATCTAACCTCCTTGGCTGCTCCAGCTGCTTCTGCTTTGAAGCGACCAATCAGTGTCAGAGCTCCAACAAACGGCGAGGAAAGGTTGGATTACCTCCCGAAACTGCATCTCTCACCATATAAGACACATCATTTGCAGAGCTTTATGAGCGAAAGTCTGTAAGAAGTACAATATTAGTTATTTAATTAGAGCTATTATAAGAAAACAATATCAACAATATAACTAATCATTGCATGGTACTCTTTATTTTTTGAAAAGTAAAAATTATGCACAAGCATAGTCTCTGTTCTGAAAAAGAAACACTGTTCTGGAAGATCAAAGTACAGAAAGCCATTATGAACATAATATTTACTATAGTACACTATAACTCCTGTATCTTTTCTCCTAAAATGTTCTGTCGTTAGTTTGTTGAGATGCGTGGCTGGCGTTTGGAAAGCCCCGACAGGGAGGAGGTTCCTTCAGTGCTGAACGCTATCAGTAACACAGCAGTGGCTGACATTCAGGAGCTTCCTGCTACAGTTCAAACCCTACACTGGGTGGCGCCACAGTCCTACTTGGGAGATAGGGTAAGTCAGCTCATCCTGAAACACAGCTCTTCATGTGCCCATGAATCAGTATATCATCTCAGCTTATATCTAATTGGTACAATTCAACTTAATATGCAAATTTTCCTTTATGGACTAGTGAAGCTAATATTACAAATGTTGCTTTAAATGTCTCTCATTCTAGAGATACGACTAAAAGTGATGTGATAATCTAGTGGTTGAAGTGTGAACTACAGGTGGAAGTGGATATTTTTAATGTAAATAATCTTGACTTTGAGCTAAGCTATGCAATAAAAATATATTTAGGCTTACTAATGTCTTCTACATAAGACAAGTCAAAATAGACAACATGTGACCAAATTTGAAAACTTATTTTCAATTTTGGGTATTATTGAGACTAGGCAACTAAGGAATGGAAATGTGTAAAACTAGTATTAAGAACCAATAATTCAGTGCATGCATTTTGATTATCCAACTCTGAATGAAAGGATTACTTATAAAAATAATGATGACAATAATAATATTTACAAAAGTACATATTTAATAACAAATGATGCAATATTTATTTGTTATAAAAGGGATGTATAGGATGAACACCAATGATTGTTCAATAATTGTTGAAATTCAGTTTGCAACATTGATTATAAATTGTTAAAATGAGCAAAGAAATTTTGTGAATCTAATTACCATCATGCCTAAATTCACACTAATTGTAGGTGCAACGTTCAAATAAATAGCCCCTTATTAAATTAATATTTGACTGACACCAAAAGCAGACGTAACATGTTTTGTTCAATCGAATACAAAATTCAGTTGTTAAGGAGAAATTATCCATTATTTCATACACATTACATTTTCCTGAAATTTTAGTCTAATTTTCTGAAATCTCATTCAAATAACAGATATCTATTCTTCCTTATCAATTCTTAGGTTTCATCTTATGGTGGCTTCCTCACCTACCAGTCCAAATCATTTGGGATTCCAAGTGAGGGAATGACTCTTATTGACAGACAACCAGACGTTCTGCTGACTGTATGTAATGGTCCCAGTACTTCAGCCTGACTGCCCTGCTTTTTGCTTTCATTTATAAAAATCAGTCATATTTGCTTCTTTATTATTTCTCCTCCTTTAGGGTCGGACTATGAGCCTGATCCATGTGGCTTCACAGGCTCCCCTTCCAGACAGTTTGCACCAGGACAGAGTCCAACTCTTGGAGGTAAAATATATTATATTGTCTGATACATGTAAGTGTTTTAGAATGGATTTTAGTACAATCTGATGTTTAACCAAGCTGGGGTCATACAGATTGGTCCTAAATTACAGAATGTTTTTTTAAATTTTGAACTTTAAACTGGAGGTAGAAAAACATCAAAGAAAAATGATAAAGGATATCTTACAGACTTCAATACACAGTAGGGTACTTTCAATATTTTTCTTGAACGCACTCTACTCCACAATGTTGTTCCAATTTGACCCCATAATCTCATTTTTTGCAGGGAAACTGGCGTCATGCAGGCACCAACAGGCCTGTCTCCAGACAGGAGCTCATGATGGTCTTAGCAGGCCTGGTGGGCTTGAGGATCAGAGCCCTGTATTTTACTCAGACCCAGCGACTCAGTTTGGGGGAGGTGGGCCTGGAGGAGGCGACAGAGTCAGGAACTGGAGGTCCAGCAAACACTGTGGAAGTGTGCTCTTGTCCCACTGAGTACACTGGAGACTCCTGTGAGGTGAGAAGTTCTGGGCAGACAGCCCATGATCTCAGATTAAAAGCATGCAAATTGCATAGAAATATGCAATTTGGGAGACAGAGTAAGTCAGCTCATCCTGACTTACCCTGTAATCCTGCCGACATCCTGACTTCCCCTGTAAGTCAGGATGTCGTTGCTTTCAGAATAGTTAAAAGAGTAGAATTATTTTTTTGTATTCATTTAAATCATTTATTTATATATTGTATGTATCGTGTATACTTCGTTAAAATGGTAGGTTTTGGTGATGTAAAAATTTTCCTCACGTCTTTACAATTTTTTCAGATTGTGAGGGCATGTATTGTGCACTGCCCATTTTGGGTGACCCCAGATTTTCTGCAAGATATATTTCTGAACTTAACCTAAACTAAAATTTTTAGCTCTTGAAGTCAATCAATTATTTTTTTGAACATATACATTGCTAAAAATAAATTCCCTTCTTATCAAAACTGACTTGCATTTGGAACAATTTATTATTTATTCAACTTAGTAAAAACATCATTTCATTTTTTTATTAAAATTAACACTAAAGCAAGTACTGTCACCACCATATTTCAGTTTATGTTTCATGTGCTTTCAGTGATGTGCAATTTCAGACCTGGTTGTTTTCATTAGAAAAAAAAGAGGTTAGTTTTAGACGACATTTTTGACAAGATTGTAAGTGCACAGAGAGTACTGACCGGAAATTATGAAGATTTCTTTATTTTGTCCTTCATCATCTTGGAAGCCTTCCTCACAAGTTTTTGTCTTGTCTTTTCAACAAGTTTTGCAATTTGCGAAATAGTTATCCACAATTTTTGTCACGTGATCATTATTTGTTTACGTTATATACTTCTAAAACAAAATTTGGACCCGTCTCCTGAGTGATATATTTTAATGCTATCCTTTGTAATTTCTCTGAAGACAATCTTTTTAGCTAAAGGATGAAAATGAGCAAATGTCTGGAATATCTGACTTTCATCAGATTTTAAAATAACTGATGGGTCTTTCTTTCTATACATCTAAAGATGTATGTCGTATGTGCAAAATACATGTATTTTTGGTTAAATAAAAAGGAAAGTTTAAATCCTGTACAATTCTGCCGGAAATCTGAATAAATTTGAACTTATCTATATTTTCTTATTATATTGTCCTATAACTCCAGAACAGCTTTTTTGCCTCTTATGCTGCTCATGTCAGTCTCCAGAATACTCACATTCTATACGTATTTTAAAACATACATTATAAAAATAATGTATGTACTCATAATTTCAAATTATTGTACATTTTTCCACATTGAATAAAGGTTTTACAGCATAGTTTATTCCTTATCAAATCCTGTCTTTAGTAAAAAAAAAACAAATGTAAAAGATACATACAAGAAAAGACTGAGACAAAAAACAGCAACACAAGTGGAAGGGTAGGGAGCCGGGTGGGGCTGAAATGGCATCCTGTCTTGTTAAGAAGTTGGATCTGGTCCTCATGGTTTTTGGAGTGTCCCAACATGTCTGAACAAAATGTCACACCCTTTTCCTGGAGGAAAAACTGATCAGCAGAGGAATTTGCTGGAAAATACCACATTCTGAAAACAGCGCAGCAATGCTGTGTTGCCCCAGACAACCTTATGAGGCAGTTATGTGGGCATAATATTAGTGATCCTAGGGAGCCAAACTCAGAATAGTTAGCGCTTCCAGTAATTAGTTAACTTTCTTTGGAAGAAAGATTTGTTTTTTTGTTAAATGAACTTTTTAAAGAGCTCTTAAAAATTAGTTTGTATTCACAATATTTCCGCTGTTTTGCCCACAAAACCAAATCAAGAAAGAAATTCAAGCAACAAGTAATTAAAGAAGAGGTGTCCTTGTAGATTTATTAGAGACATTATTGCAAGGGAATGTGTTATGTTTTTTCTTGTAAGGCTGTTTCCATAAACCTACATGTGTGTGCGTTTGATTGGGCATGTTTGAAGGAAGTTAATTATATGTGCCCGAAGGTGCTATGACACGGCGCCTTGCCTTGAAGCGCAGGGTGTGTTTCTAGGCAACATAACGTTACTCATAAACCTCAGTGTGCTCACCTAAATGTTCCTCCAGCACACGCATTTGTCTGTAGCTACAGCTGACACACCCAAGTGTGTCTGCTGCGTGTGTGTGGGCAGTGATTCACAAATGAATGTCTGAATTGTATCATCTAAGGATGTCTGACTTTGCCTTCAGTCACAAATTTTTGTACACTCAGTAATATTTTTATTCTGCAACCAGGTTGCTGTGTATTGCAGACTTCTGCCCAGGTCCCTCTTGAAAATGAGATCCAGATCTCAATGGGGTTTACCTGGTTAAATAAAGCTTGCTATTTATTACAATCTTATATATATATATATATATATATATATATATATAAGATTATGTTTTATGTAAAATACCTGCCAAGTAAATGCAAAGTTTTCTACATAGCAGAATTTTTATTAATCTTACAGACAACAGAAGAGAAGAAAAACATTATCCACACGGACTGTTTATTACTATATTTTTACAAAAAGTATGAAGTTTGAAAAATATGTTTATGTCACTGACCGATTCTTTCTCCGCTCAACAACTGCAAGGTCAAACCCCTCCATTATCACCAGTAGTGATGGCCAACAAATTAAATTTGTTTCTATGTCTTAATTGTTGACAAAAATCTGAAGCTTTTCTTTGAATTATAAAATCCTGCTTTTCTTTTAAGGTAAAATAGAAATTGGTGGAGTCAACTTTTCTTCCAGTTATTGGTCAATAATGGTCAATAATGCCGGTATATGATTCACGAACACCTCTGCTCATGCTGGAAAGCCTATATCATGGTGCTTGCTATTTATTATAAATTATGGAGCCCTATTTCATCCCTGTCTCTTGTATACTAAGGTAAAATGTTTATTTCTGCATGGCTGCCTGTTTTGGCCACTGGCATGTTTTGATTTATAAAGCTATTCTTAAGTTGACAGGACCTTATCGTTCGTCTTCGTTAACTTTAAACAACAGCCTCCGGTCTCAAGACTTTTTCAATTTGATGTTCCTCGTGTCAGAACAGAACAGGGGAACAAAGCTTTCAGCTTTTCTGTCCCAACCTCATGAAACAGTTTACAATCAGAGCTTAAATGTAGAACACCAGTACATCTGAATGTATTTAAGACCATGATAGATGCCATTATGTTCACATTGCAGAAGTGCAGTTGTTTTTCTTGAGTAATTTGTGTTATTATAAGTTTATATTTATGTTGACTATGTGTTATGACTGCTGCCACTTCTTCACTTTTGCCCACTACATCTCAAGGAATATGTTTTTTTTTTGTTGTTGTTTACTATGGAAATAATTAAATACTTTTATTGTGAGCAGAACTAAAGCCAGCTGAAGTACCACCAGCGGCAGAGATATCACACTTTGAGAACCATGAAGCTAAAGACATTGTTGTCAAATTCTTTTAGCCATAACTATAGCCCATCGGCATCCCTGACTTTTGTCAATTTAATGTTCTGACTTTGAGACCTGTTCATGCATACCCTCAGTCTCCTTTTACTGTCTAAATTTGTTTTCCAGCCACCAAGATTATGTTATTGTGTATGTACATTTTTTGAGAAGAACGTAAAAGAGAGAGAGGGAAAGAGAGCGCAGGTGAGCATGTAAACACTTGTATGGAAGTGCTGGAATACACCAAGTAGACTCATGCTGACCTGCCCGGCTGACTCAGGTATACGGGGTGTGTCCTCATTGTGCCTCAGTGTGTGCATGTTTAAGAGGCTGAGAACAGGGGAAGCAAGGACTTACTTCACGCAGGAAAAACATCGGGAATGTCTGATACGAGCATGGATAGGCGCTGGTGTAGAGGGGTTCTGTTGCGGATCCTAATATGCTGGACTTTAGTTGGTCTTTGCTCTGCCGGACCCAGACCTTTTGGCAAACGAGAGCGACCCCACCACACTGGACATCATCACAGATTGCCTCAGAGGATTGACAGCCAGGCAACTCAGCAGATAACATATCCGTCCTTAGATGGCCAAGGACAGGTCATTCAGTATCCGCCAGTTTCTGATGCTAGTTCTCAGGTTCAGGTAAAATCCTATGCTGCATTTTGTTGCCAAAGATTGTTTTTTTTTCCACCTCTGCTACTGCTTCCGCTGTCTTTCATCCTTCAAGTGTTAGTGATTTAATGGCTGTTATCTCTAAAAGCAAAGGGCAAGTTTTTCTGTTAATATGTAATGAAGCAAAATTCAGGCTAAGTTTATTGCTATGTGCAGTGAAAAACCTCCAAATCTGTTTTTAACATGATGTTCAACATGGAGGCAATTAATTAATAGCTTTACCATTGATAATTGCATTCACAAAACAACTTTAAGGTTAATAAATTGAACTGCGATGTTCCAAACTAATTTACTGCCAGTATGTATTTCCTTTGCTGTGAAAGGAGTTCTATAGTGTTACACCTATAAAAAGAGTTAGAGAACAATGCTTTGAAGTTGCGTAATAATCTCTTTATTTTGGTGTGTGTTTTCTCTTTCAGAAATGTGCTCCTGGATTCTACAGAAAGACCAGCTGGCTGAGTTTTGGACGTTGTCTGCCCTGTGAGTGCAACGGTTTGGCTGACGAGTGTGAAGATGAAACAGGGAGGTGTCTGGTAAGAAATCTCACATCAAGAAAGTGGCTTTTGATCTGAATTGGCCAACTGTTACTTAACCGTGGCGTAATACTGTAGCATAATTTGCTAAGGTATTAACAGGATTAGCACTTAATCTTTTTTTTTTTCTAATAGTTTAGATAATGTCATTTCACTCTGTAAATTGACTTTAACTTGCCAAAAACAACAAAAAATAAAATAAAATAAATAACATAACTTAAGCTTGACCAAGTCAGGCTAAGAAAAACACCTTTTAGGGTAGAAGTTGTTACTAAGGGAAGAACGCTCGGAATCAATTTGTTGCATCAGTACGGTGTTTAAACAATGTTAGATCAGAGAGAACGAGTCTGAAGCCACAGCTGAAAGACTAAACGTATTATAAGGAATTCAAAAAGTAGATCTGGTTTGAACTTCCAGCTTCCACCTGCTATGAAACACATTGGATTTTGAAATTCTCACAGCCTTTTTGAAATTTCAAAGTTAATGCTCCAGGAAACACAGAGACTATTGTTTCCAGTTGATAATCATGCTAATCCTTAATATAGTTTGTCTTTGTTTTAAAACATTAAAACCCTGTTATATTGCTGCTTATGGAAGTAACTGAAGGCGCATAGAAGGAGGATGACAAGGAAGTATTTAAAACAAGAGAAATAAAAATATGTAGCAGCTAAAATCTTAATTGACAGGTCAAAACGTTTCAGAATGTTTTTGGAAATTGATTGATCACTTGAAGTTAGTCATAGACAGGACCTCTCAACTTCAGTGCACACAATGATATCTGTTACCACTGGAATGTTTTTTTAATCCTCATTAAAAGTCCTCTTTTACATTTCTCCCAACAACTTCCTCTCTTTGATTCTTCTCCTTAGAGATGCAATAGAGTTTTTGCTCTTTGGAGTTCCAGTTGGAAAATTGTTATGCAAGACACTCAAGACTGTGCCTGTGCTTGCAGTGTTTCCACTGAACCACATATTTAAAGCTCAAAATCAAACAGACTTAGCTAATTAATGACTAATGAGTGCCTTCTGACTTTTTCAGAGCTGCAAGGACAACACTGCTGGGGACCGATGTGAGCGCTGCAAAGATGGTTATTTTGGCAGCGCAGCACTGAGGACATGCAAACTGTGTCCATGCCCATTTAGTGTACCCTCAAACAGGTGGGTGAAAAAAAAAAACTTTACTGTTTTGCTGTTTTCTAATGCAACTATTTTGGTAACAACAGTGTAATCTCTCTGATTCACGGTCAGTTTTGCAGTAAGTTGCGGAGATGTGTTGGGAGACATCAAGTGTTCTTGCAAACCGGGCTACACCGGAGTCAGGTGTGAGAGGTGAGTGACCCAGAACGTGCAGACAGGAATCCTGCTGGCTTCTTTCCAATTTGATGCCTATTCATTAATGCCTTCTCTTATGCAGTTGTGCTCCTGGTTATTATGGTGACCCGCTGATACCAGGAGGAAATTGCCAGCCATGTAATTGCAACGGAAATGGAAACAGCTGTGATCCTAGGAGTGGAGGTTAGATCCTGCATTCTTTCTCTTTAAAATGTGTAATCATTTAAAATCAGTTTGCAGTTCAAATCCATTGTGCTCTTCTTTCAGTCTGCAAGAGCTCTCTGGAGCCAGGAGACACAAACACAGATGAACACTGTCAAGGTGAATAGATAAAAGAAAAGTAATCTCAGAGTTCTGATAATATCTCCGGCCATTCATAATACCTGAAGTGTGATATTCTTCTTTTGTCCTCTGTTTTTCTTTCAGAATGTGACAATTGTGCTCAGACGTTACTAAATGACTTGGAAAAACTCGACGTTGAGCTAGCAAGGATGAAGGCTCAACTAGATAATGCTTCCGTCGGTGGCGCCTTAAAAGAAAGGCTGGACAAGCTTGAAAAAGCTGTGTCTGATACTAAGGTAATGCTCATGTCTTCATCTGTTTTTGCAAGATAGCCCAAGACCTTTTCAACTTTTTACGGGTTTTCTTCCAGTAGTGCCCTCTATTTAGCGCCACCCATTTACATTACGTCTTCTTGCTCACAAAGTAGCACATCCCACTTTGACATTAGATCTGACCTTGTGTGTTGACTTTGCAGATCCTGGTCAACAAATTCAGCACTGTCATTAACAATCAAAAGTCCAAAGTGGACCAGCTTGAGGAAGACGCAGACAGCCTTGCAGATGACATTAAATCCATGAAAGACAAGGTTTCAAAAACATGTCTGATGTTTTATGATTGCTTCAGCGTGTAATTTAAGGAGCAGGTCTGTAAATGTGTAATTTTGTAACTTGATTTTACTTAGGCTAATAAGAGTGCTGGAGACGCTGACAAAGCCGTGGACAATGCTGTCAAAACCCACCAAAGGGCAAAAGACCTCGAAGAAGAGATCCAAAAAATGCTTGCGAAAATTAAAGGTATAAGAAAGCAAAAGACTCCTTTTCTCCTGATGCTGTGTTTCATTTTTCTTTTATTTCCTTGTGTTTTGGCCTCCTACTCACATTATGGGTATTTTGAAGACTTGCTCTTTCAGCTGAAGAATGAGGGTCGAGGTGATTCGTTGCCTGCTGATAGTTTGACTAAAATGCTGGAGAAGGCTCAGTCCATGTTGACAGAGATGAAGAACAGAAACTTCACCGCTCAGAAGACAGCTGCTGAGACAGAGAGAGCTGAGGCGATTAAATGTAAGTTACCCCATACAGAATATCCTAATGGGTGTAACCAGAGTAGTTGTGATGTGTGATATGTCATACTTTGCCACTGACAAACCACACTCTATTGTCAACTTCTAGTGCTTGACTACATCAAGAATAATTTTAGTAAGCAGAGTGACCAGAATGAGGCTGCAGCAGAGAAGATCCGCAGCAACCTCAAGGATTACAATGCCAAGCTGAAGGATTTAGAAAAAGCTTTGGAAGAAGCAAGGAACCTGGTGAAAAAAGCCAATACCCAAAATGGTCTGAATGCACAGTCACTGAAAAACCTGGAGGTAATCAAACAGCAATTCATACACGCTTGTTAGTTAATAGCAATAATCAACATTCATTTAATTGTCATTTGCAATGGTATTTTGCAGACATAGTGCTAGATACTTCACAGGGTATCTGAAATTGTACAGTGAACCCTGTTGTCAGCACACCAACTCAGTTGATTTATGTTTTCCCTGCAGAAACGTATTGATGACTTAAAAGTCGAGCGTGAAACTGTTAAGAACCAGATAGCTGTGGCTGAGGAAGCACTGAAGAAGACAGAGGATTTGGTGAAAATGCTCTCGGACAGTAAGATGGTAAATTTCACAATTGTTCAACATATCTTCCTGAATTATTGTCTATAAATCAAGCCATAAATACTGACCTACAAAATGTATGGCTTGTAAACTTGAGCATTTACAAATCTACTTTTGAGTTTTTAACATGCTAACTAGTCATAGGCCTCTGCTTCAAATCATATTGGACACCTTAAAGGATTTCTTTTTCTTTTTTTCTTTTTTTTTTTGCACTGAAATGTTTCAGATCATCAAACACATTTTAGTGCCAGAGAAATGAATGATGAGAAAATGTATTGTTTTATCCAAATCAACTCGAAGCAAAGTCGGTGACAATTCCTTGTTTCTTGTAATTCAATGCTTGTCACGCTCTGCCTTCTTTTTGTTCTGCAGGAGTATGAGGCGCTAGCTGCACAGCTGGATGGTGCCAAGTCTGATTTGACCAAGAAGGTGAATGAGATCACCAAGGCAGCAGCACAGAAGGACCTTGTGGAGGCTGCAGAGGAGCATGCGAAGAAACTATCCGAGCTAGCAAAACAAATCAAGGAGTAAGTTTATTACAGTTTGCATATTAAAGGCATATTGATGAAATTAATTAGAACCATAGTACAGTATATCTTTTCCATAGTTGATTTTAAAGTTGAAACAGTACAATTCAAATGTAATATTTGAAAACATTTTTTGTAAAAATCCCTAAGAACCATCTTATCTCAATAGTGCTATGAAGAATGCAAGTGCACTTCCCAAGGTGCAGGATGCAAAGGATGCTATTGAGGCCTATAAGAACATTACAGAAGCGATTAAAGCTGCAGAGGCAGCAGCTACGGAGGCCAAAGACGCTGCAGATAATGCCCTCAATGTAAGCTTTTGAATTCAGTACATGAACAGAACATGCAACGATGACATGTGGAACAAAGAAGCTTACATTTTGGAAATTGTTTTTTCTTTTTAGATTGTAAACAAAGAGAAACTCACAGATAAAGCCAAAGAACTAAAGGACAAGAGCAGTGCCCTGTTGAAAGAGGGCAATGTTTCAGGACAAGATCTCCAAGGTATTTGGACTCCCTTTCCATACATGATTTTTGAAATAAACTAAAACTTACTTGCTTTTCTTTTGTTGTTGTTGTTGCAGGCTTTGCAAGTGACCTCAATGACTTGAAGAATCGTCTGGCCAAAGCAAAAGAAAAGAAAAATGATCTCAAGGACCGACTCTCTGATGTTCAGAGACAATTAAATGACACCAGCAGAGGTGGAGTAAAAAAAAAAATCCAAGCAATTATTTAGAATAAGAGAAAAAAACATGTAATTGGGATTATAACAATACATGCAGATCACAAGACAATTCATTCACAATACTGAGTTTATGAAGACTAGGAAAGATTTCAGTAATAATTTAAAAATAACTAAGAATTTCCAATGTTTTTGTTTATTTTTACTAATAGAGTAAAAATTAAAGACTAAACTGTGTATTATGTCTATATTTAATCATTTCAAGTTTTATCATTGTACGGATTATAAGATTTTAAGAGATTAAAATACTGAAAAAGTTACTTCAAGTGAAGAGTTTGCTTAAACTGTTTATCTGCACTTCCACAAGTCATAATAGTAGCATAAACTTACTTCACCAGACAAAGTCATATGTTGTCAGAAACTGCAAAGCACTTCCTGAGACAGACCTGGTTATGCCTCAAAGTTTTATATTACTTCTGTCTGAGAAAGACATTTGTGACTGCTATAACAGCAATGCATTGCTTTGTTGTTGTTGTTTTTTTTCAATCAGATGCCATTGGGGATATGATTGAGGAAGCTAAGAGGAAAGCAACTTCAGCCAATAACACAGCTGCCAACACTATGGACAAACTCAATAAAATTAGGAAGGAAATCGACAAGATCAGCGTGTCTCCTGTTAACGCCAATCTTAGCAAAGACCTTGGTGAAGTGGAGAAGTCTGGTGAGTTTTCTGATTCTTTTGATGAAGTGCTTCTCCTTTGTCTCAATAATGGTCATACTAAATATATTTCTGTGTGAATAAAAATGTAAAAGAACACTATTTTACACATATTTTTTTTTCTGTCTCTCAACTTTTAAACACAGTGAATGATTTTCTGAAAACAATTCCATCACTGACCGATAAGATCTCTGAGGTTGAAAACCTGACCTCCGGGTTTCCAGGCCTCGGCAATATATCTGACAACATAATGAAGATCAAAGAACTTATTGAACAGGCCAGAGATGCAGCTGACAAGGTGTGTGCAATCAATCCCTCTAAATGCACCCTTACATGCAAATACAGTTCCATAAAAGATGTTTCCACCCTGTCTTGATTTCTTATGCTTTTGTTTAGCTGTCACAATTAAATTTTAATACCAGACAGAATTTATAAATACAGTTTTCAAATGATTATTTTTTTAAAGTGGAAAAAGAGCAACATGCAGATGAACCCTAACACTTTTAGGAAATTGTTCTGTGGACTATTGAGACAAAAGTGGAACTTTTTTTGGAAGGTGCATCTGATTTAAAACTAATGCAGTATTTGAGAAACAAAACATCATAATGACAGTCAAACATGGCAGTGGTAGCGGGATGTTCCGGGACTAATTTGTAGCCATGATAACCTGGTGTACTTGTCTTATTTGATGGAAGTATGAATGTCATTGAGCTTATAAAATAAACCAAATGAAGATTGTGGAGTGTCCTAGTCAAATCTAGACTTAAAGAAGATGTGGCATGATCTTAAAAAAGGCTCCTCTTGCTCCGAAACCCTCAACTGTGGCTGGAAAAAAAAAAAAAGCCATTTTTCAAAATAGAGAATCAGAATTTTGTGGGACACTCATTAGCAATTAATGCAAACGCAAGATGGCAGTTGTTGCTGCTGGGAAGGGCACAACCACTTATTACGTCAAGGAGGGAATTATTTTCTTGCTTGCATAGGGTCAGGTTGGTTTGTATAGCTTATCTCTTTTAATGCGTGAATTGATAGTTTTAAAACAGATTTGTTTTATCAACCAAAGTTATCCTTCTACAATATCAAAATGAATTTGAACCATTATGTGTGAAATTAAAGGGGGTGGGGAGAAATCTGTATGGAGGAAAATACTTTCTCAGAGAGTAGCGTAATCTATTTCTTTAACAAATCAAGGTGAGGTCTACATGTCTACATAACAGTTTGTCTTGTCTCCTCTTCAGATTGCGGTCCCCATGAATTTTGCTGGGGAGGGTCACGTCGAGCTGCGCCCACCAAAGAATCTAGATGACCTGAAGGCCTACACAACCCTGTCTTTGTCGCTGCAGAGACCCAAGGGGAGAGGAGACGGAAACCGCAGGCGCAGACAAGCTGTAGACAATACAGATATGTTTGTGTTGTACCTTGGCAACAGAGATGTGAGCGAATCAATATCCGTGGTGATTTTTAGATTGCAATATTGCTCACGAGTCCTAACTAAACTATGTCCTGCAGTCCTCAAAGAATTACATAGGTATGGTGTTGAGGAATAATCGCTTGTATGGCCTCTACAAACTGAATGGACAGGAGTATGAGCTGGAGTCTGATTTCATTTCCACCTCCGACCCTCAGCCGGCCACATTTGATAAAGTGGATCTACACAGGTGAACTATCTTACTTCAGCTAGGCTCTCACAGTGTCTCTTCGACATTTAGTTTTATTTTGCCAAAAATGTAATTATGTTTTATTAGAAATATATGTGATAGACAAATACAAAGTTTATAGAAGTAAAAGGAAAATGATCAGTGTTTTTCAAAAATCTTTAGAAGTTTGAACTTGAAATTCCAATGTTCATTTATCTTCTGATAACCCAAATGGAAATTCAATGCACCCAATTCCCTTCAGAAGTCACTGATTCTGTAAATACAGCCAATCTGTTTATAATGTAATCTCAGTATAAATCCAAATGTTTCATGAAGACCTCAATCGCTTTGAAATCATTAATAAATAAGCAGCATCATGAACATTATGTACACACTAAATAGGTCAAGGATAAAGCTAGGAAGAAGTTCACATCAGTGTGAGGTAATTTGGCACCTAACACTGTTTTAAATTTAAATTTTGTGGAGCACTGTGCAGTGCCGACACTAAAAAGAGTAGGTCCAGAGATGTTTATGTGTAGGGCAGAGACATTTTATGTTGGTCTTTTGCACACATTTCCAATTACATATGTTAACATTTGTAGCAGTGTTATGAAGAAAGCACTTCTAAAGATTTTACGGTTCTCCAACCGTACGTATCACTATGGCGATATATAGATATATAGATATCGCCGTAGTGTCATCTTTCATTTTTTGTAGAAAGATGAGTAGATGTAATAATCACAAGTTCCATTTTTTCTTTCTTATGACTTAGAATTTATCAAGATGTGGAGCTAAAGCTGACCAAAGACATAACCTCTGGGCCACCTGATAAGCAGTATAGCAGTCGTCAAACCAGGATAGGAGAGGAGAACAAGAACCTCCTGAAATTCAGTCCTGATGACGTTGTCTTCTACGTTGGAGGCTACCCATCAAACTTCACTGTGAGGAGCTGGAGCACATGTACCGACATTCAATTGACAGACGGTTTGGTGTCCAGAATAGTCATCAGAAATTCTTTCTTGTGCTCTGTTTCACTTCAGCCTCCTCCCTCTATGAAGTTGCCAAAATACACGGGCTGCATCGAGTTCTCCACCTTTAACAGGAAGGCCATGAGTCTCTACAATTTCCAAAATAAAGAAAGGATCAATGTCCAGACTCCCTGCAAGAGGTACTGAGATTACAACTTTGAAGTATCATTTTGATGTCAGTGGGTCTATGCGTTATTTTCAGAATTTGATTACATGTTTTTTCTGTCTGCTGCTTGGTTCCTTCTAGAACTGTAAGTCCAGTAGATGCAGACTTTTATGAAGGCACTGGATATGGCAGAGTGCTCTTAAGCTTAACCCCAAGAATTATTGACATAAGTTTCAAGTCTAGCATGGAAAATGCCTTACTCTTCTTCATGGAAGATGAGGTAAAAGGATCTTTGTGATTAGAATGTAATTACATTTCTAATTAAATTACAGTGTATAATAATATTTACCATAACTTCTTTTTTCTCCTCTGTGACACAGAATAATTATATAATGGTGACTGTGGAGAAGGGTTCCATTGTTCTTCAAAGTAGTTTATTCGAAGACCCATCTAAAGGATCAGAAAAAGTGTTCCCAGTAAGGCAGATTTTCTTCTTTTTGTGTTTCTTCTGGATGGTCTTCCTTTGAGTTTTATTCCCTTCAAAATGAACAATTTATTTGTATTTTTTCTACTTTGCTTTCTAGGTTCAAGATTTTGTGACTGTTAAGATCATTTTGAGGGCTGACAAAATAAGTGTTGTTGCAGGAGCCTCACTAATTGTGGCCACACTCAGTCAATACGATTTCAGCAACTTTAAAGAATTCTATACGGGCGGTGTAACACAAGAGATCAGAAAAAGGTACATCCTTATCAGCATTTTTAATTGATGTATTTCCATCATGTTTAAATGAGACCTGTATATAGCTTGTTGTTTTTTTGTTTTTTTATTTAAGGTTGGGCATCACCGCTCTACCATTCAAGGGTTGTGTGAAAGATTTGAAGTTAAACAACAATTTTAAACCAGTTGATGAACCAGTGGGAATCAGCAAAGGCTGCTTACAGGATTCACTGGTATGACTTTCATCTTATTTACACAGAGCAACTGAAATATTGTTATTACTGTGAGGAAAAGTACAGATCCATTCAATAAATTAAGATTATTGAAAAGTTCATTGAATTCAGTCACTCTGCCTCTAACTGAAACGCATTACATACTAGTAGATTAATTACACACAGTCTGATGTTTTACAGCTTTTATTTCTATTAATGATCTTTATTTCTTGGATATAGATAATGAAAACATGACTTTTAAGATTAGAATATTACATCAGATCAGTAAAAACGACATACCTTCTTAAGGTTGATATTTTTTCAAAGTACTCTTAATCTGACCAATAAGTCTCATCCGATTACCTAAAAAACTACATTTTGTTTTCTTCTGTAATACTTCACAAGGTAAGAACATACCATATAAAAACAAATGTGGCACTAAAGTGACTGGTTTCAGCTGTCTTTGCATGCATCTAAGATAGAAAGGAGGGTTGAATGAAGGCAACTCTAAATGTACTTTCATCTTAAAGTTTATCTGATGAAATTAACATTTGTATTTTTATTTTCAATTTGATATTATGCTATTGTAATTAAAGATGAATTTATTTAAAGGTTTTTTGTCACATATCTTCATGTGTGTCATGCCTTCTGTTTAGAGTTCTTTCAAAGCAGAGTTCAACTTGGGGAGCTCCCTGAAAGCAGAACTCCAAGACTTCAGCTTGGAAAACAACGTAATTGTGTCTCTTGGATTCAAGAGCACAGAGACCCAGGGCATTATTTTGCAGAACAAAAAACTGGTAAAGTCACTTCTCTATCTTATAACAATCTTTTCTAACATGCTTACGCAAAAAGAAATAAAATATTTATTGTGGTTTTATCCTCCAGGGAAACCAGTTAAACATTGCTATGGAAAATGGCTATGTGATTCTGCACTTTGACACCAAGAAATGGAAATCAAACAAACAGTACAATGATGGGAACTGGCACTATGTGACTGTCACCAAAAAAGATGGAAGGTATTAAAAATTTGTTTCACATGTTCTAAGAATCTAATAAGAAACCAAGCAATGCTTACTGAAATACTGAACATAGATTGAAAATGTGTAGTTCTTCCGATATAACTGTGATTAGCCTACTTAGGCTTACTATTTTAAATCCTGAAATAAAATAACATTTAATCCAAAATCAGGAAAACGTGATATTTTTAAATACTTTTTGCTACAAATGTTTTTGTTTTCTTTTTTTCTTTTTCTTAAGTGTTGCACTGCAGATTGATGATGTAGACTACGGTCAGGAAGAGAGTGGCACCATATCCATACCTGACACACTGGGCTCCTTTTTGCTTGGAAAAGATAATTTCAAAGGCTGCATTTCCAACTTGTACACTCGAAGGTAATTTTTCTTTCTTTCTGTGCCTATTAAAGCTATAGTAAGTAACTTTAATAAACATGCTTTTTACATATTTGCTAAAACTGTCACTATGTTGTGACAGTGTAACATGAGACAGATACTTTGTGAAAAAAATGAGCTCCTTTGCTTCTTCCCAGTAGTCCTATTGCTCTCTGCAGAAATATGAGGCTACCAGACTGACACATGCAATCAGATCCAGGACGAGGGTCTTTGTGTACTCCTCAAGATTACTGGTTTGCTGCAGCCTTGCTAATGGCAGAGAAACAACTTAGCTACAGAGAAACATGGCCATCATTAGTGGCCATGTTTCCTAACCTATGCATTCAGCTCAGCGCTGTGCAGCAGAGAGCAAGAGGCGGGTTGTGAGCAGCATAATGGTGGTGGACATCATCACCCTTCTCCTGGCTCTGATTGGTTGTTTTTGACCAAGTGCTATATTTCTGTAGATGACATAAGGACCAAAATTAGTAGAGGAACTTGATTTTTTTCACAGATTGTCTGCCTCATATTATACTGTCATGAAGTGGCAGTTTTTTTTAACAAATATGTCCAAAATATATTTTTTGTAAAAGTTATCTACTTTAGCTTTAGAAGTTAAATATATGTGATTTGGGTTGTTGTACCGTGTTTCTTCCAAGGTGTGATCTTTGTCTGATGTGATTGTGTTTTGCAGCCCAGTCGACGTGTTCAAGCCTGCAAACTTATATGACTTCCAGGCTTCAGGTGACGTCCAGATAGATGTGTGCACTGTCAGCAATCCCTTTCAACTGATAACAAACAACAAAAAGGTGAGGTTTGACATTTATGCACACTGAATTCCAGATCAGAAAGTTGTCTTCGTAAAATACATAATTCCATTATTCCAAAACAAAAGGGTATAAATCAGAGTTCCCAAACCCACGTCCTCAGGGCTCAGAGTCCCGCATCTGTTGTTGCACACCTGGGTTGAATAGATAACTACGAGGTTTTGGTAGCACTTTGACACTTGGAGGCATGCTACATATATAATGCCTTTTATTCAGGTGTGCTAGTGTTGGGACATCTAAAATTTGCAGGACAACGTTCCCCAAACACCAGGGTCGGGGACCGCAGGCATAAATAATAGTTGTTTTTTTGGTTTTTTGGTTTTTTTACAAATTTTCTTTATCCTTTATCCTTCCTTTATTCCACAAGCAAAACAAAACTTTGTGGAAAAAAGCACAAGGCAACTGAGAATTCATCCAGAAGTTACTGAAGAACGATGACAGAATGTCCAAAATGTGTTTACCGCTCAGGAAAAGAGTAGTGAAAGCAAATACTGCAGCTTGAATTTATTCTGATGGAATTTTGACAGTGATTTATTCAGTTAATGAGCAGTCAGAATAATTGCTGACTGCTCCAGTGGCTTGGAGATTTAAATGGGCATATATATGAAGGGATTTTAAAGCCATGAAAAGTCCAGTCTGCTGGTAACTCACCACAGAGATGAATCACTGAAATTAGCATTATTCAGGGAGTATGTTTTTGTCACACTATGTCGGCTTTAGTGTGATGATCTCATTCCATATGTGCTCCAGTTCTAACCAGCATTGTAACTGCAAAGCGCATAGGTATAAAATGTGGGTCTTTGTTGAAATCTTGGAGTGATGGGAATCTGAGTTTCGGGCATAGTCTGTTTAGGTGGATTAGGAAAAAACAATCACACATTCATATGACGTACTTCAGCTAAAAATGTTTTTGTACAATAAAACATTTCAATATATGTTTACAGATAGAGAAAACTTTCAAAATGTTCATGTTATGCACTTACATAATTTTACATTTTCTCAGGAATAATGTGTGTTTTCTTTTTTTTTTGTTAAATCTGTATTTTTTTCCTCTGCGGATACTGTGATGTTACCTAATAATTTGTGACCTAATGCTTGCTTTCTCTCTTATGAAGGAAATCAAATCACATTTTCCTCTTACTATCACTTTTATCAACTTGACATTATCTGTATTAAATTTTGCTGCCTCATTTTCTAGAGATGAAGAAGAAGGAGACCAAACCCTGCAGATGACGACATCAATGTAACACTGACTGATGTACCCCTATGATTTTTTCTAGCATATGCACAAGCTCATTTATTTACTGTGTACTCTACACAATAATAAAAAAAATGTTTATGAATGCTTCAGTACCCATGCCAAACAACAAAGTGTATTGTATTTCATCCTTTGTCCATCATATTTGTGTCCGCTATCTACATTGTGAATAATAACCCTGAAAGGAATCTGTTTTTTCACTTTCTTCCATGTAATCCTTCTCAGTCATTCACAAGCACCTTGTTTTTAATTCACTAATGACACATCAAATCATGCTTGATTATATAATCAAAGAAATGTGCTCTAATCACAGCTGATTTTAGCAGCCGCTTCCATCACTTTTTAATCACCTTTTCTAACACTCTTTGATCTGTCTGAATAATAAATAATCATGAAGTTGCATTTCCGGCTAAATGTGTGAATGATGTATGCTGACCAGTTTAGCTTTAGAAGCCAAGGTGAAGCAGAGACATCTCTTAAAGTGTGAAAATTCACAGAAATATCAGAAGAAAAGAAATTCTCAAAGAAATGTGTTGCAGTAATCAAGTGCAAGCACACTGAACAGCACTGAGTGAAATGTTAGGGGTGAGCTGTGAGTATATTGTGTATGGTCATGTAGACATGAGGTTAAAATGCTCAAAAGGCATTTTCAACTTTTTAGTTTGCAGTAATACCAGATAGAAGATCAGACTTTGGCTTATTTATTTGAACTGAGTTAGCCCTACAGCAAAGATTTCAAGACAACTATTCCTGCAGAGGTTTTAGGAGCAGAAGCATATAGAGAAAACCGCAAGTTAAAAGCAGCTATTTGGTCATTTTTCTGCTTGCATTAAGGTAATTGGAGAGGCAGTGAAGGTCCTTTAACATTGACAATGGTTAAATCTGCACATTTTGAAGATGTTTTTAGATCCCAAAAAATCTAGAGAGAAAGGAAAGAATGAGCTGATTTCAACAGAATTCACACAATAATCCTAAAACTGAATGATTGGAAGTACAAATTTACATAAGAATACATTAAGTATCCACTGAAGGGCCAAAAAAGAGACCTTGAGAAGAAGCAAGAGGATTACTCACATAAGCCTCACCATGAGGTGAAAATGTCTAGGCTTTTCTTTACTGTCACCTCTGGATTATCTTTCTTTAATCAAATCTACAATATATTGATTCCACTAATCACCCTTGTCTTTGCTTGCTCATTGTCACTGTAAACAATAGGATATTTTGGTTTGGAGCCATATATTAACCTTGATTCACAATAATTGAATAACATAAATTATGACTTGTCAGCCGCATGGGTTCACGGAAGTACGATAATATGCTGCCACTTTCACGCTACACATCCTGAATCAAATAAAAAATCAGGGAATATAAACTTTTGGAGTGCAAACGTTAGTTCTTATGAAGCTTTATATGAAAGTGAAGAAATAGGTGTCAGAACAATAAAATAGGCGGACATGGGATCATATCTGCATTTACCTTTATTTTTATTAGAACATGAGCTAGTTTGGTACAATTAATGCTAGTGGTTTGGTGATAAAGGAACAGAGAACATTCACTGGTGAAAACCATTCAAATTCAAAACTAAAACAAACACAGTTTGCCTCCTAAGGACGGTGTCCAACTGCAATTCTTATCAAAATGTGAATAGATGACAAATAAAATCTGAATTTGAGTTACTTTTTTTAAAAATAGACTTGTACTAGCCAATTGGCCAGTTATCCACTGTCTGACTAATTTGTAGTATGCAGGTCAAAGGCAAAAATTTACATATTTTCACATTCATTAAATGCTTACAAGCAAAGAACTTCCATCGTATTTAGTCTACTAAAAATATCAATCATCAGCTTGTCGTTGATTCACTTCTTTAATTTGAGCCAAAATCAGGTAAATGTCACGGGGTTTGTGCTTTGATGCAACAATACAATGTATTATTTTAAGGGATCTGCTGAACTGTTTTGCTTTTTAATGTGCTGTAGTTCACAAAATAACAAAAAGAGCCCAAAGAAAAAAATGAAACATATATAAATTTTAAACTTTCAGCTACCAACGATCAACGAGAATTTAATTAACCACTTCAGAAATCCATTTGAGAAAAACTTCCCATGTAAATAAATTTAATCTGTCCCTTTTTTT